>JAIRCJ010001062.1:1687541-3063374 GCA_020883675.1 Bruguiera gymnorhiza | reverse complement strand
TTTTGCATTGTATGCTAATTTATTGACTTTTGCATTGTTTGTTTAACGTATGTGATAACTGTAGATGAAGCTGCTGGAGCTTTATATCGTGCTGGAGCAATCTCGATCATTAAATCTACTCCAAATTCTGCTGAAGAAGCAGAAATTGAAAAATCTAAATCAAGGTTGATAAAGAGATTTCAAGATCTAAGATATGATGGAACATCTTGATTTGCGTGTATGGCATACCTTCTAATTGTAGGTTTGAAATTTAAGTAGGCCAAAAAGTCATTTTGACATGTCTGAGGAATGCTTAGGGTCCAAGGGTTGTCGGAAGTACCTCGTGTCTTTTTTGTCCGATATAGTGAAAAAGAACTGAAATCATTACTTTATATGGTGACACACCACAGCATTATTTCCTCTTCTTTCATCTGACTTGCGTTGATGCAGAAGGCCTCTATGCAAAGAACCCTGGAGGCTTGAGGGAATTTAAATCATGCTTCTGTGTGCTTCCGAGCCAGTCATGGTCCTTTTCTCTTTCGGAATGTATGGGATGTTTTATTCATATTTTGAATGTCGTTTATGTGACTTTGATGGTTTACCATCCAGCTACCACCCATCAATTCGGATAATCCTCCTCATATGCAAAGATGTATGTGCCACCCAACCAGGCATGTGTTTAGGATTCATTAGCGCCAAAAGAGCGACACTGTCTAACAAGGTGAGTATGTTTTGCCATCAGTGCACATTATATCGATGAGAAAATTCAAAAAGGAATAATGTACTTTTAAATTAAATGTGAAGCAGTCCCACTGTCTCTAGAGGATGCTTGAGCAGAGGTAAAAGAAGCTTATACAAGTTGGTGAAAAGTGAAAACATTGTCAGAAAAAAAAGAAGCTTCGGTTCATCATGCCAAGAAACAGCGCTTGCTTATACCAGTTTGATTTAAGTAGTTAATTTGTTTTATTGATGGCTAATTATAGTTCTTATCGTTAATACACAAGTATATTAATCGTTACACTTATATATTTAAATGAAAATTTAAATTCTAGATAATATAAAAGATACATTAAATTAATAATTAAATTATCATTTTTTATCTTTTTTTCTTAATGCATTTGTTCATCGTTGTTGAAATTTTTGTCAAATTTAGGGCTGGGTCAATTAAGAAACCAACCTTGGAAACGTCAAACCCGGTATTTTCTGTGGCTCTTGGACGAAAATAGACGGAAATGGCACAGCCGTTGTCCACTCCAGCTAAGCTAATTGTCTCTGTCTCTTTCTTTTCTTAATCATATATATATATATATATATATATATATATATAACAAGTTCCGTAAAAGCAACTCTGAAAGACAAGAACAGAGATGCAAAGGGAAAAAAGAAATAATTTTATCTCAATAATATTTATTTTTAATTTTTTTACCCTATCCTTCTATTTCGAGTAGCCCTGCTCAGCAATTCTTAATTAGGATGTCCCTTTTTGTAATTTTGCAAAAAATAAAAATAAAAAAATAAAAAGAAAAAGGAAAGGATTGTTGATGGTATTTTACTTTTCCCTTCCTCGAAGCTTTAATCAATAACAGTATTCTTTTGAATTCCCATTCACCGATAATTGAAAGGATCTATCTCTCTGTCTCTCTCGCTCTTTCTCCGACGGAGAACCCAGAAACGTCAGGCGAAGAGATTGTTCGAACCGGATACCTAGGAACCCGGTTTAGCTCGGCTTGGATTTTTCTGTTCTTTGTTTGTGTGCGAAAATGGGAGATCAGTTAGCAAGAGCAGAGGAATTCGAGAAGAAAGCAGAGAAGAAGCTGAACGGATGGGGACTCTTCGGCTCCAAATACGAAGACGCCGCTGATCTCTTCGATAAAGCCGCCAATTCCTTCAAGCTCGCCAAATCTTGTAACTATTTCCCTCTCTCTTTCTCTATTTTTTTCCCGACTCTTCCATTATTATTATTATTATTATTATTATTCATTGATTCATCGACGTGTACGTACAAATCTTGACGTAGCCTTTATTTATTAGGATCAAAGAAAGACCTAAACCGATTGCTTTTCAGTTGTTTTTCGCCTCTTCATGATTCGTCTAATAAATGAGTTTAAAAATTAGACTTATATATATATATATATATGTTTTTTTCTTTTAAGATGAGTTTTAAGTCTATAAAATAATTAAAATCATAAAATTCTATTGTGATAAACATAATTAAAATATTCAACTAAAAGATAAAAATGCTTAAGTCTAGCGTATAATTGCAAATATGTAGTATATGATGTGAAAATGTTGAGCTGTATTTACTGGCATCATAGGCTCAATCCATGGTGTTCTAATATTATCTGCTGTGAGGTTTTTTTCAGGGGATAAGGCTGGATCAGCTTACATCAAGTTGGCCAACTGTCATTTGAAGGTGAGAGTTTTTTTTTTTTTTTTTTTTTTGGTATTTTTTGAATTAAGCATTGAGTTTGATTTTGCTTTCAACTTTATTACATTTTTATATGCCTATGTGATGCATTTGATGTTTGTAGCTCGACAGCAAACATGAAGCTGCCCAAGCTTATGTTGATGCTGCTCATTGCTATAAGAAAACTTCCACAAATGGTAAGCGCTTTATGTTTAAACCCATGTACTTTGACATCTTATAAATCACACCTAGTCTTCTTTGTCACAGTATTTCAAAATTTCCAATTCAAAAATTGCTCTGGATAAATTCTGTCACGGCATCTTCATCACCATGCTAGCTTTGTGCATTCTCCATACCCTTTGCATTACTATTTTCCCTGAATTTTCTGTGTTATATTCTTCATGCTCTCCTCATGAAAGTTATAAAATTGAGTCCAACTATGGGATGGATAAACTACGAAAGTTACCTAGAGATTGTCTCTCTTTTGATATACCTGTTAAGCTGGACCAAGATTGAATCTTTCAGTTAAATTTTCCTTTTAGCATTTTAGGGTGCTATTTATATGTGCTGAAATTTTATGCACAGTGTATTATTTGGTTTTCTGGCATTTTTATTTGTATTGCCTCAATTCTTGATGTTCTTTGCATGCAGAGGCAATATCTTGCTTAGGCCAGGCGGTAGATATATTTTGTGATATTGGAAGGATCAATATGGCTGCTAGATATTACAAGGTATATACTTGCTTTCATTATTGACACATGAGGAAGTAACTTTTTTAATTGAGATGCTATTTAATATTTGTAAGGATATTACCATCAAACCAATGTCACTTTTTTTTTTTTATCATCTAGTCCTAATGCCGTAATCATATGATTGATATTTCTGATGTTAAACTATCTAGAAATTCATATCGGGGTAGTGTGGGATATATGCTAATGAATGTTCTATTTGTTGACTCATTGTATGGCTTCATGGTACTCTCTGTGATTTGCGATAGTCTGGGATTGCCTCTGCTTGCAGGAAATTGCTGAGTTGTATGAGTCAGAAGCAAATATTGAGAAAGCTATGGAATATTTTGAAAGAGCAGCTGATTTCTTCCAAAATGAAGAAATAACAACCTCTGCCAACCAATGCAAGCAAAAAGTAGCACAATTTGCTGCTCAATTAGAACAGTAAGAGTTAGAGGTTTTTGAATTTGAACAATGTTGCGTTTGAATGTGTTGTTCTGTCATATAAATTGTTATTGGCTTCCTATGCTCACTTTCAGCATTGACTGTTGCCTTTTTTTTTTTTGCATGGGAATCAGTAATTGAGATTAATGTGATATCATTTGTGTTCCTACTGATTTTGAAATTCTAGTTATATCAGTAAAAGCCTTCCTATTGTGTGCCAGACATATTCTTAGAGGGTGACTGATTTCCATTCATATATGTACACCTAGCATGTTGATGTTCCCACATTATTGGGAGAATATGGACAAGGACACCGATAGTGAAGGTTTCCATAAAACTTTTTTTCTTTTTTTTTTCCCCTAAATTGCTTTATAGATTGAATTGAAGTTTGTTTTCAAATTGTTCTCTGCATTACTGGAGCATAATTTGTTGGCTGTTTGGATAATGTTAGCTACAAGCATGTGGGCAGTGAGTTCAGTAGGTTGATTGAACTGTACTTCGCTTAGGATTACTGTTTAAGTATGAAATGTCCAATTTTTTCCTTGTTATTGTTGTCAATAGAAAATTGATCAGTTGTCTTTGATATTTCAATGATCTATTGTTATATTTCTCCAGATACCCAAAGGCAATAGAGATTTATGAAGATATAGCTCGGCAGTCACTTAACAACAATTTGCTCAAGTATGGAGTCAAAGGCCATCTTCTTAATGCTGGCATTTGCCATCTCTGCAAAGGCGATGTTGTTGCAATTACGAATGCATTAGAGCGATATCAGGTCTATGTTTGACTCTTCTTAGATATCTTTGTATGATATCTTATATAATGTGTAATCTGTCAAAATGAAAAAGTACAAATTTGCCATTGCAGGAATTGGATCCTACTTTTTCTGGAACTCGTGAATACAGACTGTTGTCGGTAGGTTGCTTATATTGTGGAAAATTGTCAGTTGCTTTCTACTAATACTTGCTATAGAAATTGCATATTGCATATGTCTTATTAGCATCAAATCAACCTTCTCTGTCTAAGATGATTAACTTTGGCAGAGTGCCAGTCAGTAAATCCTTTTTTTTTTTAATTTTTTGTTGTGGCAGGACATTGCCGCTGCCCTTGATGAGGAAGATGTTGGAAAGTTTACTGATGTTGTCAAGGAATTTGATAGCATGACGCCACTGGTACAATTTTCTGCATGATTTACATGATTTCTTTTAGGGAATGCAAATAAAATGTCAAGGGATGATTGTCCATGAAACTTGCCATTTGCTCATAACCTGACTGGGGATAATGTATTGCTGTTGTTATATCTATTCACTTGGTTCATTGTGTCGTACATCTGTTGCTTGATTGAGAGGTGATCTCTTATTGGATAATTTGCAATATAGTTGGAGTTTTCAATCCAATTTATTTTAATTCTCAACTTTCTCATGGTGATTGTTTGCCTTAAATTGCTATGCAGGATTCCTGGAAGACAACCCTTCTGTTGAGGGTGAAAGAGAAGCTTAAAGCTAAGGAAATGGAGGAGGATGACCTTACCTAATTTTCATGTTGTCAATCAAATGTTCGTTTTGTCCACAACTGATGATTCCGTTGTATTATGTGTTTGTGTGCAGTTATGCTTTGTTTACAATGTTTTGTGTTACTAAGCATACTTGCAATTGGTCATATGTATGAATTGGGATATGGCATTTTCACGCCATGTGTGGGTCAATAACGGGATGCGCTATTAGGGCGGAGGTAAATTACTTGATCACCCTGATGCTGCATATGAGCAGGGTTGCCGTGATTGCTGTACTTTCTTCCTTCCTCCATCTCCTCCCCATCCCACAACCCTTGCCCCCCGCCCCCCAACATACAAGAAACTTCATCCACTGTTAGTGCTTTGTATTTGCATTGATTTCATCCTCTGATTATACATGCAATTGAACATTTGTTCTTTAAGAATTAGATAGTTCCGTCCAGTGAGGGTTCATTTGAGCACCTCTGCTTACAAAATGAGCTACATAAATGAGTGCTTCAGCCAAAATTTGAACGAGCCAACTTTGAATAATTTTGAGCTTGGTTTTTTCAAGTTTTGAAGTGATTCGGTAACAAGCTTTTCGCTAAGCTTCGTAGGTTTTGTGTCATTTCAAGTATTAGCATATATGCAGTTATATATATTAATACTAAGTACAAATATGTCTTGCTAGATATAATATTTTTTAAACTAAGTGCTTCTCTCCATCTCTAATTCATTTCTAAAGGGACTCATCAAGGTCTTTGTAATTGCTTACTTTGTTAGGGTTTGTTGGGTACGTACTTATTGATAAGTTAATTAATGAGGCAAGTTTGGACCTGCAAAGTTTGGACTTCTTATGGAGTTCCTCTCTACTAAAATTGCCCCTCGTATAAAATAATCGAGAGAAATTAGGAAACTGAGAGGTGATATGTATCATTGCTTTTGTACACACAGTGGCAGCCTGTAAATCTACCAATTTGAAGGTCTCTTAAGCATCTGCTGCCAAGACCGTCTTCTAATTAGCACAAAGAAAGCCTAGATAGAAGAAAAGCCATCAAAGAAACAACTCTTATTTCAAGACTAGATCAAGTATGAAAGTGCACGTGAATGCTCTCGAGCTCAAGAATACTAGTTGAAAATTGACCAATGAAGCTTCCAGATTTGAGAACCATTGGCTTGAAACGCAACGGAAGATGAAAAAACAAAAAAATAATAATAATAATAATCATAATTTGAACAAGACAGGCTCACAACTTACATTGGCTTAATTATAAAATTAACCTGTTCAACACGTATTCCAACATCTTGAAGACTTCGTGGACGTGAAGTAGAAGTCAGGCAAAGGAAGAGATTCGAAGAGATGGTGCAAAAGCTTGAGAAGAAATTGCAAGAAAGCACGTCGTAACCCATCAGAACACGCTAGACTTAGAACTAGACAGAAATTAGAATCGGTCAAGAATGGAAACCAAAATCAATTCAGAACTGAAATCAGCATCGAATTGCGGGTAGCCTGTTGGATTGTGGTTTCCCTAAACCATAGAACCACAACCATTGGTTCCAAAATCGAACCAACCCGTCTAGTAGTGCCATTGGGTGGAAGTGGGAGAGAGTTGTTGACAAAGGGAATCAAGGCGACATGGTTTTGTCCCATACATTGAAGGGGTTAAATTAGTGATTCAGCTATAAACCCACTACAGTAACTGTTGGCCTACAGTATATATAGGCATGTAAGATTGTATTCGTTGAGAAGGTAGCTAAACGCCATTAGTTTGTTCTGGAGTGGCTTTAGCTTCTAGCTCACTTGACCAGGCATTGGGTCTCCCTTCGTTAACCTCGCAACTTTTTATGAAAATTTTCGTATCGTTTATAAAATTTTTTAAGAGTATCAACATATTTATTTATAGACTCCATGGCACCGGCAGTAAAGAGCTTTACTTAATTATACAAGATGACTGCAGATGTGCAGATGTTTAAATAGATTATTGGCAAAATTCTTCATTTTTTAAAATCACGTCTACTTGCATTTAGTTAATAGGATTGCTTCTCAATTATTTTTATCATTTTTAATTTTAGGTCTAGTATTTTGAAGAAATTAATTATGTAATAGGCGTAGAAAGTTGACAGTGAAGTTCCCGCGAGCAGCGGTGCGCGTCGGTAGTTTAGAACCCAAAATGAGGGAACTTTGGAAACTTCGCTCAACTGCAATTAACTATTATCTCCGACGATACTCGAGATGATCACAGGAACTTGCCTTTTTAGATGACGTTGAGAATTGCCTCTCGCCCCCTCCAATGTCTCCCAATTTGTGGGTCTGCCATAAAAAACAAGGGTTGGAGGGCGTCAGCAATATCTTGGGATCTGCACCCTCCTCCACTAGCTGTTACAGTGAAAAAATAATAAAATAAAAAGCTCTAAAACCCAATTGCAATTTGCAATTCAACAGCGCCTTTTGGCTTTTTGGGCAAAGTAGATGCCTTCGTTGTCCTACTGACGACGAATTGTTTCGCTAAAAACAAGGTAATTTATCCTCCGGCGGAACTACAACCACCAGCAACAAACAAGGTCTAATATTTACGTAAAACAATCTTGCTCGGAAAACATGATCGATCTCTTCTTCAACAAGACTCTTGTGTTTCTCCGTCACTCGATTGGCATGCGTTAGATTTTTATTTTTCCTGCCTTTTTTTTTTTTTTTGGAAAAAAAAATAAATTTGCATCAATCATTTCCTTGTTTTCTTAATTTCGCTGGTACTCAGTGGTCTGTAACAGCCCTGTTGGTACTGTAATTAATCGCAATATTGGTTGTTAAGATTGGTTTTCTGGGGTTTCTGAATAAGGTCGGGTTTTCGTCTCTTTGCTTTTTGTAGATTAGTAGACCGTGGCTTTGGATTTTGTTCTCTGTAGTTGTTGTCTTGAGAGAGTGAATAGATCTTTGCGGTCATGTTCTGTTCTTGGTTTCTCGGTTTCCTTCGGATTACATGTTCCTTGCTTTAGCTTTATCTTGGCTTCTGTCGATGAAATAACTTGCTGCTTCTGTTGTTTAGGTGCCAACATTAGACAATCCCGTAAAGATTTGGTATCTAGAGGTTTTTTACCCGGCGCTCTCAGCAAAATTCTAATGGGACACTTGTGATATTGATCGAAAAGATTGAATTTTGAGGGTTGAAATGGGTTCAATAGACGATGGGGGTCGGAAAGAGGAAATCGAGGAATCCGATGGTACGAGGCGCCGGGCTCAAGTTCCTTTTCAAGTTTCAGGATCTAGCAGGATGCTGTTAGGCAAGGAGAACCTTCAAACAGGAAAGTTCCGCAACAGTTTAGCCGCCCTTCCCGACAGAATAAAGTTCCTCAAATTTGGTTCTGCCTCCGGCAAATTCAAGCAGTTGGCACAGGAGAGAGACGAGATTTCACGTTCGGTGTCTTCTTCGAGTAGTCATGGCTTTCGGGATCGAATTCGGAAGATAGATTGGACTATGCTCATTAATATGAGCAAAGAATGGTTCCGGAACCCGATGAACTTGGCCCTTTTTGTGTGGATCGTTTGTGTTGCTATCTCGGGCGCACTTCTCTTTCTAGTCATGACTGGAATGTTAAACAGCGTACTGCCTAACAAGTCCCAGAGAAATACATGGTTTGAAGTCAATAATCAAATTCTCAATGCACTTTTTACTCTTATGTGTCTGTACCAGCATCCAAAGCGAATCTATCATCTTACACTTCTTTTCAGATGGAAACCTGAAGACATCTCTAATCTCAGAAAGATTTACTGCAAGAATGGAACTTATAAGCCCTACGAATGGACGCACATGATGGTTGTTGTTGTTCTGCTCCACATCAACTGTTTTGCTCAATATGCACTTTGCGGCCTGAACCTGGGGTACAAGAGATCTCAGCGGCCTGCAGTAGGAGTTGGAATATGTATATCTTTTGCAATAGCAGCACCTGCAGCTGCTGGTGTATATTCCATGCTCAGTCCCCTTGGTAGGGATTACAATTCTGAAGTGGATGAAGAAGCACAGGTTCAGGCTACTGCTGGTGAGAGCAGCAGGCCAGAGCAATTGAGGTCCACATCGTTGGAAAAAAGATATTCCTTTGCAAGCAGAGATGATCAAAGAGTTGTTGAGGCTAGTCCACGATGGCGTGGAGGTATACTAGACATTTGGGATGACATTTCTTTAGCCTATCTATCCCTTTTTTGCACTTTTTGCGTTTTTGGTTGGAACATGGAAAGGCTTGGTTTTGGGAACATGTATGTTCATATCGCTACTTTTCTCCTCTTCTGTATGGCTCCATTCTGGATTTTCAACTTGGCGGCTGTTAATATCAATAATGAGACTGTCAGGGAAGCATTAGGACTTACTGGAGTTATTCTTTGTGCATTTGGTTTACTCTACGGCGGCTTCTGGAGGATTCAAATGAGGAAGAGATTTAAGTTGCCAACTTACACCTTCTGTTTTGGTGAAGCGTCCATTTCAGATTGCGCACTATGGCTTTGTTGTTGTTGGTGCTCTCTTGCTCAGGAAGTTAGAACCGGGAATTCATATGACATTGTGGAAGATAAGTTTATCTTAAAACAATTTGACGGTAATTCTGAAGATGGTGCCATACCACGTTCGCCACTTGTCGACGACACTAGGCCATCCAGCATCAAGATGGTTGATTCTCCAAGTCCCACCACAGTATCAAAGGGGCATAATGACACGGATAGGCAGCTCTACTCAGTGATTGAAGACTCTTCTGCAGGGGGTAGTGATCAAACCATGAAGTCACCGGCTCCATTTCTGATCAAAAGAGAAGCCATTTAGCGGGGAAGCAATGTGGACAGCATTCTTATTTATGGACTATGCATTGATATAGAACTTCTTTTTTGTACATGCAGCGCGTATTGCAACTGAATTCTAAGGACTCTTCGAATAGATGTTTCATCCCAAACACATTATTGTTCGCATGTACACTGAAATCCCATTGGGATTGACTTTGAAGAAATACTTTGTTCTGAGCTATGGTGCGCTTTAAAAAATGCAGTCTCTCTGGACTCTTGTTTTAGCATAAAGTTGCACCCTTTTGTTCTGGACTTGTGACAATCGACCTTTATCCCTCGTTCCTTGTGCTGCTCGTCTTATCCGCTCAGGACTTTTCGGACGTTTTACTGGGCCTCGAGCTTCAAATCTAGGAATTGCAAAAAGCTATGGACAGAACGGGATTTAGAGATAGGGTTGCCATATAACTACAAGATAATTATTGACTTGCAGAGTAGCAATGGAGTATCCTGCGCTGGGAACAGCTTGTTGGGTCATGTAGATATCCACCATGACAGCACAGAGCTTGGCACTTGGATGGTACACCTGATATTGTCGTTAATGGGACATTACCTGTGGCTAGTGGGGATATTAAAAAAAAAAAAATGGTAGTTTTATCAATAATATATATATATATACAGCGTCAGGTCAAGTGAATACATTAATCTTTAGCTCAATTCGTGTGTACATGCAGCTCACACACACAGCACATTATTGGTCAATAATGGAGCAGTTGCCTAGTGGGTGAGTTTCTAGGCACTGTTGCGTTATTTTGTCACACTACATATCGCAATCTTGGCCAGCATATTTGAGCTGTCTGAGGCCTTTTCCAACGGGCCACCATGTCCAGCAGCATATAGTAGCCTGCAACCTGTAACACGTTTCGGCTGTAGGAGAGGCTCCATTGCACAACATCTTCATTTCTAACGCAATTATTAATCACCGTATTATGGCCAACATTGTCATCCACTCCTGCGGGGAAATCGACCCCTTTTGTTTTTTTTTTTTTTTGGGGGGACCTGCGAGCGTTGCATTTAGCTTAACAAATTCAATGATGGGCTTCATCAAAAAAAAAAAAAAAAAAAAAGAACAGAATTCAAGGATGGTAAATCCAAGATTGACTTAATAGATAAGTGGGTGCTCGCCAACTTTTAGGCTAAATTTCAAGCCTTAGAAGAAGGTTATAATACCAATGGGCTTTTGGTCTGAGAGTCATCTCTTAAGATAGGTGGAACGAGTTCAATTTTATTGTCATAACCTCAAACACCAAAAAAGAACTAAGTTACGAGAAAATAATTTGTATGATTAATTTCTTTGATTTTTAATTTGGAATTTTATGTATTTAAATTATTTACTCTAACCTATCATTCGGGTGGCCATGATAGGCCCCCTGGTGTCTGTACTATTTTTACTGGGATTATTCCACTTCAATATAAGATGCCTTGAAAGTCGGACATCCTCAACAAATTCGAGGAAATTATCAGATGTGGGCTACTTAATGGGGAGCCCAAGCCCTCACAAATTAAACTAACCCCTAATAACCAAAATCATTTTTTTTTTATCTTTTAAATTAAATTGTTTGTTTTTTCAAAATCAAAACATACAGAGTTCAAGATTTATTTTTTATATTAATTTTTTTTATTCAGCTTTGTCTCTCGTATCACCTTCCTTCGAAGGCGCCCACTGGAAACGTATGCGCCTGCGAGTTTCGAATCACAAATACACTCTGATGGCGCCACGTCATGATCCAATAACACCCGATCCCCACGACCCTCGAACCATCCAAAAAGTCGCAAATCATGGCCACGGAAATTGGCACAGTAACCTCAATAGTCCAGAAATATGTTACACATTAGCCGCAGACAATCGAGACCCTCGACGCCATCGTCTCTATATAAGTCAAGAGCCCCTGCGCTGGTTCGGTTAAGGCCTTCACCTGATCTGACATTTCCCCAGCTCCTCCAGTGTCTCTCTAGAACTCTCTACAGATTTCTTTTAGCTCATCACATTTCTTCAGGCTCTTCATTCAAGAACTGGCTAACTCAGAGGAAAGCAGCGAATCGTCTTCTTCGTCAAAGAACCAAGAGGTGGTTCTTGTCCTCTATGATGCCCTAAACTCCCGAGACGTTGAGACCGTCGGCAAGATCGTCGCCCCAGACCTCGAGTGGTGGTTCCATGGTCCGCCGTCCCACCAGTTTTTGATGCGTCTCCTCACGGGTGCTGACTCCCCGCAGTCTTCTTCTTTCAAATTCGCTCCTTTCAGCGTCACGTCCCTCGGTTCTCTCGTCATCGCCGAGGGCTGCGATTATTCCCGCTCCATTTCCTGGATCCACGCCTGGACTGTCACTCATGGGATAATCACCCAGATTAGAGAGTACTTCAACACTTCTCTTACCGTCACTCGTCTCGGAAACCAGGCTGCTGCTGCTCAGCCGTCCGATTTCCCCTCCAAGGCTAAATCATCGACGGCGGAAATAACTCCCGTGCGTTGCCCAGCTGTTTGGGAGAGCAGCCTCTCCAATCGGGTCGGAAAGTCCGTGCCCGGTTTAGTCCTGGCAATTTAGCTCCATTTCGATCTCGCTCTCCACATCTCCGATCCAGTGCAGCCGATACGATTATATCTTATATATTAATAATTAATAATAATAACGCAGAATAAAAAGGGTGCACGTGTTTCCTGTGTCTATAGAGATGTGAGACCGCCAAGAATCTCTTCGCTTGATTTGGGCTTGGATTTCGGGTTTGGGTTTTCAATTTGATTTTGCAGTTTTTATTCTTGGGGGACTGTCGTTGTTGTTGTTGTAGTTGTTGTTGTGTTTCCGGTTCGGAAGTTTGGTCAAACATGGTCAGAACCATGTGGTCCGGTCGTCACTTTTATTTTATTAGTGTGATATGGTGTTTCTCTTATGTAATAAAGCGGGTGTGTGACTGTGATTCTCTTATCGCGACCATGAACCTAATTCTCATGCTTACTCTCATCCTTTTGATTTTTATGGATTACTCCTCCTCTTTAACTTTAGGGACGGTGATTGACAAGGAGATGCATCTGTTTCGTGTCTCCTCTGTGTATCTTTCTAATAAAATCAAATCGAAAAAGAAAAAGTAGTGGTTACATCGCTGGAGGAAATTGACTACCAACGAACAAAAAGAGAGTCCCAAAAGGAAAATTAGTGGTTACTTTACCAGAGAAAATTGATTGCCAACAATAAGCAAAGAGTCCGAATCCCTTTTTGTTTGCAACATTGACTTGTTGATTTGGGAAACACTCCCAAAGGTTAACTTTAACCACTTTAATTAAGGTCGATCAATTAACTACTAATTAAGTTGCTGCTTCAGAACTCTAATTCCCAAAGTAACACCCTTTCGCGCAAGCAGGCCCTCATGGATCCCACTTCCCGGCAAACCTTTGACCATTTTACTTTTAATCATCGAGGGGTCTGTCCGACAATCAACAGCCGCCTTTCCGTTTTGAAAAATAACAATTTGTTACGCATCAACAAGGAACTAATCTAAGGTTATCGTAGCCCTCAGCTTCGACAACTTGCCCCATAAATAACTTTAAAGTTCAGCGTGCGTTGCCAACTTACTTGTTTGTTACTTTGAGCCGCATGTTCCTTTGCTTCTGCCTTTATTTAGGGCATAATATCATTGTTACAGAGGTGTCGTGTCTTATAAACAAATCATACAAAACACTGCACATTGCTAATCTCAAGTCAGAGCACATTAAAGACACGAATGACATCTATGACGATTAAATGATAAACGCTATTATGTATTCGTTAAGATTTGTTATTAAGATCTCTTCGTGTGATGTGCAAAAATAAATTGGTTCTAAATTTTTTATAATTTTTTATAATTAAAATTTTAATTTATTTATATTTTTATTCGAGACTTATATATTTTTTCTCTAAAATTTATTTCAAATTAAAATTTTAAATATCAAATAATTAAATTGTTAATAATTTTTGTTTGTTTAATATTTAATTTTTAATAATTTGTATTGTTTTTTATTAAAAAATTGAAATAAGTTTAAAAGTTATAAAATTCATTTAAAAATGTGAAGAAATTTAAAATTTAATTATAAAAATTTATAATTATATATATTTTTAGTTTTTTTATAGATATATCTCAAGTGTATTGGTATATAAAAAAGCATTCCCTATCCCAAGATGTACTTAGTGTTGCTCGTTATCTTATCTGGCATGTTCATTTAAAAACAAAAGAAATAAATCCACAACAGGATCACTAACATTCAATTTGACCAATTCAGGTTACCTATTTTTAAAAGAGATCAATGTGAGTTATCTGTCTTTTGTCAACAGAAACACTATTAGTATCCGCGTAAAAAAATATATATATATAAGACGCATAGAATGATTCAATTTTAAGTTAAATACTCACATATTTATTTATTTATCTATTTTAAGTTGGTGACACTAATCAGTTAAATTAATAATCGCCGGTACAAATCGATACAATTTAGAAATAGTGACCAAACCATGAGCCAAAATCGACTTAGAGGGCACGAATTGGCAAGTCGGCACGCCGGCACATCGGCTGGCAGACGGCATATGATTTCAAGGAAAAAAAAAAGAGGGGCCCATTGCGTGCACGAGAGCATCGAAATTTTCAAGGACGGACTATATATTATATATAAAAAAAAAAAAAAAACTTTCCTGATAATCTGTGGCCACTACTTTTGTGGCTGTGACCAATTTTTCAATTTTTAAATGACACGGTTTGAGCCACATCCTTGTATGTGGATGTGACAGCTGTAAGGTTCAGAACAGCGTCGTGGGGACGGGGAAGTGACCGTTCATTCAGTCGGGGGGGGGGGCCCCCCAAATTATAGCCGACAGGAACCGTCCGCTGCTCTCTCTCTCTCCCTCTCTCCCACTCTTGTTTTTGTCGTTTCTATTGGATTAGGTAGCCGCTTTCGTCGATTAATGTTCCGGATGCGGGTAAAGTCAGTGTTTCAACGTGACCCGCAACTTCAAGATGATTTAACACGTCTTTTTTCCTTATTTTGTTGGCACGATTTGAAATTTTCTTAGCAACATCTCTCCTAATTTCAAGAAAATTATAAATATTTATAATTAAAACAATTTAAAATTTAATATATTACAATAAAATAAACAAATTATTATCATTTTAAATAATAATTCTTTTTATAAAAAATTAAATTAAATTATTAAGATTTACTTTTCAGTTTAAATAAATAAAATAATAATTAATATTTTTATAGTAAAAATACATTTTTTGTAGTTTTTTTAAATTTAGCATTTAAAGGTTTTATTTTTCCTTTTAATTTTGTTGACATAGAAACGAGTAATTAATTATTGTCTTTTTTTTGTTGGGTTTAATATTAAAAAAAATTGATGATAATAGAGCAAAAATAATACAGTGAATTTATATTTATATAGTATAATTTGAAGAAAAGATTTTTAAATTTTAAAAAGATAAAAATATGAAAACTGATAAATTGTGCATTTTTAGTATATTTTTTATTGTCTTACTACGTAGTTAAACTTTTAAAATTATTACGATTTGATTTTGGAGTTTTTAGTATTACGGCCACTGCATAAATCGTCTTTCATAAACTTCATTGAAAATGAAAACAAATGTTGTCTATTATTGTTAATAAATGACTATTTAGAATATTATGTTTCTATATTAGGAAATTAATATTATTAAGTATAACTTAGTCACCAAAAAAAAAAAAAGTTATTAGTTATAATTCTTCTAAAGAAGAGCTCAAGTCTATTTTTCTAATCAATTGTTGCTTAGGGTAAAACGCAATTCTAACAACAGATCCAAATATGTTTTCAAAAACCCTAATACCCTAGTAATTCAAAATAAACAGTAACAATAGACGTGAAACGCAAAGCCAAGCATCCCCTACAGCTACATGGCTGCCTTTCGGCCGGACACATTTGGCAGTGGTGCAACAAAAGCACGAGAGCAATAGAGAGTGGGTGGGGAATGTTCCGAGATGAATATTGTCTGGAACGATTCCATTGTACCGTAATCGTCTACTAAAAAACATCATTCCACAAGCTGTTCGTCATAGTTTTAGAATCTGCCGCAACTTTTATGCGTATCATCGATCAAGGCAAAGACATTGACCTCTGCTGATTTTGATTGAATATCATGACACGATAAGAGGACATATAAAGGATCATTTATACGAATGCTTAGACCCCTTTGAACCCAATACCGAAGGTGACGCATTATCGAGCATTTCAAGTGTAAATTTCCTTGTATCACTACTGATATTAATTGAATATATTATGATATCATTAGATGGCTGGATGACTTATATGGGTGCTTAGATTTACTATCAGCATCCATTTGACCCGATAAGATGTTACGGATACCTTCACTGGAGCTAAAAAGGGACATTGATTTGAGACGCTGGTGGGTTTGGTTTGTCTTTTTGGCTGGGGACCCTTCCACTTCTGATTAAAAAAAACGAAAGAAGAAGAATTTATCTTGTTGGGATTCCTGCGTGTTGATACATTTATTCTAACCACTTTGAAATATTTATTGCATTTTGGGAAATCAGCCGATAAAGCTCCTATCTAAAACGATAGGCATGATAATTGATTGATTGAACATCCTCAAAGTTAATTACATGATTATTGTTGAGACACTGAACTTAAATATTCAGTTTTCATAATAACAAAAGATTGCAGGGCTGCTAATATGTATGTTTAAGTGTAATTAATGGAAAGATAGGATAAAAGCAATCAAGCACACGAAGAGGATGGAGTCTAATGTAGCTAAATCCATGAAGCGAAAGGTGGCTTGAAGATCGAACATAAAAAAGAAAGAGGACTCTCTAGCTCAACCATGTTCATTTATGATTAAATTACAAACTTTAGAAAATGGAAGTCAAAGTCTCGAGGAATAGAATGAAATAGAGAGGGATAAAAATCGAGTCAAACAAGACTACCTGATGACTCACATTGGCGCAATATCAAATTCGACTAACTCAATAGCTTCTCAACATCTTAAAAGACTTTTAAGACGCGAAGTGGATTCATTGAGGAGCTTTCGAGCATCAAACGAAGAAGATAAAAAAAGGAGATGATGTAAGAAATTCGAAAATAAATTGCAAAATTGCACACGCACTGCTCAACTTATAGAAGTTGGTGCGATCAACTTGAGATGAATTAGATGATGAATTGTATAGGTTGGACACATTGTTGTCTCTAGTTTGTAGCGCCACCAACAATGCATGAAATGAGTGGCGCCGGGGACGATGTGACTTATAGTTTGAAATTCGCCATACCTCTGAGGCCAAATTTCATGAGTCAGCACTCAGCTTCACTAAGGATCAAGTGATGAATCATATATAGATGGATGGAAAGCTCCTCGAGGCTAGTTTTCAAAACATCAAACAGATAATGATTTGATGTCTTATGAAAAGATTTATGATTGATTTACCGAAAGACATTAGAGTTGTGATGTTAGAAATAAAAAAAAAAAATGGCTATCAATCGGAGAGCCGAGTTGTTGACTGGACAAGTCTACCAATTGATTAGAATATATTGTGTTTATGAACGAAGAAAGAAATTAAGAATTTGGTTCTATCGAATAACTTGATTTAATAGTCGATTGGACACATGAACTGAAGAATTAAGGGAAAAATAATAGTAAAGTCTAATAAAAAAAATTTACTCTTAACAATTTTGAATCTTGTGATAATAATTTGATATTTAAGATAATAATTAAATAATAAAAGTTGGTGAAAGTAGTATTTTATTAAGAGAAAACTACCTTGGGCTTACAGTGGCATGACTATTAATAGGAGTGAAATCACCCCTTGTTAATCAATGTCTTCTCACCTATAGTAAGCAGTTGAGTGTTGATAACCCCTTTTTAATCAATGTCTTATCCCTGACAGTAGGCAGTTGAGTGTTAATAGGATGCGACTAGTCGATTGGTCTTCCTCCAGTTTAGTCAATTTGAGCTCACTCAAAGTATTTTTAAATTGTAATTATAATTTAAAATTTTATATTTTAAATTAAATATAATTTTATTAGTATTTAATACATTATAAAATTTATATTTAATAAAAATGTACCACAAATTAAATTTACATTTTGTAAATATAACATTTTAATGTATAAAAAAATGCAACGTATTTTAATAATTTTTATTATTATATAAAATAATTATAATTTAATTATATAAAATTTATTTTATTAAAAATATGTTATTTTCATTTTAAAATATTAAAAATAATTATTAAATAATTAATTATATTGACTAATAATATATTTTTCCATTATCCATTTATCAATTCCAACAATAAAATCATCCAAAGGGACACTTAGCCGGGTGACGAGCTAGTGTGAACGTGCAGGGCAATTCGTAGTCCGAAGGCGAAGCTCCTAGCAGACTGGGCCATAGTCTGGTTAGGGGAGCCCATATCAAATGGCTTAACTAGATATTGATGAAAATGTTGCGGTGGTTTTGTTTTAGGCTTTTTTTTTATTTTTTTTGGGGGGGGGGGGGAAGATAATAGATTCTAGACGTGTAATGTGAAATTTTAGGAAATATTTAAAGTTTCGCAATAAATTCATAACCCATATGCATATAAACAATAGAAAATATCTTTTGACCCGGAGTTTTTTTCTTTTCTGTAATATCTATTGAAATTACTATGAAATAGTACCATTGGCGGAACTCGACTTGCCATTTAAAGATCACCAAACAAAACAATTTACATGGCACAGAAATGCATACTGGGTATGCATAAAGTAAATGTATCACAAGAAATTACAGAGAATCTTAAAATTCTGGGTCCAAGAAAACGGAGATGAAATTATCAGGGAGTGTCATTTTCGTCGAGGGCTACGAGCAATGCCACAATGAATGCATAATCCACCTCTGGGTAGACCTTAACCTTGTATTTCTCCCTTCCCGTGCAGAAACTTTCTAACGTGTAGCTATGTTTCACCTGCACAATGTCGTCGCATAATCTACGTCAATAGCTTTGAAAAGTTTAACGTTTTTCTATGTCAGACGTCAAACTTGTATGCATATTATATTATAAGGGAACGGGGATAAACAGAGGAAGATGTGCAAATGACAAAAAGTACCTCTGCCAGAAGCCTATGGCTTTTGAACACTTTGAAAGACGAAGAAGTGTAAGATCCAGTGACATGGAAGTCGGGCACTTTTTTCTTGAAGTTGCCTGCCAAGTAGACATCGAGATCTTTCTTAATCTGGAGAGGATGGGATTGTTTGACGCTGAAGATGGGTTTGTTTTCTTTTGAGCCTTGGCCTTCATGAGCCGTCCATTTATGCCAAAACGTAAGCGCCTGAATTGCATGCATATAAAGAGGCAACCATAATAACGATTGATAAATCCAATTAACATTGATGTTTCCATTTGAATCAATTCGAGAGCACTGTTTTTTATTTACCTTTCCGCGCATTGTGAGGACAGGAAAGCCAGCAGGATCACGCAGAATCCTTTTCATCGTCAAATTCCAGAGGCCACCGTCAACGTGGAGGAGAAGATTTCCACTCGAGTCAAACACATCAAACCGTGCATCAGACAATCGTTTGATCTTCTTCTTGACGATCAGCTCCATAGGGTAAGGAAAGCAGAAGCGGTCCCCAATAACGCTAACGGGAGGGACCCCATAAGCCCAATTAGGAATTTCCATCGAGTTCCCCCAACTTCTGTAGGAAGGATTGAGCCAGAAACAATCCAGTTCCTACGGGGTTTGTGTATCCAATTCTTGTCCGAATCGTGTAGGAAATTCCGTTTTTCTTTTTATTCATTTGTTCGGCAGTAGTTTTAACCTGACATTCTGCCGAAAGGGGCTGATTGAATGGACTCGGTGTCCTTTGTACCAAATTGTGAAAATTAACGTTTCAAAAGCGGACTTAGTGGGGGATTGACATTGAATGTGTGACACTGCGCATTTTGCGCTTTCTTCTAGAGTCCCGAGTTTGCTTTTGGCGTGGCTAATTGCTTTCCCCGAGTTGGCCCTTTTTCAGTTTGTTGACAGCAGTCCATTCCTTAGCACAATGGTCGAACCATTAAGAAATTTTAACCGTCCAACTGTGTTGTGTATTGGGACAATTACGTTATTGTTAGATTAATAACCGAGAAACAGATAATTAAGTATGAGTTTAACTATGAAATGAAAGAAAAAAAAAAGAGAAAATCTCTTAAATTACGTGAGGGAGGGAATAACAAAAAAAAGAAAAAACATTGCTTATATGTTCCAACATACGCCATGTCAGGTTAATGTTTAAGCAACAAAAGTGCAATTGCAGTGGCTTGGTTCGCGTTCCCCATGCCACTCGCGCACTCCACAACAAGAATCCCAATAAATAATGCGAGCCCTCGTGGAATGAAGATCCCAGTGGAAACCCCATAAAGACCAGAGAAGCAAAAGAAGAAAAGGCAAAAGCAGCGCCCAAACCGAAACAAGGAGTTAAAAAAAAAAAACAGAGAAACGCAAGGCATTTTTCATCCGTTATGTTCGTTTTGTCTCTGTCATTTCGGAATTAACCCCAACATTAACAATTGAATATTTTTCATTCAATTCAAAATCGGGCACTTTGTTATTTTCTCTTTCATGGGGAAGTCCACTGCCAAACTCCAAGAATTGGCAAAAATCGTCTCCTCACACAAGCCAAAACGCACCAAAACGGCACCGCCATCCATTCTTCCAGTGAGACCCAGGGGAGTACGCGCCGCCGATTCGTCGGAGCGGGTGAAATTAAAGAAAATGGAAGAGGGCTCGTCGTCGCTCTCTGTCTCTCTCGATGACCAGAAGAGGGTGCCTTTATCTCATGTCGTCTCCGACTGCGTCAGGCGGTGGTTTCAGGACACGCTCCGAGAGGCCAAGGCAGGCGATGTTGCCATGCAAGTCCTTGTTGGCCAGATGTATTCCGCGGGCTATGGCATCTCTCAAGATCCCCAAAAGGTTTCAATTTTCGTTTCCGTTCCCTCTCACGCACATTTTCTTTGTTTGCTCCTCTGTTCTATCAATGTTTTGGTCCTGAATTTTCAATGCTGAGTTGGGGTTTGTTTATTGGTGATTAAAGGGGTGTGCTTGGATTAACAGAGCCTCAAGGACTCGGCCTTCCGTGTGGAAAGTAAGCAATAAACATCCAGGTATAAGCGCTTTCCCATTAGTTCAACTTTTTTTGGCGGTCAGTCAGAATGTTCTTGTTTTGAGGAATTTTCAGTTTGGTTTCCTTTAGGTTACAATGCAAGTGACTCGGATTCAGATGAAGCAAAGGCCAATACTAAGTAAGATCTGATGGAGGTAACTTCCCCGCAACAAGCCAATTGTATTGCATATAACTGGATTTTGATTGGATAACACAAATGCTCATTTTCGTTACATTTAGCTTTTGAAATCCTTGCTTGCCAATAGAGTCAATTCCTTGCTATTTTGGTTTTCTTTCTGTCTTTCAGCCCCTTGCATTTTGAAAGTGAACCTTTCACTCCGTGTGGCCTTTAAAACTTCAATTTTATGAAAGTTCTGCTGACATGGTGTACAAGGAAGGTCCCACCAGCATGATTTGTTGAACAGTTACATTTTTTTTCTTAAGTTACTGAACCAGCAAGATTAGATTTCCGCTCCATCCAAAAGCCAACTTTTGCTGGAAGTTTGATAGATTATCTGAGTAGTATGAATGCATATGGGGCCAGAATCACTGCATTCCATTATCAAGGGCGCTTTTAGACTTCCGAATCTGTGCATCAATACTCCTGGATGGTTTTCTGGTTTTAAGACTGTCACTATTCCTAATAATGTTCGAAAAGCCCCAGCCAATTGCTACTTTGAGTCACAACACCAATGCAGTTGGAACAGATGAACATTTGACTTCTTTCCTTTAGGCTTTGACAACCAGGGAAATATTATAGCATAATTAAGGTGCAATATTCTGTAATGTATAGCTCATCAGTCAGGCAACAACCAAAATGGGCATGGTCCACAGGTTACAAAGAGCGGTTTTGTGCTTAGGGTAGCTTCTTGTATCTGTTTGGAGATACAAAAATATGTGGATATTTTTTTTTTTGAAGGGGGGGTTATTATTACTCATTAATGTTCCATTTTATTGAGTAGAAAACAAGGCTGGATCTCTTTTTAAGTAATGATTCCACTGCATTGTATAAACAAGTATTCTTGTATCACTATTTGAATAATCTATGTGTGTTTGGCATGATTAAATTTCAGGCTGCGTCATTTTCAATACATCACCCATATTTTGCACTGATAGCATTTGCTTAGGCTTTGCCTCTGCCTCTTTGCTGTAACCAAGACAAGAATGTATTTTTCTGACCTACCCAAATTATTGTTAGGTGTCTTCTGTATTTTCTCATTGCTTTTTTTTGGCCCAAAAGAAAGAAAGAAAGAAAACTTGTCCCTGAGGGCATTTGAAATTTTGAGGTTTTGATGCATATGCTTTGCTTATTATTTGAAATTTGTTTTTTCATGGGCTAATTTCTTTGAGGTCTTGCTTGTATGAAGTATTTTCTTGTTTTTTTCCTGGCTTGCTTCTTAAGGTCTTCAAGTATATACTCAATACATTCATTACTGTCAACTGCATGATTCAAAGGGTGCTGCTTTATATAAATCTGTGTTAGATGGACAAAAAAGAACAAGCATATGGAAATGTTTCATTGATTTTGAAAGCACAGACTTGTGATCAGTTAAATTATATTTGCTATAAAATTACAAGAGCTTGAAAGAGATATGGTATAACATTGCAAATAGCATTGCTGTGTAATTCTGGCACATGGAATTTCTGATACATTTGCCTTGTTCCCATTGTTCTGTTATGTTAGTAGTGTTTGTGGTGCAACTTCCACGGTTTTGTTGATGCCAATGGAAATATGGTTCAGGTCAGATGCTATGCCACACTTCTGGTGGTCGAGATTTAGGACAATGTCATCTACCTTCTTGTCTGGCTTTTCTCCTTTGCCATGGCTTGTCAAGATTGGATGAAGCCCACTTGTTTTGTTCAAACTCTTCTTCCCACTTGTACGAGATACATGTTTGTTAGACGAAGAAAGGATTTACTGTTTGGGGAGAAAAAACCAAGAGTGGTGAAAGCAAGTTATGTACCGATTGCTGTTTCCAATCGTTGACCATAGGCAGTATAATGCCATGCCAATCCCTTATTCTGCATTTCCTCCTATTATTAATGCACAGCAGATAAGCTCCTATGTGTTAACTGAGCCACTTTGAGTGCTGTACAAACATGCCGTTGCAAAATATGTCGCCAATGCAATGCTCATTCTGGTCTTCACCGAAGACGAGTATATTCTCGGATGCTTTCTGGGCTAACCATTGCCATTAATGCTATATTGCTAGCGTGATTAGTGATGGGGAGGACTCCTTGTATTTATCTTGCATTTGAAGGAGTAGAGGCTTTCTGGTAGGGAGAAGGTGTGTGATGGTTTATCCTTGGGCTAAATCCATAGACCACACACCCTTCTTTTCCGTCTTTTAATCCATACTAATTTTCTCCCTCCTTGTTTTCTCTGTGAGCATGAAGTCAGTGGATCTCTAATTCTGATACCCTCGTTACAAAATATTCTGATTGTTTTGTATAAATTTAATTGTAATAAATATGGTTGGTGGGTATGTGTAGATTTTGTCGCCATTTGCTCATTGTTTGCTAAGTTTGGGGGCAGGGTCCTGCTGGAATCCCCGATTCTCACGGGTGATGGGAATCGATGTTCCCTCTCCCAACGGAAATTGGAGGCGGGAACGGGGATCGGTGACAATTCGGAGGCGGAGATGGGGACGTTAGTGACCGGCCCTACCTTGCCCACTGCCATTTCTAGTCACACAACAGTAATTTAGGTAGTTGCAACCAAAACAATGGTCCAGAGAGATTAGATTCAAGCCATGAACTCAGCCCAAGTTACGGAAGCATGGGGAAGGTATGATAAATTTAACGTTGAGTGTTGGACGTGTCACGAAACAAATATATATATTTTTGTTGTGACGAGCGCTAAGCGTCTCAAAATGTTGTGTGTGTGACAAGCCCGAATGAGGAAGATATCGGAGCCCCCAGCGTCCCAAAATGACCTCAGTGCGTAGCAAAATGGAGAGAGGTCCATGGATCTCTGTGGACGGGGTGGGATGGGATGTGGCGGTCCATCCAGCATATAAGCATTATGTACCAATCTGTTCGGACAGGGGAAGCTCTGTGGCACCAAATAATTTTCTTGGTTTTTCATTGGAGTAAAATAAATAAAAGAACTCAATCATTCTGGTTATGGATGTCGAACAGTCGAGCATATATTTATATGTTGTCAAAAGACTCGAGACACGGTTTCGTGCTATCTAGAGGGACCCAGCCACCATTTCAAATTAAAAAGGCACAGCACAATCCGCTTCCGTCCGCTTTTTCCAGGGATCATGATCGTGATGCATAATTCCATTAACAAAAGCCAAAAAGGTAATTCTCTGTCTCTCTCTCGTCCGTTCTTTCCAGCTGCTACCCTCCAACTATCGAACTTTTTCTAAAAACTCGCCTTAGTTGTCGCTTATCTGACAATCAAATCTTGACTGGTCTTTTTATAACCATTGATTTGTTAACTATTTTGGATTGAAGAATCAGGAAATGACAGAAATGTTCAATTACGTTACAGATGAGTTATGTCACTTAAGTTATATTACAAATATTTTAAATATATTCTGATTCTTATATTAGGTAAAAAAAATATAATTTTAAATTATATAAATATAAATATTATAAATTTTAATATGTTGTATTTTAAAAATAAATTAATAGGCTGTATTTTGAAAAAAAAATAATGATGCGGTGACACTAAACTCAATAGGCTAATAAGCTTGAGAAATAAGATTCTGCATCACTTTCAAGCAAAATGCAAAATGCAAAATGCAACGGAGATATCCCACTTTCCAATGCCCTCAAAATGCACAACCTTTATTAATCTACGATGGTGGAGGGCTGGTTCTCACAAGTCAAAAACGAGCCACAGGAATAAATTAAAGGTAGCTTTTCACAAAGTAAAATTCCCTTGAGTCAAGCGAAGCATCCAATACGTCTATCTCTTGATTGCCCACCCAAAAAAAAAAAAAAAACGAAATCTCTAATATATTTATGCGCTTGGACCGCTACTCCTAGCTTTAATATTAATTGCTGCTTGATTCTGTTGTTCGTTTTACCCTCCTACTGTCTCGCTTCAAGTTCCAGCAATTTGCAGAACACATTAGCCAGAATGGCCAACGTAAGTACGAAACGAAAGCACCCTCGTAATTTGATAAAATAGATCCCTGTAGTTATATATGTATATATTCTTCACCGTCACTGATCCGTGGCTAAAGTGAAGGGATTAATAATGTTTGACAACAGGTGGTGGAATTGAAAGTGGGTTTGCATTGCGAGGAATGCATTAAGAAGATCCTCAAGGCTATTAAGAAAATACAAGGTAAACGCTTCTCTAATTTATTATTTTTTTTTTTGTGGTTTCAAAATCCCATCTTATGCGTCTCTCTTCCCTTGTGAAGTACTCTATTCAATATATTGATTCGTTGGTCCTTTCATTTAGTAGACATAGAAACGTACGACGTGGATACTCAGCTCAGTAAGGTCACAGTAACAGGCAATGTTACCACCGAAGAAGTCATCCGAGTTATTCAAAAAATCGGGAAGACAGCCACCGCATGGGGGGCCGATGAAATTAATTGCTAGATCAATGAACTTCCTGGCTCGTGCGAGATCATATCAGATCAGATCAAAGATTATCGGTTAATGTTCGCACTGAGACCTACTGCTTCACCTAATATGGCAGGCCAGGAAAATGATAGGGGAAAGCTAATTAGGTCAAAAGGGTGCATCAATTTGTAGGGATTCGTGGCTTGGTGAAAAGAGCAAACCTTAGACGTACTAGAGAAAAGAATATTTGCTGCTTTTTTTTTTCTTTTTTTTTTATAAATTAGCTCCGACTGGAACTTGTATTCAAGATTTAAACGACTCTAATACCAATCAATTATAATTCATTGGTTACTATTACAAATTCTTCACATACCCTTAAATCAGCTAACCACATCGCCGATGCTCTCGCAATGCAAAGATGTGGCCAGAAGTAATAATGTAAGGGATGGCTGGCTGGCTGGCTGGCTGGCTGGCTGGCTAGGCCTTAATATCGGATTGGGGTCACCGGGATTCTAGAAAGCGTGAATGGGCGCCAGCACGGTTCAACCAAGCCCCACGTAGCTCGCCAAAGGAAACGGGCGGGTTTTGTTGCCGAGCTCATTTTGGGCCTTTTGGGACTGCAATGGGAGGCCGAGTGCATGACATTTTAAAGGGACGAATCATTGGATCTTCATCAATACCTCATCATTAGTCGGGCCTGTTGTCCTCCTGGAATTAAAAAATTAGGATGAATGGGACCAAAAGTTAAAAAAAAAAAAAAAAGAAAAACATAGGCGTGGTGTTAATTTTCTTTTGTTACAACTTACATCGTGATCCAACAACAAACCCGTTTCTGTTATTTTTTAGTGAGTCTTGTACAACAAGATAGAGTAAAATAAAGCAAGTGAAAGCTCGGTCATCAAAGTGCCAACAAACTTTAAGTTTAACTAACCAACCAGCACAGGTTAAAAGAGACTGGCGGGACGTAAACGAGAGAGAAACAAAAAGCTTAATTAATTAACTGCAAAAACTTAAGGCTAAGTAAAGAGATGACAACTAATTAAGAAAAACCAATGAAAGGCCGGTACCTTTTATAGTGTTCATCTTGTTGAGGGTTTAAATAATCTTCAACTTACTGTATTTTAAGAATCAATGCGCTTTTAATTTTGAGAGGAGAGAGAGGTTTGAAGCCATCATGGACCGTCAGCAGCAGCAGTTCATGCCAAACCTGAGCGGGGATTGTTATTATTACAATAGGCCTGTGTCGGGAGGATTATGGAGTGTAAAACATGGCGAGAGTATCTTTGAACATTCTCTGGTCCGTTTGCATGCACAATTGGCGTTGTTCGCGGCACTTACAAGCTCCCTCCACTTTCTCCTCAAGCGTCTTTGCCTGCCGCGCTTCACTTCCGAGATCCTGGTAATTAATATGGTTTCCTTTCATATTTATGATCATCTCCATCTTCATTCATAGTCATACCATTAATTTGAACAAACCCCGTTTGTCTAATGATCTGCATATGTAGGATATCCGTTTAAACATGTTTAGGTAATTGACTTTCCAACTTTAATTTGTTGCTGGAAATGGATGCGATGTGAACACAATGCTATTATATTTATAGCGTTACTGTTGTTGCGGGGACTCGGACCAATGTAGGAGAACAATCTTGGAGGGTCGGAGCAAGCAGCAATCTTATAGCGTTACTGATTACTTGTTTATTCCTTTCTTTTACGACGTGAGACCTTTTTTAATCTTTTAACTCATCACTTGGATTACAACCAGTTATTCATCGTATGTCGTTCCTTTTTCCTCGTCTGCCTGCAGAGTGGCATCATTATGGGACCAAACATACTGGGAAAATACTTTCCCAATGCATCGAATGCCTTGTTCCCGCCATTACCCGACCAAGTACTTGTGTCGTTGGCTAAGCTTGGATACGCGTTGTTCACATTTCTGGCGGGAGTAAGGATGGACCCAAGCTTGGTAGCTAAAACGGGGGCACGTACGTTGATTTTTGGGCTTGTGCTGTTTGCAATTCCCACTACCATGATAGAATCGCTTCAAGTCAAGTCTCCAGAGAGTAGCAGTTTGAATGCGACAATGAGGGGTGCAAGGAAGTCTTTTTTGATGGTATATCTCAGTGCAATCACAACTAGCCAATTTGTTGGTGTCAGTGCCCTTTTGATGCACCTAAAGATCACCAATTCTCGGTTGGGACACTTTGCTTTGGCATCAACATTGGTTTGTGAATTGGCCAGGCTTACTTACTCAACCGTGCACGGTTTCACCCTTCTATCAGAATTTGCATCGACTCGAACATTACTGAATGCCATTGTTGCTCAAGTTGGCTTCACTGTGATCATCGTAGTCATTTTGAGACCTGTGATTTTCTGGGCCATTAGGAGAACACCAGAAGGTAAGCCCATGAAGGAAATTTACACTACGGCAGCACTGGTGACAGTGTTATTGTTAGGAACAATGGGCGATGCTGCGGGTTTGCATTATCTGTTTGGTCCTTTCTTATTTGGCTTGCTAGTGCCTGCAGGTTCTCCCTTAGCATCACACCTCATAGGAAAGCTCGATACCATCGTGGCAGGATTGTTTATACCTCTCCTGTCCACATTCTCTGCCACCAAATTAGATTTATGGGATCTTTTCAGCAATATTAGCACCGTTCTTACTCTTCAGATCTCATTGATCGGATATGTGATCAAGTTGCTAGTGGCGTTTGTCCTAGCAATCTGTTGCAATCTGCCACCAAGAGATGCAGCTGCTCTCACACTCATTGTGAACGTGAAAGGAGTTCTTGAGATAGGAATACTTCTGAGTTTTGGCAACCTTGAGGTATCAAACAATCGATTTTCTGCCATTTTTACTGTCCATACTAGTTTAAATAAAAAAAAAAAAACTGATTGTGAAACAAGTAGCTTGCTTCATGTGAGATTATTGTTGAAACAAAATCCGGTGTTTGCATAAAAAAAAAAATTTCTTTTTCTTTCCCATTCAATAAGCAAACTAACTTGCTTTCTTTCTCAACCTCTGCAGTTACGGGATCTAGAATCGACCAGTGGGATCTTCCTAGTTTTTGTATTAGCATCTTTGGTGCCACCCGCGGTCAAATACCTCTATGACCCTGAAAAGATATACATTGGCCACCGTAAAAAAAGCATTGAGCATGCTCCAAAGGATTCAGAGCTCCAGCTACTGGCCTGCGCTCATAGGCAAGAAGATGCCACGGCTGCAGTCAGGCTGTTAGATTACTGCACTCCAACAACAGAAAGTCCACTGTCCCTTTATGGGCTCTGCCTCGACAAACTTGTCGGTAGATCCACCCCTATAATAATCAACCACCAATTAGGCCAAAGAACCCGTTCTTCTGAGGGTTCTTGCTCGCAGCCAATCATTGATATCTTCAAGTACTTCAAGACACAGCATGGGAAACTAACCCAGGTGCAGGCCTTTACTGCAATATCACCGCTCAAACAGATGCATGAAGACATTTGTTGGCTGGCTTTTGACAAGGCTGTCTCCCTAATACTACTGCCGTTTCATGAGAAATGGAATAGCAAAGGCAAAATGGTCTCAAGCAGCACTTTAATGAGAGATTTGAATGTTAGTGTATTGAACAGAGCCCCCTGTTCTGTAGCCATCATTATTGATCGTGGAACCTCTGGCCTATCTTCTATGTTTTCCACATCAAAAGTTTACAATGTCGCCGTGCTGTTCATCGGAGGTGCAGATGACAGGGAGGCACTGGCATTTGCCTTGAGGATGGCAGGAAGCCCCAGAGTTCAGCTAACTGTTATGCATCTAGTCGCGCTGCATAACAATCTCCATGAGAGTTGGGCAACAATACTTGATAAAGAGTCTCTAAGGATTTTGAGACAGGAAGCAACCCGTGGGACTAATATCCAATACACACAGGCGACTGTGAAAAGTGGAATTGACACGGTTGTTCTTGTTCGGTCAATTCGAGAAAGCTATGACCTCATCATGGTGGGGCGTCGCCATGAAACTGAGTCAGAAGCTATATCTCATTTATCAGAGTGGGTTAAATTTCCAGAGCTTGGGACATTAGGAGACCTGCTTGCTTCTGAAGATTTTAATAAAGTTTCAGTCTTGGTTGTACAACAGCAAATCATGAAAGCAAGTCACAGCAGCACTTTAAATTAATGCTTTGTTGGTTGAGATAATTGGAAAAGAGAAGTTACGACAAAATCGCCTTAATCTGTTGAACGCGCTGTTTCACATCAATAGCTAGAAAGTAGGTGCTGCAGCTTTACTTGCCAGCACATGCTTCAGCCCTCTGAGTACCAGTTTTCTTTCCAAGTTTCAATTATCAGTTATGGCAGTTAGAAGAGCTTCCAGAGGAAGTTTTGCAGCAGCTTGGATGGATCATTTTGATTGAAATTACGTGTTTAAATTTGAAATGTTTTGAATTAGATGTAAGCTTAGCTAATTCTTCAATCATTACAATCTTGCAAGGTTATGAAAAGTTTAAATTTGAATTATGAATTTCAAATTTTTACTAAGACCCTCATATATACTATGGAGAGTTCTTTTAATGAAATTAAGAAAGATTAAGCCTATGATCAAGCTGATCTTCTTCCTCTCTCTCTCTCTCCTCCTTTCACTTGACTAATAATTCTCCATTTCCCGTCCTATATTCCAGCTAGATATAAAATGTGCTAATCCAGATTCAGAAAAACTGCACCTTCTACAGGTTCGGGTCCGTTAGCTTTGATTTTGTCTGGACAAGGCATTGGAAACACTGGCAATCATGAAGACCACGTGTGCTTGAAGATGGCAAATTTGCACAAGAATTTGCTCAGGAGGACAGAAAACAGCAGGGAATGGGTAGGGAGACGAGAATTTTGCATCACTGCCATCGACATGAATTGCTTCGAAAGGACCCTTCAAGCATCACTTACTTGGCTTGTCAAACGGGAAAATTGTAACCCAGGACGCAGCTCACTCCTTGTTGGAAGCCTATAAAATTGGTTACCTACCTTTGTTCTAAATATAAGGAGACAGGAAAGGAAAGTGTCGTGTAGAATCAAAGTTCAGGCATGTTTTGCAGATCCCAAGTTGGAAACTGAAATTTTGTTACAATTCGTTCAATGTCTCCTAGAGCTATAACATTCTAATGCTTTATCAGATTGAGAGTAATTTATGCGGTCATATGACTATTGGATTTATAGTTTATAGTTAGATCGAATTTTTTCTTGTCAAGAGTGTCCTGCTAAGACCCACATTTGATATAATATATTGACGATGTAATTGATGTATAGGCGTGGACGCATGTAAAAATAAAAAATAAAAAATAAAAACGAAAAGAAAGAGGGAAATTAGACAATTCATAGGCCATATGCTGCACTGAGAACAAACTTGAACGACAGCCATATGTATGGTTTGGCAGTTAGCTAACCCAGAATAGAAGGTTGACCCCCCATTCTCTCTCTCTCTCTCTCTCTCTCTCTCTCCCTCTCTTTCTCACTCTCTGTCTGAGGCAGGCTTGTAGCATTCGACTATCCCCTCCTCCTCCTCCTTCCACATTGTTCATCTTCTAATTAATCAGACAAGAAAATGTTGAAATAATTAGGCGAGGGCGTAGCCATGGCGGACAACTTGACTAGAGTGTGTTCATCCATCGATTACGTCACCTCTTCGAGTATCTGGGTCTCTCGGGACCACATTCTGGGATCACCAACGACTCTTCTCATGTTACAGCTTATATTGATAACGTCAGCTTCAAGGTTGATTGAAATTTGTCTCCGGCCTCTGGGACAAACTTCCGTTGTCTCCCAAATTCTAGTAATGCTTTCTTCCTTCCTTGCTTAATTTATCAGCAGCATGCATCGCATTTCACATCTATTTTCCGCGAAATTAGCCATGAAATTATTTGTCAAACTAGACATACCAAAGCTTTTGAAGATCAGTTTGAATTAAGTATTTATAGGCAGAGAGTTGCAAACAAGAACGAAGTTGCAATAACGTCACGATCCGTCGTACAATTATGCCTAATTAAGACACATTGGTGCATTTTTTATGGGCAGGCAGGCATGGTTTTTGGGCCGTCACTGCTGGGACGTAAAAAGGAAATAGGAGAAACTTTGTTCCCTGTGAAAGGCAATCTGGTCATAGGAACGTTGGCAGCATTGGGAAATATGCTCTTCCACTTCCGAGTTTCAGTGCAGACGGATCCTCTAATGATGGTGCGGCCACAACGAACAGCCATGATCATCGGTGCTTTTGTCTTCTTATTCACGGCAGCAGTTTCTGTCTCAATGACCCTTATCCTAAAGAGGTTCGTCGCCATGGACTCGGACCTCCAAAACTCGATAGTATTGATAGGTATGTCACAGGCATTTGTAGGTTTTCCGGCCATCACAAGCTTTTTAAACGAGCTCAGGATGCAAAACACGGACATGGGTCGCCTAGCAATCGCTTCCTCATTGTTTTCAGATGTGCTAAACATAAGCGTAGCAGCTGTTTTGATGTCCACGGGAGACATCAAGGCCGGTCCCCTAGCGCCATTGTGGTCACTCCTGTCAACCGTCGTATTTCTTTTGTTTGTTGTGTTGCTCGTCAGGCCAACAGTTTTGCGGCTTTTAAAGTCCATTCCTGCTGGGGAACCGGTGGATCAGGAGTATATCGTTTTGGTTTTCTTCTTCATTCTTGTATTTTCATTGTTTAGCGAGATAATAGGCCAACATTACCTTTATGGACCATTGATTTTTGGCTTGATTGTGCCGGATGGACCACCTCTAGGGCTGGCTCTGGCATCCAAACTGGATGTTTTTCTTAATGGCCTCCTCTATCCCATCTACCTTGCCAACAGTGGTCTGCACACCAATACCTCCGAAGCTAATCTCCGGTCTACATGGATTCTCGGCCTCGTCTTTCTCTTCGGCTTCATGATTAGGATGGCAGGAGCAATTTTGCCGGCACTGTACTGTGATGTGCCCGCAAGGGACGCCTTTGTGCTTGCTCTCATTTTGAATGTGAAGGGCATCCTGGAGGTTACCGTCTACAATTTATGGAAGGATACCGGGGTAGGTCTGCTGACACTCACTTGACAACAGTCTAATTCAATTTACGGTCCATGCAAATAACCAAATCAGCTAGTGTTGTTGACGAAATTACCAGCTGCTACTCTATTGTTATTGCAGAAGGTGCAAGACGAAGAATTCACTCTGTGCATAATCTTTGTGGTGATAAACACAGTATTGATAACGCCATTGATAATCCTTTTAAACAAACCTTCGAGGCAATACCATGCTCAAAGGAGGAGTACCGTCCAGCATATGAAGCGAGAGTCGGAGCTCAGAGTGCTGGTTTGCATCCCCAACCAAGAGAGCGTGCCCACAATCTTAGACCTTCTGGAAGTGTCCCACGCCACCCAAGACAATCCGCTCGCAGTCATTGCGGTGATCCTGGTAGAGCTCGTGGGGCGGAACGCGCCGATTCTCGTAGCAAACCAGAGCCAAGCCGCTCTGGAAAGACAACCATCCATGGCAGGCAGGATCGTCAACGCATTGAGACAATACGAGTGTAACCACGAGGATAGCACTACCGTCCAGTCGTTCACTTCCATCAGCCGTTTCGAGACCGTGCACGAAGACATATGCCGATTGGCAGCCGACAAGAGAGCGACCATCGTGATCACGCCGTTTCACAGGCAATGGGCCATTGATGGCTCCGTCGGCTCCACCAACCGCTCCATACAAAACCTGAACCGCGAGGTCCTCGACAAGGCTCCCTGTTCCGTTGGAATCCTTGTCGACCGCGGGATCCTAAACGGGTCGCTGTCCGTAACAGCCAGCAGGTCGTGTTTCAATGTTGCCGTTCTCTTCGTCGGCGGCCCAGATGATGCGGAGGCGCTGGCTTATGGGTCGAGGATGGCGAGTCACGAGATGGTCAACGTGATGGTAGTTCAGATCCTTCTGTTTGGGAACGAGAACAGCAAGGACAGGAAGCGGGATAGCGATCTGATTCACGAATACCGGCAGGCGAACATAGGAAACCAGCGGTTCACGCACGCCGAGGAAGTAGTGAGAGATGGGATCGAGCTTTCAACGTCCCTGAGGAAGATGGTTGGCCATTTTGATTTAATTCTAGTTGGGAAATATCATCCGGGGTCTCTTCTTTTTGCGGGGCTTGCAGACTGGAGCGAATGCCCTGAGCTTGGAGTGCTCGGCGATATGCTTGCTTCGCCGGATTTTAGATGCGCGGCGTCCGTCTTAGTGATTCAACAACAACGAACAAGACTGGCCGGCAGGGAGCCGCTCATTACTCATGATGTTGGAGCTTCATTGTAGACGGCCGGTCGGTGCGCAGATCGAAACAATGCTTCTTGTTTATGCTCTGTAGCTAATTACATCAAACGGACTTTGTTTAGCTCTGCGATGCTTAGAAGTCTTTGAGATCTGCGGTTTGAAGGAGAAGGCCCAGAACCAATTATTTTGATAAAAAGGAAAGATACGTAGTTAATTAAACCTATAATGCACAGCCCATTCCTCATTGTTAACCAGGCTTTCGTTTTCATTTGGATCTAGCCACTTGATAATAAATTTCAATTGTGATGTTGATGGGATGCCTAATTATTTACTTCTAAATTTTTATAAATAAATTTTAATTTTATTTAATTCATATTAAAATAATTCAATTATTAATCATTTTTATATAATTAATATATAATTTCTAATTATTTTAATTATATATTTGTTTTAAAAATATCCATTTAAGAATATATATAATTTAAAGTAAAATTTTTAATAATTAATTATACAAATATATAAAAATTTAGCTTTTTTTTTTTTGGTATATCCCCTTGTGTTAATTGAGTTAGTTCCTTCTTTCTCCTCGCAAAGAATTTTTTTTTTATTTTTTTTATTTTTGAACTTGTCTTCTAACTAAATCTACTAATTTTCTAATAGAAAATACCAAAGAGTTAAACTGATACCAAAATTTGTTTCTAATATGGACGGTTTTCAAATTTAAAGAGCCAGTTAATTAGACAAAAAAAAAATTACAAAATGAATCCGAAGAACTGTTGCAATACAAAAAAAATTATACCATTCCTCTTGATTTAATTTTTTGATTAAATTGGACAAATACATTAAAAAAAGAATTTAAGATTAAATCAGAAAACATTCACTTTTAGTGTTTCGATTTTATGAAGTCAAATTTATCCATATCACATAAAAAGATATCTTCCAAATATCATTATTCAATCCAAAAATCATGAAAACTGCGAATAATAAGTGTTTCCTTCTTTTTTTTTTTCCTTCCTTCACTTTTCCTTTTCTTCTTTCTGAAAAAATATTAGTGAACCGAGAAAAACATACATAATATATTTCCTTCTTTTGAAATTTTTTTCACTTTTTTGAATTTTCAAAATTTTTTATCAAAAATATATATAATGTACAATAAAAATAATATAAAATTTATTAACAAAATAAAATTTATACTTAGTATATATTATATTATATTATATTATATCTTTTATTATTTTTATTACATATTAAATATTTTTAAAACAAAAAAAATTAAATTTTCAATAAAAAATAATATTTTTCATAAAAAAAAGAGTCCACAATCTAATTTTTCTCTGTCGAATATACTAATGGGCCAAGGCAACAGAGTCTAACAGTCAGAGACAAGGACGCGGAAGCCCCGTGGCAGGTGCCCATACCACAAGTCAAGGATACAGAAACGGTGCCGCATCTGGACTCGTGAGTCGTGAGCACGGACGTTTCGATCCGGTTCTACAAGTTACAGCCCAAATTTGAAACCCTCTTGTTTCTCTCTTCCCTCTCTCACACACAAACACGCAAACGTACAACGCCATGTTCGTGTCATCCCCTTCTCTCCCAGAGCCAAGATTTCTGAAAATTGGCATGATAGGCTTCGGCGCCTTCGCGCAGTTCCTGGCAAAGACCATGATCAGACAAGGCCACGCAGTGCGAGCAACTTCTCGGTCAGATCACTCCCAGCTCAGCCAGGATTTGGGCATCTCATTCTTCAGGTAACCACATCCCCCAATCCAAGCAACGCTCAACGCCCGCCTGTCTGGCTGTTTCTCTCAATTGTTACTGCTTCTTGCACCGCCAGGGACACATCCGCGTTCCTTGAAGCTGACAGCGACGTCATTTTGATTTGCACATCTATCCTATCTCTATCAGAGGTGCTCGAGTCCATGCCACTGCAGCTTCTGAAACGGCCAGTCCTTTTTGCCGATGTCCTCTCGGTGAAGGAGTTCCCACGAGACACTCTATTGAAAGTACACACTGTTAATGTTAATTTAGATTAAAAAAAAATTATTACAATAACAATTAATTTAATTAAAACTTATTATTTAAATATTTATTATTCTATAAAAATATAATATTCATATTATTATTATGTAAATTTTTTTATTAATATATAATTTTTTTATGAAATTAATAAAATAGAAGATTAGAGTATAATAAAACCCAAAATGTTATATATGTACATGCATCTGCGACGATCAGGTACTGCCAGGGGAATTGGATGTGCTCTGCACTCACCCTATGTTTGGGCCGGAAAGCGGGAAGGATGGCTGGACGGATCTAGCTTTTGTTTACGAGAAAGTTCGAGTGAGGGATGAGTCTACATGCTCAAGCTTTCTTCGAATCTTCGAAAGTGAGGTAAAATGAGTTCCTTTCCGTCGTCCCTGCATATGCAGTATTACCTGTTAGACAGGGGCATACAAAATTGGCTGCATGGAGATTTCTACAGCATAGACATGGCGTGTTAGAGAGGGCATACAACTTCTTTCTATTTAACTAAGTGCTCTTATCAAATGGACCAATTTCTCGGCGGCCCTGTGAACATGGAAATCTGAATTGCCTGAATGAAAGTTACTTGTATCAGACAGGACCACCCCTAGCTTTCATAAGCTCCAAAAACAGAAATAACAGGAAAAGATGAACCCTGTCTACACTTAAAACGCTCGCTGTCTTTCACAATGCATGGCTGGCATGCCATCAGCCATGAAGATGGACTGCTCATTACTAGTGAGCATAAAATAATACTCTGGTTTCCTTCCTTTTTCCTTGTACCCGATAGATTTATACTTTGAATTAACATCATAGCCAATTATTGATCATTCTAATTCTCCTTTGCATCTTCCATTTTATTGAAGAAGGTGGCCTTCTTTTGGCCAGAAATAAGTTAGCCATTCCAGCAGCATCAACCTAACAGCACCATCTATTTCGAGTCTAACAAGAAATGCATTTCAATTTCCTGATTTTTTGTTTAATAACTATTCTATACTCTGCTTTCTTGACATAAAAAAAAATATATATATATATATATATAAATTATAACCAGGGCTGCAGAATGTTGGAAATGTCCTGTGAAGATCATGATAGACTAGCTGCCAGGAGTCAATTTCTTACTCACGCTGTGGGCAGGTATAACATTTTTATCAAACCATGCACACATACCTGGGGGAGTAAAGCATAAAACTTGTGGTTTCCCTCTTAATAGGATTTTGGCAGAAATGGAGATCACATCCACGCCTTTGAACACAAAAGGATTTGAGACACTTATCCAATTGGTATGCTAAATCACTTACATTTTTGTTAAAATCTCCTCTTTTTCTTTTTCTTTTTTGGGCTTTGTTATCACTTAATGCAATAGCAAGAAACACCCTAATGTCTTTTTTCCTTCTTTTGGCAGGAAGAGAGAACTACCAAAGATAGTTTTGACCTGTTTAGTGGACTATTCCTCTATAATAGATTTGCCAAACAAGTGGTAATAACACAGGCTGCCTCCTACCTCTACCTTGATTTCATGCATCCTAGAAATTTTATGGGATATTGACACTGCACACTCAATGATTCTTGTAAAACTGCAACGCAGCTAAAGGATCTAGAACTTTCATTCGAGAAGGTTAAGCAAAAGCTACCAGACAGAGTTATCGATCAGCAAATATGAGTCAAAGCTCAGATCTCAGAGGCTTCCATTGATGAATATCCTGATAATTGGAACTATCTATGGTTTTTCTTGTAATAATTTATAATTTAAAGGCAAGCTTTAGGCTTTACAGCCTGTGGGATGAAGTATATACTAAGAAGCATTCCCATTTTGCTGATCAAGGTACCAGAATGAAGTGCACTAGCACCCCATATCTTTGCATGAACCACTTGGAGATACTGTGAATCTAACAAATGAACAGTCAGTAAAATTGGTGATGCCAGGCTTTGGACATGAACTTAAAATAATTGATTTAGTTTTGAATATTTTCAGCTGCTAGAAATATAAAAATATGGTTGCAGGTTTCTTTCAACAGCAACTTCGAACTGGATTCCGTTTTTTTCTTTCCTTTTTTTTTTAAAGTGAAAATGAGCATGACACGAAAGAATATGCAAGATTTAGTGTTTATATCGGTTGGAGAGAGGGAAGGATGCCTCAAATAAGGAAACCACAAACAAGGAAAGGAAGGAATTTTGAGGCAGCCAGGAACCTGTTAACACTGTCTGGTTAGAGGCCGCTGGAGCAAGAAAATTCCAGAAATACTTCAGGAAGACAATCAAAACTTAGCTGTTGGGGTCATTGACCTTTTATTTATTATATGTTTTTGTTCCCTGGTGCTAATTGATTCGCACCCATAAAAAATACTTTATTGTGTTAAAGATAGCAGCTTATTGATTATTGAGAAGATCATTGAGAATTGTTTCCCCACTCTTTCTTCTTCTCTCTATATTTTCCTCCTCTCTCACTCTCTCCTCTCTCTCTCTCTCTCTCTTTCTCTGTGTATTTCTCTTGTTGCTGCCTTGCATCATTAGCCATTGTGCTGTGGGCACCAAATTTAGAGAAACTGAGCAAAGAAATAGCAGCCAGAGCAAGAAGAGATTGTGCTGGGCACAGATGCTTGAAAAAGGAAATCAATACCCTTTATATTTCACAGTCAATTTCAGAACTTCAACATCAAGTTCAACAAATAAATTGTTGCCAAGCTATAATTTCCAAAATTCTCCTATTCTTTATACAGCATACAGCTAAACTAAACTGTTATAACCTGCTGTTTGCCAACATTTAAAAAGATATATGCTCATGGAAGAGGCAAATTAAGCTACTAAATTGAACTCATTCCTTGGGTCCTGGCTTAACAGCTTTCGAAGAACAGAAGGTTACGATGGCATTGTAGAAGTAATAGAGCTACGAGAGTGGAATACATCAATTCCATGTTCATGCACCTCATTGTTTCTTGATCTCATCCATACTTGCCTCTTCTGTGATGTTGCATCCAACTTCAGCATTCCTCGTTGAATCGGTCTGATGGGAGGGAGGTCCACTCTTTGGGCTTTGCACTCCCGAAAAGCGAGCAAGATCAACCCATTGCTGTGGCATTTGGAGGGGAGAAAAGAATAGGTCAATTCCAAAGAGGGGAAGATAACATGATATTGCCCAGTCTATTATATCAGCTGAATGAAGCAGGCAACTATGAATGGAGATCATGCCTGCAATTTAAGCCAAAGGCTTTTGTCCCTAGCAATTATATTTATATGTAGCAGCCACTCTCTTAGGAACAAATAAAAAAAATCAAATAAAGATCAAATAAGAAGCCCATATGCTTATACCAAAATGTTAACAATTCCCATGCATTTATATTAAATGGAAATAAGGCCCTAAGCTTTAGATTTTAGACCAACAAACCTATGCTTGAATGCTACTAAAATTGTATAACATGCTGAGGGAGTGGTTGACAAAGATGAAAAGAAATTCAAGCTGATATTTTTGTATTTCTTTGTATTCTGTACCCTATTGTATTTTTCTTTTTAAATTCCTTTTCTTGTTCTCTCTGAAACAGTCACCACAACAGCACCAGAAAAAGAACAGCTATAAGATCAACCTCAAGAGAATCAATATGGATTAACTAGACTCTTGGAGTTGGGATATTCTAAACCTGTTGGCTCAGTTCTCTACCCGATTTCACAATTTTAGGGTTGAGTTGTGCTGATTTGATGTCTAAGTGATGGATTCCATGCAGGTTGACAAAATGACAGTGGAGGCACTAAAGCAGTCAACAGAGAGTGTGCATGGAAGAAGAATAACAGAAAAAAGAAGGAAAAAAAGAACACCCAAAATCAAACACTAAAAAGTCCACTCCATCTTTTAACACTGCCATATCAGCATGCCAATGATGCTCCTGTAAAAACTAGTCTCTTACTAAGTCAAGGGACTTACTTGAGTTTATTAGAAAAATAAAAGGACATATTTGATCTTACAATATGTAGAGGGGCTTATTATCTACCTTTCAATCCAGTGGACTGAAGAAGAATCATCTTTCCCTATAAACATACATTAAAATGATCTGTGCTTGCATTATTTTGACATGCATAAATGTACCGAAAAGTTGCAGATAATGGAGGGCAAGAATTTGGCCACACTGGTGCACAGGAATAGAAGATTGTTCTTGCCTGAGTTCCCCAGTAGGAGTTGATTGTCCGAACAACAAATGACAGCATATTTACAAGTAAGGTTTGGGAAGAAAACTCATCAGATATCCGATGCTCTACTATTCCAGCAATAAACTGCATGATAATATTCAGTATAAGAAACACATCAAAAGAGATATTATAACAAATAAATCAAAAGAAATGGAAATAATTATTCCAATCCTGTGACAAGAAACTAGGTCCAAGGCTAAAAGGAAATTTAGAGGTTGCAGCAGGAACTGTGTAATTGGCAGGCTTAGCCAGAGCACTGGTGCAAAGTTATGGTTTTCAAAGAACATAGATGGACCAGGACCTAGATGCTGGTGCAGAATGAAGTTATACAAGACAGATTATAAACAAGCTTATGTTTAGAAAAGGGGAATAAAGGAGGTTGCAACAACCCTACCAACCATCAATCAGCCAATCACCTCATACCTTATCTTACAATTTGCTGAAGTGAAATAAAAAAGGATCACCATACTACAAAATTGCATCAGATTAACTTCTAGTATACTTTATACTTTAAAAATTGCAATTGGCTAGCCCACCTTAGGCAGTAAGAAGTATATTTACCTGGTAACGCAAATTTGCTGATGTCCCCAGAAAGCATCCATAAACAATTGCTGTTTTGAGAATCGGGGATCTTTTGGTTTGCTCTTTAGCAACAACCGCTGGATTAACAAGTTTGCGAATTGCATAAAGTATATTTGAGGCAGCCACTGCCCCAATGCTTGAAATAAATCCAACGCTCGAAAGTTTGAGACCACCCAAAAGTACAGATGCAACCCTGTGACTGATATTCCAGTCCTTACCGACAACATTCTTCTGAAACGCATTATCAGGAATGGACCCAAGGAGACCTTTTAAAGCATCCACACTGTCAGGTGAATTTATCTCATCTGCATAAGAAAGGAATGAGAGAGTGGGAGCGGGAAGCCACACAGTGAAAAAATCAACAACTGAACCCCTGACAGTGTCTGTAATTACATAGTCCAGCTCTTCAAAGAACTTCTCCTTGCGCCTCTCATACTGAGCTAAAAGAGTTGTGGTTATTGAAACAGCTTCTTCTATGGCTAGTCTATGCAAGAATTTGGGATCTGCCAACAGTCTTTCCCTGAAACCCTGCACAAGGATCATCAGATTAAGGGAAGGTATTCTGATGCATGGGAAAAAAAATGGTTTTATTTTTTTTATTTGCTCCTTTTACTAGACCCATTGGCAATGCTGCAAAAGCAGAAGGTATGTCTAGCCCTCCTGCCCAAGAGGTTAGCAGGATCAAAAAAAAAAAAAAAAAAGAATTCAGAAAATGAGGATACCTGGAAGCGATGAGTGAGTTCTTTAGTAAGTGGATATTGCTCTAGATCAAAGAAATTCTGAAGTACCTCTGGTGATACCAAACCAAGGTCAAGTCCTTTCCGAAGGTCCTGATACCAATAAGTCCATAAAGGAGATGATTATTACATGATTATCATGGTCAAAAACTCATAACCGTAGACTCAGAAAAGAACCCTTTTGCTGCCATTTCCTTATACATATACAGCAATGGATATAAACGTATTGCAAAACCTCAAAGGAGTTCAGCTCACCTGGGGTAGCGCATCTCTCCTCCCACCAGCCGCATTCATCACTCGTGCAATTTCTGCACGATCAAAGCAGTTTCTGCTGCAGGGTCTGGCAGCAGAATACCACAAAAAATCGGCAACAGGAGCTTCTCCCTCTCTTCGTATGAATTGCCTTTCAGGGTCTAGTAGTATAACAACTTGGTTCTTCTTTTGCATCTTCTTTGAAATTCTTGCTGGCAGCCCAGTTCCTCTTGATCCATAGATAATGTGGCTAGCACCTGTTATGACTACTAACATACCAGTGGCTCCTCCTTCTACCACTGCCTGTAAAATAATTTGGGACATGGTGTACTCCTCAACTACCTTTAATTGTGCAGATAAATATGAACTGGCCCCAAAAGGAACCGATTGATTAGGAGAATTCGTATCAACAGATCTGCGCGAGATAGAAGTGAATCCTGAGATGAAGCCTGAACCAGCTGGAGGAACATATAACTTGCGCTCGGCCTTAGAAAGCCCACGAATACCTTCTGCTTGGACAGTCCTTACTACCTATTAACACCACAAGAATCATATTATTCTGACACATTACACGATGGATGATGCATTGCATCAAAACAGAATAAGCTGAATGGAATCAACAATTCAATAGACAAAACCAAGAAAAAAAAAAACGAAAGTTAGAGATGGCGAATTGCGCATCGATCATTGAATTATAGGGTATAAATTCATAGAACACAGGAAACTACCTAGCAATTTACACATCGATGAAGACAAACCAACAGAAATTACCTTAAGAGGAGCACCACAAGCAACAATTTTAATTCCATTATCACGACAATAACTCAAAATAGGTTCGTACTCCTGCCACCGCTGAAGTGGCCAGTGTGACACATAAAACTTCAAGGTTTCTCCATCTATCCTGCCGCCAAAACACACACCTCAATATATATAATAGAAGAACGTATTGAATACTATATTGAATATTACCTTCTATCCGCATATTGATTGAGCTTCTCCTGTAAATCACAAGGAAAAGCTTCCATGGCCAGGGAAATGCACTTATCGCTGTCCACGCACCGTTTCATCAAATTTTTCAGAATTTCAAGCTCCAATTCCTCATCGTCTCGGGTCGGCACTTGCTCCGCTTCGCCTAGATACACAATCCTAGCGTTCATCAGCTTCTCCCACACTTTTGTCTTGTCCCTACCGGCCGCCAGCGGCTCTCCTATGACCGTCGCGTCGTAAATCCTTGAACTTGTGGCCGCGGCCGCCGCCTCCACATTCTTGGCCGTTTCCACCGGCACAGGCAGCGGAGATTCCGGTCGCTTGGTATCCTCGGCTCTGGAGGCGGTGGATTGGAGGACGCAGGCTCCGAGAGCGAGGAGTGGAGTGAGCAACACGAGACGCCTGGTGGCGGTAGCAGTTTGACTTTGAACATGGCCAGGAGAATCGGGGGAACACAGTGATAGGGTAACGCGGAATGGAATTCTTTTCTTAGAGGGAAATTGGCGGCGTAGAATTAGTCCCGCGGTGGTGGAGCCAAGTGCGGACGGCGGAGGTGGTCTAGCGGTGAGGCCTCTTTGGACATGGGGCCCCATTGATTTGTTTAAATCTTCCCGACCCTTGTTGGTTCGTGTTTGGCCATGGGCGCCATTTTTCATCTGTTCATTAGACAATCGGATTGGATCGAAACTTTGTGACGTGGAAATTGCGTGTATTTTTTTGTTTTGTTCCAGAGAAATAAAAAATCTTTTGATTTTGTGAGGCTGTAAATTTAAAACAAGCAAGTGGATTCCTCGTCTGCCACGACATCACTTGTAATTGTCATTCACGCCCTTGTTCTTAAAAAACAAAGTAAATTTAAAATCTTTTTTTTATTTTATTTTATTTTTTTATTTCTTTATGGGCAAGATGATTGCGGGTTCCCAATGTATTTTCTTATGTACACAATAAAAGGAAATGCTGCAAATGCGAGCATAGTAATTCGTGTGTAACTTTGTAAATGAAAATTATAATTTATTTCATGGTATGATATAAATTTTTTTAGAAAATATTGTATTTGAAAAAAATTAAGACATATAATGATTGAAATCTTTTAATTATTTGTAAATTTTTCCCCTTGCATGTTGATGATTTTTTTTTCTTTTTAAAGTTGTCTTATTGTAAAATATATAAACAATATATAATATCATACGATTGTTGTACTAAAAAGATAAAAACAAATTTAGACCTAACCTATTAAAATTTTCATAAATATAATAAAATTTAAACTATAAGTAAAGAGTACTTGAAAAAGTGTAATTCTAATAATAGAATTAGAATAATTGTTAGTTATTCATAAAAGAATTTATTGCATTGTTAGATGTTATAAGAGAGAATAGTGTCAATAAATTTTACAAGTGTTAAAAAATAAAAATAAAAATATAAATTTTTTATATAAATATTTAAAACATTAATTTATAATATTAATAGGTTGATTATTTATTAAATATAATTATAAAAATTTAAAAACTTTAATCAAATTTAATATAATTTTTTATTTTATATTTATTTAATTATTTTTAAGTATGATTATTAATATTATCATTTAAATATGTGATAATAAAAAAATAAAAATAAAAATACCATTTATTAAAAATTATCATCAGAACCCTTGACATAAATCGTTAAGTACAATATTAGTACGTAAACTTTTTGGCATCTCTTCTCTTTCTTTCTTATTTCGAGAGCTCTTTTATTATTAGAAATAATAAAATTAAATTGTATTGATATGCAATATACAGTCAATAAGAAAAAAAATAAAAATATATTTATTTAGTATTAATTTTATATTTGAAATTAAATTATAATTATACTTTACAAGTTACTTTAAAAATAATAAAAAATAATAATAATTCGAACAACTATTCCTCTACGCATTATAAAATATCTATTTAATTACAATATATACTTCAAAATTAAACTTGCATGTTTTTTTTTTTTAATTTTAATTTTAATTTTCCTCTGATATGTTTGACAGGTAGAGAGTGTTGCGACTGGCTTGAGGGCCAGCCTAGTGCACCTCCATCTCTAGGGATTGTGTAGCCCGATCGAGTTTGGTTTTGGGCCTGCCCATATTCATGTGGGTTCATGAATCCATTGATAACTTGACACACACGGCGCATGTGTTCGCATAATATTATCACTCTGGATATTTTATGAATAAATGATAATGTTTTTTTCTTTTTTTACTTGATATTTTAATTAAATTATGAAAATATTTTTTAAGTTGACGTAAGTGAATTTAATTTCATAAAATAAAAATATTCATACAAGTTTTTTAAATTTAATTTTACTTATTTTCTTTTTAATGTATTTGTGCAAATAGCATGATTCTTTATGATTATGAAAAGGTGAGGGATTATTGTTGTACGTGGCAGTCCATGAAGCCTCCACGTCGGGAGAACTGTGGGATAAAATTAGATAAAAACGGAGAGAAAGAAAAAGTCTGAACAGGATGTGAGTTGAGTGTTTTGTGGCATTTCCTAGGAGTGGAGAAGCTGAGGCGAGCGGGCGGAAATTACGAAGACACTCACCGCTCAGTCACCATTAACCCATACACACCCCCCCTCTCTTTCTCTCTCTCTTTCAACCGATTGTAGCTGTTATAGTTAACCATCTTCCCAACCAACAACCACTCACGCTTTATTGCTTCCCTGCTTTGCTTTCTTTTTTTTGTTTTTAATTTTATTACACAATCCGCTACGTACTGGCTCGCTCGCTCGCTCCTCCTTCCATTTCCATGGATTCCTCTGTCGTTCTTCGTTCTTTTCACCGTATGCCTCTCTCTCTCTCTCTCTCTCTCTCGCGCTCTCTCTCTCTTCTTCTAAATTGTTTAGAGTTGAAGTATGTGGAGCTACACGCGAATTTTTCTGGTTAATTTGACCATTTAATTCCAGAAATTTAAAAATAAAAATTCTTGTTAGCAAAAAATATATATATATATATATTATATGTTTTTTAAATTACGGTGCTTTCCTCATCGTCCTACAGAAATTGGAATATGTATTTGCTGTACGTTTTCTGAAATTGATTTGAATCTTTTGCACAGATTCTGTCACTCACGCACATACGCGTGCACGCAAGCACGCGTCTGCAAACAAGATGGTTCTTTTAGTTGTTTGTCAATTTTTTGTTTACTGCGCAGATGTGGAGAGATCTGTTAATCCTTTTTTTTTTTTTTTAAATAAATCCTATTCTTAATTGGAAGTTGCTTATCTCAGGTCAAATGTACGGCCAAAGCTTGACTGTTTACGGGAAGCCAATTTCTTCTCCGATGAGGCGTAATGTAACGCTAGTATTATTAGCCAAGACATCTGGAGCTTCTTCGACTGGTAAGCCCGGCGGTGAGTTTTTGTCTCCGCTACGCTACTCTTAGATAGTTAGTCCCTTTCTTGGTTTGCTTATTGAATCTCTTTCGCAGTGAGTCTCCATTGTTGTAGTGGAAGCAGTGAATGTAATTGGAACCGTGTGGTTGTTTCTTGTTAACCAGCATCAGTTTCCCTAAATGATGAATGATGGTTTTTGTTTTCTTTTCTTTTCTTTTTTTTTTGGGTTCTGTTGGACAACATATATCGGTGGAAACTGACGAGTGCCTTCAATGCAGCCATTCTGGACCATGCGTTTGTGCTTGAAACGGCACAATTTGCACCTTTTCACAATTTATTTTCGAGAAAGGAGCCTTCGCTGGCTGTTGTTTAACACCTAATGACTGGATAACAATTTTGGATTTCATTTGCCTGTCAATTTCATGAAGTTCGTCATTTTTAATGACAATTTCAATGAGAATCGTTTACTGGTGGAGATGAATAAATATGAGTGTAAAAGCGGAAGTTTTGTGTGGGGCTTTGTTTTGTTGAAAAACAGCACAACTAGGTTTTCTGCATGAAATACCAAATGCATCATAATTTGACCACTTAATGTAGCATTCCAGAACTGACCCTAATGAAAAGCATTTTCTTCAGTTAGTGCTGCACAAGGCTCCTTGGAGAAGAATACTCTGCAAAATGCAACTTTTCCAAATGGATTTGAAGTGAGTACTCTCTCTTTCATGGTTTAATTGCATTCCAATTTTGATGACGACTTTGTGACTCAATAAATGGATATAGGCTTGACTAGTACTCAAATAGTACCTACCATAATTGTTTTCATCTGTTTTCATGAATTGAATATATTAAAGATGTGAACTCGTTACAGAAGCACAGCATCTCAGTACAAACAGTTTGCATCCCCCTTTCATCTCTGTTTCTCCAGTGTATCTTGTTTTAATAGACTATTCAGTTGACATAAACAGATATTATCCTGTAATCACAAAGAAATAAAGCCATACCTATTTCTATATTGTTCATGTGTTTGGCTTTTAAATATTTGTGTTTTTCTCCAGAAAGCTTGGTTTGACTTTTCTTTTTGTTTGTTTAACATTTATTCTGGATACTTTAGGCGGATTATTTTTGTATCTTTCTGATTAAGCTACTGTGATTATTTATTTATTTATTTAAATCAATAGGCATTAGTCCAAGAGGTCTGTGATGAGACAGAGGTAGCAGAGCTAAAACTGAAGGTGAAATCACAATCCTTACTATGCTGTCTTACTTGCTTGTTCTTACATATTCTATTCTTGTTGCTCATTGCTGTCCTTAGAAAATGCTTCTAATAGTCATGAAAAGAAAAATCTAGAGCTTCAATCAAAATAATAATGGAAGGAGCAGAAATGACTGTCATTTTGCTGTGGAACTTAATATTATCACGTGGTTGGTTCTTGGATCTTTTCTGTCGGTGGATCTTCAGCTTTATAATTGCACAGAATGTTTAAATGACTGGTTATTTTGTGCATTTTAATAGGTTGGCAGCTTTGAAATGCACCTGAAGCGGAATATTGGGGCTACAAAAGTTCCCATGTCCAATATTTCACCTACAGAAGCACCACCTATTCCTTCTAAACCCATGGATGTGTCATCTCCTAGCACCCCTCCTTCACCACCACCGAAGTCTCCTGCAGAAAAGCCTAATCCATTTACTAATGTTTCCTTTGGGAAGTCATCAAAATTAGCAGCTTTAGAGGCTTCCGGAGCTAGTCAATATGTTCTAGTAGCTTCTCCGACGGTATGATTGTGCTTTCTTTTTGGGCAATGGTGATAGTAACTTTATGCAAAGTTACTGATTTGCACAGTTTGAATTTTTTTTTTTTTTGGGAAAGGAGCTTCTCATGTGTTACACTCAATCTCTTCTTTTGCCAGGTTGGCTCATTCCGAAGGAACAGAACAATAAAAGGAAAGAAGCAACCACCTATCTGTAAAGAGGTAACCATCCATGCACTTTTTCTGTCTGTTGGATTTTCCCTAACATCGAGTTTTCTGTGACCCAAAACAAGACTCTGTTTTCTAATGTTTTCAAATTTAAATGTTTCCCTTTATTTGAACTGTTTGAATCTTTGAGTTCATTATTTGCTTTTAAGTGCTGACATAAAGATGTGTGGTATTCCGCTGGTTACTAAACTCTGAGTTGAATTCCATTTATGTTTATTTTTCTGTCAATATGCAGGAGAGCCATCTAGTTAAATTCCACATTGAAGTGGGCTACTGCTAGAACTTTGGGTTTTACATTTTAGAATGAAATATTGCAAAAGAATATTGATTTGAGACTCCAAACATTGCTATCCAGGGATATATGGTAATGGTATCAGTACCCAGAGGTTGCTTTACTGAATTTGAGAAGCTATGTTGCTCAAAGACTATCCACCTAAATTGAGGAATTTTATCTTTTTACCATCCATCATGGTTTCATGGAAATGTATGTTAGGACCTTTATAACATGGCATGTTGCATCTCCTTGACATCTAGATGTCAAGGAGATGCAACACGGATACTATCATGTATTCATGACCTTTATTGGATCCTTATTCTGAGATGCATGACTTTCATTGGCTCTTGGTTCTGATAATTTACAAATTGCATTCACAGGGTGATGTAATTAAAGAAGGACAAGTGATAGGATATTTGGACCAATTTGGTACTGAACTTCCTGTCAAGGTGATTATTCTGTTTCAATTTTCTTTTGTATTCTGGCTTCTTTGTATGATGATAGGCTTATCTTATGGTGTTATTGTATTGATGGTTGAGCAGTCAGATGTGGCCGGAGAACTCTTAAAGCTCCTCTTTGATGATGGAGGTATAAAGCCTATCATCCTACACTATTAGAAAATTTAATTATATTTCACTTCAAATGTCAATTTGGAAAGCCACTTGGTGTAAAGGTAAGGTTACTCCATTGAACTAAGGCCATAGGTTTGCACTATAGGTAAGACTGCATACATTTGATTCTTCCCAAATCCCAGAGCATGGGAGGTCTGTGCATTGGGACGCCCTTTTTTCAAATGTCAATGTCGAAGATGTGATTTGACACATATTATGATCTTTTAGATCATTAGCAAATATCAGAGTGGAGGCTGAACTATCCTTTTGGATATCTGCCTTTCTTGCTGAATGTGTTGACTATGCCCATTTTAAAGGCATTGGTCAGACAAGTTTGTCTCAGTGAAGAAGCAGCTCTCTCTCTCTCTCTCTTGGTCTCCTTGGAAAAGACCATCGTTTTTTTATTTTCCACTGTTCATTTGTGTTCAATGTCTTTCTTGTATGATTTGTTGAGAGAGCAGCTCCCATATGATTTTATTTTCGACAAATTGCATGATCTTGCATTATGGTACACTCATGTAACATGTTAATTAATCACTGCGTGAGTTAATGGCATCCCAAGAAAAAAAAAAAATTGTTCACCTTAGGGTATTTACTGTGGCTGTGGCAGATGCTGTTGGGTATGGAGACCCTTTGATCGCTGTGTTGCCATCATTTCGTGGTATCAATAAGTGAGATCCAGAGCCTTTGCAACTGTCCTCGGAATGTCAAATGGGCTGCAGTTTGTTTCCTCTGCTAATTCTTGTATTTCCATATTGTTGCGTTCCTTTATTGTGCAAGCAGAAAATACAGGTTTTGTCGTGATTTTTACTCCTCGGGCTTTTTGATAAGATTGACTATAATATATGGGCGATAATTTGTATTAAAAAACAGTTTCGTGCACTAGTTTTCATTTTATGCTAATTTTTTTGGACTAGTGATAGATGTTTGTTGCTACCTCACACCTGACCCGTCTGTCGTTGAAAAACAATCAGAATAACTAAAAATAAAAGTAAAAAAAAAAAATAATAATAATAATCATAAATGTTTCTTCTATTATCAGAGTTATCTGAAAAATAGATTTATCTGATTTCAAATGATAGAAACGTTATTTTCTTTTTATTTTTTTTATTCTGGTTTAAAAATGCTGATGTACCGTTTCAAAAATTGAAATATTCTTAATCTATTCAATTTTCCATGTAGGGAATTAAGATTTAATGGCCTCAAGTATTTAGAAAGCTGAACTACACAGTCCCTCATTCTCCGGTATGATTCGTGTGTAGGATATGATTATGACGAGAGTCTTCACCAAATTCATAAGATAATACACATCGTAATTTCATAAGGATTATGTACTGCCAAAGCCATGGTCTCTTATTTTTCCCGTTTTTCGATTCGTTGGAAAAACAAAGTCATGGTCTCTGGCTATTATCTTCCTGTGCAAGCATAAAAAACGGAAAACCAAGCTCCAAGTCCAATACGAGATTGCGACTGCCAAGGACAGATGATCTTTGTTTCGGGCGCAAGAAAACTTTGGCTAATCGATGGCCAGATGAAGAATTTCTCTGAATTCCAGCCTCCTAGTTTCACTATAAAATGTCCTGTATCTGTTAGGCCAATAGGTTAACCAAATCCGACCTTTGATCTCCCACTCCATTGTCTTTCCTATGGTCTTCTTGTCCACCTTCCAGTGCACACTTTTCCCATACTCATCCTCTGCAAAGATCACCCCTCCTTGCCTAGTGAATGGCCGGTAAGCACTCGAGTATCGGTCTTTGAACCAAGCTTTCGGGTTAATCAATGCCATCTTTGAAGGTCTGGAGGAGAAAACCTCTTTTCCATCCGCACTATCGTGGAGAAACCAATTCAATACGGCGCCGTAGCCATAAACAGACTCCTCGAATTTCCAAGGCTTCAAGCTCAATGATGTAGTCTCTCCTGCTGAAAACCTGAGGCCAATATTGTTGGGTGCGTCGAATGAAGTTTCAATTCTTTTCTCCAACTCAATCTCTCTTCTTGGGTTCTCTGAAGATTTGCCTACCGAGACGCTTATTATGTTGGTTTGGAGAATTGGAGTCAGAGACAATGATATTCCTGAAGGAAAATGCTTCTCTCCCACTCCAACTCCTCGTTCTGTCACGAGGGTTTCATTCACTAGCCGAATAATGTCACACCTATTAACAAAATGGACACAACATAATGGGATCATTACTTCGCACACCATATCATATGGGTTCTAAATGTGTAACTCAGTACTATTATATAGACACAACCGCACATACATTAACAAGGAATCATATGTTAATATTTTTCTTTGACATTTAAATAAAGACAAATATAAATGTGTGAGACGCACCATATAAGTGCATTCATTATTTTGTTAAGATGTTATGTCCAATAAATATTTATCCTATAAAATACAGGGATGGTCATACATACCTTATGTTATCTGTGTTTACAATCACGTCAACCCACTTCTCTTGGATGATTACTTTGTAATTGAACTGAATTACACCCTCTAGTTGATGGTAATTGAGGGAGAAATTTAGTCTTTCGTCAGCTTTAAGATTGCCTGAGCTTTCCATATCCATGGCTATAATAGGACAGTACAAGTGGACCTTCCATAACCCAGATGTTGAAAATGAGTACGAAAAGAGCGGCGATGGTGTTCTTAGTGCTCTGTGGCCAGCTTGGAGCTCTGCAATCCAGTTTGTGATGGCAAGATTTATGGAACGCATCCATAACTCTTCTAGATTGGATCCTATGACTTTCATAAGCAACTTTGATGCTTCTCTCATTTGATTACTAGTCAATTGATTCTTGAGACTAGCCATGCATTCCATGCGGATATCTGAAGGGGCTTCATAGATACAAATTAGTAGCGAGAGCGTGAGAAACGAGAGATTGAATATGTCCTTAAAGTTGGAAACACGGTGGTCCAGTTTGGGAACTTTGATGGATGTTTTACACTTGTTCGAGCAATATTTAAGGACATCTTCAATGAAATTGACTAAAAGGGTAGGCATACTTTCTTCGTCCAAAACTGAATCCATGGATTTAGAGTCAGCTTTGACAGGTTTTGAGGCCCAAAGAGAAACAGGGACATGGAAGTCCACAATGATTGAAAAATAACAGAGAGTTGGCGATTTGAGGCTTCTGACTACAGAGAGATGTAGGGATGGAAATTGGGATGTAATTGATGAAGAGCATATGCATATTGACATGGAATTTGTTTTCCATTGGATTATAGGCGGAAGATTCTTAATCCAGGAAAATATGTCAGGACAGCAACTAGAAGCCATGAGATGAAGGGAGCGGCTTGCAAAGTTGAACGCTGCTTACTTGCAATATATTAAAGGACTTTGGAGGGATGAACATCATATTTAAACGGTTCCCTTATGAATGGAAATGTAAAGCACTAAAGCTGAGATTCCCAGTGGGCAACCAATGTCAAAAGTGAAGCAAAAGGCTAGATGATAACGGCAGCAAAGATCAATTTTAGTATTTGGGAAGAAACTTAAAAAAGATGGCTAATTGAACAAGGAAATAGAGAAAAACGTGCTTTTAATTCCCCTATGGGCTTGGCTATTGTAGAATGCAGATACTAACTTAGCAATGTATCAAAAGCTATTAATTACGGGACTACCACTCTCATTAATGCATTCCTAATTGCGGCAAGTACTACACAAATAAAGACCCTTATCAAAGGTTCCTGCATTCCACATTATCCGGATGTGAATCTATATTTTCTTCATCCGCGAAGAGAGAAAAAAATAGATATATTTATAAAGATAAAAGTGAATTGGTTACATTAAATGGCATAAAAGCTATATTATTTTACATATTAAATAAGGTGAGCAATTGTTAGAAAGAGTTAAATGATGAAAACATATTGATTCACGAAAAAGTAAGACAAAGTTGTTAAAGAGGTGTTTATTTATACATACACTAACATATAAATGTGGGAGAGATAGACCTTGTGTTATTTTTCAATGTGTTACAAAAAAAAAGAAAGAAAAAGAGAAAGTTAGGCCTTGCCTACGTATAGGAATAAAATTGATAATCTCAGCCATGCACGAGAGAAGAACCCCAGGAAATAGAGTTGCCGAAAATAAGCAAAACCAGAACTTAGGGGAAAAAAAGAAAGCGATTGTGATTATTGTTCCAAGATCTGTTGCGCTATTACTTCCTTTTTTTTTTTTAACCACCGAAAATGTGATTTAATAATAAAAACAATCGTTCATTCTACATAAAAGATAACGAGTTCAACTATTTTTAAAATATTTAGTAAAATTAAACATATAAAAAATATATATATATATAATTTTAAGAATAATTAATTTTCGTGAAACTCGTAAAATGTATTTTTTTTAATAAATTTAATTTGAGGAGTGTGTGTTAATATCGGTGAAATGCCATTTCTATTTTTTTTTTTCCTCATTTGACAAAAGCAAATCATTTTTACACGTTACACATTACCTTACTCTCTGCTTTCAAGTTGCGATACAGAAAATAAGAGTTGCATAGAAAATTTCAAATTGAAGTAAAGTCTCGAAGCGAGATTTATTGATATGTATCATATGGAATAATGCCGTGGCAGGGGTAAATATGGAAAAGTGGTACGCACTGATTACTTAGGAATCAAGTTAAGTGACAAGTTCCCGAAAGCTAGGCACATTAAATACCTAAGAAAGAAAGGCAGAGATGGAGTTCGGCCAACAGATAACGCGGATTGAATCTGCGGCTTTCCGAATATGAATGGATGTCAATGAAGAGCACTTGCGTAATCCTTAAAAAGAATTGTATGAGCCATCCCGGAATAAGAACTTTTCCTATCCAGAGGAGGAATAAAGCGTAAAGAAACCAACTAAATCGCGTTGTGCGTATTGTTATGTAGCTTTATTCATTTTTGGAGAATCAAAGTGCTTTTTCGACTCTCTCAGATCACATATGATGCTTTGCTTTGGTGATTCTCTTTCGTTCCTTATTAGGCAGAAGAATACTCCTCGTTAATTGAGCACAACAACAAGATGACCACCCTGCCTAATTCATTATCCCTATTTTGTGCAACCTTTTTTTCTTTCTTTTTTTTTTTCTAATATATATATATATATATATATATATTGGAAGCTTCCAATCAGCAGACTTTTGATTTGCTCTTTTTTTTTTTTTTTTGTTTTTTAAACGCGACGTTGATTGAATTTAACCAACCCAGCTGGACAAATTGAACGAACGTGAATAAGAACTGGGCTTTGGAGGGAGACCCAACCTGACGAATCGAAGCGGCCCAGATTGCCAATGCACCTATGGTTACGCCTGAACCGAGCAGAACTTCCCACGATGGCTACAATCAAATAGGCCTCAGGGGCTGCCTGTGACCAACGCCCACAACTGTAACTTCACGGCTACTTATAATGAGTCGTATCGTGATGGGCCGAAGGATCTAGGAAGGGTGGGGAGAAAAACGGGATCATTTTTTGGGAAACGGGACACTGGGTTTCCTCTTTGTTAAAAGGCTAAACTTCGCAACAACACAAGTTACAACCCTTCTCTCCGTTCTTGTAAAGTTTGGAACCCGTTCCGTTTTGGTTGTTTTTTGATGCCATTTTGGAGATTCTACTGTTAGAAATTTTGAGAGGTTACACAAGAGAGAGTGTAGGTTTAGATTTTAAATTTTTAAGAAAACTTAAATTAACAATAGCGACGGTCTTCTAACATATGAACGCTGTTGAACTTTTTTTTTTTTTTTATACTCTATATTTGCTTCTCTTTCAAAAATTACTAGTGTTAGAATTTTAAACGGTAAATTTATGAATTATATGATTAAAAAATTTATAATAAAAAAATAAATAATATATAACTATAAAAATTCATAAATTTAAATTTTTATTTTATAAGTATCAATTTAATTTAACTAATCATACTCACAATTTTTATATCAAAAAGTAATTAGTATCTCTATAACAGTAAAAAATTGTTCTTAATTTATCTTTTTTTAAAATTATTTACTAGAAATTTTATAATTTATATATTATATAATTGAGATAATTTTTTTATTTTCATAATTATACACATTAATATATATATATATAATTTAAAAATTTTAAAATAAATACGTAAATTCTAAACTATTTGATTGTCTAGTTGAAGTTTTCTTTTTTTCATATATATGAAAAATTCTATTCCTTTTCAATTAAACAATTATTTTTATTACCACCACAATTGAAATTCTAAACCAGGACTTTTTTTTTTAATAGAAAAAGGGAAGTTTTCTTCTGATGAATTTGATAGATACTGGTTTTTAATTAGCAGGACCGTTGCTTTCAGTGGCTTTTCCATGCCTTAATTTTGAAAAGGAATCCATTAGGGGGCCCCGATGCATTTCTCTTGTCCGTTGCTCCTTACAATTACCGTTTTGAAAAGCATGGAAATTAAAATAAAAGGCGAATTACGGAGCCACACACACACCGACAGTCACATGCTTGAATTACGGACCCAAAAATCGATATATTCCGATCTCATCACCACCGTCCAACCCATATAAGATGCCAATGCATCAGCGATCAATCGTGCATTCGGTTGTCATAACCGGTGTCCGCGGACGCATTAGCGGGTCGGGTACCGTCCTTGTAGAGTCTACTCGACGCGGCACCGCTGATCCCACGCCCAACCAACATGGCCTCTCCAACCCTTCCGACCTCGAACCCTCCGTCCCAATCTCAATCCCAGCCACCAATTGCCACGCCCGCCTTCCGCGCGTTCCTCTCACGCCTCTCATCCTCGATCCGCCATGGCTTCTCTCAGCGCCGCCCCTGGTACGAACTCGTCGACCGTTCTTCCATGACCCGACCCGATTCTCTCACCGAAGCCGCCTCCCGGATCCGCAAAAACCTTTCCTACTTTAAAGTGAACTACATAATCTTGCTCGGCGCCGTGCTCGCTGTCTCCCTTTTGTCTCACCCTTTCTCTCTCCTGGTCCTTCTTAGTCTACTCGCCGCGTGGATCTTCCTCTACCTCTTTCGGCCGTCCGATCAGCCTCTGGTAATTCTTGGCCGCACGTTCTCGGATCGGGAAACGCTAGGCGTGTTGGTGGTGTTGACCGTCGTGGTGGTGTTTTTGACTAGCGTGGGCTCGCTTCTGATCTCGGCTCTGATGGTTGGATTCGCGATAGTCTGTGCCCATGGCGCGTTTAGGGTTCCTGAGGATCTGTTTCTTGACGACCAAGAGCCCGCAAACGCCGGGTTCCTCTCCTTCCTCGGCGGCGCCGCCTCTTCCGCCGCCGCCGTGGCAGCTCCCGCCGTTGCCACCCGTGTCTGATGCTGTTAGTTCCCCACCTACCACGTATGGTTTTGCTCATTAGCAGTGCCTTTTTCTCTGTATTTTGTACCATTCCTTCGTATGGTCTTTGCTCGTTTAGTTTTGTAGATTGATCTTGTAGTTTCAAAACTGTATCTTGTGACTGATTGTGCGGTAACTTAAGGTCGTTGATGATTTTCAGGTTCTGAATGAGTCGTTGAGAGTCTCATATTCTTGTACTATTGCCAATATACATGACCAGGAGTTTCGATCCTTGACAATTTGCCTGAAATTACTCGAGAAAAGGGGATCAATTATCTTCTGAAAGAGAAGCTTGCAAATTGTAATGTTAATGTGGACTATTAGTATAGAAATAACTCTTAATCATCCAAGGTTGGGGAATGATCTAAACCAAACCCATTATGCATTCAATTCAAAATGTTGACTATTAAACAACTAACGAGTAACACAAGACAATCGATCAGAAATGTCACCAAATTCCCCGCTCTTAGGGATGTGCCAAGTGCGGAGGAATATGTACTAGGATGCATGCATTCAAATCCTACTTGATAGAGGATATTGCTACTAGCCCTCCCTGTAGCCTGCTGCTTGCTGTTTAGGGTTCGCAGGTCAAATGCCTTTCAGTCAGGGATAAAGGGAATTTTCTTTAGCATGAGAAAAACTCGTGCTGGGCATGCATTCCAGGAAAACAATACAACCTCTCAATGATGGAAATCCAATCTGATGACAAAAGAAAAAAAAATTAAAAGAAAAAATTGATGGGTATCCAGTTAGGGGTCAATTCGTTCAATCTTCATGTTGATAGTTGACTATTAGGGATTGACAATTCGTAAAAAAGTAATTAAAAATTAATTATTGATATCTATTGTTGTGAGATGAAATACGGAGAGAAAAAGATAAAGGGGACAACTTCATTAATTCTCTTTCATGGGTTTTCTTAGTTTCTGCTTATATGACGATTATAAAAACAAAAAAAAAAAATACACAAAATAAAGTAAGAAGCTTTAAAAAGTGAAATTGAATTTTAAAGTAGTAACTGAATATACAAACGAAACAAGTGAAATCAAGGCTTCATACCAAAAAGGTTTGGGGATTGGAGACTGTTGAAAGCAACGGCCGGATTGGCCATTGCTCATGTTTTTTTCTTTTCAATTTCTTGAGATCATCCCCGATTTCGATTTCAATTCTATTTCAATTTTATCACAGTTATGACTACAGCTATAGTTTCAGTTATTGGAGGGAACAAAACATACTGGGCTGTCCATCCAAAGGTTCTGATTCCACCTGGAACTAGAACCGGTGCTGATTTTCAATTCGATTCTAGTGCAGTTCGAACCTGAATCGTGCCAGGGTCTATCCGTTTGGTCTTGTGTAGGCGACAAGCAGTATTTTGTGGGTTTCTAGCCTGAAGGCCCAAAATTAAGTGGGCTTTTTTTGAAAAAGAAACAAAGAGGCCCATTTGGGCAACGACTACCCTGACCAATCATGAAGCAATGGATGTTTCAAAAGATGGCAGTGGAGATCTCCCATCAGAAGTCCACATCATATATAGCCTGAAGACACTAACTCTGATTCAATTACGATTAACGGGACCAGATTGAAATGGGGGCTTCCCACATTTATGGCGAAGGTGACCCTTTGTATGTTTTCCTCTTTCGCATCGTAGAACTAAAAATAGAATCGAATCAATGCGAAGCCGAATGCGAAAAAGACTTGTCATGTTAACCTGTCAATGTTAACCTGGTACGACTGTCTAAAATAAACTCCTTAAAAGAAACTTTTTTGTTTTTCCTTTTTCCGCTACGTTGGCCTTTTGGGTTTTGTAAAAGTTTCAACTTTCGTGATGTAGTTAATGTTGCTTTTGTGGGACCTCTTGAATGAAGGAAGATATAGCCGTTAGACCTCAGTCTTTAGGAGCGCCCTGGGTGGTGCAATACAGGGCCAGACAATATGTTATATGAATGAAGCAGGCGTTCAAAACATGTTTTTTTTTTTTTAACCAAAAAAAAAAAGACATGTTCGTTCAGAAGTGGGAAATTATCATATCATGCATGGCCTAAGAAAAACTAGCCGTTGGCCTTGGATTGTGCAAGAGGAAGAGCCTATCTCTCTCTCTCTCTAACTTAGTGGCATCACCTGACAATTTGTCTCCAAAAATTTTCTATCCATATACAAAGACTCTCTCTCTCTCTCGCTGCAGGGCTTCACGTGGTCCATGGCAGAAGCACCACTGTCTAATTCGGACAAGAAAACCCACTCACAAGCGATTTGGCTCCTGTTAGATTAAACACAGGCACACCCCTCTAATAAAAGGCCTTTGCCTTTTTCTTCTTTTCCATTCTTCTTGCTTAAGCTATTTAATTTCTACTACTTCGCTACTTCTTTCATTATCATGGAGATTCCAAATAGAGAATTCGGCAGATTCGACAGCAACCCTTTTCAACATCTTGCAAATTGGTGCAGCATCTCAAATAAGAAGAAGGAGAACTGGAGGATTCACTTGGCATTGAGAAGTCCGTTTTCCCTATATGCCCGAATATTATTGTTTCTTTATCTTCTGAATTTTGCCATTCGTCCTGTTACAAGCCAAGCTTGGGATGGGGTTGTGGTGACGCAAGTTGATTTTCAAGCGTTACAAGCTTTCAAGCAAGAATTACTTGACCCAAAGGGCTTTTTGAGAAGCTGGAACGATAGTGGATATGGAGCTTGTTCCGGTGGTTGGGCTGGAATAAAGTGCGCTCAAGGCCAAGTTATTGTGATCCAGCTTCCCTGGAGGGGATTAGGAGGCCGAATCACTGAGAAAATTGGCCAACTTCAAGCACTTAGAAAGCTTAGCCTTCATGACAATGTCATTGGAGGCTCAATCCCTCGGACACTGGGGATTCTCCCTGACCTTAGAGGTGTTCAATTGTTCAATAATAGGCTTTCGGGATCAATCCCTCCTTCGTTGGGTTCTTGCCCTGTGCTTCAGACTCTAGACCTCAGTAATAACTCGCTCACAGGTACCATTCCAGGAAGTCTTGCAAATGCAACCAAGCTTTTTAGACTCAATGTAAGCTTTAATTCACTTTCAGGTTCAGTCCCTATTTCTCTCGCTCGCTCTTCTTCTCTCATTTTCCTTGCCCTGCAATACAACAATCTCTCTGGATCCATTCCAGACTCCTGGGGTGGAACACATATGAAGAGTGGCTTCTTGCAGCTCCAGTATTTAACTCTTGATCACAACTTCCTCTCTGGAGGCATACCTGCTTCTTTGGGAAGGTTAGGCAAGCTGCAAGAGATTTCTCTTTCTCACAATCAAATCACTGGAGCTATTCCAGTTGAAATTGGAAGGCTCTCTAGGCTCACAACACTAGATTTCTCTAATAATGCCATCAATGGAAGCTTGCCTATAAGTCTCTCTAATCTATCCTCACTTTCTGTGCTGAATCTAGAGAACAATAACCTCGATAACCAAATGCCAGAAGCAATTGGCAGATTGCACAACCTTTCTGTTCTCAAGTTGAAGGGAAACAAAGTTATTGGTCCCATTCCTGCAACAATAGGAAACATATCCACACTCACACAACTTGATTTATCGCATAATAATCTCAGTGGAGAAATCCCAGATTCCCTAGCCAACCTACACAGTCTAAATTCATTCGATGTTTCTTACAATAACCTTTTCGGTCCTGTCCCTATTCCTTTGTCCCGAAAGTTCAATTCAAGCTCTTTTGTGGGAAATATTCAACTATGTGGATACAATGGTGCAGCTCCATGTCCTTCTCCAGCACCTTCTCAAGGTGTCCCCTCACCGCCACCAGAGAGAACAAGAAAACATCACCATAAGCTTAGTACCAAAGACATTATTCTTATAGCAGCTGGGGACCTTCTAATTGTGTTGCTCATAATTTGCTGCGTTCTGCTCTGGTGCTTGATAAGGAAAAGGGCTTCGTCAAAAGCAAAGAATGGTCAGGCCACCACAGCGCGCGCTACTACGGCGGCGAGAGGTGAAAAGGGGGCTCCAGCAGCTGTTGGGGAAGTTGAATCCGGTGGAGAAGCTGGAGGTAAATTAGTACACTTCGATGGGCCAATGGTTTTCGCAGCTGATGATCTTTTATGTGCAACTGCTGAGATAATGGGAAAGAGCACTTATGGTACTGTGTATAAGGCAACATTAGAGGATGGGAATCAAGTTGCTGTGAAAAGGTTAAGAGAAAAGATCACGAAAAGTCAGAGAGAGTTCGAAACCGAGGTCAATGTTCTGGGTAGAATCCGGCACCCAAATCTCTTGGCCTTGAGGGCTTATTATTTAGGACCTAAAGGGGAGAAACTCCTTGTGTTTGACTACATGTCCAAAGGAAGTCTTGCCTCTTTCCTCCACGGTAAGCACGCACAAGGCAACATTGACAGTAATAGATTATATTACTTGACCTTCGCCAACTAATCACTTGACCTTTTCGTCCCTTTTTTATTTTATTTTATTTGCAGCTAGAGGACCTGATACTTCCATAAATTGGCCAACAAGAATGAAAATAGCACAGGGCATGACGCGGGGTCTGTTTTATCTCCACAGCCACGAGAACATTATCCATGGGAACCTCACATCTAGCAATGTACTACTCGATGAGCACACAAATGCAAAAATTGCAGATTATGGGTTATCTCGGCTAATGACAGCTGCTGCCAACACCAATGTAATTGCAACCGCTGGTGCATTAGGCTACCGGGCACCGGAGCTTTCAAAACTCAAGAAAGCAAACACCAAAACGGACGTATACAGCCTTGGAGTGATCATATTGGAACTCCTTACCGGGAAGTCTCCCAGTGAGGCAATGAATGGTGTGGATTTGCCTCAATGGGTTGCCTCAATTGTCAAAGAGGAGTGGACTAATGAAGTTTTTGACTTGGAGTTGATGAAGGACGCATCTACGATTGGTGATGAGCTTCTTAACACCTTGAAGTTGGCTCTTCATTGCGTTGACCCATCGCCCTCGGCACGACCAGAAGTTCAACAAGTTCTCCAGCAACTAGAGGAAATTAGACCTGCAGATACAGATACAGCTGGTAGTTCTAGAGTTCCTCCGGCAAGTGCTCAAGAAAGTACCGCACCATCGTAGTTGGGATGACACAGGCTTTAAAATATGTAGAGTAGTAGATTGCAATTCTTTTATTTGTGGGCATTGATGTTGAGCAGTAACGATTCATTCACCTTTTGTAAATACAAGCTTGTTATATCTTTAATCTTTTGGGGTCATTCACTGGACAATTATTGGCTCTTTTTTTCTTAGCATAAAGCCTTGATTAATTATGATTGGGATTATGATTGCCTTCCCACTTGACTAGGTTTGTGTAGTGTGTGTGTGCTCTACTACTACCCTGCAAAAGAAGCCCGCGGCTTCGTAAGATAAATGGGCAATTCCTGATTCCAAAAGTCAATGCCCCGAACTTATTTTTCCTTTCTTTCAGTTGCCTTTCTCAAACAGCTTTTCCGGGGCTGCCCGCCTGGTGTCTTGCTTTCGCCAAAGGTACTGCAACTCTTTTGGAGGAGTCTGGTGGAACCCGCTACCCACAAAAATAATATTCCAATAAGTTAGTCACTTTCCTTCTCTGGTGGCAGTCCCTTCCCACCGCTTTTATTGCAGAAAGTCGGTGCTTTTCTCTATGTTAAGAAGCATATGAGGGTGGGGATCAAGGCAGGTGCAGTTATGTAAGGTATTTGAATGGTTGGTAACTCTTATTACTACTCTTTGAGTTAGCTTTTTTATGTTTTAGTGTAGCCGTTTTATTCATTTTACAGTACCTATTTAAGACAATTCTTTTGTAAGCACCATTGTCATTTTTCTATTTTATTAAAAAAAGAATAATAGTCCTTATAATATTTATAAAATTTTTCATTTGTTAGTTTAAACTTTTAAATAAATTTAAAATTCTAAAAAAATTATTTCACACAAAAATATAATTTAATTAATTTTTTTATCTACATTTATTATTTAGTAGATTGGGTTTCACGCAAGTTGCTTGCAAATGCACTTTGGAAAATTGATTTTTTTCATTGTTTTATTAGAAATTGTTCTTTTTTTACATTATATTTCAGACGATCCAAATAAGAAAAAGAGTTATTGTCAAAGGACTTTTTTTTTTTTTTCTTTTTATCAGTATTATCGAAGGGATTTTCCATGCGAACTTCGGAATGTTCATCTTTAATTTTGTGGTCCGAGGTGCAACGGTCACAAACGGGCCAGCTTCCAATGGGTCCAAAACATTGGGAATCCATAAATTCTCAACAGTCGATGAACCATAAAATTACAATCCATACACGAGAGTTTGGCACTGCATTATCCATACACACAGTACGAGTTTCAAAAGTAGAGTTGGGCCTGTGCCGATTTGGCGATTGGTCCCAAAAAAACAAAAAAAAAAAAAAAGGGGAAAATCTTGACAAATCTAAGCCAAAAAATGTTTGAACAACACGCATCGTCACTAAATTTCCACTTCATTATTTGATTGATTACCGTATCTAATAAGACAATTCCGTCCAGAATCTATACGACATTCACCAAACTATAAGACAATCATCAACAACATCTTCGAACTACCGGTAAGTGTCAACGAAAACGGAAACCAAGGCACCACGGGTTAATCAGGCATGACTAAATGATCACTTATTAGGACATTGATCCCAAGTTTCGCAAGACAGGCACCGGAATAACTTCTTGACGAATGCCCTCTCTTTTTTGTTGGTCAGTCAATTTTTCGTTAATGTTTCTTGTAATTGACTATAACGACTTCCTGCGTACTTTTTTCCTGGTCGACAAACCAACCAGCTTATGACGGCCCTCATTGTTGCTGTTCACCTGTCCATTCCTCCCACAGACCTACTTCCATTGTAGTAGCTTAATTAAAGCCACTAGTTGGTGTAGAATGACTTTAGTGAGTTTTCAGACCGCAACGAGAGGGATCTTCAACTCATGTGGAGTTGCGTAAATAAAATAAGAAAAAAAAATCACATTTTAGGGGACATCTCAGGAAGGGTTGGGGGGATCTGAACTCCTCAACCATACCTTGTAGAAGAGAGCCACTCTGCCTAAGCGTGGTAGTTTCTGTAATTTCCACATAAATTCATTATTTCTCACTTTGGTCAAAATTTGTATAAGGTCTTGGTTACCTAATTAATAAACCAGCTTATTGTTAGGTAGGAATTTCCTTTGGTTAAAGATAAGAGCACAAAATTATTTTCGCATGGAATAAAGGGAAAAGAAGCTACGTTATTTTTTGAATTTATATACACTGGTCTTCATTCAGCAGAAAAAAAACCAAAAAAAAAAAAAACAAGTAAATAGAGAGTACGTGCGAGTTTCTTTTACAATCTAGAGATTGCTTTGGCAATATTAAAGGGGTTAATCCTCCTGTTAGCCCCTCCTATATAGAAGGTTACGTGACAATGACGCTCTACGCATGCAGCCTTTGGGTAGTGGGTAGAATATCCAAATGCGTTTCCACCCCCTCACACGTTGCAATTTTGGATTAGCCTCTTTTCATGTAAAAAGTATTGGTTTTTAAAATAAAGATTGAAATATCCAATCATGTAAAAATTTAGAAAAATTAATCAGCGTTTTCCCGTACTTCAAGGTAGGCGTCTTCCTTTTAATTTAAGAAGCTATGACTGCATTACTTTTGAAAAATCAGATAGTTTATTAGATATAACTAGCATAATAGTTAAAATCAAGTGTGAGTTAGTTTACTTAAAAAAAAAAAAAAAACACACACACACACACACACACAACAAAGGAAACAAATCCCAACTACGAAAGAGAGGAAGAAGAAGCAGGGCAACATGTAAATGACATTATCAAAAGATCGATGAAAATGTTGTTTGCTCTTTTTAACTCTCTCACATATTGGACCCAAGCCCACTTAAATCCCACATAATATAAAAACGGAGAAGCAAAGCAACAAATAAGTGGAGGTCAGGCCTTGCCCAGTCTCCTACTCAGCTTAATCCCTCGTATTGGGCTCAAGTCTGCTTCAGCTGCATTCAACGATAACAAGTCATGCTAATCCTGACATGAAAGTAGCCTAACCACACAACCTTGACTAATAATAGCCTATTTGAAGTGAATGAAAGGAGATATTTTTACTGTGTAAAATTCTAAAATTCAATTCAATTGCCCCAATAAATGATCATGAAGAAGTTTTCAGGTCCTAAAAAAAAAAAAAAGTACGAGCAAAAAAATTAGAGTATATTCATGCTTATGCGCCTTAATTTTCTCTTGTTCCTTGGAATATACTTTTAGTGGGCATCCACTGGATATATATGGTAAGCATCTAAATCCCTATTTCCTTAACTGTTATCCTCTATTTGGTATCTTCAACCGGCTTGTCGTTGGGAAATTTGCGGTTAGACTAACAAATTTCCAGTACAGTATCATAGTTGCAGCCTACTTAATTGAGCTTTTAAGGCTCGTTCTTCGAAGTAAATTTGATTAAATATATCTTCGGTTTGGTCCACATTCCACCTAAACCAGAGAGCGCCCCCAGGCAGACACTTGCATCGTTAGAAAGTGATCCAACGATCCAACTTAAGTTGTCGACGGGGAACTTTCACTCATGATGTATCCCATAATCCACTAGACACCCTGCTTTTTCTTTGGCTGATCGAGCAAGCAACAATCTACTAAGAAGTCAGGGAGAAGTTCACTAAAACCACGTCAATATCCCAGTTTAGGCTTTAGAGGTATTTGATAGAAAATAATGAGTTTGACTTTCACATGATTTGTTTTTCCATTCTAGTCCAATATTACCCCACCGTTTCTTCCTAACGTTCTTTACCCCATTAGACAGGTTTAAAGAATTAAAAAAAAAAGAGAAAAAAAAAACAATAAAGGACAGATGTATTTACTCCTAAATCAACTTTCACCTACTATGCAAGTTGAAACAGACCATCAAACAGAGTTATAGTACGTGGAACTCATACACTCCATAGTTTTTCGTAAGTGTGGAATATTATTATAAAATTAAAAGATATTTTAATTTTAATTTTTTATTGTATAATTTATTCATAATTTTATAATATATAACAAATATGATTTATTTGAAATAAAAAAAATAAATTTATGTAACATAAAATTATAGATAAATTATATTTAAAAAATAAATAAATAAATATCAAAACTAAATCAGTAGGTTGAGACTTCACTTCATTTGACATGCAAGCTAACGCACATATGTACAAGACACACTAAATGCCAATCTCTCATCAAATCAATAAATAAAAGAGACATGTCCATGCACCAACATCGCGTTACGATTAGAACAGAAAAGTCCTACGCCTGAACCCCGAGCTCAGGATGGGCCCGGCTTGATCCACTTGATCCAATTGACTTCTCGAATTTGGCAGGCTTTTAGATGGTCCTCATAATACTCGATATTTTGTTACTGAATTTTTAGCACCTAATATAAGACTTGTGAAGCAAGCATTCAATATTATTCGGTCCTGACATCGGTTAGTGGGTGCAACGAGCTAACATACATCCTATGGATTTGTATTAATCTGCCGCCACCAGACGACTCCGTTGTCTTCCCAACTCTTTTTTCCTCATAAATAGACCCTTCCGGCTCTCTCACTCACGGCAAATCAGACTGCATTTCACAACTTGATAAACTTCATCTGGGGCAAAAGGATTGACTCGTAGTCATACAAGATGGAGCTTTTCGACGCTCAATATCGTTACTCTTTCTTCCACTTCTTCTTCTTCTTCTTCTCACACCTTTTGCTAGTATTCCTGGCTCCTACATTGTCCTTGGCACATGACGAAACTAAGCATCACGTTTTTGTTGTATGTCTTCTAATTTCTCCTCTCTCGTTCCTTTACAATTAATTAATTATATTTCTCTTGCTCCTCTTCTATGTACTGACGTGTTACATTAATGGCGTACAGATTCAATCAAAACCAGTGAAGAGGCTGTGCAAGACCCAGAATGTGATAACGGTTAATGGGATGCTCCCTGGGCCGACGCTGGAAGTCAATAACGGGGACACTGTAGTCGTCAGTGTTATTAACAAGGCCCAATATAACGTCACCATTCACTGGTATAATTGAACGAATGCATTTTGTTCGGCATTCCTATGTTGTGTACTCCTCTTCTATATATATATATATATTCATTCTAAGACTTGAGATAAACTTTAACAACATGGGGCTTTTGCATCAACGATGCAATAAATAGATTTTGCAGCAATGTGTGACATTCAGCTACTCTCTGCGTGTATTCTTGAATTTCGTCTGTTTTGGCCAAATTTATGAATTTTGTTAGGACACTACCCGGCGTTGCATATAGCGACGTACCAACACATGGGCCAACATGGAATTGTCAATATATCCAAAATATGGCACAATTTTATTGAACACGTTTCCGGTGCTTTTGACTGTTATTCAGTTGTTTTTCAATCCGCGAGATGATAGTTCGGAGGATTTCAAGTTCAACAACATGCATATTGCATACGTTTTCATGATTTTTTTTTTTTTCCAAACAATGACATAATTTTAGTGTCCTGACACAATACAAACACCATGTAGTGTGTTTTCGAAACACCGCAACAGTTTCTCGTAAAAAAAAAAAACATTCATCAAAATATATACAATATATGAGTGTCATTACATTAAAAGTCTTCCGATCTATGATCAATACCTTTAACATACTCCAAAGATGATCACGTACTGGAAAAATCACTTGAAATATTTTTATTTTTACCACATTCAAAGTTCTAAACTTTACTCAAATATATTGAAATTTTTATTTTTAACCCGAAAACAGCCTGTCCTGCAGTGGCGGGGCACCCATCATATGCCATTTTTTTTAAAATATATAACACAAGTATTTATTGTCCTACACAACTTTGACCAGAGCTTCTGACTTTGGTACAGGCATGGTGTTAGACAAATGAGAACTGGATGGGCAGACGGACCAGAATTTGTGACACAATGCCCAATTAGACCAGGAGGGAAGTACACTTACAGGTTTACTATTCAAGGACAAGAAGGAACGCTGTGGTGGCATGCTCATAGCTCGTGGCTGAGAGCCACCGTGTATGGAGCTATAATTATCTATCCAAAAGAAGGATCTTCATACCCATTTCCCAAGCCAAAGCGTGAAACGCCAATTCTTCTTGGTAACCCCAATTCTTCTGTGAAGTGCAAACGATATAAATAGATAGCTAGGCCATATTAGAATTGTGTCCAATAAAAATTCATGAATGATCGAAAATGGTGATTATGTTATGATGTTGATGAACAGGCGAATGGTGGAACGCGAATCCCGTTGATGTATTGAGGCAGGCAACTCGCACAGGAGCTGCACCAAACATTTCAGATGCATTCACTATCAATGGTCAGCCTGGTGATCTCTACACTTGCTCCAGCCAAGGTTCGCGTTTCTGAATGAGTCCTTCGATTTTAATGCCACGACTTCGTTGTAAAATTATTTACATTATAATTGATGGGCCAAATATATGTCATACCCTCACTCAATTAAAAATATAATTTAAAAATCACATTAAATAGAAATAAATTGCTAATTTAAATATAATATTTTTAAATTTTTTTTAATTAATTGTGTGTCGTCTTCCATTTTTTTCATTCTTTGTCAATTCACCAATCACATTTTCCTTCTCTTATTTCAAAAATTCTAAAGTTATACGAAAACATCAATCCACATATTATATACCATAACAATCATTAATTTTACATATTTAGTACATTTTTAATTTTTTGATAAAAGATTATGAGTAATAATAAAATTTATAAATATACTTACAATAATAAAATGAATGTCTATATTTAAAATGCATAAAGTTAATTGAATCTATTTCTTGTAAATATATATATATATATATATATATATATATATATTGATTATTCGGGTAATTTTCTTCAATTAAGTTGTGAACAATACATGGGCCTAAGCGGCGGGTTCATTTCAAATCACTCACTTCCCTTGTCGATTGCGCTCCTCAACGCGGGCAAAAAATAACCAACTAGATCTGATTTTTGTTGCAGATACCGCTGTAGTGCCAATAGAATCCGGGGAGACCAATCTTTTGCGAGTCATCAATGCGGCCATGAACCAACCACTTTTCTTCACCGTTGCAAACCACAAGCTCACGGTCGTTGGTGCCGACAGCTCGTACACAAAACCATTCACTACAACTGTCCTAATGTTAGGACCTGGCCAGACAACGGACGTCCTGATCACAGGCGATCAGTCACCCGCGCGGTACTACATGGCGGCCCGTGGGTACCAAAGCGCACAAAATGCAGCATTCGACAATACTACAACCACTGCCATTCTTGAATACAAAGCCGCCCCTTGCTCTGGCAATAAGTGTTCATCTAGCAGCCCAGTTATGCCACCATTGCCAGCCTACAATGATACTGCAACTGTCACCGCATTCAGTACTAGTTTCAGGAGCCCCGGCAAGGTCGCAGTCCCGACTGATATTGACGAGAATTTATTCTTTACGGTTGGTCTGGGGCTCAACAAATGCCCGCCAAATTTTAGCTCTAGCCAATGCCAAGGGCCTAATGGTACGCGCTTCACTGCAAGCATGAACAACGTATCTTTTGTGCTACCGTCCAGCTACTCCCTATTGCAAGCTTCACAGCTGGGGGTACAAGGCGTTTTCACTACTGATTTTCCTGCTAATCCGCCGGTACAATTCGATTACACTGGAAATGTCAGCAGATCCCTCTGGCAGCCCGTCGCTGGGACCAAGTTGTACAAGTTGAGTTATGGATCAAGAGTGCAGATTGTGTTCCAGGACACAAGCATTGTCACCCCAGAGAACCATCCAATTCATCTTCACGGATATGATTTTTACATCATTGCTGAAGGGTTTGGAAACTTCAATCCCCAGACTGATATGTCTAAATTTAATCTCGTTGATCCACCTCTTAGGAATACAGTTGGTGTCCCTGTGAACGGATGGGCTGTCGTTAGATTTGTGGCTGACAATCCGGGTAATCAAATTTTCCTGATACAAATATATCTCAAATGTTAACCCAATTCACTTCAATTTTGAAAAACTGATTTATGTTTGCACGTGTATACAGGTGTTTGGCTAATGCACTGTCACTTGGATGTTCATATTTCCTGGGGTCTGGCCACGGCTTTGTTGGTAGAGAATGGAGTTGGAACTTTGCAATCTGTAGAGTCTCCTCCACCAGATCTGCCCGCATGCTGAGATCAAATGGGAAAACCTTGTAATATGGAATAATTCGTTGAGCATAGCAACAAGGGTTCATTCTATTGTTTTTTTTTTTTTTTGTTGGAAAAACAAATATTGTATGAGTTCATTATATTTGGGGAGCAAAGCTTTGAGTTCTTGTTGTTCTGTTTCCTGTTATTTTTGATAGAGAAGCGAGAGTAATAAAGCCATTGAATTCTACTAATCTCAACCTTGAGAGTTACAGAGTCAGGATTTTTCCACATATTTCATCCTCCTCCTGTGTTACAAAAATACCGTAAAATTCTTGTGGAATGTTCTATATAATTGAATGCTTCTGCATACACTTCCAAATGCTAATCACCAGCATCAGGTTAATACACGGCAAAATTGTTGCAAAGGACACGGTAAAGACACACCACTCCGAACATGGCAGAAATAAAATTATTTTAATTTTTATTTCTCCCAATGGGAGAAGAAAAACAGAGGACTCTGCTGTGGTTGTCTGTATCTTTCAATTCTGTGGATTATTCAGGGAGCAAGATCCTCAACTAGGTTTATCAAGAATGAAGATTTATCGATTTCTACAAATATGTAGTCATTGCTTGCGTAATTTATTTTTAAATTTCTCCACGTCGAAAGAAGAGGAATTTCTGGGGCTTTCAAGAAAGACTCCATTACATCGCTAGATATTTTTGACCAAAACCCAGCCAAACTCATATCACTGTTTTATTTATTTATTTATTTATAATTTGAAGATTTCAAGTTTCTGAGGAAAAAAAAAATAGATGCACAGCTAAATTATCAAAATATGTAATAAATAAGATAGAATGTGCAATAAATTATTAAAATATTTTGTCATACAGTTGTGTAATATTTTGTTGTTAGTCATATATTTTGCAATTATAATGGTATAATTTTCTATTTTGGAAAAAAAAAAACCAAAATTTAAAAACAAAAGAATTCAATCTTTTGTTTTTTTTTTTTTTTAAAAATTCGGTGAGACTCACGTTCTCGCTGATTTATGAAGAAATTCTCTGGCCATAAACCTTTTCCGTTTCAAGAAACAGAACCAAATGATTCTTTTTGGAAGGATTTTTGGATCTAAAAAGTGTACAATATGACCGATGAAATTCTTGATTTTTGTCATTCATACTACCTCCTGAATTTCTCAACTTTTATTCTTAAAATCACTTCAAAACCCCACGTCAATTCCAAAAGTGGAAAGCTTGTAGGAGCGTGGGATCTCATTGGATCTGAAAATGACTTGCTGGTGTCTTTTAGCATGTTTGGTACAATGATGTGTTTGTGCCAACGGCATCAGTTGTGGGGCTCATATGCGGAGCATACACAACCACTGGTGATTTAAGGCCTAGGCCGAGTGTAGTTGGGCCTCTTTGGTCTGTCTCTATTCGGTTGAGATTTGCCGAATACCGCAAGGAGCCCACCAAAGGAAAACAGAGATATTGACACCGGGAATTACGGATCCACTTTCATGAGAGGGAGATAGCGAAGTGTCGAAGCTCATTCGATATGAGACTTTAAAACGAAATAGTGTAACGTTTAGGCAATTAAATAAATGGTGTGCCAACTCACATGGTTCGTCCGGTTGACAAGTAGACTAAAATTAAAGCTACACACACACACACACACACACACACACACACACACATCTATATTATTTTGCCAACAAAGGTTCAATCTTTGTTGGAAACATTTTGCAATTGGAATTTTGAATAAATCACGCCAAGATGGGAAAGACAACGAAAAGAATTTGAGTCTTCAAATTTCCTCAAAAAGGAAACAACCCGCCTACAAAGACAAGAGGGTTTGTTGGTATGGTTCATAGCTACCAAAGAAAATGAAGACCCAAGGAAGCTGGGGAGAAATGGAAATAGGGTATATCATCCACAATACCTTTGGCAAGGAAACAGCTCTTCAATGAATCAATGTTCTCAGTTACACAATAATTGATTGCACTTATTTGAAGAATCTGGACTCTGATTAAAAAAAAAGTCAAAAACAAACTTCACCAAATTTAGTGGCATGTTCTTCCAAATCTTGTTCACCTATCAAATCCAGAACCATCTTTTGTGTCTCGATTCCTGACTCGTTATGCTTCCATTCCAAGACAAGCCGTGCTCCCATGCTTGTTTTCTTTCGATTCAACTATGGTGATCATACTTCTCGTATTTCTAGAGATATCTTTGTTGAAATGTTTTGATTCTGTATTCTGAGTCTTGGTAACTTCTTCTTTTTTTTCTACTTGTTAAATCAAGCTTTTCTATTCTATTTCTGTGCATTTGGTATATGAAACATAAAATAGTGGTGGAATAAGACTAAGATATCTTGTAAGATCCTGTCTTATTTTATATATCAAATGCACCCTTTAGGATTTGTCAAAGTCGAACACCAAAACATGCTATATCTGAATTCCCCTGCCTCGGGACATTTACGGGGCAAAAGGGTTTACTATCTCTTTCAGATCTTAAGATGCAAGATCTCTAATTTTGGGCTTTTTACGGGTCCCATAAGTTCTACTCTACAAGTGCATCAAAGTAGATTCACGTTGACTCAACGGCTGTGACGTGCAACTATGGGAGCTCTACCCTCATTTAAACAATCTTAGTGCTAAAGAAGCCTAATTCAAATGAATTCTTTCACTTACAATTATTAATTTTAATGTGTGGGTTTAATGTCTGCCCCTAGATTTGTATGGTATCCTGTTTATGAGAAGAACTAGAACTAGAAACGGAAGGAACTTGCTCGCCGTAAATTTTCTATGAAATGCAGACAATATGAAAGACTGCCTCGGTAATCAAAAAGTCGGACGTGCAACAATATCATATATTCGCAGTTTTGGGTTAGATGAGAAACCCGCTTGACTATTATGTTTGTCAATCTTTTTACATTGTTGGATTGTCACTACTTCGAAACTTCAAACCATGCGATTTCTAGGAAATCAGCAAGTGGAAAGATCCTTACAATTTTTTGCTCAAGAGTTCGAGGAATGACGATGATTTGTTCAATTGTAACGAGAAACGAATAGACTTTTGAAGCAAGCGTGGAGACATTGTTCACTCTAAACGTTGCCAGTGGGTGCAACAACTCCTATGGAGTTTAGCTAAGTTCAATCCTGTAGTCTGACCACTCTCGGAATCAAAACCTAATCTGCCAACCACAAACTACTCTCTCCCTTGCACTCTTCCTATAAATAGGACCAGCTCTTTCTCACTAGTTCTCTACACTGCATTTTCTCCTTGATTAACCAAGATTGAATTAGAGCTCCAAAGTTAGCATGAAGGTCATCAACCACACCTTTGACTGTCGTGTTCAACGTTGCTCTTTCTACTTCTCGGGCATTTTGCTTCTCCTAGCTTCAAGCGCGACATTGGCTAATGCAAAGACTCATTATCATGATTTTGTGGTATATGTGTCTCTATAACTATATTCCGTTACTACTCTATGAATAATCCCTTTATCTTCTTTCCTCTTATGCCTATGTGGTGAACACCCAATAATATTGGAACAGGTTCAGGCAACAAAAGTGAAGAGGCTGTGCAAAACTCACAATACCATCACAGTCAATGGGATGCTTCCTGGACCGACATTGGAAGTGAATAATGGAGACAGTTTGGTTATAAATGTTGTCAATAGGGCGCGTTATAATCTTACCGTCCACTGGTAATCATAATTGAGCCATCGTAGTTGAATTTCTCTGCATGCGTACACTCATGGACACACATATATCCCCATACATACATGTAGAGGGCATATCAATTAAGCCACTGATTTGGTTTTTATGCATCAAACATTATGCAATGTACCGCATGGCGCATCATGGAAATATTTCTTATTGTTGAGAAGGAGAAAAATTTACATTCGAGAAATGAACGGTAAAATTGTTTCCCGATCATTATGCAGGCACGGAGTTAGGCAAATGAGAACGGCATGGTTTGATGGGCCTGAATATGTGACCCAATGCCCAATTAGACCAGGAGGAAGTTTCACCTACAGGTTTACAATTGAAGGGCAGGAAGGAACGTTGTGGTGGCATGCTCATAGTTCATGGCTGAGAGCCACCGTTTACGGTGTTATCATCATCCGTCCAAAAGAAGGATCGTCCTACCCTTTCCCTAAGCCTAAACGAGAGACGCCCATTGTTCTAGGTATATATGATCATTTTAATTTACTACTGGGAAAAATTCTATTTTTGGACGTCGAAGAATATTGACCAATCAAGAAAGGGCGTTTCTATAACCATGAATATTTGTCTGACAGGCGAATGGTGGGATGGGAACCCCATTGACGTGGAAAGGGAGGCAGCTCGCACGGGAGCGGCCCCTAATATATCTGACGCATTCACCATTAACGGTCAACCCGGCGACCTTTATAATTGCTCCGGCAAACGTATGTGCCTCTCTTTCCCCGACACCTGTGTTCTAAACTATTAAGTTAGTACAAGCCAAAAGGAACCACATTTCATTATTTTTATTTACCAGTCTTATTAAATTTTTTATTTTCACCTGCATCTGTATTGAATGAACTCAATTCAACCAATTTGCAGACACCGTCATAGTTCCAATAGATGCTGGCGAGACAAATCTCTTGCGAGTCATCAACGCTGCACTCAATCAACCGTTGTTCTTCGCCATCGCCAACCACCCGTTCGTGGTTGTCGGTGCCGATGCATCCTACGTCAAGCCCTTCATCACCTCAGTTATCATGCTGGGACCCGGCCAAACCATCGACGTCCTGATCACCGGTAACCAACTGCCCGGCCGGTACTACATGGCAGCTCGTGCCTATCAAAGCGCACAAAACGCACCGTTTGACAACACAACCACAACAGCCATTCTTGAATACAAGGCTGCCCTATGCCCCGCTAAGGGTCAAAAGATCACCCCAATTATGCCACCGCTGCCAGCGTTCAACGATACAGCCACCGTCATGAGCTTTAGCAACAGTTTTAGAAGTCTGCACAAAGCTGACGTCCCGACTGAAATCGACGAAAGTCTTTTCTTTACCGTTGGATTAGGACTCAATAGTTGCCCCAAAAATTTCGGGTCTAGAAGATGCCAGGGCCCAAATGGCACTCGCTTCACTGCTAGCATGAACAACATATCTTTTGTACTTCCTTCAAATTTCTCTTTGCTGCAAGCTTATCAGCAGAATATCCCGGGAGTCTTCACCCCGGATTTTCCGGCTACCCCACCGGTACAATTTGATTACACGGGTAACGTGAGCAGATCGCTCTGGCAACCTATTCCAGCGACTAAACTCTACAGATTGAAATACGGATCAAGGGTGCAGCTCGTGCTACAGGACACCAGCATTGTCACCCCTGAAAACCACCCAATTCATTTACACGGATACGATTTCTATATCGTAGGCGAAGGCTTTGGAAATTTCAACCCCAAGACTGATACATCTAAGTTTAACCTTGTGGATCCACCGCTGAAGAACACAGCTGCAGTGCCTGTCAATGGATGGTCGGTCCTTAGGTTTGTCGCTGATAATCCAGGTAACAATAAAGATAGATGTTACTCATATCGAAGAAAATGCCAGCAAATATTGTAATTCCATTGCACTTAAAATTTGATTCTTTAAACATTGCACCATTTTTTTTTTTGTTCCCAATGAATAGGTGTATGGATAATGCACTGCCATTTGGATGCACACATTTCATGGGGTTTGGCAATGGCTTTCTTGGTGGAGAATGGAGTTGGAGAAATGCAGACTCTAGAGGAACCTCCAATCGATATGCCTGTATGCTGAAAGTAATAACAAGATTTGCCCACTTTCAACACTGTTAGAACCAGCAACAAAGGGAATAAACAGGGTAGCTACCTTTTTTTTTTTTTTTTCCTTTTTTTTTGGTTAATTCTATGTGCTGTTTAATTTCCCCTGCATTAGGGGGACATACAATTCTATTTTTGCAGTTAATAAAGCAAACATTTTCGAGCAGAAAAACCATCTTTTCTGTCCCGGTTACCCGAATAAATCCCCCTCCATACCGTCAATTTAGAAGCTAAGTGAAAGTGAGAATGAAAAGATCCGTCAATTTAGAAGCTAAGTGAAAGTGAGAATGAAAAGATTAATTCCTGATGCATTCAATTTGAAGTATTTTCTGATATTTATTTTGTTCTAATTTCATTTTCTTTGGTTTTTACCAAGGCAAGACTAACTAATAAACTTTCTCCAATCCAGCGTTAACGTTATCCTTTTCTTTCTCTCGCTCTTATTTCTCTTTTGACTTGTTTTCCACAACACACAGTCACACGCTGGCAAAAAGGTGTCAAATTTTTATAAGGGTCCAATTAACTGGTGTCCAGGGCACCCATTAACAATAAATGAAATTTGAGTTGTCATTTATTTCCTATATGTAATGTATACAAGAAAACTGGTTCGGTATTCAAAAATAAATGAATAGAGAAAATTTCAACAAAGATTAACATTTATGAAAATAAAACAAATGAGGTTACATGCAAACTGTGAATTCCTTCCCATTCAAACCAAAATATTAATAATAAAAGACTTGATTGCCAAAATATAATTTCACGGACTGTTCATAAATCGAATCTCATATAATAGAAACGAGAGTCTCTCGCTAGGCTCTCGTACAGTACTGTGAGGTCAAACTCGACCCTTCTCGAGTGTCACCTAATCATCTCAACAAATGGGAGAATGAGCGACAACTTTTTATTTTTTATTTTTATTTTAAACTTTTGGTACAAACCACTACTTTTTATTACTAATCCAACATTCTCTGACTGTAAAAATAACATTTTTAATCATCAAGCTATCCGTCCAAGTACTCCTCTAATGTCACTAAAAACCGACAAGCCAGCCAGCATTTGCGTTTTGGTGGGGCAACGATGGAGACGTTGGGGAAACTATTCTTAGAAAAATGGTGGCCAACCATTGTAGGACGCAAAAAACTATTTGACAATTGGCTACGAAACTAACATTGTGGTCACCAAAAAGAATAGGTTTCGCGAATAATTTACCTGAGTAGTCACAAAGAGAAAGTGCTTTGTAATTACCCAAAATCTAACACAACATCCTTAATTCCATCCGTGCAAAGATTGCAAACCCTCACCGACCAAATTACCCAAAAAGGGCTTTCTTTTCGTTTTCAATTCATATTGTCGTGGTCAACATTTTTTTTTTCTTATACTCTTGAGAAATGCATAAATGTATGGGAAGCAGAGTTTTGATTGTTAAGGCCAATATCCAGACATAGTGAGTGTAATCCTTAACTCGCAAAATTGATACTATCATCGGCTTAAAATTTTAAAATATAAATTAATTAAAAAAATTATTTATATATTATTTATTTTTAATATAAAATTCTTTAATTATACAAATTACGGTTAAAAACTCATCAGATTTGAAATCTTGACGCACTGTGTATCAGACATCGTGATCTGACTCTACTGTGTTTCCCACAGATTATATGCATTTAAATCCATTTTTCGATATTTATACTGTATTAGAGGTTAGAGTGAATTGGTTACATTAATTTGAAATGGCAAACACAAAACAATGCCTTTACTCGAAAATCTGGTTATCCTGATTCTTACCAGTACAGTATGGTTTAAGTTGTGTTTTCCTCCGGTGTCTTGAAAGTGTAGTATGCAGGTTCAAGCAGAATCTTTCTTTCTCGTGTTGCTTTCTGTTTCTCGCTTTCTGTATGGTTCTTGGACTCAAAATAATTTGACATCGTCGTGGTGATTCGCCGACTCGAAAAAAATGCTATCATGTTGCAAATTGTTATATATATATATTTTTTTTTTCTGCATTCTAAAGAAGTAATACGTGTAGGAAGCCTTGAGGTTGATTGCAATCCATTACCTAAAGGCAAGCGGCACTGAGCAAAAGGCAGCTGCTGATCTGGGCACCGACTACACAAAGGTAAAAAGGACAAATGGGAATAAAGCAGCTTTTTGATTGATGACTTACTTTTTAAAATAGATTTAGCCATATACTCTGTATATATGTATATTGCCATATTTGACCTATGGATAGACACCATGAGGAGGAAAAAAAGGAAAAACAAAAAAAAAAAAAAAGAGGAGCCACTATGAGAGATTTCGAATCAATTTATAACAATTTTGCATATAGAAACTGAGTTCATAACATTTCTATTGTCCTCTGTTTCCCCTTTAAAAAATGTGTAGAATGAGCGTACTTTGAGGCAAGACTCCAAACTTCGCATTATTAGCTTTAGGTGGCCTGCAATTCTGTTTTACGAACAGTTTCTCTTCTATCATTTCCTAATATAATTATGGTTATCCGAAGCATTGCTCTCTAGATTAATATGTCGCCCTTCATTTATATGAATGTTATAATACTTTGTTGATCGACAGTGTTAATCTTCAAAATGCAGGGCTATCACTTGTTCTTCTCAACGGTTGCTACCTACTTGAGCAAATCTCCAATTTCTCAAATTTGTCAATATTTGAGCATGGATAAGCGTTGGATAAGTGCTGGAAAATGGTCTAAAGAATACGTGCAAGGTGTCTTTTTTGTTTTTTGAAATTTGTTGACAATCACCTTGGCAATGAATGTAAAATTAGATGTCCTTGTGTTGGTTGTTTAAACACAACCTTCAATAGTTGGAATACGGTTTTTGATCATGTTAATATCTGAGGAATAGATACATTTTATACTAGGTGGATCTATCATGGAGAAAGTAATAAAGATGAAACTCCTATGAGTACTAATACTAATAAACCCAATTAGCTTCTGGAGCATGACTCTATTGAAGAGACAAAGGAGCACGTGCCTCTGATGCTTAAGTCATAGTAATTTTCTTTATGTGTTTCCTGATTGCATATCGGATTGGTTAGAGAAATGTTGCTATGTGATCAAGGGGGACTCTCTAAGTATTCAACTTTTTGTGGTACGAATGATGAAAACCAAGGGAAAAACAAGATGTTGCGTAATCGAGGGTCAAAGGCTTTTATGGTATCAGCAGAGATGGTCAGTTGTATATCAACAGGTGTTACGATTTTAAATCATTTTGTGGCATCAAATGCTTAATGTTTTTTTTTTTTGTTAATTAATTTAGCATTTTCATTAATTCATTTAGAAGAAGAAAAACCAACTCAGTGACGAAGAGTTTAATGAGAAGGACTTCTTCAAGCACACACAGTACAAGGAAGGAAAAGGATTGGTTGCTGCAAAGGTTGAGGGAGACTATGCAAGTCTCTTACTCATTTGTTAAAATTTTGATGTGCCGTTAGCATTTACTGACTTGTTATCTTTGTTGTGGGCTTACCTACAACACAATGGAACAAACGTTGAACGAGCGCACGACAGAAGGAGAGCCCATAGATGTGGAGGAGGTGCGTGATTGTGTACATGGAAGGAAACAAGGATGCATTAAAGGCCCTGAATATGCTCCTAAAGCAACCTCGTCCATGTGAAATTTTTAGAACCAGACTGTGGGGGAAGCTCTCGCACAATCTCAAGAAGCATTGCAGCATAAGAGTAAAGTCTTAAGGCAAACAACAGAAGCCTTACAGAAGTCTGTAGCAGAATTGCAGAGGTCTCTAGCAGAATTTCGAAAGTCTCAAGAAGTCTATGGTGGTTTACATGCCAGATTGGCATGGCTTGAGGAGGCTAAACTAACGTTGATAGGTGCTCCCAGGTTCCATGTCTCGAGTAAGGCTTCAGTACAACACTACATTGTAAATGGACTATGTTGGCAACGTGAAAAATGTACCATTAAATGGTTTGTCAGTATAAGGTGAGGATCCTTTCTGCAATTCAGGTTGTAGCCTCTTTCTACTTGAAGTGTACTTGCCTAACTTTTCATATCCCTCATAAGCAGAAGATATAGTTTGGGTACTTTCTATGAGCCAAGAGTCTTAACTTTGTGCTTCAGTCTTCTACAGATACAAAAAAGTAAGAAGCTTTAGGTTTTTTGTTGCTGTTTTTGGTCTTCTGCACAATCCTCTTTTTGGGTTAATGCTGTGAAGAAAGGAATGGCCTCCGTGTAGCACTGCCTACTGACCTAAGCAGCACTGTTTTTGCTGATATTTATTCGCATCGTATACACAACTTGGTTAGGGGATCACTGGTCGTTGCCGCTGTTTAGTCTGGTTTGACGTTTTTTCTCTCTAATTGGCTGGTTTTTGTTGCTGTTTTGGCTGCTCTTGTAGCCGTACATCATTGTAGTTCGAGCCTTTCGTCGAGAATCGAGTGTTTTCCTTAGGCTGAAATCTGTTGATTGCCGCTGTTAGGCTACATCTGTTTCCAACCTTTTTTTTTTTTTTTTTTTTTTTTTTATTAAATGAAGCAAAAGCATAATTCTTGTCTACAAGACAACAGTATAGGTTTGTTGATTAAAAAAAGCAAAAGCATTTTACTGATCGTGCGAAAGTGGGGTTGGTGCGGGGAAATGAATTGAAACACTAGCTGTACTTGTGCTTACAAAGATCAACATAGTTGTGCTGTGTTTCACACGCATGATCTTCTACTTAATCAGGTACTAAGAAGCTCGTAACTCCGTCAGAGTGTCATCTCTAGTCTGGTTATTTAGTCTGTTGTCGAAAGTATTGCTAGTCTTCAAACACCAGCCATCTCTTGGATCCATTCTCAGAATCTAGTTTGAGAAAGTGAGTGTCTCTAATCTCCCTTCTTAAAGTATTTTTTGTTTTTTTGTTTTTTTGTCACTTTGTTTTTTATTGCATAATTCTATGTATCTTCAGTTTTAAGACTCTGTGGTTGGTATTACCATCTTCTACTTTGTTCATAGCTAATTATGGAATTGACGAGTAATTCTTTACTTATTTGGGCATGTTTGGAATGTTCGGTTCAACAACACTGCTTGCACGATGCTGTTTGTTTTTTGCTGTACAGCGTCATGTATATATTCCTTAAAAGTCTCACCTGGTCTTTGAATTTCATAACCCATGTTGAGCAATTAAAAAAAAAAAATCATGTCGGTTTGAATTGGTACGATCCTTGTCAAGTTAGCATTGGCAGAGAAATAATAAAAGACTAGACTTTAAAAATTTGTGATCTAAATTAACTAAAATTAAAGTACGTAATCAAAATTTTCAAAATTCAGAATGTTAGCAATCTAGATTTGCATTTGTTCCATCCAATTAACTTTCAAGAGTCACGCAATGTCAGATATGCTCTCGCTTGACGCGAAGGTATTTTATGGATTATCCTCAAATAAAATAAGCTCCTCTCACAAATATCAACAATGGTTTAAACATGTTGGTTTTGATTATAAGAAATCCATATCCAAAACTTAATTTGAAACCCCATTTCATAACTTAGGAAAGCCCGCGCTACACTGAATGAATTCATAACACACGTTTATCAGTCGGATGAAATTTAAGTTGTCCCGAGGCCCCTCCCCTGCAATGCAAGGTCACCAGCGACTTTCGCTGGCTTCTAATAAAAGCCTGTTCTCCTTTTGCTGAGGTCATTGATGACGAGATGACATTATTTAATTAATTATAATAATTTTTCAATTGCCTTTAAATTTCGTGAGGTCAGTGATGACGACACCGACCGAGTGCCAACCATCTGCGGGACAAGTTCTGCGTTACACTAGAATGGATCACTACGTGCCCCACATGCTAAGTTTTTAAGAATCGAATATATTATTGATTGCATTAGTATAATTAAAAAAAAAATTAAAAATAATTTTTTAAAAAAATTTTTTTAGAAACTATTTTTCAAAGCAGATTTTAAATATATATAAATAATTATTAATACAAATTAATTAAATTATAATTAAATCAATTGAATAAATTAAATATATATTAAAAATATTAATTACGTTTAAAATATTAAGAAAAATTATAAATTTGTTAATGTCTCGTTGCATTGTAATGCAAAACATTGCTATGGTGTTGAGGAGAGGTTTATTCTCACAAATTTCTTAATTAGATTATTAGGCAACAAAACTAATCAGATTTAACTTGATAAATTACAAGAGTGAGAGTTTCGAGGGTTTAGGAGTCCAAAGTCCGACTGCCTTAAATTTGCATAAAATGTAAATTTTAATTTTAATGTCGAAAAATATTCCAGGGGTGTAGGACTTTTAAGTTGTATGCATATTAGCTAAAAGAAAAAACTAAAGACAACAAAATCGAAATTTCTGTGAATAATAATTTAAATATAAAAATACTCATTTACAGAGCGCTTAGTGGAGACAAGTCGAAGGCATAAGAATCACACACTATTCATATCTCGCAATTATGTGAGGGAAAATTGCTTTGTTATCGGAAATAAATGAAATTTAAAAGTATTATTTTGAATAAAATTGATAAATGATCTAATAAATGTCCTAAACGAGTGTAAACAGAATAATTGCAAGAAACATAACAGGTCCAAAAGGAACAAACGGAGCCCTTAAAGAAAGACTTTAATAATTAAAGATTTTAACTTTTATCTTTAAAATTCTTAAATTCTAATCATATAAAAAAATATGTATTTATAAAAATAAAAAAAAAAGACTACTACTTTTACCATATCAAATTTTAATTATGAAAAGGAAATATAATATTTATAAAAATAATAAAAATCATTCTGATAGTATCGTTTATAATTAAATAAAATTTTTAATAAAAAAGAAGAAAAAAACAAATATACAGGGACGTTCTGGTAACTACGACCGCTAACTAGTGCGCACAAAAGGATATACTCTCAACTAGGCTTATTGGAATGGACCAAAAAAGGGAAAAAAAAAAGAAAATTCTTAACTGGATACTGTTGAAATCGTGGGGAGAAAGTTAGAGAAGGGAACTTTTCAGTGGCATATCTGCAATTAAATGAAAGATCTCGGGTACATATTAAACAAAGAGGCAGGAGGAAATTGGAAATTGCTTTGGCGCAAAGCAAAGCCTTTGCAGCAGCAGTAGTAGTTATCGGGAAACTTCGGGGAGCAGGCGTCACAGTACGAAGAGCCAAGCGCGACCATACGTGTGGACGTTGCCACGTCATCACAATCCAATGAGAGTTATCGGAAATATCTAGAGAAGGCTATAAATATCTCTACGCTCTCTGTCTAGCGGGCGATTTCTGAGATTCTTGAAGCTCGCGGTCCTGTTGAAGCTACTTTCTTTCAGAGCTCACACTAGAATTACCGCAGAAAGCGAAGCCAACCATACTGAAACCAACCAAGAAATAGAATTGAATTTTTAAAACGATTTCAGTTTCTCTGCACACGGTCGCTTATGTCTCCAGAGAGTTCACACAGGTTGGTTGATTTCTCCTGTTTGCTTCCTTTTTTTTTGATTTAATTTTTTTTCTTGATTGGTTGCGGTCGTTCTCTCTCTAACTGCTCGATTTTGAAATCGGGTTTTGGATAATTGGGCTTAATCGCTGGATTTCTTTTTTTTTTCTTTTCACTGTCTTTGGGTATTAAGGGTTAGGATCAGGGGTTTCATTTTGATTTTGCTGTTTGCTAGTTAATTCGGGTTCCAAATGATATGCGATATAAAAAACGTCGTCGTTTCCTTTTTGGGCAAACTTCTTCCTATTATGTCCAGATTTTCTAATTCTAGTAGGATGTTCTTTGGTATGCTTGAGCCCTGTCTGGATTCCGGGGAAATTATGCCCTACTGGACTTTAAAATTTTAAGATTCTCGGAGGCCAAGGATGGGTTAATTTTTCGTTTTTAACATTTTACGTTTTATTATAACAAGAAAATAGAAAAGGAAAAGAACTTGGGTGCCAAGCGATTTCCTTGTCGAGTACGACAGGGATTGTGTCTGTGTGCGCGCGCGCGCGCGCGGTGTGTATAAAACGCATAATAGTAGAGTAAATATTGTTTTGGTGAAACACGGTCAAAGGGAAATTGAGGTCGTATGATCAGCTTCTTCTGCGTTTCTTCTTTTAGATCTTATGAGACCTTTGTTTCTCGCTTTTTTCTGAGTCAGTTCTTTCTCAAATTAACGCAGATTCTGATAACAAGGCGAAGTGGGTTGTCAATAGTTAGAATAAGGAAATTCTGCTTGAAGAAGCGTGGTTCTTGTTTTTGTTTGTGAAGTATCTCCAGCTTGTATAAATTGCAAAGATGGGTGCTCTTGATCGATGTCCTAAAGTGGCTTCTGTTAATTCAATCAGGAAGAGGAGGAGACGGGGTGGAACTAGTGTGGCTGAGACACTTAAAAAGTGGAAGGAGTACTATGAATACCTTGATTCTTGCACCAATGGAGATGATAAGCCTGCTGGTAAAGTTCCTGCCAAGGGTTCGAGAAAGGGTTGCATGAAAGGGAAAGGAGGGCCTGAGAACTCGAAAAGTAATTACAGAGGTGTTAGGCAGAGAACATGGGGCAAGTGGGTCGCAGAGATTCGGGAGCCAAACCGAGGGCCTAGGCTTTGGCTTGGTACCTTCCCCACTGCATACGAAGCTGCCCGTGCCTATGATGAAGCAGCAAGTGCATTGTATGGACCTTATGCCCGGCTTAACCTTTGTGATAGGTCACAGTCAACAAGCTTATCTAAGCATTCATCACAATTAGTAGCAACGCCAGGTACATCAAGCCACTCTGAGGTTTGTGTAGATGAAGATACTGAGGAGCATATTGCGAAAATTGAGGATGGTGAAGGGGAATCAAAAATCACAGTTCAGCCTCCTGTGGTTATTAAACCTGCCTCGCCAAACTATGTGGTGAAGAAAGAGGTAAAAGATGAGCAAAAGGATGTTTTGAAGAGTGGTGATCATGGAATATATGACACAAAAGCTCAAGTTAAAGATGATTTTAGGCAGAAAGATACTCCCCATGGCCAGCAAGTAGCTAAAGATGAGCCTCTGATAGCAGAGAATTATGTCTGGAGTAATGGATATGAGGGGCTGGATTTCTGGCAGAATTTTTCTATGGATGAGATGTTCAGTGTGGATGAATTGCTGGGATCTGTGGACAACAATTGGCCCCATGCCAATTATTCCATGGGTATGCAATATGATGCTGGGCAACAATCATCTACTTATGACGACCAGATGCAGAAGGAGCTACCATTTGATTTTACGTATCAGCCGGAGAAGCGAGACTATAGGTTTATTGGGAACACAGAGCATATGGAGCATGGTCTTTCAGGCAGTGATATTGGTTTTGATTTATTGATGCCTGGGTGGAAGGAAGATGATGATGCCAAACCAAATGATCAAGGTTACTTCAGCCTGGGACTACCAGATTTGGGCTTTTGAGGAGACATAACAATAGAAAGATACAGAACAAGAAATGAAGAACTTCATCTTTCTATACGATCTTAGGAGGATCAAATAGAGAATAGTTTTGTTTGATGCTCACTTGGATGGAAAGAGTTTGGATATTAAGGGTCTTTGTTGATATACTATGAAATTTTCTTCTTCGTTGAGATTCTTTTTCGGTTGGAAACTAACCATTTAAGGAGCCGAGCTGATTCTTTATAGGTGTTTAGATCAGAGAATTTACCCCGATTTGGTTGCATGAGTAATAGATAGTTATTTATATGATTAGGTGAATTTAGAGATTTTAAGCTGTTCTTTTTTATAGAGTCATATAATATATGGACCTTGTTGTCAGCTTGTTAAAGATTAAGTACTCTTTCGGACTGCTTGATTTCTGTTTTCTCCACCATTCCCTTCTTTCTTTAATTTGACCTCCAGCTGTACATGAGGTTGAGTTGAGCAGACAACTTGCTTTACAGGCACCCCTGTCTCGAGTAAAATCAAATTGCGGTTAACCGAAGGAATCACTGGTTGCTGGCCTCAGGGCCCAGAGCAGCACTGGTTCTTGTCTCCTTATTATGAACCGGTATGATCTGCATTGCCTTTCTGGAAGCCCATGTATCCTCTCGATAACCGAGCCTCGTATCTCGAACCAAGCCTGGGAGACTGCTTGAGACCATATACGTTCTTATTTCAACTTCAAACTTGCCATTCCCTCTTCCATTTCAACAAACACTACGCCCCTCTGTGGCGTCACTGGCGGATCTCTGAATCGTGCTAGTGAGTACTCCTTTGTCACCCGGGTCATCTTAGTCAGTAGGGAACAACGCAAGGAGGACAGACATTTTTGTTTTAGGTTCAGGGAATGACTAGCCATTGGGAGCTCGGGCTCTATCATCTAACAATTCAGATGGCGTTTGCCTTAAGCTTATATTCTCTCTTGCCCGGAGGCCTGCTTGATCTTCTTTCTGTTCTGATTCAGAAACCATGGTTACTGTTCCGAGCAATTTATGAACTTTCATAGTAATTTTGTTTTAGGACATAGCAAAATTACTTTATAATGTTTTAAAATAAAGGTAAATATATATCGTTCAGTTAATTTATGAAACATTGCTTCTTCAAAATTTAAATATTTAAATTACGGGGGACCATCTGACAAATCAAAATTTATCTTGCTTTATTTATTGAATAAGTTAATATAAAGATGATCTGTTTAACGGATGTCCCCAGGTACTCGTTAAACAATTGATAGTGTCTTGATATTTATTTATTTTTACGGACGTAAAAAAAAAATAAATTCAACTTATGAAAATTAGCATTTCCAGTGATTGTACAATGTAATACATAGGTTAGAAATTCTTTCTTGTCATTCAAACAATGAAAGGGATATCATCTAATGTCGAAAGAAAGAAATTTTTGAACCTAATTTATAATTCAAATTTTACAAAATTTATGAAATTCAAGCCAGAAGATCGGCGTTATTCTCTTCTTTTTTTAGAAGCATTATTTGATGTTGGAACATTTTTTTTTTACAGCTGCTTGCAAAATCGAATATGGATATACCTTTTGCTGTATACATTATGCCCAATTAATTAATAAAAAGCACATAATCACCGTGAACAGTCAATCCAAAAAATAAATTAAGGCACACAACCCGAAAAAAGGACTTAAAAGGTAATATTTTTATTATATATTATAATATGAGTTATTTTTATTAATAAAATAATTATTTTATTAATTATTACGGAACATAGTTTTTATTACTCTTAGCGTTTTCTGATTTCATTAGTGAATTTTTCTTCTGTTATTTACTATTTATACAAGAGACAAAACATAAATTTGTTAAAGAACTAAGAAAAAATTATTTATTATAATAAAATAGAGACATGTCTTAAATAGTTATTTTTTATTATTTAAATGATTTTAAATAAGATTAATTTAATTAAATATTAAAAATTTTCATTTATCAATTATAACAATTAATAATAATAACCAATAGTTAATAATAACAAATAATAATTATAATCAATAACAAACAAATCAAAAAAATTGTAAAAAATTAGTTGTGGATTTAAAATAAATGAAAATCAAAATATTATTTATTCTTAATGATCGCGCGTAAGATGAAGTATAAAATTAATTGCAATAATTTACTTATCAGTAAGGCATTGTCTCGAAAAACTTTCGTTAGAGGAAAAGGCAACATCATTTCGAAGGTTACTAAAATGGGTTTGGATGTTTTACTTTTATATATTAAATAAATAAATAAAAAACATGAAATTTATATTTTAAGAAAAAATACAAAAATTGATTATTAGTGTCAGAGTCTATTGTAATCTCACTTGCTCAGATGTAACGAGTCATTAACTAGCAAAGACGTGAGTTTATGATCAATCATGGATCATAGTTATATGCTTATGGTCTTTATTATTTATTAATTATAAATATTTATTAAAGGATGAATAAATATTTACTTAAAGATTTATAATGTAATGTGATATATGGATCCTTGTATGTACTTGTATGAATGTTAGATTTATATTTAACGGGGACGCGTGTACCCTGTAAACATCAATCATAGCCATGAACGCCCGAGTTTACAGACCAAACTTACTGACTTATCTTCACAACTTTTTCTTAAGCGCAGACCAGCACCACCAAGCTGTTGTCTACTAGAGTGGGAGTAGATCGTGGGTTGGAATGGGTGGGAACAAACTCGAGCAACAGCATCGCACGCAACTCGATGCTCTCAGACCACTTTTCTCTTTCTTTTTAGAATTTTCCGCCCCTTTGTTCTCGTTTTGAGTGATTGCTTGCTTCTCCATGGTGGACCAGTACATTACATTAGTCTCAATCTTCAACAGCCTCGGCTTGGTCTCGGTCTCTGTCATCCTCTTTCTCAGTGAAAGTCTTGCTGGAAGTCTCACTCTCTTCCGTCAAACCCCCATCTTCATTCGCCTTTTACCGATACCCTTTGAGGAATTTTCGGGTAAAGTTACTTTACCAAAGCGTTTTCCTGCTCTTTTCCTTAATTGGGTTTGTATTCCAGTAATTTCTGAGTTATGCATTTTATTGGGTCTTAAATGCAGTTTTCAGTTCATTTCTTTTAGTTTTGCTATGCGCCAGCCGTGCAACTGAAGCTGTTCAGTTTTGTCTCGTGAAGATTTTATCTTTTCCGTTTCTTTCCTTCTTTCTTTCTTTTTTTCTTCTTCTTGATCATGCTTCTGTATGTGTGATCAGTTTCCCTTTGCTCTTTTTGGAGTGTCTGTGTGGGGCTGTCGTTGTTTTGGCCAGATGGGGTTGAATTCATTCAGTCTTGATACGGTGATGTCTTCTTCTTGCATGTGAAATCTGATGCTCCACATATAATGGCTTGTCTTTTTCGTCATTTGTGATGTTTTCATGCTTTTAATGCCATAAATAAATAATGACATGCTTACTTATTTGAGTTTTAGAAAAAAAGGAAGATATTTTAGGTCCCATTTTAAGCGTATATGGCTCGACAGAAAAAGGAAAGAAACTGGCGAGATTGTTTGATTTTAATATGGTCAATACTAAGACGACATTGCTTTTCATTCTATTACCTGTAATCATAAGATTGCTCTTAATAGAACAAATTAAGATTTTGTTGGTCCTCCTATCAAACCAGTTCCGCGTTAATTCAAAACTAATGAATGACATGCTGTTTCGAGATGCGGTGAGTATTCAGTGTGTGTTTCCTTTACACTCTCTAAAAGAAGAAACAAAAAGAAAAGGACACAACAGTACCGTGTGCTTACTTTTGTGGGCACAGATAATGGAAGCGGGGGCACTCTTACCCATTCTCCCACATAGACACATTTGCATTCGTGCATGTACCTATGAAGTCCACTCCTCCGCAATTATAGTCTTTGCAAGAATCTAACTCTCCTCTGTCTGAATGATCATTTGTTCAAGAAAATGAAAATTTACCTTACTGGATACTATTGCACTTGCAGCTGTTACATTTTTTAAGGGACATTTGAAGCAATAATCCTGCTGGGTGGTGAATAATGAAGAGAAAGTGTTTGCATCAATCCCAGCATCCCTTTGATGCACACCGTAAGCATTACTTTCAGTCTTTCTTTTTTCAGTTTTTTACCCCTGACTTTCTCTGTAATGAATATTCCTTTGGTGTTAGATATGCATCGACTTGTGGTGAGCCATCAGACTTAATGATTTCTATAATATTTGGAACATTTAGGGGCCATTTTTTTTAAGTTTCTTTAAAGGCTTTAGTTGCGACGATGGAATGATCTTAACTTGTTAAAATGATGAAAATGATACCTTTTTGTATGAAGAGCTCAAAAAAATTAAGTTGTAGTTGTTAATGAAATGTTTGGTTTAGCAACAACAATACCTTGTCTTTGTTCTTGACATGTAATTCATCCAACAGCTTTTGAGACCTTGTGGGATGGCTCATGGCAGAGTGTGGAGTTCATTGAAATTAGGGATGGGATTATGACCATAAATTTTACGGATAGTCAGCAGTTGATTGCAAAGAATGGTCCATATCCAAACCTTCGTGTAAAGTCGAGAAAAGCAACTTTATCTGATTGCACCTGCATTTTGAGGCCAGGTGTTGATGTTTGTGTGCTTTCATCCCCTCAGCATACAGAAGGTTCGCAGGAAGAGGATTCAGAACCTGTAAGTTACTCGATGTCTCATGCTGCCATGAATTTCTTCTGCCGATATAACATTACCAGCAATACACTGTCAACCTGCAGCTTGAAACTAATTCCTGATTGATTTTGCAATACTTTCTTTCACTCTGGAAGTTGAAGTTTCCATATTGACCTTTGACTGGATTCTCATTCCTGTGTAGGTGTGGGTTGATGCCAGGGTAAATTCTATAGAGAGGAAGCCTCATGATTCTCAATGCAAATGCAAGTTTTTTATTAATCTCTATATTGAGCAAGGTCCCCTGGCTTTGGAGAAAGCAAGACGTAGTAAAGACACTAAAGTACTTGGCATAGACCGAATTTCCATCCTTCAAAGGCTTGGCAATAATCCTTGTGAAGGGCAGTCTTACCGTTGGAGATACTCTGAGGACTGCTCTTTAGTGCAAAAGAGTAAATTATTTTGGGGGAAGTTCTTATCTGATCTGACCTGGCTACTTGTTGCTTCTGTTCTGAACCAGTTTACTTTTGATATAAGATCGGTGCAAAACAAGATTGTCTATCAGATTTTGGGCAGTGATGATGAGCATTGTTTGGTAAAGGCTAATCAACAACCCAGTTCAATAAGTTTCAAAGTGGACAATGATACCTTGACTCCCATTGTGGTCCAATGTGATGCTGAGGATAGCAGTGAGGCGGCTTCTCCTTGTGGCATGCATGGGGCTGAAACGTCACCACTGCACGATGTTATGAATGTGAGGCGATCTAAGCGACGAAATGTACAACCTGAGCGTTTCCTTGCCTGTGATATTTCTCCAGCGATGGATGTTGGATGGGTTCGAACAATGCCATACAAGACAGAAAAATGGAATGACGAAGATATGGATTTACCACTTTCCTGCTTTCTTTCAGCAAATGCAAGGGGTTTTCAAGATGAAACGGAGGGTAAAACAGAAGTCCATTTTCCTAAACGAGAGCCCATTGAGGATTTACCTGATTCAATAACCAAGACTAAATCAAGAGAGGTTGATTCAAGCATAGCTAAGGCTGACAGAGAAGCACGAAAATCTCAGCTTGCAATTGTTCCTGTGTGTTCCGGAAGTGATGTGGTAGCCTTTGAACAGTCAAATTCCCCTGTTAAGGCTCCTGTTAATTATTCACGAGAGATTAATGGAATCTGCTCTTATTATAGAAGAAAAGCATACCCTGTTGCACTGAAGAAAACTAACTTTGAATTAGATGATATTGTGTTTGAAAGCAGATGGAGGGGAAAAGCTTCTTTAACTAGAGTTCAAGCTGTGAGATATCATTCCATGCGCCCATATAGAGCTGATTCTTGCGAGTCAGTGGCACATAGGAAGAGAACTCTAAGTGCTGGCGCATACAACAAACTAATAAATTCTTACATGAAGAACATTGACTCCACAATTAAGTCAATGGGAGAGGAACCACATATTATTGACCAGTGGGAAGCATGTAAATTAAAAAGCCATGCGGGCCATAGGGATAAAATGATGGAACCTTCAGCAACTGAGGATGAGGAAGAAGACTCAGAGATTGAAATGTTGTGGAGGGAGATGGAAATATGCATGGCATCAGCTTATCTTCTTGAAGAAAATGAGGTATAACTCTCACATATTCATCAGGTTTTGATTCTTTCGTTAGGCTCATTATGAGATTCCCAAGCATACTTTCTGTGCACATTTTTGTAAATACATTAATATCTGTTGTATTTTTTATTCTCTGTCGCTTACTCCGCTTGGTACAAGGATTCTCAGGCTCAAGTTTCAACTCACACTATGAAAGAATCAAGTGAATATTGCCAGCATGAATTCAAACTGGATGAAGAAATCGGGATCCTTTGTCACATATGTGGCTTTGTCAAAAGTGAAATCAAATATGTATCAGCACCATTTGTAAGTCATATTTGAAACCCATTGGTTTTCAGTACTTTTATTGCAGCTTCTGCCTGTTTCATTTATTTTGTTTTAATAGACCAATAATTTGCAATTTGCAATCTTTGTTCTACTGTATTTGCTGATTAGGCTTCTTATCTGTAGTCCCATTGAGATATTGGAGGAGAAAAAGTAATGTTGAGCCTGTAACTTATCATATGATGTTTGGAGGAAACCTATATCATATGTTGTTTTGTTTACAATTTCACGTGAGGGTTTTCACCCTGGGATCATGCTCTGGACAGCTTAAGATGGGTTTACAAATTCTGTTCGTTCAGCTTCTACTGTTATACCTAGCAGAATTATGATTTGAGTGCTTCAGAAGGTTATCTAACTGGAATAGTTTGCCTTTGCACCAGATGGAAAACACAGGCTGTACCACAGAACATAAGCCATGGAATGACAAAGATTCAGAGCCTAAGCCTGATGAATATGAGGGCTTGAATCTTTTCAGCAGTCATGCTTCCTCTCCTGGCATGCCTCTATCTGAAGAAAACGATAATGTGTGGGCTTTAATACCTGAGCTTAGAAATAAATTACACATGCACCAGAAAAAAGCCTTTGAGTTTCTGTGGCGAAACATTGCTGGTTCTATGGTTCCAGCACTTATGCAAAAAGCATCTAGGAAGATAGGTGGTTGTGTTGTCTCCCATACTCCTGGCGCTGGGAAGACTTTTCTTGTCATTGCTTTCCTTGTTAGCTACTTAAAGTTGTTTCCAGGTAGACGGCCCTTAGTCCTTGCTCCAAAGACAACTCTGTATACCTGGTACAAGGAATTCATTAAATGGGACATTCCTGTCCCAGTTCATCTAATTCATGGTCGCAGAACCTATAGTGCCTTCAGGCAGAATTCATCAGTGACATTTCGAGGCGAGCTAAAACCCAGTCTAGACGTGATGCATGTTCTGGATTGCCTCGAGAAAATTCAGAAGTGGCATGCACAACCAAGTGTTCTTGTAATGGGCTATACCTCGTTTCTTACATTGATGCGAGAAGATGCAAAGTTTGCTCACAGAAAATATATGGCCAAAGTATTGCGAGAAAGTCCAGGAATCCTCGTACTAGATGAAGGCCACAATCCAAGGAGCACAAAATCAAGGCTGAGAAAGGCTCTGATGAAAGTGCAAACAGAGCTAAGGGTGCTGCTTTCAGGTACTTTGTTTCAGAATAATTTCTGTGAATATTTCAACACCCTTTGCCTGGCAAGACCAAAGTTTATCAGAGAAGTTTTGAAGCAACTGGACCCTAAGTTCAAAAGAAAGACAAAAGTGAAGGCACGCCATTTGATGGAATCCAGAGCAAGAAAATTCTTTCTAGACAACATTGCAAAGAAAGTTGACTCCAGTATCTTGGATGAACAAAAGCAGGGCTTAAAAATGCTCAGAAAAATTACTAAAGGGTTTGTTGATAACTATGAAAGTGGGTCCTCTGATGGACTTCCAGGCTTACAGATCTACACCATAATGATGAATTCAACAGATGTACAGCATGATATTTTGACGAAAATTCACAAAATTATGTCCACATACCCTGGATTCCCACTGGAATTGGAACTTTTGATAACTCTCGCATCAATTCATCCTTGGCTGGTCACAACTTCTAACTGTGTTCACAAATTTTTCAGTTCGGCCGAGTTGAGAGAGCTTGAGAAACTAAAGTTTGAATGTAGAAAAGGGTCCAAAGTGATGTTTGTTCTGAATCTTTTGTATCGTGTTGTCAGGAAGGAGAAAGTTCTGATATTTTGCCACAACATTGCACCCATCTATTTATTTCTGGGCCTCTTTGAGAAGGTCTTTAGGTGGCAGAAGGGCAGAGAAATTCTGGTCCTAACTGGGGACCTAGAGCTGTTCGAACGAGGAAGAGTGATGGATAAGTTCGAGGAGCCCGGTGGCCCCTCAAGGGTACTGCTCGCGTCAATCACAGCTTGTGCTGAAGGCATTAGCTTGACAGCGGCCTCACGTGTAATTCTAATGGATTCGGAGTGGAATCCCTCCAAGACAAAGCAAGCTATTTCACGGGCTCACCGACCAGGTCAACAGAAGGCTGTTTATGTGTATCAGCTCCTGGCAACAGGAACACTGGAAGAAGACAAGTACCGTAGGACAACATGGAAGGCATGGGTGTCAAGTATGATATTTAGTGAGGCCTTTGTGGAGGACCCGGCTCACTGGCAAGCAGAAAAGATTGAAGATGATGTGTTGAGGGAGATGGTTGGGGAGGACCGCGTCAAGTCATTCCATATGATCATGAAAAATGAGAAGGCCTCAACGAGTTAAACGGTAGAATTACCTGGGTTTGTTTCACAGTCCCTGTGTCTTTTCTCCCTCTCTGGCTTTCAATTTCATCTTTCTGCATTATGATACATTGCCTTCTTATTATGCTGGGCGTAAAACTTCGTGATACGGAGCCAGAGATTAGAAGGCTTGGCAAATTGTTTTTACGGAGCTAACCAACATAGCGAGATGCTGACCAACTCATCCCAGCAAGCGCAACATGACAAAAAAAAAAAAGATGATTAAATCGATTCATTTTCGGTTTTTCCCTGAATATCATGAGCTCCGTTCCCCTCGCCTCCATATCTTCTCGTTTATTTTCACGTTAATCCACCGGAGACGCGCGTTCTCTGTCCAATCCAGCAGAACATAACAGTTCTATTGGCGCACCTCCATTTAAAGCAATTCTATGTTTGCCTCAAAGCCCTCTTTTTTCATTACTATTCGTTATTGACCTCGCGTAAAAATGTCTACTTTTGCACTCTTCTTAGAGTGTACTCTTTGGGTCTAGTCACAGTGAGGCCATTTAGACGAGGATTAGGAGACTTAGTTGGAGAAGGAAGAACCCAAAAAAAAAAAAAAAAAAGACATCCCTTCTCACTACTTTACTCCAGAGTTTACCAAATGCTCATGAGGTATAAATCCCGTTGAAGTTATAAGCATGGTTTATGGAGTTGAGTGTGATTTTACATTTGAGTAATATTACGCGGTAATTTTTATTGAGTAATGTAATAGGTATAAGAGTATTTAATTTCATTTATTTATAAAATTAAGCTAAATATAATTAATTTATATGTTTTTTTTGTTATTTTTATATTATTTTTTAAATGTTACTGCTTTTAACTTTTCTCTTTGCAATTTTATGAAATGTTGCTCAATAAGCCTGGAAAAATGCCAATACGAGAGAATGTGCGCTGCGCGGAGTGTGCCTAACCATTCTAGTCATCAGGTAACATGAAGATTGTCGAGACCCACCGTTCTGACGGTCTGCATGTTGGTACTGTAGTTACAGCCCAATACGTTTTTCGTTTTCCCGACCTTTAGACATCTTTTTTTTTTTTTTTTTTTCCTTCGCAACTTGTTAATCTGCAATTTCAAGATTCTCACCTTAATGATAAAATAAATAAAGTAATTGAGCTTTTTCTATAATAAAACAATTCGGTTATACAGTTCTACTAAAAAGAAAATTATAATGGTGTATTGTTGTTCAAATACGAAATATTTGAAAATAAAAAATAAAAAATAAAATTCTAACACTTATTTATCAGTTTTGGATTTGGGTAATGAGATTAGGCCTTTCAGTTCAGGATTTTTTTCTCTTTTTTTTTAAGTTTTTGGGTCTTAGTAAAAGTGGCCTCAGCTACATGGAGAGAAAAAGAAAATAAGATACTGGTAGAAATTCAAACTCCTGCCAATGGACAGGAGGCAGCTGGGCAAGCACCGGTTCTCAGTTCAGGCATTCATTAAACGGTTTTTTTTTTTTTTATTTTATTTTAATTCTTTGTTGCGAGTAACAATTTACTTTTCAGAGACGTCTTTAGGGAAACGGTGGATCTCTTCAGTAGGTTTGAAAGGTCACTTTGCTTTTTGTATATTGGATTAATACAAGGCCCGGTCCTCCCTCGGCCCTCAACCCCTAGAAGCAGTATTGGATTGGATTTTGAGTTACGGTGTCTAACTATAGCTTTCAAATGATGCAAATCCCATTGGAAGAAACAAATATTTCATCTCGGCATCAAACCCAAAATCGAACTGCATCTCTATTGGGATGAAGAATTGGGCTGCTTCATGTCGGTCCAAAAGGAATTGCAACAAAAGAAAAGGGCCGATTAGATTGCCAGTTGTTGCAACTTAATGCTTAGTTCAGTTTTGGGTACCAAAGATGTAGACTGAAGCATGAGTGTGATTAGATGTCGCAAAAGCTGATCGAATCCTCGTGATTGAAAAACTCAGAAATCCACAGCTTAAAATACTTAGAGATTATAGTAATTCAAAATTCAAATAATTTAAATATTAAATAAAAAATTAATTAATTAGAGAACTTTAACATCCCAAAGTCATGGAATTTCATATTTTTAAAGTTTAATATACCTAAATTTTGAATCTAAAATTTAAGTAGTAAAATTTGAATAATTTAAAATTTAAAATAATTTTGCAGGTTGACTTGTTATAAGAAATTACTCCTTTTAATTTTTAGTGGTTAGTTTATTAATCTTGTTTTGATGTAGAAGAGTTATATTTATTATTATATCATAATATTAATAAACAAACTAACATTAGCTATGATTAATAAATTTTTTTTAATAAAATTTTATGACAGGGTAAAATGTTAACCGGATATGAATATAAATTACATCTAACGATAGATATTCAACTCAGATAAATCTAACAGTTCAAAATCAATTCAGTATAGGTGCCTAATTTTAACTATTCTGCACCACCGCGTATGGTTGTTTTTTTTTTTTAAAAAAAATAATCTTGCCCACATAACTCGCCAATTTTGTCCTTCAAACTTGAATTTCATCGACTCAAAATACATAACAGAAAGATAAAAACTAAAATAGTTTAGATAACGGTATAATAAATTTTTTAATAAAATAAAAAAAATTCTAGCCAACAGCATGATTCAGTATTATTAGTGTTCCAAAAAAAAAAAAAAAATATATATATATATATATATATATATATATATATATATATATATATATTATTAGGCGACGTGGTCCGATGATTTTATTGTAAAGTTGATACTTTCTTTATATATATATATATATATATATTATTAGGCGACGTGGTCCAATGATTTTATTGTAAAGTTGATACTTTCTTCCTATTACATCCTTACATCTGTGTTTAGTCCTATTGCTGTCAAACTTAACTATTGTCAGACAAAGGCTTCAGGTTTTTTTTTTTTTTGGCAGAAAAAAAGTTATTTTTAAATAAAAATTTTATTAAAAGGCATCCTATGTATTTTTGAAAAATATTAAGATAAAGATGAATGTGATTTATGGCATAATTAATAAAAGTCATAATTTTGGGCAAATGTTAGTAAAAAACTTGATAGAACAAATTAAAAATTGAACCGAAATTAGGAGATAAATCATAATTTTGGGTTTTGGCCAGAAGTTACGAGCACGGGTCAGTTTCAAGGCGGGAATATGCATTTTATTAAATTAAATATCTATTCAATATTTTTAAATAATAATATAGACATTTTCTTTTATTTATTTGCATATTCTACGCTAATTACCAATAATCATAAAATTAAATGATAAAGTTACCTAAATTTTGAATTTTAAATCCGATCTCTACTTTTGATAAACGGAAAAACAAATAAGGTCAGCATCCACCGGACACATCTCAAACCTTGTTTAAAGCCTCCGTCCATCTACTTAACTGACCCCTGCGGGCATTGCCGGCAGACACACACTACTTAACTGACCAGCTTTACGATAAACCCTCGTTTATTTAGTGAAAAAACAAGAAGAGTGGGTTGTGCCATTCGAGGGGGCTCTCTAAAGCTGTTCGATGCCAAAACCATGGGCAAGTCTGGAAAGATGAACATTAAATCGGCTCGAAGAAAGCTTTTTGACTTTCAAAGGATGACCCCCACCATCAGCTACTAGGCAATAAAAACACCACTCTCTCTCTCTCTCTCTCTCTCTTTTCTTGTCGTTGCATCAATGTGGTTTAAGCCATTTTTAGCATACCGTACCAAGTCTATGGCTTTGGTGCAATTAAAAATTAATGAACCGAACGCCCATTTGGTAACAATTAAATAAAAATTTTGCAACTTGGGTCCCTAGAAAAGCAAACAAAAATAAATAAATAATATAAAATAAAATCTTGGCTTGGTTATCCTCTTCCGCATTCATTTCCCTGATTGGCCATATGGCTCAATCCGTCTATTAGTATTTTTGGCCAATAACAATAAGAGACCCGGTCGCTCTTCAGCATTAATTTTATTTAGCAAGTAGTTTATAAACTTTGAATTGGTCTCAACGCATCATACCCCGAACATTGCTTTATTTATTATCTTCAGTTCTAATTAAATGCATTATTAATTCAAATAAACAGTTCTTCGATTTTAAAAAATAAAAAAAAATGTTTCTAAATTTAAAACAATAATTTTCTTGGTATCATTGATCCTAAATGATTTAGTTTTAGTAAATCATGAAAATTTGACTACCAAATAAGTAAATATTAATAATACAAATAAACTCATTATTAAAATTTCTTATCTATAATTCTTACGTTAATAAATTCTGTTGACATTGACTCCATATATTTTTATTTTGAATTTAAATGGATAGATTAAAACAAATAAATAATTAGTAATTAGAAGTGATTAAGGAAAAAAATTAATTGTGAATCATTTATTGGTCAACTAAACAATTAAATTTTAATTGCCTATGTTTCCCTTAAATTGTGTAAAAAGGCAACTTGGCAAAAACCTATCTGCTGGTTTAAAAAAACTGATGAGTCGCCGGCGGTGTGTCTTAAAAATTAAAAAATATTCAACTGAAAATTTTAATATGTTCAGTTTTTTTTATTTTTATAAAAAAAAAAAAACAATTGCACTGAACTAAATTGAATAAAACTAAAACTGAAATCTAAATTAAACCGGAACCGTCGGTTCCACTGGATCGTATGGTTTAGTTACGATTTTTTTTTTTCCTCATTTGAGCTGAAATTGCCAGCTCAAAACTGAAAATTGCCCCAGAAGCTGAAGAAGCGTTGTTAGGGGTAGGTCATTATTTGATTTATTGAAGAAAAAAGAAAAATCTCTTCTTTTGATTTGTTTTCAAACATGAAGCAAATGGGTCGTTTTTTCAGCTTAAAAATTATCAAGTTGAAACAAGTTGGTGGTAATCGGAGAAAGAGGGTCAAGGACAAATGGGTATAGTTAAAGAGTCGTATTATTGGACTCATAATAACGTGGCAGATTCGATATAAAGTTGTCTGAAATATCATTGACGACGTTATTTTATTAAAAGAAAAAATCTTTAACAATTTTATTTTTAAATAAAAAAAATTACTTCATATTTATAAAGAGTGTCAAAATGTGTAAAATAAGCCAAATAAAATATATAAAAATGCAACAAGTGGACATTTTATAATATTACATTTTTTATTATTAAAATAATAATTTTTAAAATTTCATTTTTAGATAAAAATTATTTGACATGTATAAAGAATAATAAATTACATATATATATATATAATATTTTAATATGAATGAAGTCTACGGGTAATACAATCCGTGGGTCCTGCGTCGAAACCCGTGGCGCTTTCATGTGCTCGGATAGCATTTCCGATTGTTAAATTCGCGGTGGAATCATTCCAACCCTCGTGTTAGCAGACCGACGGTAATCTATAAATATTACATGGAAGTTTGAACAAAGAGATGCTGTTCTTTTAACGGTAAAATTCCAGTTATGTCCTTTAGTTTGTTTTTCCAAACACGCCCTTAGTGCTGCTCCTTCCATCTGCCTTCTCTTTCAAGCCATTCATTTGCCTCCGTCTCCACTCCTCTCCGTCTCTTTCTCTCCTAAGGCAGACCAGTGGATAGAGCTGTGAGTTAGAACTCGATCCGACTTTTCAGGAAATAAAAAATAAAAAATAAAAAATAAAAAGAAAAGTCGAACACAAAAATGATCCAAAATCAAATAAATTGAAATTTAGAGTCGGGATGGGATGATCAGTTAGATTTGCGAAATTTTACGTTAAACAAATTTTAAAAAACAAACAAAAAAAGAAGTTCAATGGGAGCTTATAGTACTCGAATGTGGATTTTATGTTTAAAAAACTATAATTTTTATCACTTCAACTACAAATTTCGTAGATAACCTTTTAGAAGAACAAAAAAGTTTACTATTAAATTTTCTAATTTTTATTTATATATGTGCATAATATACACAAAAAAATTTATATATATATATATATATATATATATATATATATATATATATATATATATATATATATATATAGTACTTGCATACTACTTAACTTTAGTAAATTTTATAAACACATATATATTACATTTACCTTATATTCTTTTATTTATTTATGTTATATTAATAACAGTTTGTTTATATAGTATAATTGTGTATTTTTTATCTCGTATATTTATAATATTTTATACGTATATACAAATATGTAATATATGTTGTTGGAGGGCCAAGCTTCTCGTTGTTGCTGTTCTTGTTCTCTTTTTCAAGTCTCATATAATAAAGTACAACATCATCATCGAAGAGGCATACCACCACATCGAACACCAAGGGAATCTGTCTAATTATGCAAAAGTAAATTAATAGTTCATTCATAATCAATTAAATAAATGCTTGAGTGAGGTCATCAACCCATTTGTGCAAAATAAAATTAACAATTATCTGAGAAAATTGCAGTAAAGCATCAAAGTTGATGCGGGAAATTTACAAGAACCAAGTTGATGAGGACGAAGTTACTGAATTGCCCCCCTACATGTGTAGCCATGAATAAAAAAAGAAAAAGGAAAAAAAAAAAAAACTAAAGAAGACAATTAAAAGAATACATAGCGCCCACTTTCTGGATGTGTCATGGAAATATGTAGGCCAAGTTGGTAAGTATAGCCTCGATTAACGTTGAAATTATGGGGGTGGTCCTCTGTATCTAAAGAATATTATTTTGGAACCATGTGTAAAAGAATCCAACATTATAAATTAATTTAAAAAATAAATATAGATATTCCCAAAAACAAATCAAATCAAGAAAACAACACTTATATATCACGCCTGATGGACAATTTCAGAAAAGAAACAAAGATGTATCGTTTGGGGAGTAACAAATTAAAAAGGAAAAGGGGGTAGTAGTTAGGAACACTGCTTTAGAATCATGGCCATAAATAAACACTAAAAGTTTTATTTTCCAAAGCGGAAAATGACTTTATTGTATACATGTTCTCATTTAATTTGTGTTTTCTTTGATAGTATGCATATACATTAATTAGGTTTCCTGCAGAGGGCATCTTGATGGATTTTGAAAAATGAAGTGCTAACCCAATGAAGGTGGAGAATCTGTGTCACTGATGACGAACACGCTGAGTTGATGATTTGGAGAATGGACAAATGAATACTAATATTTGTTGACTCGTTTACTAAAAGATGCACAATTCTTTGTTTTTTTTATTATTTTATTTTATTTTATTTTAAAAGCAAGTGGTAAAAAGAGTTTACTTGACTATTTCCTGATAGATTCCACCAACATCTATCATTTATAATCTATGATTTATGCAGAGAAGGGTTTTGAGAAGAAGTCATTTATAAATCCTTGAAACCTTTTTGCACTACCCCCCCCCCCCCAACCCCCCAAAAAAAATAAAATAAAACGAGTCTTTAGCAGTGAGTGGATAATGGTTTCTTGTTTCCCTTCTCCCTAAGTGGCTTTCCTTGCTTTCCAGATTTTCCTTTTCTCTTCAATTTAGTTCCATATGGTTTTAAGTGAGCAGATTTTTGAATTTCTGAGAGTATGGTTCTAAAAAAAAAAAATGGATATATGCATTTTTTTTTTTCAATTTCAGTTTCATTCCTTCAAAATTAACAATAATGAATTATAACTAAACTTTTGGCTCAAAAAGAATTATAAGTAAACTTAAATTTCAGTCAACCTTTTAAAATGGGTCTACGTGGGTCAAAGTTAGCCCACTAACATTTTTATTGGGTGAGTGGCGTATATGGCGAATTTGCTACCACTATTAAGAAATTGGGCAAAATGAGCTGACAGTTCAAAGCGCAATTGCACGCATAGAGTTGGAGGGCAAAATTAAATAAATGGACAAAATTCAGAGGCAAAATCAACCTATATTCCTATTATCAATAGTCAGTCTTGTCGATTGTGAACTAATTATGAGTGAATGACACTATTCTTACAAATAAATTATACAAACATCTTTGTTGTTCAAACCGTAGCCATAGCTCTTTCTTGGATCTTTTGTTACAGGAACATGGCAAATTACCTGATTTTTTTTTTTTATATATATTCTTTGTATAGCCTAAATATTAAGGCAGTTACGTGAATTCTTTCTTCATTGAACAAATTGTCTATTTTTTATGTTAAACGTAGAAGCATTCTCGGACAAGTTTTTACAGGACCAAACTTCACTCCCAAGACATTGTGGAATCTGACTTGGAGTACGGCAAGAAATTTAGATACGGAGTAGAATTGTGAGGAGCCTTACACGTAAGAAAAGTATTAGCGAATATTTTCCTAATAATTTTGATACTTACTGTTAGCCGAAAATATTTTAATCTCAATATTATTAATTCCAAAAAAATCAAATTAGCCAAAAAAAGTCACACAAATAGCACGGAAATCGAGTTTTGAAAAATATTTAATTCTACTCAATTATTGGATTAAGAATGTGGGTTAACTTAGAAAAAAGAAGAAGAAGAGGAAGAAGAAGAAGAAGAAGAAGAAGAAGAAGAAAAGGAAAAAGAAAATAAAATTTCACCCTTTGGGGTTTCTCTTTAAAAAAAGAGTATTATTGTCTTCAACTGCATAGAGGGAGAATGTACCTAAACCAAGTCCAAAGAAGTTGCAAGTTGAAGATCCACTTGCTTGCCATAGATCATCTTCTCTCTCTCTCTCTCTCTCTCTCTCTCTCTCTCTCTCTCAACATTTCACACATTTCTCTATGTCTCTAAAAGAAAACATCAAACTAAGACAATTGGATGAAAGAAAACACAGCCTCAACACCTCTCTGTTAAGTATTCACATATTTGTCCCTGCGTTTCATCCTTCCCCTTCCTCCCTAACCACAACCAATTCTCATCATCAAGAATCCGACCATTTGCCCTCACTATGCCTTCTTCTGTTCTAAAGCTCCAAAGGGCCACCACCACCGCATGCACCCTCTCCTCTTCTTCTTACAAGCCTTCTCCGACCGCCGTGACCTCGTGGTGGGTCCCCGTAGCTTTGGATACTAGCAGTATCGGTGGTGCTCCTGTGCCTGATCACGTGGCTTGCCACCACACCCGCACGGTGGGCCCCAGCCAGTGCTGCTCTGCCGTGGTCCAGACCATCAATGCGCCGGTCTCCACCGTGTGGTCCGTTGTCCGGCGTTTCGACAACCCTCAAGCTTACAAGCACTTCCTCAAGAGCTGTCAAGTCATCGAGGGAGACGGCGACGTCGGGACGCTCCGCCAGGTCCACGTCGTTTCGGGCCTTCCCGCCGCGTCCAGCACGGAACGGCTCGAGATTCTCGACGACGAACGCCACGTTCTCAGTTTCAGCGTGATCGGTGGAGAGCACAGGCTGACAAATTACAGGTCCGTCACCACCCTCCATGCTTCGCCCCATGGGAAAGGTACAGTTGTCATTGAATCGTACGTCGTCGACATACCGCCCGGAAACACTAAAGAAGATACCTGTAGTTTTGTTGACACGATTGTCCGGTGCAACCTCCAGTCTTTGTCTCAGATCGCTGGGAACATGGCAAGGAATAGCCAGATACCGTCGTCGTCGTCGTCGTCACCATCATCTTGAACTTGAATTATCTATTCTGATTAATTATTTTGCAGTTTTGTTTCCAATGTATGTGGGTCGGGCAGAGATCATCGATCATGATGAATGGATGTATTCTTCTTGCCCACAGTAATGGAAATTTGCACATCCAGATATATTATATGTCGTGGTTTGGAGGTGATAGCTAGTGGCGTACGTGAAACCGCCAAACCGCTCGACTCAATTAATCCGACTGAAATCAAACTAAAATCGTTAAAATTGCTAAATAAAAAAGAAAAAAAGAAGCAGATTAAAACCCAAAATTATATTTTATAGACCCGTTAAGTTGTAGTTAATATTTACGCCACTTGAAAAAACCTAATTATCTCCACCAAGCCTAATTAATCACATTTGTATTTAAATATAACCATCAATATTTCAAATCGTCAAATGGATCAAATCAGTTCGCAATTATCAATAAAATTTTGATTAATTTTATTCTTATATTAATTGGGTTGCAATTGTTAAAATTGTTAAGCCGTTTCTATCAATTTGATTTAAATATATACGTTAACTCGATGTAAACAGATTACCGTACACCTTCGGTGATGGTATAATGTTTTGCTATTATGCCAGCTTTGTTTTCCTTCAAGATTTGCCACTTTATTGTAGTATAAAATCATATGGTAAATACTCTATCTAATGTCTATGTTCATTACCATTTCACTGAGCTTTTAAATTTTACGCATGGGGAAGGTGATTCTTACCTGTTATGAATTTTTGGTAATCGGGATATTGGACTATCAGTCATTTAATTTTCTTCTACTTGTTTTCGATCTCAATATTATGTAGTCTCTATGCGATTTCAAGGCAGAATGTGAACACTTCATTAGGTACAACTTTCCAATCTTAGCACGGATTACAACTGACATGTCAATCATCAGCAACTCATATATAGGTTATTAGAGGGGGACTTTTAACTTAACTAACCCACGATATGAGTTAAATTAATTTAAAATGTGAGTAAAAAACAGAAAGAAAAAAAAACTCTAAGTCAGATTTAGTTCAAATGAAAAAAAGATCAGTTTTCCAATTTTAGCACTTGTTGTAACTTGGATTTAAGATTTAGTATTTGAATACAGACGGCAAGGTAGGTAATATGCAGGCCCGAGTGCCTGATTCTTCTCTATATCTAATTTATACGCCAACTTTCTAGATTGAAGAGTTGAATTTACATACGATCAAATAGATATTTCATAAAGAGAAACCTGTTCTTGGATGGTGAGCAAATAAAAATGTGAATTAGGACTGTAAATTTTTGTAACATATCCAAGAAAAAAATTTGAAACATATGCCGACAGAGTGGATCAAGGGCGGAGATACAAATAGTTCTTTTGGCTTTACTATATACTGTTTTCTAATAAATTACCATTGCGTATGAAACACAAAGAGAAAAAAAAAAAATAATAAAATAAAAGCACCCATTGGACGTGGATCAAACTTGATTTTGTTTATCACATTTTCGATAATCTTTGGTCAGAGCAAAGTTGGACCTTTTGTACATAGAAATTCGGCATTGATTTTCCTACAGGTTGCTCGGAAACTTCTTGATTCTTATCCATCCTTGAGACAAGAAATCCGTGAAGAAGTGAGAATGTATCGACTTTCTAAAATAAAATATAACCCTAAAGTAAAATTTTCTTTTGTCTTTTTGGGTACACTAAGTAAGGTAATGACGAATTTTCCGTATGAGAGACTTTGAATATTTCTAATACAATACCGCTGTAAGTGATGGAGGAATCAAGAGAGCTGCCGTGCAACTACTCAACTTGTATTAAAAACATGGGCAAGTTGTTCTTTTAGCCAGCTTTTATATTGTCTCTCTGTGTTCTATACGCAAGAAGGATCGAAACTGGAGCTGCAACTTGGTTTTCAAGTGGGCATTCGGGGCTTTATTGTTCTTGTTCGCGTGAGAATTATAAATCAGAGCTACCCATATATGTTCGTCTCTCATGACTTGACCAAATGGCCGCACAGGATTTTTTTACTTAAGCCCTCTCTTGTCTTGTAAGCAAAAATCATTAGACGTAGTCTTTTCCCTGATGATACCACAATTCAAACTTTCACCTACCCTTGTGAGGTTTAAGTAAGGAAAATTTACATCTATATCAAATCGCTAACCAGCCTAATAGCTGGTTCCCTAGGTCACCAGTTTGACCGGTCAAACAGGATTTAATAACATTGATTTTTACCCGATGGTGCCACCGAGGGGTTTTGTTGAGAGAAATCAACCATATCGCAATATATGCATCAACATGCAAGAGATCAATTTTGTGAATGGCGTTTTGTGCGTCCTTAGTTTTCCAGGATACCATGAACAAAACTACCTTGCTGGTCAAAAGAAAAAGAAAAAAAATGTAAGAGATCAGCTTGTATTGTAGTTAGATTTCTGATGTGTTTGTTTTGTTGTTTTATAAGCAATAAGCAGAAATTTTATTATAAATAATCCAACGACCAAATTACAGAGGAAAAGGAGCAAAGAAAACAGAACTGTGGAGAGAGACTTTTGCACGTTAAAACACTCTTCTGCTACATTACCCACAAAGTTATGTTCGATTTAGTTATGGACTGTTGTCCATCAGTTCTGCAATAACGATTGTCACCGATTATTATTATTATTATTATTATTATTAGTAGTATTATTATTATTATTTCAACAAACTAAACTAAATGAACATTCTCCTCTCACAGATTTAGATACGATATCTATTATATGATAAAATTTATTTTGCTTAATCATATTTTCGCAACCATGATTTGCATCGGCAGAGACCTTATACTTGAAGATCATTATGGTGTAGTACATACGGCTTGCCCCATGGAGAAATTGAAGAACTAGCTGAAACAAACTAATAATGTATGCGTAGCATTGTGTTGTGGTGTCAATTTGAAAGCATCCAAATATATGAGGTAAATTCGTCTACAATATTCTAGCACTCTGGCATAGATCATCGTTCTCAAATAATTGAGTCAGACATTACTAATGAATCGTTGGAGGGATATAAATTTTCAATTCGATTTTTCTTTTTTTGGGGTTTTATTTTGGTGAATTGGGTCCTGAACTTACATAATAGTGCAACTCTTTATCTTTTTTTTTTTTTTTCAAGATCTCATGTACCCTCCCTGTTTTAAGAGAAAAATTTAAAATGTCAAAAATAAATATCTAAATCTTTAACTATTAGATTTCTTCTGTAAAAATAACAAGATATTATTTTTTTAAATTAATTACCGTTGTTATGTCTCATAGCTAAACTAATTGATTGGAGTGCCATCAATTAGCAACTAAATCTACACGCCCATTTTGATTTCATTATCAGGATTTAATTTTCTTATTTTGCTATTCATCTTCATCCTTCGTTTTTTTTTTTTGTAACAGTTCTATTTCTTTTAATAAAACCTGACCTCGACCTATACAAAAGACATTTATAAGGGTTGAAGTTTAGGAGATTGCAAATGCTTCAAGGTCTAGTATTCTCTATGAACTCCATTAACGAATATAATTTACTTACCCCAAAGAAAAGAAAAAAAAAAAAAAAAACGAAAAAGAGGTACAGATTTTAGAGCCAATCCCATGCATAAGCACAAAGGAAGGTACCATAGTGTATCGTGACCGCTTATTTCTATGCGAATTGTTGTGTATTTTATTATGTATACGCATTGCTTGTACGGTTCAAAAATTACATGTAGAGTTTGTCGCCTTCTAATTATGCATCTTATTCTCGACTCCTTTGCTCTGTGTGCATTGACACTTCGGTTGGTATCACGGGTGTATGATGTGCGGTTTATGGAACACGGTGGTGACTGAAGGCGAGCTAAGCACTCTAAATACACCAAAGGTTGGTGTTGCCAATTTACTGCTCCCTTGACCTACTCGGCCACCGTTGCTCTTTTGTGGGGCACTCGGGGCTCTAGTCCTGTCCTCCCGCCTTACCATAGGTGGGTGCCACACTACCCGCATTGTCATTTGGTCTTTTAAAACAGGCCATTTAACGAGAACGAAATTTCAACAGCACTAGTTGGATTTGATGCGCAGAGAAAGAGGGCGAGAGAGAGAGATCGAAATTCATATTCCAAATGTATAAAGAAATAACATCAATTGAATGCCATTGACAAAATTAAAACAAGCAGGAATGTTGTTATCCCCTAAAGAGACCACAAGCACATGTGCGTGATTGCGCAGAGAAAACAGGGGAGAAAAAAGGCGTTGAAGAAGCTCGAGTGTCAACCGAAGGACAGTTTCTATGAAGAATATGCTATTTCTGCTTCAATGAGACTACTAGGCTAGCCAATCAGCTAGTAAATGAGAAGAAACCATGGTACCCTTGAGACCGGTTCATAGCTCAAAAGTCCAAAACGCACTGCAACTTTAATTGGGAGATCAAAATCTTACGTATCGTTTAGAAGTTCACAGGAGAATAGGAGCTTCTATAACCTTCGGTGCGTCCTCTCAGTTTCTGTATCAAAGATGCAAAAGAACTCTGCAAGGAGAAGCAAATTGTCACGTAGACGATTTGACACGTGTTTGTTTTTACTTAATTTGTTCATTACAGGTAAAATTACAGCCAAAACAGGAGTACCTGTATTCTCTGGGGTAATCTGGCCCAAAAATCCAAGTTTGGAATTACCTGATCGAATGAGAACACTGAATCAGTTCAATTTATAGCAGCAGTCAAAACAAACTATGTGACCGGTTGGTTGCTCACTATGTGTCTCCTAAATGCAGCAATTCAAACATCAAGTGTGGTGCATGCAAAACATGGCGATACAACAAATATCTAACACATCAAACGGGTCAACAATCCTACTGCATCTGGCATAGTTAGTCAAATTCCACTGAAGGCAGAAATGTAGCCCTATTATTTGGAAATGAGCATTCCATCCTATATCTATCCAAACTAAGAGAATTTGCTTTTTTTTTTTTTTTTTTTTTTTACTTTTTTTCCTTGAGAAATAGGTTTTGGCAAAATATTGTTGAACCGCTAGATAAAGCCTAGTGGTCACTGAGCATAAAACTTAAGGGCCAGATTTGGGGTTCAAATCCTAGACTTCACTCATACTTAAATCCCCTCCCCAATTCAACTAGACCCAAAAAAATATATTATCAAGTCATTAAGTCAAACAGCAAAACAGAATAACTAAGCAGACTTTTTATAGAACATTATTTTCTCCATTTTCGCATTATTCCCCTACACAATTCAAAAGAGATGCTTGAACAGAAACACAACTGCAAATTGGTTAATCGTGATAGATATCATTGGAATGCTAGGCAGTTGCCCATTCACAACTGCATGGCAGGTGAGGTCATAGTCAATGTAGTATGTAAAAAATACAAGATATAGGCAAATAAGCAATCCTGAACAAATTCAATTAGTTCTCAGTGATCTCTCATATGTTTGCTGCAGTACACTCATCAACCAATAACATCAAATCAAGTGTGCTAAGCTTGAGGACCTCTTGGCTATCATCAAATCACACTCACTATGCTTGGGTACTTCTCTCCCAATTTCCTTCATTCGCCAGAAAATTTGGACCTTGTGAGCATTAAAATCCACCGTTCATTAACTCACTCAATCTACCTATTTATGGCTCATAGGGAGTCAACAAGATTAAGAGCAATCCTATTGAGAAACTTCCATCCAGAGTAGTAAAAGATGTGGATCAACAATGCAATATTAAAGACTCTCAGCAAAAATAATTGGTAAGAAAAGATTATTGGACAAAAATTCAAGTATGGACACTGGTTCAAATGATTAAAACAAATAAAACAGCAGCAGAGTAGACATACATCCAAACCGCGAATTCGAAGGAAGAAATACCGATAGACTGTGCCCACCAACAGATACCCTCCAAAAATGCATAACAGACTGCAACACAAAGTGATAAGTCAATCATGCTGACCACAACACTGTAAAGTTTGATCATGTTCATGACTAGAAAGGAAAGACATGTTCTATGTAAAGAAAACGTACATGATCATTAAGGTACCAAACCACCCCCATCCTTTACCATGATTAGATACACTTATGGCACAACCAGAAGGATGCTTGAGAACTGTGGCCTGTCAGAAAAATAGGATAACAAGCCTCAAGTTTCAAAATGTGAGTAAAATCCCACTAATCAACTAATTGTTTTTTAACTCCACAAAGAAAAGTTAACCAGACTACTGCTAGGCAAAAAATTCAAAATCCCTCTTATGTGTCATATCAGGATATATGACCACTTCTACATAAATGTATATTGAAAATATAACATCAAATAGAAAACTATATGTCATGTCTTACAAAAGCATAGGATGGGAAGACAAAAGGGCTATAGCGTTCACAGACACACATTGTGTATGGGTACATGCTCAACAGGTCCTTATCCCAAAGGAACACAAAAAAACAAAAGAAGTTTGGCAGACATGGAAAGGGCATCCCAATGCATAAGTCTACCAAAGTGTGGGTCTAATAAAGGGTCATATGTATGCAGTGTTACCCTTGTTAACAAAGAGGCTATTTCTTCAATTCATAACTGTGACCTTCTAACCATCGAGTAAAACTTTACCTTACAGCAAAGCTTGACCGTCTAACCAAGCTGACCTTTCTACTCCACATAGAAGTATCCAACACATTAAATTTGCATAAATTCCACTCAAGCTTTACAAATAAGTGTATTGGCATAAAATGCTCAAGCTAAGGGCTACACAAGTCTTGGACTTGATGTGCATGCATGTTCTTTCATATGGCAACACAAACAGCTTGTAACTAGCAAATTTTAGCAATATGGTGTTCACTAGATGCGTTGGAAAGTACTAAGCACCATGCCAAATATAATATCCATAGACTCACATAATCGCATTTTCCAATCTTTTCCAGTGAGTGTGGCCCCTGCAAAACAAAAAGATGAATGAACTCATTAAGAAAAATGTGAATCATCAGCTTCAGTAATTTAACAAAAAAAAAGATAATATATATGCTGCAGGGTGAGATGGGGAATTCTTTAGGGAAAAATATCTCACTTTAACTCCATTTGAATTGCATATGACAGTGACAGAGAGTGAACAATCATGCTTGGGAGCATTTCTTGTCATCTTAACAATCACACCCTTAGTAGGATTGTGGTCATCTGCAGCATTGATTGTTACAAATAAGAGATTAGTACCTTAGGTTAAGCTAGATGCACGACAGGTTAAATGGCCAACCTCATAGTTGGGCCCACACACCCATACTAATAGACAGAGGGAATAATTTTCTTACCAATGATGTTAATGGATGTGCTTGAGTCATATCCAATAGTGGTGCAAACATCATAACCTGCAATATATTACATGGAGGTAGTAAAACTCTAGAAGGAAAATTTCCTGACATGGCTCATTCAACTAAAGTTGAAAAGGAGGGCATATCTGACTTAAGGACTGATAAAACTATAGGGACAGGAGACCAGAAGAATATTCTTTGTTATCCTCCTTGGTTGTGTACCACATTATCCACATCAACTAAACAGAACATACAGATGAATGAAAATGTCTTCTGTCATGTAAACAACTTCCCAAGAAAATCAAGGTATACAAAATCCATGCTTTCTTGATTCATGAGGGCTCATAAGGTATAATGAACACAACTTGAATAATCTTTAGGTACATCAACAGGACCCGAGATGCAAGTATGGACTGGCACAACAAACATGTTCACATTCAAGGCAATGTTTACCTCCTATGTTGTTAGCCACAAGTGCACTACATTCCAGGCCACAGCGTGATGGCCCTCCACAATCCTGCAGTTTTCAGAAGTAGTCAAGTCAACAGAAGATTTAATGTGCCTGTGGAGGAAAGTACACTTAAAATTTAACACACAGGGAACTTAATTGAGGATATTAATTAGTATCCTAATGCAGACCTAACAGTCAACCTCCACTAATTCTCCCATTAAAACCACCAAAAGTGCTGCAGTTCACAAGATGTGCAGAACTACAGCAACTGTCTCGGAGCATATCAACTCTAAATAGTTGTACCCAAAGAGCATCTGAATTGCTCTCTAGTGTAACCTTGTTGAAAGTACTTTTATTCCAAGCAACAGAAAGCAAGATGTAATTGCAGATGGAGCTCCAATTTTTTAAGGAGAGCACGACAAAAATAAAATGAAAATTAAAAGCAACACTTGACAGTGAGCAACAGTACTACACATAAAGGGAAGAGGCAATACCAGGCAGTCAAAACATCTGGGAGGGTTGTAATTAAAAATCATTCCATCGCATAGCTGCTCCAAGCAGTTAAATATGAGAAATTCAGGACAATCAACAGCAAATGACTGAGCAACAAAAGTAGAATTGCATGTAAAATGATGTTGTATGTAAACGAACAAAGGAGTAAAATAAAGTCTTGATTTTTCATAATTGACAAGGTGGAATCCAAGGAAATCTAGCTCTTAAAGGTGAATCCAGACTTTCAAAAATCTAGATTTCCATGTTGTTATTGGATCTAAAATTTGAATTGTCAAGAATCTAAGTAAATCTAGTTCTGCATCTATATATATGGATGCAAACAATACACCAAGGCTAAACAAACAATTCCTTTCCAGTGATCAAAGTTAAGATCATGGTTAGCACTTGACATGGATACATGGATGGAAATCAACAACAGAAGTTTTAGGTACTAATCACGCCATGAAAAGGGGAAAAGCAAGAGACTGGAAGTGAGCTTCTGTAATGTCCTGCAACAAAGCATGAGCTGCTTGAATTTCATCTAAATCCACTAAAACCAAAGATGTTTGCACTCACTGGTATCCGGTCACAAAATCCACTCAGCGTTCCTTCACCTACTTTTCCAAATGACTAATATTTTGCAATTTCAAAGCACATGATGCTGTATCTCAATCAAAGACCAGTTAGGCTGCTCACAAGCCACTCATGATCATACACAATAAACAAGACCAGCCAGCAGCTCACAAAGCCAATCATCATGAACAATAAACAGCACAATAAAATCCAGTCAGATGGTCACATGCAACTTGTAGCTCGCCCTCCTAAACAAGTGAAAACACGAGGCTTGTTGCAATAATAAAGACGACTTAGAAAATAATTAAAGTAATAAAGCGTAACCTGATGGAGCCAACCTGAAACCAGACCACAGTCTCATTTGCTGCCACTTTATAAAACCTATAGCAGAAAAGTCAACAAAAAGAGCAAAGGTATACCATCGGAAAACCAAATCTAAAACGTAAAGGAAGGTTTACTAGTACGCAAGAATACATATTTCGCAATCCAACCATGTACTTCATCGTTGAAAGCAAGCGTTAACAGCAAAAAATTCGCATCTAGAATACTAAAAAATCCAACAACATTAAACAAAAACAAGAAGTTGTTGCCGAAAATTCCGTTCTTGATTATTATTACTACATATCAATCAAACAATGTGGTGGAAGGCATTGAAAAGGAAAGGAGGACCACCGGCACGATGTAAAACAAAAATTAACGAATCGATTTGTTAAAAACGATAAACCGAAAAGCTTCAAGCTTCATGCAAAAATGAGAAATACCCAGATCAAGAAACAGAGAGAGAGAGAGAACCGAAAAAAAAAAAACAAGGGAGTACCTACCCATCTTCACTGAGGACGCCATGAGGGTACTTCGGACGAGGGGAGGCCAAACTGAAATTATAAACCTTTTCTCCGTCGGAGTAACTGAGCTCGCACACTCCAGATTCCGAGTGGCTGTGGAGACACCCAACTCGGCGTACAACTGTTATCCATAAAACGAGCACTACAGATTTCAAAGCATTTGTTCCTAATATCATTCTTTAATTTAGGAACATAAATCGATTTATTTATCTTTGTCTTCCTTCTTTTTCTTTTTTTTTCTTTATTTTGCCCCCCTTTTTTTCTCCGTATACATCATTATCACGGTGGCCGTAGTAGGGGATGAAAGATAGACAGAAGGAAAAAGGGCGATCGGGCGAGGCGGGGACTCAAGAAACCTACGCAGAACAGAACAGTAAGTCCAGCGAGACCAGATGATACGGAGTCAGAGGGTACGTGTCGTGGGGGGTACAGAACCCGAGGGAAAAGGACGACATTGCCGCATTAAATTTCCTGACCGAAACTATCTCTAATTTATCGAAGAAATTCCCCGAAGGTGGAATTGTTTTGCGGTCCGGGGAATTTCAATACCAACTAAAGAGATTAAAATTTACAGCTTTTCAATTTTAAAAAAATTAAAATAAATAATTAAATAATAATAGTTTACAATAAAATTCTTTACATTTACTTATAATTATTATTAAATTTGAAACCTAATAAACTGCAACTCATTCTCTGCTCTCATGAAAAAGCATGCTTAAAGATTGGAGACTCATATACCTTAGTTTTATAAAAGGGGTGTGTGTTGATGAGATTTGAATCTGAGTTGAGGACATAAGAATATGGTGAATTATCATTAAATTACAATTAGATGGTAAATTTACACTTTACTAAAAAAATAAAATGGAAAGCTCTCTCTACAATTGCAGTGACCACTGATTGACCCCATTTTTCTCTTTACAGCAAAGTCCTTTCCTCCCTTTAAAAACCGGGTCAATCCCGGGCGGATGTCATTAAACCCCGGAGACCCGGTTTCGACTAATCCGGGCGGATGGATCCACGGGACCCAACGGTGCCATGTTGAATCAGGAATTTTGGCTTTTACCGTAAAACCCCAGGTCGAACACCTCAGCGGTTTTTGCTATTTGTATTTTTCTGAATTGGATTGAAACCTAAATCGCCCCAAACGGAATTCGGAACAACGTCGCCTATATATATATTACCGGGGGCAGTGGGTTTCAGTTCGGAGGCCGCCATGGAAGCCTCCGATTCAACGAACCCAAACAGGGCCTTAACGACCACGCGCTTCCTCGACCTAAAACCACCGCTGTCCGAGCCGGTTCTCCGCGCCTTAGAACAAGGGGGATTCGAGTATTGCACGCCGGTTCAGGCGGCAACGATTCCCTTACTTTGCAGCTACAAAGATGTGGCCGTCGATGCTGCCACTGGCTCTGGCAAAACTCTGGCTTTCTTGGTCCCAGTAGTTGAGATTCTTCGCCGATCCTCGTCCGCTCCCAAACGCCACCAGGTGCTTCTTTATACTTCCCCTTCTTCTATTCACTGTTTGTTTCTGGGGAGATTCATAAATTAATGCAGCAAAGATTCAATCTTGCGGCCTTTTTCCCATTTTAAAGTGGGCAATGGTTCGCTGTAGAGATTCATTCCAGTGGATTGTGATTAAAAAAAAAAAAACAAACAAAAAAAGACTTGAATGAATTAGAGAGAGCTGAAGTTGGCTGGATACTTTGCAGCCTTTTGGTAATTTTGAATAATGTATTGTTGCTTATGTTCTTAGCATCAGTTTAATTTTTTTTTATTTTTTTATTTTTATAAACAGGTGATGGGGATAATTATTTCTCCTACAAGGGAGCTGTCTTCACAAATATATAATGTTGCACAACCTTTCCTAGCAACATTACCGAATTACAAGTCAATGCTTCTTGTCGGGGGTGTGGAGATTAAAGCTGATTTGAAGAAAATAGAGGAAGAAGGCGCTAATTTATTGATTGGTGCTCCTGGCAGGCTATACGATATAATGGAGCGCATGGATGTCTTGGACTTCCGGAACCTTGAGGTACTGATCACAAAATAAAGAAAGTTTTATGCTTTTGCTTCCTGTCTGAAGAAAGCATCACCACTAAATTGTTTTAGGCTTGGTAAAATTACGTCACTAATTTGACCAGGATGGTTTTGATGATATCAAGTGAAGTGATGACTGGAAGATTTTGGTTATTATGCTCATTTGCTAAACAGGTTTTGATTCTAGATGAGGCTGATAGGCTATTGGATATGGGATTCCAAAAGCAGATAAATTCTATAATGTCTCACTTACCAAAGCTTCGAAGAACTGGTCTTTTCTCAGCTACTCAAACTGAGGCAGTTGAAGAGATATCCAAAGCTGGGTTGAGGAATCCTGTGAGAGTGGAAGTTCGAGCAGAAGCAAAATCACTGAATGACTTTCCATCATCAGAAAAAGTTGCATCTTCAAAAACACCTGCAGGGCTTCACCTCGAGGTAATTTCTCAACATTTCTGTTTCAAGTTATTTGGTGTTTCAACATTTGATTATAGATCTTGGAGATGATGCTTTCTAATTGAAGACATTTGCTATTTGTCATTTGTGTTTAGATGTTCTTACTTAATGCTTCAATCTAAAATCTAGAAGTTGGAATATTTCAACTGTGGATGATTTTCTGTTTATCAGTTTCTTGTACTTACAACATACTTTCTTTGCAAAAAGTTTGTGTTTATGTGTGTGTGTGTGTGAGTGCATGCTTCTGTCAACAGCAGGGGCATTTTGTAAGACATGAATCTCTACTTGATATTTTTATGGAACCTATAAAACTTGAATGTCATGTGTGACTTAGATCACTAGTTAAAAAGTCTAAAATGGGGCATCTCGTGTGCTTTTCATTTGTTGGGAAATTAGTCTCTTTTATTGCCTTCTTTCTGCAGTATTTGCAATGTGAAGCAGATAAGAAACCATCACAGCTTGTCAGTTTTCTTATCGAGAACAAATCTAAAAAGATTATAATGTGAGTCATTCTGCATGTTTCCCAATTTGTATTAAATACAAATTATTGACCATCCTTTTTATTTTAGTTCTGAAAGAAAAATCATTTCATCATGTGCAGATACTTTATGACTTGTGCTTGTGTTGATTACTGGGGTGTTGTTCTTCCACGTCTGCCTGCTTTGAAGGGTTTTTCCTTGATCCCTCTTCATGGGAAGATGAAGCAGGTAAGTTTGGATATTAGTGTCACCTGTTGATGTATAGTTGCTGAACTGACTGTTGCTGCTTCTAATATTAGCATGGTTGTTTCCCCTGGCAGACTGCAAGAGAGAAAGCACTTGCTTCATTTACATCTCTAGCAAGTGGTGTCCTTCTTTGCACTGATGTTGCAGCACGTGGACTTGACATTCCAGGAGTTGATTGTATAGTGCAGGTACCATAGTAACTATGTTAATTCTGTGGTCTTGTAGTCTTATTATTAACAAGTATTATGATGAATACTTCAATTTCACATTAAATTGAGGTTATTTATTAACCTCTTCCCTTCTTACACTCTAGTCCACAAGATCTGGTTGATGGGTTTAACCCCCTCTCTTTTTTTGTAGTATGACCCCCCACAGGATCCAAATGTTTTCATCCATAGAGTTGGTCGAACCGCTCGGTTGGGTAGGCAAGGAAGCGCCATTGCTTTTCTGTTGCCAAAGGTGCAGCATTGATTTTCTCCTGTGTGATTGTTTTCTAATTTAATAAGATTGTCCTTAGTTCTTTGCTCACTCATTTATTTTTGGTTCCTTTTTATTAATCATAAACGTGATTAATCTAAATCCAATGCTCCAGGAAGAAGAGTATGTGGAATTTCTGCGCATAAGAAGGGTTCCTCTTCAAGAGAGGAAATGTGCAGATGATGCTCATGATGTTGTTCCCCAGGTGAGTGATTTTTACCAACTCAGATGCTAAGAATAGAGCAAGTGATCCATGCTGATTAAGTTCACTGCTGTCATCAAAATTGTGGAGATGATGTGCAATGACTATGACGGGTGAAATGTTGACTTCAATGGCATGAGAATCATTAGCCCATTGGAATTCACCATCTATCTGTGATTTCCATATTTTCATGAAGCTTTAATATGATTGCAAATGATTCTTCCTCAAATTATTTGAGACAACAAGCTAAAGTTTGTGCTAAAGATTATGGTCCTTATGCTTATCATGTGTAGCAAATCCATAAATTTGCATCAATGCTTTAAAATTTCATGCTTCCAGTGCTGCTAGCAGCCTGCTATTGTTCAGAGGCTAACCATTGGTTGCAATCAAGATTAATTCTCTGTTTTTTTTTTCCATTATTTTCTCCCTTTTTTGGATTGATCAGTGATTCAACAGCATGCTACATGTTTCAGATACGATCTGCTGCCAAAAAGGATCGTGATGTCATGGAGAAAGGATTAAGAGCATTTGTTTCATATGTCCGTGCATATAAAGAGCATCACTGCTCTTATATTTTCAGGTTTCACCTCATGCTCTCTACTGTTATTTATTCACTGTCTCACCCTCTCTTTCTTTAAAAGTTCTATTGATAATTGAGTAAGACTTACTGCACAAAATGATGTTATCTGTTGTTATTTAAGGTGGAAAGAACTTGAAATTGGGAAATTGGGAATGGGATATGGCTTGTTGCAGCTCCCATCAATGCCGGAGGTAAAGCACTACTCTCTTTCCACTGAGGGTTTCACTCCAGTTCAGGGCCTCAATCTGGAGGATATCAAGTACAAGTAAGAACTCTTTGTAATTCTTGGATAGATCTCATTTAGTGCATAAGCACCATATCTCTATATTTTTATCATCATTCTCATGGTTATCATTTTTCTTTGCTTGCCTGCACCATGAATAGCAAAGGAAGACCTAATTAAGCAAACATATATAAAGGTAAATACAATGATGATATGAACAATAAAAGTGGCCAAAAGGCCTCAACCCCCCCCCACCCCCAGCACACAGGCAAACGCCAATTTGTTTGTATTGTCAACAGATTTCAATACCCAAGATGGAATTGTAGGTACTCCTTGAAGCCAAGGCCATGGGAGAAATTGGCATTCTTCCGTTTAATCTTCTAAGTTCCATTGTTGGATTTGTTTTTTACAAAAATTTGTTGTCCATTTATGCAAGTAGTCAAGGAGATGGTCTGTTTGTAAATGCAATCGGTGGCTTCAAATTATGTAATTGATGATGTTGGTACTAAAGTAATTGATAACTTCTCATTTCATGGTAGTCTTTTGTTCTTTTATATATTTTCAAAGAAAAATGTCTTAGGTCATTCTAGTTTTATAGCTTGGAAAGGTGGTTTTATGTCCTTTACAATTAATAAGAGGCTTTTAAGTCTTAAGCCCTTTATCCAGTGATATGCTTGTGTGCTTGCATGTACTTTTTGCAGCCAACCTTAATCTTTAACAATTGCAATTAGGGATAAATCACGTGAGAAACAACGGAAGAAGAATTTACAAGCAAAGAAAGAAGCACAACTAGAACAAAAGCCTCAAAAGCCTAACAAGAACCCCAATCCTGCATCCACTTTTATGAGAAAGAAGACGGCCAGACAAAGACGTGCTGCCCAGACAATTGAAGATGAAGAAGACTTGGCTCGGGAATATCGCTTATTGAAAAAGCTGAAGAGGGGGGCTATTGATGAAAATGAATTTGCAAAATTAACAGGGACTGAAGAACTAATTTGAACTGCACAATTTGCCTATGGTTTCTGGAAATGACAAAAAAAAAAAAAAGAAAAAGTTACTTGGGCTAGCAGTAATGCTGATACTTGGAGACTCTTATTAGCAGGGTTTGTTGACATCCAAAGATTGGTGAAGGCAAAAAGGTGCTGATGTTGGTAACTTGAATTTGTCGTGAAGACTGACAGGTGGCCGAATGAGCTGCAATTTCCCATCAATCTCGGATTTGGCAGGACAAATTTTGGTATGACTCGGTTTCATAAATTACTTCTTTACTGACCTTGACTTCATAGAGACCTCATGTGTAAAAGTTTTGCAGTGTACTAGTTATTGTTAGCGGCAACCAGTCCATGTGGAAGTATGTAATAATATATCTTAATGCATTTGAAATGAGCTTTACATTATTTATGGAAGATGAAAGGGTCAGTGTCTTGAGGGACCCGTAGTTTGGCTGCTATCCACAACACTCGAGGGCCGCCATTAGTGGAAATTAAGCGTGCATATTCAGAAAGAGGGCCTTGCCTCGCCATTCGAGAGATAAGCCTGTTGGGACAAGGCAGTTGGAATTCTACGCTGCATATGGTCTTTAACCACCCCCACAGCCCGGCCCCCGCCCCCCCACTGGAGCAAAAGCCAAACCATCTGCTCTAGATGTCAAAAACAAAACAATGGAACCGAACACAGAAGGGGGTCGTCGCTGATACCCATTTAAATCCCCCAATCAATGATATAATTTATGTAATCCACTGAAAAATGGTGTCACGGTACTTTTTCACGACTGTTGTGTGGATTTAAACCCTGCTCGTTAAAACAAAGAGTCCAGTTTTACCATTATGGTGGCTTCTTAAATACATTTTACCGCAGAGATTGTACTTAAGATTTTTTGTAATCCACATATAATCGCTGGGTGTTGGGGGGCTTGATTTGGTTTGGGCATTCGCAATCAAAGATGAGTTGTGTCTCGCCAAGTTATTTGTTGACCTTGTGTGCATCAATTAAAATGCACGCCGAGCACCGATGACGTCTTCAAAAAGCATCCTTTGCCGCACGCCTTGAAACGTTCTGCAATACAAATTTCTCCTATTTTCTTTCTATTGTTCTAGACCCAAACGACAAATGCAAGAATTCAAATACTAAGTAAAATTGACTTGAAATTTAACTTGAAGTACTGATCTCTCAATTTAATTCTGTTTTAATAAGTTATGTTTATTATGTTTAACTGTGTCTATTTCTTTGTTTGTTCGTATGTATAATGTATTGAAACTCTTCTTCCAGTTTACGGTGACATTAAACCATATGAAAAGACTGGAAGAGACTAACCTTGGCCAAAGATCAAGGTCTACTTTCTCAAATAAACGGTTGACCTCTAATCTCCTGTTCATCTCAGCCTTTCGATCCTTGAAGATGAAAACTATAAAATTAGTAGTGCAAAACTCGTAGAGTATACAAATTATTACATGCTCTGCATAAATCGGAAGTCACTTACTTCAGCTAATACACTGCACGGGTGGTACATATTGTGTCTCAATGATGTCAACCTGAAATAGGTACTTAAAATGAGCAAAAATGTTGTATGCATCCTAGCATTTCCAATATATTATATATTACTTTTACACTGACAAACGTGTGACCAATCCAAAATGCATTGCTCATTCATAGAAAAGAGTTTTAGACTTTAAGCTTTAGTCTATGTCTATTAACCAATGGTGATCGTTCTACGTAACAATTACTCCTTCGAGGAGTTTATAGTGATGGGGATAATCAAGTCAAGTCGTTCATGGGCCTATTGATTTATTGCTGCAACTGGGTGGAAACACAGGAGTGGACCTGCATGAAAGTCACAAGTCAAGTCTCCGGTTAGAAATTTCACACCAAATCAATCCAACGAAAAAGACAAAGACCGAACAACCACAACATCGTCGATACAACCGCTGAGCTTCCCTCCCATCTTCCCGATTTCACTGCCAAACTCCCCTTCACACTATAATCTCCATTTCCATCGATCTAAACCACACCTTCACCTCTCCTTATTGGCACCTTTATCGTCAGCCTGTCTCTACAATACCATTAACAATGTCTCCAATCAATGAAACCCATTTCACAAGACTCGATCCTGCTCCATTTGATCCATCGCAGCCATCCATACCAATCTCCTACCCGCTCAAAACTCTTGAAGACCTAGAGTCTCGGGCATACTTCAATTCCTTTCACTATCCATTCAACATATCCTCTGTTCCACTGATAAAAAGCTCTTCGTTAGATGACAGGCCTAGGATTCTTGTGTGCCACGATATGCAAGGAGGCTATACGGACGATAAATGGGTGCAGGGAGGGGATAAGGAAAGCGCATACGCCATTTGGCATTGGTACTTGATTGACATCTTTGTTTATTTCTCCCATAATTTGGTTACTTTGCCCCCTCCTTGCTGGACCAACACAGCTCATCGTCATGGCGTCAAGGTACTTACTTCCCTTTGTCTGTGCCAAAATTTAAGTATTTTTATATGTACAAATGAGCGATGATGATGATGGTGATGTTTTTGTTTTCTCTTCTCTTTTTTCCGGGTATTGAAAATAAGGTGCTGGGGACTTTCATTACAGAATGGGACGAAGGCAGAGTTATATGCAATAAATTGCTTTCTACAAAGGAATCTGCTCAAATGTATGCCGAGCGGTTGGCTGAGCTAGCCGTTGCTCTGGGCTTTGATGGATGGCTGGTGAGTTTTGTAATTTTCCTTTTTTTGTGTTTTTTTTTTTTGTTGGGGGGGGGGGCGTTGGTTTAGGAAGAAAAGTTCTATTTTTCTTATGTGGAAAATACGAAGCGGCGAGCGAGCCTATGGAAAGGCTAAGTTTAGGACACGAATGATACTACAAGACTCAAAACATGCGCAACTGAAAATTAACCCTTATACTTCCACAGTTCACAATATGGCATTTTTTTTTTTTTTTTAAGTATGAAAGGAGGGTTATACAGGTGACATTGTAAATAACACATGAAATCTCAATATTCTTCTTTTAAGCCCTTAAAACCCTAGTTAGGACCAGTCCATTATTTGCTTCTTTCTTTGTCATTTTATACCAAATAAAAGTTTAAGTATGTGGAAAATATGAAGCGAGTCTTTTTTAGCAGTGTGCGTTCGTCGATCCCATTAATGCTTAGGAAACGTAGAAAATACGTTTATGAACAGTCCAAGAAGTTGCAAAACTTGTCTGCATATTTTCTTAATTTGGTTCTTTTCAATTGGTCCAATGGTTGAAAGGAAAAGAGGCAAGAAAAAGGCTACATAATGAAAAATGCAAGATAATTGCCCAAAGAAGCCTCCTAGAAAATGCTGATTAAGAGTTATTCGGAATTAAGGGCAGCAATTTTACGAGTCAGCGCTTATTTGAGGTGCACGAACAGAAAATGCAAAATGATAAGGGCAGTGAAAGCTTACAAAGTTAAACAAGTCAATGCCTTTTCCTTTTCTTTTTTTTTATTTTTTTATAAATACCAATCTCTTGAATGTTGTACGATCTTACAGATGAACATGGAGGTAGAATTGGACTTGGGGCAGATTGCTAATTTGAAAGAATTTGTGATCCATCTAACTCGGACCATGCACTCCTCTGTGCCCGGATCCTTGGTCATATGGTGAGTACATACATAGACGACCTTTCTAAGTTGAAGGACATTTATACCACAATGAGCCGCCCCAAATGTTCATCCATATGCAGGTATGATAGTGTTACAATCACTGGATCGCTAGAATACCAAAATCAGCTCAATGAGAAAAATAAACCTTTCTTTGACATCTGCGACGGAATATTTGCAAACTACTCGTGGCCGGTATGGTCCTCTGTTTTTCTTCCCTTCCTAGAAATTTCCATTTTTATATAACAATCAAGAGGCGTCTAAGCAAGCTTACGTGCATCTCAACTAATCAACTCTCGATTTTAGTCAAAAGCAGACTCATCCATATAGGGACTAGGAGGTTTATGGGAAATTAACCTCGTAGGTTTTAGTCCACAACTTAAACTCGAGAAGTCACTGCAAGAGCAATCTTGATGACTTGAGCTATATTCCCGAAACTAATCTATATTTTTATATAAAACTTTTTTTTTTTTTCGGAGACGGGGTTTGCCTAGAGAAAAACTGGCCTCCAACCTATATATTCGCATATAGAAAACACTGTGCCATTGTATTTTTATGCGGAGAATTCTGTTATGTTATTTGTAGGAAGACTATCCAAAGACGTCAGCAGCTGTTGCTGGTGATAGACGGTTTGATGTCTACATGGGAATAGATGTATTTGGAAGGAACACTTTTGGCGGTGGACAATGGAATGTAAGCACCACACCGTTCTTGTCACATTTGAGAATATTTTGTTTCTGGTTATTGCGTCCTTTATCATTGTTTCAATGTTAACACCTCTTTTTTCTTTTTTTCTGCTCTATTGTTACATGTTATGGGAGTTTCATTCGCAATTATTTCATGAAGAAGTTGTTTTATAGAAGGCATATTACCCACCGAATCTGTAAATTTCCTTCAAATACATAGATTTCTTGCAGGACCTTGCCAACCAATAGTTACTGTATGAAAAATGATGAGTAATAGAGATGAGAAGAGCTTTTAATAAAATGTAGTATCTCTTTGACATCAGACCAACGTGGCGCTTGATGTTCTGAAAAAGGATAATGTGTCGGCGGCCATATTTGCACCTGGATGGATCTACGAGACTAATCAACCTCCAGATTTTCAAACTGCTCAGAATCGGTATTGTGTTTTCCTTTCCTATTAAAATTGTATAACTGTAGTTTTGTTTTGCTTTAGATATATCAGATGATGCTATAAGCTTTTGTTTTTTGGAGGAAATTTTAGCAGTATCATAATCATTCACACGACATATTACTCATTTCTTCTTCACTATGTTCCCCCTTGGGATTTGACCTTTATCCTTGTAAAACAACTTTGAAGTTGGCTGTCTTGACCTTTTGCTTTAATGTTTTGCAGTTGGTGGTCTCTTGTTGAGAAATCATGGGGAGTACTAAAGCTTTATCCGAAAACGCTGCCATTCTACTCCAACTTTGATCAGGTGGGGTGGCAACTATTCTCAGTTCTCTGTATTTTTCTTTTTTGCAACTGTGAGTTACTTGAGTATTTCTTTTCAGAAGCATTTTTGGACACTGAAATTTTAGTCTCTCTGTTTTTTTCTTTTTCTTTTTCTAATTTTGGGTTTCTTTTAACATAGCTTCTTAAATAATGCAGAGAGTGTATGAACAAAACTGTAATAGTAACAGAGTTGCGTGCTATTGTTTATTGACATCTTACAAAAGATAACAAGTGGTTAAATTGAGCCTCCCTTCGTTGCTCTTTAATAGTTACCAATGTATGTAGGATTGCTTCAATCATGTGAGTCACTGTCTCTTTAACTGCCTGAACTAACTGGATGTAATTGGTTCATATTAAACTGCACAAATTTCAGAGAGTCATAACTCATAAACTGCTTGATGATAGATAAATGGTGAAAAAGAATGGCTGTAGACTTGGATCAGCAATGCAGCTTGCTAGACGCTTAGTTTCATTCTTTTCCCAGCTGACGTTACAGTTGGTCATTAGGAGGTTATAATTCAGAAGGCGAAAGTTGAGCTGTGTTTCTCTGCATAAGCATTTTATACTTACTTTCTAATATTGCTCAGGGTCATGGATTTCACATTTCTAGTGAAGGAAAGCAAGTGTCAAATGCTCCGTGGAACAACATTTCTTGCCAAGGGTTTCAGGTGAGTACAAAATAGACCAAATGAATGCTTTGGCAATACTGCAATTATTTTTTCATTTCATTCCACAATGTATAGTTCAAATCTCATATTAATTTGATATCACTATTAAAGAAATTTGATTAATATGGTGCTTACCATATGTTTGTGGCAGCCTTTCTTAGAGTTCAGGGATGACCCAACTGTGGACACAATTAAAGTCCTCGTAGAGTAAGTTTGTCTGGACATAATTTTATTCGCTTCTTGTTGTGCCATTCTTAAAAATTCTCATTTGAAGTGAGTTTCACGGCACTCCACTATCATGTGAGGAATGATTGAAATTCTGAAGGTTTCTTGTACTCTTAATCTTGATTAATGTCTCTCCTCCACCTTAAAACTGTTATCGGTTGCCACTTAATTATGCTTGGATGGGTCACTTTAACATTTGGGCTTGTCTTACATTTCACACATCTTCTCGACACCATCAGACAACGATCAGGGTATATGCTTCTACGAATATCTTAAATGTGTCAGATAGGTTGCCTTGAAATGCGGCTAATATGTCCTAACGCAGCCATAAGGAAGCATCTTATAACGGAGGAGGAAACATCACATTGAAAGGAACTCTTGCAGACAACGACAATTTCACCGCAAGGCTCTTCCGAGGAGAGTTGTTGTTGGGCAAATTACCTCTTTACTTCACTTACTCTGTGAGTTTTTATTTCCTTTTGTTAAAGCAGAGGGTCCAACTAAATATTAGCAGAATGATTGTGTTAATATCTCACCTTATTCAAACATCGAAGAATTTAACCAATTCATTGACTTGCAGGTAAAATTAGAAGGGGATTCTCAATTAGGCATTTCTCTTCTGTTCTCTTCTGCTACAAATCAAAAATATTCAGTACTTCTTGCAACCAAGGCAACAAGCCAATTCTCCAACAAATTTTGTAAAACGATAGTGCCACGTCAGGTTAAGCATCCAGAGCTGGCTCCAGGATGGAGCATTAAGAATACTAGCATTGACATGAGTGGATACACATTAACAGAGATCCGAGCTTTATGCTACAAGAGCACTCCTAAATGCAACAACAATGCTGAATCAGAGGGACAAGATGTTACATTTTCTAGCACCCCCACAGAGTATTCTGCAGTGCTCGGACACATTACAATTAAAACTAGCAAAGAGAACTCAGAATTCCCTCCAGCTAGTTCTTGGGTAGTTGAGGGTCAATATATCAAATGGAGCACAGGTCCGCGGGGTTCAAAGAATCTTAGCACCAAAATCATATGGAAGTTAAAAGATGGAAGTAAACCTCGGTTCTCAACGTACAACATTTACGTCGAGAAAACAGCAAAACAAGTTGCTGGCGGAAAGCCGGTTGGAAGAGTAGAAGCGATCCAGGAGTACCTTGGAGTGGCAAATGTTGAGGCCTTTTATGTTTCTAGTCTTCCCATTCCTTCGGGGACTTCCAGTCTCAAGTTCACCATTCAAGTGTGTGACATTGATGGCGCATGCCAGGAGCTAGATGATTCTCCAAGTTTTCAACTGGGAGTTGGTGGTCAGAGAAAATTTCCTTCCTATTACTCCCTCTGCCTCAGTTTTTTCTTTCTTCGTTTCTCCAGGTGCAAACATATATGTTGCTTGTATACGGACTAGCATTGTCCCCTTGGCAAAAGAATGACCATGCAAACATACAGAAGAAAGGCTCTGTTCAGAGTCATTATTATCTGCAGCATTCAGATGCCAGAATTCTTGAACAGCATGTTTCTAATTAATCAACTCTTCTTCGAACAGTTTGTTTTTAAGTTTATATTTTTATATACATACCATTTTATTCCATAGAGGCACATTATAAATTTAAATTATTCCATTGGAACGTTAAAATAGTTTCAACTTTGTCTATGAACCTTCAACAAATTGATCCAAAAAAAAAAAAAAAAAACTAGTAAATTTCATGGGTTTGATAGACGAAAGATGCCCACATGACTGTTATTCATTCACACATGCATTATAAGAATATTTGTCTGCTACATGTAAATCACGCCCCTAGCTTTATTCCCTAGGAAAAAGAAAGAACTGATTTTTACCCACCAGGCATGAAACCGATTAGGAAAATATTTTTGGACATTCAAATATAAAATTGATATATTTTCTGGTAATCTTACATGGTGTTGTGATGCAATAATATTAACCATAATGTTACCACAATGCCATTTTGAATTGGGTCTTATATATCTATTTTGTATATTTATCACTTTATATATATATATATATATATATATATATATATATATATTTTTTTTTTTTTCTTTTTTTAATTTCTCAAACACATTTTACTATTCACACATTATACATAAAAAAAAAACATAAAATTCAGGAGTCCACGCCCAGCACGTCACCACCCGTCGTCCCGCTCCGTTTGTTTCCCCCGTCGGGGTGCGTTCTCTTCACCTTCACCATGAAATTCACAGACAGATGATAGGAATAGCTGCAGAAGAGAAGCAGATGCTTATTTCCATCCTTCGCGCCTATATAAACCGCCAAACCCTAGTCTCTCTCTACCATATCCTGAAGCTGCTACGCGACAAGGTCCAATCGCTCTTCTGGTTCCTAACCATGTCTTCCCAGTCCAGCCACCTCCACGACCATGACCCACACCAAGGAGAAGAGTCCTCTCTTCCGTTCGACCCATCTCAGCCGTCCATTCCAATCTCATACCCAATCAAGACCCTGGAAGACCTCGAGTCTCGCGCCTACTTCAACTCCTTTCATTATCCCTTCAACGTCTCTTCTGTTCCTCTTCCCGAAGGCTCTGTTTCTTTGCCCGATAGGCCAAGACTTCTTGTTTGCCACGATATGGAAGGTGGCTACTTGGACGATAAGTGGGTCCAGGGTGGGAGCAATCCCAACGCATACTGTCTTTGGCATTGGTATTTGATTGATGTTTTCGTTTACTTTTCTCATTCTTTGGTTACTTTGCCTCCCCCTTGCTGGACTAATGCTGCTCATAGGCATGGCGTTAAGGTCTTATCCTTTGCTTGCCCTTTTCTTTCTTCTTCTTCTCGTTTTTTATTTTTTCGTTTTTTTATTTGTTTATTTGTTTTTTTTTCTTCTCTTGGTTTTTGTTTTTGGTGCCGGGGGCGCAGGTGTTGGGAACTTTCATCACAGAATGGGACGAAGGTCGACTTGCTTGCAATCAATTGCTCGAATCAAAGGAGTCTGCTTGTACATATGCTGAACGGTTAGCAGAGCTTGCTGTTGCCCTGGGCTTTGATGGATGGCTGGTATATAACTATCTTCATTCTTTTCTTTAGTAATTTTGATGGCTTTGTGGATTGTTTGTGCAATGCAATTATCAAATATTCTTATTGATGCTGAGATGAAATGCAGACTTCCCAGTCCGGCAAGCTGTCATATTTCATAGTTTAGGTCCTCTAGATTGTTTCACGATAAAGTCCCAGATGATTTTTTTCGTAGTTTGGAACAAAGCTTAGTTTCCCTGCATTTCCCTGATCTTTCTGAGAAATCCTTAGTTTTGACTTAATTCTGATGTGGACAAAATGGAAGGAAATTGACATTTTTTTGTTTTTTTTTTTTTATGTTCTTATATTTCCATTGTTTAGACATTGATTATGTAGTTGATTATAGGGTTTGCTATTTACAGATCAATATGGAGGTTAAATTGCATTTGGAGCAGATTCCAAATCTGAAAGAGTTTGTTAGCCATTTGACCCAGACTATGCATTCCTCAATGCCTGGATCTTTGGTTATATGGTGAGTGATATAGGTGGCTCATTTTAGCAAATCATTCATGAATTTATGTTTCAAATAATTTGGTTATGCAGGTATGATAGTGTAACAATTTATGGAGATCTCAAATGGCAAGATCAACTGAATGAAAAAAATAAACCTTTCTTTGATATATGTGATGGAATTTTCGTGAACTACACATGGAAGGTACTAGCTTCTCTCTCTCTTTCTCTCTTTATTTTTTTAACTGGATTTGAATTTAATTATATTGTTCCATCATTAATCTAATTATGTTTTTTGCCACATAGAGAAACTATCCAAAACTTTCAGCCTCTGAAGCTGGTGATAGAAAGTTTGATGTGTACATGGGAATAGATGTATATGGAAGAAACACTTATGGTGGTGGACAATGGAATGTATGTGTTACTTCAATCTATTATTAATATTGATAGTTTCCATCCATAGGTCATTTCCTTCATTCTTAATCTGCTCAGCATTTAGAGAACAAGTTGATGTTTGATAAGAATCTGTTAATGTTAGACGTAAATATGCCTTGTTCAATGTTTCTGCATGCTGTCTGTGGTGTTTTCTTCCTTTCTCGGTGTAATAGACATCCATTGAAGATAGTGAAGACTTGAAATGGAGATTAGAGGAAGAGCTTTAACATCTTGTGAAGATAGTGAAGACTTGAAATGGTAATTGTAGGAAGAGCTTGAACAAAAATTCTTGTAGAATATGATTCTTCTTGAGTGTCTAGTCCACTTTGATCAGCCAACCAATAATTGTTCTTGTATGGTCCCTGTTTCACATTCATTAGCTGATAACCAAGGATGAATCCTTGAGGCAGGCCCATGGTTTCAGCAAAAACTTCCTGTAGAATGTGATTATTCTCACCTGCGAGGACCTCTTTGAGCATCCAACCAATAATTGTTCATGTATAGCCCCCATTTCACATTCATCAACCAATAACTGAGGATGACTCCTTGAGGCAGGCCCATGGATTGCTAATGACCTCAAGATGGATGCTGTGGGGTATGAACCTGGGTTGGACAAGTAACCAGGCATACCATGAGGTTAAGCATCAAGAATTGATCTAATGCACTTGTCCATGACCATGAAAAAGTTGGTAATCACCCCATGACCCTGGCTTGGTTCTCTATTGTAAACTAATTGCATACTTGATGCAACCTGTTAGGATGATGATATTATTGTTTTTGTGAGGCTCTCGTAATTTTGGAATACTCTATCTGTGAATCCAATGGTACTTGAATCACATGTTCTGTGGAAATAAGCATAATAATTGAGGCAAAAGAACAATAAAGTGCATACAATATAGATTATTTGCTTGTTATGTGTTTGCTGTAGAAGAGATGGTGGAAGTCCTTCTAATCTTTTTCTTTCTTGATCAACTTTTTGGAGAGCAGACAAATGTTGCACTGGATGTAATAAAGGATGGGGATGTGTCAGCTGCCATATTTGCTCCTGGATGGGTCTATCAGACCAAGCAACCACCTGATTTTCGAACTGCTCAAAATCAGTAATTCATTCTGTTTTTAAGTTTCCCTTTTTTATACTGTTATTATATATATAGGCATCTTAGCCTTCTAATTTCATGAAAGATGTATGGCCAATAAGCAGTGGCTTTTTACTAGTGCTGTGAGCTTCAATCCTTAAGCAGAAATTTTGTCCCCCACCCACCTCTGGTGGCTCTTACTGGTTTTAGGATGAGAAAAGAGAGTACTCTTTGTGGTAAGAGGTATAATTGGATAGATGTTCTGCATCTTAAGATTGTCTATATGCCTTTTTTGGTTTTTGATAAGAAAAGATTATTTGAATTCATGCCAGAACTGGTGCTGCGTGGTGTTATTTAGATATCAGCCTAGTTCCTTATTTTGCAAAGTTTATGATAGAAATCATAGTGCTTAAAATTGTGGGACAGAAATTGATCCTATATTCTAGTTGATAGCAGTAGTGCCTCTGTCAGGCAGCATTGAACCAATACTCTTAGAAGTATTACCTGTGCAAGAGAGATTATAAACCAAGTCATAAATGCATTGAAAACGTCATGTCTTACCATAAAATTCATGATATTGTCTTCACCCATTGCAGTCGTCTGCTTTTCTGTCCTGGGAACCCATTTCAACCATTTTCCTGATTTGATTAAAATGTGCTCCTTGTTTCTATTTTTCATTTAAGTTTTAGTTAATTGACTTTTTGAACATTAATCTGCTTCATACTCTGTGAAATCTACAGATAAATGGTTAGAAGGAAACTGTTCAATTAACTTGTTGGCACAGACATTGGTTAGAAGTAAACTGTTTTATTGATTTGTTGGTATGCCGTATGTCCAAATTTTGCACATTTAGCTATGTGACTTTCATTGTCCTATGCTTCTTTGTTTTTGTGCAGTTGGTGGGCCCTTGTTGAGAAATCATGGGGAAGAGCAAATAACTATCCTAAAATTCTTCCATTCTACTCAAGCTTTGATCAGGTTTCTACTATTTCAAACTCTTTGTGCTTTTGCATCTCAAATCTGCCAGCATTAATCATTTAGAAGATTTCATTTTTCCATTTTGCTTGTCTATAAACTAGTCCACAAAGCATAATCCAAAGACATGCTCTTGAAGTTTGGACTTCCCAAAGGCAAGGACAAAGAATGCACTACTGCCAAAATGATCATGGTATAAATGGACCTGTTAATCCAAGTTCTGTGATCCTCGGAACACTATCAAAATAAAAGAAGAAGGTTTGAGATCTCCAAAAAAAAAAAAAAACTCAATTAGCCGCACCACAAAAGAAAGCTTATCCACTTTCTATCATTCATTCTTAGCACTTCCTCTGAAAACATTGTATGAACAAGGGTATACTGTAAGGAGAATTAAATCTTATTTCCTTTACCTTTTGTCAGGGGAGCCAGCAATTGGATCCGGTTCCTCTAAAAAAAATGTCTGCTTCCTTTCAGCGACCATCTAAAGTTAAATTGTTTCAACTTATCATGTAAATAACATTTGACAATCATCAAGTCTTGTCACCAGCATGACATATTTTGAAGGTCATAAGCTTCTGAAGATGTCTAGGGTCCACAGAAACATGAACCAAGGGTGTAAATTGCTTGGGTGAAACTCATCTAACTTATACAAGACCTGGAAATTTGATTCATGAATAGTTGCTTGAGAGATGCTCCATTCTCATTTTACATTCCAAATGTTGATATTGCCACCAATGACTAGAGCACCCTAGAGATGGGAATAGTAAGACAGCCTGCGCATTTCATTTTTGCCAATGTTGATTTTTTTTGATTTTGTTCAGGGGTGTGGGTATCATATTTCTGTTGAGGGAGAACAGCTAAGAGATGCTTCTTGGAACAATATATCTTGCCAAGGTTTGCAGGTGTGCAACATTCTTCTACTGAGATATGATGAGTTGAAATGTTTTCTTCTGCAACATGTCTAAACCCAAAGCATTATGTGACAACTACTTTGTCTGTTCTCCAAATACAGTTTTGAATAAAATGGTTATGGGATGGATAGTTTCTGGAAACTTTCTCCATTATCCTTAGTTTGTAAATAAAAACCTGTCATTTATGGGTAAAGCACACATATTAGGTATAATATGTTATGAGCTATGTGCGTGGTCACCGGTTGGTTACTAATTAGTTCTCTATATCATTAATGCTAAGGTTGCTTCCACATGTCTCCTTAGTTCCTTACTCCAATCTCTATGGCAGCCTTTCCTTGAGTTTGTTGATGGTCCAACTGAGGATACCATTCAAGTGTGCATTGGGTAAGTTTTCATACTTGTTTGTTTACTTGAGATTGTTAGATTTAGGTTTAGTCTTCTTTTTCCCAAAATAGCATCATGTAGTTCTGCTTCTGCAAACTAGTTATGTCATCATGCATACAGGTTTGTGCTTGACAATTTTGAGATGGCATGAATAATGCGGAAATGAAAAAAACAGGCTGTAAATCTGATTTGCAATTAAAAATTTCAAGAAGTCTCATGTACTGTTATCTGTAATTCAGTGGGCTTACCACCAATACTTCTTTATGACTAGCAGCTGTTCTATTACCTTGGTTGCATCACTAACTAAGGTCTACAGTGTGTCTTATTGATGTAGCTTCTGGTTGAGTCCTAAGCATGATGTTGACATTAGGAGATTATTGGTGTCTCTAACTACGTGGGTTGTCATTGCTTTTCTGCCAAAAGGTTACATTTATACTTTGTCATGACTTAAATATAATTTTGTTAATGTTAGTGACAGGGAAGCATCTTACAATGGGGGAGGAAACATCACATTTAAAGGAACTCTTGATGATGATGCTCAATTCATCACAAAGCTCTTTCAGGGAGAGCTTCATTTGGACGGTCTGCCTCTCTGCATTACATACTCTGTAAGATAACTCTTGACCTGTTGTTAAAATTGAACAGAAAAGAATCTTGCATACAGTATCATTATTGTATTCATATTACATGATTGCAAAGCTCCTATGGGATGTCCACCTTCACAATGCATTGCTTCTTCATAGTGACTATACAATGAATTGATTTGTCCTTCAAAATTTGCATCTTATGCATGTAAAATAGCAAATTTTACAAACTTCCAAATTTCACCTGTTTCTTAGGTAACCAAATTATTGCTTTCCTTTTTTCATCTATGCCACCTTTTTTTAATTAGAAATTTAGCCAAAGAAGAGAGATGGGAAAATAACACCTGCAAACTTACGACAAGTGACCAATAGGTAGACATTATATGCCACCTTTTGACTCTTGTTGAATAGAAAAATAATTCAAAGGCATGGAACAAGTCACCCACCCCCTCTAGTATTACACTTTATTAATTAGACTGAGTTGATCATGAATTGTTAATTAACACATAATTCTGCTTCTCATATCTCAATTATGCTGGTATACCATGTAGAATATAAATCAGATTTACCTGACAACCACAGTTAGATCTTAGGTTCTAGGCCTGAATACTATGTGGATGTCTTATTTGCCTCTTGTTAAACTGATTATCTGATGGAAAAGGACTCTATTCATCAAGAATGAATATGTGCCTGTCATTTTGTTTCTTCAATGAGGAGGTGTATCTCAGCCCTTTGGGTCAGACTAATCACCCCAAGTCTATGAGATAGCCTAGAAATACCATGGGCCAATTGTGAGTGACTAGACTTGAGCCTGAAGCTTCCAGGTTTTTTGTGTGCAATAGAGCCATCTGTGATTAGAAACTAAAACTTGTAACATAGTATTCCAATTTCTTTCTCTGATTGATGAATGATGACATAATGTCTTGGAACCTGACTGATTCTTCTATTTCCATCAAGATAAAGTGTGACAGCTTTAATGATGCAGGTGAAATCAGAAGGTACCTCACTTCTGAGCCTTTCATTTCACTTCACTTCTATCTTGAATAATGAGGGTACATCATTGCTAATTGCATCGAAGGAAATGGAGCAACTGTCTTGTAAATTCAATAAAGTGATCATGCCACATCAAGTTAGAAGGTCACAAAAGGCTACAGGATGGATCATCTATGACAGTAATATTACAATGAATGAACACTTATTAACTGAGATCCATGCCGTATGCTACAGGCCAGAGCCTGGACACAGAGAAGCGAGATCAATGTGTGAAGCAGGCAACCGAGACAATGCATTAGTTCTCACCTCTGCAGAGTATTATGCAGTACTTGGTGACATTACAATTAGAAAGTGTAAGGAGAATTCATATTTGCCTCCCTCAACTTCGTGGCTTGTTGAGGGCCAATACATAGAATGCAGCCCAGTTTCTCAAGGATATAGAACTGTTAGTGGGAAAATCACTTGGAAGTTAAAAGTTGGAAATGATTTACGGTTCCCAAAGTACAATATCTTTGTAGAGGAACTAAAAGAACAAGTAGATGGCAATCGAGGGAGAGGAATAGAAGGCTCATTGGAGTATCTTGGAGTAGCACATGTGGAAGCTTTTTATGTCTCTGACCTCTCTATTCCTTCGGATACATCTAGTCTCAGATTCTTTATTCAAGTGTGTGGATTTGATGGAGCATGCCAGATGCTGGATAATTCTCCATTTTTTCAAATGGATCTTGAAGGTTAGTTAGCGTTAGAGCTTCTATTCGTTTTCCTTTATTAACACGACTGCGTTTATATGGGAATTAATGCCAATAAATGATGATACAATGCACTGCAGTCCATCTTTTACCGCCTGTCATGTCCACTAATACATCTTGTTGGCATGCTTAAAAAAGCTGATATGCTTGAGGTTAATATTACTTTCATGATCCATTCTTAGTCTGCATCTGCTTCGTGTGTACTTCAAAGCACAACAATATCGTTATACGATCACTGGTCCCGTTATTCTCATGCTTGTTTTAACCTAGAAAAATCGTCCAATCTACATGCCAGCATAGACTGCATGGTAACGAAACTGATGGATAAATGCCAGATCTTTGTAGTAACGAAACATGGTTGGTTGAAAATGGAATTACCCGTTTCCCCTACAGGCATAAAGCTACTAAAACCTGATATTCGTTCACAGAAACTTGTCTTTCTATTGCAAGTATTCTTCGTGGGGGTTCTATAGAATGCATTCGAGTAGCGCTCTTCACACGCCTGCACTCTATCACTCATCTTTTGTGCATGGGAATACTTTGGCATTGGCCATTTAAAAGGACGATAACGCAGTCAGCTGTGGAAAACAATGCACGGATCTGGATCTATAGGCTGTTTACTTTGACTAACGAAAATTATCATTCAATCGATATTGCCAAAGCAAGCCATGATGGCATTTCTGAAGGCCAAACGAAATTCGACAAATTGCACGCCAAATACAGCTAGAAACTTGACTTAAATTGCGCGCCGAATACAGCTAGAAACCCGACTTAAATTGCACGCCAAAAACGCCTAGTAAATCGACAAGACTAGGTAACTAGGTTACGTGCATGTCACATGTTTGGAGGAAACAGCTTGAGTCGAGACAAATGTTGAGAATAGGCGACCCGAGTGAAGGAAAGGAACATGACAAGACAAAGGTTGATCTCATTTACCTATCAACCTCGAATTTGGCTTCTATATGGGTAGTGAGAGACCATTTCTTGTTTGAGGGCTCGAGGATATGATACTTGCAAAAGCAAGGTGGTTTGATCTTCAAAACAATCATCCCTTGTCCTCTTTCCGGTTAACTTAGCTCTACATCATTCTTCTCTCTTCTGCCTTTGTCCAATAGAGTTTTTTTCTTAATGGGGCTCTTTCATTCTATTAAAAGAAAAAAAATCGAAATCGATTGGCGAGCATTAATCACCTGACTTTTAAATTGTTCCACATTAATCTAGATTTCATGCTCGCAACCAAAGCTAAAATTAATCCAGTTTTCCCTTTTGTTTAGTGCACATAACCAATGATAGCACCGCCGCAGAAGTTTACCATGTCATTTTGTCCAATAATAACAATCACAACGAGCAAAGTGTCGACGACATTCGATGTCGACACTGATGTGGAACAATGCATCCTCAGATAGTCAACCGCCTGAGGCCAAGAGAATGTGACCCCAATCTTTGACAATTGAAAAAAATCTCTGCGTGCTAAACTTCTTCGGCATACAAGGCTGGTGGGACTCTTTTTATTTATTTATTTATGTAATTCTTCTAATTTTCCTTCCTTTCACTTTTTTCCCAATCCAATTTCCAAGCATAAGAAAGGAATACTGATTTTTGTTTTTTTTTTCATCTAATTTCTTTCCTCATCATTTTATTTCTGTCTCTGTGCTTTTCTCCTGCACCCTCATTTTTCTCTCAAATACAGGAAAAAGGGTTACACACAGAGGTGGACATGATAGGCATGAAGTATTATCCCATGTTTGACTTGCAAAAAGCCCCCAGCTTCAACAAAGCCATTGAAGAATCTTTTAGGTCAGTTGTTGCCCCTTTGTCTTTTCTTCGCCTGTACTAAATGTGTTTCAACATATAATTGTGTAGCCATAGATGGATTAAATTAGACATATTAAACATAAAATCAAAAAAATGAAAGGCAGTCCTCTTGTACACTTCCCACGAACCACTTCCTTCCTTGCTCTGCCTCCCACGTGAACAAACTAGAAGAATCTGTGCTCCGATCATTAACTCAGCAAGCAGTACTCCACATTTGTCCTTTTCAGAGCTTCTTAATTAGAATTTATCTGGGAGCAAGTAAAACAGCACCAACAGTACTGGAATCGGAAAGAAGGTGATGGGAAACTCAAAACAACAGCATTAAATATAATACCGATAAGCCGATCCAAATTCCATTTTCTAGGTTTTGGTCTGAACATTTATTTCATAATATGAGTAGCCAGATCTTAGAATAGCTTTTCAGGGTAGGCCACCCAGATGTCATTTTATCGTATTCAGATAAAAGAAGGCCTATGCAAAATATGCCTATTTCCAGGTAAATCTCAGATTTGGAACTGAGGTCCGTGAAGCTCTTCGTGCAGGCTACTAAGCAATGTTTGAAGGTCGCGAAGAATGACTCATTAAAGCAAATATAGTTCTTCTGTCACGTTATTTGGATTTTTGATACCAAGTTGTTGGGACATTGTGGTTAAATTTTGGATACGAAATTGCTGGGTCATTGTGGTTAAATTTTAGATAAGAAATAAACTCTCCAAGTGATGAGCTTGAATACATAGTTGTGTCAATAAATTCATAAACTTAGATATTGAGACTTCTGGTTTAAGTATGACTTCTATGTTAAATATGGTATGGCTAATTAGGCCCACCATGGTTATTTTTTTTTCTTTTTTTTTTTCTTTTTTCAATTTCTAATGACCTCGTAACATTTTACATGACGGTAGATAATTATTTATAAGAATTTATGTCTGAGATATTTTGGGGAGGCCACACCGACACCATAATTTGTGAAAATAGCAAAGTGGAGTTTGCTTCACCTCTCACATGCTAGAGTTGACCTATTTAAGTTAACCTAGCATTGTTTTTACGACGCATACATATATATAAATGCTGTTTCTTATTCTTACTTCTTTAATCACCATCCAGACAGCTTTTCCGCCCTCCGATATGTAATTAGTAATGAGATGAGAGAATTTAAAAAACATCAATCAGTGATGATAGATTTAACATGTAACAGGAAGCTAGCTAGATCAAATTCCATTAATTAAGAAATCATGTCTCCAAAAACGCTTTCCCTCTTAAGATTGTCTTGAATTGCATTACTAGAAGAGGCAAAATTAAGGTACTGGGGAAGGCCGTTTGGGAGAAGAAATGACTTGTTGTCGGGCTCAATCTGTGGCGCTGGCATCACTACTGGCTCATTCTGCATCTGGATGCACAGTATCTCTGCTTGAGCCACCGCCAGTTGCATTTGCAGCTGAGACACCTGGTTTTGCAGGAATGATATGGCTCCAACACACCCATAGACGGGGTCTCTAACCCTCGCGTTCGCTTCATAGACCAAACTGCTCACCGCGTCCGCTCTCTGATGAACTGGCAGCTCCTGCTTCCCAAACAGCGCTAATAGTGGTTCATTAGTCGATATCCTCATCGATACACAAAACAAGGTTGTGACTTTTGTGTTTGTGAGTGAAATATTTAAGCCCCACATAGAAGAACACACACACACGCACAGAGACAGCGAGAGAGAGAGAGAGAGAGAGAGAGAGAGAGACCTGCAACATTTTGCTGACATTGCTAGCGCCAAAGACCTTGTGGACAATGGCAAACTTGTGGGGGTCATCAGAAGGGAAGTAAGGAGCGAAAATGCAGTCCTTAGCGCATCGGCGTCTAAGCAACTTGCAGGAAGCGCATGGCGAATTTCCACCCATTTCTGTTTTTGTGTTCGGACACTCGGAGAAACTCTGCTGTATGTTAATGAGAAAGATCGAGGACTAGAAAGCGTGGAGAGTGTGGGATCGGAGTGCTGGTATATATACTGGCCATGAACGTGCACAAGAAATCAAATGCGGACACGACACTGTTCAACGACAACATTCACGATTAAAATAATTGAAATGTTGTAAAAAAATAATTAACAAAAAAAACCGCTAATTAATAGTTTAGTTCTGACACAGAAACGTTAGATGTATATTCTCAATTAAAAATTTTAAATTATTATTATTTATTTTTTAAAATAAAATTACTTAATTATATAATTTTAATATTTTTTAAATTGTAATATTTTTAAGTGAAAATTTCTTTTATATTTAACTTACTTTTTTTTATAAGTACTAATTATCATTTAAAATTTTAAAATATTAAATTTATAATTTTTTATTTATTTATTTTTATTATTGTTAATATTATATTATTTAACTATATAATTTTGGTTTAAAATTTAAAAATTAATAAAAAAAAGTCTCTTATCTTGACTTTGAAATCACATGTTGAAAAATGCAATTTATTCCTTCTTAATAAAGATAACAGTCCCTTGCCTTAAACCACTGGAGAAAAATCTTAATATAGTGCATTATAAGGTAGTAATCTTTTATCAAATTATTAATTTTAATATTACTGGTTAGAAAATATAAGAGCTAATAGTTTATTAATTTTTCTTATTTATATCTTTTTCTTATTTTTAATATGAAATTCTTTATTCACATCTTTACAAATTTATATTTAAAATTTTAATAATTTTTTAATATAAATTTAATTTACATTAAATTTATTCTCTTTAATATTTTACCAAATTTGCTCATAAGTAAATCTCGCCGCTCACAAACCAACTAGCCACTCCACTCCACCTAGGTCTTACTCGTGATAAATGCAATTTGTTTTTTTTTTTATAGGCAATAATCATAGGAAATATCTCGTATTATCACTAGTATTATAGAATCACTTTTTACAACTCCACTCTATTTGAACTTTACTCATGGTAAATATAATTTATCTTTTTTTATAGAGGTACTAATCATAAAAAATATATATTATTTTTTTTTATTTTAAAATTATATTTTATCACTTCACTTGTTATAAATATATATATATATTATTCATACTTATCTCTTATTAAATTATTGATAAGAGTAAAAAATTAGAGAAAATTTTAATTTAAAATTTTAAAATATTAAATTTATATATTATTTATTTATTTATATATCACTTACTTTTCTTTTTCTCTTTTTTAATGTAAAATTCTTTAACTATATAATTCATACTTAAAATTTCAATTACCTCTTTCTTAAGTGTAAATTTTCTTTTCTATTAAATATACTCTCCTCCAAGCTCAAGTACGTTAGGCATACTCCCCTTAAGGTTTAAGTGTCCATTATCACTGTAACAAACCCACTCATAAGGCAATTTTATTATATTTGATCTAAAATATACATTTATGAATATTTTAAAATTAATACTCCAATAAATATGTATTACCACTCTTATTTTAAAATTATATCTTACTACTCCATTTAGACCTTTACTCTTAAAATGCTCAAATGTTAATTACTATTTCACCAAACTCACTTAGAAATCAATTTTATTATGTTTGATCTGCAATGTATATCTACTGGTACTCTAAATATTACATTTAAATATACACATATTTTTTACTTCTTTATTGAAATAGTGAGTATAAAAAATATATGTTATTTCTTACTAAATTATTAATTTTTATACTATTTATTAGAAAAATGGAAGAACTAAAAATTATTCAAAAAAAAATAGAGCAAAACTAGGAAAGAATTGAAATAGAATCTAAATGAGTAATAGATTTATATATTTGACATTATATTTTAATTTAAAATTTTAAAATATTAATATATAAATTCTTGTCAGTTATATATTATTTACTCTTTCTTTTAACTCTTAATATAAAAACTTTTAATTATATAATTTATATACTCACGCGTAAAGTTTTAATATCTATAACTAAGTATTTTACCTTAATAAGAATTCTAAATTTGTCAAAATTGATATTAATAAAAAAAATTCAAACTTAAATTAATATAAAAAAATATATTAAATGATTAATTAAATTATCACTGAATCACCAATAAAACTATCGCATCGGGCAGTTAACAAACAAGATCAAACTCAAATTTACTCAACTGTCCAATCGATTATAAAGGTTCGAAGTTAGGTACTGAAAACTTAAGTTAGAAAATTGTTAAATAACTTAATTAATGGGACCATAAATATTGTGTAATCGTAGATGGACCCCACGTTTTTGGATCACTTGGTAAAGGAAGGAGCTTGAGATGTGCATCATGTGCGTGGAAACTCTGGACAATTCATAGAACAGGTTACGGACTAGAAACTATTGTATGGAGGATAAGGCCGACCTAGTCAGAAATGATCGCGTGTTGAAACTCAAACTTACTCCCATGTGCGGGATACAAAGATGACCAGGGGGTTGCATATTTTTTATTTGATCAGCAACAAAACATGTTTCTATTCAAAGCCATTCATTGCACCAACAAAATAGGGTATGGAACTTAACCACAAAGATATCACAAAAGTAAATAAATGAATAAATAAAAACTGTATCTCAATGAGATGGAGATGTCTTTGCACTTGGTGCATGCAAAATCCCTTGAACCAAAAGTACAGAAAAGGGTTTTTTTTTTTTTTTTGAAACAATTAAAATTTCTAGGAAATAAACTCTATGGTCCCATAAAATAGTCGCCCACTGCCAGGACGGTCAACATTTGCGCCTGGGAAGCAAAGCTCGAGACGTAATTATGTAATAATTTAAATCCAAAAATTTATAAGTTGGGAACTTAGTTTATATTGCAGACAACGTTTTTGTCTAATTATGGCCTTAAATTGATCGAAAAAATAAAATAAAATAAAAAAGAAGAAGAAGAAAAAAGGGAACCTATCCAATAAACGATCGGTTCTATTTGGCATAGAACCAAAGGTTACAGTTGACCGCCGCCAAACGTGTGACGCATGAACTTTTGACCTTCTACATTCATATTCGTTCTCATTTCCACCCTGTTTTCCTCCTCCCCTTTTTTTCTTTTTTCTTCCTCTAAAAAGAAAATTAAAATTAAAAAAAATAAAAAAGTAGAGTTCCCACTGCTAATTAAAGGGTTGGATGATAGAGACCCATATGTGTTTTTTGCGTCTATTGATCAATGTTTCAAGATTACGGTAAGCTGTTTTCAGTGCATACATATTAAAAGTCCTAGCCACCGGAGGCTCCCAGTGGCTAAGTGAATGTTTGTTATTAAGCCAAGACACAAACATTCGCATAAACACTTCAAACGCGCACACATACACACTTTCCCGGCCCCTTGCTCTCCCCATCCGCAGCTTTGACCCGAACATTCGTAACTGCAGGAGCGCGTTACATGAATAGTCAAAATTCAATATTTGAAAGTTTATAATAGACAGCTGCCTCATGCATCCCTCTTTTCTTCCTCTCATGTGCTTTAGTTGTCACGTGGATCTGCCCACGGTAGCTGTCGTGTGGCCGCCCACATTGCGTGTCGTTGGATGTAGGACTTCCCTGATCCTTAGCTTTCCTCCTACCCCTAGAGAAGAAATTCGGGAATTTATCACTGCTATGTCCGTGGATTCTATTAGAGCAAAGTGGAGAGACAACATCTGCATAATTTCTTAGAGATTTGAAAGGGTTGGACACTAATAAAATAGAATATTCTGTCTATTGTCTGTGTCTAGTAATAAAGCTCAATTCTCTTAAAGCTCTCATCTCTGTCTAAGAAAGCTCTCACTCATTTGTTTTTGTTTTTGTGGCAATCTCACAAATTAGTTAAAGGATTTAGTTTCACAAAAATATAAATGATTTAATCAAATATTAGGTATCCAACCTTAATTTTGAAAGAGAAAGGTCGAAATTTTGGTCTCCATCACTTGTGTACAAAAATACTATTTTTGACAATAATTTTGCCTTCAAAATGAATTATCATAATATAATAAATTACGAACTTAAATTTTATAGAGAAAGGTCAGAATATTAGGTACAAATAAATGAATAAACAAAATGATATAAATATAAAATGCACAAAAATATTATTTTTAAGAATAATTTTGCCTTCAAAATAAACTATCATAATATAATAAATTACAATAATTATATTCTTAAAATATAATAAATCATCTCATTGGTTTGTACTTCACATGTGAAGTAATAAAAATAATACCATTGTATTAAATTTAACCATTTTTTGTAAATAAAGTAGAAGAAGGAAAAAAAATAGTATGTTGTTCTAGAAAAAAAAAGTTCATTTTATATTACTTTTAGTTAAATGTTTCATAAAAATAAATATTAAATATTAAATATGAACATATAATTATGTTATTGTGATAACTAATTTTCTAATAAGAAATAATAATTAATTTAAAATTAAAATAATATAAAATATCTCAAAAGATCAGTTTACTATATAAGATTACAATATACTTTTCATATTATATTTGAATTTGAGTTATTTACATATATATGAGACTTTTTTTGAACATATTCTTTTATAAGATATAAGATAAAGATTATTTTATAAATATATAAAACAAGAATTTTATTTTTTATATTAAAAATTTTAAAATATTCTTATTTCTAATATTCTCTTACATATTTTTAAAAAATAAAATTTATTAAATTTTAATACAAATTTTATACATTATTATTATTACTTTTTGAATTATAAATTAAAAATTAAGATGTACAAATTTTAATATTTATAAATCTAATAACATAAAATTTTATAAACTATAATATTAATAATTTTTTTATATTATATTTTTTGAAATAGTATTATTAAATGCAGTTAGATGTTTTAAAATTATGCATATACCTAAATGTTTTTGTAGTAATTCTAGAGATATTATTTAAAATTTCATAAGAGTGATTTCACTTTACTTTTATATAATTAAATTTATTAAATCTACATTCTAATATCACACCATTCATAATAATTATAAAATTTATTAAAAGTATAATTTAATTTCAAATATTGTAATTTTTGCACTATTTATACTATAAAAAAGGACTTATAATTTTAATAATACATATAAAATCAATTAATAATTTATTATTATATCTACCTCAAAAAATCTCATATCATATAAATTAGTTCCAATTACTCTTAACTATTTTTTTTATAGGCACCAGAATATTGAGTTCAGTATGAAATAAGTCAATAGTGGGATCCTTAAAAGTCAAGAAAAAATATCAGCAAGTGAACCTGTGGGCTATTCGCATCCTGTTCGGTCACGGTAATGAATATCAAGAACAGAGATTTCGCTGTGCATCATGTACAATTTGGTGAAAGTATGCAAGTGTGGAAACGCAATATATTTCACTAAACTATGTGAGTGTCTATGCTATCAATTGAATCATCTTACTATAGTACTTAAAAGAATTGTCTTAATACTATGTACCAAGAAAACTCTTCGGTACTGACTCATAATTTCGGACTTTTTCAGCAACACGCAAGTATTAGCAAAGCCATACATAAGTATTCAGTATATTTGTCACACGCCTTTCATTCTTAAGCATTTGACAATTGAAATTAAATGGATACACTAATCACTTTCGACTTTGAATCAATAACCCCGATAGCTGTAATCCAATTCTCCTAATAGCCACTCCACATAAAATAAGGTTTTTTGTTTTTTTTTTTTTTTAAATTTTTTTTTGCTTCTTAAGGATGGGAGAAAGGAGATTTGAACCTTTTAAATCTATGTGGTAATTGGAATAAGAGATGAGATACCAAATTATCAAAAAAAAAAAAAAAAACAAGAAAGATGAGAGACCATGAGCTGCGCCTGAATTCTTACTCTGAATAAAATATGGACACTGAGAGATTATCAGAATCCTAGTCATTCCTCTCTCCAAATTAATATATATATATATATATATATATAATGAGATTAACAGGATTCGCGGTGACTCCTGTAAAGCATTGGACTCATCCTGAACACATGAGGTGTTCGCTATTAGCTGGATATAACTTACTGTGTAGCTAGACAGGCAAGAATGAATAGATATTATGGAAGCTTACTGTAAGCAGAGATTGAATAATCATGATGATATATAATTGAGATCAAAGACAGCACACTCCACCAGGAAATTAATGACGACTGACATTACCAAACTATATTGTAGTGGATTATTAAAGCGAAACCCAGTACTTCGAGGGAGATTAATATTGAATTTTGTAAGAGTCGTGGAACCCTATGTGCGATTACCCAAGTCTTGCATTTAATGATCCTCACATGATTCCACGCTTCTTTTCCTGTCTTCCAAAATAAAACAGCGCTCTTTTCGTTGTATGTTGGTCTCCTACAATTTAGAGAGCCATTTGATGATATATTATAAATTTAACAAGCAAACAGAAATTTGATCTCATTAATAAGAAGTGATTTGCGCACCCCCCCCCGTACGGCTTGCCATTTTATTGCAAAAGACAAGTTTCTCCTTCATTTGGTTCCAATAGATTTCCGATCTGAGAAGGAGAAACTAACTGATGTTGAACCCAAGAGGCAGAATTATATATATGTGTGTGTGTTTTTACTCCATTTTTAACCTTATTGTTGCCAGTTTTCTGTGACTTACCGTGTTCAGTTTCTTGTGTGTGTGTATGGGGGGGGGAGGGGGGGCAAATTCTGTTCAAGCCTTAAAACCTGTAACTGGTAAATTTGCAAAGAGCCAGTCAAAAGAGTGCCCCTCAAATAAGTACGCATATTGTTTACATATATACCCAGTTCCAAAACCCTAAGCTCTATAGGGAGTTGAGAGCGAGACGACCATATTAATGTGGGTGTAAGAACCTTGTTTTGATTCCATTGGGCTATTAAAGTTTGAGTCTTTGAGACGAATAAATTACAAGGAAAAAACAGACATCTTCACCACCTCAAAAGGTAAAACGTGAGACCTCCGATGCAAAGCATTTAATGAACATCGTGGTTATGCATTGAAGATTCATTTTCGAGATGCCTTGATTTCCATCATGATATTGTTTGTGTCTGTGTTTTTTCTTTTCTTTTTTTTTTCCTTTTTTTCGGTGAGAAATTGTTTTTGAGATTGCTAATCTCGATGGGAGTAACGTGCTGTTACTAGGCCTCCTTGGGTTCTAAGATAAACATTTCTCTTTCTTGATATTATTTCTGGGTCTAAATACATGGATTTTTTTTTTGGCAGATCAAAATTTATTGAATTTATTAGTTATCTAATTTATTAAAATAAGCATAGCTTTAATAAGAAAAAAAATTAATATTTTACTTCTGTAGAGATCTGACAAATTTAAAATATGAAAAGTATATGTAGTTTTTTATAATTTTAAGATATTTTTGTTTTCTTAATTTTTATAAATAATGTTTTCTAAAAGATTTTATTTATTTTTCTAAGGAAAAAGTTGTCAAATAAAAACCACATAGAACATACGTGAAGGGTTATCAATGCATTTAATCAGTTACTCTCCCTGGAACTTCTAGATGGAACTCCACATTTTTGTTAGCATTGTGCTTTTTTCATGCATCTACCAACCAAAGACCCTTCTATGAATGAATAAAGTGGAGGAAGACGCCTAATTCCTTCCCGTTAGGCATATGCAACATCTGTGTTGGTATATAATATGTTTGAATTCTTAGTATAGATTTTCTTGTTTTTTTTTTTTTAGTGGTATCCCTCTAATTAGCCAAAAACTAAACCCCCCAAATATAGCGTTCTGAACAAACAATAGAAACACAATTAACAAATTGCTTCTCACAAAAAAAAAGAAAAAGAGGCTCACAGCATCACATCTAACATGTTGAAACGACTACAATTGTTGTATGGTACCCTGAATTAATAAATACTATTTAGGAATTTTTACTAAAAAATCAAAATTTTCATTAACAAAAGAGCATATATATATATAATAAAAAATAAAAAACCAGGCATAAAGCCCACAAGGGCCACAAGGAAGAGGAGGAAGAAGAAGAGGGAAGCGTCCACTTGCCCATCAAACAATAACGTATAAGCCACTATGCAAAACCCAAGAGTGAAATCAGAGTCTATCCACTGCCATCAAAAAGGCCTAAGTGAGAGGTAGGCCATTCAGGGCTGCTGCCAGGTCAATAATTATGGTCAAGGCCATAAGACTGATTGATTGAGAATCCCAAAGCAAGCTTTTTGGTGTGGTCTGTCGCCCCCTAACAAAAGTCTCCATCTCTGAGCCCAACTAAAACCACATAAGCCCAGGATACAAAAAAAGAGCTCAATAAATCCATGACTGGTCGCTAGTCAGAGGAGGCTTTTAAGTTAGTGATCGAATTATTGTTCTCTCTCTCTCTCTCTCTCTCTCTCTATTTATATAGATATATATTATTATTATTATTATTATTGTTTTATGGTCTTGGATTTTTGGGCTAATTCTTCATCATACGGAGTCTCTCTCCCGAAGATTTGAAGGATACAACCATTCACACGGACTCAGTGCGTTCCAGGTATTACTTCTAAAGTACTCCCAACAACCATTGAACCCCAGTTGTCAAGAAACGGAACTTCTTTCCTTGCCAACTATATTATATTAACGCTTGTTGCTACTTTGGTGTTAAACTTAATGTGTGTGTATATATATCGTCGGTAACATGAGAGAGAGTAATCAAATCGTAGGCATTTGACCAGGTATCTGCTAATTTAATAAAAGTTTTCTACACAGATTCTTTATTAAAAGCTTGAGCTTCCACTGCGAAACTTCAATTAATTCCCCCCTACTTTATGTAATTTTAGCCTTCTATTGTAAGGGTATATTTTGCGGGGAGTGTATGTACTCTTACCCAAGAGTAAATAATGGAGTTTGCATCTTGCTGAATACAAATGAAATTTCCAGGGTCAGCATTTTGAAAAATGATATAATATTGCTAAATTAAATAATAATAAAAAAATCAGGAGGTGGCCATGAAATCTTCTCATACACAAACTTTTCTCTCATCTTTTTATAAATACGACAGAAGTAAAAACAATTTAAATAGATTAATATTAAGATATTTTACTAACTTGTACAATAATATTAATTTTTTTCATATTGTTTAAAGCCATGGTCATCTAATTTATACATGTATAAGTAAAAACGATGAAAAAAATAATATTTTTATTTTTATTTTCTTTTTAATATAAAATATATAAATTAACTATTTTAAATAAGTTGTTTACAATATTAAAATTTTATTAGTATTGAAGTATCACACAACATTTGGAAAGAAAGAATTAATTTTTGTTTTTAAAAATAATATGCTATCATTAAAAACTCTAAAAAAGATTACACTTACTAATATATAATTTAATGAGTATTTGTTAAATGTATTATTTGTTTTAAAAATATTAATTTATATTTATCACATTATTTTAAAATATTTATAGTATAAATTCATTTTATAATAATTATTAAATTCAATTTTGTGTATAGTAAAACATAAATTAGGTAGAATAGCAATTTTTTTTGTCAAAATATTTTGTATATATACACATAAATAGCATACAGGTAATTAAACAAAAATAACACAAACTGCTCTTCTTCTTCTTCTTCTTCTTCTTCTTCTTCTTCTTCTTTTTTCATTCCTTTTTTTTTTTTTTTGAGCTAATAAACCGAAAGTGTCGGCCGGACTCTTTCAGCACACCGCCCCTGCACACGTTGCACCGCACGTGATCACCACACTCCTAATTTTGGGTTGGGTTTGCAATTTGGATATCCTATTATCACGATTCACGAGCCAGCCACGCTCCCGCACACCCACCACTCATCTGCACCATCCACGTTCCTTTTAATCCGACGGCCCACACCATCTCCTCTCCACACTATATATATTTATCTCTATACGCCGTTGACCCTTAAAGCCACACTACTGTTCATTTTTTTTTTATTGTTTTGCGAATTTCTGTTGCTTAGCTCCGTTGGAGAGAATGTTGACGAAGGCTGCGCCGGCGTTTTCTCTCCTGAAACCCCGAGTTGACGTGGGGAGTAATCCCCTGTTTTCCTCTGTTTCTTTTCGGTCGCCGTCGACCAATCACCAGGTTTGGCCTGCTTCGATGGTTCGCCTGAAAACTGGGTCTGGGTGCGTCTACTCTTTGGCAAAGGGATCCGACAATAAGCCGCTGTCCGGCGTGGTTTTTGAGCCATTTGAAGAGGTGAAGAAGGAGCTGAATCTGGTCCCTACTGTCCCTGAAGTCTCTCTTGCGAAACAGAGATACGCTGACGAGTGCGAGGCCGCTCTCAATGAACAGATCAAGTAAAGCCTTTTTCTTTTTCTTATTATTATTTTGTGGCTTTTTAGGTTTCTCTCCCTTTCCGTGCATGTATGAATCGGTATTCTCTGTCTTTTTTATGGGTTTTTAATGTTTTTCCTTTTGAGTAAGCAATTAGTACAAAGCTGTCTGCTTTTTTTTTTTTTTCTTAATCTATGTCCTTTTATATCAATTTATATTCTGTTTTGAGATGAAAAAGATTAAGCTACATCTGGTTTTTGGCTATGATTAATCATTTCTCCCCGTGGAATGACAGTGTGGAGTACAATGTCTCGTATGTGTACCATGCCTTGTTTGCCTACTTTGATAGAGACAATGTCGCTCTCAGGGGCCTCGCCAAGTAAGATTTCTGTAAACAATTTCTTGTTTATCAGCATTATCATAATTTACTTAAACAGTTTTGTTTGAAATAGTTTTTTCAAGGAGTCAAGCCGTGAGGAAAGAGAGCACGCCGAGAAATTGATGGAATACCAGGTGTTGAACATTTGACTGTTTACAGTGATACGACCATTAGTAATCATTTTCTATTCAGGATCTGGAAAGAGGCTCGTTTGCCTCATAGTTGTTGCTTCCGTTGCTTCTTAACAAAATTCAGCTTTGCCTTATTGGTACTGTGACTTGCAGAACAAACGAGGTGGAAAAGTGAAGTTGCAATCCATATTGATGCCCCTTTCTGAGTTTGACCACACTCAAAAGGGCGATGCCCTGTATGGTGAGTTTCAATAGCTCATTCTTCGTATACACTAACTGATTGGATTCTCTGATCTTATTGAGGCCATTGTTTGAGGCGACTCTCGTCTCTCCCTTTGGTTTCCGTTATAAAAACACTGTGGCATGCTAACATGCCCCTGTATTGGTTTCTGGTGGCACCTAGCTGGCTTGTGAATTTGTGATATATTGGATTTCAAAAATTTGTATTTCTTGTGGTCATTACAAATTCCCAATGAATCATGTCGTACCTTCCGATATTCCAGTAAGTTACTAATATTCGTTGACATGTTACTAGGCTTCCGACATCACTTGGATGTCAAAAGAAAATAGATGCTTCATTATGTTTGTGTGCACTTGATCATGTCATCTTCAATTCTTCATTACCTTGATGTGTGATTAGAAACTTGAAGGTTTGACATCCGTTCTGTTTTATTTTGGTTCTGTGCTCTCGCTTGTGTTACTGCTAACACTAATTTCCTTGGTTCAGCAATGGAGCTTGCTTTGTCCTTGGAAAAACTGACAAATGAAAAACTCCTGAATTTGCACAGTGTAAGGCATTTCTACTGCTTAGATTCCTTGGTTAAATTTGAATTGAATGTTCTTCAAGTCATTGCCTTATGTTTATCACTTTAAACTCAACTCATGGTTCGGGGCATCCTACATGTAGCTCTAATGTTTTTGAAAACTGTTTTAGAGTTTCTTGCTTTTCTAGCTGGACACTCTTTAATTGTATCCTTGTGTAACAGGTGGCTGAGAAGAAACATGATGTTCAGATGGCAGATTTCATTGAGAGCGAGTTTCTAAGTGAGCAGGTATCATGTATTCCCATCAATCGAATGGGGATTTGTTATTTTGGAATTATGACTGATGTGAACTTTTAGATTTGTTGTGCATTCCATTGCTCAAGGCTCTCAAACTGTGACTGGAATAGATGCCAGAAATGAATTTGACGTTTGTTTTATCTTTCTAATTGTTTCATTTACAGGTGGAAGCCATCAAAAAAATCTCAGAATATGTTGCTCAGCTGAGGAGACTGGACAAAGGACATGGTATAAGTCCAAAATTTCACCTCGTCCTCTCTTCCTTCACAATACATTTTTTTAACAGAAATCCTGCATATTCATGGATTTCCCTCGGTAAAAATGTGCTTAGCCTTTTTTCTATTGGACTATCAGGAGTGTGGCACTTCAACCAGATGCTTCTTACAGAGTAAGACGGAGTGTCTTGCATGATGGTGGAGGCATCTTGTTTGCTATATAATGACCATTTTGAAGGGTGTTTTATGTCAATACCTTGGGGTTGGTATTTTTCAATTTTCCTTAGCACGAAGACATTAGTGTCACGTTTCTGTCGTTACTCAAATAAAATGAGAATCCCATCGTTCTCTCTCTTTTCACTCTTGACTAGATGCGCAACGTATTCAATCCACGTCTTCGGAATAACTCCATATATTTCAACCCCTTTGAATAAAGACGACTAACACTACGCGTGGGCATCTGTCAGTGTTCCGCGACAATAGATGCTTAAATATGGGTTAATCGTCCTGTTTAACAATAGCTAACACCCGCAGATATTTCTTAGACCTAACGTAAATGTATCCTTCTGCATGAGCCTGCTCTGTGCGAATGCCGTGCTTCACAATTAAAATAGCTTGTCGCTGCAGCCACTGTTTCGAAATTTGTGCCTTATCCTCATTTCGTGGTTTGACGCAAATTTACCGGTGGGGTTCTAGTCACCATCCCTGGACCAAGGTGTAGTCGTAAATCGAGTAATTGCCTCTGACCTTAGCCCAAGAAACTGGAAATTGTCCACTTTATTTCAAAAAAAAAAAAAGAGAGATAATAATTTTGAGAAAAATCTCTTCTGATCATAGTATATTAAATCTAAAATTGAATGGTGTGTCCCCATTTCTAATTTAATCTCGGATTAAATGGGTCGAGGTACATTAAATTATTTTCAAGTTTAGAAGGTCTGAAAATTGTCCCCTGCAAAAGGAGACAAAGCTTGTCCCTTATATCACATCACAATTTCTCTCGCTGCTATTACAAAAGCGATGTGAGAGCTCTTCAAATTTGGTGGCTGCTGCTTTCTGATTCTGAGACCGTACATAACACGACATTTTAGGACTTGAAAATAATTGCCCGTTCACTTCTACATCCTATCTGTAAAATTGACACTTAATCAATGTCAAAGATTGTCCACCATAAGGTCTTGAAAACTGACATCTGTGGGATGATGACGGAATTTGACAGTTAAAATCTCTTCAACCCACTGTGCACATGTCACTAATCATTCACTCTTGTCTATGCCCATCCTCGTTCCATCCGTGGCGCATCTTTCCGATCCACGTGACTTGTGATCAGCGTCACCGTTTGTGTTCAGCATATTCAGCTCAGTTTCCTTTATTTTTCCTTGTCCCCAACACAACGGAAGAAAACTCGCTCTTTTTGTTCATAAATTTCGCAATCCCAAGTTCTGAGATCAAGACATCTGAAAAATGTATATTTAGGCTATTAATCGCCAAAGTATTCCCTCAAAAATGAAAATTTTCATCTTACTATGCATGATTGTTAACATTTTATTTTTTAATTTATACGAATTAAAATTCAATTTTATAAATTAAATAGATATTTTTGTAAATTTTAATTGTAATTTTTTTTCGTGTATATTTCATTACTTATAGAGTAATTTGCTCCTTTAAGATGAAACCATAAGTTTAATATGGTTTTCTTATATATATATATATATATAGGATAGATGTGAATAAAGTTCAAGGTTCAACACAAGCAAGGGTAAGTTGAATAAATTTAATTTTCCGACAGTCAAATATGACAAGCCGACCTCTCCTTACGAAAGTCCGTTTCTACCAACTCAAGAGAGCTCACTCCCGCTCCTGCTCTGTCGGTGTCACGATGCCTCGACTTCTTGACTTTGCCTCGACGAGGAAATGCAGCATGACAACCCCTTTTGGATTTGTTTTGAATAATGAGTGGTATTGGCATCCGTTGATGATGATGGCTATTTTCAATTTTAGATTTTACTCGAATCTGACTGATACTTTAAACGATTAATAATTTCCTTCTTAAATTAACTATTTTGCTTTAAATCCTTACTGATCTTTTAGGTGCCATTGGATACTAATTAAACCATTAGTTTAACGATCTGTTTGGTATGGTAGAAAACATTGAGAAAGAATCTCATAAGAAAGAAAGTATCTGTTGATTGAAATGAATCTTAAATTAGGGATTTAATCGACATCATAAGATGAAAAGACTAAAATTAACATGGGAATGGGTAGCCCAAAATTAACATGAAAAGACTACAAGGGAATGGGTAGCCCATGGCTGCAATTAAGAGCGGGAGGCCGACTGAGCCTTGGGCTTGATGGTTCGGCTGCAACCCACTTTATCCCTTCGCAGAATGAGGCAAATAAAGGATCACACGACCTCGTTTTTGCGGCAAAAACCTGAAAAACCAAAAAATAAAAAAATAAAAAAAGAAGGAAATAATGAATTCCGTGAAAAGAACAAAGGAATAGCAAGATAAAGACTCGTGGGGAGAATATCACTCAGAGGTGGAGGCAGTACTCTGGTTGATGACAGGATGAATTTTTTAAAATTTTAAAAATATTTATTCTAAATTTACAATATTTAAATCACGTATTTTTTTTACGTGAATAGACAATGATTAGTATATTTGTAAAAAAAAAATAAAAATGTAAAAAAAATTATTTGGAGAATTATTATATAGATATTACGATAATAATAACCCCAGTAATGACGGTAATGAATCAAGTGAGAGGGGGCAAAATAGTACGTGGCATTATACAGTTCGTTGGGATTCACCACAGTGCAAAACCGAAGAAGAATTTAAAAAAGAAAAAGAAAAAGAAAGAGTCAACTCTAATCCAACGGCCCAGGTTAAAGAGGCGGTAAAGATCTATGAGTCATTAGACCAACTCGACTCTCATATAATGTAACGTGAAACACCAGATTGGTCTCGCCGTTTCCCATAAATCAGAGTATTCCCGTGTCCCCTGAACAAAGAAAGAAGCGAAAAATCTCAAGTCGGGGGCTTCTATTTAAATCTAGAGTGAGAAAACGAGGATGGCTCCGGCTACGGCTACGGCTACGGCTACGGCTGCCATATCTGTACTTGTTGTGCTATTATCTTTTACGCCTTCAAACTCCGATCCAGATTTCGACGTCCGTCAACACCTCTCCACCGTTACCAGGTCTGTTTGCGTACATTCACATTCTCTGTCTGAAGTCGGATTCTTTGGTTAGAAATTTTCTTTTGTTTTTAATTTCTGGATTGTAATTTGTAAATTCATAATTTTGGGCGAACGCGAAACGGATGCGTGTTATGAAGGGAAAGACGAAAAAAAAAAGAAAAGAAAAAAGAAAAAAGGCAATTTAGATTTGAATTTTCTTTTTCCTTCTTGGTTGTTTGGTTGAAAACACGGAGTGTCAAAGTTATGACAAATTTGGAAATTTCTTTCGTCTTTGACTCTTAGGGCTCTTTGTTTTATTACAATTAAGAGTGGCACCAACTTAATTTTTTTCCTTTTTTTATTTCTTTTTTCTTTTTGTTTTAAATTTATTGCTGGTTTGGTGATCTTGCAGGTATGATTTTGTGAAAGGTATAGTCAATGCCTCCTTCGTACCATCTAATATCCCGGATGGATGCACGCCTATCCACCTAAACCTTGTGGTAATTTTCTCGCTCCCCCCCCCCCAAAAAAAAACATCATGAATGCATATTATTTTCTTGATCTTTAATAATCTGATTTTTATTCATATATATATATATATATATATATATATATATATGTACCCTGGCCTGGCTTCTTGTTGTGGTATGCGGTCTTGTTCCTGGTTGTTGAATTAATAAGTGGCATGTAATGTAAGAGTTAGTGCTGTTTTCTTCAAACCTATATATAATCAGATATGATTCTTAATCTCTTTTGAATTCTTAGGCAAGACATGGGACTCGCTCTCCCACCAAAAAACGGATGAGAGAGTTGGACAGTTTGGCTGCTCATTTGGAAGAACTTATAAGAAATGCCAAGGAACGGAATCTTCCTTTGCATAAAGTTCCTAGTTGGTTACGGGGCTGGAAATCTCCATGGAGAGGAAAACTAAAAGGTGGAGAACTAATTAGCAAAGGAGAGGATGAATTGTATCGTTTTGGAATCCGAATCAGACAAAAATTTCCTGATTTGTTCAAAGAGGAATATCACCCGGATGTGTACCCAATAAAGGCCACACAGGTGAGAGTTATCACAAGGAACCTTTTCTTCTACTAATATAAAGTTCTTTGAGATGATTCTTTTTTTTTTTTTCAAGTTTGATTCTCCAGCTTTGTTTCTGTAGCCTTGTTGCCTTTTCTTCTTCCCTTGCACCATTTTTCCAAGGACTCAGATAACTTTTTCTTTCCTCAAATGTCGCAGGTTCCTAGGGCTTCAGCTAGTGCTGTGGCATTTGGCATGGGGCTGTTAAGAGATAAAGGGAGTCTTGGACCTGGGAATCATCAAGCTTTTGCTGTTACCAGTGAAAGCCGTGCAAGTGATATATTGCTGAGGTTTTATGATACATGTGAAAGCTACAAGGTATTTGTCTAGATTTACCTTTGCTATGGATGTCATTGTTGGTGGTGTTTGAATTATGCAAATACCTTTTACATTCACAGATGACAAGAATCATGTGCCCTATAAACTGCCTATGACGCGTATGCATACCAATATCTGGTTATTTATATGTATCTGACTTGGGAGATAATTTTTCTTTTGTTTTTGGAAGTTGCTTCCATACTAGAGGGTTTTGAGATTTTTTTTTTTTTCCACAACATTGATAATGACGAATTATTACGGGTCAGACATGTAAATAAGTTCAAGTAACCAGTACAGATTGGACAAGTTGTGCACTTGCCATTCCTAGTGGATTGTCTCTGAGTTTCAAGAATCCAAGGTATACCCTTATTATGTGATCCAACAATCAATGCAGGCTTTTAGAAAAAAGCAAGAACCTGCTGTTGATAAGCTCAAGGAACCTGTCTTGGATGAAATTACCTCTACACTGGTGAGGCGTTATGAACTGAACTTCACTAGACAGGATACTGCTTCTCTCTGGTTTTTGTGTAAACAGGTGATTACCTTCTATCAGACAATTTTCTGTTGCCACTCCCTAATCATTTCATTTTTGGTTTAGTTGAAACTTACTTGTTTTGCATTTCCCTGTTGGATATTTGCTTTGGCAGGAAGCATCCTTGTTGGATATAACAGATCAAGCTTGTGGTCTTTTCAGCCCATCTGAGGTAGACGGCTTTAATTGAACTGCATCTGCCACTTTTGCTTGTTGGTGGCTTTATCTTTGATGATGAGTCCATATGCTGTTTTCTCATATCAATACTAGAAAATCATGTCTGCCCCCACGGTATATGGCACTTTCTTTAGACATTAAATTTTGGCATTTTAATGCCTGGTTATGCCAGACAGCAAGAAAAATGAATCCATTGTTGATTAGCTTGAAAATTGAATTCAATTGCTTTTCATAATAGTTTATAATCAGACAAGTCTAATATGCTGTTTCAGAGGTAGATATTAGTGAACTGCATCTTTCATGCTCCCTGGATACTGACAATTGAAACTGATGCGCATAAATAGGTTGCTTTGCTGGAGTGGACAGATGACTTGGAGTTGTTCATCTTGAAGGGTTATGGTAAGTCAATAAACTACCGCATGGGAGTTCCATTGCTAGAAGATGTTGTTCAATCCATGGAGCACGCTATTAAGGCACAAGAAGGTAAAAGCTAAAGAAATCTTCTACTGAGCAAGTCCTGCTGTTGTTCAATTAAGATGTTTTCTTTAAGTCAGGTTGTTGCAGAGCTGCTTTGAACCTTTATACAGGACTCGTAATTACAGTGACAACGAAGAATCTTATCAAAGTAATTATTATATGTATATTGGAATTGCCTTTAATGGGGTGATTATGGCCCATTTGTATTGGACAAAATCTGAGGTAGCACTCCAACAGGATGCAATTTGTCTATATTTCTTGTGGTGGTTATAATTGATTGTGGCACTTATCTCATCATTTCTTTTCTTTTTCTTTTTTTTTCATGAAAGTTACATATGAACTTATCCGCTTCAAAACTGATTATGCTACTGGCTGGTGTTGAAATATATTTGATAGTGATGAACCATCTTTCATCTTAGTTCACTTTTTAAATGGACATTTTGCTAATGGCATCAATGTCTTGGGATTTAATTTCCATCTTTGTCCTTGTAGAGAAACAATCTCCCGGGAGCTATGAGAAAGCAAGACTACAATTTGCTCATGCAGAAACTGTGGTTCCATTTTCTTGTCTGCTTGGGCATTTCCTTGAAGGATCTGGTGAGTGCTCTCAATCTCTGTCTCTCTAGTACTTGGACTTGTTTCCTACATATGCTAAATCCTGTACTGACATTTGGAATCTTTCAGAATTTGAAAAAATACAGAAGGAAAAACCATTGGAAATTCCTCCAAAGCCTCCACAGTCTAGAAATTGGCATGGAAGCATTGTTGCTCCTTTTGCTGGGAACAACATGTTGGTCCTGCACAGTTGTCCGGCAAGCTCTTCAAACAAGTACTTTGTCCAAGTGCTGCATAATGAGCACCCTATTCCCTCGCCAGTATGCTTTCTGGACCACTTGCCACTTGTGAAACTGTTTTATGCGTTCTCTGATCCATGCCTTTGCCACTGGTTAACTATACAGTAATGATCTTTTTGATGGTAAAGAGATGCTTGTATCTTTTTGCACAGGGTTGCAATCATTCTGATTTTTGCCCATTTGAAGCATTTAAGGTACTGCCATCATCCAACCTTGGTCTTCATCTAAGTAACTAGTTCTCTCATGCTCATTGTGGAGTCCTTTCTTTCCCCTTGTATAGGAAGGAATAGTTGCTCCTCACTTGAAGCACAACTACAATACAATCTGTGCTCTGGAGCTACCAGAAGAGAAGCCTGTAACCAGTAAGTTACTACTTCCATTCTGTTGGCTTTTCTCGCGGGGGAATGATGATTCAAAGTCCATGAAAGTTGAATTGTAGTTTGTTACTCAGAACAGCCTAGCACAAACAACTCTTATGCGACATATTTTTTCCCTTGTTGGACTACCCTTTTTAATGTGATTTTCAGCCAAGGCCAGCTCTTCCATATAGCAGAGTCATATCTGGAAGATCCTGGAAGCAGTTTACTTACAGCATGACCTTACTGGCATGACTGTATTCTGACTCCGTGAATTTTTTTATGTGGACTTCTGAGGCAACTAATAAACAATAGTCTCCTTTGTTAGTGGGATTGGAAAAGGTAAACTCTGTATCCTGACTTCCTGATGACTTCAGAGCCATTCTTCCTTCAACTAGTAGGATGTGTATATTGTATGGATTGATGCGTTAAATGAAAGACTTCACATACATGCCATAAGTTGCCTTCTGTAGGACTGAGACTCGAGGCAGGTGATGGACAGTTCAGTCTGCATTGTTAACGGTATTCTGAAATGTGTCATTTGTATCCAGATTGTCTGGTGACTTTGAGCCACCCTCCTTGTTATGGGAGGGGTAGAGGTTGTGTATAGATTAGTGCTTTAATTGAGATTTTGCATATTTTTGGCATTTTGTGCTGGTACTTTATTTCTGAGAAATGTATTTCATGCAGGGATCATTTCGTCTATATTGAGCCGATAGCAATATGTACCAATAAATATGGGATTGACTGGATTCAGGAGCTGTGGGTACCTACCACTGCACTCTTTGAAATCGGTAAAAATGTCAACTGCCATAAGATAAGAATCTTCATTTTTCACTTGAAAGAGCCAGCAAATACGCAGAGGCTAACCGATCATTCTTGCAACTGCCAAGCTCTTCAAACCCCATTGGATTGCATGACGATTCCGTTATGCTAACATGCATTTTGTATTGGGGCATGGTGCACGCAACTGTGAAGTGCGAATCCACTATTAACAGACAAATTGGCATATAATCACGAATGAAACTTGACCGAAAAGATATGCAAAAAAAATCATTTAAAACAGCACCGCCCCAACATGGTAATTCTAGTCTATAATGAGGCGAGGTACATGGATAAAATCTTAGGGAGACTCTCTATTGTGAAAGAATTAGCTCCGACCTGGCAATCGACATTGTAAAACTAGCCGAAAGATTTTCAGGCAGTGAATTGTGAGGCCATTGATCCTTACTGGGATTTGTTGGTGCTCTACTTATAATAGTGAGGTATTTTAGCAAAAGAGAAGCCACAATAATTGAGGAAGACTTTATGCAGGGTGGTAGTTCTCTATCTGGTAGATCTAATGCGCCCAAGTAACTCACAAACTTACAAATATTTGAAAGTGAATTCAATCCTGAGAAAGATCGTGTTTTTTAAATCTTTGAGACAAAAAAAAAGAAGAAGAATTTCACCTTGAACCCAGGCATTGCACAGGAGTAACTCTAGTGTAAGGTTCTACCCACGTGAACTAGGACTCCAAGCCTTCCATGTTTGATGGTCTTGACAAGTCTTTAGTTTCCTTTGTTTGAATATCATAAAAGATGTAAATGTAATTTGTTGTATAATCTTCATACACCAATAGACCAATCATTGATAATTGATGAGTAGAAGCCAAGTCATCGAAGGAGAAAAACTCATCCCCATTTCAGACATCATAGAAAGGAGTCTCACTCCCTTTCTTTTTAGGCTATTAAGGGTCCTATTGGCTGCATGTAAGTTGCACGAAAATAGCTCTCTTTCTAAATAATCCAAGCCTCCCTTCCTAATATCTAAATTTGAGATGTCTGAGATACATTTTTAACTGTATGGTTTGAAGACGCCCCTGATGTATTTGCTCTTTCTTCATTTTAATGAATAAAAATAATCCTTTTACCAAAAAAAAAAAAAAAGGATACATATCTAAATTCTAAATCATTAGGCGTCCCCTTTAAGTTAAAGAGAGAGAGAGAGGGAGGCGCATATTAATTTGTACACCTCAACCAAGACATCAACTAAAGTCAGGAGCATAATGTCTAATGGTCATTACTTTCCATTAAAGGTAACTTATTAGAGTGTATAATATTAATATGATCTAAAATTTCTTTTTTCCTCAAAGATGTAGGAATTGAGTAGTGTGCAACTGTGACATCTCCCACAACCTCCTCGTCCTTGCTGATGCACTCTTGGTGCGCCGGGTGGCATGCATGCACCTGGAACAGAATTACTCGTGGAAGGATCACTTATCACTAAGTCAAGGATCTCACGGCAAGACAGACGGGCAAGATAGGAGTAGCCTCCGATACTATTTATTATAAAATTATTATTTTCTTTACAAAAAATATTCTCTTGAAATGTGCAACAAAATTATTATTTTTTCTACAAAAAATAGTCTCTTGATATGTGCATTATCCACGCTTAAATGTCAATGTGCCCTCCTACTATAAAAAACGTGGAGTCGGGTAGCTGCACCCGTGAAAATAACCCTTTTTCAGTCTTAATTTAATCCTATCTTAGACCTAGTCAAGGATATGCTAATCATTACATAACCAAACAAAGCGTAAAGTAGAAAGCGAAAGAAATACTCACGATCTAAAAACTTCTTGTCGGTAATAGAAAGCAAAAAACAAATAATTTTGTTTTATATTGTTAAAAGGTATTATCATTTTATATAATAATAATATTTTTTTCCTGTCTTCAAAAATTACGAAACTATGGTGATTACCCTTTTACTAAAATACTGCAGTCTCTGAACGTAAATTTAAGTACCGTAAGCGCTAAGGAATAATAAAGCGAGAAAAGCAACAAAACCCAAAAAGAAAAAGGAGCGCCCCTGGCCAAGATTCACTAACTTTCAATAAAGTGCCATTATTAAACCCTTCAATCTCCTCTCTACATGACACAAAACAATCAAATGGAAACTAGCTCTGCGCAAGTATCAGGCGTAGACGCGCTAGGCCTAACGAACATGATTGTTGCTTCGGCCCGAAACGCCACGACGCAGCAAAGAAACTGCGAAAAACTGGCTGAGCACGTGAAGATAATTAGCAACTTGCTGGAGAAGCTGAAATCAACTGACCTGATGAGGCTGCCGGCGACGAAGGAGAAGTTGGATGGGCTGGAGGAGGCGTTGAGGAGAGCCCTTGATTTGGTGGAGAGCTGCAAAGACAAGAGTTGTCTATACATGCTTGCTGTGGGGTGGAGCATTGTCTATCGGTTCAGGCATGTCCAGGCTGAGATCGATCGATGCCTTAGGCTTGTTCCCCTGCTTCCCCTTGTCCATGAGTTCAGGATGCAGGTATTTATTCATATTGGGTACATATATGTAAAAGCTGTGCTACTTAGTTCAATTATCTCGATTTAATTGCTCCTTCATTGGCTGCTTTTTACTATGTAAAGTATTAACGCCATGCATGCCTTTTCAGTTTGCCTTTTCCCTTTCTGTCTTGTGGCTCTAGACGCCAGGAGATGACCACAGAATTAAATGAGCCGTTGATGTTTGGAGTCGTGCAAGAACACTTTCTTTATGTGAAAAAAAAAAAAATTACACAAAAAATTAAACAACAGCGAATCTAAATTTAGAGATAAAATAAATATCAACACATTATAAATATAAGCTGTAGTTGACATGTTTTTTTATACACAAAATTAATAGTCTCCCGGGTATTTGTAATATTCACCCAATAGAACTCAAAAGATTAATTCATGTTCGATTCAAGGAGATGATTTTCTGCTTTTCACCGGAACTATTTCGTTAAGGCTGAATCGTCTGCATAGTAGTCCCCAAATTTTGATATTGGAGGATTTATTGGTGTGTGATAATAGATTAAATCATAGTTTTAAAAATTGAATTAGGCTCATGATCAAGTCATAAAATTAGTGATACGACCATAAATTTAGTCTAATTTGTTTTATTAGATTGATAAATTAGTGAATTTTTGCTAAAAAATTTATGTCTTGTTTTAAAAAGATTTTATATGATTGTACTATTTTTTTAAAGAAATATATATATATATATAATTTTAATAATGTTTTATTTATTTTTATATAATATAAATATATTATTTTTAAAAAAAAATAATTGACCTATCAATTTAATTGCTGACTGGAGGATTCATCAAATCGGACCCTTCTCTGGGACAGGTTATAAAATTAAGAAAATTTCTAATTTGAATCAATCACTCCGTAGTCTAATAGATAATTGATTAATTAGTAGAGAATAAAGATAGAGTTCTATTGTACATGTTAATATCGACAACAAAGAAATTGATAGTTCAAGAAACAAAAAATGCATCTAACTATTTATCTGGTTGATGAATTTAAAAAAAAAAATCATGGTTTACGGATTATTAAGAGTAAAAAAAAATAACTGAATCGAGTTTATAAGTTAATTTAATAAAAAAATATGAGAGAAAAAAAAAAAAGAGACACACCTAAAAAATGTTAAGTGGAATTTGATTCGATGAGACATAAACCAATGTCTATTATACTCGTGACAAACGTAAAGTAGTAGAATTTTTAACATATTTTCCCTTGAATTGACTGGGAAAAAAAATCCAGAATATAAAGGAAGGGTTGCAGGCCATAGAAGAGGATCACAGGGAATACACTCTTGACGAAGAGGACGTGGAGGCCCAAAATGTGATACTTAAACCTGACCGAACGAAGAAAGACGCCAACCTTTTGGAGAAGTCTCTGTCTCGCAGGTACCCTGACTTGGACTTACTTGAGGCCCTCCAAGAAGAGAAAGAGAAACTACACGTTGAGTTGCTGCGATCAAGAACAAAAAACGACATCGATCAGTGTCGTGTAATTGAACATCTTATTGCAGTAACAGAAAACGTTGTAATGCCAGACCAGGGAAGAAGGTTACTAAGCTTCTTGTTAATGAACCCTCCTACGTGGTATCAGGGTAATAAATTACAGTTTTTTTTTCGTTAATTAATAATCGAAGGCACTAGGAGTGTTTCTGAACTGACTCTCTGATTCATGGAGTGACTAGGCAATCATTTATTATCATAGGTACATAACCAATGCAAAATCCACCTGTGAGGATCTAAAGCCCGGAGATAAAGATCAGTCTGAGTGGCAAGTTGATCTATTTGATTGTTGCAAGGAGCCTTGTTTGAGTGAGTTCCTATAATCCCCATAATTCAAGAGCTTTACATGTACTCTAGTGGGCACTTGATAATTTGCTTTGCTGTTGTTGTTGTTTGTGACAACAGGTTTGAAGACCTCTATGTACCCCTGTGGCACATTCTCATGGATAGCCAATGTGGTGTCTGACGGGAAAATTTGTAAGCACTAGTAACGTGAACTAAGAACCAATTATCATATGACCGATGAGCTAGATGACTACCTAAATAATAACCTATCGAAATAAAATAAAAGACCCAATAAAGGGTTCAAAAGCACAGTTATGCAATAAATTACCATTAACATATCTCAGTTCTATTGCAGCTCGCGAAGAAGCCATCAACAATGTAATGGGATATGCTGTCTTCTGTGGGTGTTGCTGTTACACGTGCAGTGTAAGGAAGAAAATTCGGGAACTTTATGGCATAGAGGTATATATATTTTTATATTATCCGCAATGGAAGAGCATGATTGTCGTCTTAATTGGTTTCCTGGTGCAGGGTGGCCTATTCGATGACTTCTTAACCCATCTCATGTGTTGCTGTTGTGCAATGATTCAAGAGTGGCGTGAGCTCGAAGTCAGAGGTTTTGAAGGTTGGCCTTGTAAATTACAATTGGCTACTTGCCTATAATTTGGGTTTGATTCGCAGTAAATGTTGCACATTCGAAATAGCTCTACTTTAATTCCAGCTTTTAGCAAAACATGTAGGTCAAAGATAGTCCATTCTGTACTGGAAATGCTACGATAGAATTAAAGCTCTGTAGCAAGATTTTTGCAATCCTCTGGCTTTTGGCACTAAACTGTTTGACCGCCACTTCTAATCTCTGCAGGTTGCGGAAGAAGAAAGATGATTCCTCCACCGTACCAATACATGAAGCCCTGAACAATGCCCCATTATCTCTGTGAACGATGCCCCGTTCTTCATCTCTGTGTTGTAGTCACTAGTTGTGTAAGTTAGCTTGAAGAAAGAGCCACGTAATGTAATCTTATGGGGTTCGATGAACTTAGGCAGCTGGGCAAAACGATGGGACAGTCTTTGCATATTACTGACTCTTCCAATTGAGAAGTTTGTAAAGGGCAAGTGAAAAATGAATTTTCTCGTCTTATGGCAGCTCCGACAATTTACCAAACTGTAGAGTGTGGTAGAAACATAGTTCCCGTTTAATATCTAGCAGCATACCTTCTCTTTTGGCCGCTAAATATCTGAGTATATTTCCAGGTATCCACAGCTCCTGAACCCAGTCAATCCCAGATTCACACATATTCCTATCAGGTCTATATGGGAAAAAAGGATCTACAGATACAAAGTATTAGCAATACTCAAAATCTCAATATATGCATTAATCTACACAAGAAGGAAGATGGGTCTAAAGTCATTAGGTAATATCTGTGTAAACAAAGGACCCGTTTGTTAATCCCGTTAACAAAGTAGACGAAACTGTTCAACGCTTGCCGCAAAAGTTCCAGAGAATTTATAGCACATATGCAACATCTCTAATCTAAAGGATCAATCCGATTAACAAGCAAAGGGGAGAATTGTTTCGAAGCCATCCGGTCGATGCAGAATTTACATTTTGTAATCGATTAACGAAGTAGACTAAGCTGTTCATTAGCAACCACAGAAGTCCCCGAGAAAAAGAAAAAACCTGTAGGGTAAGAATACAATCAGGCCAATAAAATCATGGCACAAGTCCACATATAACTCTGCTACATAGAGCATCTGGCCTTAGCTGAAACTGACATTAAAAAGAGAGGGCCAACAAGGAAAATGTAGGCAAGTTGCATCCTGCATCGGTGCTAATTCAGACTTTGTTTAATACTAATAGGCCATAATCACCCTTGTTAAAGGCAATTGTAATACATAAATAGTTACTCCTTATAAGTTTATTTATTGGTAATATAATTACTAGTGTTTTATAAAATTTTTAAACTCTAAAAATACTCTTAAAAAAATGACATATTATTAATTATTATTATAGCCTATTGATTTAAAATATTCTTTTATATCATTAGATTATGAGTTTAACTATTTTACTAATTATTTCCAGTATAATAGTTCAGTTTTTTTTTTTTTAATTTTTGACAATATTGCGAGATACTTACTCATGACTTCCCATTTTACTTAAAAAAAAAAAAAAAAACAGAAAACAGCTTACTTCAGTGACTGCAGGACTTGTATTCAGTTGCCACACCGCAATTTTTGTATAATCCCTGTTGTATTTGGCATGATAGTAAAAGCCAAATAGACGATGCTTGGCACCGTACTGAAATTAAGGGAAAAAATGAAAACGAGACAACAAAAGACGAGAGAATTGGAAGAACATAAACATAAGGCGTTGCACATAGGACCTGATGCTCAAAGTTTTAAAAGTTTTCTGATAAAACTTGAAAATAGTGAAAATATTTTTATTAATTTCGGCTGCAATTTAGTTATTCTTTTTTTTTTTTTTTTGGACAGTGCGGGGAGACTGCAAGACGATAGATTTGATGTCCGGAAGTTCAATAATGCTCATTTTATATTTGTTTTGACGAAAAATATATATATATTTAAATTGTTGCACCGACGTGGGTAACGTGTTTTGGTGATTTTGGTTACAATTGAGTTATTTTTGGAGTGTGTGAAAGTTACAAGAGGATAGATCGAATGAGTTCAAGTTCTAACTTGCATATGTCATATATTTGGTCGATTTTTTTTTTTTTTATATTTTTCATAATTTGTAACACAAGTTCAGAATTATTTAGTACAATTTAAACCATATTTAACACAATTTTAGAATATTATAAAACAATTTTTTAGTTAAAATATATTTGTTACGAATATTATTTTGTTTAATTTATAATTAAATTTTAAATTTTATTTAAATTTATAATTAAGTTATTAAAATTAAAAATTAATATATAATCTAAAACATTTTATTGCCAATAAAATTTAAATTTAAATTTAATCCAACCGTTAAAAATATTTTTAATTTAATATATTATATATAATAATTATTTTTTATTTTCTCAAAATAAATATGTAATTATTATTTCAACCTCTGTAAATGTTACTTTTTTACCACTTTCCCAGTTCAATAATCGCCTCTCAAATCAGATGGAGGGAAAGGCTATATATAAGCCCAATTGCTCTTTCTCTCAACTGCATAAAACCCTAAATCGTATTTTCTAGCCACCCGAACGCGCCCACGGCTAATTTCCCAGGAAAATCTGTTCTTTTTTCTTCAAATTTTAAAGCTCAGAGCGAGAAATCATGGCGACGCACACTCCAAACCTAGAGTGCCGAATGTACGAGGCGAGATACCCTGAAGTGGACATGGCGGTGATGATCCAAGTGAAGAACATAGCCGACATGGGCGCGTACGTGTCACTGCTAGAATACAATAACGTGGAGGGGATGATCTTGTTCTCGGAGCTCTCCCGCCGTCGGATTCGGAGTGTCAGCAGCTTGATCAAGGTTGGCAGGACAGAGCCGGTCATGGTCCTCCGTGTTGATAAGGAGAAGGGTTACATTGATTTAAGCAAGAGGAGGGTTAGCGAAGAGGATATTCAAGCGTGCGAGGAGAGATACAATAAGAGCAAGCTTGTCCATTCTATTATGCGTCATGTCGCTGAGACTTTGAGCATCGATTTAGAGGTAATTCATATTACTGATTTTTTTGGGATTTTAAATTAATTGTGAAATTTCTGAATCTCAAGTTGATGGAAAAATCAGGGTTAGTAGTAACAATGTTCTCACAGATTGCCATTGCTATAGTTTAATAACCTCAAGGGTTACCTGTTAGTTTCAGTGATTTTGTCTCTGTATGTGGATTGAGAAATCATATGGATGAATGGTTGCTTCAGTGGTTAAAGGGTTTGATTTGGGACTGGGTCCTTTGGAATTCGGCTTAAATTGGGCCCTATTTTTGGAGAGGGGGTGTTGGGTTCAGAGGCTTTTAGTTATGTGTTTGTGCGCGCGCGCCCGCGCGCGTGTGTGTGTGAGAGAGAGAGAGAGAGAGAGAGAGCATTTTGAAGCATTTAATATGTTTTGAGTATCATGCTTTTGTGTGTATGAGTCTATGAGAATGTGTGACAACTCTGCCTGTCTTTCTGAAGGTATCATGAGATGCTTTCTTTCTGATATCCTTCGGATGGCAATCTAGAAATGCTAATGAATCCTTCCTTGCAAGCATTTTAGTGCTTCCTATATTGTATGATTAACCAACTTAATTATTCAATTGCAGGAATTGTACATCGATATTGGATGGCCTTTGTACCGGAAATATAGCCATGCTTTTGAGGTGACAAGCTGCTTCACTTCTTTGGAGCTGTTTTTTTTTTTTTTTCACTGTTCTGAAATTGTTCTAGAATCCTAAAGCAACATCTGTGCAGGCTTTCAAAATCATTGTGAATGATCCTGATTCAGTTTTGAGTACGCTTACACGCGAAGTCAAAGAAATTGGTCCTGATGGACAAGAAGTAAGATTTGTTTGGTGGGGCCTTTCATCAGCTATCATTCTGTGGATCACTGACATCTCCCTCTAACTGCATAGGTAACTAAAGGAGTGCCTGCTGTAACAGAAGAAATCAAAGAAGTTTTGGTTAAGAATATAAAGAGGCGAATGACCCCACAGCCATTGAAGATACAGGGTGACATAGAAATGAAGTGTTTCCAGTTTGATGGTGTTCTCCACATTAAGGTCTCATATCAATTAATAACATTCTGTTTTTCTTTGTTGTTCTTCAGATGTTGGGTCCTCAGTTAATGCTTTGGATTGACATTAGTTATAAGTCTCTCTGCCCTGTTTTACAAATGTGGCTTTTTGAAATTTCCAGGAAGCAATGAGGAAAGCTGTGGCTGCTGGAAATAAAGATTGTCCTGTCAAAATAAAATTGGTTGCTCCTCCATTATATGTTCTTACCACACAGACCCTTGACAAGGTGAGCCCATGACTGTAAACTCTATTGGGCAAAAGTTGTAGTTCAACACAAATAATGTTTTGTTTATTTTATTATTCTTTACCAAGGAAGAAGCATTAGGGCTGTTGGCTGTTCCTCTGGACCTCCTTTGATGCAGTTGGTGGCAAATTTGCTCATAAAATGTTGTGATTGCTTTTGTTTGTGCAGGAGCAAGGGATACAAATTCTCAACCAGGCAATTGTAGCTTGCACTGAAGAAATAGAAAAGCACAAGGGAAAACTTACTGTAAAGGAGCCCCCTAGAGCAGTGAGTGTCAATTTTAGCGTTCTGTATTGGTTATCTGTTTGTTTAAATATGTTTTGGGACTTGGCCTCCTCCAAAATTTTCGTATCCTGCTTTTCTGAAAAGGAGTTTCATCCAATACTATTCTTTACCCAAAATACAAAATTTGCCATGTTTTGGGACTGCATTCACTTGGTGAATTGATGCAGGTGAGTGAACGAGATGATAAATTGCTGGCTGAGCACATGGCTAAGCTACGCAATGACAATGAAGAGATCAGTGGCGATGAAGATAGTGAAGAAGAGGAAGAAGACACCGGGTTGGGTGATGTTGACGTTGAAAACTCGGGCTCTGGTATAATGGAGTGACGTTGACGTTAACTATATTTAATTAATGCATGTTTAGTGGTGTTCTTGTATGGGGCTATAGATTTAATTATTAACTTCGCTTCTCTGCACTTTGCATTTACCATATTGTTCGACAAGCTTTTTGGGCGGTTGTAAAGACCAACTGTGGAACATAAACTGTTGAGCTGTTCTGTCAATTTTAGCAAATCAATTAATTGGAATTAGAATTGTTGGATAAAGGTATGACATTGGAAAACATTAACGGCGTGTCAGTAGGTGAAGATTACTTGCCGATGCATTTCTTCACAGGCATTGCCGGAATCTTTTCAATTATTGCTTGTGCCGATTTAAGGTAACGCGATGCATCTCTCTCTTTTGCTCTCCTGACATAAAACGATAATGTAATCAATGCGTAAAACATAAAAGAAAAAAAAAATTGGAAAAGACGGGCCCTTCTTTGTTATGAAAAGGAAAAATAAACAGAAAACAAGAAGGAAAAAAAAAAAAGGCAAGAAGATGGAAAGTAAAAGAAAATAAAGAGGAAGGGGGACTCGTCGCCTGGCCATTAGGCTGTCAAATTTACCTTAGCAGCAAAAATCCCAGACGATAAAAGTAGATGGACGGAGGGACATGGAGGGAGGGTCATGAGAGAGAGAGAGAGAGAGAGAGAGAGTGCAATTTTTTTTTTAAATATAATTTAAATTTTATTTGAAAAATAAATACACACAATAATCAAAAGGTACTACGAGACGACGTCGTCGTGACTGTGTCGGTGCCTCAAAAGTCAAAAAAGTCTCGATGTTTCTTGTTATTTATATCAGTTTCACACAGAGAAGCAAAAAGTCAAAGACAGAGATTGCGCCAAAATAATTGCAAAATGCAGACTGAAATGAGGCTCCCATTTAACTCTTTCGACCCCCTCCCCATTCCTCCGCGAACGGCATCTCGAAATTCTACCTAATCGATCGTCCGTAACATCTCTCTATCAAAGAAGAGCGAAGCACAGATCTTCGGGATCAATTGAGAGATTCACACAGAGAGAATGGCGTTATCAATCCACAACATACTCAGAGAAAGAAAGTTGCCATTCATCATCGCTGCCTTTCTTCTGCTGCTCTTCGCCACAATCTACCTCTACACGAACGACATGCGGTTCTCTTACTTCTCCGTCCCCGATCTCGGCAAACAATCAATCCCCAGCGCCGACACCGGCAATAGGCCTAACGGGAAGAAATTTGACCTGAGGAATGGGACCAGCACGTTGGCCGATGGGGATATGAGTGTCAAATGGGACCCCTGCCCCGGGGCGACGGCGGTGGATTATATACCGTGTTTGGATAATTTCAAGGCCATTAAGGAACTGAAGTCGAGGAAGCACATGGAGCACAGGGAAAGGCATTGCCCGAAGCCCAGCCCGAGGTGCTTGGTGCCGCTTCCTGGAGGGTACAAGCCGCCCATTCCGTGGCCGACGAGCAGGGACATGGTGAGATTATTGATTGATACTTGTTGGTAAGATTTATCTTCTTCTTATTTTTAGGTTGGTTTTATGATCTCTTGTTAGTTAACAATCGATTTGGCCTTTCTCTCATTTAATTCTGGATTGACCGTCATTTAATGTTATATGATGAATTTCCTTTCTTCTTGTTTACTTGACTCTCAATTTTGATGCTTTGAAAATTGAGAAATTAACTTTTCATACTCAAAAGGAAGTAAATAAAATTTGAAAAAAAAAACAAAAACAAAAAACAAAAAGGTTCATGAGACATGAAGTTTGAGAACCTATGCTCTAGGGTTCTATACTTTTTGCAGTAGCTGGGCTTAAGGGAGTTGATTAATTATTTGTTATGCATGTGTCTTGCATTTTATTACTCTCTTTAATTGGGTGCTGAAGCAAATGTGCTGTATGCCTTTTTTATAGCATTTTGATGAGTGGGTTTTGAATTTCTGTTTTCCAGATCTGGTACAACAATGTCCCTCACCCTAAGCTTGTTGAATACAAGAAAGACCAGAACTGGGTGCGCAAGGTTGGTGATTTTCTTGTTTTCCCCGGAGGTGGTACCCAATTCAAGGATGGAGTTAATAACTACATCGATTTCATTGAACAGGTAGATAGCGGAATGAGTTGGCAGCCAAAAATTCATTCAAATTATGTTAACCTGTGGCATTTCATGATGTACTGCTGGATTTTGTCACTTGTTCAGTGAATAGGGGTTGAAGCTTGCTATTAATGGTGCTTATTGCTAATATTTCATAGGATGTGCAACTTCTCTTCTGTTTTGGCCTTTCAGCACTGAACTGTTCTCCTATTTATGCAGACTTTGCCAGCTATTAAGTGGGGAAGCAGCATAAGGGTAGTTCTGGATGTCGGTTGTGGTGTTGCCAGTTTTGGTGGCTATTTGATGGACAAATTTGTTATTACAATGTCATTTGCTCCAAAGGATGAACATGAGGCACAGATACAGTTTGCTCTGGAGCGTGGAATTCCTGCTACACTTTCTGTCATCGGGACACAAAAGTTGGTATTTCCCAATAACGCATATGATCTAATTCATTGTGCAAGATGCAGAGTTCATTGGGATGCAGATGGTACTTTGATTTATCTCTTTTACCTTTTAAGTTCTTATCAGCATGCTGTTGAAGTTTTGAGACTATTTTGGTATGTATGTCTTTAACAAAGGTGGGAAGCCACTGATGGAGCTCAATAGGATTCTGAGGGCTGGAGGTTTCTTTGTATGGTCTGCTACACCAGTATACCGTGATGATGAGAGAGATCGTGGTGTGTGGAAATGTAAGCAGATTTTGTTTGTGTGTGTATTTTCCATACCACCCCCTCCCCCTCCTCAAGAAGAAAAGGCCCCAAAACCCCCTTTCTCCATGGAAAAATTCCCTAGAATGTTGTGATTATGCTTCATGTTGAACCAAATATTGTATGTTATTGCAGTGGATGGTTGTAAACAATTAGCATTAGCTATAGTATTATCAATGAATGCTTGATTGTGGTTTGTCTTTATCTAATTCTGAGTGTTTGTTCTGCATGTTTTTTGTAGCCATGGTAGCTTTGACAAAATCTGTGTGCTGGAAAGTCATCGCTAAGACTGTTGATTCATCAGGGATTGGGCTTGTGATATACCAGAAGCCCAGCTCATCTTCCTGCTATGAAAAACGCCAAAAGAATGATCCTCCTATCTGTGACCAGAAAGATGGGCAAAATGTTCCATGGTATTCCTCATGTTAGTTATCTTTTGACTTCTACTAGTATTTTCCTGTTCACTCAGGATATTCCTTTCCTTCCATGTTTCCATCCTTATAGAAGAACAGAGTTCCTTCCCACTATGTTATAATAGCTAATATTTTTTAATTTTTGTTTTCTGATAGGTATGCACCTCTCGATAAATGTCTTGCAAGACTTCCAGTTGATGGCACAGGTAAGGTTCTCAGCTGGCCGGCAATGTGGCCCGATAGGCTTAGCAGTAAGCCTGTGAGTTTATCAGCTGAAGCAGGTGCTGATGAGATGTTTTATGAGGACACCAAACATTGGGCGGCACTTGTTTCTGATGTTTATCTAGATGGGCTTGCGATTAACTGGTCGAGAGTGCGAAATGTAATGGATATGAATGCAGGCTATGGAGGGTAATGTTTTGCGACTCTTATTTAGATTTATTTGTTGCATTTAAATATGATATTTTGTTCTGTATGTATTTTAGTAACATTAATATGCTCTCCTCAATTTCCCCATCCTTATCTCAGAAGTCCTTATGTGCCTTCTGTTGTTCATATGTTTGATGATTTTAGTTTCTAACTTGTTTTCTTACTGAACTGTTTTTTGTTATGTTTGGATAGATGAATTGTTCAAGAATTTGTTTTGCAACTCATAGAAAGTGTTGAGCACAAAATAAAATTTATTTGAGCTATAGTATAAGTTGGTATATTCCTGTTCTTTTTGATAACTTCAAGCTTCATGTGAGTTGTGGGTTGTGGCTTGGGCCCTAACTAGTCTAGAAATACAGTGGCTTCAGGTGAATGTACACTTTACTCATATGCATGCAGCCTGAGGTGGCTGGTTTGGTGCATTGTTTGTTTATGCCAATTGTAAGCAATGAAAATTTCCATTTGTGGCAAGGTTGAGTAAACTGCTAGGTTGGATAAGTAGAACAATACAGCTGGCCAGCTGGGCTTTCAGCATTCAACCAAGCTGTTATCATTATTCTATCTTTATGTGTTACTTTTCTTTCTTGCCTTCTGTTCAGACATCAACACATTTTATTTCTCCTTTCCCTTCCCAAGTTTTTAATCGGAATGTCCAAGTTTCTCTTGATCTGTGGCTTTTTAATATTTTTCATGTGGCATTTTCAATGACCTTAATTTGACATTGACCTCAATAGTTGAGGGAATTCATCACCTTTGTCATGTATTGCACCTCCAGAGTTCCCGAGCACTAGAAGTTTTTGCAATTTTTGAACCACTTGTTGTGTAATGTCTTAACAACACAATTAGTTTGCTTGATGACTTGAACGTCTTTGTGTCTTTAACCTAACTCATGATGTGCTGAGCCTGAGATCCACTGCACTTGTACCTATCAAATTTCACTTCTCCCTCTCACTTCATCACCCTCTCTCATAGCATTCATATGCCTAATTTCCAATGTGACCTTTGGTATAATGGATCTTTCGTTTATCATGAAGACTTTTCCTTGTGCAGATTTGCAGCAGCACTTGTTGATCTTCCTCATTGGGTGATGAATGTTGTCCCTGTAGATGCTCAAGATACCTTATCCATCATTTTCGACAGAGGATTGATTGGAGTTTATCATGACTGGTGTGAGTCATTCAGTACTTACCCTCGAACATATGATATGTTGCATGCCAGCTTCCTCTTCAAAAGTCTCACACAAAGGCATGTTATCGTGAATTACTTTTATGTTTACCAGCACATAGGAGAATAGTGTGTTTTGTTTTGGGGACCACAAGGCCTTGTCAACTCTGTTATGAACTTCTAGGTTAGTGTGTTTTTTATGCGTTACTACATGCTTAGTGAACTTGCAATTTTCAGATGCGATATCCTGGACGTAGCTGTGGAGATGGACCGTATTTCAAGACCCGGTGGATATATTTTGGTTCAAGATACCATGGAAATGATCCACAAGCTGAGTCCCATATTGCGTTCACTTCATTGGTCAACAAGGCTATACCAAGAACAATTTCTCATCGGCACTAAAAGCTTCTGGCGTCCCAACTAACAGCTAGTTCAAAAGCCTGAACAAATGTTTATGAGTCCCCTAGCGGAACACTCCTCAAGCACTGGTGTTATTACTACGACGAGTGTACTAGTAAAGAAAGGAGTGAGAAATCGAAGCTGATATTTTGTTTTTCTATTGTTACGCAAGTGTAAATTCTGCAGACAAGCATACAAGGTAGTTTATAGGAACAGCAAACAACAAAACAATGCTCGATTTAAGTACTGCAACAAAGTGCGTTAATATCCTTTGTGCCTCTGCCATTCTTCAACTCCTAGTCTCCTACAATTTTTTGGTTTAAATGATCCTGTTCTGGATATGTGCACCCAACTAGGCTGACAAAAACAGTTAGAAAAGCTTGCAGAAAAATGATTAAAAATAGGTGATGCTGGTGGTCAGAAAAACAATGGAGCCCTGTATGCACCCTTCCCTGCATTTCCTTCGTCGTCTTTGCTGGGTGTCACCGTACACACCACATATAAATAACCAGTACATCGTGCGAAAGCCCGTATTAGATGTATCATATGATTATCTGCAAATGTACTCCCATCAGCTTTACCTAATTTTTTTTTATTTCTTTTTGGCCATCCACGGGTTCACGTCAAAACTCCTAATAGCCTGGGAATCCAGACAATTTGTGCGACTTCCGTGAAGCTTCACGTCCATAGGCCTCATGGAAGTTGTTAATTGGTGTAGGAATAGTGACTTAACGCTATTAACAAACTCCAAGGTCCGAGTTTACGGCCTATCACGTCGAATTCCACGTACCGACTGACTTGTCCTCTGACGCTTTGTCTGCCTATTAATAATCAAAGGTTAGCTGTCGCGATATTGCTATGGTTCATAGAATAATACACGCTAAAACCTCCAGAACAAGATTTACAGAGGATCATTAAACTCACGCAAACAAATTAAATCAATTTTAACATTGATTCATAGACACACTTACAACCCTGCGGAACCGTTATATCTAAGGCCTATGCTATTTTACAGGATCACACAATCAGGAAGCTTTTCCCAAGTAAGGCAGAGCATTATTTGAAAACTTTAAGAAAGAACAGAACAAAAAAAGAGAGAGAGAAAATGAAGAAGAGAATCTGTTGCAAACTAATGATAAAACTACATTACATAACAGATGGACAGATGTAAGTCGATTCGTCTTTGGCAAGACTGCCATTGATAGCCGCAACTGTTCGAATGTAGCAATCTGAACCATCCCTGCAGCTTAAAGTCTGAATGGTGTGTGCTTCTCCCGACAGAACAGAGTGATCCTTAACCTCCATCCACCCATTAGAATCCTGTTTGTTGTAGACACTGCTCGACGTCTCCCCGTTCTCGTACCTCTCTATCAATGCATGGGAAATATTTGTAAGAAGCACATATGTATCTTTCTTTGATCCTGGTAGATTCATTGTTATCACCTTGAGAGGATGCCTTCTATGGACAATAACATGACTGAGCACGGTACCGACGTCATTAAACACCTTAATTTCCCTCTGTGACTTGATCTTCTGGTTAACGTACTTGTAAGTCCCATTGCTTCCTAATCTAATATTGTTCCTTAAGAAAAACCTCTGCAAAACCCTAGTAGTCAGGTTTCCTTCACTGGACAAGACCCAACCCTCAAATTTTGTGTTCCTCCTTGCCTTTATTGAGAATGACCCATCAAGCAATTTAAACTTTTCGCTTCGCCTTATGAAGGAAGAAGGATTGTAATCAGCAACAGATTTAGCCACAGTTGAGTTATGGTAATCCATCCAAAGGTGCAAGTTTGCATCAACAAGCCAATAAGAAATGCCATCAGTGACACCAACACCAATTTCATGATCTTTCCCATCCAAAACCATCCCTAAAAATGGCGTCAAATCAAAATCATAACAAGGAAGATCAAAAGCACCAATTGCCACAACAGGTTCCCAAAACAAGGGATTGATCCCACCGGTAAACACCACCGGAAACGGCACCTCTGATCCCACATATCTCCCATCAATTGTCACAAAAACCTCCCTGTAAGCTCCATTGCCACGCAGACTGGTCAAATTGTTCGCCCTTATATAATTGTCGGACGGATTCGAGTACCAAAACTCATCGTTTCCATGAAAGGATACGTACAATTCCAAGACGGCCTTGTGAGTATTACCAGGAAATGTAACATTCTTGAAATGGATATCTGTTTCTTTGTCGATTTTAAACCAATAGCCCTTTTCATAGCCTTTATCAGACGATATTGGAATTATTAAATCAGCTGGCGATTGATATGCGTTCTTGGCTACAGCCATGGCTCCTTGTTCCCAATTAGAGGGAATTCCAAGTGGATTGTCAGCCATAAACGGAACCCTAACGTTGTTATCCTTGTAGAAGAAGATGGTGACATTGACATGGTAAACGCCGGTATAGACCCTGTTAACGACGTTCTCAAGCAAGATTGTGAAATTGAGGTTTTCTTGCAAGAGGAGAAAGGAGTACCTCGTAATGTCCTTTCGAACCTTCCAGAAAATTCCATTCTTGGTGGGCTCAGCGGTGCTGGTGCGGAGAATCTCGGCGCCACCGAGCCAGAGGGCGGAGATTCGGTCGTACTGATCGCCTTTGGACTTGGCGCGAAACTCGAGGGTGACGTGGAACCAAGGGAAGGGGCAATCGGACGGTGGAGAGTAGCGGGTGGAGAAGGGAGGCTGGTTGATGGTGTTGGCAAATGAGTGTCGGACGACGTGGACAGTACAGGATGGGGTCAGGCGATCGGACGGCAGAGAACGGGCGACTTCAATGTATTCTCGGGGTTTACGTGACAGGAGAGTGGCGGGTGTGAACAGCGATGATGATTTGAGAAAGCGGTCCGTAGAAGTAGAGGGGATCAATGGAATTGCATTCAAGAGGAGAAGCAGAGTAAGAAATGTACACATTTTTCTCTTGGGCTCTCTTCTGTTACAAAAAACTACAAAGTCCAGGAGGAGGAGGAGGAGGAGGAGGAGGAGGGGGGCTCCGTCTTTGATATAGTGTACTGAGTGGGACTTGGCTGCAGTCTATTAAATTAATAGATATGGACCAATGCTGTTTGTTGCTCAATGTCCTTTCCTTACTTCTTGTATTAAGACTCTTGTTGAATAATATGATTGTTGAAAACAATTAATTTGCAAATTTTATATTTATAAATTAAAGAAAAAAAAAAGATTTTTCTTAAACATTCCAATTCATAGCATTAGTCTGTTAAATTCCTTCCATAGATGCTGTGCTGAACCATGCCACAAAAGTACAAATGATGATTAGGAGGCAAGCGGATGATTAAGAGGCTCCCTTGTCCACGAGAAACTTTGAAATTTCATCGCAACCAATGACTTTAGCCAGGTAGAGTGGGGTGGCACCACGCTTGCTCTTCGCATTGACGTTGGCACCGTTGTGGACCAACGCCTTGACTGTTTCTAAACTGCCACCCACCACCGCCAAATGCAGCGGCGCGTGGCCGTCATTGTCCTGCCACTCCAAATTCGCTCCCAATTCCACCAGCAAGTCCACTGTCTCTTTGTGCCTTTTAAAAGCTGCTGCGTGCAGGGCTGTTAAACCATGTTGATCCCGATAGTCCAGGCTTGCCCCATTGTGCAGTAATGATTGAAGGAGCCGTATATCTCCTCGTCTTGCCGCCATTAGCACTTCGTCTCCACGCTCCAGGACCTCCAGAACCCCCGCCTGTGCATGGTAATTGACTTGTTGTGCATTAGGTAGTAATTAAGAAATGTTATACTTAGTGTCTCGGCTAAATTGCACAGAATGCACAAATAAAATTAGATTAAAGAACTCTCTTTTAGTGCTTTTATTTTGTTAAATCAAATGTGTTTATATTTTTAGTAGGTCTAGCAAGTCGAGAGATTATTATTATTATTATTATTATTTGTGGTAATTGACGACTACGTTTACGATATTTACTTGGTAATTGACGAACAAATAAAAACTTACAAGTCCCTTATCGCGGGCAATACCAATTGCTGAACGGCCACGATCATCTACTATTGTGGGGTCGGCACCCATCTTGATCAGCAATTTCACCATCGGACAGTCACCGTTAGCCGCTGCCCTGTACAAAGCAGTCCTGCCGTCCTTGCTTTTAGCGTTCTTGTCCGCACCCGACTCCAGCAACACCTTTGCGCAGTCGACATTTCCTATGTTTACTGCCAAATGCAATGGCGTCCTTCCCTCCTTGTCTCTCGAATCCAACAGCACCAATCCTCCCTTCGCTAAGTTCAAAACCTCCTCCGAGCGACCAAATGCCACCGCCACGTGTAATTCATTCCAGCCCTTGGATTTCCATTTCGAGTCCACCCCATAGAACCCCACTCCATCCGTTTTCATTCGCGAGTCAATCTTCAACCCGGCTTCGAGCAGCAAATTCACCATATTCTCCGGGTCGGCCAACTCGGTAGCAACCCGGATGAGTGACTCAGCCTCCCTTTGTGACAACTCGCCAAGAATTGACTTTTGCCTTCTCAATATGTTCTTGACCGAGTCAACATCTCCACAAGCGACGGCGTGGTGGAGAAGAAGGGGACCCACAAAGGCGACCTTAAGCTTGAAATCCTGCGTCGACCCGTCGGGGAGAGTCGACAACCACGAGTTAACAGACTCGGAATTAGTGGAGTCAAAAGAATTGGAACTAACCGGTGCCGTTTTGACAAGGAAACGATCAGACGGCGAGCGAGGGAAAGTGGGCGGAAGGTGGGTTTGGGGTCTGAGGACGATTTGGAAGGTGGCGTAGGATAAAGGAGAGATAAGCCCACTCGGTGGATTAACCAGGAACTTTTGGGGGGAAGAGGTTTTGACTTTGAAGGCAATTGGGGCTGTGGCGCAGAGTGACCTCAGGCGCACGTCTGCTCTGCATTTGCAATTGAGCTGAAAGTCTATGAGAACCACTGAATCAGATATTTCCGCCAGCCCCTCCATAGCTTTATAAAAACTCGGGTGATAAACAAACATGTAATCCAGGTAAAATCGTAATGCGGAGAAAAGAGGTACCTTTGAGAACATGTGACCCTGTGGGCACCTCTCCTGAACTGAAAGGTGGCAAAGAAAAGGGCCTTTATGGAAGATACCCACAAGACGAATGCATTTGCCCTGGGCAGTCTTAGTCAGCTCCGACTCGCGGCTCGTAGATTGAATCTTGCCGTCCAAAAAAAAAAAAACAAAAAAAAATTAGTGACCAGAATTCTTTAATCTCCCCACTTATTTTATTTTATTTTATTTTAATGCATAAAGATTAAAATTAAATTTTATACTTAAAACTAAAAATTTAAATGATTTTATTATTAAATTATGTATCTAATAACTCTATATTTTTTATTTTCGTTTTTTAATATAAAGTAATTGGGGAACATGGACCCAGGGGTCGCGGTGGTGACCTGCAAGGAATGTTTGCCGTGGGATTGTTAAAAGATATGGACTTTGTTAAGGATCTCAGACTGTCACCACCATGTGACATTCTGGTCACTCTAGCATTCGACGGTAGAACGGAGCGTGTCAACCACAGTGGCCGGGGCGATGGACAGGGTCACAGAGCACGAACGCGACGCAACTCAATTTAGAGATCAAAATTTCTTTCCGCAACATCGTATTAAAAGTTAAATCTCTGAATTTCGTATTCCAACTAGTTAAAAAAAGAAGAAGAAGAAAGTAAAAACTGACGTACAAGGAAACTGAACATTTTCCTACGCTGGTCGGCCGCATGATTGGTAGAAAAATGAAATTGGCCATCTACCTTTTTTACTGTTGATCTAATTGAAATCAGTGTACTCACTCCTCTTTTGGGACCATTTGACTGTTCTTGTATTTTCCATTGTGCGTAAAGGAAACTCAAACAGATAAATGCTAATGGAACTCTTACACATCCCATTGGGAAGATAGAAATACTGTACTATGAGCACGGAGTCCTTGACGAGCCAAAATTTGAAATTCCCATGTTTAAGTAAGGAAGCATCATCGCAAATAAAGTTTTTTCCGTAGACAAGATAGAGTGTTTCATGGCCGGTAGTTGACTGTAAATTGAAATTTTTGGTACGTTAGGAGATTTATTAATCTCCTTGTGCTACGCAGTAAAGACTTGAACAATTGATTTGGGGAATGGACAATCGATTTCTAAAGTGGAAATCAAGAAGATGTTCTATTCGAGACATGAAAGGGGAACATTTGATTTGGGTCCCAGCAGTGCATATAATAAGATTGATTGAAAATTGACTTTTGTCTGATCAATAAACATTGCTGAGAATTTTAATAGATCGCATTTATTATTTCTCCAGTATTTTTTCGGTCGTCATTTTGTTCCCTCTTTGCGTGTTTTTCTGCAGAATTTCATTATTATTCTTACTAAACTGTACGTACGGCACCCCGAGCATTCGCGCAGGAAAAAAAAAAAAAAAAAAAAAACACATTCCCGGGTGGTCACAACGAGTTTAACAGATCGTTACTCAAAAAGTAAGAAAATTCGCGTGCACGACGCTCTCCGCGCCCCAAACAAATGGCATGGCGGGGGGATGTGGGAGGGAGTGGTCGTTCGTCGTAAGAGCAGGAAAATAAATCACCGAAAGCAACAGATCATTACGCACACTCACTCGTCACCCGTTTCTTTTTTCTTTTTTTTCCCGTGCAGTTCTCTCTGTTTCTTTTCCCTCTCATTTTCTCTTTGAAATTCTTTTTTCTCTGCAAGCGCACACAAGCAAAATGTTCTACTCTCACCAGCTTCTCGCTCGCAAAGCGCCTCTTGGCCAGATATGGTGACGACTCTGCTCTCTAAATTTCACTTTAGCTTCCCTGGTTTTGCTGTCCTTCTGAAAATAAGCCTTCTCTCGTATCCTAGCAATCACTGTAGCTTTAGCCATTTTTGGAGACCGCCTTTGGTTGCAATCTCTCTGTTTTTATTATTTTTATTATTATTTTTTGGTTCTGATTTAAGGTACATCGATTTCTTTTACCTGTGAATGCAATTCTGATTTGATTCGAAAATGTCTTTTTTCTCTTCTCTGTTTCTCTGTTTCTCTCCCACCTTCATGAAAGGATGGCCGCAACCATGCACGCGAAGATAAATCGACGCAAGCTCGGCAAGCTTAACATCATCCATATCTGGTTTTTCTTCGTTTTGATTCTCTTGTTCTCTTTCTTTTTCAATTCCGTCTACTTTGTTCAGTTCAGTGGGCTTCACACTTCGTCTTTGCCGTAAATTTTCAGCGAACAGATTTTGAACCCTTCCGTCCCTATGGCACTCAGGCTCTCTGGAATTCTCATGGGTACCTCTTCTCCTTTTTTTTATTTTCCTTCTTTTTAATTAAGTTTTTGGTTGAATTGAATTCTCGTTAATTCCAAGCAACAGTGACATCTCTCTTATGTTCTGTTGCTATCGTTTCTCAGGCGGAGTTGTTATTGTTTATGAAAGAAAAGTGAAACTCCTCTACGGTGATTTATGACTCCTTACTCACTCGTACTTGAATTCTCGATTCGATTCGACTTTCGTTTTCTATTCCTAATAACTTTGTATTCTCTGCTTTTCCCTGCAGATGACGTTACCCGTTTACTGGTACTTAACACGAGCTCCTGAGTTTCAGCTGGAAAGCGAGAACAGAAATTCCGATTTCTCTGTTTTTGCTTTCGAGTTCTTTGTTTAGCAACCACAGTGTTTTGTTATTTGTTTGTGTATTTGTTCGTTTGTTTCGATGTTTCTCAGATTGAAATAAACGAAGCCTGGAAAGTGAAACCAGCTCCAGACCCCACAGTTCTTCCTAAAGGAAAATCCCAGGCCAAGTCCGTCGTCGTTTCACTTCTCCTCTCCTCAACTTTTGATACCCAGCTTGTTTTGGCATGCATTTTGATACCCAGCTTGATTTTTTTTTTTTTTTTGGCCTGCTTGTAGGAAAGAAGCCGTCACTCTGCCAGAGAACGCAGAAGCAGATGTGCCCGATATCGAGCAGTCCCTTGATCTCTCCAGTGCAACCACAATGGCTTTCCAACGAACAGCCTATTTTGCAATGGTAATTTGTCCTTCTATATTACTCTGTTATGACAGAAACACATATGGTTGGGCCTTTGTGGAATTATAAGTACAATATTTTTGCGAATTCGATAATGAAATTTCGCAAAAGAAAAATTTTAAAAAAAAAAGGGAATTCATGGGCTTTCTGCCCCTTGGATTTTATTCTTGATCAAATGAAATTTCACAATGGTTTACTGAAAATTTTTGATCATTAAACTAGTGCATTTATGCGGGACTTGCTTATGTACTCTACTAGTCTGATAATAAAGACACTTTATCAAACCTGCTTGTAAAACGAAATTTACCAGATGTGTGGCATTATAATATGATGTTCTTGGGCGGACCTGCAGTGCCTCGAAGTTGTGGACTCTGTTCAATCTAGGATATCATGTTTACATGAAGCAAAAGTCACATCAGAGACATTTCTCCTATTTCCTGGATGTTTCCAGTCATGTTTAACTAGGGAAACACAGAGTTGCATTTATACAATTCTACTACAATCTGTCTGTCTATGAAGTAATTTGCAGAGGCATCATCATCTACAACCGCAGATTCCTAGTCAAATCCTCCTTGTTTTTGTGACTAGTGACAACTTCAACCAATAACTCGTTTTTATCTCTATCTTGTGTCCAAATCTTCTCTATCTCAGACTGCTGACTGTGAAAATGTCTGGATGGTTCGGGAGTAGAAGCTTATATTGCTTCAAAATTGAATCTGCTAATGATACTTTGCATTGCTTCATTCAGCTAATCAATGTCTAATCTTTCTATGTGTGCAGCGACTTGACAGTGTGGAGGAACCCTACATTAACAATGATCCCATGGCAGAGGATGTTTCCCTACACTTTCATCAAGGTGCCATTAGTATTTTTACCTCCCTAGTCATTAACTCAACTTCCTTTTTGGTTGTTTGACCCAAACACGTCCACATTTGCTAATCGTGTAATTTGTCCCTTAAACTCATCTGTGATTCTCTCCAGCTGATGCTGACAATATCAACCTATTTGAGTGCTTTGATTCATATCAGGCAAACAGAAATGCATACAACCACTTTGAACGGTAAATTACAAGGCGTAATGCAATATAATTGATGGGTTTACTTGACTTATCCTTCCGATTTTCCACTGAAGATTTGAACAACATCATTCTGATAATGTGCAGAAAAAAAACGTAACTGAATTGTTGACTTATGATTTACAAGGTTTCACATAAACAGATAAATTCATCAATTTCATTTGTTTTAACACTTTTACCATGGCGGATGGCATAGCAGATTTGATATTGAAGAGGACGAAGAGACACAGCTGAATTTCAATTTGGGGGAGCATATGGAGATCCCAACTACTCTTATACCCTCCCCAATGGCCCAAGATCAAGCACAAAGAGGTGAATGACATGATAAGGCTTTCAAATCAGATATTTCATGTTTGTTATTTCTCTCTCTTTTAAAAGGATGAAAAGGTTAATGTAGTGTCGCTATGCTTTCAACTGAAATTCTTTCTTCTTGTTCAACAGCTCCACTTTTACCACTTTTGCTTCCATGTCATTGACACAATGGACATAGTAGTAGCCTTACAAAGCTTATTTTGCTTCATTTGACAATCTGGCATAATAGAATTGGTTTGTGTAGGAATAATTCTGAACTCACCAAATCTGAATGCTTAGTGAAACATTCTAGAATAATTGTAATTATTTTATCAGGAATCTTTTCAAGTTTACTAAAAAGAGAATGTATTGTCCTTGGCTAAAAAAGATGTCTATGTTGCTTTGTGTTCATGCCATATCCTTTGTATGGTAGGATTTATGTCATAACACGTGTGACAGCTCCTTCCACTGTGACACCTTTTAATTCCGATCAACTTGTTGCTGAACTTGCATCTATTCGAAGTGTTTTTTGGTAACTTCAAAACATCTAGTTAATGTTTATCCATCTTATTAAATGGAGGTCACCCATCGTGATGATGATGTAAACTAAAAAACTAACGAGTGTACAACCTGCTAATTTCCGGCTCTCCTGCAGCTGATGAAGTCCAGGACCAGCATCCAGAAAATCAAGTCAATCAACAATCTGATGAATGCAAGAAAGATATGATGGTAAAGCAATTCAGCTGAAAATGATGTAGAAAAAGAAACAACAAATGCTTGACTAGTCTATGAATATGGGTGAAGCAGGATCAAAAGAGGCAAAGGCAAACTAAAAGGAAAGCAAGAAGACAAGTGGCCTCTGCCATGGATTATGAACAAACCATTATTCCTGGTCACATATACCAGTCATGGCTTCAAAATGCTTCTGATATTGTCTCAAGGAGAGGGATAAAGAGAAAGGTTTATCCTTGATCTCTAACATGCAGATCTAGATAATAATAAGCAATTAAATATGTGAAAATCAAACTCTTGTGCTTACAACCTTGCATGAAATCGGACATTGATATGTTAAGCTGTTCAAAAATATTTAAGTGAAACCCACCAAAAAAGAAAGTGGCAGGGGAGAGTCAAGGGAGATGGAGACAAAAGTTGAGATTGAACAAGCAGGGATTTTCATGCTAACAAGTCTTCTATACTTTTTCACAGGCACAAAGGAATATCATCCATGCAAAGAAGGTGGCTAACCTCATGGAACTTCCACCCACAGTACTTATTGATGATTTATTTACAAAAGGGAATGGAGAATTTTATTATCCAGCACCTCTCATGGAACATTGGATCAAAAGTGCACGGCCTCCTCAAGACTCTCCTTCTGGTGAGAGTTCATGATTACTTTTATTATTATTATTCTCATAACAAAACATTGAGCGGGTCATTTATACCATGCTTCGGATGCAGAAAGGACTTCACCTCCGCATCCGCGAGAACCATCATCATCATCACCATCAGGGGGCGTGCATGTTCAAGATCCAATGCGATATGTAAGTCACTCTCACCCGTGTGTCCTTCTACAGTTGAAAGCCCTTACACTGTCTGATTGAGCGTTTGGATGTAAAGACCTTCGAAGATTTTCAAAGTGGTGTTGGCTCTGGGTCACTGGGTGTGTCCATAGAGAAGCTGAGAGAAAACATTATCAACGACGAAATACCAGCAGAAATCCTGATGGGGGAACTAAGAGCCAATCTTATGAGCAATGGAGTTAGGAAAACTGAAGACAATTTCATGACACCTGGAAATTCTGGTACATGGCATTTCTATTCTGCTTTGTGTGTTTCACTGTCTGGAGAATACCTTCAAGTGACTAGCTAATGAATAAGATGACACTCTCTTAATTTATTTTTGTTCTTCATGCACATCTCAAGGAGACGGAGTTAGATCTATCCCCAGCTCAGGATCAGGACATGACGTCCCACACCATTCAGAAGTCAGTTCAGGACGGTTAGTGAAACTCCTATTCCATGTAAAATCAATTGGAATGACAAATGGCTTTATGTTTGACAAATGTACCTTTTCATACTATTAGGAATAAACCACTGATTTCAGCTTTTGATCTACTAAATTTTGGAAGGATTGCCCATTTTTATTAGTCAGGGAAAGAAGTAAATATCAAATTGTTCTCATTAATGGATAGATTGATTATTGACAGAACCAACAAGAAACGGCCATCTTCTAAACAAAGTGGCAGTAGCCTTGAGCCAGTAGATGAAGAAAATTCATGGCAGTTTCCTGATCCAAATTTTAAGTTATCAAGGCTATCTGAGAATGGATTGACACCTGATCTAGGTAAATGGCGCAGCAATCCAATGTTTAATTGCAAGCTTGCAGCAGCTTTGCCCAGTTTGTAAGTTTTACTTATTGAACTAACACATTATTGAATTTTTACCCAGAGCTGTTGGTGGAAACTGGACCTACACAAACCCAACGGTCAATTGTCAGTCAACCTGTCGACAATATAACTGAATCTATCAGGATGTATGGCTCCTTTTGATACTTGTCTTTCCTGTTTCCTTTTTATATTGTACACATCGGTAATTGGTTGAATGCCAACAGGCAGATGAAAAATCACTTTGAGACACCAGGTGCCCCGCAAGTGGAGTCCCTAAACAAACTAGCCACTGGAATGAACCGAAAAGGAGCTGCTCTGCTCTTTTATCAAACTTGCGGTAGTCATACACACCTATTCTGTCCTCCATCAATTCATAAAGCTATGAACTCAAATGAAACCATTCCAACAAATTATAGCTGGGATCATTGGCTAATTTATGTGCAGTACTCGCTTCTCGTGAGTTCCTAAGAGTTGAACAGAAGATGCCTTATGGGGAAATACTCGTCTCTAAAGGAGCAAAGATGTGACAGATCTAAGGTCAGCATCCTGCTCCCTATTGCTATTTTTCAAGCATCTTGTTTTGTTTTGTTTTGTTTTTTTTTTTTTATTGCATCTTGTCACCATATTTACTGTCTATTTTTTCTGGTAACCCTTTTTTGAACATACGATTTTTTTTTTTTTGTCTTTTATGTCAGAGCCTATTACTTTTAGCAAAAAGATGTATGAAGCAACTGCGATTGACCAGCAAAGCAGTAAAATGGGATATATAAAGTTACTCTCATTCTCTCCCCCCCCCGGGTGGCTATCTTCTGAAATGTTTCGTTTCATATCGGTAGGACATATTGGTAGTGCTATTAACAAATGCAGTAGCATGTTCCTTTGTCTAATCCGGGTTTTGTTTTCTGTCTCGCATTGTAACCCCGAGTATTCGTAATAGTATCTTAATTTTTAATTTGAGCACATTAGGTGAGTGTAAATTTCTCAGTATGGCTCGCTATGCATTGGATTAACGAAGGGATAAGTTAGAAATATGATTTTACAAGCGTTTTCTATTAACCTCGTTGTTTTTTTTGTTTTTTTGTTTTTGGTCCTCTCCTGGATAAATCCGCCTAGTACTTGAGTAGTTGCCAATTCAACGGACTGGCTATGGTTAGTAAGGTGATTGGATCAAGAAAAGCTGTTATGACTTCAGTCAACTAGACTCTGACCCCATTATTATGTTTGCCATCCTCCGGTCTCTGCTTTTAACACTTTTAGCGTTTGATAATCCATAGAACCATAAAAAGAAGCCATAGCCAGGCACTCATTAATGAGGTGAGAGAAACCAAACCTTAGCTTGGCGTTTGGTAAATGCTACACTTTGGGATGCTATTACCTAAGCGATGATGAAATAGAAGAGGTCAAAGTCTATATAAATTTCAAGATAAAAATTTGCAGTCTCAATGAATTATCCAAATTTCATTCCTTGCCGGCTTGCGATTTAGTTTTGTTGCCTTTGATTTCTTTTTATTTTAGATATGTCAATATAAAATTAAATTCTTTCCTTTAGCTTTCCCATTTACTTGTGGAAGTTCGTTGGTAAAGAAAAGATTATCCTCGCGGCACACAGAAACCTTTTTAGGGACAAAAAACAGTAAAGAAAACCGACGGCTCTGACGCCACGCACTGCACGGGCGCCCCAAAAAGAAAAAAAAAAGAAAAAAAGACATGGAATTATTCGAGAATTAAGAAGTAAAATTAAATAATCCGGCCCTCGACGACTTTAACTTTTATTTTACGATGTCTAGGTATGATGAATGGAGAAGCAATACGGTTATACAAGCTCTCGACACGAGGCTTTTGTGCTTATATTTCTTTTTTTTTTCTTTTTTTTTTTTAAATATGAATGTAAAATAGTGTCCCATAATTATATTAAAAAAAATCTGTACCCATATTTTAATACTTTCAAGTTAGAATTCATAAATTCAAACATATAAAGTTGTATTAGGCATACTTAATTTAACAGAGAACACTGTGTTATGCCTACTAATTAGAATATTCTTTCAATCAAAATGGTTTTTGCGCCTTCCTTCCAGCGGTCCTTCGCTGCCAATGCTGACCATCTGCCCTTCCGCGAGGATCGAAGTACGGTGGGCTGACGTATGAACTCCATTATTCAACGATCTTTAAATATTTTGTAAATAGATAAACGACTTAATTTAAGAATAAAAAATATATATGTGTGTGTATTAATATAAAATAAATAAATAAATAGAATTAATAGAATTTTTATAGATCAATTTTCATTCTAATAAAGAGAATTCGTCGAGGGCATCTTTAAATTTAAAATTAAATGGAGAGAAAAGTTATTTTTCATGGGGTAAAAGAGTCTTCACTGGGATGACTTCAAAATTTTTATATTAATTCTAAAAGTTTCCAATTTCCAGTGGGCGCCACTGAATATGAAGTAAATGGAATGCATGAGGATAGAAGGGAAGAAAATCTAGGTAATAAACGCTGTTCTCATGCCCATTATGCAACGGCAAATGGAGTCAACGGATAAGAAAATGTGTAAAAGGGCTTTGCTTTTAGTTTTACTCGGCATCGTGCATTTATTTATATTTCTAAGATAAAAAAAAATACTTTTTCCTTAAAATTATTTTTTAGGAATTATATATTGTAAAATATCGTATGACAAAAACGAATCCCTCTTACATTTTCTTTCTTTTTTTTCAAAGCATTACCAATTATTGTAGTCTGGTTTAAAGCATTCATTTCTAATATAAATGTATAGGTTCGAATATTTGTCAGACTATTCCAATTCTGTAAGATATTAAAATAACTAATAATTATTACTAATCTTAAAATTTATTTTGTCATATTCAAATATTTTTAATAGAATTATGATATATCATTTTTGTCTTCTCATTTTTTAAGGCATATTATACATTCAAAAGTAGCTTTGACCTTTCACTAGAATCGCCAAAACAAAAACAAAAAAGAAAAGGGTATCTTTTCCTGAGTTTGTAGAAGGCCAATATATATATATATATATATATATATATATATATATATATATACCAACAAGCTTAGCTGTGACCAACCTCCTATAAATTTTATCATTATATAATCCAAGCATCATCTCTCTTAGTTCCCGTTCGCTGAGTCTTGTCAGTCCCCCATCGGCCGTCCCTAACAGACCGCCGGAAGGCCAACTAAAATCTCCCTGTGCCTAAACCCCCGCTTCATATCATGTGGCCAAAGTGGCTAAAATCACCAAGAAGTGTTCATATCTCGCAAGGATCGCCTCCACCGACAGCCACCGCATCTCCATCCCCCAAGTTTTCCTTCTCTTCTTTCAAAGATATCCACACTCTCTTCACCGAAGATCCCAAATCCGGACTCGAATACGGGTCCCCACCAAGGTCCCCCGGATCCCCGATTTTCCACCGGGTCCGAAATTCGGCCTCGCTCCTCCGCTCCTGGTCCCAGCACCACGCGCCCACGCCCCGATCACTGAAGCCGTCCATCTCGCTCCCCCAACACGAGGATCAGCATCTCATCGTCTTTTATTTCACGAGCCTCCGCATTGTCCGCAGGACCTTCGAGGATTGCAGGGCCGTCAGATCTATTCTCCGCGAGTTTCGCGTCCCGATCGACGAACGAGATTTGTCCATGGATGATAAGTACGTGGCCGAGTTGCAGGGGATTATGGGCACAACGAAATGGTCCTTGCCCGCCGTGTTCATTCGAGGGAAGTTTGTTGGTGGGGCCCAGGAAATCAAAGAACTCTACGAAGACGGAGAGCTGGAGAAGCTGATTGCTGGGCTGCCGTTCGCGGACGGCGGCATTTGTAATCTCTGCGGAGGGCTGAGATTCGTTCTGTGTGAAGTGTGCAATGGGAGCCACAAGCTCTACGTGGACAAGTATGGGTTCAGGATCTGCTCGTCTTGCAATGTCAACGGTCTGATTAGGTGCCCCTCGTGCTTTCCCCCGTGTCTTCGTCGTATGTCGTCTTCTTATTCGTAATCGTAACTCACAAACCCGAAAATGCCCTTTTTCCCGGGGTTTGGGCTTTTTTTTTTTTTTTTTTTGTTTTGGGGGGAGGGGAGTGGGGCGGCCAGGGATCGTTGTGAAAAAAATCCACATACGTTTCCAATAGGTCATTAATTCTGATCTCCCAAAAATAACATGTCGCCGTAAATCGTGGCTGGAATTTGTAACTTTGGGTTGTAAATGTTCGATTTGTGTGTGCCGAGCTTCGGGTGTCCGTAGCTTCTTGACTCAGTTTAACTGTTTTAGGTACTGAGCAGCCATGTTTGCAAGAGTTGAAAGTCTCTCTAATGTCATATTTTTATTGTCCTTCCTTCCTCTGACGCTGTAATCCAGAGTTGTGGCAAGTCAACCACATACAGAAATTTCAGTTTCAGAGATGAGAGAAAGCATGTTGAATTGAATTTCCAAACTACCAGAAAAGTATTGCAAGGTTCTTCTTACGAGGAAATGCATTATTATTATTATTAAGTTTTTATTTGGGGAAGTATAAAGTGTTTCTCTTCCTACTTACTAATAAAATTACTCTGCTTATTATAAATTAAAAAAAAAAAACTAAACAGTAATTTCGTTCATTTATTTGCACTTTTAATTTATCATTATTATTTTTAGAAAATTATGTAATTTTTAATTTTATTATTATGATTTATCTTGTTAAAAGAGTTAATTAATATGAGTCGGTTGAAATTATTCCTTTTCTTAAATTTATTAATTTGAAATTTTGGTTGGTTCCTTGTTTTGAATTGTGTAGTCTTGGCCAATTTGTTAATTTGTGTTACAAAGATGAAAGATGACCGAAACAAAAAATTGTTATTAAAACAAACTGTATTTGTATTTGTGTATAAAAATATATATAATGTTCGCACCCACTAACAGAGCACTTGGTTGTAAAATGTATATTAAAATTATATTTATTAAATTAAACACGAATATCGCACATAGCGCAGACTGAACATATAGTTAATAATTATTTACGTGACTTGTATGTTCAGCAGCATCGAACAAGTTTCAGTGTGTGTAATTATATCAAAGCGTTATCGACTGTATCAGATTCGCTGCACAGATCATATTTCCTTTACTTTTCCATGCATTTTCTTTTAATTTAGTTTTTAGTTGTGGTTGCATGTTTGAGAATTCAAATTGTGATCCTTTTGAGTCAGTTCCTTTCTTTTTCTCACTTGCACGCTTAAAAGTCTTGAACCTTCCCGCAAGGTCTCTCTTCGGCCCCCTCTCATGTTCGTGGTCAAGTCTCTTTGCGGGGTTGTTCATGTAAACTCCTAGGCATTGGCAACCTTATAACTTTGTAATAAACAAAGCTATTATAATTTCATGAGGTGTGAAATTCTATAAATATTACTTTTATTCGCCAAATTTTTATACGGTAACTTAACCGTATGATGACAACTGAGATTATTATATAACAATTACGCAATATTTTTATTTTTGTTGGGTCAAGAATTACGCCCAAATTCTGTTGACCAAAATATTTCCTCGAAAGGAAGCGAATATGTAAGGGGCAAAAGCTTTGAAAGTTCATTCGTTTATCCGAAGGTTATCCAAAGGACAAATCAGCCACTGACACCCCCTGTCGCCTTATGTAACAAATACTTGTCTGAGCGACGGGCCAGCTGTAATAATATATAAGGTAATTATATAACCAAAAGCAAAGGATAAAACACAGCAAGCTGGCCTCCAGGCTCTCTGGGTGCGAAGTGGGGGCAGAGTTTGCCCCCCACGCGCCAAAGAAAAGCTAACGTTTATGGAGATTAGTGTGTGTGTGTGTGTATAGTCTATTAGTGTCAAAATTTGAATAATAATTATTGAAACTGCAAATTCACCTGTTATATCACCCAACTACGTAGCGAATGACAAGATTAATATACTCTATTGAATCTCTAAAAACTCTCACGTTACCTCATTCCTCTTGAACGACTAAATACCAACTATTGATTATATGGATTGTCAAAAAACAGACCAAAACAAAAAAAACAAAAAACGACAAGGTAATCCTTACCTAACAGTCCAAGCGATTTAAGAATTGCCGGAAAAAAAAAAAAGAGCAAGGAAGAATAATGCTCGTGTGCTAGTACACGGATACCAGCAATTTTCTCAATAATCCACACCTTTCTTTTCCTGTGATACATTTTTCTACCGCAGCAATGGTTGTTACATCGTTTTGTAGGGTTGTTGAAAGGGATTTTCTAATTTAGCTTCTTTAAGAGAGTCAAATTAATTTGATATCCAATGTTCAGAAAAAAAAAAAAACAATTTTAAGTGAGAATCAATTCTGCGAAACATAAAATTAAAGTAAGTAAATATGTCAAGCACTTTATGCAAAATATTAACATTGTACTTATAACCTTTTTTTTTTTGTTTTTTTTAGAGGGGGGGGGGCATCGTGCTTCTGTCCCTACTTTCAATTATCCATTAGCACCAGATAGGCTTCGGCTTCCTTCCTGGCCTTTCTACTGCATCGGCCCAAAAGTGCCTGACAAGGGCCCAATTCAGTCCATCTATTTTTTAAACCTGGCCCAGATTGTTGCCATCGTCAAAAGCCCTAACGTGGACTTAAGCTTGGCTCTTAATTTGCGCTATGGACAAAATAAATAAATAAATAAATTATTGCGCTGTGGACAAGATAGGATTATTTCTTTTTATTTTCATAAATTTCATTTTTTTTCTTAAAATAAAAATTTTAATTATTAATATATTACTTAAAAATTCACTGTTGTTTGTGCCTTGCACACGTCTATCATTATTCGTTGAACAACTTTTTCGTGTCGATATTGCACTCGGTGGAGAGAGAAGCGACAGCAAATTCACTGACGTCGGAAGAGCCACAAATTCCTGGGTTAGATGGTTTGCTATCCAAAAATCAAATAAATTCATTGACTATAAGAGAGGAGTTCGTTTGTGACGCAACTCCACCAAACTAGAAGCACCAAACAGAACCACTATTGACCTCCGAATGGTCTTTTTTTTTAGCATTATACCATTAATAAAACGGTGAATGAGAAAGGGAAAATGTTGTTTTGTTTTTCCCCTCGTTTGATACGGGGGTCTTCAATTTCATGAAATTTACAAAATTTATGAAGTTGATCTCATAGTAACTTTAAATTCTAGAAATTGAATATTACTTTTTTCTTTTAATTTTAAGAAATCTAAAAATTTTCAATTATTAAATATTCAGATATTTATATTAAAAATTTTAAATTTATATCGTATAAGAGAGAGAATATAATAAAGAAATATTATTAAGCATAATTTAATTCAATTGACATTAGGGTGATGATTGTTATTTTTTTTTTTTACTTTTTATGTTGTCAAAGAGATAAGAAAATAAAACATATACAATAAAATTTAAAAGATAGTATTTATATACTAGATGGTGAGTAGGTTTTTTCATAAATTTTATGAAAAAAAATGCACCTTACCTTACGACGTAACAGGAATCAATTACTCTCATAAATGTACATTCTTAAGATATTTAATTCTATTAAACGGGTTATCGAGAATTGGAATTCATGTTAGCCCACAAATATTGATGGTCGCTTCATAATACTTGACTATGTGTAAAATTGTCCGCATTAATTATATTTCATGTTACATGCAGTAAATAAAATATAAATTATGCTCAAGGGTTTGCTTTACATCTATCGTTGTGGATGATCGCCAATTATCAGCAGCAGCTGGGATGGAAAGACGGTGATCAATGATGACGGTTATAGCGAAAGCTTGATAAAAAGGAATGAATAAACCAAGCAAATTTAAACAAAAACAATTAGCCCCAGAGGGCCTCACGGTTATTGAAATCCCTGAAGTGGGATTGGGTGTTTGAAGAATTGTTCGACAGGACACAGAACATTTTTGAGACGCTTGATGATTCTGTTTCAGCTAGCTGGGGATGGAGTGACCCGACACAATGATATATGTATAGTTAAAAAATATCTAACAATTGCTTCATTACAGCTGCTGCTATTTTACTCACTTCTAAATCAAACGCACGAACATGAACGCCAAAGAACAAGAGCATGGGCCAAAGGCAATGTGAGCGAGGGTCTTGTTTGTAACATTCGCAAAGACAAGGAGCGAATCACGATAAAGATCTCGAGTGCTACATATTTCCCACATCTGGCCACAAAAAGGCAAGACCAATTCTAAAGGGTAAGGACATGATCAAGACACCGTTGTCACGGCTCATGCATTGACTAGACGATCCTTTTTTCCTTCGTTGACGACATTCACTGGGATCCAACTGTCGAGGAAACAATCAATTGGTTTTTATCTCAGGACGCAGACAAAACAGCATTTCTCTTTCAGGGTCTCAGTTTACTGTTAGTTGCTTTTGCTTTGGGGTATACATGAGAAAATTAAATTCGTTTGTAGTTTCGAAGTTTGCTAAAATCCCTGATAAAGTCATAATACATGTTCAATAATTATGTCAGGATTGAAGATCCCTGGAGGGTTGGATACCAGAACACGAGTGTATACGGTATTTTGCCTGCATAACTAAGCATATGTTAAACCCTCGCTACTGTTATTTTATTTACGGCAGGCCAAGTTCGCTTTTTTTTTTTTTTTTTGGTGGGCGGTATCCGTAGTCTCGTAAAAAATAAAACTCTGTAAGTGCTTGATTCTATCGAAAGTGTTTGGCGAAAATTTAAATCTATAACTTTGTCAAGATAATTAATTATCTCTTTATCATTAACCAAATCTCAGTATTTCACATGCTTATTATGTATTTAACATCCAATTAATTACTTGTTTCAACCCTTTTCATCTATCTTAAAAAAGTGGCAAAATTTTCAATCCTTGAGTCTCTTATTGGAACTGCGGACATTTTAGAAGTTCTGAGAATTTAATAAACCTAAAAAATAGAAATTTAAAAGCATGAATATAATTTAAGTCTGAAAGTTTCTTTTTTTTTTTATGTTGTCAAATTCCGAGTCTCATTTTTCATGTAGAAAAGTATACCGCTGTCATCGATCCATATGGTTCCACAATCTTGTAAACTTCCACGAGTCAATATCATTCAATTAAATACGAAACTCCTTCGAGAGGACAGCATGTATATCATTTCATACAAGGGTCATGTCGCAATTATGGTTGGTTCATATGTAAATCATGCTTGTATATACTATTAAGAAATATCAAAGAAAGCCTATGCACACCGTAATTTTAAAGGGCAAGCAAGACCCATTTTGGAGGTAACGCCTTGGGTTAATTTGCTGATGCAAGAAATCTCAAAACAATTTATCACAAAACAGAACGTTATAATTTAATGATAAAAAAATGTATTTGTTATTATATCAAAAATTATAAATATGGATTTTTATTCAAGAATGACACTCAGCAAAATTTTATTTTCTCTATTTTTATTTTATTTTATAAAAAATATTAAGTCTTAAAAAAGAAAAATAAAAGAAGTACAGGAAAAAAAAACGAAAATAAACAAAAGAACGCAGGGCAATTGGCCTCAAAGGCAGGTGCGATGTTGTTTTCGCCTTCTGGAGAAAATCTGGCATCGTCATCTCGTCGACCCAGCGGAAACATCAAGGAAGCAACCTAAAAGCACCAGCCCAATTTAATATTACGCTTATATGCATAAAATAAAACATTTCTTTTAATTAATACCATCAACTAGTTGTTTTATTTTATTTTATTTTATTTTATTTTAATTTAATTCTTTTATTAGTAGTTTCCCAAAAACTACATGCCGTGAAGGCTTGGCCTGCTGCACCGTACTACACCATTCCAATCTTACCCATTTTTTGTTTCATTCATTTTCACTCAGAGAGCACCCACTCATAAAGTAATTATATATATATATATATATATATATATATATATATATTTAACTTTATTTGTTCATAAAATTAAATAAAAATATAATTAATTTATATTTTTATAAAAAAAATTAAATTAAATTGGACTTCTAAAAGGCTCTCAAACTATATATTTTTCTTCAAAATGGAAATGCCCAAACAAAATGCATGATAGGTAATATTTTTCAAGAGACAGGACCAAAAGGCACGCGCTTTCCAAAGGGCACTTTCCGGGCGGTCTAAAGAAATGAGCTCGTGTCGTAAGCAGCGGACTCCGTGTTATTTTTGAACTTTTTTTTTTTGAATATTTCCGTCTCCTGCCTTTTCTCTCTCTTTTTCTATCTGATCTTTCTACTTCTGATCTGCTTTCTCTCCTCTGATCAACAAAAACAAATCCAAGGGTAGTGCATCGGTTTCCACTTTTTTTTTTTTTTTTTAATTGTTCCAAAGGCAAGCTTGGGCTAGGTCCTATCCTGTTCTCGGTTAAGTTCTGGGTCTTGAATCCAAACAAACAGTCATGGCGAAGAACTGGAAGTTCAGTCGATTTGGAGTTCTGCTTCTGTCTTTGCTGCAGGAGAGCTTGATTTTGTGTTGCTCGCTCAACCAGGAAGGTACGTTTCTGTGCGCGGTTGTTGCTTTCTTTTCTTCTGTTCTACTCCTGCTGCCGTCTTTGCTGTTTCTTTTTCCGGAAAATGGAAGGTTTGGAAGTGGTGACGTGGCCGCTGTTTGCCTTGCAGGCCTGGCGTTGTTGAAGTTGAGAGAGAGGATAGTCAGTGATCCGCACGGTGCGTTGATGAACTGGAAGGAGAGTGTTGATCCGTGTTCGTGGTTCGGAGTCGTGTGCTCAGATGGAAAAGTCGTAGTTCTGTAAGTTTAGCAGAGCTTCAAGTTTTCATTTTTATGTTTCATGCTTCCTTTTTTTTTTTTCTTTTTTTTTAAACGATAACGGGCAAGTAAGATGACGAAGAAGAAAATTGAAAATTTAGAGAAGCACGGACTCATCTTTAATTATTTATCCTTTTTTTTTTCTTTGGGTCAGAGTACGAATATTCTCTTTAATTCTGGTAGATACCGCCTGAGGATAATTCTCCAACTTTCCCTTCGTTCATATTTTTGGGTGCACATAATAACCGAAGCTAATCGATTTTTCCAAATTGTGGGCGATTCATCCATTTACTTTAAAAAAGACAATTTCATGTGTTGCATCATCTATTTTTCAGTTCTCTGGAAGTTGCTTATCATTTTTAATTCTGTTCTTTTTTCTTTTTTCTTTTAATTTTAAATTTTGGTAGCTACTGCTCCCTAGAACGAATAGCCGGAGAATTCTTGAGAGTAGTCGTGGAATCCAATTCAAAATTCTTAACTGCCACCCCCTAGCATCAGTGCATGCACATAACTTCTCTTTTTCCTTTTCTTTTTTTTTTTTTTTAAGAAAAATATATAGAGCTTTCATATAACTTCATTGATCGAATATAGAAATTAAATTTTGAAGACAGTACTCTCAACATAAACATATTAATTGTTGAGAAAGGAAGAAAAATTGAAAAAAGAACCAGTGACATCATAAACGTTCCTGAAGACAAACCCTCTTGTTCAATTTAGTCTTATGACTTCCTTAAGCTCAGGGTAGTGTCCTGCTCCCTACCCATCTGCACAAACATACAAGATGAAAGAGGGAGAAAGTTTTTTGTTTATAAATTGGGTTCTCAATTCATGCTGATGCTGGAAAATTATCAGTATATTTGTCATAGTGGCATAAAATTGGATTCAAGTGTGCCTGTGGAACCCAGCCTGTTTCTGGATATAACTATATAATCTGTGTGAAGCAAACTTTTGCTTTGGTCTTGAAGTTTACAGCTAGACTAAGTGAACATTGCTACACATACAAAAAGTTTTGTTTACAAATAAGCATGTGTTTCTCCTAAGTATTGCTGTCATTTCCAGTGATTTTTTGTTACTGACAAATATTCTGTAACACACTACCATCTCCTGTGCTTGATACTAATGATGGATGCATTTGATGTGCAGGAACTTGAAAAATCTGTCTCTCAGAGGAACACTAGCACCAGAGCTCAAAAACCTCACTCACATGAAGTCCATGTACGTATTGAACAACTGACAGCTGTTTGGGTGTTTTCTTTGTTTTGAAGTGTCTCACTTGTAGCATTATTCTCTCATCTTTGAATGCAGTATTTTACGCAATAACTCTTTTGCTGGTATCATCCCTGATGGCATTGGAGCTCTAAAAGAGTTGGAGGTGCTAGATTTTGGATACAATAATTTCAGTGGCCCACTTCCACCTGATCTTGGCAGCAATCTCTCCCTGACAATCCTGTAAATAGATTGTGGCCAATGATATTTTTGATAAATTTTGTGGCAAACATTATTATTGTTTATGTTTTCCTTCTACCAGTTCATTAAGTCCATTTTCTGCTTCCATTACAGTCTCCTGGACAACAATGGGCTTCTGAATTGTTCGTTGCCTGAAATTCATCGATTGAAGATCCTTTCTGGATGCCAAGCAGTTGAAAATGAGCTACATGATGCAGATATTGGTTTATCTAGCATGCGGTATGCCATCCAATATGATAAACTTGAATACACATTTTTGTCAGTCAATGCTTACATTAGTACAGTTTTCTGCGAGAGTTTTTGGACAAATTTAGTGGTGATGATAATTTGTATTGTTCCCAAAAATTAGCAATTGTTTTTGGCAAATGTCAATAGACATGAGGTAAGGTTTCTCCTATATCTATAGTCTCAAAAGGAATGATTCTTCATTGTCTTTTGGTATTTTGACATTTCAATCCTGATTGATTAGTTAATTTTTTTATTATATTTGCATAATTTCTTTTGTTAATGTCCCTTATTTTCTGAAATATGTTTTTTTTTATCTTTCAAATCTCTTATAGGAATGCTGCCCAGACTGAAAATGCAGTTCAAAAGCGACAGCTGAAAGTTGCTGGTGCCCCATTACCAAAAACAGCAAGGTCTTCAATTGCATCAACAAGGCGTTTCTTTGATCCATACATTCCATTAATGCAACCATCTCCTCCCTCTAAAACTGCTCCAACCTTGCCAACACCTTCTGTGAAACATCCTCCTCCACCAGCAAATCCTACAGAAAATGCCCCTGTGCAGCCACCTCTGCCTGAGCCAAATGCAAATTCTCCTTCTGTAAACAAGTCTACTTCTTCTTCAGTTCCAATTCCACCCCCCTCGAATATTCCTGAAACACTAGTAAAAGGTTTTCCCCACAAACATCATCATGTTGTGATAATTGCTGCATCCATAGGAGGCACCTTATTTCTTATTTTCTTGCTTGCCACGATATATCTCTGTAAAACCTCTAAGGCTACTGTCAAACCCTGGGCCACAGGCTTGAGCGGACAGCTTCAGAAAACATTTATAACAGGTAATTCTTCTTCCTCAACGGACATAGGACCTGGTTGTGCATATTTTACAATTCCTTGTGCCATGAGTCACTCATTAAGGCGTAACCATGCCCTTGTTGATAATTGGATTTATTGATTTGTTTATGTTGATGTTCCTCGTCCAGTCATGTATTGACACAAAGAATGCATTTCAGGTGTGCAAAAGCTTAAAAGATTGGAGCTTGAAGTGGCTTGTGAAGATTTTAGCAATGTAATTGGTTCTTCACCAATCGGCACAATGTACAAAGGAACCTTGTCCAGTGGAGTTGAAATAGCTGTGGCCTCTGTTGGAGTGACATCTGCCAAAGATTGGTCTAGGAATCTAGAACTTCAGTTCAGGAAGAAGGTACGTATGAGAAAATCCTGTTGAACTTAATGTGTTTTTCTTATTGGTAGAGTTAAACTTCATGCTTTGCTGGTGCTTTTTGAAATTACAAAATTCTGTGTGTTTATGTTTCAGATTGAGACATTATCGGAAGTGAACCATAAAAATTTTGTTAACCTTCTTGGGTATTGTGAGGAGGAGGAGCCCTTTACAAGAATGATGGTTTTTGAATATGCTTCTAATGGGACACTCTTTGGGCATTTGCACTGTGAGTTCATAATCTTTGTTTGTGTGATATTACTGCACCATTAGGCTTATGTGCTTAGATCTTTAGATTGTGACATACCTGGCGTTTGAAGCTATTAATTTTGAGTTCTTGCCTTTAGGTAATTAAAAACACACACACACTCTCTCTCTCTCTCTCTCTCTCCATCTCTTCATAGGTCTCTGTTTATTGTTGCAAATGACTGTAACCTGTGTTTAATGTTATGTTAGATTGTAACCTTTAATTTTGGTTGGTCCTGCAGTTAAAGAATCGGAGCACTTGGACTGGGGAATGCGGCTGAGAATTGCAATGGGCATTGCTTATGGTTTAGAGCATATGCATCAACTGAACCCGCCAGTTGCCCACAGGAATCTGAACTCCTCAGCTGTCTGTCTCACCGAGGACTATGCAGCCAAAATCTCTGAGTTCAGTTTTTCTAATTGTACTACCCTTGAGCTGCAAGCATCTGCCAAGAAGCTCTCAGGCATGCCGTCTGCAAATCCAGAAAGCAATGTCTACTCATTTGGTGTGCTGTTATTTGAAATGGTTACGGGTAGGCTTCCTTACTCTGTGGATAATGTTCCCATGGAAGACTGGGCATCAGACTACCTGAGAGGAGACCAACCCCTCAAAGAAATTATAGATCCAACTCTGGAATCCTTTGAAGAAGGGAAGCTGGAGAGCATTGACAAAGTGATAATATCTTGTGTGCACCCTAACCGGGAACAAAGACCAACAATGAGAGAAGTCACTGCAAGATTAAAGGAGACAACTGGCATAACACCAGATGCAGCTGCTCCAAGACTCTCTCCTCTTTGGTGGGCGGAACTTGAGGTTGCATCCGCAGACAGTAGCTAAAATGCAAAGAACCAGCTACTGTAGGACTGGTGAGGCGTCAAATGTAGAGTGGCCTGTAGGTGTGTGTATACAACTTGTATCTATCGCCGCTAGTGAGATGCTTGTATATAACGGACATCCGTTAGAAATCTGGGAAGTCTTCTCCGTCAATTTTCTTTTATTTCAGAAAAGAAATGTGTTTCTGGGTCTTCCGACGTAGCCTTGAGATTCACCACCGCAGGCGCATCTATATTTCAACTTCACCTCGATTGTTCTTTCAGTGTAGTGCCTACTTTTCTCCGCACACAACCTGGTTGAGTTATTCAAAATTGTGAATTTTTGTTCAGGAATACCGAGCAGCAAGAGAGAGACTGATTCAACTTTGGGCCTAACTCGCAAATTGTAGGCAGACTGTTCTGGACCTTCGACCTATTCGACTTTCAACTGTAAAGGTGGCCGAGCAGGGCTAAGAATTTCCGCGTGCAGACTCAAGAATTTCTGCGTGCGTGTAAGTGGAGGTAAAGAAAAGATTTCAACGGAGAGAAATAAAAAAATAATAATAATAAAATCAAATTAAAATTTGAATTTTAGGAGGGCACGCGGCTCCGCCGGCCCGTCAAGCAATTTCAAGATGGCGATTCTGCCAAGACAAAGTTGATTGGGTCAACCCTTTTACTGGAACAGATGTTGCCGTTCTGATTAAACTAATCCAAGCCTTTGTCTTTCCCCCGAATTTAACGTTTTCTTTTCACCTCTTCCAGTATTGGGACGGAGAGGATTTGATCATATTTCTATTTCCGGAATTCGCTGTAGAACGCAAAATACAGAAACAAGCGCGCCAGAAACCGACCAGGATCCAAATTTTGGTAACAGTAATTGTTTAAAAGAATGTCATGGAAAAAAAGTAATTATTACACAAGATAATTAAAAGTAGTAGAGCGCATGTAACAAAAACTAAAGAATAAACAGCGAAAGATAACAACACGAAACCAATATCAGCCAATTCCTTCAGCTGAAAGTTACCGTCACTTGCAAAAATCTTCAAAATGAAGTTGGATATTACAAGGCATGTGAAACCGATGTGAAAGGCTACTTCTACGCACAGCTTGATGACTTCATGATGAGCGATGACATTTTGGGCCATCCCCTCCTTTCATGCCATGTGCAGCCTGTTTCGTCTCTCCTCTTTGCAAATTGCAGCCTCCTTTCCAACGTAAAAACTATGGAAGAGCCCCCTTCGTTCGCTCTATGAGAACAAGATATTGCGAACAGGTAGTTACAAATTTACGATGTTGTCATCCATGCGGCGGGACCCTTGGCTTTCCTTCCAGCCCAATGCCCCTGCTACTACTCGTGTCTAATATCACCGTCTCTCTGTCACCAGTCGTTTATTCCTTTATAAATCATTTCACTTTTCGATTCTTGTTCTTCTTCTCTGTCGTTGATTTTAACAGTGCCTACTCAATCGTGTTCAATGATTCCTTCATTTGGGCTGTACATGTAACGTATCCACACAAGGTAGATAACAAGTAAAAGAATAATTTGTGTGTGAATAAGCTCAATGAAGTAGATTGAAAGAAGCACAAAGACATGCTATTCTCGATGTCTCAAGGTTTTCAGATGGAGCAGGATCAGATAACTCCCATCAGCTCCACAGATTTTCGAAGAAGCACATGGACATGATTGGGATTACAACATATCAATTGCACTTAAACAGGATGAAATTTGTGGGCGACAAACATGAGTTGTCCCTAAAAGTCCAATGGCATTCCAAACATCTTGTTTATCTCATCCATGGCTTCTTTTGTAAAGACTGTTGGCTCAAACAAATCAGGATCACTCGAGCCAAATGACTTTGTTGGTGGCTGAGCTTGTTGACATTCCAAATTATCATCTGGAAGTATTGAAAACCCACCAAGATCTTGTTTCCTAGCTGGTACTTTATCCTGCCTTTTTGGTCTCTTTGCCCGTACAAAATCCATTGGCCTCCCGAACATGTTATTTATATCATCCATAGCCTCCTTCAAGTTGATTGTAGGGTCCACTAAGCCATGGTGGCAAACATCTTCGACAACAGGCTCATCCAAGATGGTAGAACCGACAAACCTGTGAATAACTGTGTCTTCTCCAATCTTCACTCGAGATGAGCTCTCTGCATCCATATGGTTCAAACCTTCAGACGGAAGATCCTTTGGACGTGGGAAGACAAAAGTATTGTGTGTAGCAGAGGCGTGAGAATCTTCTCCCAGATTTGCAATCTCACTGTGCTCTAAGTTGTCATCGTCATCTGTTCTATCACTGTTCCTGTCACCTTCATCTTCAACAAATATTCGCAATGGTTCTTGATGAGGCTGGCAGGTTTGAGACTTACCGTGCAGCATTCCCACTTCCTCTTTCTGACGTTGTGATTCATATCCATTGTCTGAGTTGTCGTCCATGAATATATTGAAACCATTGTTCAAATCTTTTTTTAACCGACTACTTTGGCCTCCTCTGCTAAATGGAGCAGTCTCCAAAGGCTTCCTAAACATGCTATTTATAGCATTAATGGCTTCCCTTGTATAAATAGTAGGATCCACGAGTCCATGGTGGCGGGCATCTTCTGCTTCAGATTTTCCATCTATGGCTTTGCCTACGAACTTCACCACGATCGTATCATCACCAGAGACCATCTTGTGGTCACCTAGGTCTCTTTCTTTAGCTAGTTGCTTCTTAGAGTTTTTTCTATGATACTTTTCTGAGGCATCGGCACGGTTAGATTCTTTTGTTGGCTTCACATTCTGTAAGCAAGCATCCAGCAACTTTTTAGGTCTAACTTTAGTGCTGCATGTGTTCTCAATTTTCTGTTCAGCTATCCCAGCAGACATTGGCCTTTCTGCAGTTCTTCCTTCATGATGCTGAGGACATTTTTGAAACGTTGGGTACCAGAAGTCTCGCCAAACAATCAGGAAAAAGCATAACATGCAAAATAAAAAAAAACACTACCTGGATTTTCTTGTTTTTGTGTCCCTCAATCCGGTGAAGGAACTGCTCATATGATTTCTGTAATTCCCTAACGGGCTCGGCAAGGCTGTACATAAGGTTTTAGGATAGTAAACAAGCTTGTGTACAATTTTTTCAAAAAAAAAAAAGAAAGAAAGAAAAAAAAAAAGTAAGCAACATGTACACTGATGTATCTACATGTATCATACACCACTTAAAACCATCAAGAAGCAATATAAAATCACCTAGAACAAGAACTACATACCATAAAATGATCTACTCATCAAACTACCCTTCCATACCTGATGCAGCGGAACCAGTAAACTATCAATCACAATATGCTGTCAAACTTGACACAAGGCACACAACATTTTTCACTACTATCTAAACTTCTTGGCAATATTTAGCCTCTAGAAGCCCAGAAAATTGAAAGGAAGAAAGAATATGATACAATTAGCACTGATTAAAACAAGAAAGTAATCCATAACCCTTAACAAACTCATGCGTCTGAAGATTAAAAATATAAAATACCAAACTTACTTCTTCACCCCTAAATGGTACATCTTTTCTGCCTCATCAAATTTCTTCAGCTTCTCGTAGTAAAGAGCATATGCCTGGTAGAATAATGCACACTCTGTCCCTATGTGATTCATTTCCATGGTTCTCAACAGTGCTTTTGGTTCATCTACATAGTCCATCTGCGCAGCAGTCCCATTCGAAAAGTGGTTTAAGGAAAAAGAAACCAGTCAATAACAAAACCAAGGGAAAATAGGACAGTGTTTCTTCGAAACATATGCTTAGTTTGGAAAATTTCTCACTTCCAATTGGGCTGTGTCTGTCTAATGAGAAACCCATGTCAAAACATTGAATAAGTTCCTTGTCTTGAAATTCTATGACTCAAATCCTTATAGTCAAATTTCATTTCTCAGTACCTTTGCTGAAATTTTTATCACCAAAGAAACGAATTGCTGCAGATGTTCGGCTTTCTGGCTGAGGAAGTTCAGTACACTGCAATCAATTATCGGTGAATCCAAATTAAGGGAGACTAATGCTATCCCTCGGTCGACATTGAGTCATGCTTTTTTTTGGGTTTTAGCTGTTGCTTGCTTTGTTATTTATCGCGCAACCAAACAACAACTAAGGAGTCAAAACAATAAACCAAAGAACCAAAGCTGGAATGCATCTTTCATCCTCTAAATAGAGCAATCCCCCAAACGACCCATCACCCAAAAAAAAAAAGACAACAAAAATCAAACAATATCAATACATAAAACGAGATGGGTAGTGTTAATTTACCAGCTGCAGCCAAACACGAAGATAGCGCACGTCGTTTCTGTAACGCCGATCAGACTGAAAGGTCTGCGTACATTTTTGCAAAAACCGAGGCAGCTTTTCTCTCAATAAATGAGAAGGCAGAGACTCCTTCATCTTCTTAACACCTCTGCGAAACAAGTTAGAATCAATCCAACAAGTAGAGAGTTTTCAACTAATGTCCTTTTTCCCTCTGAAACTCAATCGAAGACGAGGAGTAGATGCTAGTACCGAAGCCAAGGGAGAAGCGGGTCTTTGCCATTATAGGATTTGATATCTGAGATTAAAGAGGAAAACAGATCGTTGTGCTGTGAGTTCGTCCCGGCCATTTACGTTTCAACCCCTATTTCTGCTTCGCGATTTGTGGATTGAGTCGCCGCCGGGCGAGGGAGATCGAAGAACTGTAAGTTATTGGTGCTGTCGTTGACGTCGCCGCTGTTATTGTATGTTTGGATTTTGAATTTCTCCGGAGGCGGCATGCTTTGGGCCTGTTGGGGTTTTGCGTAATTTTAACAAAAGTCGGTTTCCAGTTGTCGGTAGGGCATCTATGTAGTCGGGAGTCTGGGTCCGAGTGGTTGCATAAAAAAATCAGAAATACGAGAATGGGCAAGCGCTGTTTGTGGAAACCGGTTTCACCTGAGCGTTAAGTCTCCCTCTTTCTTTCTCATTTTGCGCTCTCGATGGCTGAACCCGAAGAGAGGGCCGACCCGATTCGGCAAAACCCTAACCACGTGGAGGAAGGCATCGATGAAGAAACTGAAGAAGAAGAAGAAGAGGAGGAGGAGGAGGAGGAGCTCGAACCCCGACCAAGGAAGCCCCAGCCCCGCATAGAGCGGCTGAAGCTGGAGAACCTCCTCCGCAGGATTCAGAACGAGAAAGTGCCGCTTCGCGTCCATGACGTCATCATCAGGGGAAATACCAAGACAAAAGAGTCCTTGCTCGAAGCCGAAACGGCGTCTCTTAAAGATGCTTCCTCTTTGCAAGACTTGCTCGAGGCTTCCAAAGTCGTCAATTTCAGGTTGCAGTCGCTCGACATCTTTGATTCCGTAAAAATCACCCTCGACTCCGGCCCGCCGGAGCTTCCTGAGACTGCCAATGTCGTCGTCGAGGTTGTTGAGGCTAATAGCCCAGTCTCTGGCGAGGTCGGCGCCTACACTAAAGGCGAGGTATGCCCTGTAGGCCTTCTCTTTTCCTCAATCAGTAGGAAGGTGTGTAATGTGTGTGCTTTTCGCATTGTGTTCGGTTTCAATTTTTGGCTGGCAATCGCTGTTGATGTGGTTATCGAATAGTATTAGTGAGAAAGTGCAGGAAACAATTTTCTATGTGATTATACTGACAATTGATTGACAATCTGGAAAGATGAGTCATTTTTGGTTGCTATATGTGATTCGTCAATACATTTGTTGATCGAATGTTGTGTTTGGTAAATGTAAAGGATTGGTGTAATATTTGTACTTGTGGTTTTGTACAAAATTGCTGCATTGTAGCTACATTATAGTGCTTTTGATTGAAATTCTACAGGATGAATTTTATTTATTTATTTATTCGGTGGAATTGGTGTGTCATTGGTAAATGACTTAGTGCTGTATTTGGTTGCCAAAAAGAGTGATGTGGAAGAGAACTTCATTTTCCAGTAAATATGTGTGATTGTATACTCCTTTGATGCTTGCATAGATGCTTATGATGAATATCCATTGAAACATATGCACATTTTAATTTCAGTATATTAAGTGGAATATGTATGATGTGGGCTTTTATGTCTTCCATTAATGATGTCTGATGTCTGAAGTTTCTGTGTTTGGATTATTGTGGAAGTGTCTATGCTTATCATTTATCTTTATCATCGTGAATTGAATTGCAACAGATTTATTGGCAATTACATTGTTCTTCCTTAAGTTCTGAATGCTCTTGTAGGCTAGATTTTCAACAATTGAAGGATCACTCAAGTTGAAAAACATACTTGGATATGGGGACCTTTGGGATGGGTCTTTGGCATTTGGTTATGACCACATGGCAGAGGTGAGTGCTGGCGTGTACTTGCCAAGATTCAGACGATTTATTACACCAGTCACAGCACGAGTATTCTCGCTATCTCAAAATTGGGAAAAATTTTCTTCTTTCAAAGAGCAATCATTGGGCCTCTCTCTTGGCTTATTCTCAACTAGGAACCATGACTTGTTCTATAATCTTGCATGGCGCACCTTGACAGATCCATCACAGGTGGCATCCAAGTCAGTAAGGAGGCAGCTTGGTCATGGTCTACTTTCATCTTTAAAGTACACATTCAAGATTGACCACAGAAATTCATCTCTAAGGCCTGTGCATGGATATGCATTTGTTTCTACAACACAGATTGGTGGCCTTGCACCAGACAGCAGAAGCTTGCGTTTTTTGCGCCAGGTTTAACACTCCTCTCATTGATGGTCTTGTGCTTTCTTTGTTATTGTACATGGGAGATTTTTGAAGAATCTCTGCATGTACGCAGGTACATACATGCACCCACAGGCATGCAGGCACCTGTAGCATTGTCTAGAAACTAAATGCCTGTTTTGTAGGCTAAATACTCATGTTGTGTACAGACTATATTAATGAGTCATATTCCCCTCTCCTTCTGTGCCAACCTTTTGGCAAAGCTTTATTGGCCAAGCCATACTCATCAATTTTGCACAGAGCTTGTGATTTTGTACATTTGCTTTACATGGTAAAGACAAGAAAAATAAGGACTATTAGAAGTAGATCTAAACATTTTGGGAACTTATATTTATTATTGGCTTAATGGAATATATGGCTTTAAGCTAGGCTTTTTACGACAAGGCCTTTTTCCCTGAAATTCCCTTTGGCTATTGTGTTGCTGATAGGATACTGAATTATGCTACAAAAGAGAAGAGGTGTTAATTTGGAGGACTTGTTCAGGAGATACAGAAGAAAGATCAATATTGTTTTTTATCATTGTTTTGATTTGAACATTTTTTGGTTGCATTAAACAGGAGTTTGATGTTCGCTATGCTGTGCCTCTTGGAGTTTATCATTCTGCGCTCAACTTTGGGATCTCAGGTGGTGTTATTTTTCCCTGGGGACATGGATTCTTGGACATGCCTTCTCCATTGCCAGAGAGATTCTTCTTGGGCGGCAATATATCTCCAGTCTGTACTTTGGGACACCCAACAGCAATATGGGGGTTTAAAACAAAAGGAATAGGTCCTACTGAGCCTCGAAGGCAGTTGCAGAAATCATCTGATGAGAATTCTGATCCTGGAAGGGATTACCTTGGAGGTGACCTTGCAGTTACTGCATTTGCAGATCTTTCTTTTGATTTTCCATTGAAATGGTGCAGAGCAAAGGGAATCCATGGGCATATTTTTGCATCTGCTGGGACTGTTGACAAATTAACAGAAAGTGCATACCTAAAGTTTTCGCTGAGGAAGTTTGCAGAATCATTTAGAAGCTCAGTAGGAGTTGGACTTGTTGTCCCTACAAGTTTGTTCCGCCTGGAGGTTAGTAAAGACATCTCAATCATTCTTTGATCCCAGAGAACACTAGATAAAATATAGAATTTAAGGTCTTCAGTTTAAAGAAGCCAAACAATAAAAAACATTTAGTTTGGTCTGTAGGTTGCATGAGTTAACTTCAGGCAATGCTTGTTGGGTGTCCTGGTAAGAATGAACAGAAGCTTCTAGTTTTTCCTTGATGCATCATGTGTGGGTTTAAGTTCCAACATTGATCAAGTTATTAGGTTTGATCAGGGTAATGACATGGCTTCTGTGTATGTGTGTGCACCTTCACTCGAATGTGCATATGTGTGTGAGCACTCATTCACGCACTCTGGCATTAGGCTACCTACTTCGAAAGAAAATCATTTTTTGACAAGGCAATTTTCAACTTTTTCTCTAGGATAGGTTTTTAATTGTGGATGGAAAGGGATGCAATTAGGCGTAATTCCTTGTTGAGGCTTCTTTCAAAATTCTCGTCAGTTATGCAATTTGTTGCAATTATTTAGCAGCTTTTTCAGTTTTTGTCCTGAATGTGGCTAACACTAGTTGGCAAACATCTGCTGAGATTCATATACTGAGGTGCTGCTTCAGATACTTGCGGATATTTTCTGTTTCTGCCTGGCTATTTTGTTTTGACAACGATAGTCCTTTAATTCCTCTACTAATGAGGTTGGCTTTGGCTCCAGGTAAACTACTGCTACATGCTGAAGAAATTAGATCATGATCGTGGGAAATCAGGTTTCAGGGTCAGCTTTTCTACTCCGTGAAATTTGGACACTATTCATTGATGCATGTTGTCATGGTACCAATATCAGACAACCTTCAATCTTTTGTTCCAATTGTAATTTTGAATCGCGGGTTGAAAGTCGGGAAGTCCGGACTTTTAGAAGCACCGTGGCAATAACGTGATATACCGAGGTATTGATGTAGCCCTGGCCTTTGAGGGCGTGAAATGAAGCCACCGAGTGTTCCATTTACGTACATGATACAACGGGCCATACGATATGATTAGTTCTCTTTTCTTTTGTTGAGACCCTAAAAAATTATTTTGATTCTGATTCTACATTCCCATCTTTTTGGTTTGGGAAATTGCGGGTTTGTTTAAGAAAATGAGTTTTGAATTATGATGACCCCAAGTATGGAATAATAGAGAGACAAATTATTGAGAAGAAAAAAAATGATATGATTCGTTTCACGATTCGCTCTGTAAGTGTCGGAAATCTGCCGACTACGAAAAGTTTTAGTATTGCGGCAAAGATTGGACTAATATGCTAGCTTTAATGCAACGGTCAGAAGTAAGTTATTCGCACGGAAACTGAGGGATGTGTATGGAATGAACTTACACGGTGTTATATGAGCCATGACGTCCGTGGGAATGCCGGCGGCAAACTTTTCTTGGATACAGACACAGCTGAAGAAGGAGGGCATGCAATTGAGAATTTCATATAAAATATAGAACCTTGAAAGCAATTGCATCTTCGAAGGTGCCACCAACATGCACCGCCTACCGTGACTTTTGTCTAGAATACAATCAGATGACGAGGGAATCGCAAAATAAATTATTCATTGTAGAAAATTTGGGGGACTAGGATGGAAAGAGACTAATAACATTATATTTTAATCTACTTTGAATTTTACCGAGGTGTATTGCTAATAAATTTTGCCAGGAATAATTGTCAACTCAAATTTGCAGTCAATCAGCGTCAGACCGGGGCGGCATCTTTTACTGGCTGGCGTTTCAAGTTTGGATGCTTATCGACGAAGAACTATGAATAATCAGGTCACAACTAGTTCAAACCCGACGACTTGGACGCCGGGTCGTTGAAGTAGACACCACAAAAATTTTAAGCTCTGATAAAGTCAGCAAGGAAGACCTAATCCCCGGAAGAAGAACATTGCCAGCCAATCGGAAATCGAAGATTCCAGTTTGATTCAAATCGTTATCTTTCAGAGCAATTTACGGGGGGGAGAAAGAACAAAAATTAGTGCTTTTCTTTATAAGTGAAGTTATTTCTTGTTAGCTTGGAGTTGACTTGAGCAGGGACTTGATCTTTGAACAGCTTTTTGATGGGGGCAATCCTCTTTGATCTTGGTTGCTTATAAATAAAATTATTACCTGCTTCCGTTCGAGGTTCTGATGAAAGCATAAGCCGAATTGGTTATTGTGGTTCTGGAAAAATCCAATCCGTAATTAAAACCCAAAATAAGTTTAACTGGTTGACCGTTCAATCGTTTTGGTTCACAGACATGTTAAGAGTTTTAGACTATTAATAGAGACGCTACTTTCATCTTCCAAGGCAATGTAACAAGCCTAAGCATTGTGGACCAATTGTGACTTTCACCTCGACTCTCTCTACAGATGACACTGCATTGGATACTCTTCAACTTTGGCCAACTTGACCCTCCGATTCCAAGGAAAAAGATACTTGATGACATCAAATAAACTTTAGCTTCTTAAAATTTAACTTCTCTCTAATTAAGATTAAGCACGTGCTTACTAGCTTTTTTACTCATAGTAATTACGTTAGCTTGCTTTATTTTGAAATAATCACATAAGACTAGAAATTATTTCAAGAGCAAGATAGTATATATATTCTTAATTTTGTTGACTATTTATGTTATATAGGATGTAAATTTGGGAAGAAAAAAAATAGAAAGGTTCATGATCTATGAAAAACTGTAATACAATCTAAAATCCTCACTCTTCCAAAACTCCCACGAAGAAAAAAAAAAAAAAATCCAAGATAACAACCATAATAGTCTATTCTATATAGCATAACCACGTAAGAATACAAAGAGAATTAGTGCGATCATTGACGAAAAAGGGGACGTTGCGTATCGTGGTTTGGAACTTAGCTTGGGAGCCGGAACATAGAGATGTTGTTCTCGAGTTTGACTCACTTAAGGCGCTGCACCTAGTTTCCTCTCAGTAATGCAAAGTTCACCCTTTAGCCATGTTTCTTAATGAAATTCAAAGTTTGCGTCGAAGAAATTGGAATTTAGAATTCAAGCATATTTTGTGAGAAAGTAATGCTTATGCGGACTTTCTTGCCAAATTGAGTGCTACTAGTACTGCTAGTGAAATCTTTCGCAATCTCCCTCGAGCGGCTGCTGTTAGACACAGGGAGACATGGCGATGTCTTTCTTAAGAAATAGTTCTCAAAATATGCATCACCGCTCAGTGCACTTAATTGCTCGAGTTTGGTCAACTGGTTTAGGTAGTTTATTCAAAAAATTTTCGCTTTTTCCTACAAAGACGCAGTGTAACCCCCAAATGCATATATTAATTTCAAGAATCAACAGTATTGGCAAAATGAACATACTGATCAGATCACAACTTTACTGACCGCTACTTGGTTATTAATTTATCAGGGCTACGTCGCGTACAGATAATTCATTGAGTTCTCTTGAGTTGTGCTTAACAACTGTGTTCATTAATGCAGGTGGGGTTAAGATTATAGAGAGAGAGAGAGAGAGAGAGAGAGAGAGAGAGAGAGAGAGAGAGTTGTCAATGGTTACCAATTTTCGTCAAAATTGAAATTGTGATGTTAAATTCATGCGAGCAGTTTATATTATTGGTGGCCAGAAATGGCGACTGGTAATACGTCACTCTCACTGGGCAACAAATATGCTTGAAAATGAGACGAAAAATGCCTTTGAGATCGGGTTATCAATACAATATATAATCGAATTCCAATAATACTTGTTTCCTTTCAATCCATGCCATGCATACGTTTTCCTGCGTGAAGGCTACTCCTCAATTAATTTATTAGCATTATTTAATTTGCTCTTAATTAAATGCATACACATTTACTATAGTACCCATCCATAATTTTCCCTCTCCTCTCACTTTTTTTTTTCTTTCTTTTTGTATTGGCATCAACCGCTCTTTTGGTTTATATTTACAATAAGATAAATAAATTCGCAAAAAAAATCTCATTGCAGTTTGATCTTAAGAAATAACCTTATTCACTAAGTGGAAATTTTAGGGCTACTTTTCCAATTAAACCAACTCTAGAGCTCGATGGCTTTTTATGTAATCACAAACCAGTGTCGGGGTATGTATACCATTGAGAAAGTGGATCACGACATGATCGACACATCGAGATTTATTACAGCCTTTTTTTTTTTTTTAATCTAACTTATTATACCCTTTATAGGATTGTGAAATGAGGTACTAAAACCTTTTGTGCATATATATAGCCGCAATAGTCCACAGAAATTAATAGCCAGTGATGGCAGGGAGCAGTTGTGGCATTCTTGTGTGAAACGAAGCTTCCTGGAAACTCGAAAGGTCAACCAGAGTTTTGGTGTGTATGTATAAATAAATTGAATGGTAGTTAGCCATAACATGTGTACCTGACATTGCGATTTCATTAATTGCACGGCATGCATAAACTGTATGCACATAATATATGCATCGGGATGATGATGATGATGATGATGTAATGGTCGTGCATCCACACATACATCAAAAAATTTTGCAATCAAATTAAAAAAGAAAAAGATATGTGATCGAGGAAAAGGACAGACATGCTCATTCTCAGAGGATGGTAGATCCGCATTAATAGGTTCACGTATTCTCATGCACATTATACAAAAGTAAATTTGAAGAAAGAGAACCAAAGGAAGAAAAACAAAGGTCCTGCGAAGAGTTGACTTTACAGGTTGGGTGCTTGATGCCGAATCTCCTCAGAACTATTCCTTTTTGTTTAATAGTTTTCACAGGCAAGCACAGCCCACTATTTCTCACAAGTGATCTCAGCTTGAATTACAGAATACTATGGCGCCCATGCATATTCTAATTTATTATTGTTCCATTCATATATATATATATATATATATATATATATATATATATATATATTGAATTAAGAAGTTTAGCATATTTCTTATTGTTTTTCCAAAATTAAATTTGATGCACTGCGTTATACATTTCCAAGAAGTATTAGCAAGGAAAGAAGAGACAAAAAAAAATGTAATCCATTGCCATTTAGTTAGGGATTTTTTTTTTTAAAAAAAGAAAAAAATATCCTGAGGTCTATTGATTGAAAGCTATACACTAGCAAGTAGCTCTTTAATTTCACTTTAGTTCATAATAGAGTCATTTTATTAGTATACTAAAACTCGCCCTCCACCTATGCCAGTCCTCCTTTTATATTTATATATGCATGTAAAACTTGTTGGCTTGATGCTCAGAGACACTCTTGCAGTCACCCGAAACACCTCACTGATTTTATTAGAACTGCTAACTATTTCACACAACCCTCTGCAAGCACAACACCTTCTGGACGGCTTTGCTTATTCTTGATTTTTCTCAAGATCCCCGTGATGGTGGCCGAGTGGTTTTTAGGTAAAGAAAAGTGGAAACTTCAATAAATGGTTACATGTGTCATGTAAAGGCTCGCCAACACGTAAACCATACATAAATGGGGTTAGAATACACGGGGAAGGAATATTGTTAGGTTTAATTACGTGCGGAAATCATATGCCACTTTTGGGAGTAATCTGTAGTCACAAGCATAACTACGCTCATGTGTGTGATGGCAATTTCATGTGAATCTCAGAAGTTGGAGAATTATGTTTTTGGCCTGTATCGTAACACAACCATTTTTCTTTTTTCAACTTCAATAAATTTTCCTTCTTCTTGCTTTTCTTTTTATTTTTTCTACGTTAAATAAATTTAATTATAAATTGAACGGGAGTGACTTTTAAATATTGTGACAAAAGGTTAAAAAAATTGATAGAACTGTCATGATCTAAGTACAAAGCTCTATATATGACGTTCTTGAATATGGAACCATGATTAATATTCGAAGCTTGAGTCTGTCCTAGGTGATAATGGAGCTACATGATCCTGTTAATATTTAAATTTATTACAAGTGACTTGGGGTACAGTAAATTTACCATCTCAAACCCTTAAATAGAATCGGGACAAAAGTGCCAACCTTTCTTGTTCTCTCCAAACAAAATCACAAATCAAAAATTTTTCATAGAGAATTGAGTTCTTAGTGCCGGATCTAAGATTCAAACAATAATTACTAGATATAACCACACACCCAAAAAAAAAAAAAATTCTTTGTAGTATATTCAAATATTAAATAAGTCAAGGAACGTTGGATATCCAACACATTTTTTACACCTTAAAAAGGTTTGCATTGGAAGTCTCATCGCTGGTGACACTCATTTCATAATCATTTTTCGTCTGCTTTGCCCTAACGAACCCCCAGGCATATATCCTGACACTGCTTTTCTTTTCCCAAATTGGTCAATGGTCAGGGCTTTTAGCTCCGGAACAGACAGCGAGGGCCCACATATCCTCTTCAGGACTAAACGTATGCTCTTTGTTAATTAATCATGATCACCGTAGTAAAATTTCGTCTCAAGTAGTAAAAGTCCCAAAAATTCCTCGACATTCTATTGATAATTGGGTGTCCCACCAAAGCCGATCATAATTCATGTTGATATTGCAATAGATGCCATGATTAATTTGCATAGTTCGGTTTCTGTAGGCTTCTTTGGATTAGGAATATATATATATACTCTAGCTAGCCATCTTCAAAATGAGATTAAAGATATGCAACAAATGTACGTTACAAAGACCCTAGAGAAATCTATAAATGTGGTTGACAGGTGAGGATGAGGACTCCTGGACAGGGACAAAAGACAAATCCGTGATTCTCGTCACAAAGACAGTGGACAGTTTTTTTTTTTTTTCCAAGTCTTTCAGCGAGTGAGTGACAGGCCAGCAAGATTTGATAGGGCCAACCTGCATTTATGACCATTTGCATCTTCTCTTTGCCAACCTGTACCATTATTCTTCGTGCTCTCCCTCTTTTTTCCCTTTAAAATTTGTTTATTAAGACCAGAGCACGGGTGTAGGGTTTGTAAATTTGTGTTTTGACTTAAACACAAATTTATTAGCGTTTATTAGTGTTTTTATTAGTGTTTAACAAACTCTGAAAATTGTAATAGCCCATAAAACACACTATAATTTAAACTTAAATTTTTGAGTGAAGTGAGAAAATATATGTTTCTTTTTTTGAGATAAAAATATTCATTGTTACATGTGTTAATTTTAAATTATATAATTTTTTTCTTATTTATTAAATTTTATTTCTCAAAATACTAGTAATTATAATTAAATAATCAATTACGTCTATGGACAACAAATTTTGAAATTATAAATTTATCAACCTTAATAACAAAACTCAACTATAATGTCAAATAAACTCTTCTTCGTTTCACTTTTTGGCATTATGCCAAGTTTTGTTATGCATTTTAGGTTTGGGTTCTAGTAATTGTATATTGATATTTGAACTTCATTATAAAAATAGATTATTATTGTTTATTACATATTATATAATGTACTTCATTCATCATTGTATAATATTAATAAATAAATAAATAACTGACTTGTGTTACCGATTGTATCATCATCCTGGTCTAATTTGAGTCGCAAGAGGGTAATGCTAATGGTCTATGAGAGGGTATCAGATAGAGTGGGTATTCTGAGCTTAGGTAACTCTGTTTAATTACTCCCAATAAATTGAGATCCAATTAATTAATATTGACAATGCTTATTTACAAAATTTTCATATTAATGATTTGTCTTTGGAGTATGAAGACTTGAAACATCTAGTAAGTATTACATAAAATAATCCATTTATATAGCTGGCAAAGCCAAAACAATAAGTTTGAATTCAAGTAATATATCCTCATGTAAAAGTGACAAAAACTATTAGGATAGCTTAAATTTCAAAGGTTTGTATGCCTCAATTATACCCCATCAAATTACTGGGCCCGAATAGAGTTATCTCATACAATAATTTTTCTCTTTGACAAAATATATATTTGTCCTCGGACATAATTTCTGGTTGTGTTATATTTTTTTCCTTGGATCAATGACCACGACATGGTAGGATGAGGACTTTGAGTTCGAGTCTTATAAAAAAAAAAATCAAAAAGGAAAAAAAAGTAACATCATCCTGTTCTTCATGTTGTTCAATTTTCAAACTGCAGGTTTTTTTTTTTTTTTTCTAAGTCCAGCCTCAAGCCTATGACAAGAGTTATTGTCCACATGTGGAACTCATCATACATACACATACATGCATAGCTACATTGAAATAAATCATGCATGCATGCATGTAGAGTATAAAAAAGAACAAAGAGGAGGAGGGAGAGAGAAAGAGGGGGTATATTTTTCCACATACAAATATGTCAAAGGCTAGGGATTTCAATTCTTCCAATTGTTGAGTCATTATTGCGGCCAATGCTTACTCTAAAAGGGGCATCATTTCCTCTAATTTTCTTTGGTCTTAGGTAAGAATGATGGAACAGAGACATCAAAAGTCATTTCTCCAGGACACCTAGACGACCCTGAATTTCTAACTACAGTTTCTTGATGATCCTCCACGCAGAGCTGGTAGCTGAAGAGGAAGACAGCTAAGAAAAAGATCATGAAAGGAAGTGACTTTCTTGAAGGTTCCAATTCCGAGTCAGGCTATTCTAGCAAGAAAGGCGGCGAAGATGAAGGTGATGATGAGCAGGTGGACATAAGCTGCGAGCCAAAAAATGGAGAAACCACAAGCAACAGCTCATCAGTTGAAGAGATTGATCAAAAGAATAAGCCAACCTGTGGATCCGTTAGGCAATATAATCGCTCCAAGATGCCTAGACTCCGTTGGACGCCTGATCTCCATCTATGCTTTGTTCATGCTGTTGAAAGGCTGGGAGGACAAGATAGTTAGTACTTTTGTCCTTTTCTTTTCAATTTTTCTTTTTTTTTTTTCCTTCGTTTCCTTCGTCGTCATCATCTTCTTCCTTCTGGGTGATCGACTTTGGTCTGGTTCATTTGATTAATAACAACATTAAAACAGGAATTGAATTTACTTATTATGGGTAGTTGCAATATTCAATTGTGCAGGAGCAACCCCAAAGTTGGTTCTTCAATTGATGAACATAAAAGGGCTTAGCATCGCTCATGTGAAGAGCCATCTTCAGGTAGGTGGCTAGTTTGATGGGTGAAGACTTCATATTCACCTACTTTTAGAGATCTAAATTACTATTTTTACCATCATGGACTCATTGAACTTGTATTCCAAATTTTGTCATTCCTTTCGTCAGATGTACAGAAGCAAGAAGACTGATGATCCTAATCAAGGTAAGCCTTAAAGGACTAGCAAATTGCAGTGATGTTAGGGTTTTCTTAGGATATATGAATCTCTCTGATTATAGGAGACTTTGCTGCAGCGCAAGGGCTCCTCTTTGAAGGCCAGGATCACCAGAATCGTATCTTCAATATTAGCCAACTTCCCATGCTACGAAGTTTCAATCAAAGTTCATCTTCCGGTTTAAGGTATGGTGGGGTATATTTATAAAAATTTTAATTTCTTGCTTCCATTTAAAACAGCAAATTGAGTTAGCTTCTACTTGGAATTACACAAAATATTTTCCATTGCTAGAAGATATGGAGATGCTTCTTGGAGAGGTCATGAGCACCACCATCATCACCAGATTTATGGTTCCTATATGGGAGGATCTGTACTCAATAGAGCCAAGCATGGCCTTTATGGCGCTGTCTCTGAAGGACTCGCTGGATACGGCAATCAAAATACAGTGAATTTTGACTCAATCATAAAAAAGCCTTCTTTTATTGGACAAGCTACCTGCAGAACTCATCAACCTCTTGAAGAGGTCAAGTCATTGTGTAGATCTTGGAAAACTGAAAGCTCAATGGATTCCAATTTCATTACCAAGTTGCAGGGGAGAGGAACGCATCAAGTGGGTTATTTGGAGAACACTAGCTCCGTTAACAAGAATTGGAGAACAATTCAAGAGATGCAGAGGCTAAAGAGGGGGAGTCTGGATCCAGAATGCAACTTAGACTTAAACTTGTCTCTGAAAGTAGCACCAAAATATGAATTGGAAAAGGGTCTACAGGGTGATGATGATGTTAATAGTTGTCTGTCTCTTTCTTTGTCATCATCTTCATCCTCAAAGTTTAAAAGATTGAAGGAAGTAGATGGAAGTAGGAAGTATGCAAGGATGGCTAGTACCCTAGATCTGACTTTGTGAATGAGACAATTCTAAGTGAGATCTTGAGGTACTTACTAGTCCAGGGCAATGCTCAATATTGATCATTTCATGTACCAGTAGACAAGGAAATAAACAATATTTTTGATCTTCTTTTGTTGCTTTTGCTGTTTGTATCCATCGTGTAAGCTACAGTAGGCTTCGATTTGCCGATATCAAGAAATATAGATGAATAGTTTTAGCATTACAAAATATGCACATTGGGTTCTGGGTTGTTTTAGATTCAATAAGGCTCCTGCGTCTTGGCGACTCTTGTTTGATTACCCACTTCGAAGTTTTAAAACAACATTAAAAAAAACGAGACACTGCATTGAAACACTCACATGTTCTGCTTGAAAATCCTTATACTGTGTAAATCTGATTGAATTTAACTTAAACGACAGCACTTATTCTTATAATTCTCGACATTGGATAAAAGGGGTTTAAAATAAGAATAAGTCATTTCACTAGCGTTCTAGGGGCTTAGTCTCGTGGGATTTCTAGGGGCTTAACGTTGCGTGATTCTTTTTGTAAAAATGAACTGGTCTAGCAACCTTGTCTTTTGTTACCGTGGTCAAACTGTTGTCAACATTGTAGCTGATTTTTCCTACTAAATAGCTCGTGATCAGATCATGCAGCCCTAGGTTGTCTAATCTATAGACGAGAAAACCTTTTTCTTGAATTAACTCTCAGCGTTTGTTCCGAGATCATTGCACTTTATTAATGGAAATCTACACTTCCCTAGCTCATGAGAAAATGACAAATTGACCTCACCAAGAGAGAGACAACGCTTGTATTCGGTTTCCAATTTTGCAACATCTGAATATTTAGCTTTTCAAGACTATTGGGAAAAGTTATAGTAGACCTGCGAAGTTGATTTGAAAATAAATAGTTTAGATTTTCTTAAAAATAATCTTGGGTAAGGTAGGTATTTTTTTGAATTCTTGAAAGAATAATTATAGTTCACAAACTTTTTATTAGATGATTGTGGGGTTGTTTAGGACTCCAACATGATCTAGATTTGATGATAATACCACTACTTACCTCTGGTTGTTTTATGCTGTTTGAATTACCTAAAAAAAATGTGTCATATACTAATTAATTTCGTAATTCTCACATTTTCTCGTAAAGGAACATGTATGTCAAACAACTGGGACATGAACCACAAAAAGTAACCAGTTACATTTGCAGAAGAAATAGCACTAAAATTCGCTCGAGATACATAGCAGTTAGTAAAGGCATTTCTTATTTTTGGCTTACTTTCAATTAGCTCAATTTGGGATAGTCAATTAAATAGCGTCATCTATTGGCTTTAATTCAAGGGCACTGGAATGGTTGGCAATTATCTATCTTAACAACTGCAACAAATTCTCGACATGTCAACCGGTATAGATAAGAGAATTAACACTTCATTTAAACAAGCAGAAATATGGCGTTCTATATATATACATAGATAGTAGAAGTGGAGCCACTGGTTGCAGATTTCGCTTGTGTTGTTAGCAACGAATCAAATTAATGAAGCACTTTAGGGCACATAGCATGTATTTCTTGTGGCTAACAAAAGTATTTGAGATGAGTACGGTAATGTAACTCTCACCCCCACCCCCTCCCCTCTTTCTGCCTGTAGGTGCAAAGCCTTTGGCAGCTTATTATTATATGCAAGTACACTAAGGAGCAACGCTGCTTATATACGTTTCAACCATGTCGTAGTGTCATTTCCTGCCTTCAATCAGGTTCTTAATTTAAAAGAAGCATACATTACTCAAACACATACCCTTTGAGGGGATCAAAAAATTAAGATCGGGTGCAGCAAGCGACCCATGTCCCTGTCAGTCTAGCGCTCAAAAGCGGAATGCCCAGAATCAATTGGCATGAATACAATGACCCAAAGCTGACACTCGCAAGCTGTGGTCCTCTTCTGCTGATAACACAAATATTGTTTCCATCAAATCTAACATAAAGAAACCGAAACAACCCCAAAAGCAAATTTCTTGATAAAATGGGCTCAGTTGCCTTACGAGTTGGTTTGTCGTGGGACACCACGTTCTGTCTTGTTGGAATAATTGTGAGTTAGATTAGGTCAACCGCATTACCGTTTGTTAGAATTTTTCCGGTCCTCTTAATTGTTGACTGAGTTTACAATTACAAGAGAAGAGAGGAATACAAATAACATCAGATTTATGTGATTCAACAACGTGCTTATATTTACGGGCAACTACCTTCGTGTTTTCTCACTACAAAAAATTTACAAGTCGCATGTTAGGGTTCTCGAACTATATACCTTTTTATATCATATGTTATGACACAATAAACGTGAGAATTTTATTATATACCCTTCATTCATTCAATAGATTAGACACCCTTGACTATACATATATATATATATATATAGATATATATATATATATATCCTATCGCGTTGATGGTCTCCCCTCTGTCTCCCGTGCTTAGCTTCCAACTTAAACTAGTTTCAATGCAATACTTATCTACATATAAGTCATCCATAAATCAGTTGATTAACCACTTCTTAGTTCGCTACTTTGGCAGTTAATGTCACATGCCATGCATGTAGAAGACATATGTAAACTCATTCTGATAATTTATACTTTTGTTTGGGTGTCTTTACGACTGTCCCCAATGTCTCGCGCCTTGTAATGTTTCTTTTTGGCCAATTGCTTAGTGTGAATCTCTCTAATTGGGGAAAATGATTTAAAAAAAGAATCCTAAACTTTATGCAAATTATCAAATTTAGCCTAATCTTTATTCTGTATCAGAACTATTCACAACCTTGTTTTGTATCAAATCTAACATGTCATTGGATTCCATCAACTCCACCGCTAATTTGCTAACTTGACTTCACTAATTTTTTTTTTAAAATTATCAAACCTAGTCAGAACTTTACTCTTTGTACCAATTTTGGCGTATCTTTCTAATTATTCAAATTTATGGTATGTTTGTCGATGCTATATATGTCTCACACAATATTAATGAATGATGTCGCACTTTATAACTAATTGGTTAATTTTAATTTTGGCTTAAAAATTTAAATTTTAATTGTCATATTACGCCTACTACTATAAAATAAATATTTTTTAAAAAATTAAATGGTTCAATTTATTGTTCCTTTCTTCTCTCATTTGTCCATTTGGTGGTGGAATTTCTATTTTTTACTACTAGTAGAATCCATGGTTTGGGAATAACCAAAAAGAAATGAATTTAGTTTTTTTTTTTCTTTTTAAGTTATCACTTCAATAAATAAATTAAGAATTAAAATTTTAAACTTTTATGATTAAAATTGGTATTAAAAAAGTATTAATAAAATTTTTTGTACAACATATACTAATGCATAAAAACTTAAAATATCGTACTGATTTTACATTTTTTGGATTTCACGTCGAATACCATGTCAGTAAACAAACAACAATTTTTTGAACTCGGAAAAGCATGATAGAATTGATATATATATAAACTCATTCTACATCTGATGATTTCCCAAAAGTTTTAATGATGTCATATCACCGAATTACGATAAATTAGGTAGAGTGCGAGAGCCACCTAGATTTAATCTAAAATAAAATTTGGGTTAGATTTGATAATAAGATTGTTTTTGGTCATTCACTATCTAATTATGATTTCTCAAAAGAAAGTTCTAAAAGAATTATTGTCTTAATTTATGTGAAATTAGGCAAAGATATCCCGCGCCCATCTATTCCACCCAGCCAGTGTAAAAGAAAACCGGGGCATGGTCAAGCATATATCCCTTTTCATTGCATGTATTGATAGTTGGCTTCTTGATATGCCCACGCTGGGACTACTAATAACCAAATATATGCTAGCGTAGCATCATAATTTTTTTTGCTTGCAGCCTGGGGAAAAAGATTTATCTTCATGAAAATTATATTAATTAATTATCTTCATTTGCGTTAAAGAATTCAGCAATGGTGGTGAATACATTGTTTATGTTTTGATGGTGGATAGATCATTCATGTTTGGATTGTGAATAGATTATGGTGGATCAATTGAATCATTAAATATACAGTTAACATGGAAAAATATGTTGGGTACAACGTGTGGATGTGATTTTTTTTTTTTTATTTTGGTCATAAGATTTATATATTCTTTTCAATACCTAGAATGTTAAAGTTTATTACAGGGTTGGATTAAAGTGATACAATAGATAAGTTCTTGAGGCCCATGGGCTAAAGCATAAGCAAGCCCGTTAAAAAATGTCCAGCCCATTACGCATCTTTGAGGCTTTGATAGACGTCCGTTCTTGTGTCCTGTACTCTGATATAATTGTTCTACTGGTATCCTAAACGTTCTTCTGTCTTGCAAGCATCCCGCACTCAATGCTAATCCGCCGGAACCAGCATAATCCATTTTATTTCAATAATTATTTTTTTTTTGGGTATATACAGCAACATATTTATGTCAAGTTTAATAAGGGTCTGGTATATGACGTTTTTCTTTCTTTTTTTTTCTTTTTTTGGTTCTAAAGTTTTTCTAACTAAGATTTGTATATCGTTATAATTTTTATCCGTTCTCATTGTCCATTTTAATTTAGTTATTCTTAAATAGAGTATTTATAGACAATAAATATCATTTTTGATACGTGCATATGTTTAAATAAATATTATACGAGATCCCGATCTCATATTCTTCTGTTTTTGCTTTTACAAAGGAGACAAAAAAGACTCGCTAGAATTCAAGCATAAAACCGAAAAAGCGGCTTGGTCGCGTTGACGTGCCTCCACTGAAGAGGGGGGGGGGGTGGGGTGGGGGGCTTTGGAATTCTCGTTCCTTCCGTCTTCTCTTACAATGATTTGCCATCTTTTGTACGGACCGAAGAGACTTGCATACTCCTTTTGTTTTGGTTGAGGTGCAACGCACCAAAAACGTCAAATCGCACATCCGGGAGCGGAGAAGATGTGCTCCGCCCTGTCAAAACTCAAAAGGCCTTGGAAAATTGCTGATGGACCAATCAGAATCCGGCGAGTCCAGCCCATTATCAATGGGTCCAATTTTACAAGTTCTGTGAGTAGCCACGGAAAGAGTCAAAGATTGCCCATTTCCTAGGGGTAGAAGCGTCTCGTTTTCAGACTCACACCACAACGGCACACACAGGCAACCAATCCAAAACCCCCGCGGACGATCTTGATAACCCACGTCAGGATTTGCGAAGTTTTGGACAATTTCTCTGTGTCCTTCCCTCCACCCCGACCAGACTCTTTTTTTGGCACCTCTCTCTCTCTCTCTCTCTCTCTCTCTCTCTCTCTCCTCGGTATATGCTTCAGGCATCTCGTCTTATCCCCCCCACCCCCCACACACACACACACTCTCTCTCTCTCTGTTTCTCTCTCGTTTTCAAAAGCCAAAAAAGAACAATCCTCTGTCTCTCTAGCTATTTCTATCCAAAGAATACTCTGGCTGCTCTTTCCTCTTTGTGGAATCCATGGCCAATAGGAGCGCTGCTGGCACAATATCTAATGCGATTCTCTGTAACAATAACAATCGTTTGTTCTCTTTTGACTTCAAACGCTTTCTTTCTTTCACGCCTCTCCACTCCAAGAAACCTTCCTCCTGTCCTCTGCCTTCGCTCTCATTCTGCCGGCAACAGCCGCCGTCGTATCTCTCATTCACGCGTGTGTCCACCGCTCCGGTTGAATGCGCGCCGCCGGCACCGGAGTTCAATTTCCATCAAGAAATCTCCCGCCTCAAATCTCTCCTCTCGAGGCTCGACGACGCGAGCACTCTTCGCGAGAAGCTCTCCGTGCTCGATGCCCATTCGAACGTCGAACGCTTCTTTAGTTCTCACCAGAATTGGCTCTCTCGGGTCTCGGCTTCGCTCAATTTGGACTCGCGCGACCTGTTCTTGCTCAAGTGCTTGGTTGCTGCGGGCCAAGAGCACGTGCTTAGTTTGGGGATGGAGATGATGGAGAGTGGGGTGGAGTCGGCAAGAAGTTCGGTGAAGAGCGCGCTTTACAATTTGGTGGGGATGATTGAGAGTTTTGCTTCGAGCGATTATAATGAAGGTTTGGAAAAAAGTAATGCAGTGGGCGAGATTGAGAATTTGAAAAAGTTAATAAACAGGTTGCTGGAGATTGAACAATTCTATGACTGCATTGGCGGTATCATTGGGTGAGTCGTTTCTTTTTCTTTCTCTTCTTCGCAATATTGATTGGGTGCTTTGGTTTCTATTGATTTCTCTGCTTAATTTATGTTATTTTTGTATCTGCTTCTACGCGCACCCGATTGAAGACAAAAGGAAGTTCTTTTTACTCGAATGTGGTTGGTTATTTCGTTAAACGATCAGGATTATTGTTTATAGTATTTTTGGTTTAATTTAACTATAAACGAGAGAATGGACTATTGTTTTTAGTAATTGGCACGGTTGTTAAATTAGGATAAGACTAATGCAGTGACATGTGGGAATAATGCGAGGAAGGGCGGGGTAGTTTGTAATTATCATTTGGGGTCCAGAGTTGTGATTAATATTTGAACAATGGATTTAGCTTTAGCTTTCCTAATTGGCCACAATACTATATGCAGATAATAACCTGTGGGAATTAATTGGGAGTTTTCTACTGAATTTGATGATAAGTTTGTGAATGAATCAACACTGGCTTCTTTCTGTTCTGTTTTAGTCATCAAGGAAATCCTGCTTGCTTGCTGCAAAATTTCTTTTGTTGGTCACCTAATGGATTGCAATCTATTCAAGGACTAGACTCGTCTCTTGTCCTTTACATTTCCTAGACTCCATTGCTGCAACATGTCAAATCCATTTTTGTGGGATTTAGAGTTAGATGTAAATCTTATTGCAGTTCTGTATTAGAGATATAGGTTTTCATGGGGTAATAAAGGACAGGGGTTTGTGCTAGAAACACCTCCAAGTACTAGAATCACTTTTACAGAGCCTGCTTTACATGTGTTAGCTCAAACCAATGAAAGTGCTCTTCTGTTTAATTTGTCTAGATGAAATTATTATACGAAATTTCTGATAGTTTAAGTTTTTAAACATATTGAATATTATTCTTGATGCAGATATCAGATAACGGTGCTGGAATTTCTTGACCAGTCAACTTTAGAAGAGCAGACTGCAAATTGGTCCCAGTGTAGAGAAGATTCAACGGGACTCAAATTTTTGGAATTTTTTTCTCCTGTTGGACTTGACCTCTCAAAAAATACCGAGTATGCATCTCAAGCAGCTTTATGGGGAATTGAGGTTAGTTACTAGAGTTTATGGCTTTATAACAGATGTGCCACATTTTGTCTAGAATAATTAGATCTTATCCTTTTAGGATCTGCCAGATTTGGGAGAAATTTACCCTCTAGGAGGTTCTGCAGACAGACTTGGTTTAGTGGATCCTGACACCGGTGAATGTCTTCCTGCTGCAATGCTTCCCTATTGTGGAAGGACTTTATTGGAGGGTCTAATAAGAGATCTTCAGGTATAAGATTTCTGTTTGTCAAAGGAAATATCTGCTTAGAGATTTCATGCCTCAAGAAGAAGTCAGCCCTACGATTTTTGAATTTGGATGGTAGCGTTAATTGCATTTTCATATACTAATATCTACTTAAACTTTTTTTGACAAGGCTAGAGAGTTCTTGCACTTCAAGTTATATGGAAAGCAGTGCATCACACCTGTTGCTATCATGACTAGTTCAGCTAAGAGTAATCATGAGCGCATCACTTTACTTTGTGAAAGACTCGGCTGGTTTGGAAGAGGACAATCCAGTTTCCAACTCTTTGAACAAGTATTCTGTCATTATGTTCTTCCTTTTTTCTTCGTTTCCTTGACCACCAACAATGTTTACTCCAAGAGGATTTTTCAATTGCAGCCACTTGTTCCTGCTGTTAGTGCTGAAGATGGCAAGTGGCTGGTTACACAACCATTGACACCTGTATGGAAACCCGGCGGACATGGTGTGATTTGGAAACTGGCTTATGACAAAGGTGTGTACAAGTGGTTTTATGATCATGGGAGGAAAGGTGCCACTGTCCGGCAAGTCAGGTTAGTTATCTCTAGCGTAATCTTTGGTCTTTTGGCTTGTGAAGATCAAATTCTGAGCCTTGCATGAATCTGGTGACACTGCAGCAATGTTGTAGCTGCCACTGATTTAACACTTTTGGCACTGGCAGGCATTGGTCTACGCCACAGAAAGGTAGGTCAGGTTGGGAAAACTGATTTTGTTACATTGTCTCTGTTCACACCCCCACCTCTCTCTTTGGCCCAACCATCATGAATATGTACTGTGTATACTATACTTTCTGTCTCTGGCCCAATGATCTGAATGCTGTGGAAAGAGCATTCCTTGGATGTAAAGGTCTCTCTGGAAGAGAAAGAACAGGCCTATTTTGTAATTTTTCAAGTTTAATTGTTGTATTTAAAAGATGAAATTATTGGTAGGGTATTAGTTCTAGCTCCAGTTGACAGGAGTTTAAGTCCCTCGTATCACTGGGAAGTCATCTCTGGCTTATGATGACTGTGAAGTCCTTACTTTTACTTGTGAGTTGCATGTGTAACAGAAGCTGGGCTTTGCGTCTTGTGAGCGTAACTCGGGTGCTACAGAAGGAATCAATGTCCTTATTGAGAAGAAAAATGTTGATGGGAAGTGGGCTTATGGTTTGACATGCATTGAGTACACTGAGTTTGATAAGTTTGGAATTCCAAGTGGACCTCTTTCTTCCAATGGGTATGCAAAGACCCTTGAACTAATAGTGCTTTAATGATGCTTGTTGCCATGATTTATTCTCCAAATGCTTACACATAATCAAAGAACTTGACAATTGATTACAACTATTTTGATTTCTGTGCTATTTGAGTTGGAAACCTAAAAGAATTTGTTCTCTATGTCATGGTATAGCTTGGTGACATTACATTTAATAACTGAAACTGTAAGTAATAGCCCATCATCCCTAGTTGACATCTAGAGGACACAAGAATTTTCTGTGTAACTGACGAAATGGATGTTTTGGCCTCGAGTAATGTGTGCATTATGGCATATAGGATAAGGTATCCTATGGCCAAAACTTGTTGCCACCTATCTAATCACCAATCTTATTCTTCTTGTGAAGTTTGCAGTCAGAGTTCCCTGCAAACACAAATATTCTTTATGTGGATCTACCTTCTGTGGAGGCAGTAGCATCAAATAATAATGAAAAAAGCTTACCGGGCATGGTCCTAAATACAAAGAAGCCAATTGTGTACGCTGACCACTTTGGTAACTGCCACAGGTACATACCTTTCTACGTAAGACGCACTTGATGTGGAGGTGTTTTATTATTACAATTACTTAAGATAATCTCCTAGAAGATATACATAACTACGTTTCATGTTCTGCATGTTGGTCTTATTGTTTGCATTTGTTTAGGCTAGTCTCTTAATTTTAGTCATATACACCTTTCTGATCAAGGTACTATTTTGTTCTATTCTTTTGATCTTGATTTGATTTTTCCATCTTAAAGTGTAATCCTTTGACTTTCACATCTTGGGGATTTTCATTGTTGGCCTATATTTTGGCGGGGAATTTCAAGTAGGCATTATTCTAATGCATTTGATTTTTCTGTGCATTCAATAATAACTACAACAACAATAAAGTGGTAGTCCTTAATTTAATCGGGCTTGGCTGTGACCATTCTTTTCTACCATGAACTAAGTGTAGTGTGAGATGTGATTGTTTTAATCCCTTCTACCTAAGTGCTTTCAAGTCAACTTAGGTCATTTTCTCACTTTCTTCTCGCCATTTTCTTGGATTTGATCACCTTACTTAATCGGACCATTTCTAAGTCTACGTTGGACATATCTAAACAACCAAATGCCACTCTCTCAGCTTATCTCCAATCAGTGGTGCACCTACTTTGCCTATGAATGTTCTCGTTGTTTATTTGATCTTTCCTAGAGTCTACAAATCCATTTAAGTACTCTCATCTCCACTACACTCTTTTTTGTTTTACATATTCTCCTATACACTCTTTCTTTACACATATTTCTTGACAATCAAACACTTGCCTATTATCTCTGGCCTAATCACTCTGCGATAAAATTTAACCCTCAACTTAATCTGAGTTTTACAGTCACACAAAACTCCAGTAGCACACCTCTATTTTAGTCATCTAACACTTGTCCTATGAAAAATGTATCCTGCTTAATAATAGAGACCAATTATCAAAATTAGTCACATTGAGGGACTTCTACACTCTTTAGTATGATAATAGGCCTTATCTCCCTCCTAACATTTGTAAAATTATAATGCATATATCCTCTTTTTGTGTGACTCAACCTACAGCTCTTAGATTCTAGGATATTCCTCCTTCATTCTGATTTGTGGTCTAATCCCTCTCATCTATCAGGACAATATTATTGCAAATAGCATAGACTATAGGAAATCATTCTGAATATGCTATGTCAATTCATCCATAATTAAAGTGAATAGAAAAGAACTTAGGGCAACCCTAGTGTAGAACAATGGTGATTCCTTACCTCCCACTATCTTCATGCAGGTTACTACTCTTTCTTAAATGTTTCTCACTGGATTACCAAATAATGTGTGAATCTTCTTGCTACTTATTGCCCACCACAACATTTGCCTAGGAACTCTGTCATATAATTTCTCTAAATCAACAAAATCTTTGTAGATTGTAGATCACGCTTCTTTTACTAATATTTTGTCATCAACCTTCTTAGGAGCAAGTTAGCTTAAGTTGTTAATCTGCCTGGCATAAGCCCAAATTAATTGTCTAAATTTAGACAATCCTCTGCAAGTGTTGTTCTGTTACGTATTAGTTTGATGTCACAATAGTTAGAGCAATCTAGAATGTCTGCCTTATTCTTATAATTGAAACAAGTGTGCTCTTCCTACATTCTATAGGATTTGATAATTAGGTTGAATCACAAACCCTGAGAATTAGACTTTAGTCTCTTCCTTTTTCTCTTCTTAGGCATGATTTTATTGCCCAATAATCTTATGTTCAGCTGATATAGCTTTGAAAGATTTATGTTTCTACAAATATATGGTATCTATCATGTTTGGTGAATGTGTACTCAAATTCATATCCTTCATTAACAGTTTGACTTATCACCTCAATTTGGATAACTGTTACTTTTCCATACTATTACATCAATTCTGATATTGCATTTTACTTGTAGTGTCTCTGGTGGTCGGCTTGAGTGCACAATGCAAAATATTGCTGATAATTTTTCAAATACTTATTTATCGAGATGTTACCAGGGAGTAGAAGGTATGACATTGCATTCTACTATTCTGTCTTAAATTTTTGACATGTCATATTCATTGCACATTATATGCTTTTTCAACATTAGCCATTCTTATTTTTGTTTTGTTTGTAAAAAATTCCTTGGAAAAATATATCTACAGAGGAGCTAGATACCTTTATTGTATATAATGAGCGGAGACGGGTTACATCATCCGCTAAGAGGAAGAGAAGGCCTTCAGAAAGTTCTTTGCACCAGGTTATAATTTTATGATTTTGCCTGGATTTTAATAAGATGTTAATATTTTCTCTTCAAATTCCAAGAGTTTAACTACTTTTGAATATTCAGGGCTGTGTTTTTTGAAATCTTTTTATTTTCTGCTTCTTTTCACTTGGTTTATGTGATCTGTATATCCTTTTTCTCTCTGCAGAGAGGGATTTCCCCTTTGAGAAGATACTTTATAACAGATGCATTATAGCCATATGTAAAGTAGTATTGATTTGGCATGGTTCTTAATATTCGTCTCTATTTTCATTATACCCTTGATTATGTGCAGACTCCAGATGGTTCATTGTTAGATATCCTACGCAATTCTTATGATATTCTTTCCCATTGTGAGATTGAACTTCCTGAGGTATTCTCTTGAATCCTATGCAGTATTAAGCCCAAATTTGTTTGACAAGCAAAGGACCCTTAATATCATATCTGATTGTTGAGTTTACTAGTCATTTCTTTCATTGCAACCCTTCTGCATATACATTGATGGTTTTGCTTTCATCATCTACATAGATTGGCAGTAATGATAAATATGTTGACTCTGGACCACCATATCTCATCCTACTGCATCCTGCTCTTGGCCCTCTTTGGGAGGTTACAAGACAAAAGGTAACTTTCCTGTTGCTGGGGCTAATTTCAAGATTCAGCTGGTTGTTAGTTCTCACAATTTCATTTTTGATGCTATGTGACATTAATTACTGGTATATGGTCGGTCTACTCTCTTTAGTAGACTTATCTGTTAAATAATTGCTCTTTACATGCCATTTTGCAACCTTCAAATTTAATATCTTCCACTACACCATAGGCTTGGTGTTTATACATTTCTTTTGCCTGCATCCAGTGTCTTCTGTTTTCAGAAGGAATACCTCTCCATTCCTTCTATTTTTCCCTTTTTGGTACTGAGTATAGATCTTTGAACTGGATATCAGTTCCCAGCTGACTGACAACTGGTGTTTCTAATGTATGCTATCTTCCTTTCAGTTTCATGGAGGATCCATTTCCAAGGGCTCTGAACTGCAAATTGAAGTTGCTGAATTCCTGTGGAGGAATATTCAGGTTATGGCATTGATTGGCAATTAAGCTAGGTATGTGATTTATGACTTCACTTCCTATCCTTACCGGGGTTCCTGTCTTCAGCTTGATGGAAGCTTGATTGTTGTTGCTGATAATGTTATGGGCTCAACCACAATTGATGATAATGGTGAACCTATAATGCAGTATGGCTACAGGTAGGATTTTTTTTCGCAAATTTGACACTTGGTAGCAATTATATTTGCATGTCCATGTCAAAATTTTTCTGCCCAGGTGTGGAAGATGTAAACTGCAAGATGTCACAGTTCTGAACAGAGGGATTGACTGGAGTTTTGGAGGCAATATATATTGGAAGCATGATGTCCGGAGGTTTGAATCTGTAAGGGTTATACTTCACGGAAATGCTGAATTTGAGGCCGACAAGGTCATCTTGCAGGTCAGATTGATGTGAAAATATTATCCCATCTTATATGCGGTCATTGATTCTTGACTATGATGGGAGTCCAAACATTTACGAGCAGTAAGAAAATTTTGCAAGTGCACTAGTCTTTCTTCACAATAATATCTCATTTCTTCAACATGGATGTCCATATAATGCAAGAACAACTATAGCCAAATCATCTCGATGTTTGTGTCACTTGTTTTTAGAGGATGGTAGGGATCAAAATGTCAGAAATTCCCTTGAAATCTCAATCAACTGGCTCTAAAACATAAATTAGAAAATTATTTGGAAGTACAACAAGAGCTCCTACATAGAAAGTCGAAACCTTGATGTGACCACTATTATTAACTGGTACTTATTTCTGTGAAATGAGAATAACATTACATACATCTGATTCTTCTCTATACCTCATAATGTGGGAGGTTCGTGGATTGAGATGCCCCTTTTTTCTCTGGGGAACATTGTCCAGTAAATTCAATATCCTTTATCCACATAATTGCTAATGGCTTCAAATATTTAATCGCATGCCTACCAATAATGGTTGCTCCAGTGGAACTTGACTGGATCATTAGTTGGTTGACTTTTAACCTTCTTCCGAATTCTTTTTCTCGATCACTAACTTGTAGCTACTTAGACTTATCTTTGCCAGGACCACATATTTAAATTCTTTTAAGATCCCTTTATTTCTCCCATTCCTTGATGGACAGGGAAATCATACATTTGAAGTTCCAGATGGCTACAGAATGAAGGTTACATCTGGAGATTCAGGTATGTACTTCTGATACCCAGATATCTCTTGCATGATTGCTTAGTTGGAAATCTTGGAATCACTAAATGTACACACAAGCAGAAACATGCATGTACTTGTGCATACACATCATGAATTTATGACTTTATTATTTGCCTTGTCTTAATTGCACAATTCAAAGCTGTACTATTAGACAATAGAAATACCATTGGATGCACAATTGTCAACGTGCAGTTATCTTTTCTCCTTCTGATGGTGCCTTCACCTGGATAAAACATGGGATTCTGGACCTTGGATATTTAGTTTATGTTGTATGCACAATGGGAATATCTTATTTTATTAGTATTGCAGTGATTGAGTTCATGCATCAGCTTTTGCCCCATTAGGGAGCAAATCTTAGATGGAATGGGTCTACCATGGACCCTCAATCGACATGAGTGGGACCCCCATGTGGCCCCAGATGTTTTGCAAATGGATTCTCAGTGGACCTACCTGGCCCACCTTAGAATTTAAGAGTCTGGAGCAAGTTAGGAGAAACGGACATTAAGTGTCTTCTTTTTCCTTCTTAGTGCACTGTGTGGTCTGCATCTATTGACGATGGGCTTCATACGAAGGAAGAGAAAAGCACAATCTATGAAAATATATAGATGGAATAGGACCAACTCAAGCCGATAGCTTTAATGAGGGCCAGAAAATGGGGGTTGAAATTGTCTATCATGTTCCTTGTTGTTTCTCTTTTGTCTGTTATACACATCAATGTCAAGCTGAAGTTTAAATCATTCATACTTAATCTATTTGAAACAGGTTCTGAAATCCAGCTCGACCCCTTGGAGCCTAATTTGTTGGATAGTGGAACATGGTACTGGAACTACAAGGTAAATGGCGCCCACATTCTGTTGGAACCGGTAGAACTGTAAATTTGAGTATCCCCAACCTCGGTCTAGGTGGATAGCAGTTCACTGATTGAAGAAAGAGCTCACCATATAATATAGACCTCTTAATTGGTTGAACATAAGTCAAGCCATCCCATCTCTAGGACCTTCTGTGTAGAGATACATTCAATTGGAGCCTTGTATGACCTATATACACTTTTCCGGCTAGCCGTTGTCAAGTTTTCCGCTTGTCTGGTTGGAGCTGTCGTGTAATTCCCACGTAGAGACAGTGAAACAATGGAATAGCAAAAGCTACGTAAATTTGGCATTCGACAGCTGTTTAATTACCTTCTGCATAACCTTTTCGTTACAAGTGGAGATGGGATCCAATCACAGATTTTTAGGAACTAATAAACTGACGCTACCACACCTGCATGTTCTACACTTTTGTCCATTTGTGCCTAATTATTTTCTGGTTCACAGGACCACTTCTGTATTATTTGTTTTACTTCGAACATCTTTACATTTGTTTCGCGAAGTCAAATCAAGTTCCATTTCCGTTAATAATAAGACCTAGCATCCGTGGACATTGAATGGGTCTGGCGTAGCTCATGTGGCTATGTAGAGTGGATGGTCCACGTGTTGTAATAGAAATTTTTTGTTTTTTTTTTTTTCAGTAGAATAAACTCAATGTTAGAGGTCTCGTTGTTGACGATGGAAAAAAATTACTGACTGCGGTTTGCGAGTGTTTTTGAACGTCTTTGTTCCATTTATCCCTTTATTCTCAAGCACTTCTGTACTCAAGACTCGCTACATTCAAGAAACCTTACCAGTACGAAAGAGGCGGTAAAACCCAATTCACCTTAAAATAGTTCAATACGAACCATTAAAAACTAAAACAAAAAAAAATAACGTTGACGAATTTGAACCTGTGAAAAAGATTGACTAATTTGAAAAAGAAAAAAAAAACTCGGAATTCCATTATTTAAATAGACGTTGAATAATTTTATTTTATATTGATTATATTTTATATAATATATACAAAATTTTTAATAAAATTTATTATTTTAATTATTTTGTATAAAATAGTGTATATATTTATATATATATACACACAATTTATTTGTATTCATGAAATTTGCATTGTGAAGAATTTTTCATACGATTTGGAGACAGATTGCGAGTTCTGGAATCACCAAAAAAATGAACATTTCATATTGGGATGTCAGCCCTAAATTATCCATTACTTGAATTTTTTTATTTTTTAAAAAATTAATCTAGAAAAAAAAATTATCAAAAAAGACTAAAAGCAATTATCATAAATCATGGGGTAAGGATTTTTCGCTGTTCGTTTCATCATTTTGCTGGGCTAGATCCAATTCAGAAATTCGTTTGTGTGCACTATAATCACATTATAAATTTAAATTTTTCTATAAATATTTCATTAAACTTGCTGTCTACATCTCAAATAAGTAAATCTCACAAATGAACCTACTAAAATAGTTTATAAGTATAACTCTTTTTTTTTTTTTTTGACTCACTACGATTTGATTATTTTAAAAATTATAGATACTTTTTTTTAATTAAAATTAATCTCAATCGTTTCTTCCGTTGCATATAATTAAGTGTTTTTCGTTAACTTTCCGTTGGCATGTGCCAACTGACCTATGTTCGCTTGTCACGTGGAACAAATCAGAACACGTCAGCTGATATGGCATTTAAAAAAGATTTCTAATTAAAATTTTGTGGGGCCCTGGCGTTCCGTTGCACCGGAGAGGACGGGTTTGTTTCCGGCGGAAGGTTTGGCCTGTGGGGAATGTGAGCGGGAGAGAGAGTTCTAATTGGGTGAGGTTGAGTGGAGCCCATTTTGTGGTGGAGTTTGTGTTCAAGATAGTTGTGCCGAGCTTTTTGGAGGGGAATTGGGTGAGGGTGGGCGCGGCGGATGAACGGCGGAGGGTTTTCGGCGGAGTTAGCGGCGGCGGCGGTGATGATCTGGTGGAAAAAAAAAAAAAAAAAAAGAGGTTTTCTCATTTTGAAATTTAATATACCGGAAAATTTGATGAATATAAAATTTAATATATTTAAAACTGATGGATTTGAATTTTATAAATTTAAAATTTAATATATTGAAGATATAAAATATCTGAAATATAATATATTAATAATTTAAAATTTAAAGATTTTGGTAACCGAAGGTCTGATTATATTTCTAATTAAAACCCACTGTCCGGAGTCCTTTCTCACACAATAATTAAGAGGGTCTTCCAATGACCCCAAGTTTTCCTCTTTCTTCGTGCTCTCTTTCCACTATTCCATCGACGTTTCTGACTTCAAATTGTGACCTTTGTTAGTACTCAACTCGTAGAAACAGAGCACGCAAGAGAGGAGAGGGAGGGGACAATATTTTTTCTATATGTGCATTAAATATAGAAAAATGTTTTTATAACAAATTTTAGAATCACAATTGAACAGTAGGAAATAACCCATTTTTTCATCAAAATAGTTTTCACATTGAAATTATTTTTCTCTAAACAAGTGGACCTAAGAAAAAAGAAAATCTCCGTACGTATTAGTGTGTACATTTGACAAGAACTTAACGGTAAAAATGCACAGTTTATAGTTGATATTAATTCGACAGATTTTCACTCGCTCCCTGGGGGACTTATTGACTGAGAGCACCATCTCTTGAGCAATCTGAGCAGGGCATCGGCTTTTCTCCTGGTTTTCAAAGATCCGTCATTGGACAAGCTTTGAAGAGACGGAATGCTCCATGGATTCAGTAGCAAACGTCTAGCAACCTCCTCCCCTCCATCTCTGCACAGCCCCAGCAAAAGGGTTATAGAGTTTTCCTTTCCTTTGGCAGATCCAAATCTTAATAGATCAATGAGAAGAGGCACCAAAACTCTACTCTTCCCGATCTCTTCAAGTCCTTCAGTGCAACCCAAAAGTATAGCCAAGACTGCCAATGCATCATCCATTATGCCTGCCTTGTCATCCATTAATAGCTCAATCAGCAGAGGGACTGCTCCAGCAGTCACAATGCTTGTTTTGTTCGCATTGTAGACAGCAAGATTGATTAGTGCACTAGCTGCATCCCTTTTTCCCACAGTTGTGCCTTCTCTAAGCAGCCCGACCAAAGCTGGGATCGCTCTGGGATGGGCCCCAATTGTCACTTTACAATCGTTTATTATTGTCAAGCTAAAGACTGCTGCTGCTGCATTTTCTCTTGCCTGCATGGTTTTCCCTGATTCCAGGACTGTAACTATGATATCAATTGCACCTGCTGCCATTATTAACACCTTGTTGTTCCCAAATATGGAGAGGTTAAGTAAGGCCGTGACAGCATTTTCTTGAATTATTGGATCACTGGATCTTAGCAACGTCACCAGAAATGGTATGGCTCCTGCCTCCGCAATTATCCTGCGATTGTCCATGCTAGTTTTCGCTAAAAGCCTCAGTTCATATGCTGCCTGCCTCTGTATTTCCAGGGACCCCATTGCCAGCTTACCCACCAAAAATTCAGCCGTCCTTCTAACAGCATTTACGACATCTTTTGTTGCAGAAATGTGATCGATAGCATTCTCGCATATCTTTCTTGTGCTGGCGCTCGACGAAGATGAATCATCTGGTAGAGGGACATTGTTCTCTTCACACCATTGACGCACGAGACTCTTTAGTGCATAATTTGGTATTAGGGCCATGTGAATTAGTCTCCGCCCGCTCTTTGGACATGTGTGATGGCCAGAGTTGATCCATTGAGCAATCGAGTTTCGATCATACGTGTGACCCGATGCCACTATGACAGGGTCTTTCATCAAGTCAAGGGAAATTGGGCAGCGGAACTCATCAGGAATATTTGGAATTATCGACTGGGAAGAAGAAGAAGAAGAAGGGATTTCCTGATTTCGATTCCCGGATGCAGACTGCTGCTTGATGCTTTCTTTGATGATATTTTCATTCTCTTGATCCCTGTAAAACTTGGATTTGGAATATGCCACGAGGGATATCAGATTGTTTATATTGGAAACCACGATTAGCCCTCCTGTGCCTGCCTGTTTCTGCGCTTCTGCCTCTAGCTTTGAAATTTCTTGTCCACAATCCAATTGACTTCTCAAACCAATGCTGCTCAAAATTTCTTCCATCTTGCCAAAATCAACGAACCCCATGTTCTTGCTCTTATTCCCATTGTTGCAGGCCATTATTTGAAGAAGCTCCTCTCTTGTTTGAAGTTCTCGAGGGTCAACAAACAAATCTACCCTCTTTGCTTGCTTGTGCAAAAGCTCAACTTGTTCTCTTGTATCTGCAGTCAAATTAAGCAAACTTAGAGGCAAAATATCAAGTGCCCTCCCCATCTCTTTCACCAGTATATAAAACTGATTCGATACGGACTCAGTCTGAATAAGACCCCAAAGAAAGCTGCCATCCTTGCACCCTTGAATCAGAATCACGACTCTTCGGATCACAGAGAAAAGCTCTGTTAGACACAGGATGCAAGATGGAGGAAGAGGGGTCTTTGTTTCTTGTATATCTTCAAACAAAGAAGAAAGAAGCATGATCCTCCTTATCATAGTTGAAATGTTCCTAAACTGCAGAGGAGGAAGCTTTTCTATTGAAGCAACTTCATTGGATACATGAATCAGTGACTTCAGCAAACACCCAGTTGGCAAAAAGCCTGAATGGGTCATGATGGGAGGAAGAGCTGCTACATCCATGATCTGTTTCACTGAATGACTTAAACGTTTTTCCTCATTGTTAAGATTATCAAAGTAAAGTTCTCGCTGGGGGGGGGGGGGATTAGATTAATTACCTAGGAGGGGGCATTGTCTGTAGTTGTGATTTATGCTTGTCTTTGTTCTACCAAGAAAGGAACAGATAACCTGCATTGTTTTTTTTTTTTTGTTTTTTGACTGTTTCTGTTTGAAATAGTTGGTGGCATCTATAAGGATGACGGATGAAGAACGGAGACTCTCTAGTATGCCGCCACTTGGAAGGATTTCCGGCTTCTATGGGTGGTGGAAACTCCCGCCCCATTCAGTTTGTCTTACTAGGGTAGCTTCCGATATTGGGTTACTCTTATGGATTTTCACTTCTTCTTAATTAAGAATAGACAGTCTTTAACTATTATTTTTCGAGTTTGCTCCAAAAGATGATATAGACAAATAATAATAAGATTATAAATGAGTCATAAATGATAAGATTATAATAAATCACTCATCTGTATATGTTTTAAGGAAAAAAATATGTGCTCATATCTTAAAATGATGTTATATGCTTAAATTGTGTTACAATTTGTGCAATATTTTTAGGCGAAACATCTATAATTTTGGTCTATTATCTCCCAGTTTTCACTCACATAAATATGACTGAATTGCAACTAAAATTACCAAAAAGAAAATGTTGTTCAAGTTTCGTTAACAGTTTGAACAAAGTTTCTTTAGCCACAACATGTGCAATATGCACAGGTGTTGTTGGACTTGCGATTTGTTTGAAACGCGTCTCTGAAATAATTAAATTGCAGCCAAACATTTTAAAAGAAAGAAAGAAAAAAAAAAGAACCCTTTTATTATTTTTAAATTTTCAATTTCTACTCTTTACCCTAAATTTTTTGTATTTTCATTTTGGCGCCTGATTTCTTTTTCTTTCTTATTGCTTGCGACAACTGCTAATTATGGCAATCTTGGGACACTTAGCGTGGCCCTTTTTAAGAATTGCGATTTGGCGTTTTGCACCTTGTATGATAGTGCAGTTCGTAGCATAGAACTTGTCGCAAAAAAATATATATATATTTCTTTTTCTTTCTGGATATTCACGATACTAGTATGTTTTTAATCATGTGTGGATACGCAAGTGGGAGAAAACAAATGAAATTTAGGATAAATTATAAAAAATGTCACAATGACATGACTCAATGCTAACTTTTTTTTTTTTTCAACAGGATCTTGTTGTCTTGTCCCTCTTGCCATGTAAACATGGTTCCGTTTCTTTTTCAAATTTATTAGGAGAGCTTGGAGTTGCATTAAAAGAGAGAGAAGTTGGGGGGGGGAGGGGAGAGTTTTTTTTGTTTTTTTCTTCAGCAAGAGTATTGAAATATCTCATCGAGTACCTGGTTCCTACTTTCTGCATATGGTAGCGTTTTAACCTTCTCTTTGGCTTTGTTGACCAAGATTCACGTCGAGGGAAGACTTGATATGTTGATTATTTTCGCTAGCTCCATTGTTCGGAAAATATAATTTTTTTTTTCTTGTATAAAGTAGAGATCGGAGGGCATTAGCTACAATATAGAGTCAATAAGATTCAAGCCTCAAAGCAAGAAATTCTTAACAAAATGCCACCTTATGCAAGTCGAGATCTTTACTGAAAATATTATTATTTAATCAACAAGGGTTTGTACAGTTGACAGAGAGATAATTTCTTTTCCTTATCATTCAGAGCATGATCACGTAATTAATAAAAGTGCTGTGCCTGTATCATAATTGCAAAATCAATTTGTTTTGAGTTTTTATTGGAGGCTACAGCATTGAACGTCATAAGCTTAAAACATCATAATTCTAATTCTCGGTTCATGAGTCTCCTGAGCATCAGCAGTATTCAATTCTTGATTGTCAACACTTTTTCAATTTGTTTTGTAACGCTCTTGCCCAACTACTATTCAATCGACTATACCTTTGTTATTGGGTATTGTAATTGAGTGATTAAATTCTCTTATTTAGTTCAATTACTCAAATAAATGTCATTTATAGCATCAAGACTCAGAAATTCAAAAAACTTAATGTCTGTGGCCTACCTTATCAATTATTATAGAAATAGGGAAAAAGTAACTCTACGTTCTGCACTGATACTTTCAGTAAGAATCTCGTCGGATTATGCAACATATAAATGTAAAAATAAAAAAGTAGCGAGACATTGAACAACGAATTATTAGTCCAGCTGAAGAATTCACTCTCAAGTTCAAAATGTAAAATAGTCATCCCAAGAAAAACATAGAGATGAGAAACTGTTGTAATTTGTGGGATAAGTTCAGAAATTTATGCTCACAGAGTTTATGATTCAAGGGTTAAGGATTAGAATCATGTTTGCGCGATCTCAAGGTTAAGTTTCCTAGGAACATTTTATAATTAAGAACTTAAATTTTTATTTATTAATTTAAAAAATATAAAATTTATATAAATATAAATAAATATTTTATTGTATAAATAAATAAATAACTCAAATCAACAACTACTAGCCTGTAAACTTGATTATTAACCTAAAAATCCAAAAAAGAAAAAACAAACAAAGGTAAGGTAAAATGGGGTACAAACAAATCCTATTTATATACTTTCCTCTAAATATAAGCTGCTCCAGAACTGCATTAGTTTGGCCGCAAGCATCGCCAAAAATTGGAATTTCCTGGTTTGATTTTATGCGTCATTTAATTATAACTTAAGATTTTATGTTTTCTTCTTTTTCTTGGCCACTACGCAATAATTAAATTCTGGGTAAACTGGACACGTTTGGCAACCCATTCCCTCCCAACTTTTAGCCACAGTCATGCATGTTTAGCCACAGTCATGCATGTTACGCGGGGCCGTTGACTTTGCATAGTGGGCTTTAATAATTGTTAGTCTTATCTCCAGAAGTTTGCCATTTCTTCCAATAATCCTTATGGAGGACATTCGCTGGGGAATGGGAAACAAGCTAGAAAGAAAAAGCTAAAAGGATTAACCTGATATAGGAAAAGACTTTAAACTGATATTTGAACATTTGGCAGTTTTCTTTTCCAAGGGAATAAGATTGCAATAGTTTTTTTCCAGATTATAAATAAATATATATATATATAACAGATAATAAATTATTTTTCTCTATCTCACATTATTTTCCCTTCTCCTAAAAATTGGATTAAAGTTTTACTATGCATTATCATCGATCAAAACCTAGGTCATCCTCATCCTAGGTTAGAGGCTCAAGTGTTTCCATGTAATATATATCTAAAAGCTTAATTAATCCTCTCTTACATGTCACAGGTGCACATTACTTGACTCCCACATTATCGAAAAAGAGACTCCCACATTATCGAAAAAGAGGAAAATTTTACGTCATATAAATATAAGTATTATACACTTTAATATGCTATTTTTTGAGAAAAAAGTAATAATTTCGTAATAAGTGATATCAGAACCTATTCCTGTCAAGCCGTGGGATCCTCGACATGGTGGTAAGTGATCCTTGATGAGTAATGTCGTCTCGAGTGCACAATCCGGCGCACTAAGGGTGCATCGACGAGGACGTCGATGAATCAAGTGTGGGAGATGTCACGGATACACACTACCCAACTCCCATGTCCTCGAGAAAGAGGGAGATATTGAATCATATATAAATATGGGTACTGCACAATTTAATAAGTTATTTTTTTGAAAAAAAGTAATAAACCGTGACATATAGCTGTGATTGGCACCATAAAATATCTGGGTCAGTGTAAATCTACTAAAAAATTGTTGTTTTAATTCTAATGCCACAGTTTTTAAAAACAATAGCAAACAGTTTTATAGCAATCATCATATTGTTTTCTTCTTTTTTTTTTCTTTTATTGTGGCAACGATGATTCCCAATTGTCAATGGGTGGATAAGCTTAAAATTAACCACAAAAAAAAAAAACAAAACAGGAAAAAAGAAATAAAGAAAACACCAAAGTGAAGCTACAGTGTATAGATCAACCTCACCAATAAATCATGCTCATGGCGGCATCATGCCCCGTCAAAAATATCCGACCAAGGGTGGACCTCTATACACATCCCATCAATACCAATTTTGGCCCAGCCCATCATTCCTCTTCGCTATGCTTGTTATCACTTCCCATGCTCACCCAGTGTGCAGTACTTTCCCCTTATATGTGGATCCATTTTTCTTACAGTATGGGAGTGCGCGTGAGCTTTAAGTAGTGTTATGCAGGTTCGTTTTAATTGTGAAAACGACGGGCATTAAAACCCAGTGGACCTCTTTCGAAGCATTGTCATATACTTGCTCCTCACCCACAAAACCTTTGAAGTGACATTTTTTCTTTTTTTTTTTTTTGACGAATTATTCCTCACCTGTTTTGAATTGCATGATAGGTAAATGTTCAGAAATACAATGAATAAAAATCATTGAATCGGACTCTTTTTTTTCTCTCTCTCTTTTTTTTTTTTTTCTCGAATAAAATGGAAAATTTGGGTGGTAATCAGACTTCTTTTTACGCAAAACACATGGCGAAACAAAAAGAACGAGACCGCTCTCCTCGAGTCTTAGTACAAGAAAAAATGGGTCAGTTAGGTTTTGCACGTCTAAAATGATTATTACCATGGATACGCTGCCTAAATAATTTTGTTGCATAAAATCGTAACACTTTAAACGACATGACTGATGGGAATTCATTGTCAGTTGACCTCAATTGGCCTTCAAATTCAAATTAGTGAAAATTGCCACTATGACACTGTCCTCCTATTTGTAATGCCATGTATGGATGAACATGTCTGTCAATCATCTGGATTTAGAACTGGGTTTGAGGTGTGTCTTTGGTGGATCCTAGGTTTTCAGTTCATTCTCTTCGTACTTGCTTGGAAATCATAGGCCAATAACGAGGCTTTCTTGGATTCAAATTGTAGCATGTTCTCCAGATTTTATAGCCATAGACATGGCTAGTGCAGGACTATGACAAGCAACATGACTGTGCATAAACTTGTCTTGATAAGGATTGTGACAGTAGTATAATTGTACGCCACAATTTTTATTTTTTATTTTTGGGTTCCAACGTGGTATTCATCTTGTGCATATCAAAATGAGTACTCGGGGGTTGGAGAAATTGTGAGACATTCTTACTCCTTTCATTGGCATTAAAATCATATCATGGTTACCACACACGATGCCTATATGCACATAAATTATTGATTCCATGTGTTAGATGTGGAACTTTTTTTCAATCAAGACATTTTGTTGGAATTCATTACGGTATTGCCGCAGTCCATATTTTAATTTGAAATAAAAATTATTCAAATGGCTAGACCATTTAAATGTACCGAACTGCTTCACGGCAATTGTGCATACCTTTTCCTTTTCTTTTGGGGGAGTCATCGGGCAAACTTTTTCGTTGTGCGAGGGCAACACCCATCTATTTATTTTCAACGAATGGGGAAGGTTAATAATAGGAAAGAAACGAGGGAGCACAAGGCCATAAGGAAATCATTTGGCTCAACCAATTGATGTAGATTCCCAAGTGCCAGTGGTCATTTCACCATCCAGGTTTTCCTTCTTGTGGACAGGGCCAACCTTCTTTAGAGGTGCTTCCTTTTTTTTTCTCTCGTGAAGTTTCTTTTCTTCAACGAAGTGCAATGAAATGTTCCATCCCCCTTGATGTGATGGACCATCATGTCCCATCTGAAATCACCAAGACACATGATGTTGCCCCTTGTTCAATTATTCGCCCCCCCCCCCACTTCCAAACGAGAGAGAGAGAGAGAGAGAGAGAGAGAGAGAGATAACTTATGAAGGGAAAAATAAAAAGACGACAAACCCCCCCCCCGTTTGTAATTTCTCACCAGTTGCATAGCTAATTTTGGTAAAACAAAATAATGGGCCACGATGGTCTTGATCCCGCGGCCTTGGCGTATTAGCGTGACGCTCTAACCAACTGAGTCAGTAAGCCCAGTAATTAAAGAATTAATCATAATTTATAGCCTCGAGTTTAAAAGAAAGATGGGGTCTAATCTTTAAAGTGAGAATCTTCAGACAACACCACTTATAAATGTTGGATAGGAAGGGTAGGACAATACGGAACTAAAGAAGTAATAGAAAACGATGAGGAGTCATGAGCCTCGTTCAAGCTCCTCATGTGCAGCTTGCAAGTTCCTAAAAAGAAGATGCACCCCCAATTGCATATTCGCTCCGTATTTTCGATCAGAAGAACCAAAGAAGTTTGCCAAAATCCACAAGGTCTTCGGTGCGAGCAATGTTAGCAAGATCCTCGCGGAAGTTCCGGAACAGCAACGCGAAGACACGGTGAATTCTCTGGCTTACGAAGCTGAGGCAAGGCTTAGCGACCCTGTCTACGGCTGCATTGGCGCTATTGCTTTGTTGCAAAGAAAGATGTTTGAGCTGCAACTTGACCTTGCCGTTGCTAGAGCTCGCCTGGCCCGTTATGCTGCCAATTCTCCTGCGATCTACGAAGATCGGGGTGGCATGGAGCCTTTCGTTGAATTTCCTGCTTATGGTGGATTGATTGACAGTTTTAGCCAGAATCCATTGGAGCTCGGCCAGGATGGCTTAATGAATGATTTTACTCAATTCCCGTATATATAATTTTCTCTCTCCCCGCTCTCCCGCTCCCCTTCTCTCTGTGGTTGATGTTAATTACGAGGCTTTGGTCTCCAGTTTGTGTTCTGATCAAGAACCAAGCAAGAACGCCATGAGGAGTTCTCTGAATAATTGAAATTCTAGGAGCTTACATAAAATTTTAACAGCTGCAGTTCACGATGTGGAAGTTTTGTTTTATGTTCCGCTTGATCAGTAATTGATTGCTCAGTTGCAGAAAGCAACCCAATCGTGGGTTTTGGACTTTGAAGCTACTTTCAGAATGCTGGCCGGATAATTGCCCATTCATTTTTAGGTATCGTGATAGATTTATCGACCATCATTTGCGGCTGTTGGGAATCTCGGTTAAATTTTTGTCGTTTTTTTATCCATACATACAAGAATCCCTTTGTTTCTCAAGATCGCTTCTCCATCTGAACCGGTGGCTACTGACAGGCAGGGTTTACATATTATACCGTCAACATCATCTTAATTGAAATTACAGTTTTATAATATAGGCACGGAAAATATTAGTTATTCCTGACTCACTATTCATCAAAATATGTATTAATTATAACTAACAATGAAAATTTAACAATGTAAACATACATCCAAATTTTACATCCATAGAACTTTTTTGGTTGAAATTATTTTGGACGCACCAACCGATAGTGAAAATAGTGCCCTTGAGTATCCTGCAACACACAACATTGGCTAATTATGCCACTAGTCCCACAAGCCATTAACTTTTCTTCGTGCAATGAGAATCCAAAGACTTGCGTTAAGGCTCAGAAGGCAAAGCGACTTTCGTCTTACCCTTACAAGCTATCCATACATCATGACCAGATATAGTATACTGTGAACGTTTAGAATGAGTGTCAATTGACTTTCTGAAAGTTACATTCATCTGTTTTTTTCAAAGAAAACATAGCATAATCACCTCGAGCTTGCGAAAGACCTACCAGTTCAGAATATGAATAGAGAAAGACTACTCTAGTTGTGCTGTAGCTCGCACGCTAATGAGTTCTTGACGAGCGAAAAAATAACAGAAAAGCCGACTTAACTTTGCATTGAAGATTAATGGCCTTGGTTGCAGAGGAACTTTGCTCGCCACTAGTAACCCACAGTATAGTACTTTTCGGTTCAATTTTGATTCCCTTACACTGGAAAATCTAATGCCAAACTTGCACGGAATTTCTGACTTCTGATTGCTTGCGCTATAGAGTAGGACCCGTCACTGGACTTATGGTAGCCCAATGGCAAGTTCAATTCTTACAACCGCGAATAGTTATGACTGTTATGTTCCTTTATACAACGGTGTCCTAAAACATCATTCAAAAATGACAATCAATCAGCATAGGATGCTTCAATTGAAATATATTACAACGCAGAACTAGATGCACAAGAATGTAAGAAGGTGTTACAGGTTGCAATTAACAGAAACTGGAGAAAATCTGCGGCAGAGCAGCTTGTACCTAGGCTAAACAGGATTACAACCAGAAGCACATACTCTTCAGAAGAATGAATTTGATCTGACTGGATTAAGTCCCGTCGTAGATCTATAGATTGAGTGACTGCTTTGATGGATTTTGAAGATTTCCAAGTGCCCATCACTTCTTCCCTGTCCAAGGTGTCCAAATTCACCAAAAGCTTATCACACAGACAGACAAACTGAGATGACAACCTCTAGTGTTGCGGCAATATTAACTGCACAGGCCATTACAAACATTATCCTAACTCACATGCCCACATCTATTTATTAAGATAAGAAAAAGATAAAGACAGCGAAGATTGAGCCAAAGAACGAGCATTCTTTGTTGTTGGTGCCATACTAGGTTTTGGGGGTGTTTTTGTTTCCTCCCGATTCGGTTTGGAGGTTAGGGGCTTGAGGGGAGGGGATGGAAATTCGATGACAAGCAGAGTTTGTCTACACTATATGCTCTAAGTGTATCCCATTTGCAAATGAATATGATAGACTTTCTACCTCAAAACTTAATGCTGAGATCAAACCATTCATACCCAAACTCCAGTTGCAGCTTACTTCTCTTTCATAAGGCCACATACACAATCCAAGATCCACTAATAAGACATCATGGCCTTTGGCTCTTATTAAGAACTCAGCCTTCTCTCCATAGACGTACATGGGACAATTTAGCAACTTGTCCACACAATGTATACACTATCATCTGGGTAAATGAAATCAAAGTGAGAACGATAAGGCACAGTCCCTGTTTTGAACAATCTAATCAGAAAAATTAAATGTCACGCAAATTCAAGTTTCATATGTTCAAATTAGAGTCAGCACCGAGCTGCTTCATGGCCCGCCGAAATTGGGCCTTGCGCGAAGTTGTTTGCTATAAGAGCAATCCAAGATTGTAAACAAACGCGTACCTTCACTTTCAATTTCGCAAATAAAAGCAAATTCCATAGAAAAAATTCGACTGGGCTAACCTGAGCCAGACGCGTGTTTAGCACACTTCAATGACTTCTTCTCGAGCCCCAATTGCGCGTCCATGAACATGTTCATTCTTTCAAGCTCGAGTTCTTTAGTTAACTCCATTCGCTGCTTCTCCAATTCCATCATTTGTTGCTGTTTCGAGCTCTCGATTCTCTCGTATATCTCCCCGAACTTCAATATCGCTCTCGCTAATTCCCTGCTAGCCGCTCCATCCGAGAAGTCCACGTCCTCCATCAGATGCTTCTTCTTGATCACTCTTTCATCAAATCCTGAGATATCATCCTCGTCATCGTCACCGTCATCGTCAAAAAAGCTCCCCGTAGAATTAGACACTCTGGAATGCATTTCCCCCTTAGGGTTTCGTTTTGATTTGACGGTTAAGGTGAAAGTGGTGGGTTTTTTGTGGTTGACGGCGTTGGAGTTGGTGCCGATGAGTGAATCGAGACGGCAATAAAACGGCCACCTTGACGGAGGGGGCTTGGCCTTTTCCAGTTTATATTTCTTCTTCAGCGTGTCGATTCGGTTTTTGCACTGGATGTCTGTTTTCCGAGGCTTGCTGCCGTTTTGTCGGGCGTTGACGGCCTGGGAGACTTCTTTCCAGTCCTTTTGACGGAGATTTCCTCGGTTAAGGCTAATGTAACGGCTTCCCCAAGCCTCGATCAGTGTTTCGGTCGCTCCTTCGCTCCAGCAGTCTTCGCGACCACCGGCCCCGCCGGCTGCAGAGGGCCGGCGGGGATGGGAGCGGGAGGTGGTGGGTTCCATGGGAGCGCGGAGGGGTGGGTGCTGCTGCTAGACTGCGCCGGAGGGGAAGGGGGTGTGTGATATGAGATAAAGAATCGGATTCGAGAGGAAAGGCGAAAGGGCAACGGGTGGAGATGGCCGAGCATTTGACCGGCGGTGACGTCAGCTCCGTAATGGGGGTTTGGACGGGAACGAGTATGATTAGTCACAAGGCAGCGTTTGGATATCTCTACATGTGCAGCCTAGCCAGTCTCCCGTACGCCCTCCTGCTTTGCTATATTATTTTGCCACATGTCCACCAGGTTCAACATGCAACGAAAGGTATCTTTTCACCCTCTCTCTCTCTCTCTCTCTCTCTCTCTCACTCACTCACTAAGCTCTTAGTATGGGTCTCGCCAAGGTTGCCTCCCTTCCCCTGTGTTATTGACCCTTTGACTTTGCCTTCATGACTCTCTCTCGCCTGACCTCGGAATGTTTGGATTTAAATATTTTCATTTATATTTGGGCTCTAAATTCCAAAAGTATGTTGTTGACAAGGGGAGAGCCGATAATCCTGGGGGAATCCATAAAAGAAAGTAAAAAATTTACTTTCTTGCAGACGTAGATCGAGGCCGCAAAAAATGGTGCTTTTTGTCAACAGCAACAAAGAATCTCATCTACTCACCTACGGTACATGCGGTAACAATTTAGAGCAAAGAAGTGAAACCCACTGTACAAGAGACCGACCGCAGCAGTCCACTTCTAGATGTTGTCTCCATTCACTAAGCTTAAGTTCTCAAAATTTATTGAGATTGTAAGGTACCAATTTTACATTTTCATTTGGTTTTGCGCCTTGCCAACGAAAAGTAAACTGTGGACCTCAGTTTTGTTGCAGCTTTAGCAGGAAACAATCTGTTATGTTTGGTACGATTTCGTTGTCGTGCACTCTCGCAGTTCTAAAAATTAAAAGATGCCATGTTTGGTTTACCTCATTAGAAAGTCTTTTCTGCATATTGACACAAGCCTTCTTAGCCTATTTTTCTAATGGAAATTGAATTAGGATTTGAAGCCAAAATTTTTCTTTTTGGTTAAGGGAATGTGACATTTGCAATTGAAAAGATGCCATAAAATTATCAACATTAATGAATCAAGAGCTTAATTTATTTAACAGTTAAAAGTCCCCATGTCATTTCGTTAATATTGGATATCTATGCTTCTTATATATGCTTCTTATGCACGTAGAGAATTCATCTTAGCAATGGGAAATTTCGGAACTCCTTTGTTAATGTTAACTGTTCTTTTTTCTTTTAGCAGCGTAGCAAGTCTATTTATTCGATTAAATAGCCACACCAAAAATTTAAGAATAATTCAAAATTATGATCTGTTCTGAAGCATTAAATTTTAGCGCTAAGTGAAAATTATAAAATTAGTAAAAGAAAAAGGAACTAACCCGGCATGCTCCAACCATTCCAACCCTTTGGGACATCTCGGGCAAAATCTTTTTTTTTTTTTTTTTCAAAAAGGAAAAAAAGAAAAAAGGATAATTTGACGTAGTCTTTCTTCAGCCTTCGAGTTGTGAACACAAGAGCCGGAAATTCTCCTTCAATTTATCCCCCATTGTCAATCCCCTTTCCCTCATTTCCCCCAAAACAACCTTAGCCTTGTCCAATTGTTTTAACTTGATCAACTTCGTTGCCAAAACCCCATAATTCTGTGTGTCCAATCCATTGTCTCTTCCCGCGTAGGTCCTCACAAACTTCACTGCCTGGTCGTAGTAGCCCAGTTTCAGCAACGCATTGATAACGTGCATATGTGTAGAATACAAAGCCGGGAGTCCATCGTCTTCCATACTCCTCAGCAACACCAGAGCCCCCTCCACTTTCCCAGCCCTACATGCCCCCAACACCAGCGCGTCGTACGTACGCGAGTTCGCACCCATTCCTTCCTCTTCAATCCTCTTCACAATTTCGGTCGCCGCCGCTAATTTCCCGTTGACACAATGCGCCGTTAACAAATAGTTAAAAGCCGCTAGATCAGGGGAAGCCCCCATCTCCCTCATCTTGTCGATCACGCGCCAGGCGTCCTCCACCTTGTTCTTACGCGTGAGGCAGTTCAGTATGGGGTGAAAGGTAATTGCGGTTAGCCGGCACGGGCCACGCGCCATGAAATCCACGACTCGCAGTGATTCTTCGATCCGCTGCAGTTTGCAGAGACGCGAGATGAGGGAGTCGTAGGCTTGCTTTCGATGGAAGCCCTCGTCGAGACGAGATATGGTTTCGATGAGATCGTCGAGGATAGAGAGGGAATCGCTAGTGTTGACGATAAAATTGAAGGTGTCAGCGGTGTTGAAATAGCCATCTCCCACACGCTTGTTGAGGAGGTGGCGTAGCGTCTCGAGATCTCGGTCACGGCCGGCGGCGTGGACTAGACCATCGTAATAGGCGGAGGTGGGTATATCAGGGAATGAATCTGCGCTAAGCTTTTCGGATGTGCTGAGAAGGCGGGTGGAAAGGGAAAGGATTAACTGGGGATTTGAGAATTTGGGGCTGAGGAGTTTGCAGAGAAATGGGAGGGACATGGCCTCGGGTCTCAGGGTCTAAGGAAGACGGGGAACATGGACGATTGGTTAGGGTTTATGGGAAAAATAATAATAATAATAATAAAATAAAAACTTGGTTCAAATATTGGTTGCCGTTCAGGCAAGCCCATTGGGTGTAAAAATGGGTTTGGGTTAAGATTTGGGTTTTAAGGCTGGGCCATTGAGTGGGCAGTTTGCCAAAGTTCAAACTCGTAGTCTTTGTCGGAGGTTCTTGAAATGTTCCCACCAAAAAAGAATAGAACAATCTCTGAATATTCCATTTGATTCCTAAATGTTGCAGCGATGACGATTTTCCTACTAGTAGCAATTGTGAGAGGAGGACCTTTAGAAACATGTCCTTCAATGCTGTTGACTTGCATACCGCATTCTCCTGTTGTCTCGTCGGACATGTGCAAAAGAAAAAGGAAACTCACATGAACATAAAAGTTATCAAACGAAATATTCGAAAGGCCAAATTCATAATTGAAAAGGGAAATTCAATTACAACCTCACATGCACGAGCTAATTAATTTTTTTAAAAAAATAAATTTCAGTTGAAAATGGTGCATGAGCTAATTGGGAATGATTCTTTTCAATTAGAAGTTGATTGTTTGCTCTCGAATTCATATTTATATTATTATTGATTGTTTGCTGTTAACTTCTTATTTATATTATTGTATCTATGGATTTGAATATAGAATCATCTCAACTTGATAGATCCACCAATGGCATACAATGTGACTTCTTTTCTACTTTTCTATAATAAGATTTTTTATGCATACTTTTCAATAAGATTATAAGAGATTCGATCTTTGGTCTGTCGCGCTAATGGACCAACAAACTCCACACGATAAAGAAGACTAAAGGCCCGAATAGCCCATGGTTTTAGGGAAACAGGCCCAGAGAGAAGCGCTTTATTGCTTTTCTATTTTGGATCTAATTAGAATAAAGAAGAAAATTTTGTATATAAATAAAATCTAAATTTTAAATTTAACAATTATTATACTATATTCAGTGGCCGAAGAGCTTTATTGTTTAATGTGCAAGAAGCGGAGAAACCAGCGACACCATCGTAAATTCGTAATCAGTGGGTCGCGGCCAAATCTCTCTCTTTTTGTTTTTTTTTTTTTTTTGTCCTTTCTTATTTGAGAAAGGAGGGCAGTTGGCTCCAATTGTCCTTGAGTACTATTTAAGGATTCAGAATCCATCTCGTGGTTTGTGAAAATACATCCTTAGGATTATTTTTTTTTTCATTTTTTCATGAAGACACGTGTTAATTCATAATTTTATAACAAAAATAATTTTTAAAATTCTCATAATGTTTATATGTCTAAATTATTAATTATTAACATATTTTCAGTTTTTTTTTTTTTTTGGGTTCTTGATTTATTATAAGGATTATTAAACTCGCAAGATGAATTCTCAATCGTCTCAGTTTTACTCTTGCTTCCTTTTTTAGGTCCTTAAAAATTGGGTGCGATATAATTTGAGTTCACTCATGTAAATGAGCCGATGCTGCTAATGCTTTCTTGCATCTTCAATCAACAATTTCGTCTTGTAGTTTCTACACAATCAAGTCATATACAGAAAAGGTATGAGAATCATTATTTCTTGTAGGCAATGAGATGTTTGAAGCAATAATTTTTTAGTAGTTAGAATGAATATAGTTCTACTTGAGGGGGTTTTTTTTTCTGTGATATATTTTCTTAATCGGCGTATATGATCAATAAGATATTGACTTAATATTTTATATCTCTATTAGTCATTCAATTATTTAAGAGCAACAAACAATATTAATCTAACTAAACAAGTCTTAAGAAGTTTTCCAATAAATTACGTTGTCCTGTTGCCCAAAATAATTGATAACGTTCTCTCCTAAATTAGCACCAAAACAAAGGATCATTTTGTATCCTAGTCAATAGGACAATCGAGAAGAATATCGTGTCTCATCATTAAACAGTTCACTCCCACCCCGAATTATTGAGAACAGAATCACTTCAGATTTGATTAGCATTATCTATTGTATGATATGCCTCGCATGTGAACTTGGCCCCTTTAAAGAATAGATATATATGGTCCCTCGATATATGACGCTAACCGAAAGGACAAGCGAGCGACGGCGATACAAAAAATACCATCCTTACTCATCAGCATATGACGCTCTTGATAACAGGCTGGGGTACGAATTAGACTAACTTAAGTTGCCTCTCTTCCAGACTTGTTTCTCGATGAAGCGAGAGATATATGGTTAGCAAGTAACTAACCTACGTTGAACTGTGGCCTACGCTCACCTACAAGCTAAATCAATAGCCAGAACCAAGGATAAGATTGCTTTTACGGCTGTTTTTGGTATCAAACCCCATATTAAAGCATCTCATGCGAGCCAGAGAATCTCTTCTGAGTATTCATTTGTCCACATGTGCTTTTCTTGAAAAGACGTGACAGGCCAAAAGGGAACAGATTTTTTTTTTTTTTTTTGGAACATCGACGGATAATAGTTGAGGAATAAGAAAGCGGCGTAAAGCATGCAGATCCACTATAATCAAAAAAAGGAAGGAAATAAACATTAATTAGCCCATACATGTTCTCACCAGATTCTTTGTCTCCGTTTAATTTTCTATGCAAATTTTAGTTAGATATGCATCATTTTGCTCCTGCAGATATCATGGGAAACGAAGATGGGGGAGAAGGAGAAGAGGGAAATAAAGAAAATTCTTGTATTTGGAGAAAAAAAAAAAAGTCATATGGGCCCTGTACTAATCATATATGAAAGTATGAATCATAAATTAGAAAATAGGAAGGAGAAAATACCCTAAGAAAATGTCACCTAAATTTAAATTTTAATCACTTGCACATGATTCATTCCATGCTCACCCAATAATTTTTCATATTATCTCCTCATCTCTCCCCCCCCTCCCCCAAGGTCCTGCAAAGAGGTCAAATAGGCGGTGATAGGTGAGGATTTGGCAAGAGAATCTCTATGTATGTCATGACTCATGGTCGTTATCACATGCTGTTAGATTTTTTTAACAACAATATCATTCTAATTGAATATTTTTATATTAATAATATCATAAATTATACATCTATAATTGTGAAAAGTCAATATATTATAATCTTTAATTAGTGTAATAATGTATAAACTTTTTTTATTACTTAAGAGGTATTATGATTGAGTGTTTAATAACAATATTATTGGAAAATATTATTAAGAAATTGTAGCGTAGGCAACGTGTAAATGTGCCGTGTTTTAGTAGGTACACAGCTACCTACAGGAGATTTTAGTGGTGCGGACAGGAAACATATTCTGGTGCGCGCGGCATATACGTTGTCTCGACCTTTCTTTCCTTTTTATTTTTTTACTCCGTAATCTTGATGATAATAAAGTGACAGACCCTAATTTATCGGATTCTTATATCATATTAATCTCAATAAGAAATGACAACTTGTAAGTTAATTCGGATATAGCATCAACGACTCCCCTCCCATTGTTTTCCCGGCATATACATAGAACAAGACAACGTGGCCACCAAGGTATGTATAGTGAGCGTGTTGTTATTAATGATTTATGAAGTCTAAATCTAAAATTCACTATATGTACAAACAAGGAAAATGATAAGGGGACGGCCGAGCGACAGAGGGAGAGAGAGAGTGTGGATCTCACATGGGTTTCATCCGCTTTATTTCTTCAGAAACACATGATGTGTATACAATTAAAATAAAATGTGCAAATATATATATATATATATATATATATATCATCATCAAAATTTTCTGTTTACATAAAATAAATAGTTGTTTGTAAGTTTTATGTATATTGAATATTTTTTAATATATATAAAAGAGGCGGGACGGGGCGTGGAGGGTCCAAAACATTTCAATTGAGCATGCGGCCACGAAAATTATGGCCTTCCAGTATTTCTGGCATACATATCCACATTGTCTCCGATATAATACAGACTTGTCAGGTTCTTCTTACGTTATGCCTAATATGACTTGCTAACATCATGCACCGTGTTAAAAGAATTCATGACAAAAAAAAAAAGGGGAAAAAAAAAACATCTAGACATGGTGTGTTTTCTTCAAAAAAGAAAAAAAAAATCACTTTTGAATTTCAAACTCTTTTCATTTTTGTTTGTTCAGTCATATCACATTAAAAAATTTGGACCATGTGTTTGATTGTAATTTGGAAATAATATTCAAAACATAGAAAATTCGAAAGAGTTTTTACTGGGAACTTCGGTTAATTGGAATCTAACTAAACCTAAAGTAGAACATAGAAAGCTTAGAAAACTACAAAAGAGTATTTGGACTCCGAGACATGAATGGAGAACTTAGAGAACGGTTATATGTTCTTATCAATTCACGAGTTCGCAAACTATTCCAGTTTTATTTGGAAATTTTGTAGAAAGCCAAAAAAAAAGAACGTTTTTAGCAATTAACACGTGTTTGTCGATGAACTCAAGTAAAAACATAAAGCTCGGGCACACTCGTGCTAACTTTAAGCATCATGACTTGGATGTAATTTGGTGAATAATATATATATATATATATATATATATATATATATTAAACAACAATGCATTCATTTTACATGCATAGCGCAAAACTTTTGAAACTAGTACGGTGCTTACACCCATATCAACATACTTGTTACACTTCCAAATCCAATTGTATTCATTATAGCACAACTATCACGTTTTGTGCCAGGAACTATCGGCAAGCTCTGTGCCTTCCAATTCAAAATGCATAGATTTCAGATCACATATCCATGTACTCTTTTTACTGGAGTCCATATCCAATGCTGCCTTTTAAAAAAAAAAAAAATTTGTAGCTTGTAATGTAGCCTTTGTTCTCGCATCTTTAATCCATACAATATGTGTAGCTGCTGCTAATATACAATACGCTAGCATTCTCTGTTTAATCCGAATGTCTTCTTTAAGTTCTCCCCCGAGGCTATATAGTCCATATCTACAAATGGAATAAAGGGTGCATAGAGGTACCCTATTTGGCGAACACTTGGAGACATTCGCTTTGGCCTTTGTGCCTAGACGAGATTTATTTACATTCACTTTCCTTCCGAAATATATGCTACATATCTCCTAGCCGATGCATTTCCAATATAAAATGCATAAAGGACCTAGTTTAGCAGCTTGCATATATTGACTTTTCAGGTAGAAACATTAGAAGCAACTTATTACAAATATTAATTGATCATATAAACTTAAACAATGATATTGGATTGCCAGTTTAATGTGTTAGTTATTATATTGTACGATATCTTTTTCAATTTTACCTTACAATTGAATTTTTGATAGTTTTCAATTTGAATTTTCCATGATTGACCAATTTAAATTTTATCTGATTTACAATTAAACTGATCTCACCGACAAGTTCAAATTTCAAAACACTGCAGTGGATATGCGAGGATTGCTTTCGTATACTCTGTCCCACTTGCACCTAAGCCATGGGCGCATCAAATTGGATTGAACCCGAAGATATAAAGTATGGAAAAGATCTCCAGCTGGAGACTGAAAGAACACTATAACTATATTCTCTGTTTTTTTTTTCCCCGATAAATACATAATAAATTATATTCTTAATTTCTCATTTCTGTGGGTCAAGCTGATCTTTCGTTTTTCGATAGTAGCATGGTAGACAGCGATTTAATCGCCACCTCATGCGGTGGGGCCCTCTGGGACCCGACAGGCACCGTTGCTTACTGTGTATTTATTGTTGCGACGCTCTTTCCTCAAATTCAAGCACCATTATTATTGCCTTTTTTTTGTCTCCGATGATTTACTCCTGTTCTTAGTTCACATGCATATGCAGAATGGCGCAGTAGCTAGATTCTCGGACCCAATGAAATTCATAAGTTTAATATTCCATGATATATAAATTCGCAAAGTGAAATTAACATTCGCATCCACGGGTGACCATAAGAATAAGGAATGAATTTAAGAATCAAGTAGCACTCAGCAAATATAGAATTTCCATCCCAATTTATTTAACCTGGGTTATGGAGAGGATTTCATGAAGTTATTCTTTAAATGACGTAGTACCGTTGACAGCATGCTAAAAAGAAGAAAAAACAAATCACTGGTATTTGGGGGCAAAGGCAAATGAAAAAGAGGGCGACTGTGTGTGGTGACGTATGCATTGGCAGAGATATGCATTCAGGAAAAGCTCAAAATGTTTAGCAGCCAACTGGCAGAACCAGTGGCTCTTGTTGCGTTTGGGGGGATCATTTCGTACTAAAGTTGTGCATCCTCTTGAAATGGTGGTCCGAATCTCGATCTCAAATATTAGGGGTCCACAAAAATGGCCAAAGAGAAAGCCGACCTAGAAAACCTAGCCGGTAAATCTCAATATTGGGCAGACCCACTAAAGTCCTATCATCATAGTCTATGATGTACAAGCAGATCTTATTACGCATGCAGACAAAACAGTTCACATTAGCAATGAATCTTTCCTGCTAGACAATGCAAACATGTACTAGACAGGCGTCACCGTCCACATCCTGATCTCATGCTTGCAGAAACCGCCTGTTTAAGAAGGTAAAAAAAAAAGGGGGGGGGGAAAAGTGAAATATGTGCGAGGGAGCAAGAGAGTGAGAGAGGGGGCTGTAAATTCCCAAAACGGACAGAGAGCAAATCAAAGCCAACCTGTTAAAATTTGTTTTGATATTTATATTGCCAAAAAGTGATGCCGGGGGAATCTTGGCACAAATCTTTCGCGGTTGGGCAGAGAAAAGATACGCATGTTTGCCTTATTTGATGCTAGCACCAAAATTTGCTTCCCCGTCATATATGTATAAAAGCAGAAGCCACCGCTTTTCCTCTCACAACCAAAGACAAAAACACCTCTCAATTACGTATGGCTTCTTGGGTGAATGTCAAAGAAGCTACAATGGTCAAGCCCTCCGAACCAACCCCAACTCGTGTGTTGTCCCTGTCGGCCCTCGATTCTCAGCTCTTTCTACGTTTCACCATAGAGTACCTCTTGGTTTTCAAGGCTCGTCCTGGCTTGGACCAGACCGCTGTGACTGCCCACGTCAAAGCTGCTTTAGGGAAAATCCTGGTGCCTTATTATCCGCTGGCGGGTCGGGTCAGGGCCAAGCCTGACTGCGCCGGCCTGGAGGTAGTTTGCAGAGGCCAGGGTGCGGTGTTCATTGAGGCTACTTCTGATGGCACCACCAATGACTTCGACAGGGCCCCACTGTACGTGACACAATGGAGGAAATTGTTGTCTTTACCAGTGGCAGATGTTCTGAGAGGGGACCCACTAATTGTCCTCCAGCTGACGTGGCTCAAGGACGGAGCTGCCACATTAGGGGCTGGAATCAATCATTGCGTCTGTGACGGAATTGGCACCGCCCAGTTTTTGAACTCGTTAGCCGAGTTGGCCACGGGTCAAGTCCGAGCTGCTGGTTTAAAGCCCCAACCCATCTGGGAACGCCACATTCTCGACCCAACAAAGCCTCCTCGGTCTTACCCAGTGAGTCATCCCGAGTTCGGCCGGGATCCGGACCTCTGCGGATTCATCAAGCGCTTCTCCAACGAAAGACTGGTCCCTACTTCAATTACTGTCGATAAAAGGAGTTTAAATGAGTTGAAGACACTGGCAAGTGAGTTGACATACACGTCTTTTGAGGTATTATCAGCCCATGTATGGAGATGCTGGGCCAGAGCCTTGAACTTGCCGTCAAACCAAATCTTGAAACTTCTGTTTAGTATCAACATTAGAAACCGAGTCAAGCCGACCCTACCCACCGGTTATTACGGTAACGCGTTTGTTCTAGGTTGTGCGCAGGCATGTGTCAAAGATTTGTCGGACAAGGGCTTAGGTTACGCATCAATGTTGGTAAAAAGGGCCAAAGACAGAGTGGACACTGAGTACGTGAAATCGGTGGTTCAAGCAGTGAGTCTGTCCAGAGCGAGTCCCGCCTCTGATGGGGTTTTGATATTGTCACAATGGTCGAAGCTTGGATTAGAGAGGATTGACTTCGGAATGGGCATGCCAATCCATGTGGGTCCTATCTGCAGCGATAAGTACTGCTTGATTGCGCCTGTTTACAATCAGACGGATGCTGTTAAAGTGGTGTTGGCAGTTCCAGCGAGTAGTGTTGACAAGTATGAGCATTTGGTCGAGAGTCCACACTCGTGAGCATCACTGTATTTTGACTCAATATTGACTTTCTTTCAAAATTTTGACTTCCAACCTTTCTGCTCTCGGACGGTGGATTATTTTTCATTTTTTGAACATAATAATAATTAGTGATTCACTATTATATGTTAAAAAGAATAAGATAATACGTTGAAGATATCACAAAAGTGTAAAACACCTCAAATCTCATGTGAGTGAGAGATTTGAGAGAGGTTGGGTGTCCAACCTCCCCAAAGGCAATGGTGGTTTTTAGACGGTGTACAATGGACGATTCCTATTCTGCTTGCCGGGGCTTGTGCCATGTCGTGGTCTACCTCAGCTACTTCGTATACTACTGTACATTTTTTAATTGAAAATAAGAATATTTTTAAAAATTTTATATTATATTAAGAATAAAAATTTTATTTCATATATTTATAAAATAATATTTATTTTATATCTTACAAAAAATTTAAATTTTTTTACGCATACGTAAATAATTCAAAATAAATTCAAAAATTTTTTTAAATTTTTTAAGTTATATGAGTTTCATTAATTATTTTTAATTAATCATATTTTTATTAAAAAATAAATTATTATAAAATTAAAATTATCAATTAATATTACTAATTATTATCTTATTATTCTCACATTTAATAAAGACGAAAGAACTTATTTTTTTCGTAAAAAATAAGTATTTTAACTTATTTTATTTAGTTTACAAAACTTTGTTGAGTTTAATATATTTTTAATATTTTTATTATTTCTCTTGCAAGATACAAGTTAATAAAAAAAATAATTATATATTTTTTTAAAAGATTATTTAAATTATTATATTATAATAATTTATTTACAAAAATAAAATTATATTTAAATTATTATATATATATATACATTCATTCATAATTTGTCATTGTTATTACTTCTAACACTACAAAAAGGTAGAAAAAATAAGTTAAAATTAAAAAAAAAAGAAATAAAAGGAAAAACGAGTTAAAATAAAAAAATAAAAAAACAAGAAAAAAAAGAAAAGGGAATCTAATGGAATGCTTGACTGTTTTAACGTTGCACCTATTTTTAATTTGAAATCTAAACAAAATTTCTCAAAAATTTTAAGCTTATGTATAGCTTTATTTTTTTGTACATCAGAATTCCATGCATAGCTTAATTGAACCAATTTTACTTCTTTTTTTTTTTTTTGTTGGTTCAAAGACTCGTTCAACTGCAAACTGCACCGAAGGAGCTCCCCTATCCTACAATTGCTGACCCTAAAAAAATTTCTGAATTTCTTTTGTCCACTTCTTTAGTTTTTTTTTTAAGTTAGTAACTCCATTCAGTGCCCATATAACAGGGAGTCCTTGTCTCCGCAAAATCTGTAAGCAGAGAACTTCTTTCCCGTTTGCTCATCCACTTCGATTTACTCAATCACTTTCGTACGAAGGAAGTGTCGACGGCGCAAACAAGACTATGTGGTTGGGCAATTGGTGGTCGTGTGAAAATGTAAAATAGGGAAGTCTGCCAAACCCACCTCGGCGGTTCTAAGAGCCCACGAAAAACATTAAAAACTGATCTGCAGTTCATAGAGCTCGCTCTTTCGGGCTGCGCTTCTGTTCCTAGGAACATTTTCTCTGCTCCGAAATGGACTTACGGACTTCATCCGAAAAAATGGGACTTGCTGAGGCTCCATCCACATGGACCTTCATCCTTAAGCTCCAGACTTATCCAACGCAATTAAAATCCGAGATAAATTTTAGAATGGGCCCCTAGCCTTTTCTGGGGGTTAACTGGAGGATTTTAAGTCCATTCGCGAGGAAAATGCTAGTGGGTAACAAATACCCATAAGGTCTCGGAGGAGCAATTGAAGCCAATCCTTTCGACCTTTTTAACTCTCTCTCAAATCTATACAGAACAGTTGTCATAAAAAAATTTCAAAGAAATCAAGGAAAATTGGAAAAAAAAAAAAACAGACAAATTGACTTAATTTTTTTCTTTCTTTGAATAAGAAAATTGCGTTATTATAACTCGTGAATACTATAGTCCTAACGGTAATTGAGAAGGAAAATTTTTATTAGCATATGATATTCTATCTATGCCTCTGTGAATTGGGTAAGGTGAATTGACCTAAATTCAATTACGCTAGAGCCACTTATTTGAAAAAAACGAGTAAACAATTATGCGATGGTAGTAAACTTAGCGAGACAAAAACACCGAAAAACAAAGTAGGCGGAGTGGAACGTCAAAATGGGCTCTCAAGCGTAATAGTTCTCGGCGAACCTGGCAACCCCACTCAATAATAGTCCTTCCAAAATGGACGACAAGGAACTGCAAAAAGTCACACAGTGCCTCGTCAGAGAGCATCAAATCAGCCAAACTCCCTGTGACGCTGCCTGCACTTTAATGCACATATTTATGCCCCTTGCGAGTTACGAGGCAGTGGCTGGCCGTCACATGCGACCTACCTTGGAGGGTAAAAATTCTTGCAGCCCTCGGTTAGGTTCAGTAACATTATTTTGTTCTTACAACTAATTACTCGTTTCGGAACTTCAGAAGCCCAAGCTCGAAATCTTCGGCTTCGTGCCTCTGTAGTTAGTTGTGTTGGTGGGTATTCGCTAGAAAGAGACTGGTGCGTATTTCTTTCTTCTAGAATCGTTCTCTGCCTCAGCGTTTCATGGGTGTGTGTTCGATACTCATTATTCTCGCATTTAACACGCGGGTCAAAACTTTTTTAAATAATAGGTTTTGTCAACATGTCAGATGTGTGTTTGCGTTTGGCGTGTATCAATGTCTAGTGCATATTTGACATAACATATTCCTTTCCTCGTAACAAAGCAATTTCCATGTAATAATTAATAAGTAAATCAAGTATCAATTTAATTTTATTTAAATTTTTTATCCTTGTTTCCATTTCCTTAGAAATATTGTTGCTTTTAATATATAAAAAAATGTTTATTAGATATAAAAATAACAGATACAATTATATACAATTAATAAAATAGTATATATTATTCTAAAAATTAAAAAAAAGAGAGAGAAAAGTAAAAATATTATTATTTTTTTAATTTTATCATTGATTGCGTGCTCATGTAATTACTTCCATTTATCAATTCTATCAATATACACGTATGTTTGTTTGACAAAAATAGACTTGTAGATATCTTCTTGAAGTTATCAAATGTCTGCAGACTTGTATATCACACGTGAGGAGAAATTCTCTTTCCAAAGTTAAAAAAAATGTAAGGAAAAATTACATCTTATATTTAGGATTTTTTATTATTAAATATAACAAATCATAGCATAATATTTAATCTCAATAACAATAGGCATCATTTTGTTAAAAAATATTTGAAATATCATTATAATTAATATGAACTAACCGAAATACTCTTAATGCGTCTAAAAGATAATTTAAACAACGAAACTCAAATAAAATTGTTAGAATTTTAAAATATAATTGTTGTCAATATATAAGTATAATTATAAAAGTAAGTTTTTATATAAGAAAATCAAGGGAGTTAGAATTAGAACTTTACTCAATAATTTTACAAAATCGAGTAAAATACAAATCAAAAGCCAGAAATTAAAGGTTTTAAAGAGAAATTTTATATACCCGAAAAAAAAAGAAAAAAGAAAAGAAAAGATGATACTTTTTCTCGGTGGTGTTTGGTTTTTGCTAAAATATCCAGGATTGTTATGGATGTTATGGATAGAAGAAAAAAAAACAAGAAGAAAAATATTTATTTTGTCTTTGATATATAACTAGGGATAAACATTTTTTTTATTAATTTTATTATTACTGGCTAACTCCAGCTAGTTAAAAGGTGTGGTTTGTTACTCAAAAAAAAAAGAAAAAAGAAGTGCATTCTATTACCGCACCCTCAATATAGATATGCGATGTAATTTTTCTAAAATATAAATATAAAGCGAAATTTGTCATCTTTTTTTCTTCTATGAGAGTCGGCCTACATAAAGAGTCGGCACGTGTATATTGATCATTCGCAAACGATTCATTGAAATTAAATCCAAAAAGCACAGAGGTTGTATTTTATGATATGCAGAGTTGGTTGAAAAATGAAAATATCTTTTTCTTTAAAAAAAAAAAGGAAAGCCATAAATCTTTTCAAAGAAACTAATCAGTAACCGACTCATGCATCAAATTGATGAAATTGAGATTAAACATATTTTTCAATGCACGACGTTAAATTGGAATAACTCTAGTCAATTGTGGCAAATTAATCTAATATTAAGATTAAATTCTGCTAAATTTAATTTTGATCCACACCAATGAAAAAATAAAAAAGACTTAAAAACAGGAAACTTATTGCTGGTCTTGTATATGTTTCTCATGGAGCACACCCCTAAATTAACAGATGAAAAATTCCTAGTTATTTTTCGGTGCAAGTCGTTGACGAATTATTATTTTATCAAGATAGAAAATTATTGTGCATTTATACAAACACCGAGCTAGCTACTGGGCACTGAACAGCAGCCGGAACATCCCCAGCATTACACGTACATGCACAAGCACAGTAAGTTCATTATTACGGTACCAAGGATTTTAGAAGGAAGGGAAATGCTCCTACCCCCTCTATTTCAATTTTTTCAGAAACTCTGCATAGCTGAAGAGGCCCACTTGCCCACTCCACCTCCGTTTACATTATGATAAGGATAATGGGCCCTTTCGCTCGGAATGCTGACAGTTGCTGGCTTGCGTTGGAATTTGATGTTTAAGCTGAAATTTCTTTTGAATATTACATAACGAAAAACATATATAAACAGAGAAAAACTCACAGGAGAGGGACTAGTTGACCTGACCATAAATTAATCTTGCATGTTTTTGGTTTTTTCTTCATTTACATTTAAAATTTTCATCTAAAATATGATTAAATGTATAATAAAATAAATTACATATATAACAAAATTCATAGAATGTGCAACAAATTACTAAAAAAAGGTAACTATTAACTTGTTGCACATTTTATCAATTTTGTTACATATTCAATTGATCTTGTAGCTCATCATTAAATTTTGATGAGAACTTTAATTTGAAAAATAAAAATATATATGAAATATTTCTGCCAAAAATAATTAGATATAGAGTAAAATTAATTAAATATGCAATAGAATTGATAAAACATGTAACAAATTATTAAAAATGTAATTGACAACTAAACTCTTTCATTACAGTATATTTGATCATTAAAATACAAATAGAATAATTGTCCAACATGTCACACAGATATGTCCAACTAAAAAAAATAAAATTAAAAGGTTTAGACACACATATCTTATACTTTTAATTAGTATATCAAACATATCTTAAACACATAATTACTTCAAAATTTTTAAAACTCATGTGTTGTCCCTTTTTTTTTTTCCTTCTGAACATGCTAATTAATAAATAGTTTGTTGTTAAGAAAAAAAAATCAAGAAACATATATTATTTTAGTAATTTTATTAAATACTTTAACTTATATTATATTATATTTTAATTTTATATATTTGTAATATACTCTTTTAAAAATTATTAAAAAAACACTAATTAAACAAACATAATATGTTTTCTAATTCTAAAAAAAATTGTATATTCATTAAAAATATCTATAACACACACATAATATATATATATATATATAATATATTAAGTTTTAATTTTATAAAAGTTAGTGTATTGTCGTAATTATCAATGTTTGTGTTTCATATTCATAGATCATAATTTAAATTCAGGAACTCTAATACAAAAGTTTTGACACTTAACAATGGGTGAGCCCTTGAATACGCAAAATTTAGGAATTATTCAGCGAAAGCATATTGCATCTTCTTCGGAAGCGTTGCTTTTGTAGACAAAATACATCTGTTCAACACATATATGATATACTACCATTATTTTTCGCACCAAAAGCCCTCTGTGAATGCTTGGTCAGAAATTTTTTCAAGAAAAATAAGAGCCCTCTCTCTATGAATCTCTAGTAGCGATTAAAGGGTTGATAACGACGTAACATGAAGTTAAACTTCATTTCAACTATAAAGGAAATAAAATTGGCGAAGGATACTGTAGCCTTTATTTCATATTAACATTTCCCAGGAGCAATTAGGAGAAAAGGGTTTTTTGGCTCAACAAGTCCTCAAGGAAATTCCCAAAAATGAAACTTTCAAAATATATATACAAAAGACGCATTTAAACCACATAAACTAATAAATGAATCCAAATTCCCAAACCAATCTGCATCCATTTGGCCTGCTTCCTTCACCATGCAGCAATCCTCTCTCTCTCTCTCTCTCTCTCTCTCTGCAGCTGCCAGCAGTCCTCTCTCTTCTAAAGGTTGCATGTAAATAGTAGTTAGTAGAAGACCACCGCCCTCATCGACCATTTACGCCCATGACATTGAAAATCAACCAGCAGCTATCCTACTCCGACTAATAATCAATAACAAAAAACGAGGCCGCGGCCGCAAAAGCCTTAAAAGCCCCGACTTCCTATGGACAACTCTTCTTTGTCTCTCACTCCCCAAGACACCACCATCCCCACCGCCACAGCCGATAGCAGAGGCGTCGACAGCACCGCCACAGCCGATAGCAGAGGCGTCGACAGCACCGCCACCAATGCCTCAACGGCTGGGGAAGCAAACAGCAGCGGGAGGAAGTGCAAAGGCAAGGGAGGACCAGATAACGGTAAGTTTAGGTACAGAGGAGTCAGGCAAAGAAGTTGGGGCAAATGGGTCGCCGAGATCCGCGAGCCACGAAAGCGGACTCGAAAATGGCTTGGCACTTTCGCCACGGCGGAGGACGCAGCTCGAGCGTATGACCGCGCCGCAATCATCCTCTACGGCTCTAGGGCTCAGCTCAATTTGCGGCCATCGGGATCTTCCTCGGCTCATTCCTCCTTCACCACTCGCGGCTCCAGCTCTTCCTCCACTCAGACTCTTCGTCCCTTGCTCCCTCGTCCCTCGGGTTTCGGTCTCACTTTCTGTCTTTCGGGATCAATGGCTCCTTTGGCCGCAGCGGGTCCGTTGGAATCTGTTTCTTCCGGGGTTCACAATCCAATCGATGTTGGTACTTCCGTACTATGTCCTAATTACGAAGTACAGAATCATCAGCAGCAACTTACGACACGACAAAATTACTATCAGCATCCGCACTCGCTGTCTGATGGGTTTAACGTCGATTCCGGAAACCCCAACATCGCACCAACCTCGTATCCAAATCTAACCCATCAAGATCCTCAAAATCGCCAAGAACAATGTGGTTATAATCTTTACGAGGATATCAGTTCGCTTGCGGGTCTGGTGAGTTCTAGTTTGTCCCTCTCCGGTGTTACTCAAGTTCAACCTGTGATTGCAGCACCACTCCTCCAAGATCCAGTTATGCATGTCGGGCCGGGAACGCCATCCGTTTGGCCTTTGACCAGTGATGACGAGTACCTGACGTCGATTATATGGGACTATGGGGACAGTTCCTTGTTTGATTTTTGAATTTGTTGAGAAATTGCATATGGTCATTTTGGATCGGAGCACCAAACGTTTCGACTTTTGAAATATAGAGGCCCCATCCAAGTGCTTTTACATTATTCTTCTTGTTTCTTTTGCTGCATGCAAGATCTGTGCTTTTGTATCAGTTGCTATGGATCGGTTTCTGTAGTCGTTTCTATGAGGAGAAGGAAAGAAACTGGCTTAGTCGTCTTTAATCCGGCCTATGGTTGAGACCTCAAAACGAAGGAGCTTCAGGGGTGGTTCCTGTCAGATTGATTATGGGACTGATCCACCAAAGCATGCAGTCCAAGAAGTGCGCTTGTTTCCATGTTGGGCACATATAACGGTTGGAAGGATCTCCAGGTAAGGATGCTTATTAAGGTAATTCAGATAATAATAAAAAAAAGCGCGTCTAAAACTCTCATGCTCTAGCGTTGAGAATGACTAGATGTATGTAATTTTTTTCTTGTTTCTATTTGTGCTAAACTAATTTATGATCTTTATATCGAAGTAATTCTACTATTAAACTACGTTACACTAAGTTCTCCTTCAAAATAGTTCAGATTTCATACTGTTTATGTTTCAGAAAGGTTTTTTTTTTTTTTTTAATTGTTCTGGATAGCATGTTAGTGTTTGACTACTTCCATATATCTTGTAGCTTGAGCGTTGGGCTAAGAAAGCAAATTATCCAAGAGAAGTTTTTTGTTAGAATAAAAATTTGAAAAAATTCCTCTTTGATATATTTTATCGGTATTCTTTTGTGTCTCCTCAAATAAAATGTGTCAGATTGTTTTTTCCAGTCTTCTCCGATATTGTTGTAATTAATTAGGGTGGGTTTCCATAACGCCTCTTGCCCAGGAAATCACATCACACATTGAGTTGCTGGAAATATACATGTCATTATGTCATGATTTTCCTTGTTTGTGCTAGTTAGAAATCTAAGCTGAAGTTGGGACCAAGAATTCATCAACTCTGTTCCTAAATCTTAAGAGTTAATTATGACCAAGTCATTGTTGTTAGAGTTGCATATTGTTTCCATTTCAAGATATCATGTAAGAATTGATATTGACATTTGATTGCTTTTCAAAACAATATATTTATGCCATCTTTCTATTTATTTCCAATCCCAAAATGCTACTATCATATAGTGGTGCATTATGGAATCACTCTAAGAGTTTCGGGGAAAGATTATAATGTTTTTTCCTGGTATATACACCATAAAGCCATGTTGAAGTACATCGATAGTTTATTTTGGGGGCATCTTGATGCTATGCTCAATTTTATCGGTATCTTCATTAAGCATAGGGCCGGCTTGGAACTGAGACGATAGTTACATTTCTATACTTTAACTAACAGACAATAGTTATCCCTATATGTGTACAATGGGACTTTTTTTTATAATTTCTGTGTAGGTGCTTTAAATTGTTATTGTGTTTTTTTTTTCCTCATTTTTTAATAGGCGATACATATGTATCAAGAGTTAATTCTCCATTTTAATCATTAGGTTAAAACTCAAGTTCTCTGAATTGCTGCTATGTTTCCCTTCATTTTACTTGGCATCATAAGCATTTCTTGATATATGTTTCTTTGGATGAATCTTAATATTTTATTAATGGAGATAATCAGCAATTTACAAAGTTCTTGGCAAAACATTTCTAACAAGTGAAGTAAGAGCATAGTCATAACCACATAATGAGATCTGTTTCCTTAAAAAGTCCTTGATTTGCTTGACCATTAGTTTTTCTTCCATATTGTTGAAGACAATCATCAATGCTCTTGAACTCTTCCATATTAATTGTTAGACAATGTCTCTATTTTGCTGAACACCATATATGTGTGTGTGTGTGTGTGTGAATGGGGAAGGAAATGTATATATTGTGGCACATGCAATTTCATTTAGCTTTAGACAAGTTGGTTTGCGTATTTGTTATATAAGTTGTGGATAGAGAGGCACAGGTGGGGAAAGTTGTTGGAGATAAAGGAGAAGTTTTAGAATTAAGAGATTGAGATAAAAAGTGATGTGTAAGAGGTGCACTGGTAGAAGACGTTCAGGGGAGACGAGGGAGTAGCAAGCGTACCATCAATATAACTGGTAAGATGTTGGCAGTTTAAAAGTGGAACAAACTGAGTTTTCCATGCTGGGAAATTTCGAGAGTTTAATTTGACGCAAAATGTTTGATCAGTAGAGGTAGGAGTGGATGGGAAGAGTGATTTGAGAGAAGTACTAGCGAAAGAAGACGACATGTTATTGTTGTGAAAAATGCTTCTGTATATTTCACTGTGAAAGAAGTACAAGGGTATATTTATGTATGGATTACAAAGTGAAACCCGGCCATCCTGTAGCTTAACCGTAATGATAACTGAGTAAACAAATGCCAAACAAATTGATAGGTACAACAGAACAAAATCAATACACTAACAGTCCCATGATTCCTCTACTTTGATGGCATTATTTGGACACTTTTTCTGGCTACCCAAAAATGGGGGCGGCTTGGATATGTCATTAACTCAGACGGGGAGCATTAAGTCGCCTCACTTCACTTATCATCTGGATTAGAATATAAGTTACATGCAAAACGATGATTTCCAATTTCATTTTTTTAGGCAAAAAAATTAAAAAAGAAAAATCGTCGGTTTGCATGGAAGGCCTATGATCAGTTTTATGACGATTAAATTGAAGTTCTGAAAAAAGACCAATATGATGGACATTTGTTTTTTCTGCACTGTTCGCGACGCGACTCGAGAATGTGATGATTGACGTTTACAAGTTTACTCGTTATTACATACTGTTTTGTTTTGTTTTGTGCTCTAATTGAGAGCCGCCTTACTAGATTGAATTCGATTTGAGATGCTTGTGACAGTTTATGTCAAGAGAACTGTTTCTTTCCTGCTGTTGGTTGATGTGTGTGCATTATACGCTTGTAAGATGCGACCACTAACTATCCTTCAGAGTCTATTGCTTTCTAACGTAAATTTTTGCTTTTGCAACGCGTTCCAAAGATGCGTGCATGGCCGAACTGTATGTAGGTATTTACTATCATTTCGAGTTCACTTGCTTTGAATTAGCACTCGTACGTATTTCTAATTTGAAGGGATTAGTTTCTAAGCCACAAAGTTATACCATTGCAGTTCATTTCGGGGTAACCGCGAACGGTTTGGAATTTAAATATTTTAAATACTATACTTTTTTTGAATGCGTAAAAGAGATTTATTTCATAAAATAAAATCCAATGTCACTAAATATTGTGGTTTTATAAGAAAAAAAATGTATTTATTATCATACTAAAAAATTTAAATTTAAACTTTTGTTAATGTATTTAGTGGTGTTAAATATAATTAATAAAATTGGCGGCTAATGAAATTTTTGAAGGTAACGATGTTTTAATGGAAAATCGGGGAATCAAATGCTTGGCTAGATTTCTGTTCATTCTCGATACTTTTGACATGTTTGTGTAGACACAAACTTTTCTTACAGCTGGGCCCTTCAATTTCAGGCTTGTTGGTATTAATGAAACTTGACTTTTGTCGACCACTCCGGCCCACTATCTCAGCTCTGGAAGCTTTAGCGCGTGCGCGCAACTTGGTGAGCCTTAGGGGTCCGCAGCTTTAGGGTTGAAAGCTGAGTCCACAAGAATACAAAAAAGAAAAACTCAAACTCGTAAAAGAAAAAAACAAAAAACAAAAACAAGAAGATCAAAAGAACGTGTAAATTACTGAAAAATGCTGCCGTCGGCCACGCTCTGTAGGGTCTACAGGCAAAGTCTTAATTCTAAGCACCCAACAAACCCAAAATTAATAAATACTAAGAGATAAATGGAAAAAAATAGAGAGAAAATGCAAATGGACTGCAGTTTCACAGACCAGGCCAACAATTTTAGTTCTAAATTGCTAAATATTTGCGGCGTGGATGAATATTCAAAAATATCAGCGAAGCGAAATATTATCAGATCAGATCAGATCAAATCAATCTCCTTCCTTCTGCAGTGCCCCTCGAAATTTTCCACCTCCGTCCATGGCCTCTGGACATAAACCAAATAAAAAGGCACACACCCCAAGACATTTCCCTCCCATTTTTCTCTCTCTACATATTTTTCTTCCTTCCCAAACATGTTGTAAGAGTCCAACTCAATTATTGACCCACATTTTAAATACATTATCTGAGTCACAATTCAACCCAAATTACGCACAATTATCTTCATCATAACCGGGTTAAGCCAAATCTATACTCATTAATCTACTGTTAACCACATGTATAACAAATCCTAACCTTCAATATTTATGGACCAAATTAACTTTTGCATTTTCCTACTTCGTTTAACAGAAGAACCCCACCCAGAAATAGAAAAATACTATTGTGATTGCAGTATTATTATTATTATTATTATTATTATTATCACGATTATTATTATTTCTCTAAAGTAGATGCAAAGGTTGTCAACATTTAATATGCCTTTTAAAAGACAAGGTTGAGTATGGTTTCTGCTTTGGCCCCAACCCACAATTATATCTATTACAGTTGGATGGCAGGTAGTTGCAGTTCACTATCTTTTGGAGGAAGTCAATCAAGCAAAGCTTCTTCCTAGCAAGGTCACCCTAAGTCACGACCATGCCGCCTCTGCCACCGCTACCGTCCCAGGCATAGCAGCCGCCAATTCACCACTTTGCAGATGGCATCAGAGGACACCCAGCCATTCCACTGGCGCTACGCAGAATCCACCGACAAGGACCTCGAAATCCGTGGCCGCACCCTCTTTTTCACTGTGGCCCTCTTTGGCGTTGTGCTGCTGATCATCCTTGTAGTTTTCTACACCAGCTGGGTCTGCCGCTACCATTACCGCCATTTTCCCACCCCTGTACAGTCCCACGCGCTGCACGCGCCGCCCCTCCGGTCACAAGGCCTTGACCCGAGGGAAATCCAGGCGTTAACCATAACTTTGCACGGGCCAAAATTCGTGGGTGCTACTAGCAACGTGAGCGTAGTTGAAAGCGAATGCTGTATATGCCTCGGCGTGTTTGAAGATGGCGATAAAGTTAAGGTCTTGCCTCGTTGTGGACATTGCTTTCATAGTGATTGTGTTGATAGGTGGCTCACTAGTCACTCCAGTTGCCCGCTCTGCAGGGACTCTCTCGTGTCCATCGCAACAGTGTAAACAAAACAAGATTAAAAAAAAAAAGTCCATCCCATTCACTGTATCACTTTTCTATCATTTTTCCTCTTTGGAGCGGGTTTGTGCCTTTTGTCACAAAATTTTAGAGTTATTGTTGTAGATCTCGCAGGCATTGTCCTGTTTTTATAGCTCGTGCTAGAATGCCAGACTGTTTTATTAGATTTTCGTTGTTCACGTGTTCCTGTATATTATTAATATCCATGGAGCTAAGTGTTCAAACATCCAGTAAAGCGGGTCATGGGATGTTAATCCTCTAACATGATATGGGGAAGGAGAAGATAAGTTTATGGAACAGCTTGCAATGTAAGAAAGGCCACCTGTTTGATGAAATTCCTTAAAAGACATCTTGTTTTCCTCTGACAGGCTAGTGGTACCATAAGTCGGAAACGCTAGAGATTTGATAACAAAGCAGTCTGTTACGGAATTAGACTTTAATTGTGTTAATTTGCATAATATCTAATTAATTTTGTGAGTAAAAATGAATTAAATAAATCAGTGTTGAGAAATAAATAAAAAAGTTAAAAATGGTAGAGAATTTGAGAGTGCAAATCAATTTTTCTTTTTTCTAATTAACATGTTGTTAGGCTCATTGATTTTTTTATATAGATATACAATTTAATTATTTTTAATTATAATTTAAAATAATTATATAATTTAATTATTTTTATTTATTATTTAAAATAATTAAATTAAATATAAATATTTTTTAATTGAAATAAAAAAGAGCTAAGAGCTTATCGTAAGAAAGAAAAAAAGATGTTAAAAGAGAGAAAAAAAAGTGGAGATTTGTTAGAGATAAGAAATAAAAAATAATATTTTTTGATTTTATAGTTAAAAATAATATTAGTATTTAATTAAATTAAAATTTATATAATTGATAGATAATATTTAATTTTTATTTTTAAACAATAAAGATTAGATTTTAAATATAGAAAATTTTACTTCTTTTTAATATTTGTAAATCTATATTATGGGTGATTTTTTATGTATAATTTTGATCAATCATATAATTAGAAAATTATTTATAATTAGATCAAATTAATTTCTACTTAATAGTTGAAAGACACATATCTTTTTGTAGAATGAGTTTTTTTGAAAACAGATTTTTCATTTGAGTTAAGGCATTTTAATTTTTATAATTTTTTATTTTCTCGTATGTGAGAGAATTTTATTCAATTAATTTAATATAATTTAAATTATATATTTTTAGTATATTTATTAAATTATAATAGAGTTAATTTTTAATTTAAAATATATCATAATTTTTTTAAATTTAAAAAGTTTTTTAATTTAAATTAATATATTTTTTATATAATTTATTTATATTATTATTTTTATTATTCAATAATCTTCTCATAGAATAAACTTTCTGAGTTATTTATATTTCGTTTCCCACTCCTCCCGTCACATGATTGCGGTTATGTAATTAAGCTGCATAAGCAAGTGTAGGTTGCCCATAACAGCTGTCCCCTTTATCTAAACGCATCACGCAGCAGCTCATGGCAGCCGTTACTGTAGTTTGCAGGCGGATACTTGTCGAGTTGTCAAACACGGCTAAAGATAACCAAACAACTGACGTCATTCGCATTGGTTCCTACTACCGCTGCCGATTGCTCTAAAGCTGCTTTAAATATGTTAGTCGTGCAAACGAAAAAAAAAAGAAGAAGAAAATCGTTTGTCATTTCTTACACGCCTTAATGCCATTAGCTGACATTAAAAAAATTAAAAAAATACGTGAAATGAATAAAAAATGTAAAAAAAAGAAGAAGAAAATCTGCCTGAGAACGCGACCCCCCCAAAAAAAAGCAACAATAATAGATAGACATGTAATTCTTCTGAACCTGGCCCGTTGGGCTTTAGACGTCTATTGGTCTTTCGTCGGGCCGAAGATTTTTATAAACTGGGGCCTCATCTGTGTTCTTATTTCCGCAGCCCAATAGAATTAGGGTTTCCCCCTACTCTATATTAACGCGCGACGGGCCCCAAACCCTTCAGTTCCCATTTTAAATCAGTTTATCTTCGAGCCGTCTCTCGGGGAGCAGCGGCTAGGGTTCTGAATCAAAGTAAGAAGCTGATAAGGATCTCGGGCACCTTTTCACCATGAGAGCCAAGGTATAGCATCTGCTCTCTCAACAGCTTGAGCTGGTATGGCTTGTCTTACTAACTGATAGGTTTGAGCGATCTTCTTGCTGATTCTTTGTTTTGTTTCTTTTTTTCTTTTTTTTTTTTGGTATGATGGTGTATTAGTGGAAGAAGAAGCGGATGAGGAGGCTCAAGAGGAAGCGCAGAAAGATGAGGCAGAGATCCAAGTAGTTTTCTTAATAAGAGAGTTGAAACGACAGCGTCGTCTTAAGTGTTTTGTCTGTTCTACTACTTTTTATCTGTTACTGATTTAAGCAGTAGCTGTTGTTTCTGATTCAGTTTATTACCGTGACAATTTTGTGAAGACCTTTTTTCGTTATTGTCGGGATTGTGTTCTGCCTTACCGCTTTATCCCCTTTCTATTAATGTTGTGATTGTAGCTCTATGATAATGTCGTTTTACTGGGTTTGCTGGGAATTTGTGTGGTGATTAGTTCAGTTGTAGGTTTTCCACCGACCTTGTCTAAAGAATTCTTTAGATTTTGATTAGTTTTATGGCCTGCCACCCATTAACTTTTGAAGGACTTCTAACTGGCCACCTCACCCTTGTGCAATTCTTACTAGCTGCACTTTGTCACCTGTGTTTTTGTGTTTTCAAAGGTTTTCTTTTGGTTGTGATTATTTGTTTGTGGCATTGTAGTTGATCGCCGCCAGCCTTTTTCCTCAGAGATAAAGTGCTAGAACAACTAGTGTTTGTTTTGAGCTCCCATTTTCCTTTTGAAGTAGACATTAGTCATTGTTTTATCTCTGCAAGTTTATTTTAGCTTTGACTGTTAATATTTTAGAGCCTATGGCTAATGAATCAGGTCATTTGCTGCTCCTTGTTTGACGGTGGATGGATGTCCTGTATGTTTTAAGCTGCTATTTTTTTAGGATACAGTATTCTGGATTTGCATGTAATTGTACATTTGTACTACGTTTTTCCCATCTTAAAAATCTACCAGGTTTAATTCTTCTTAGATTCCCATGGCACTAAGCCTGCTTTCCTTCTTCTTGCTTTGATATTACTTGTGCTGGAACTCTTTGTGACTAAATGAGATTTGGTAACGTATTGCTTAGCTTACCCAATGCCATTTCAAGCTTTTGATAAGCAAATAATGGTTGGTGGGTTGTAGCCTATTCTCATTAAACATTGAGCAGATCCCAGAGGTTATTTCACACTCAGGCCAATTAATATAATGGTATTAGCATTGAGAGGAGTTTTGTTTCATTGTTTACAACTCTATTCACAGGCCGTGATGTAGCTACTTTAACCCTTTTTTTTTTTTTATTGGATGGTGATGTACCTCTCTGAAATGCTATGCTATGACATCACTCATGATCATGTTTTGTTACTTTTTCAGATAATAGGCACAGCATATTGACATCTTGGTACAATAAGTTTTTAACTCATAATTTTTCTGAGAGATGATGTTTTGTTAGTCCATCATAGACCATGTTGATATGGCTTTTAAAAGTGTGTATGGAAATGGAATGTGTGTATAGATCAGATCTGCAATAGGTTATAAGGCAAGGGCTATCAATAGGTTATAAGCTTTAGAAGCATCCATCACGCAGTTATGTTTTTGCAATAAGATTGCCTTAAGCTCTACCAGTAAATTGAATTTCCAATTTGAAGTTACGGAAGTGTTGTATGCCACTGCACTCCATTTGAATGAAAAGGACATCATCCAACGGACTGTCAAGTGGTTTAAATTTTTTATTTTTGTGGAGCAGCCAGTGGTTTAGTATGGTTTAGCCTTATTAGCTATGGGAAATTGTCGCTTCAAGGATGTAATAGAGTAGTTCGGTATTAGCTATGGGAAATTTTCTTTCCTTTTGGGTAGTTCGTTATTTCTGGGAATTCCATACAAGTGTAAGCACAATATTTGCAATGATCTTGCACAGGATGGTAAGATTTCCCATTGTATGTTGGCCCTCATTATTAATTACAAATATTTTATCGAACCCAGAGGATTTAGAGTCCTAAATAGCAATTTTATTTTTTTTTTATACAAGGGAAAAGATCTTAACCAGCAAATTGTAACGTTAGAAATGGATGATAAGTTCGTAATCTACCAAAACTAATGCAAAAGGGGGAGGAAGCAGGGATTAGGGGTTATGATGAGGGCTGGCCTAACCCTGACTCCCTAACGAGAAAGTTATTGAAACCAAAAGAAAAAGGGCAAGAAGGAGAAAAAATTAGAATCTTTGATATGGTTCACACCTCTTTCCGAGGCCCATTTCCAAGCCCGTCCTGGGCCCTTAATCTATCGATGTAACTCCTAACTTCATCCGCTATCATCTTCTGCATGATGGATATCAAACAAGTTTCCTCCATCTCTACCGTACATTTATCCTGATCGCTGTCAGCCTTGCCGATCTGCCCATCTCTGTCCTCCTCCGCCTCATCTCCTTCCTCCCCTTTCTCCACCGCCACCTGATCTTCCCCCTTTTTCTCGACCACAGCTACCGAAACAAAATCGTCCCCTGGTGGCCCAAGTTTCAGAGAGGTGGCAGGCCCCACAACGACCGCGTCCCCATCGAAATTATTATGCTCCGGCGACACACGCAAGCATTGCTTCTTGACCCCGGAGTCCGATTCCGACTCGGCCGAGACCTCCAAGCTTTGGCGCTTCGTGAGGGAGTTCGACTCGGACGACACGGACGACCTTTCCGCCGCGCGTTTGCGACGCAGAGTGGAGTTCCAGTGGTTCTTGATGGCATTGTCCGTACGTCCAGGCAAGAGTCTGGCGATGGTGGCCCACTTGTTGCCGTGGATGGCGTGGGCCTGGACGATGATAGCATCCTCGGCAGGCGTAAACGGGCGGTGCTGCACATCAGGGGAGAGCTGGTTGCACCAACGCAGGCGGCATGACTTGCCGGAACGGCCTGGAATGCCGGTGCTAATCAAGGACCAGTTTCTCGGGCCGTGCTGATCGACCAGCTTGATGAGAGTAGCGTCTTCTTGTGGGCTCCACGAGCCTTTGATTCGATCACCACCACCACCACCACCACCCCCACAACCACTCAAAGAACCCATAGACCAAAAAATTGAAAAAAAAAATCCAATTCCCACTCCTTTATAAAGAAGAATCAAGTTTCAGAGAGTTAAGATTCAACATTCACATATATATATATACTGAGATATTTATTGGTAGCGGGTTTTTTGTGTGGGGGGGGGGGGAGGGAGGAGCCGGGGGTTTATAATTAAAGCGTGAAAGACAACGGTTATTCAGAGAGGTGGAGTTGGGGATGAGAGGGTGGTTGTTGGTGTGAACCGTAAAACTGCATGTTGACATAACGACTTTTGCTCGTTATGTGGGCGTTTGTTTTTGTTTTTGTTTTTTTAAATATATTTTTCTCCTTAAATTTGCTTTTCATTAATTTTGATTTGGCTTTCGGTTACTGTTGTTTCTTACGGTTTGGTTTGGTCGAATAGGTTTTTCGTTGTTATTGCCGTTGCTGTAGTTATGTCGAGGATTTTGGAGTGGGGCTTGGGTGTGATTGGGAGGAGTTATAACTGACTGATTTTTGTACCCTCTTTTTTTTTTTTTTTTTAAGAAAATTGTATTGGATTGTTTTTTTAACCGAATGAAATGGAGAATAACGGATTTACGCGGGAAACATTAAAAGGGGCTTTTTTTTTTTATAATTGTGTTCAGTCGTCCAACGGAGCTCCCGAAACTGTGGCAGTAAGGTTTCGTTTGTAGTGTTTATCTTATCAAGAAAATAAAATAACGCCAATGGCAATGCCCATTTGTCTTCTCTCTCTCTCTCTCTCTCTCTCTCTCTCTCTCTCTCTCTCTCTCTCTCTGCTTTTTGTCGGGGGAGGAGTGTAAATGGTCATTTGAATTTGAATGCAATGAAATAAATCAAATAATAACGACTGTCAGTTAGAGAATGGGAGCTGAAAGAAGTGTCAAAGAACTGCACACGTACATTCCGGGAGTTCGGTGCATTGGTCACGCGTAAGTTGTAACGGAACTCTTGCGGTTATAATTGAGAAGATGCACCCATGCAGCCTGTTAATCATTATTTTTTAGGGCTAATGACATTTATAATAAAAAAGATAATTCTCAATAAATTGAAACCTTTTAACTCTCCATTGTGGTCTCTGCAGTCAACCTCTAAATATCAGTTATAAAGAATATAATTTTGACTCCAACCACGATTAGATTCAAAATAAAATGGACTTCAAAGGTTGGGTTGCCCTTATTTTCACCGAGCTCAAAATGGTCGAAGCTGCCGTCCCCCGACTTTGCCTTCTGGTTTATTCAATTATGTAACAGACGAAATAGAGGAGAGATTCAATCCTGAGTTTTCGATGTCAATAGCAAGAGAATTCTGTTGATCAAAGCCTTTTTGTTTTGAATCAAAGCTTGCCATTGGTGTGCCGCCAACCTGCCCCTTTGCCTTTCTTTTTTGCTTTTAAACAGCCCCTCTCACCTCACTTTTCTTGAATATTGTCCGTCTAATGTCCATATTCGGCTGCAAATAGTAAGACCCAAGTCCAAGATTAATTGTCCGACCACCTGTTTAATAACGGACCGAGTTCACGGGCCGAAAATCCTGAGTCCCGCTTTTGCCTGTTTTTCTTTCTAGAATTTCTACCTCAGGGCCAAGGCTTTCTACGCAAGTTTTTGGTTGCGATGGAAACCTTAATAAATTATGACAACCCTTAATGAACGTGATTAGATCCTAATGTAAACGGTCCAAATCTTAGAGTTTTATTAAAGAAATAAATAAACTAAATATGAACTCGTTTTAATTATTAATTATAATTTATATATAATAATTAATTATAATTAATAATTACAATATTTATTTATATATATATATTATTATTATTATTATTATCATTATTTTCAGTCTCACAGTCTCATAGTTGTCTCCCACGATGAGCATCTCGACGTGATTGGGCGAGTTCTCCCACGTCTCAAGTAAGACCCATCCACATGGTGGTTCTTTGGAGGTAGCCGTGGTCCATTTCAAGGTAAGCCATTTGACACATACCTATACACGGATTTTCTAAAATGGGTCATGGCACATCCAATTTGTTAAGATTCTTTTTTCTTTTTTCGATCTACTAGAATTCACCATATAGAACATGGGAAGTTTTTGTGTCTCCTCAACCGTGAGTGGGTGCGATGAAATGCTCTTTCCGCAGCTTATTTCCTTCTCATCCAGCCCCCAAGTGAAGATGAGATCACACGAAGATCAAAAAGAACATTGCATAAACAAATCATTGCAACTAATAAGAAGGCAAAAAGAACCTTTGCCTTTTGCTTCTGATACAATCGACGGATGGCAAGGACGACGAAGCAATTCTACTCAAAACCACATTGAGGGACTGCCTTATTGTGCTGAGGGAAGCACCATCTTTACCATCCTTATTTCGGAGTATTAGAATGCTTTTAACTCTTCCACCTACGCTAGCAATATCGGCTCTAACTACGGCTAATCTAAGGCCCTTGAGTGCTTGAATGAGCTCCAGAAACAATTCCGGCCGATCATCACAGCAAACAGAAGCCCTGATGAATGTATTGCTGCCCTTTTCTTTGTTTTTGATGTTGGTGGGGCTTGAATCTTGGGAAGCATCACAATCAACGCTTACTTCGTCGACTTCTGTTGGAATCATGAAAGCTTTGCTGACTTCCATTGCCTTTCGCTTAAGATCTCTCACATGATCAATCACACTTGCTAAAAGAGCAGCTTTTTCCATCTGCACAGAGAAAATATTGTTTAATCTCTAATTCCACCACACGACATGTAAAGTCTTCGGTATCCTAATTCATCACAAATGGAGAATTTTGCTGTTTCCCCCAGGAATTGCAGTTCAATAAGCTTCTTTTGCTGCTTGGTTTAGTCCTCAATTAAAGCTAAGTTTCCTAATCTTTTGTCATCGATCTCAATGCAAGGCCAAAATTGCTGCCACTATTGTTCTATGTAAACAGAAGCAGACACTTTCTCGGGTACAAAGAACGGACCAAGTAGCCATGGAAGACATGGGCATGTATGATTTGAGTTTGTGTGTGTGTGCGTGTGTGTGTGTGAGAGAGAGAGAGAGAGAGGTACATACCTTGTCTGATTTGGGAATTAGTTTCCTGAGAATTCCAAGCTGTGTATTTATCCTGTCCCTGCGCCGCTTCTCGGCTTGGCTATGGCTTCTGGAAGCAGATGCAGCTTTATCTTCTGCGGCCTCTTGAAGGGGTACTGTCCATGGAGGAAATCCTTTAACCTCAAAGGCAGCATAGGCTGAATCATTAGGCATTGGCGGCCACTGAATGAAAACTGACCCATCAGAGCCCGAAAGACGGCTTTGAACACAGTTTGCCTCTGGAGGCAAAACTGAAGAATACTGCTCTTCCATGATCTTAAAAGCAACCTTTTTCAAAGTGTAGATATAACCCAAAGACCTGCAGCTACAGTTTTTGGCAATAATAATTATCTGATCTGAAATCTCGACAGTGATTTGTGGTGTGATGCCCAGGAACCTTTAATTGGTCACGGCAAGTGAAAATCGTGTTTGGCCATATTCGTGTGATGCCCACCACCACTGCCAGAGTAATTACTTTTTCTCCATTGCATTTCATGCACCACTAATAATTTCTGAGGCGGAGGGCAATCGTAGATTGACCAGATAACAGTAGTTGATTGATGACTTTAGTGCGATTAGTTGAATTTATTTATATATCACTGCAATCCCACTTCTAGCCGCTCCTACATGAACATATGTTTGTTTCCGTTCGGTGGATATTGTCCTTAATCTGGTAATTATCCTTGACAATTATTTAGGATTTATTTCAATTGCTTGTTTCCATCTGTCACTCGTTTGTCCCTTCTCCTGTCAACTTTCAACCTTAATCTCTTCCCTCAAACACGCAATCTTAAAGATCTCGAGTGATAAAGAGGCCACCCATTTTGGTGGCTCTCTTTGTCCACTTCCGCTCGTTCACATTTCTTGCGTTCTAAAGATTGTCTTGTTGTCCTGCACAAGGCAACAAAAAAGCTTCAATTACACACACCATCTAGTCACGATACAGGGCCCCAGTCGCCCACAAACACAGTAACTCGCCACGCAGAAATCTTAAACATTGATACGACTTCTGATCGACCACACAATCACTCGGGATCTTGTGGTTCTCGTAAGTCTGACCCACCCTGACTACGGAATTTCCAGTGCAGCCCTTTTTTTTACAAACTCATCAAACTTTTTGACGTGCGGTCAAGAATCACGGTTAAACTCAAGTCTAGGCACATCATGGGAAATGAATTTAACCAAAAGTACTTTTCCAAGACAGACACTGGAGAGTGTGGGAAGCATGCATCCTCTATTTTCCGTAGATAAAGCAAAAAGCACCGCTACATGTCACCCGTCATTTACTCAAGCGTTTCCCACTCCCAAATGCTTAACCGTTCACAAGACAACTCATAAACAGCAAAGGAATCCTACAGCTGACGTATCATCCTCGTGGCACATATGCTCGACAAACTCTCCTCAACTTAGTTATTTGCTTTGACAAAAAGGGTATCATCGCTTTAGGCTTGGAAACTCACCGTTCGCTCTCTCCACTTGCCTCGATGCAATTATGGTTGATTGACTACTATGCGGGAGAGCTAGGGCAGGGGGGCCGCATGGCTCATACTTTATACAGAAACTTGAGAAGACAACTCGATTGAAATTAATCAGATCGGCAAGCCAATATCCGGTTGTTTGATATGTGAATGTTGACCCAGCAAATCCCTTTTACATTCATGTACATACTTCGTCTAGAAGATGTTCGGACCCAAATCACGGAGAAGACGAAAAACTAACTAAATATTATACAACTGTTTTGAGGTATGCATAAGGAATATAGCTTTTCAGTTTTCTCCAAAAGCAGAAAATCCTTAGTACTCATTGAAATGGATTGCACCAGCTTTCCAGACAATATAAGTTGTAGCAAACATAAGTGTGCTTATGAAAACAAAAGAAAAGACGATGATAAAGAGATCAGAACCCCCTGGAAACTGAAAAGTCCATCCCGGCTTGGGCAACCCTCGCTTGCTATCATCAAACAAATTAGTAGGAGCTTCTGGAAGGCCAGATCTTTTCTTCCCCCGGTCACTTTCCCGCAGAGCATCTAGAACTTTGCTGCCCATTTCCGATTCTGATGCTTTTGATTCTGTATAACGGCTGAGAACCCGAGCAGCCCGTAATCTTTCTCTTGCTGTTAGAGGTGATCTTTTTGGTGGCGACTGCAAGTTAGGTGTTCCCTCCTGCTTCAATCCAGAAGAACTTGTTGAACCATTAAAGGTTTGGGACTCTGTCTTATTATTAACGCCAGTTTGGAAATGGCTCTTTCCCCTTCCAGACTCCACAGATGTAGGATTCCTGGTAGACAGCCAATTACTAGATTCTGGATTTTCAGCACCGCCCGTACCCTGACCACTGGTGGCTGCGGCAATATGATCACCCTGCTCCAATGAAGCATAGATACCCTTTTTTCTTTCCATCTTAGTTATCCTCGAAACAGACGCTAACAAGGATGTGAATTGGATTGTATTCGGTGCCAAAGCTTCTACGGAAGACAAAGATCCATGCTGATACTTGGCTTGCAGCTTTTAATGGTGCAAACATATTGGTTAACAATCACAAAAAGTATACAGGAATGGCATTCTATACTTGTAAACATGGAATCACGGCTGGTACAGAGTGATTGTATGGGTGTGCCTAGAGTGCATGATACAGAGAGCGAGTTCAAAATGTAACAGGAATAACAAGAAAACCCAGTCCAGGGAAAGAGTAATTGTCATTGCAATTTTAGTCCAATCTTTCAATGACTTAAACTATGCTGTAGTCTGGAGCCAGAAATACAGCCAATCGACCACAAGCAATTTCTATAGATGTTATTGACTTCGTCTCATTGATAAGATAAGGAACCCAGGCCCGACAACAGTACGCAGAATACAGCAATGGAAGCACAGCCATGACAAGTCAGTTTTCATTTCTTTATAATCCCTGAATTATTACATGATTGGAGCAAGTCCCTGCTACCATTTCATCCCTTGCAAGTGTCCAAAAAAAAAAAAATATACAGACGTAACAAATTTCTTTTTCTTTATTGGTTTTTCACAACGCTATCCTTTAGTCCCGAAACATGTCTTTTTTTCCAAACAAATAAAGTGGGTATTTAACTAGCGTAATAGTACAATTGTTTAACAGAACTTCGGGACAAACAGAAGCAAATTCAATTAATTGTGCATAGAGTACTAAAAAAAAGGAGAAAGGGGTTACCGGTGAATGGAAGCCAAGCACCGAATTTAGGGAAATCGCCATATTTCCTACCGTTTAAGACCCAATCACATACAAAATCGACACAGGCAGAGGCAGTGAGAGATTAGGTGTTGAAGCAGCCTGTATGTGACAACGAGCTCTGTGCGTGTGCGTGTGAGGCTGTGCGATGGGCAGCGGTGAAGAAGATGAAATGAAAGGGTTTTCGCAAGTTGCGCCACTCTCCTTTGCCGCGCGTAGATCGGGCTTCCCACCGTTATTGAGCTGTCTGGAATAAATGAGCCTAGCTGGATGCACTCAACTTCCGTCCATTGCAGTTAGATGGGCCGTGGATTTTAGGTACATAAACTCAAGTCCAGCCATGGATCGGAATGAACTAGTTGTTAGGACAGCCCGTTAGAAATCATATTGGGCCGCATTATGAAGCCCATACAAAGTCAATTTAATTTAGGGTCCAGATTTTTTTTTTCTTTTCCGTTAAAGACTATTATTAAATCATAAATTATATAATAAAAATAATTTTCTTTCATTCTCATAAATTTTATATTTTATCTTCTAAAATTAAAATCAATGTAAAATAAAAATTTTAAATTTTGAACTATTGAAAGACAAACTAAATGTGCAAACTGTTATTATTAAATAATGGCACTGATTTTTATGTTATCAGTCCGATCCGGCAACGAGACCTTTATTTAATCCCTTTAATTAGGAAGTCGGATCGTGGTGCTTATCTCAAAATTTTATCGAAGGTTACGAGAATTTTTCATTCAAACGGTCAGTATAGGGACGGTTTGATGCGGAATTGTGCCAACTCACTCCAAGTAGTCCACGCATCCGGAAAACCTCCAGACGCTTTTAGAAGCTACATCCCAAATCATACAAAACGACCTCAAATGCTCTGAAACAGCTCTCAGCTGCCAAACAGAACCGACCTGGTCCAATGACAAAACAAAATCCAATCCAACTTGCTCCGCCCATTGACTGGGAAATGGTCACAATACTTCCTCGAGAAGCCACCTTGAAGGAGCGGCAATTTCAACGGTCGAGTTGTCGACCATGTGCGGTGACGATCGTGCCACCTATTCTCAAAGATTGGCGACACACACATCGCATTACATTTATAGATTGTATTATTTATTGTCCATACACATATTAAAAATATATAATTAATAGTTATAATAATATAATTCAATTTTTTTTTTTATATACAGGTAAATTCACTTTATTGTGCAACATAAATATCAAGAAGCATAGTAACAGAGCTAAAAAAGACAGCATTTCGACTAATTCAACAACATTGAAGCTTCTAAAGCTGCAGGTTTCTATGCAAAAACACTTGCAGGAAAAGCAAAATTCACTGGTTTTCGTCCAAATTTTATTCCCTCCTAGAAGTAAACTCTGGCACAAAACGGCCCAAGTGGATAACCATTACACTTATGTCATCCATTGAGCCTCTCTTCAACGACAACTCCGCGAGCTTTTTACAAGCAGAAATTGGCTCTGGCCTGTCGACGCCTATGCACGAAGAACGAACTACATCTACGGCCTCCTGATTGGTTACCTGGAAAAGGAAACAAAAAAACCCATTTAGTATACATCCACCTATCTATTACAACCAATTCATTGCCAATTATTGGAATATGATAAAGCATTCCATTCTCCTAAACTTTACCTTGTCCCAAAGACCATCAGAGGCTAAGATCAAGAACTCGCATTCTGGCTTGATTTTTATAATTTTGGTTTCTGGTTCGGCAATCACCCATTGTTTAAGATGACGATCTCCAATTCCTCTGGTCACAGCAAGGGACCCTTGTAGTCTCCAAACCCCATGACAACAATCCACATATCCACCCTATCAGACATAACCAAAAAAATTACTGATCAGCTACAATGTCTCGCTAACAAGTCTACAATGAAATGTCATGCTTTGAGTAGTACATAATCATAAATTCACAATGGAAATCGGCTGCTTACCAGGGCTTCAATACGGTCTTTTTCATCCGCCCTTGAAGGTTGGTGATCAGATGTAAGCGCCTCTGCAACTCCTCCTCGGCTCATGACAGCTCGACAATCCCCAGCATTAGAAACCACAAGGCTACCTTCGTGAATCAATCCAGTTACACAGCAGGCACCACCACCGACGCTTCCTTCTAGGAACTCGGCATCCGTGGTCAAATATCCATTTCTAATTGCCATTTCAATTCCCTCTCCCGCTGACACTTCAGCCATGATGTTTTTTCCCAAATTTTTCGCCGCAAAGTCAGCAGCTTTTGCACCCCCATGTCCATCATAAACACCAAATAGAGCCTGCAAACGTTCAATATCATTATGTCAACACATTTCCTGCCAGCAGAGAACTATGCTACTTCGTATAAACAAAGGAAAACAAAAAGAGCAGCAATATGTTTGCTGTGCCCGTTACAGCCAAAAAAAATTACTCCAATTTTATCATAACATGCGCAGAGCGCAACATCTAATTCGCCTAAATTTCCTCTACCCTAACAAAACAACCAAATGCAAACTCCAAAGAGAAAAAAAGAAGAAAAAAGAAGAATATTAGTTACCTTTTTAGATTCTCCGTTGAGGTCTACAAAAGCAGAGTACCGATCCTCCAGCGGCCCTCTCCTCCCTCTTTTACAATAAACAGAGTAACCATCCCCTTCGACCTCGACCACCTCCACTTTCTCCTCCTCCGCTCTTGGAGTCTCCAAACCAAGCCCTAACAAACGCGGCACGGGTATAGCTATCCTCGCCGGTCTCTTCCTCTTCAACAACGCACACGAATTTGATTCTAACCTCGTTTGACTAACCCCAAATGACAAGGCTGACGCCGCCGATGTCGGTGACGCCGATGATGGTGTGGGGGATTGCGCGCCATTGATCCTAGGCGACGGACAAGGTTTGCAGAAGACAGGAGAAATTCTCGGCGATTGAAATATCGGCGAGCTCGGTACCGGTCCCGCAACAGCGCACCGCATGTCGTCGCTTCTTCGGCTCCGGACTTCCGACGTTTATCTTCGCTGGCTGTCGTGTCTGTGCTTTTCTATTTCTTTCTTCTTTTTTTCTTTTTTTCTCTCTTTCTATTCGTTCCGTCTGTCGCGTTTGCAGAAAAAAGAGACGAAGCTAATTACTAGCTGTAAAAAGGCTGGGGCATGGCTATATATGCTCGCGCCTTGCGGGAACGTTAAGGTGAGGTCGTGGAGGGAGAGAGAGAGAGAGCAATTGACTTGGGATTGACTCGGCTTGAATGATGGTCGTAAATTCGGATTTTGATCACGCTCCGCTTAGGTGGCGCGAATTGTTCGCTGCTTGACTGAGGAACGTTGACTCGGTAAGCCGTTGAATTTTTGGGAGCGGTAGGCAGTTGACGTGTCTTGCAATCTCGTCTTGCTTCTTTTTCCTTTTTTTTTTTTTTTCTACTTTTGATCAAATCTTGCTAATATATTTTCGGGAGTTAATAACCAAATAGTCGAACAAAATTATACATAATTAATAAATAAATGTACACTAATTAAGAAATTTATGTAAAAAAATTGGATTGGTGGGAATAAAATAACTTTTTACTTGTTATTTTGATCTCTTAATCTTCTATAAATTTATCCTTCAACTTTATCGAAAGAAAATTTTGAAGTTTGTCAACAAAAATCATAGATAGATCCAAAAATATAGCGAACACGATTAAAATATTAAATTATAAATGCAAAATATTTTATTTAAATTCTAAGGATAATAATAATAATCTCTAATGACAATTAAATAACGGATTCATCAAAAATTAATATCACAATTATAAGAAACTTGTATAAATATTAATTTAGCATTCAAATCTATTCCAAATTATTTATAAAAATATAAAGACTATATTAAAAATAATTCAATTCAAGAATAAATATAAGAATAATTAATTACAATATATCACGAAGATTGTAAATTTTAAGACTATTAAGTTGCAAATGTAAATAAAACATAATATATTTTAATTTTTTATCACATAAATAATTTTAAGTAGCCTTACAAAGACGTAGGAAAATGCCTCACTATTAGGTCAGATAAAGAATTTGAATTAAATAAATATTTTGGATCAACAATTCTGCATAAAACACTTATTTTAAAAAATTATGAGAATTTATGAAGAAAAAGTATCAATTATACAAAACAATTTTGGAATTAAGAAATTTTATTTAAAAAACTATGGAATTAAAAAACTATATTTACAAAAGATTAAGGGTCAAATAAAAGAAATTATTTACTTTTCTGAAGCTCTTTTTGACGACTTCTTCCTTCTTTTTTTTTTTAATTAAAACTTGTTCGTATACCTTACTTTAATGTTTATGTACGGTTGACTTTAGGACTTTTGAATATGAAAAGCAACAACGGCCGTCAGGACCGGCCTTGTGTCCCATTAAAACTAAAGACAGCACACGTGTACAATGGGGAGGCTGGACGGTGAGATCTGAGATCTTCAAAAGAGAGACCCAGTCTCCAACCAAGCACCAGAGATGTTAATGTGTTGGACCACTAAATGCCTTAAGAATGTCAACTACGAGGTTAATATTGCTTTCATAAAAGAACAGAAAGAAATTAAAAGCGTGAGCTTAATTATTAATATGGTCACATGAGCGGCTGCTTTGGCGTTTGTTATTCACAGCCGGTTTTGGTTTTTGCTTGTCTTAGTTCATGATTGATGGTTGGTGATTAGTAATTGCTAGTAATAAATAAAAGTTAATTGAAAATAAGATTACTGGACTTGGACAAAAAAATGACTAATAATTGTTGTTTAAAAGTTGCAACATATTCTTATTTTCTAAAATAAAGATAATTTTATGTTTGTAATTCGTGGCATGAACCTCAATGTGACCTAGGACTTTTTCGACGTAGATACGACCAAAAATATAAATGCTTGATGAGTAGTAGTCTCTTGACGGAAAGCATGGCTCAAAGTTGGATTGGATACCCATAAAATGAATAAACAACTAAGGGCGGCATTAGTCATCTAACGCTCGAATCAGTCAAAAAAAAAAAAAAACAACCATCAACCAGTCAAAAATGGTTGGTTTTTTTTTTTTAGTATTTTAAGATTTGTCCCTTTTATTTCTTCTTAACATCTAACTAATTAATTATTGACTATTGAAAAAAAACAACCATTTTTCTTATTAAAAATATTTTGCAAACAAGCAACCATTTTGAAATGATCGTTCTTAATTTAGATTTTAGATTTTTTTTTGGCTTAATTCGACTAAATTGAGATTTAACTTCAAAACTTTTAATTTTAAAAAAGATTTTAATATTGTTGAACAAAAACTCATTAGTGATATTTTTAATTGTATAATATATATATATTACTTTTTTTTTGTTTAATTGATACTAACTTAAATTTGAATTTGAGATCTTAAATTTTGAAAAGGGCTCCTATGTGATTGAGCTAAATCTCATTGATTAATGTATATGTTACCAATTAGCGGCACTTCGTCACAATTACAAAAGAGAACGCGTCATTTATGCAGCGGCCATTTTGTTCCCCTGTTACCAGCATAAAGAGTGAAGAACTCTGTGGCCATTCTTCTATGCAACCTACTCCCACAAGGAAAAAGCCTCCCTATGTTTTGGCATATCCTCCAACGGGTGTCACTAAATGCGATGCCTGTTCCCCTGCATTCCCCCGTTTAAATCTCGGGCTACCAACCTCAATACATCCCTGTTTCGGGAAACTAATTAAGCAAAACTGTCTTGGTGGATTTTAATCACTTCTGTCACTTCAATTTCATTGACCTCGAATTCAAGTGGGCGGAAAGAAGTTGTCAGGGCAGCAGCAATCAAGAGAAGAACTCGATGCCAGGGCAAGGCGAGGAGAGACCGTTATCCCTGCAGGCACTGGTGGAAAAAGCCTAGAAGCCCAAGAGCACCTGCCCGAAGGCAAACCACTGACAGATGAGATTAAGGTGAGTTCGTTCACTACGTACGTATACTTTTCTACGTAGACACATATGCATGTTTGTCTATTTGGTTGCACAAGAATATATAATTGACGATCATACTATGTGTGCATGCATGTTAATTTTTGGAATATTTTATTGTCAACTCAATTGGTTAAATTAATGCTATGCTGTTTTCGAAGGGAGGATCCGAGCAGGGCAGACGAGGAAGGAGCAGCTGGGGACGGAGGGGTAACCAGCAGATGGGCCGCAAGGGTGGGCTTAGAACCACGGAGGAGTCTGGTGATGAAGGTTCCGAGAAAGAGGGAATCCCTGTTCAGGGCTAGTAGCTAGGAGCTGATCATCATCATGTGCCTCTGTAGCGCGGCGTTAATAAAAATGGTCTGGACAATTATGTCCACTGCAAGTTTTTGTGGCGGTTTCAATTATATATATATATACACACACACACTCAATAAGACTAAATTTATGTTTTTAGAGTTTATTTCTTTGATAAAATGTAAATTTTTTTATAAAATTATGAGTACCGGTGTTATTTTTTAATTTTACTCAGAAAGTAAAGAAGCAAAGAAAAAAGTTTTATAATCATGTGCGTTCGTAGGCTGTAGTTCTTGTTGTAGTCATTGGTTTGACCCGTACGGTCAACGTGTGATGTTTTGTTCGTTGAGCTTGTGTTTTGAAATTGCAGCGTGTGGCTCTGCCCTTCTAGGTTGCTTGTAACTCTCGTCGCCGTAAAATAATAATAAGATTATGATGCATTCTCAGTACATCTGGCTCTACTACAGCTTATTTCTTGAAAATGATTTGATTAGCAATATATATATATATATATATATATATATATATATATATATATATATATATATATATATAAACAAAAAAGAGCATATTATTAATATTTTAATTATTATATTTATAAATTAATATTATAATTATTTCTTATTATTGTTATTCAACATTTCTTATATAAAATATTTATTATAAAAATATTATTAAGTTTATATAAATATCTTTTTATATTTAATTTTAATATTAATAATCTTAAAATTTTATTATTATACATTTAAATTCTTTGACTTATTTTTTTTACTAAGATAAGTGTTAATAAAAAAGATGCAATATATCATTCATCAGATTTTTATATTGAGTGATAATAAGTAATATATGTCTGTGTAGATATAATATGAGTTTGAGAGCCGGAGAGCAGAACTTTTCTGCTCGATAGAATGTGAATCATTTGGTGAATAATAATATTTAGATCTCGTAGGCTTGTGAAGCCAACTAATCTAAGTAAATATTAGCGTTAGTCTCATGTTTTTAGCGCTATTCGTTGATATATTTTTGTTAAAACTTTTTAGTTATGAGTTATAGTAATTCAGTTCTCTGTTTTTCTTTTTCTTTTTTTTAACCTTTTTATAATGATAGTGAAAAAAGAAATTGCATCAATAACCATGTTAATTTAGGACTTTTTTAAATTCCGAATTTACTTTTGCAACTTTAAAATTACTTTGTTTATTATGCATTTAATTATCTTTAAAATAATTATATATTTCTTTCATAAGTAAAAAGTTAAAATTTGTTACATAATATTCTTTGAATTTCTTTGCTCAAAAAAGAAAAAAGCCTTTGAATTTCTAATATCAATTTTTTTTTTTGGCTCTTTGACATCCTTTTCAAATTTAATAATTATTATATTTTATTTTCAAATTTTAATGACATGGAAATGTGATAGTATAGGACAATAACAGGTTATTACAAAACATTAAAACATTGATCATTTTTCGTAGTTTAGCACTACATGTAGTTGATTCTGTCAATTAGTAGAAACAAGGAGATCCCTTTCAAGAAATGAAATCGGGATAAAAGGGGAGTTAGAGGCCGAGTCTTAGTAAATAGATTAAGCCAACAAGTGATAATAATTAATGAGATTAATAATAATAAATCTTGAGGAAAAAGTAATGGAATTGAATTCTCTTTATTTTTTTTATTCCTAAAGGATAATGCCGACCGAAACCGGGATACGTTACTCCAAGAAAGAAACCAGACGCTATAAACCCTAGGGTTCAAGAACAGCCCGGTTCAGCTCTTCAAAAAGAGAAAAAAAAGAGCGGGAGTTTTCCATTTCTTGCTCAGTCGAGTCGACTCAATCACCCATACAAACTCTCGCCAAAAATGCCTGTCGGAGTTCGCGAACTGACAGTTCTCGGCGAGTTCAAGCCGTTTGGCTTAATCGCTGAAGCTCTCGACGGCAAGCCTCCGGACGATTTTCCCGATAAGTACGATTACTTCCTTTTCGGCCCCGAAACCGTCCGAGACAGAAGCGAGATCGATGACGCTGAAGCATCGGGGTCTGCACTTAGCAATCACAGTGACCACGAGATCTTCATCAGAGGAAACAGGCGAGCATTGCAGTCATACTTCGCCGCTTCTGTTTTTTCCTTTTCTATTTTTTTCTCGAATTTTTCCAAATTAGTGCTTAGGCAAGCGAGGTTATGGATAATTTTGGTTACTAACGCTGACTTTACGGTCTGTTCGTTCTTTCTTTCTTTTTTTTTTCTCTGCTGTACATCTAATTATGTTGATTCCATTGTCACACTAGAAATTGGAGGAAATGTATTATACTTAGATGTCGGCAGTTTTAATTTCTATTATAAACTACTGATGTACTTATCAACATTAAAAAAAAAAGATTAAAAAAAACGAGTGATGTGCTCAAGTAAATTGATGGGTCTTAATTGTGTGAGTGGCCTCACAGAACTTAAAATTCTTAAGTTTTCCTACACATAGTAGCCTTGAAGAATTAATTCAAACTTTTTTTGGTTAAATCTGATGATCCCTTTCTGATGCTTCAGTTTCTTGACCGTTTGAAAGTTTAAATAAAGAAAAAATTGACTAGTTTTGATTATAAGTTGCATCGTACATATACACACGGGCTAGATTGTTGGCTTTAGATACTGAACTTGGTTGTATTGTTGTTGAAGTGATACCGTTGGCTTAGGGCATGGGTATAGACTGGGTCTAGGTATAGGACTTACCAAAGAGACTCCTTTAAATTCAAGAAAATGTTTTTTTTTTTTTACATCTAATTCATGTGGTTACTTATATACGGTTCTCACTCTTCTCTCTGCTGATGCACAACAGGATAATGTGGTCTACAGGTTCACAAGTGTTCAAAAGATTCACCTTGCCCTCTCCCGTTATCATGGTACAGAATCTCATGATAGATTGCCCTTTTGCATTTTGCTTTTAGCCTCTTAAGGTACAGGTTTTCCATTGATACTTTTGAAGTATTCACATAGACTTCTTGTTTCTAGAGATGTCAACAGCTATGGTTCTCTTCTTGAGTTTCTTTCAAAACTCAAATACTATTCATGTTTTATTTAGGAAGGAAAACTAAAAAATTTTCTGCCATGATTGCGTATTGTGAAAGTTCCTCTTTTTTTCTTTCTCAATTTCTTCGGTCATTCCCTCTTGACTTGGTGGCTATTAGTTCCCTCATAAAGGCACTAGAATTAGGTTGAATTTGTTTCCTATCTTGTAGAAACTTTAAAAAAATTATTAGTTTAATCCATAAAAAGGAAATTATTAATTTTCTTGTATCTTGTTGCATTTTGCTTCACAAGATGTGGAACCTACTTTGTCATTACTCCTGTTTTATTTGTTGACATAGTGCTTGGTGAAATTCTCCATTTACACCATGAAATTCTTTTCACAACTATTTCATGTATGCAATAGGTGTGCTGGTGTCATCTTGGTGAAATGTCTGAAGCTCGCCTTTGTATCTTACAAACTGACTTTCTAACAATATATACAGTGTCAGGTGAGTGGGCTGGTATTTGTTCCATTCTAATAAAGTGATACAGCAGAATTTTTTCTCTTTGTTGAGAAGCTACTTTTTCCTGAAATGTTCATTGCTGTATAGTTCCCTCTCTTTAGAGTCCATATGTAACAACAGCATACATGTTCTGCTGCTCTGAGCTTTTCCAATTCCACACATCCTGCAGAATGGTTTGAATACAAGGAAAATATGGAAGTTTAGATGTATTAAAGTGATCTATTTCTTCAGTTGCCTCTACTAGTCACATGCTTCTTTTTGAATGCTGACATTGGCAAACTTATGGCAAGTTTCCATAAGTGGTGAACATCAGTTGAATGTATGCAAGAGAGTTGTAGGAGAGTATGTTATCGTTCTATTGTACTAATTGGTCATTTTACTAGTAAAATATTAAATGATTCAACTTGAATATTGACCTTCATAATTATAGATGCCTCTGTAATTTCCCTGCCTCCTCTCCCTTCATCGGCTTAAATAATTTGTTTGGTTTTCTGAACTTAAAATGGTTTGTCCACTGTTTTCTATTTCCTTTTAACAGGTGAAGTGGTATCAGTTCCTCTTCCTTGTGCCATTGCATCAGTGTGGCCCACTCCATTTGGTTTATTGCTGCAGCAGGCAGCTGAGGGAAATTCACCAGCACAAAATTTTTTCTCATCCTCAAGTCCTTTATTAAGTGCACTGGATGCATCCCGCCCCAAAAGAGCAATGAGTCCACACCATTGTTTCTCTTTTTCTGGTACTCCTGATCGTGTGATAAAAGGAGACACAGTGGCAATGTCCTCACATCTTATTCTGAAGGATCCCTTGGAAGAGCCACAGGTATGTGTACAGTTGTTTGCCTCTTGTTGTGTTGATAGTTTTGAAGCTGCAGGGTTTTTTGTTTGCCTTTTTTTTCCATCCTTTTTTAGATTGTGGGCTACTGGGTTTTCAAATCATTGCCTTCCTAAGTTCGTACTTGTTAGGTTCTCTGTGACTGTTAATGTGTTTGTGTCTTCTACGATAGCAGTACATCTATTTTCTTTTTGTTTTTTGTTTTCCTACAGTCAATTTACATTGAAGAAAGAGGAAAGTTGAGCACGATGAGGGATTTTGATGAAAGAACTATCTGGACTAGTGATCAAATCCCTCTAATTGCATCTTATAATAAAGGTTCTCATATTTTCTTCCACTTTGTTAATCCCATGTTGTGTTCTCCCTTTCCCTTCTCCTATGGCATATGCCCTGACTCTTCATATTGCAGGAAAGATGCAGCATTCTGTATGGGTTGCTGAAGTCATTAATTCAAATCTTGAAGTGGCAAACTCTCATTTAACTAATGCGGTTCCTGCCGGTTTGTCAGCTAAACAATTCTCCTTTCGTAGAATATGGCAGGGGAAAGGTGCTCAGAGGGCTGCTCTTAAGGTGCCTTTTATGAATTGTTTGGCATCTTAGGGAATTCTTGACATTTACTTATATCCTCAATTCTGGCCTGATAAAAGCAGGGGAGAAAAAGACTCTCATGGTGTCCTAAATACTTGCATCAATGTTCACATTTATTTCCTCAATTTTGAAATTATTATTTTGCTTTATTCTTTTGACTACATTCAATTTTCATTTTTACTAGGTTTTTCTTGCAACTGATGATGATGCAGCCCCTGTAATTTGTTTTCTTCTTCAACAACAGAAGATATTGTTGTATGTAGGGCTTCAAAGTCTGGAAATTAACAATGAAATTATCTTTGATGTGAAGCCTGACATGAGCTGGAATATTCCAGCAATTGCAGCTGCACCTGTAGTTGTAACACGTCCAAGGTAGAGTTACCTTATCTGTTTTTTAACTAGGGATTTGACTCCCCTCCGGTTATCCTTTTTGTTCATAATGCCCTTGTACATGTTGTCAGTGCATATCTTTTTTTTTTTTTTCCAACAGAGCGAGAATTGGACAACTATCATATGCAGATGTTATTGTATTGACTCCAGAAAATGCTCTTCTTCTTTATGTAAGCTACACGCCCTGGCGCTTTGAGTAACCACCCATCCATTTTGACTAAAATTGTTTGAATCTTCTTACAGTTTTAGTGATGTTGTTGGGATGCTTACTTTCAGTTATTACAACCTCTAGTCGTGTATATTAATGCATTTGCCATCCTTCAGTCAGGGAAACAATGCTTGTGTAAGTATTTGTTGCCTACTTTGGGAAAAGGCCATCTTTCACATGAGGTGGAGTTTCAAGAGGCTGCATCTATTCCCCATGAATCAAGGATTTTAGGATTTGCTGATGCTGTGGAGGGACATGTCAATCTAGTCATCAATAATGGGAAGGTATGGTAATCTGTACAGCAGAAGTCTTCTTGAGAAAAATGTCATAAGTTTATCACCTTTTTGGCTGTTATTAGTGCCTCTTTCTCTACCTGATTGTGAGAACGAGAAAAACATGTTTATTTGTTTGTTTTCATGCCTTCTGCTGTTGATAGGGTTACTCTGCAACTTCATTGATTTGTTACTTTTTTTGTCATTCATTAATCTTCAACTTACTAATGTGTTGCTGGCTGTTGTTTTTACTGCAGTCTTGTATTGTATGATGTATGCTCTAATTCTAAATTGTTATAGATGCAGGGGAATGGACATAATTATAAATGAGGCCACCTCCCTCTGGTTTGGGTTTGGGTTTAGTTGAGCCAAATTTACTTTGGTCATATAGCCTGTGGTGTGTTCTAATGCATATTGGTCTGGTTAATTTTCTTGATTTTCCAGATGTATCGGTGTATATTAAAGAGAAGCCCTTCCTCTTCATTGGTTAATGATTGCATCACAGCAATGGCTGAGGGGCTCAGTTCTGATTTCTACAATCATTTCCTTGTACTTCTTTGGGAAGATATTGATTATATGTCAGGGACTGATTCAGGTGTTGATACTGAATGGGGCTCATTCTGTAATACTATATTTCGAATGTGTGGACAGTTTGGTGCCAACACTCAGAAGCATGTGGATGTGCAGCTGCATTCATCATGGGACTTCCTTGTCAACAGCAAATATCATAATAATTACAGAAAAGTTAACTGTATTGCTGGAATATCTTCTGAAATGTCACTTGATGCCACAAAAATGGATTTCACTATGGCAAATATGGAGGGTAAACAAAGTATGGAAAAGTCATTCTACTTTGAGTTGCTAGTTGAGAGTTTGGATTCCCTGCATGCATTATATGAAAGTCTGAAACTGGATATTCTTTGTAAGCAGTAAGTCTAACATCTTGTATATACATATACCTTGCAGCCATTTTTTATGTAGTTGTGCTGTCTTTTTGGTTTTATCACTGTTGTAAAACTGCATTCTTTTTGTTCCATATTATATGACGTTAACATTAATTGGCTCATCATGATTGTCAAAAGAAAAGTTTTAATTAGCTCTTTATTTGGAGTTTGAATGGACAGAAGCTGGTGTACCTTTGACAAGTAAATGGCTTGGTGAAGTCTATGAACTGAACTGTGGAATTCTTCTTAATGCATGAGTTGCTGTTTTTCTGCTTTTTTTTCTGTTATATTTTCCTGTAATATTTGGGACTTCTAATGCAATGGAAGGTTTAATTGATGATACAACTTCTAGATTTGCCATTATGTTGAGGCATTAGGTGTGAAGTTTTACTTCTCAAGAAGAGTCCATTAGCTGAAATGACATCTTGATTCAATAACTGTAAAATGCTTTTTTATTAATTTTCAGAAAACCACTGAATGTTCAAATTCCAGGTGAACTTGTACCTCTCTGATGGGAAATCTCTGTAATTTAATGCTATTCCAAGCTTCATTTGATGTGTTAAGACTAAAACCTTTCATTTAGGGACTTGGAGCTTCTGGCAGTTCTGTTGTGCAATATTGCAAAGCTTCTTGGTGAGGGGAGCTACTTGGATCATTATATTCGTGACTTTCCTTGTCTATTTAAGAGAATTGGGTTATGCGAGGTCCCTTTGTCTCTGAAAAATCCTCCAAGTTTATTCAGATGGCTTGACAACTGTTTGCAACAGGGTTGTAGTTCTACCAATTTAAAGGATCTTCCATCTTTAGTTTGCAATGACGGAAGCTCAGTTGTGAGCTGGGCACGCAAGATAGTCTCCTTCTATACTTTATTATGTGGTGGTAAACAGACAGGAAAGAAGCTTACATCTGGCGTGTACTGTAACATTGCCAGTGGATCATACCACTCTTGTGAGGAGCTCACAATCTTGGCAATGGTTGGTGAGAAATTTGGACTTCAACAGCTTGACTTACTGCCCTGTGGTGTATCTCTTCCTCTGAGACATGTAAGTTCAAAAGCTTTGTATATGCCTGTTGTTTAAAGGTTAATGGAGCCTGCATTCATAGTTCTGTTACATTATATCTTTGTCATGTGAATATTCCTAAACTGTTGATTGACTTGTTGATAGACTTATCTAATGGTGGCTCCCACATCCTACTAGAACTGAAGCCTATTAGGTCAATCTGATGAGCATTTTGTCAATATATATTTCTTAAACAACATTTTTTAGTTGTTTTATCTTTCTAAGAAGGGTGAGATTTCGTGCTTCCCTCAGCTACAATGTTGTTCTACTTACCTCTGAACTGTCCTTGGGTCTCTTTCCCAGCATCCCTGCTTTCCAAACATTTTTCTTCATTGCTCCTTTTCCTTCACATAAGAAAATTTTAAAAAGTACTGATTATAAGGCTATTCTATGATCATTAGATGATGAGCTAATATTTACAATGATAGATTTCATAGATTTGCCAAATTACCAAAATGTTTGGGCATGAATTGAAGTTCACTTACAAAGGCTGCCTGCCTACCGTGAACAAATTTCAATGACTTTAATTTGGGCATGCTTTGTTTTCAATATTTCTATATGATGAAGATAAATGGGCTGTAGGACATTGGGACCTGGTGCTGTGTTAATGGGTAAGAGTATGGGAGGTCTTTCAGAGTCTCCATAATTTTTCCTGTGTACTCCTCACATAGAAAAAATTTGAAGTCTGTTACCTTACCTGATCAGTGTTTTGATGGTATGTATCTTATATAACTGACAACATTTCATAATTTCCTTTGTCTTTCTGATAAGGGTGGGTCTCACACTTCTCTTGACTTCATTACTGTTCTAATGATCTCTGTGTTTTCCCAGTCTCTCTCTGTCTCTCTCTCTCTCCTCTTAAAAAATTCCTGGTTTTAAGGCTATTCCACAGTCAATGCCTCTCTCTCAGAAATTGCCCTCAGAGTCTCAATAATTTTCTCAGTGGTCTCACATAGAAGAGGACTTGAATGGGATGTGGGTTTGGACCTAACCATTAAGTCACAAAGCTTGGATTGAATAAGGCCAAATTCTTTTTAGCTCCCCCTTAATAAATGATCCCCTTTTACTAATCTAGTTGGCAAATTCTGGTCCAATGTGGAAAGGCATAGATTGATGCATGCAACAGTGGAAAGGACATAAACTAAAGTAGACCTAAATAAAGCCATGAACAGCAGGATTGTTGGATAAATACATTTTAATTATCATTAATGCTGCCTTTGGCAATGCCATGAATTTTGTGGTCACGTGCTTGGACAATGGTTCTTCACTTTGTAGGCACTTGATAAATGTCGAGAATCTCCACCAACCAATTGGCCTGCTGCTGCATATGTTATTATTGGTCGAGAAGATCTGGCTTTGTCATGTTTGCCGCATTGTTGCAAATATAAGGAACGTAAACCACAACCTGATGGACATTTGGTCTCCATGTCTGCCCCTTACATGCTGCATTTGCATTCTGTTACAATTCCTTCCACAGTTTCTGATACATTTGGATTGGAAAGTGCCAAGTTTGAGGATACAGATTCTACTGACGGTTCCATGATGGATGGCATGGAGCATATCTTCAACTCCAGCACTCAGTTGCGGTATGGTTGTGATTTGCGACTGAATGAGGTCTGCTTTGGTATTTACACAAGTTCATCTATAGCAGAGTTGTGCGATTCATAATTGTTTGGGACTAACCTATGATTTGTCATTTGTGGTTTGCATTTAAATTGTTGCTAGGTTAGACGGCTTTTGTGCTCTGCAAAACCTGTGGCTATCCAGACATCTGCTAACCCTAGTGCCTCTGATCAGGAAATTCAGCAGGTAATGTACACTTGGTATTGATATAAATGCTGAATATCAATCTATTTCAATTTTGCACAAAAAATGATTTTTTCTTCAATTCCTGGGACATCAATTGCCTTTAAGAGGCTGTCTCTGACATGTAGTTCTTTGCAAACAATCTTATTTTCCCTGTCCAATTTTAAGTTTACATATTACTGCCTTATTGGGTGTTGCATTCATGTGATTTATTTATCACTTTTATATTTGAACTAAAGCTTTCTTGGTACTTCAGGCTTGGTATGATTGTTAGATGTTGTCAAGTAATTTTATTGAGCTTGATATTTACCCAAAAGCTTAAGCTAATAGGCGGTGAAGCTCATAGACATTATAAGTCAGGTTAGATCTTTGTACTTTATTAATGGGGGACTTTATACTCTTAACACACCTTCTTGACACATGCTAGGCTTGACTAACACCCGAGTCAATGAAACTGGAACTGAATGATTGGGCCAAACCCATCTACTAGGTCCCGGCAGCATTGGGTGGAACTGATTTAAATTGAGCACATGGAAGGGGCCACATACTGTTGTCTGAATTTCCTCTCTTAAGTACGGCAATGGATTTGTGTCTGGATCCTCTTTTTGAAGAGGGGTGGGGGAGAACAGTCTTTTTCTCTTCCAACACATGTAGGTGGTTGCAATAGATCATATATCAGTTTTATTCAACATGTGGACTTAACTCATAAAATGCCTTTTTCTTTTTTTTTGGGGTGTCTTTGGCCCCATGTAGAAAGGGGGGGATCAAGCTGTTGCTTCATGCATATAAGTTTCAGGTTACAAAATCACTAGAAGTGCCCTTATCTCTAAATTTATTTACTGTTTTAGGCCTGAAAATTCACTCTATGTTCTGTTGTTGCCTTCTTATTGTTACATATAATGTCATTGCATGTGCTTATTTGCTGATGATCTAAAACTTGGATGTGTTTTTATTGTTCTTTTTTCTGCTAAAGGCTCAACTATGGCATCTGGCGCAAAGGACGACAGCTCTTCCTATTGGACGTGGAGCATTTACCCTGGCAACCATATCTACTCTCTTAACAGAGGTACCTGCTTTCCCTTTATTTTCTAGTCTTAAATATGTTCTTCTCCAATTGATGTCTTGAAGACATTTGCAGTTGCTTATGTTATATGTTTAATTAACTGTAGGCCTTTACCGTCCCAAAGCTTGTTTTAGCAGGTCGATTGCCCGCTCAGCAGAATGCAACTGTATGTTCATATTAAATTTGTCTGATTTTTTTTATATGACAGTTCCTTGTTTACATGTTCGCTTTTTGTTGACCTTTTCTGTTTTTCAAGATAAGAAATTTATCAGAGCATTGAGGGGGTGCTATCTGAGTATGTAAAACAGAAATAATTTACGGGAGAGAGAATCACCAAAATTTCCACGTCCTCTCATTATCAAAGCCAAGACAGCTATACCAAAAGTTAGGGTTAAACCCAACTATCTATGCAAGCAGAGGCCTCGGAGCTTTTCCTTATCCACAAAGGTTATTCTGTTTTGATTTCTCCACACAAGCTAAAGATTGTAAGATAGATTAATGAAACTTTTTTTTTCTCTCTCTCTTCAAGAATATATATACCCCTCCAAGCCCAAATCCATGGATAAAGTGACCAACCAAGATGAGATAATTGAATAGTTGTCTATCACAGATTTAGAGTCCAACCACAGTGAAACAATAGGTGATGCACCAGCCTGGCTTCATTTTTGCATCATTAATATTTGTTCTCATCCCATGTAAAAAAAAAAAGATAACCTTTGATGGAAGACTTCTGTGGGCAACTGACCTTTTTTGCTTGCAGATCTTCTGTTGTGATGATCCCATAAAAGGATTTCACATCAAAGTTCGTCCACTAGTTTTTTTCTGTTGAGCCAAACCCTCCCCATTTCCATTGGTTGTAGCTGAATATTCTTATTTAAAATTTTCGAGAATGTCTAGATTTCCTACTTGTGATCATTTCTCACAGAAGGCATGCCTAGATTTCCTAGTGATGACCATTTCTTGCACAAGGCACATTCCAATGAATTTTGCCTGAACATACATGTATACAAAACTTACAAAGTCATGCCTATCTTTTGCTAGCAGAAAAATAAAAAATAAAAAAAGTCTGGGAAAAGCTCTTCCATGGAAGAGCAGTCACACCAATGCCTGTACCAAGAAAGGATGGAATCATCTTTACCACCTCAAACATCACCACTTAATACCTCTTCCCATTGTTGGTCACATTATATTTCATTATAATGGGAGTCCCATTTGTTTTACTGCCAAATTGTTCTGATCATCATTAACTTGAAGAACTTTATTTAACAAGAACCCAATACTAAATGTTTAGACTCTCAACACAAATTTGATTTATTATCAGTCTCCTTCCATTTTAAAGTTTTGATTGAAAAGAATGTCTGATTGAATTGTTCTAATTTTCTTCTCGGACCAATTTAAGCTTTGACATTTTTATCTTTCTTTTTTTCCCCAACTCCTAATATAATCTACAGTTTTGGATATATGTGTTTACATCTTTTCTGGTAGGTTAACCTAGATCCCAATATAAGGAACATGCAAGAACTGAAATCTTGGCCAGAGTTTCATAATGCTGTTGCTGCTGGACTAAGGCTCACGCCCCTTCAGGTTTATCCAGATATCTCTAAGATCATCCAGTTTCTTCCAATGCATGTCTAGGATGGTGCATTTCATGCACTTGCCGATGAAATTGGGACACCATCAATCACTCCTTTCCCTGCCTTAAAAAATCTTCAGTTGTTATAGACCATAGTTGTTTTGTTTATTTCTCTCACATACCATAGTTGATGTCTTACTTCTGGACTGCTTTTTTCTTGATGTTATTGACATGTTTTATCCTGGTGCAGGGAAAAGTGTCAAGAACATGGATTATGTATAACAAACCTGCAGAACCAAATGTTATCCATGCTGGACTTCTTCTTGCATTAGGATTGCATGGATATTTGCGTGTTTTAATTATCACTGACATATACACATATTTCACACAGGTTTGCTCCTCCTCTTCCATTCTCTGCCCAATTCAATGTCCATTAAAATCTACATTGTAATTGATGTTTGTTATCACATCCAAGAAAAGTTTAAACTTTAATCTCATGAAGGTGTTTTAAACTCTGAGTGTGTAAAGTGCAGATTATTTTTTTCTTTATTGGACAAAATTTGAAATTTTGTGATTGATTATAGTAGTGGCTGGCTTGTAAATACTTACTGATCTTGAGTTTCAATTGGTTATATTTTATTTCTACATCTTCTGAATTTTCTTAATGTTGATTTTCCTTTCTTTGGTTTCTCCTTTTTCTTGACTCCTTATTCCCATAGGAACATGAAAGCACAACTGTTGGATTAATGCTTGGCCTGGCAGCTTCCTATAGGGGGACAATGCAACCAGCAATATCAAAGGTGACATCATTCCTTGGGTTGTTGCCCATTGATACTGTGTTTGATATCTGTCCAGTTTGGAAGGAAAAATTCTCTTAATTTTTATGATCAATGACTTGGTTTTCTGTAGTCTTGAAATTCAATAATTTAGGCTTTTCGTTGCCTTTGGGCAGTATCAATTTGTGACTACATCCAATAAACCTGTTCCTGTATCACATGTTGTTGATTTCTTGTCTGGGGAGTATTTAAGATTGGCCTTCTCCATTCCTCATGTCAACTATTATTCTTCGAGTATATGTGTTTGTTGCTGAATTCACTGAACTGATAACTACCTCCAATGCTTTTTGCAGTCTCTTTATTTTCACATACCTGCTTGGCATTCATCTTCGTATCCAGAGTTGGAGTTACCAACCCTTTTGCAGGTATTTGTCATTATGTGCTTTTATTTCTTTTTACTTTAGAAACTTTCCTCTGCTGTTCCTGCAAACTTGGATGCATGTGTTCTTTGTTTCTTGAACACCAAAAGATGCTTCAATAGGTATTTAGTTAGTATACAAGACAGGAAAAATCTATGGTGACTACCCTGCCATCAAACTTGTCTGCACCTGGTTGCAAAATTCATAGATGTAATTTTTCCACTGTTAACTTTTTCAAATATCATATCTGTTGACAGATTTTCGCCATATCACTGATAAAGTTGCAACTTTTATACAAAGTTACGACTGTTGTTAGCAAAGATTCCTTGTAAAACATAGGTACAAGTACAAATCTTCATTGATTTTAAGAATTAGGATTCACATGTGCAAGCATTTATGCTGATTCCATGTGAAGCACTGAGATTGATGGAAAATCTTCACTTGCCTTGAGTTATGCTTATGCCATATCTCCATGATAATAGAGTTGAATTTTGTATTCCTGAAATGATTAATTGGATCGCTACTAAAGGAAGGAAAGACTGTCCTAAAGCATGTCTGTAGTGTTTTAGATACTGATTTTTGTCTTTGGACTCTTCTGTTTTTTTTTTTTCCCAGTCAGCAGCGCTGGTGTCAGTTGGGCTTCTTTATGAAGGATCTGTGCATCTGCAAACGATGCAAATTCTTTTGGTAAATTATTAATGCTTGTTGCGTTGGTGATTTGCTTAATCAATAACTTTTGGTATTCTTTTTTTCTTTTACTCAGTATTGTCTGTAAACATCATTGTTGTCCAATGTAAAGATAAATGAGTATGAAGTTTTCCTGATGTAGTTGTAATCAAATGATAGTGAAATTGTCTGGCAAGTTTTTAAAGTTGACATTTGCTTTTTCTGGCTCTTTTAGGCTATCATGTCTTAGTTTTTTATTTTTAATTTTTCCTTTACATTTATATAATGTTGGAAATGGATGTAAATGATCACATTATGTCATAGATATTGCATTAGTCAGCTTCCTGTAATCCAAAATTTGGCAATTGACTGCTTTTCCTGAATGGCACAACAATGTCAACCACACTTTCTTGGCCAATGGAAAAATATGCCAAACTTACTTGTCTCCAGGTTGAGATGTTCATAGCCCATTGCAAAAAAATGTGATGGCGTTGAGATGATTGCAGCCCTCCACAAAATAGCTTCAAATATTTATGGAGGGTGAAATGCACATCTATGGATTCTTTTCTGTTGTCCACTTTAGTGGCTTAAGTTATTTTTGCTCTATTATGCTACAGATTTGCAACATTGTTCTACTATTGCACTATGATGTAAGATCCCTTTTTATTTTTTAATGTTTGTACCTGTTTCCATGTGGTTTTACCTACATAAATCAGTTTTGCAGGGAGAAATAGGTCGTAGAAGTGGAGGTGATAATGTGCTTGAAAGGGAGGGTTATGCTGTTTCTGCAGGATATGCATTAGGTCTTGTTGCATTGGGTAAGAGAGGTTACATGCCAATGTTTATCAAAGAATGAGAAATCTTGGTCTTATTTGATAATGTTACATTATTCAAGGTCGAGGAGAAGATGCACTTGGCATAGTGGACAGTTTAGTTGACCAACTGTTCTACTACATTGGTGGCAAGGAAACTCATAATGTATGCTGTTGAGGTTCTCCTAAAAATTTAGTCCTCTTAATTTTCTTTTGAACATTGAGCAATGTTTTGGAATTCCTTAGTTTTAGTTGTAAATTCTGTATATTATTTTTTCCCCTCTTGTTCTTCAGGAGAGGCCCCTTCTCTTTACACCGTTGATGGATGAACACATCCGTGGGCTTGGGCAGGTTGTTTCTGCTACCTTGGACAGGAAAATGATTGCATATTCTAACCGTTTGTGTGTGAAATGGATGTGTTAGGATTTATGCTTTCCTGCTTCCAACCACATGATCTGGACAGGATTCTCAATTTATTTCTGATTTGTTTTAGATGATGGATGGAACTGCAGTCAATATTGATGTCACTGCATCTGGAGCTATCATTGCTCTTGCATTAATGTTTTTGAAGGTAATGCCTCCTTTATATTTTTTCCAGGAAATTTAATGCTAGAAGTTGCACATGCGTTAATTTCCTACATTTTACAAATGCCTATTTCTAAAGTTCTTCCCTGGTATTCTACTTGGAATTCTATCAATGATTTTGTCTTCTTTTCCTCCTTGATTATAACAGACTGAATCACGGGCAATTGTATCAAGACTTTCTATTCCTCAGACAAGTTATGATTTGCAATATGTGAGGCCTGACTTCATAATGCTTCGTGTCATTGCCCGGAATATGATAATGTGGAGCAGGTATTACTTTCATGGAAAGCTGTCCAACATTTAAACTTAGCTCTATGTGGTTGGACTTTGTCCAGAAACTATTCCACCTAAAAGCTCAGGCTGTTAGGTGAGGCCCAAGATATGTAACATATATTAAATTCCAACTCCCCCCCCCCTTATGCAAAAGTCTGGCTCACTTGCACTAGAAGGGTGAACAAGTCAGGTTTACTAGGGCATAAAGCTTGAATGAATCATAAATTCATAATCAATTCACAAATGAGTGTAAGAGCAGTATGATTTGAACTCAAGATTACTTGTTTATGAAGGCCCGACTCACTTAGACTGGAAGCATAAACAAGTCAGGCTTACTTGGGTCCAAAGCATGAATGAATCATAAATTCATAATCAATTCACAATTAAATGTGAGAGCAGTGTGATTCGAAGGCATGATCACTTGTTTATGAAGGTTTCGATATCATGTTAAGAAACCATTGTACCTAAAAGTTTAACCTGGTAGATGAAACTCATGATATGCATCTTTTATTCTACTCCAACAGACTTTAATCCAAAGTTGTTGAGCTGTTTTTGTAGTGTTCATCCATCCAAGGATTGGATTGAATCTCAGATTCCTGGGATCATAAAAACTGGTGTTAAAGGACTTGGAGATGATATATCTGATTATGATGGAACAGAAGCAGAAACATTTGTCCAGGCATATGCCAATATAGTGGCTGGAGCCTGTATTTCACTTGGTATGTAATTGTTGTTGGTTCATGAAATTCGTTGGTTTTAGTTGATATTTTCCTGTTATGAATATGTCTGGTCTGTACTTCTTTGTCTGCTACTGATTTAGACATGCTTGCTGTATGGCATTTAGAACTAGGATTGATGAGCCTGAAAGCAAGATGCACCAGTGAAAATGTAAATATGAATAAAAATATCAAAGCATTTACAAGTTTTGAAGAGTTAACAAAAACAATTAGCTACTTCTGTGGCAGATGAATTAAAAGCATGAGTTCTACCAGAGATCTTTGATTCAGTTGGCTCAGGCAGCATAATCACATTATAGTATTTTTCTAAATTTTACAGTGTTTATTCTTGACCAAAGCATATTATTGTAATGTTGCACATCATACTGATGGTTTCCTCTTGCACCATGGCACAAGTTCCATGCCTTGCAATCTTTTCTGTACAATCAAACCTGAGCCTTGTGGAGACATAGAATATGAAAGGCAATACAAAGAAACGATGCGGAGTCAAATTCTATTTGTACAATATTTGATATGAATTTTGGATGTTCCTAGGCTGAAAATCCTATAATTTTAAGTTGTTTAACTGAGTGATGTTCCACCACAAAGAATTAATTGATTCTTGCTGTGCAAAAAAATTCCATGGTACATCAAAACAATTATTTATTGGATTTAATGATCCCTAATTGCTCTTGTTTTTAATTTATAGAACTATGAATTACACAACTTTAGTCTGCAGTTAGAGAATTAGTTAAGGCATCAAATCTTGCACCAATAGGTAAATATATGGGGTATGTTATTTGTGAAACAGTGGAAACTGAGGTGATTTATTAGCTTTCTAGAAGGACTAATTTTGGCACCAGTGTTCCTGGAAGAGATATGCTGTGTGGAAAAAGATCTTAAGTGCTAAGTGTGCACTGTCATTGTTTTCAATCTTCTAGTTTTTAATGCTGTTCACCTGTGTCTTAAGATTTGCTTCCGCTGAGTGCTCACTGCTATCACACTGAACTGCATTTAGTTTTCCTTTTTATTGGGCAACTTAGCCAAAAGAAAAACCTAATATCAAATTTTGTTGAACTGAGTTGACTTTTGGCTATACACAAGAATAAGGCATTACAATTGTGTTTACTATTTGTTCCCTTCTCAAATGCACTTAAATAGGCCTACATTGTGTCTTTTGTCACACCTATGTAAAGTAACTTCTGAGTGTTCATTATCTATTCTTTTGGCAGGCTTGAGATTTGCTGGTACAAAGGATGGAAATGCACAGGAATTACTATATGAATATGCTGTCTATTTCCTGAATGAGGTTCTAATTTAGCATGTGAAGATGGTTAATTTATTTTTATTGGCTTATCTGTAGTAAATAATTATTTGTGAAATGCCTGCAGATTAAGCCTGTTTCTGCTATGGGTGGATATGACTTTCCAAAGGGATTGTCTCACTATGTTGACCGTGGCACTCTGGAAATATGCCTTCATCTCATTGTTCTATCCTTGTCTGTGGTAAGTGGAATTTTATTGTTAGTTTTTTTTTTTCCCTCACGATTTCTTGCCAGTAAATATAAAGAGCAATCGTGATGCAGCAGTGCTCTTCTGGGTGAGCAGGTCATGGCTGGTTCTGGACATCTACAAACATTTCGCTTGTTGAGATTTCTCCGCAGCTGTAATTCGGTGGATGGTAATGCTAATTATGGTATTCAGATGGCTGTAAGTTAATTTACCACTCCAGATATTTCCTGTATCTTTCTTGTGCTTTCATACTCTGACTTTATGTGTTGAATCTGAAGGCACTTGTTTATTTGCTCCTCGTGCTTTTCCAAATATGCAAAAGTTGGAGATCATGTGTGTTACTTGGTTGTAGTAGAGTGTGTTTGGATTTGTAGGTTACAGCAATTGGATGTCTCCATCTGTTTTCACAAACCAAAATCTTCATGTTAATGTTCTTTTTCATTCCTGCAATGATTTAGGTAAGTTTGGCAACTGGTTTCCTGTTTCTTGGGGGAGGAATGCAGACATTTTCAAGGAGCAAAAGTTCTATTGCTGCTTTACTAATTACTCTTTACCCACGCTTGCCTACCGGGCCAAATGATAATCGTTGCCATCTTCAGGTATATAAGAATGTCTGCAAATTGTCCAATTGTTTTCGGAACAACCCAAAGTAAAGTACGTTCCTTATTTAGCAGTAAATTAAGCTTGTAATCTAGCCCTTCCAATGTCTTCATAAATTGGCATTTTTTTCTGCCTCACGGAAAGGAAAGCAGTTACATTTGTTGTGACAGGTAAACTAGGTGAAGAACACGGAACGAAAAAAAAAACCATGAATTTGGTGTTCAATAGAGTGATATTTAAGATATCTAATGATAAAAGTTGTGAAGGCTTTTGAGTATGAAAATGTTGCAGACTGCAAGCAGGCTTTATTGCCCTCTCTTGTGTGTCAAACCATGGCCACCATGCCTAGCCAACTCATGCGTATGCATAGACAAGTTGGTTGTCTTACTTTTCCATGGAATAAGTGTATGTGAATTGTGTTCTATGGAATATGCATATGTGAGTCGGGTTTTGGTTGGTAGTCATTCTTGCAAACTTAGTCAGTCCTTCGTGACTTGAGCAATTTAGTTGATCCAGTTCTATTTTAGAACACAGGGTGTCATCCGAAATAATAAATCAAAAGGTTGGACTATGCTAATTTTTTCTTCTGTTGATGGAATTTGTTTTTCAGGCATTCAGACATTTGTATGTCCTTGCAACAGAGGCTCGCTGGATTCAGACAGTGGATGTTGACAGTGGTCTGCCTGTGTATGCCCCTCTTGAAGTTACAATTAGGGAGACAGAACATTATTCAGAAACAAGTTTTTGTGAAGTTACCCCTTTTATTTTGCCTGAGCGTTCTATTGTAAGTTTTACCAGCTACATATCTCTTGAAGTTACCATTAGGGAGACTGAATATTATTCAGAAACAAGTTTTTGTGAAGTTACCCTTATCATTTTGCCTGGACATTATTTTGCCTCCATGGAAATTATTAAATTGTTAGCATTACTAGGCCTGGACCTCACTGTGTAGATTTTTGTTGGGTTCTTTTTCCCATGTCTGATGTGGGACTTTAGGACTCCCGTCCAACTGATTGCTAGGTTGTTTCTTACTCAAGTCTTGATACAATACTACTCACTGCACCACCCATACTTATACTAAGGTTTGTACTCTCACATTCCTGTCATCTTGTGGACAATACTGGGTCAAGATCTTCAAGTGATTAAGCCATTTTAGTGCTGGTACCATGTTAAATTTTTAGCATTTGTAGGCCTGGACCTCAGTGTGTGGATTTTTACTGGAGTGTTGGTTAAAGCTGGGTTTAATAAGTTGTTGGGCTCCACTAAAAAATTGAGGTGGATAGCCCTCTAACTTACTAAGCCTTCAACTTTCTTGTTCTCATCTGGTGTGGGACTTATTACTTCACTATACAGATTTTTTTTTTTCCTGATTTGGCAACTCTGCTGACTATAGTTGACCTGATATAGTTGCTGTATGGTACATCCTAAAGTCAAATTAAATTATTGCTGATTGACATGGAGCCCATGGCCTGAATTGTTATTTTTTTTTGGTCCTTAATAGGCTCATGATTTTCTTGCTGTGCTGTGTGCAGTTGAAGCGTGTACATGTTTGTGGCCCTCGTTATTGGCCTCAAGTAATCGAGCTTGTTCCTGAAGGTTGGAGGAATTTGTTGTGGTATTTCTCATTTATGTTATTCAAAATGTTCCAGTTAATTCCATTCAATTAATTGACAGATAAGCCTTGGTGGAGCTCTGGGGATATGAATAGCCCATTTAGTTCTGGTGTTATTTATATAAAGCGGAAAGTTGGAGCTTGTTCTTATGTGGATGATCCTGTAGGGTGTCAATCACTCCTGTCCCGAGCAATGCACAAGGTGGTAGTAGCATTGTATTTATGACTACTTCACCCTTTTCTTGATCTGTGCTGGGTATCAAGTAGAGTTCAGTTTGTCCTCTTTTCAGGTTTTTGGTTTGACAAGCACATCTGATCGAAAAATTAATGGCCACAGAAAAAGTGGTTCTGTAATGTTGGATCAGTTGGTCAGTACCTTCTCTTCTGATCCTAGCCTAATCGCTTTTGCGCAGTTTTGCTGTGACCATTCCTGGAATGGCAGGTAAGTGGACAGTCTTCAAAACACTTCTTGTTACTTTCTGTTGTTGTTGCATCTATGGTGCTTGAAATCTTGCATCTAGTTGGATCCATCATCTTGATTTCTAGTGTATTGTTTAGATGCTTACACAGAGTTTAAAGAAAATTGTTAGCAAAGAATGGACGTTTGCTCAAGGCAAGGTCTGTGATTTTAAGATATCCTTGTTTTTTTTCGTTAGGAATATTTCTATACGTGTCCATGCAAGTAATGCTTTTTTAAAAAAAAAACAAAATATAGCACACTACTTATGTAAATTATGATGCAAAATAAGAAAAATATTTCAGTTATAAGATATTAATCATTCCTAAAAGTGAGACAAAATGAACATATTAAAATGGTAATTTTCAATTGATTTTGTCTTATTTTGGAAATTAAAAACTGATCTTTGAAAGAAACAACTGCTTCATTATATATCAATGTTTTCAGAATCTATTCTTTTGGAAACTGTGTTGAATATGCTCAACAAATTGTTTATCAGTTATTGAAGAATGTGAGTTTTTCGCAATTGAAATTATAGTCAAATTCTAACAAATTTGGATTCCCCTTAAAAAAAAAAAAAGAGTAAACCTACTTGAATTCAAAATTAATTATAACTACTAAGCTGGAATTCTGTTTGGTCAAGGGATAGAAATGGAATGAGTTTTTAAATTTATTTGGTCAAGAATTATAAATACCAACTGCTGACTTAATTGCTTGATGAGCATAGTTTGGATAACAAGAGTTAAAAGAAACCAGCCATTCATGTGAAGAAAAATATCCATTTCATGGACGATTTTATGTTTCTTTGTCTGTTATTTGTCCTAGTAATGAAGTATTTTTATTTTAATTTAAAAAAAAACTAAAATATGGAGGAAAAAATAAAAAAAATTATAAAAAGATTCTCAACCATAATTGATTTGTTATTTCTTTTTCTAGTTATATTAGGGAAGTATTAGTTATTCCGTTATAGAAGCTGGAATGTAGGCAAGTTTTTCATACATGTTGACTTGTATATGCAGTATAGACAATAGACGATAGATTACAAATATAGATTTTAGGTTATAGATCATAGATAAATGTTGGTGATTGTGTTAAGATCGCCTCCTGGAGATCAGTTTGGTGGGCCACCATTGCTAGCATTTGCTGTTGTGGGTGTTGGATGGAGGAAAATATTGTGATTTGTGCTCACATAAGAAATTGCTAGAGATGAGATTTGTGTAGAAAGAAGTATTTGGGGAAAATTAAGAATCAATTAGCCTGTGGTCTCCCATGATATTAATATATTTGTAGCTTAAGAGAAATTTTTTATGGCCAAACTAACCACATACTTAAAAGACACTCTTGACACATTTAAAAGACACTCTTGGCAAGATTCTTGAAATCTTTTTCAGGACAAGACCTCCAATAGGCATGACTGTGCAAATCCTTGCTTCAGTTAATCACATCATGTGTACCTTTTTGCATATGTTTGTTATCTTGAATTATTGTGGAAATGTAATTGTCACTATCCTTTATGCAAGCTGAATAATTGTTATTCCTTTGATAGCTGAATCTGTAGTAAGCTAGTAAGTTGTATAGTTGCAGATCAGTTAGCGATTTTCAGGAATTTTGCTTGCAAGTTTTGTTCGAATGCATTAGCAAAGACAGGCCAGCTCTTTTACAGGTAATGATAATTTCTGCAAGTTCTCTTTTCCCTCCTCTATCAATATGGCCTTGCTGTGTAAGCTAGTTCAACCCAAACTGATGGGCATGTCAATATATGTTCTTCCTATTACATGTAGCTAATTGTTGAAGTGTAGTGCTTCTATTGTTTTGATGGATCACCTAATTAAACCATTTTCTGAGTTGCTGACTGCAGGTCTACTTGTCATTGTATACTACTGTTGGGTCAATGGCTGATCAGGCTGCAAATGGTACTTTGGTTTTTGGTGACTCCCTAGTTATTTCTAGTTTGAAGGTACTTTTCTATTCCTTCTAGGAATTTTCAATCTGTTTTTGGTTCCGTTTGAGAATAATGCCTTCCAATCAAACAAGAAAATATTTTCATTTGTTGATAGATCAGTAAATAATGTTTACCTTGTAGATGGATTTTTGCTTATTTTTCATACTTTAGTGGTAGTAGTTGCTACCATATGTTTTGTAGTCTCAAAAGAAAAGAAACCCTAATATGTTGGCATGACTTAGTGTAGAGCACCAAGTGTTCCATTTCATTTTTGCTATCCACAAAAATTGATATAGGGTGTGTAGATTCTTGGCTTTAAAATTAATTAACATAGTTTATACATAATTAGCAGAGAAAGCGTCCACTTGTTCCTTGTACTTGCTTAATTTTCAGACAACTAAAGGAGTGGAAATTAAAAAATGCTACCCTTAGGCTCTCATTTTTCTAGTTTTTATCAACTGAAAATTTAAATAAATTGGAGGAAACCTGTAACCCCACTACAATAGGCTAAGAAACAGTCAAGTCAAAATGAGGTTACTCAACAGAGTAGTAGTTGCAGTGTGGTAAATGTTAATGCATGATGTTATATTTCAGCTTGCACTCACGTACAATGAGGCTCTTCTACGTGGAAGATTAACAAATACAAGAGGAGGAATTGTACAATCTATCTTTCTAGGGTCTCTAAAGAAGCGGATAGAAGAGCTGCTAAGATGCTCAGAGGGTTTGAAAAATGATCTCTATACCTACTTAGATTCTGGGAGATGGCCCAGTGATGAAAAACGGGAAGGGATAAATTCAGTGCTTCTTTCATGGTATCTCAAATGGTTTGGAGTGCCAGCTTCATCAGTGATTAAGAAATCAATGGAGAGAATTAAGTCCAAGCAACTGTCATCTTCTTCTATTCCCCTGTTGCATTTGTTGTTGCCAAGCACTCATTCTGATGCCATCAGTGAGATAGATAAGTTCTTCAATCCTCCGCAAGTAAGCATATGAGACATGGAACATATGCAACTTTTTCAATATTCTTAGGGGCTTCTACGTTATTACTTCTTTCAAGGTTTCATGCGGAGAAGAGCAGTGTATGGAGCCGAGGCAATGTCAGCAGAAGTCTGAGCATAGTGCCAATAGAAGTATCCCAGATTCATGGGGCAGTGCCATTATGTGTAAGTTCATACGTAGACAACATCTCATTTTTGTTTTGTATTTCTGAGGTGAGTGCTGACATATGAATATGCCTGTACAATGGTCTCTTACACCTGCCATCTGCTGTCATTTTTGTTTTCTCATTTCGCATAAAAAGGCTTATTATTGGAGAAGCATTTTCGTTGGGTCCACAAAAATTCTGGCACAGAAATATCTCAACGATTTATATCCTTCTGTATTTATTGTCCTGATGATTCAAATAGACACTTCCTTGTTCATGTAAACTTGCTTGTATTCAGACATGGCAAAATTCAACTTGTCCTCCGCAGCTATTAATAATGTGAAAATATTACAAATGTCAGCTGCTTTTCCTAAGAAAAATGTATAAGAGCAGTTTGGAGTCATGGTTGCATTATGATGCGTGCATAGAGCAACTCATTCCATGTATCAGGTACCCCGGGTAGACACCAGTGAAGACAATCTGCATATATTGCTGGATTGGACTTTTGTTTCAGTGCGAGTAGTTTACCCTCGTGAGCTTTGTAGATAGAAGTGTGTGCATCCTTCCTGTATTCTGAAAGGGTGGTTATGTTGAGGAAGTAGACTGGAAGTTTGATTGATTTAACAGCATTTGCTGCAACTGCGAAGAGATGCCAGTCAGTGCTCACATCCACTTTTGCCGTCGTATTTATAATCGGCATTGTCTCCTCGGCACAATTGGTCCCATCAAGGTTGTGCCAGTCTGAGCTCCTATTGCAGTTCGCATGCAAGTTAAAAGCAATGTCAGAAGGTAACAGTGAACTGGAAATTGTCATTCTCTAGTATTCTCTATTAAATTAAAAAAAAAAAAAAAGAATTGCTGGTGGAGCTAGGTGATACACAAAAAGTTGTTGAATAGGAGATGAGAGTCGGAGTAGTTCAATTTGAGTGCGGTAGGTTTTTTGGGAGTTGGGGGTGGCTGTTGGAGTGGTTTCGATGTACGTACATGTAGCTTATCATATTGTCGTTTCCCAATACCTGCTCTTTATGTGCTTTATTACGGGGTAGCTACGTGCAATGCATGTTCTTTAGATGGTCAATTTCACTAGATTTTTCTTATTCAATGGTAAGACGGTGGAATTACTCTAGTCGCATCTCTCACGCGCAAGCATAAAGATGTGCGACACGGCATAAATCAAAATTAATGATGTATGGAAAATGAATATCAATTTAAAACCGACATGCAGCTGAATAATAGACCAAGGCCTTGGCCCTTGCACGCCTCTCCACAGAGATATATAATTGAAGCTTTTACTAATCAGTTAATATACCTGAGATGCTGGGGGAACATGCTGCTAAAGAAAACAGAGGTGTTCTTAGGAGCAACATTTTCTTCCACCCAGTTGGCCCACGTCTTTAAAACTCTACGATATGCCACAAGACGTTCGATCTCATCATATTCTGTGACCCCGTCATCGAATGATCCTCGTCTATTCCATGGAGTACAAAGATTTAACATTCATGTACGCACCTAAATTACTTTTAACGAGTGCAAGTAAAGGCGTAGGATATTGAACTTACAATACTTTCATGGTGGGATACTTGAGCCACCATGTATAGGTGTTGAAGATTAGGTAGTCTACGCCTTTCCAGTTATCTCCGTGTTTTGATATTGACTCGGGCATTATTATGGAGTCCGACTTGCCATCCCTCTTTGTGGGAGCGTCTGCATTGGATTCCACTAGAAAGGGTGCCCAGTAAAACTCGATCGTGGCATTGTAGTCCTACAAATTTACGGAAAACATTATGACTTAAAAGCTGCCGTATTAAAGATGTTTTGTTGTCCATCAAATGCCCCATTTATTTTCGTTAGCAAAGCTGCCAATCCATGATGGAAAGCAATGTCCAGTGTCCATATAAAGAGGCTTAATCAATCAATTGTTGTAAAGTCTCTTTCAACAAGCAACCAATTATGTTAGTCCAGTCGTGTACACTTCTGTTCATTTCTTTTTGAAGTTAAATAATGTTAACTGCCTTTCTCCTATTTGCATTAGAGTAACGTTCAACAGTTAGTAAGTACTTATCGGAGACATCACCCAAAAAAGTATAGAGAGAGACAAGAGGAGGAAAGGAAGAGAGAGAGACCTGAATTCTGAAGACAGTGATATAGCTCGAATGGTCCAAGCTCTTCCTGCCTGGTGGAATGGCAGATTGAACCAAACAAATTAAAGATTGCCACTGGTTAAAATGTATGGAGTCTCCAACAAACATGAGCCTCTTCCCTTTGAGTTTCTCGAGCAACAGTTTTGCCTTAAACCTGAGGGGAAAAAATACAAGCAGAACAGCTAAGACTATCGATCGAACCTACATAGAGAGGGAGGAAAAGAAAAGGCAATTAAAGAGTAACTGTTTACTCACTCTGGAAGAGAGCAGCCGCGGGGCTGCCATCTCCACTTCTGATAAAGAGAATCCTGCCTTCCATTCCTGATGCATGTTACCCATTCAGAAAGGAATCCGCACTCATCCTCTTTATACAAAGGGCGCGTCTTATTATCCAAAACCCACTCGCCTGTGAAGATATCACATTCTTCTGGTGGCAGCAATGCTGCAGTGCTGCCATCTTCATGTTCATCTACCTTTTTTTTTTCTACAGAAGTCCCGTCTTTTAACTTGAAGGGTTCTTGGAGCGTTTCTTGGCCACCGGGCATGGATGAGAGCCTGTAGGCGACCATGAAGAATTTTACTTTATCATTGGCCAGGAAATATATCAGAAGAATCGCCCCAGCAACTAACAATGCTTGCATGGGATGGCATCTATGGCTGACACGAACATGCTTCATTGTGAGTTATGGCTGTTTTCCCAAGGGAGCAGGTGTGCTAGTCTAGTCTAGGCCTGCTCCATAACCTCATATATAAAGCTCACGATATAGATACGGGGATTTCAGGTTAGTGGACTTTTGACCCTGAGGCTAATGTAATGGGACTAACTTGTATAAGTCAAACTGCTATATCTTGATTAGTTTTTTTACGGAAATACCACCCAGGAGCATGAAAGCGCCACAGTTAGCGACGCACGACCTACGGCTTATGTCACTTTTAGGCTGCATTTGTAATAAAACATATTTTTTTGAAAGATATATATATATATATAGAGAGAGAGAGAGAGAGAGAGATTACATGATATTTATAAAAATTGACAAAACATACACATAGTTCGAAAAAAATATACATAAAGAATGGTACAAAATACAACAAAAATAATAATTTATAGTATTGTATTTTTCACCTTTTATTATGTATATTTTATTTCATTTTTTATGCGCATTTTGTTTGTTGTTATATATATCAAGTGATTTTTAAAAAAAATATATAAAATTTTTTAAAAATTATTTAAATATAAATTAATATCACCCAAAATTAGTACATACTTGAAAATTATATTCTAATGATAATGCATATTTTTTTATTTCATCAACAAACTTGATGTTTTGGATTGAACGATTAGATATTATTATTATTACCTTTTTTTTTGGGTCGAAATGTTACCTAAAAGTCGTGTCACAATCTGAAGAACTTTGTGAGTTGAACCGTTCCACAGCCATATTAGAAAAGGCAATTAATATTTATCCTGTTATGGTAGTTCAGCTCTGAATCATGCTATTGGTGGGACAGGCCGACGGATCAATTCTCTCTTTCGATAGCGGGCTATTGCCGGGCTGGGCCACGAATTCTGTAACCCATTTGGACAATGGGCTAGGTTTTTTGTTGCTATCCCCGTTTCCACCTTGACCCATTACATCGGAAACCGTCGTTGCACAACATTTCCAATCGGCTTTCTCCTATAGCCCCGCTCATTTGCTATGGAGTGCCCACATTAGGCCTCTGTTATTCTTGAAGTACTTTAGGGCCCTTTTCTTCTTAAACTAAAATTTACACTATATATCTTAACTTTAGAATATGCTTGCGTTTTGCATACTAATATTCTAAAAATTATAAAAGATATATTATAACTGACCGGTAGTTTGTCAAGATCAACAAAACTTGTAAAAAGAGGTCAGTACTCTCATACATAAACTAAAACACAATAAAAGCGTTCCATCAATATGAATGTTAAGGTTTTGTTTTCATTTTTTTTTTTAAATTGATGGTTACTATAACTAAATTGGCAATTCCAACATGAAATTTGGATATGAAATTAAATTAAAATTGATGTATCAATTGGCGCACAAAAAGAAACATAATGGATAAAAAAATACAGTAACTAAATCTTGGATATGAAAGTCTAGACGAATAAAAGGAAATTTGTTTGAACATACAACTTTGTATTTGACTTTATTTTCTTTGAGACATGTGTACAACTCAAATTTAGGGGTATCGAATAAACTAGGCATGTTTTTGCCTCAATTGAAAGAAAAAAGCAAACCCCCAGCAGAAGTGAAATAATGTTGAACAATGGTTCCAAGAAAAAGTAACTTGGGGACCATCAGAACCTAAGATTCACTATGAGAAAGCTAGGAAACGGAAATCATTTGAAAAATTACAAGACAAAAGGTTAAAATTTGATGTAGGGAATGAACACATAATAAAATTAAACAAAGAGAAAAAAAAAAAAGTGGGGGAAAAGGATTAAAAAAAACAAAGGCAGTTTGGTCAGGAGCGAGAGATGATACGTGTATAGAGGAATTCGTTCCACGTGTCGGGCAACCCGGGAAGACACCAATGGATGCAATCCGCATATGTTGCGGGGTCGCCCTGCTGCTCCGGCGTTAGCATTTTGCCCTGACGGATGGTGTAGACTGAGGTATGCGCATCCTTTCTATATTCAGAGAGAGTTGTGATGTTGATGAAATGGACGGGCACTTTCATGGATTTTGTCACGTTTGCTGCAATGACAAAAAGCCTACGGTCCGTGCCCACATCCAAAGGCATTGTTAAGTTGAGAATCGGAGTGGTCTCTTTGGCACATTTGATGCCATCCGGGTTGTCCCAATCCAAGCTCCTATTGCGTTGAGCATTAACACACATTATTAGTTCTTGTAAATTTCTCAAATTTGGGAAGAAATAGAATGATGAAAGATAAGAAAAGGATAACTTGAAGCGTGTAAGTAACTAATAAGACCTTCAAATATTTGAAAGTCAATTCATGCTTGGATGTCAATGGGGCCCCGTCAACCACTAAGAATTACCTAATGCCTAATTAATAATGGCTTGCTTTTTGACAATGTCATGCAGGCATGCCACACAAGGAAGCAAAGAGAGAAAAAAAAAAAAAAAACAAAACAAAAGAGTTGCAATGTACCTTTTGATCTATTTTTAAAAGAGGAGTAAATTATATACTAATAGAAATTCTTCATTTTTTATTTTTGAACAATAAATTCTTCAGTTTATATGAAATATGAAAAATAAAAATTCTTCATTTCATAAGAAGTATAGATCGCGGTTTTAGATGCTATCAAGTTTTTGTTTCTTTTCTTTTTCTAGTTATTAACTCGGTGCAATCCTACGTGAATCCATCGCACTGAAGCCTTTTTGTTTTTATTTTTTTTATTTTTACTTTTTTGGGTTTTAGAACAAAAGGAATAGGCATCGACAACATGGGATGACTTGAAATTTGCAATGGTAAATAGAGGCAGGAATTTTAGAAAGGTGGGGAGAGAGAGAGACCAATCCCACACATTAAATTTGCTCTTTCAAATGTGGAAATGGGAAATTTAAGTGGAAGCCGGACGTACTTGATGTGGAGAGGAGACGTGCTAACGAAGAAGACGGTTGTGCGATTAGGATCCACATTTTCGTCCACCCACATTGACCATGTCTTCAAAACTCTACCATACGCTATTGGCCGGTCGATCTCATCGTACTCCGTTGACCCCTCATCGAATGATCCACGTCTGCACCATCACCAAGCTAGTCAATCAATCTCAGGAATGATTCATCCGATGAAAAATCTCACTCTCGGTTAACTCCAGTCCCATACATTCAATGGACGAGCTGGGCCAGGGACAGACCCAGTTTAGGCCCGGCTCCTTTTTGTCCTCAAATATATCATATGGACTTATAATATACAAAAATCTCCAATTATTAAACATCACACACACACACACACACACACACACACACACACACACACAAAATATGTTTTAAGTAAATATCTAGGAAAGACTGAACCTGAAACACTATCAATCAAATCTTCATATTAGCAATGTCTGAGTGCAGGGAAGTTTCTATTCTTGATAAACATATATAGTGGCATTGATAGAACACTTACAAAACTTTCATGTTGAATGTGTTCATCCACCAGATGTAAGTGTTGAAGATCAGGTAATCGACACTCTTCCAGTTCACAGCATGCTTCTCGATTGATTCTGGCATGATTATTCTATTCAGGATGCTGTGCTTGTTGGGATCGTCCGAATTTGACTCAACCAGAAATGGCGCCCAATAGAACTCCACTGTGGCATTATAGTCCTACCAAAACCAACAATAACACAATTATTTAGTGGCAATGCTTCGTGGGCAATGTCTTGCCTTTTTTTAATTTTTTTTATTTTCATGTTTTCACCTTTTTCTTTAATTTCCTCATTTTTACATGAGGCGAGTCATATAATAATTCTTTTCAACAAATCCACGTTTGGCCCCGTTAATAAACAATTAGTCATGGGTTTGGTGAACGATGATAATATATAAATAAATAATACATAAATAATAAACCCAAGTTAGAGAGTTACTTATACCATGACGTAATGTGGCTTTTTTTTATTTTTTATTTTTATCAGAAGGGCTTTTGGAGTGTGGGGAAATACAGAGGGTTGCAAAAATGTAGAAAATTAAAAGCAAATTAGTTTCCCTTAAGCACAAAAAACTATCATTATTTCCTGAAGAACAGTATAAAGCAGATTGGTTTCCCTAAGCACGATAAGGTAGTGGTCGTCATTTTATGATTGAGAGAAGATAATCGTATCATCGAAAATGATGGGGGAAATATGAACAATGGCATGAGAATAGCACAATTTCTTGCTAATTGAACACTTTCAGTGAGATAAATGCATAGAAGGAAACAGGGGAGAGAGAAAAAGGAACAGATTGATTGGTACCTCAATTCTGAAGACGGACAAGGACCCAGACTTGTTCAAGCTCTTCCTTTCAGGAGGGATCACAGATTGAACAAAGCAAATCATTGATTCCCATTGGTTCCTATTCAACGAGTCCCCCACAAACATAAGCCTCTTGTTTCTTAGCTTGTTTAGCAATAGCCTGGGCTTGAACCTTTATAGAAACAAGCAAGTACATCAGATCCCACCAAAACATCAATAACACGCACGCACGCACGCACACACACATATGTATGTACTCACGCAGGTAGAGAACAATCTCTGGGCTGCCACTTCCAATTCTGGTACAACGAGTTTTTTCTCCCATTTCTCATGCAGGTTACTTGTGCTGTTAGAAACTCACACTCGTCTTCTTTATACAAAGGATGGGTGACATTGTCAAAAACCCACTGTCCCGTGAAGAGATCGCAATCATCTGGCGGCAATTCCACATCTTCATCATCTTCCCCGATGACAGGCAACTCGATCCTTTGATCTACTTCTTTCGATGCACTAGAATTCAAATCGTCGGATTCTTGAGACTCTCCCGAGTCTTCCAACTGGGGTTCTTCAAGGGAAGTTCTTGAATTCATAGAAACCACAAACTCTTCCTCCTTCTTATAGGTTTCTCGAACTGGGTCGGCCTGTTTTGATGATTCTTCCTGGACTTCTTGGGATTTAGGCCAGGAAATTGGGAACTCGGCTATTGACTTCACGTCCTCATTGTACATGAAGACCCCAAATAGAAATACAGAGAAAACCACAACAAATGCGGAGAGATTCTTGCTTTTCCTTTGCTTCATTGCTAGTGACACCGAGGAGAGGAGGGGTGATTTTCTTCGATTTGTATGCATGAGAAGACTGGTGAGGGAATATGGAAGGAAGGGACGGGGAAATATGGAGAAACATTTAAGCAAAGATAAGAAAAAGAAAGGGGCAATAACTTGAATTGCTTAAAATTGGATTGGTTTTCTGAGTTTGTTTGATAACTTTGGGATTTGGTGAGATGGGTTTTTCTTCAAGAAACTGGTTGGGTTTCTGGTGGATGAGAGTTGTCTCTCTCCAAGCCCCTTTTTATTTTTTATGCATCTTTGCTAACTGCTTCCTTCAAAAACCACAGAAAGGTAAGAGTGATCTCAAAGATTCCGCACTTTGCCTTAGTCTAACAGTTACCGGTACCGAATTTTGATTCTTCTTAACGAACCACTCCGTCTGTCTGTCAAGTGCCAATTAAAAGAAGGAAAACTATACCCGGACGCATGAAAGCTCCCGGATACCGACGTAGGGTCATGTTTGAAAATTAACAAAATGTATGTCCGAATAAAATGTAAATAAATATTAGTAAAAAGTGTAATATTATAAATTATCATAGTTTATATATATTTTTACAGACTTTTATGCATATCTTATTTTACTTTTTGCACATACTGTACATCCTCGTGCATATCATGTAATTTTTGCTTCAATTAAAAAAATTGTTATTTTAATACAAATAACATCACACTCGATGTAACTTGTATTAACTCCGTCCTAATAATGGTTATTTTAAATGAAGGAATAAAAATCACATCATTCTGGTTATCCGGGAAGGGAAGATTAAATCCATCTTACCGCAACTTTATATTTTTTTTCAATAGATTTGGCTCAAAAAACCACACTTCAATGATCAATTACGAATCTAGTTGGAAATATAAAGTTTGAACCGCTCTCTCTCTCTCTCTCTCTCTCTCTCTCTCTCTCTCTCTCTCTCTCTTTGATATTTTTATTTTATATATATATATATATATATATATATAACACATTTTATTGGAATTTAAATGAATATAAACGTTTTTTTTTGTTTAGAATCATAGGAATGGAAGTGATCATAATTATTTTTTATTCTATGATAAATTGATTATGAAATTTAAATTATGCCTAAAATGTTTGTTTAATTGAATGAAAAGTTTTAACTTGACGCGTTAAGTAATTTTAGTGATGAAATCTTGAAGATTGGGTCCCCATGTCAAAAGTCAACCATTTCAACTCGAGTTGATGGCATTGGTTCATCAAATTTTTTTAAAGGGCGAGCTCGGTAGTGAGATCTGGTCCAGTGGCTTGCCAACTATGGTTTTGAATGCGCCGTGCTGTCTTTGTGGCTTTGGAAAAATAAATAAATAATATATATAATTAGGTTTAACTTATTCCCAAGCCAGAAAATAATCATGTTTATTATATATATATATATATGTGTGACTTTCATAGCAATTAATCAGAGAGTATTCTCTTCATAATCTTTTGTGAAATAATAGGTACGGAATTTTATTTTGCTCCTTGGACCCTCATTCGGGCGTGAGCTGTAAGAGTAAAGTCGCATAGGTACAGATTTAATCTCGAGTCCCGTGGGACAATCCTAGAAGAATCCAAAGTTAGACTAGCAGATACCAAAGCAGAGCACAGGTAAAAAGACTTTTGGGGCAAACCAGAGAGACTTTAGCCCGAACGCATTCACAAAATGAAAAAACACAGATCAACAAAGAGGCAGACTATATACGTTCATGTTTTATCTCACACAAAGTGTCAATGAGATTAATCTGTTTTCTCTTATTAGCCAAAGCATATAATAATCTGATCTCAGTTGTCAATTGCATCCTGGGGGTTTTTATCGAACTTCAAGTGGGTATAGATTCTCAAGTTGCTCTCGACATAAAAGCATCCTCTTTTAACCATGTCACGCAATTACCTACATTCACTTAAACATAGGATTCGATAGCAAGAGAAAAGAGGACGATTTTACCCAAATATAATAAAAAAGTATCGCTATTTGAGCAGCATCATAGATACAAAAGAATAATAAAATAATTCTTTCATATTCAATTTTATTTATTTGTAAAATTAACTAAAATATAATTAATCACAAATTTTTTATTTTTCATATATTACTCTCTAAATATTACTACTTAATTTTTTTTATATGTATATATAATAAATTAGTCCAAAATACCTAAGATGATATCCTCATTTTGACAAGGTCATTGGGATTAGCACGACCATAATAGTTTATACAGGGCTAGTAAGTTAAAAAAAAAAAAATGAAATGAAGATATTTTTCGATATTTACTTTGCAACTCTATTAATTATAGATTCATGTTGGTCAGCTTGTCAAAATTCACCAAATCATCATTTCAAATGTCAATGTTTGGAGTTGGTGCAAAGCTAATAATCGTAATTTCATTGTAAACATCGAACTTCTACGCTTCATTTTATTTTTACCTCTCTCTGGTTATAGCAGCATGTGATCTTTCTTTGTCGCCAACAACCGCCCCTCGAGTCAGTTGATGCATTATTAATTAAGGCTCTCCAACAATGACAATTTTGTTCGGGGGCGGACTAAAATCCGCATTATTAGTGACTTTATGTTTGAGAAAAGTAAAGGCTACGCAACCTCTTATATTACAGTTCGTACACCAATATCATGCTGTTGTGTACTTACTTTTTGATTTTTCTATTGATCAAAGTAGGTAAGTCGAATTTTATTATATTTTTAAATTGAAATTTTTGTTATTTATTAATTTCTTTATTTAACTAATTTTTATAATAAAAGAATTTACTACTTGATTGATTATTATTGAATTAAGGTAATTTTTTTTTACATTTAATTATAATATTACTGAATTTAAAATTTTATATATTTATAAATCAAAATTTGTATTATTTATTCATTTAATTTTATAAAAAATATTTAATATCTGAATATTATTAAATAATTTAAATGAATTTTTTAAATATAATATTAATAAATTTGAAATTTTACTTATTTAATAAAGTGTGTGTACTTGCTCACTTCCACTTCTTGTGGGTCTCGTGCATTGCCTTTTTTCTAAGGTAAGGCAACTTGAACGTAATGTCTCGTACTCCACTTTCAACAAGTAATACATACGATTTGTGTCAGTTCGGCCATCATGGATGTATGGGTGCAAACTTAGTGTGAATTAGAATAATGCTCCATAATTATTAAATCAAGTGATCCATCAGTAAGCTTATACCGAATCATTTTCGTGGTCATAACAAATTTAAATTTGAAATATAAAATTAAAAATTTAAGTAATTTTAATATTTAGATCATGTGGTTAGTGATACACCGTATCTTTTAGTGCAATAAATGGGTTATACGTTTAGACATCAGGAGTAGGAATGACCAGGACATTTCAAATGAATCATAATCCGTCCCATATTGAAAGGAGACTTCAAAAAGATTTAAAAAAATCGCAGCACATCCAGGATACAGCCAAAATGGAACTCACCACCCAAACACATCATCTTGTGAAAGCACAATAATAATCATTGTTCTAGAGTCCACAATTTAAATTAATCAAACAATGTGACCAATAAAAGTGAAAAATCTAGATGCGGTATCTGTCGAGTGGATCTCCCAGGTGGAGAGGCTCATGGCGGACTCTCCAAGCGTAGTCCTCGAAAGAAAAGGAGCTAAACAACTTCTTTTCCTTCTCAACAATAACGTTGCCATTTTGTTCATCATCTTCTTCGATCGGCCTCTCATTAGCATACCTATCAATACCCACTTTTGGGAGAAGGGGAGAGACGGTGCTTTGTAAGGGAAGAGTCAACAAGAAAGTCATTGATATGCAGTGAGACTTGTGACTGCCATCACCCCAGCATGCCACTGGCCTCCCTCTTACTTTCTTCATTGTCCCATTGCTCCACACCTACACAGCGTTTATTTACCCATATTGAAAATATTTAAAAACATTCTATATTGACAAATTTGATTAAGGTTAAGATCTCATTTATCTAAGAAAAAATGCAGTAAACATGTGTTATTACATGATCTCATTTAAATGAATTCAAATTACAAAACTCTGTAAAAAAATTAAATTTATTAATTCACTTTATTTAATATATATTTTAATTAAAAAATTTATTTGTATAATTTGATTTTTATACAATCAATATATTTTATATGCTTCTAATAAAAAATAAACAAATTAAGTTTAATTTTTCAAATAGACACTTTTATAAAATAATACTTATTTATTTATTTTAAAAGTTTTAAATTCAAATCATTAAAAAAGAAAAAAGAGAGAAATTGCTGAGAAAGGAAAGAACTACATTATTGTATAACTCACCTTACTGAGGAGCTTCGCATGAAAAAACAAACTAGAAGTAAAGTTTTAAAATTGAGGATGTATTTCAAACAAAAAAAAAGGAGGTTGAATTTGCCTTTTTGGTGGAACGAAGAAGGTTGTGTTACCTACTCAGGGTGCCCCACGTTTTACTCCTAGGTCAGATGCGGGCCGGTCTTGTAATATAGCGTGGCCATGGATGCTGTATAGGCACCTGGACCACTTAAGCCTTTAAAACAATGTCTAGGCCCAAAATGAAGTGTCCCGTTCCATACGGCTAACCCATTCTGGGGCTAGGCTCAATGAGCAGGCCGCGCCCAGGTATGAATTATGACCACCTCGGTTCAAGGTGCAAATACAACCTGCGACAGAATCTATAACTAGCACTGTCTTAGTCTTTTAAGATTCTCACGTGTTTCTTTTTCTTATTCGTTAGGAGACTTATCGGATCCTTAATTACACAAAGAAATTATAAAAATAATTCTTTATTCTTATAAATTTTATGTCTCTTTTTAATATTAAAAATAAAATTTTTAATTTTTAATTATTAAAATATTCTTTTGTAAGACATTGTCAGAGTTTGAGGGGCCAATTCTGCCTGCGAAGAGGCAAAAGGCCCAACCAATAAGAGAGAGAAAGAGAGAGCCAGACAACACAAATGAAAAGGCAAAGCAACCATTTTTTTTTTTTTTTTCTCTTAAAAAAAACAGTGTTTTAGAAGAAAAGTTTATTCCGCGATTTCTTCTTTTTATACAATTCTAATTTTTTATTTATAGATTCGATTACGCATGGTCAATGACCATGACACTGACGCTGACAACCTCTAAATGATCAATGCCTCCTACGGAAAGGCAAACTGATACAAATCTCTCTAGCTTAGATAAATCTGCTCTCTTTTTCTTGCGTTTCAATGAGAAGTGATCCAAACTTCTAAACATGTTTACGGCAAGCAATCTTTGAATACGATAAAAGTGGGTGGTCATACGCTACCAACTAAAAAGGAGTCATTTCTGGTGGGGAAGACTCCCCTTAAAACAAGGGAATCTGTCCCTTGCTGATACTTGGCGTCTTGCCATGAATGAATCAGCACCCCTTTTAATAGCGTTGTCACTTTTCCAACAACGTGGACTCCACTCCCATTTACCTCACTGACAGCGAAAAGGGGGCAAAAATAGATAGGAGCAGGGTCCATGCCACCTGCATATTTTTGTTCGGATGCTTTAAAGTCCAACACCCATAGCCCATCAACAGGAGCCAACATTCATGTCAAACTAAATCAATATATAAAAATGTTTTGTTTAACTACTAATTGCATTGATAATTAAAGAATAATGGTTAATGATCAAATTTTAAAAATCTGATTTTAAATCCTTAAAATAAAAGTTGCAACTACGTGTCTAAAATATTTTTTTACAAGGAAGACCATATTCATACATTGATTTTATGTTATATATATATATTATCACGGCTTTGGTGCATTAACGAACGCTTTTCTAAGTTTAGGGGCCAAAAAGGAGATTTTCAAAGCTTTGGCGAGGCGGGGCTATGACCCACCAAGTCTCAAAGAGGCCCCCCGACTCTAACCATCACTCGCACACAAAATCAAACATTTAGACCTTTAAATGATGAAGAATAACACAGATTTTGCTCTTTCTGGTCGGGTCCAGCGGGAAAAATCATATTTTTTAAAAGAAATTTCTAGATAGGTATTCTGGAATTAAGTTAAAAACCCAATTAAAAAGTATAATAACCCGATGCCATGGGTTGGACGCAAACCCAACATGCTGCATTCTGAATTTTTCCGTTCAGCCGATCCGAGTTATAAACATTCTAACTTGTAATTATCAAAAAAAATAAAAATAAGAAAAAGGGTACTATGATTGACGATTAAAAATGCTAATGTGAGGCAATTGAGGTTAAGACAAACCTGCGCAATGTCACCGGTGGTAACCATGACCGAGTCCACTGGCGGCGACACTGTCTTCCAACCTGAATCCGCCAGTATAGAATATTTCTGACTCCGGATTTGATACTGTAACCCGACTACATATGGGTAATACCCGCCCGATGTGGCAGGATTGTTTTCACGAGAGCACTGGTGCACCAACATCAACGAGCATACCCGGGTCGGATCCACTTTTCCCGGGTTCTTAAACCCCGCTGCACTTAAAAGCATTTCAACTATCTCAAGCGCTACTTTCTCTAACGCCTGGGATAGATCGCGTAGAGAAGCTAAATCCAACTCAGATGACTCGGCTGAGCACATGGAGTCCAACCAAAACGACTCGCCTGTTCCATCCTCGTCATCTTCGAAACCCAGAGGCCAGTTTTTGGGAAAAAATGCTTCCTTTTTATCCCTAGTGAGATCGAAGAGAGATAGCGCTTCCAACTCAGCTGAGTTTGCGAGTCGAGAAGGAATATTATGATCGGTCAGTTGAAAGAAACCGAGTTCCGATGAGGCTGAGAGTAATCGATCATAAGGGTCTGGGTCAGAGAGAGAGATGACAGGTGCGGATGTGGTGGTGGTTATGTCGAGGAAGCGGCGGGTGGGGAGGGAAAGAGTAGGCGGAAGGCGGTGGAGAAGACTGGATAGGACGTCCGCGGCGGCTGCCGAGGAGACGAGGTGGCTGTTTGGTTGCGCTGTTGGCGTAGGAGGTGGAGCTGGGGTGGCGTTGAACGAGTTAAGCGGATGTTCTTGTTGGTTGTCGGCTGAGTAAGCCATGTCTGATGTTGAAAGCCAGAACCCAATTCGTGTAATTAGTGGGGCGTTAATGGCGGTGTTTATATAAGAAACAAACAAAGCGCGCGTGGTGCGTGTCGATGTTTCTACGTGTCTCACGTGTGATGATAAAGAAAACCAGTTTGTAATTGTGAGGCCAATGATGAGTATCTTTTCTCGACCATTTTAGTGTTTTTTTTTTTTCAATTTACATGTTAGCTTTTAAGTAATTTTTATTTTAATTAATTTTTTATGAGTATAATTTATTTATAATTTTATATATCTTATAAAATTTATTTAAAATAAAAAATTAAATTTATATAATATAAAATTATCAATAAATTATATTTATAAAAATATAAATAAATATCTCAAATATATAATTTATATATTAATTATAATTAATTAAAATTTTTCTTACACATATTTTTCTTGATGTAGATATTTATACTTTCTTTTATATGCATGAGATAAATAATAATAAAAATATATTTATAACTTAATTATAAGTGCCGAAAGAATTCTTGGATAAATTTTTTTTTCATTTTAGTTAACATGGTTATTATAGCAATTATTGCTATTGGGGTTACATAATAATGTAGAGTAATGTCAAGAATATTGAGGCATTATTAAGAATTTTTATACTAAATATGACATGATTTAATAAATTTTTATCTTACACTTTAGCTCCATTACATGTGTTTGACTTTATAATCTATCACATTATTTAGTAAAAAATATCATAATTTATAGTATCACTAACATCATCCATTTAACATATAATCTTGAAATACGAGCCTATATCTCAAACATGCTAACAGTTTCTCTTATAAAAAGTAGTTAATTATTATTTTCACCCAAAATTTTATTTTCATGTGGTGATAGATATTTTCAATGAGATTGTTGGTAGGACTTTTGCATAAAATAATGTATGCAAGAAAAATCTCTATCCATAAGCTATAGGCTTTTTTTTTTTTTTGACAAATTGGTTATACCTAATAACAATAAATAGTATAATTATCTTATAATTTTATAGAATTTCTATTTAGTATATTCTAATTTAGATTTAGTAATAATTTATGCTACATTTCTAAATTTAACAAATATAATGACATTTGAATCTAATAGCCTTAATCATTAAAAAATTAGAATAATAAAAAATATCATTATAAATATACCTAAAAAACTAAATTATCTTTAACTTACTAAAAAGACAAAAAAAATATTATTTTAGAGTTAAATTGTTATTATATTGATTTTTTATTTTAATGATGTCATTGTTATTAGAAATTTTAATTTAAAATGTTTTACATGTGTGTTTTTTTTTTTCGCAATTTATGAATTGTTAGAATCATCTTCTTTGCAATATTATAAATTTTACCAAAAAAAAGGTATATCCATTAATTATTTTCATAGATTTGACTAGCAATTCTTAGTCATAATATATTTTTTATTTTAAAATATAAGGTATAAATTATTATTAAATTCAAAATAAAATTTGTTAAATGTACATTATCTTAAAATTTTACTAAAAATGCAGCATGGACGTGGATTCAATGCGAGCAAAATTTATTGATCAAAATCATTAAAATATCGTTTTTATTTTAGATACTAGAGTTTTTATGTTGCATAGTTACGGAAGCTACGCAAACATTACGTATGATGTGCTTCATTGTACATGACCAATTGTCTACTAGTCGCATTACGTGCCAGCTGACAAGATAGCTATCTTTTGTCTATGTTCGATTTTGCAACTTGTTGTCTCAGCCGCTGTTCGTCCATCACACGTCTATTAGTTAGACAATGAAATGCATCATTAAGGTAATCTAATAAGTCGTATTCATTGAAATCTTTTGGTTTGACAGATGTCACGAAAATTCAAGGTTTCTTTTTTTAAACCCTTATCAGTTATTTGCCAATTAATTGGCCGTAAAATCTATGTTTTTCTGTCTTTTAAAAATATTTAAAGTAATTACAAATTTTAAATTTTAATTTTAAAAAATAGATAAGTAATAATAAAAAATATTATTTGTTAATATATAATTAACAGTCTAATAAATTTTTTCATTAAAAACAAAAAAAAAAATCCTGCTTTCGGCAAGATCTTCGTCTTACTCTATTTTGTTTCTTTCTTTGTGTCTTTCTTGGGGGCAGGGGGGGTGCTCTTGGAAGTATAACAATAGACGTCGGGAATTCCTGATGTCAAAGCCGTGGGTTTAATTTTGTAGTTATTTTCATCACGTGCTAAGTCAATTGTGCTTAATTAGCATTAGCATTAGCATTAAGTCTCAGTAAATAGTTCTCTACAGGAGTATAATTGATCTCGACAGTCGTGGTGGCTTACAATGATCGCACGAGAGAAACAGAGGAAGGACGGGATTAATTTCGAGGGCGGAATGGCTCAACAGGAAAAAAAAAAAAAAAAAAGCACGATCCTTTTGAAGCCCGAAAATGCAAATGCAATGTAAAACACAGTATCCTGTCCCAAATGAACTAAGTAATTATTTAATGTCAGCCATAAATGTCGTCTTTGATATCTTTGAGTGTCAAAAAGAAAGCAATAAATAAGTGATTTAACGTCAACAAGTGCATAATTGTATATGTAAGACTAAGTTCATGTATTCGATCCCTTTTTGGTCATTTGGTTGAGTCCATGTAATAATGATCAAGAAAAAAAAAATGTTATGTTTACAAATGAATTTTTGATTTAGTGATTTAGGTTGGAGGGTCTTGAATTCCAAGTTTTCAACTATATTCTGAATCAATTTACAAGAAAATAATAATAAAAATTATACGCCTAGGTAGTGCCAACACGCTGGCTTGTTACAAAGGAGGCCGTGGCCAGTGATGGCAGATAGAAGAAGGAAATTGGCTTCTTTCTCTCTCTCAAAAAGGCCTTTGGCTGCTCACCTTGGGGTAAGCATCACAAGTTCATGGGATTTCAGTTGTGCATGAACTTTGCTCTTCAAGAGGGATGATAATTGCTTGTTTTTGTTCTTATAATTTAAAAACTAAAAAATTAGTTTATACAATTCAAAGACCAACAATAGATTTTTTTTAATTAAAAAAATTCTTTAAATGATAAACTACACAACACAATAATTTTTTTTTATTTTTTTATTTTTTATAATCTCACACTTCCTTCTATATATCACAGTGGTGGTCTTTGTCTCTGGGAAGACGCACTCGACCTGCCCAAATGGAGATGGGGTTAATAAGGTTTGACCGAGAATTGCGCAGGTTATGGTAAAAATTTTCGTTTATCTTTTAAGAAAAAAAGAAAAGAAAAGTTTGTCAGATGAAAGTAAAACAGAAATTCTCGTGAGAATGAAATAAAATTCTAAACTCTATCTTAACAAAAACAAAAATAAAATCTTGTTGTTATTTTTACTCTCTTTCAAAATAAAAATTGAAAATTTTTTGAAGAAAATTTAAATTTTTAATCATTTGGTAAATGTTAAATTACATGCCTAACCTTGGTGAGTTCGGCGCGTACTCTTGGGCTGTAGCTTATTCGCTAGAGCCTTGAAATTGAACACCATACAGAGAATCATGGGGCAATGCCATGAAAACTAAGGATAACTTTGCTAGGACTTGAAAAAAAGAAAAAAAAAAAGTAATACAAAAAGAAAGAAAGTAAGGAATTACATTATCCAGTTTAACTTTAACAATTGTTTAAAGTGGAACATTTTCACTGGTATTTCTGGGAATGTGACTCATAATTTTACATTTGTTGTGTTTAAAGTGAAAAAATAAGTAGTAATGTTGCTTTTAGAAGAATCTCACATTATCACCCTTTCAATTTTTTCATTCTCTTAATCTCATCAATTTTTGTAAGCCCACAACAGCAACAACAACAACAACAACAGAAGATTAAATTCAATTTATGGGTCTATTATTGTAGGCTCATACTTTCTTAAAAATATTATTGATTTTTATTTATAAATAAAAATAAAGTATAAGTAATTAAAAATGCAAAAGGATTGTAGATATAAATTGTATCCTCTAAAAGAATTTTTTGAATTTGTCCCTAGTACCACCTCCATGAGAATATGAGATTATCAAGGTAAAAGACGATAATGTGAGTTGATTAGATCCTTGGAAATGTTCTAATAAGTTATTTGGTATGAGATTACCATGACTTTTTTGGATTGTGTCTAATGAGAGTGACTTGCATTTGCCGTATTTGTGAATTGTGGACTTGCTGCCAAGGATTTCAAAGCGAACTTTATTTAGGACTTTGGCTCCAATTCCAGCTTTTTAACTATTTCTTTCCTTCTTTTTGGATTTGTATTGCCAGAGGGACGGCAGGATAAAAGTGATTGGAGGCGATAACAATGGCTTCTTATATCTCTCCAAGTGTTGCTGGTGTGACCTTCCGGGGTGAATTGAGCTCCCAAGGTAAAATGGTCACGTTTTTCTTACATGAACACACCTATGGTCGATAACCAATCTCTTCTACTATTTTTATTTTGTTAAAGCAGATATGTCTACAGTTAAAAAAAATATTTGTGTAATTCTCTGCACAAGGATAAAACAATGCCAAATAGACAAGACGAGTGATGTAAAGGAAGAGTTCAAGAGACAAAAATTATGCATGTCGAACTCTTTCTTGAATCTACATTCTTTCCCCAACACTTCCTCGCGAGAGTTAAATCCGCTGACACAGTCTTCTTTTAATTAGGAGGATATCAACTCTTTACAACTTTGATTTCACCACTACGATAGCAGCCTGCACAATCCCTTCGACTCTGTCCTTAAAACAGTGCTCTTTTGGTTTTCACAACCTCAATTCCCCAACCTTGATTTCTCTCTTTTGGATGCACAAATGTTCCGTTCCAGTCTCTTGTAATCTCTCCATCTCTTTCGGGTGCTTCTAAATGTTACCATCATGAAACGTATGATGCACAAGTCAAACTAGCAGTCGACGGCATGCCTGGTCCGATCGACTGCAACATCATGCTGTCGCCTGCACCTTGGTCGCGAAGGCCAATTTTGAATTTCACCGGTTGCGGTCGACTACGTGGTCACTTGCCTCAACAGGACAGAACTCTTGGCTTCTTCCCAGTTCTGAAGCAACAGGTCCGGTCGACCGCTTAGCTTGGTCCCTTGGCTGCACAAAACTCTCTGTCTCTTCCATCAGTTCTCGGCAAGGGTGTCCGGTCAACCGTGGGGCTGGGTTCCTCGTCCTGATGGCAGCACTGGCAGTGAGTTCTGGTCTCAATTGATGTGATCTGAAAGGGAACTTTCAGTGATACATATGTTTATTTTAGGTAAGCATCTTAAGTCGGGCCGCGGTTAAAATCTCCTCCTCTTCCTTTTCTTGGCCAACTTCAAGGAAAGATTTTTGCGAACTATCACTTTGCAGACGGCAGCAATCTCGTCTCTTGAAGTATCTGAAAGTGGTGCTTTTATTCACTCAGCCATTTATTGAAACTTTTGGGATCTATGCTTTCCAGTTAGTGAAGCCTTCTTACTTCGGCATGATTCTGAGCCTGTTCAAAGGTGAATCTTTTGATGCCCTTCTAAAAGGAGAACAAAAATTGTGGGCTAATTGTTCTGTATCTGAATGGAATAATTGAAATAAAGCGAGTGGCCTCTAAGTACTTAGTAATTCTAGGCGAATGCCACAGCATCTTCTTTTGATATTATTGACAAATTCTAGTGGTATATCTCATGCTTTCCCTTTCTGTATGTTTTTGTAACCGCAGAAGGGATCATTCTATATAACTATGTATTTTCACCTCATCAAGTTGGTTGCCCCACAATTTCAGATGATTCTGCCTAATAACATCTAACCTGAACCAACGGCATCTCTCTGTGGGTAAATGGATGCAAATTTGCTTCTTTGTCCCTTTTGGATTATAAATATGACATTTCTCGCTTATTTGAGTTCACGGGTTGTTTAGCTATTCAGTAGCAACAAAAGAACATTGCACTTTCTGGTAAATAGAGGATGCTGGGGTCTTTGCCTCGCCTTCATGATAAGCTCTCGTTGCTGCTGTTTATCCCACTGTCACCTAATCTCGTGGTCAGAAGTAAACACAGGCTATGACCAGCCAATGCCTTATGCCTCCATCTTTCTTTCATTGAACAAGATATCATTTTGTATGAACTTTTGAGGCCACAGGGAGCTGCCCCTGGTATTTTAAGTACTAACAGTAAGGCAGAACACGATGTGCACCTTCCTGAAGTTCTGTAAGAGTAATTTTGAACATTTAGATAGCATATTTCCTAGTCCTCCATTCTCGAAGCCTTCTGCAGTAAAGGATAATGGAGATGTTGTGGAACTCAGCATGGGCTCTCTTATTCATGCATCTTTCTCTTGCTCCCTTCTCTGCTTCTCCTTTCTTATCATCTACTGATACTTGCACATGATATTGATGAATTTGTGATTATCTTACCCGCATTTGAAACAACCAAGAATGATAGAAAAGGTGTACTTCAAACGTCTTTACTTTCTGGCTGATATATTGAACTCTATATTGTGCGTAACATTCTTGTTCCTCTGCAGAAGAGGGGACAGAGAGAGAACGAAAATTTGAAGATGAAACTAGTGATGTAAAGCCAAGACCCCGGACTGCTAAGGAAATTGAGGCTAAATATAGGAAGGAAGTAAGTCGGTTTGAATAATTAGGAAGATGTGTCACCTTTTGGCATACACTTTTATACTATGGTGGCCAATGGTTCTAGGATGCTTCAACTGCAGCTGCAGGTGCAAAGTACAAGCTTGTACAACTCCTGGAAAAACTTGAGGTAGGCTATTATAGTTTCTGCGGGTTTTCTTATGTTAGTTGAACTGTCCACAGATGGAAATTCAAGTTGCTTCAATCTTAGCTTTTGGAATCAGGTCCAAGATGAAACATTTGTATCTCCCACGGCTAAATATTAAGCAAGAAATTCTAGTATTAAGAACTTTGGCCCAACTTAGAAATATCTATAATTGGTCGAATTAATGCCAAACTAATAAAATGATACCTTTGTGAGAACCATATATGCTGCAATCAGATGGTATCTTCTTCTGCTTGAACTAAATGGTTTGAAATTTCAGGAGATTACTGTTGCTTGTTCATTCACTCGTTCTCTACATGAACTAAAGGATTTGGTACGAAGTGTGTTGCTGAAATTTGAATGCAACATTGCTCCCTTAGCTTAACTGTTGAACTATGGGAGATAGGATCGTTTTAGTGAATTCTGAATAAATGATATTAACATCGAAAGGAGAACAAACCTGCATACTTCAAGCCCTGCATAAACTGCCACGAATAAAGCACACCCAGCTGGTCCATAAACTGTTCACAAACATTATGTCAGGTTTCAAGAAGCCTGTCCTTTTAACAATTAAATGGCTTCAGAATCCTGAACTGGTTTAGAATGTCCGTGTGCTTCACCGCATGATAGCTTAAACACTTGGATTGGGCATAATGTCTCATAACATAATTGAAATAGAGTGGACTTTGAAGGCGTCGGCTGAGAACTTTCGTACATCATCATCGCAACTATTTCCTGTAACAAAAAAGATTGGGGCCATAGGCCCCTGCCTCTCTCTCCTCAAAACAATCAAAAAAAAAAAAATTTAAAAAGAGAGATATAGAGAGATAGGGGCTATAGCCTCCTAATTAAACTCGTCTGTAATTGTGTGGATTGCATGTGCCATTGAGTTTTCCATTTTCACGTTTTTTTTTTTTTCTAACAACAGAGCCGGCGCACCAAGGAGATGGAAAGTGATGCCGAAACCTTTGCCTCAAAGGCACACGAACAGCAAAGCAAATGGAGAAACGTAAAGGGTCATATGATAATCCAGTGCTACAAAAGCGCTTCGATTCACTAGTCAGCAATGTTATAACAGAAGCAAGCCATGCCCGACCTTATGGTACTCGTGAATGATATCCTTGATATGCATGTAAAATTCTTTTCGTGCCATGTTTTGTATCCATCTTGTATATTGTCTGATCAGTCAAAAGTAACTCATCATAGAGTCGACTTTTATTCATCTTAAGAAACCTCACGAAGAAATTTACAGTAAATGAATGCATTCAATTGTCTGGACTTTTGCCTTTGATTTGGTTGACCATCATGCGTCCACCCTTTTATTTATTTATTTTTTCTTTCCATATACTGATTGATCTGAGTATAAAATATGGCACTCGATCAAAAGTTAGACAGACCTCCCATGGAAAATAGCATATGATTGATAACAGGCCTAACTATTATTCCAGAGGCGATGGTGCCTTTACGAGCCGGCTAAGAATCGGGCCCGTTTTCCACCTTGTTGCGGGGATCCCCTTCAAAAAAATACCACATGATTCATCAAAGGACAAAACACATCTAAGAAGGCGCCCCTCTGCCCCAAAAAATAAAGCAATTTTTGTTTTATTAAAAATAAGAATAATTATACTTTTAAGAATAATCTTGTAAAAATAAATCATATACGCCTGCTGTATATGAATAATGAATGCATGAATAATCAAAGTGCTGTAGACTAAAGATTGATGTGATATTTAAAATCGTACCTGGACTGAGTCCAAGTAGCTCAATTTTCCCTTTTCTATTTTTTTTTTTGCTGAGAAAAAGATAGTTGAACCGAAATTTACTCGGTCCAGTTATTTTTTTGGTATTAATTATTTCGTAGAAAATTAAATAAGGTCTCGTCGACGAATAATTTCAAACTAAAAAGAATGCATTTTCAGGTAGTGGTTTACAAAATTCCACTGCGTCATTCTGTGGTCGTTCACCTTGGATACATGGATCAGCCTACGAAGATCGATAGATTCTGGCCAACGAAACGTGGCAAACGTTGGAATGCTTAAACTAGAGAGAAAATAAGTTTGGACTTCCGACGGTAGGCCTTGCGAACAATCGACAACAACTAAATAATCAACGTTCCAAATTTGACCACGTCAAGCTTCTTTTCTGCTTTCGCATGCGTGTCCTCACTACTAACAAATTTTCAAAAGCGATCTTTCATTTTCACCCTCAAATCACTAAAGAAAAAAAAAACATATATATATACTGATGCTGCACCTCAAAATTTGTTTTTAAAGTGTTTATTTTTGTTGTGAATATAATATATTTATAATTTTATATTATATAAATTTATTTTATTATTTTTTACTCTCTCTTTATTTATCCCAAGCTTCATTTTGCATATATACGCATGAATTAAGAGAGCCAGGATTGAATACTTGCACTGTTTTGTGTCATAGACTTCAATGGCCAGCTGGGTGTTATCAGAATGTGGCCTGAGACCCCTTCCAAGAATCTACCCCCAGCCCAGAGCTGGCTTGGCATCGAAGAACAATAATCTTTTCAAGCTCAGGCCTTTGCCGGTTTCTAAAAGTGTCAATCTTGGTGCTTCTTTTAAGGTCTCAAGTTTGTTCCAAAAAAACTGGGCACTGAATGTTAGTGCTCCAATTGGCGTTAAAACTATAGATGAAGAAAGAGAGCAATTCAACAGTGCTGATGAACCAAATGAGGAAGAAATCGATTCTTTTGACCCCAGTGCACCGCCACCCTTCAATTTGGCTGATATAAGAGCAGCTATACCGAAGCATTGCTGGGCTAAAGATCCTTGGAAATCTATGAGTTATGTTGTGAGAGATGTGGTTGTGGTTTTTGGATTGGCTGCTGTTGCTGCTTACTTCAACAATTGGCTGGTTTGGCCTCTTTACTGGATTTGTCAGGGGACCATGTTTTGGGCTCTCTTTGTTCTCGGACACGATTGGTAACAATTCAATTACGCTATTTTGCGCGCAGTTACATTGTTGTTGCTGCTTTCAGCTTGTTTCTGTATGGAATTTTGATAACCCCTTTCCTAAACTTCTCTTATTGAGATTAGCGTTTGAGGATTTCTTGCTGCTTTCCCCGTTGTGGTCTTAATTTCGCTTCCTATGATTGTGCAGTGGTCATGGAAGCTTCTCGAATAATTCAAGGCTGAATAGTGTGGTGGGTCATCTGCTTCATTCTTCAATCCTTGTTCCTTACCATGGATGGTCAGTCCTGCAATCTCTACTAATTACCAATTATTTCCCTGTTGTGCTTTTAATTTATTTGATTTAAGGCACCTACCTAACATACTTGCAATGGAATGGGATGTTATTACAGGAGAATTAGCCACAGAACCCATCATCAAAACCATGGACATGTTGAGAAAGATGAATCATGGCATCCAGTGAGTTTTTGTCAATTGAAAACTCTCTGCTTCAATGGCACCTATTTGTTTGTCATCTAATTAATTGACATATACCGTTTGTTATTGCAGCTGTCAGAGAAAATATACAACAGTATAGATAATGCGACCAAAATTTTGAGGTTCACATTGCCTTTCCCAATGCTCGCTTTCCCTTTATATCTGGTCAGAATCAACTCTATTTATGAACTTCAATAAGATTTTATTACTGATAGCTTTGGGACGTTTGATGAACTGTCTGACTTCCATTGCCCTTGCAGTGGGGTAGAAGTCCGGGAAAAAAGGGCTCTCATTTCCACCCAGACAGTGATTTGTTTGTCCCAAACGAGAGAAACAATGTTATCACGTCGACTGCTTGTTGGACTGCAATGGTAGCATTGCTGGTGTATTTATCCTCTATAATGGGCCCTGTCCAAGTGCTTAAGCTTTATGGCATCCCCTATTGGGTAGGTTCAATTCTTTAATGCTTTACCCGTCCCTTTTTTAGTATTGGATGGAAATTTTGCGAGTCATCTGTTCTTCAATGCTGGCATTCTTTTCCTACATTTGCATTTAAATGCAGATTTTTGTCATGTGGTTGGACTTTGTGACTTACTTGCATCACCATGGACATGAGGAGAAACTTCCATGGTATCGCGGCAAGGTACAAATATAAATACCATGAGCTTTGATTTTGCATTCCTATATCAACTTTCACCCCTCTGCAGCACCTCCACAAAGATCATGGTGTTAAGAGTTAATTGAGCCGACAATTTCTCTCTTTTTTTTTCCCTTTGCCTATAAGTAGGAATGGAGTTATCTAAGGGGAGGCCTTACCACACTTGATCGGGACTATGGATGGATCAATAACATTCACCATGATATTGGGACACATGTGATTCATCATCTCTTCCCTCAAATCCCACACTACCACTTAATTGAAGCAGTGAGTTCTATTTTATGCCTCACATTTTATTGAAGCTTTGAGATACAAGTCTTGCAGGCACTTTCTTCTGATTCTGATTCTAATGATTAAACATTCAATCTTGTAGACAGAAGCGGCTAAGCCGGTGCTGGGGAAGTACTATCAGAAGCCCCAAAAATCTGGGCCTCTTCCGTTTCACTTGCTGGCATGTCTTGTGAGAAGCATGAAACATGACCATTACGTAAGTGATACGGGAGATGTCGTATATTATCAAACAGATCCGAAGCTCCCCAGTGCTCAGAAAGAGTGACAATGCGTGTAACAAGTACACCCTATCAAACCACAATTTTCTTTGTATCTTCTTTTGATTTATGGAGATTAGGGGTCGAATTTTAAATTTTAAATTAAAAATTTATCTTGTAATTAGTGGCTCAAGCCACAATTCTTTGTGACCAGTGATCACAATTCTAATCAACATTCATTATTATAAGGATATGTCATTCCGCCCCCACCTTGATTTCTTGCTTTTCTTTATTGATAAGAGATCTCGCTGATTGATGATTTCAGCCAGTTGCCATGTAACATGGATTCTTGCGAATAGAACCAGTGGCGTAGAACCGGAGAAGACATGGGCCACTACATATTTAGGCGCAAAACGCAAATCATGTCATTCCCAATATCAATTGAAGTGTAAAATCTGTTTTTTTTTTTATATGTATATATATATATAATATTATTTATTTATTTATTTATTAAAATTAGAATCCAAAGAGTTAAGAAATAACACTATCCTAATCATTTGGGGGTGGTACCAGATACCCGAGGGCTAATGGTCAGGGCTACTGAGTTTGGGCGCATGCACTGGAAGCCCATGGGGAGTTGAGTTTGGAGGGGACTGGTACTGGACCGAACTGGTCGTAAAGGTAATGAGCTTGAGGTCGTCCCAGGGGTGACAAACTCGCGGAAGGCAGATCTGAGAGGTCGCTGGACGTAATCTTCAAGATATGTGTAGTCTGGACAAAAAAATAATAAATAAATAAAGATATGTGAAGTGTTGCCGATAATAATTATAGCATGTTTTAATATTTTTTTTCCCTTCAATCAGATGTTTATCAATTATTTATTTAAAACAATTCTATTATTACTTAGTTTGACTTTCATTTTTTTCATTAAAGGACTAATTTCAAAAACAAAAAAAAGGGTCAAATAATAGATGCCCATTAAATTTACTGAAAATTTTGATGAAATGCTAAATGAAAATTAATTATATAATTGTAACAACAAAAACGGAACAGTCGTTAAACTAAAAAGAAAAAAAAAAAAACAATAACAAAACAAGATACGAAGTTAAGGAAACTACCAGTTATTTCAGCCTGTATTTGTATTATTTTTTTGTTTGTATTTTCTGTTTTTTTATTAAGTAAAAAAAAATAGAGGTGATATCTAGAATTTTATTAGAAAAAATTATACTCATTAAAAGAATAAATTCTGACAATATACATTTACTTTTATTGAATTTTTTGATAAAATATAAAGTTTATAATTTTTAACATAATAATAAACGTTCTTTTTACAATTGAACCAGTATTTTCCAACACAGCAAGTTCCGCTAACACGTAAATTGAAGGTGGCATCATCCTAGGTCAAAAACTTATTGATTGTGCTGCCTTTTGAAAAAAAAAAAAAATTAAAAACCCATGAAGATATATATATATATATATATACTTATTTATTTATTTATTTTCCCAGTAGCATAATGTGGGGAAAATGCCTGATGCTCGTCGTGAGATAAATGTTTATAGGAGAATTGGTCCCCCTGAGGATCGTGGGCACTGGAGAAAATCTTGGTGGATGGCGGTGCACTTTCAAAAAGCAATATCCAAAAAGGAAGCATCTTCCAAGTTGTGGCCGGTCCACTTACATGAAGACTCGAAGCATAGAGGAAGCCTCCTCCTCCACAAGGGGACCATGAAATAATGTCTGGCTGACAAATTAATAGCGTGGGCGGCCTCTCTCCTGGAATCGTCGTTTACAATGATTTTTCCAACCCAGGAAGAACCAATAATTAGAAGAGTGAAAAACATGGGACCCACATGTTGGTTTTAGTGTTCGGACAATTATATTATTGATTGACCACGCCAAGTTGAATTTTCAAAGACAAAAATGAACCACACACGAACTAAACTGGACCGCCATATCAGTAGAGCTACAAGCCCACTGAAAGGTGACCCAAGTTTTAACAAGCAGGTCTGGCTGGCTTTATTAATTTAAGATTGGTTTTTCACTAAACAATCCTTACCATGCCTCTGCTTTTACAAAGCTTCTATTATTCACCAATAGCTCATTTATGTCTGTCTAAACAATTGAAATCGGCTCTTTTTTTTTTTATTATGAATCAACGTACACTCAAAGGAACTTTTTACAGTGCTCTTAGCACGACTTTGGTGGATGGTTAGGCTTATTTGCAGCTGCTAGAGATTACAAAGAGTCCATATTATATTCCTGTTACAAGGAACCAGAGAAATAAAGGAACTTCATTAATGTTTTTGTTCGGTATGAAACAATGTTTTCTTTTAATAACATTCAAATAATCTGATCGTAATTAAAATCTGTGCTAACTAGTAAATATTATGTCAGAAGAAGAATGAGGAAGCGCCCATGTATCATAATATTGATCTAACTAGTGAGTTATATTGATTTCACCAATTACCAATTCTAACTGATAGTCACTGAGGTTGCGTTGCAAGCTGTTAATTAACAACTGTTTGTCTGTCTCAGCTGTGAAGTCAACTAAACCTCTAAAATAGAAGATAATCAGAGAGCGCCTATAGATCATTAACAAGTCTGGTTAAAATAACTTGTATTAGAAGGGCCAGAATGAGCCATTAGTAGAATACATGAAGGTGAAGTCGGTTCAAGCACCATTTTTTCCCGTCAGAGATTACAGAAGTTTTATTAGACAACAAATATAATGACCTTTCCCTGGTGTACCAACTCTCAAGCTCAATTAGAAATACAGAGTACAATCCCTGAGAAAGGGAGCAAAACAGATATAAAAGAATGTAAGATGATTAAAAAATTTTATCTCCTTTCTTGTTCCGCCAAATTTTGATACTAATATTTCCTTGGTCCACAGATGATAAAGAGCAGAAACTTCCTGCCCAGATTTTGCTTTTGGTTCTTGAGTGGTTTGCACTGCAAACGTTGCTAATAACTTTCATGTCTTCTTCTAAGCTGAAATATGGATGCTTATAAGAAATCCAGGAATATAAAACTTGCCAGGATAAAGTAGGAGCGGAGATGCTGCTTACGCCACCATCTGCTCCTGTTCTAGATACAACTGCTCCGTCCATGTTGGAATTGACTCGCGAACACCTTTACTGAGATTATACTGCTTTTCCGCACCAAAGCCGGGAGCGCTTGGGACATCCTTAACTAAAGAATTAACCCAGGATACATCAGGCTCATTTGAGTTGGACTGCATGAAGTCTGTTTTTGTCACAGGATTGCTGTTGCTTCGAATGCCAAATGAAGATGACCTCTTGAGCTTGTTCAGCTCATCTCCTTGAATGCCCCAATCCAGTTTTCCATGAGGGGAGCTCCAATCTGAAAGATTGGAGGACATCAGGGATACAGAATTTGCAGCTGCAGTGAGGCCAAGACGGCTGGTTGCTGCCCCACGGTCGATAAAACTCTGGCTTCGCTTTGCAAAGGCAGAAGACCTGGAATTCATCACAGCTGCTGCCACTGCTGCTGAAGAATCTACGCCATATGAGGCAGGCTTCCTCACAGGAGAGGATGAAAGACTAGATGGGTAGCTTGAACGAAGTTGGTTCATATTTTGGCGGATCTGAAGTCCATTTGAAGACTGTAACTGAGCTGCCGTTGCAGAATTTAACGACATTCCATGTAATGGAGACATGAGTGACGGATCAAGAGATCCAAACACATCATCAAAGTTAGTGGATTTCAAATCTCCAATCCTATTGAAGTCATTGCTCCAACAGGTTGCAGAAGAGAGACCAGATATCTCATCTCTCAGTTGTTGCTGCTGCTGTTGCAGGTGACTTGTCTGATTTTCTAGCCCAAGTAATTCCATCTCCAAATCCAAATCTCGGGCACATAAAGCAGTCTTCAGCCTACTTCCTGGGAGCTGTAAAGCAGGTAGTGAAAAATTAGTTTTGTTCTGCCACAACCCTCCACTTTTGGGAGATGATGAGCCAGTTGATAGGGGAGACATGGGTGGTGTTGAAACTGTGGGCAATGGCAAAGATGATCCAACAGCCAATGGACTTGAGGATACCATGTCCATTGCGCTGACTGAAGAAGACCTAGGTGAAGGCATTGCCGAACCTGTGGAAGCATACACAGGGCGCAGTTCCTCGGACTTGTGAGCAAAGAAACAAACTTTGCGAGTGCAACCAGTCTCATCCTTGCAAAGCCTGGTTCGGTATTGAGCAGGATGGAGCCAAGACTCAAAAACACCATGTGCATAATCACAGGCATCACCTTTCTGGCATGCCCCTTTGCGAAATTCAGGACAAGGGACACAGCTGTAAGGATACTTCCTTGGGTCCCTTCTCCTTGCATTCTCTCCCGGATGGACAAATGGACACTCAGTCCAATCGTGGGAATATGCCCTTGAGCAAGGCTTAATCTTGAAAGAGTACATCCTGAACTCATCTGTGCCATAGATGCCATTGTTGATATCTGGCAAGGTGATATCAATAGGGTATTCCTTCTTCTCTGTCCCTTCTTTCATCAACTGGGGTGTTGTGGCCAGCTTCTCTTCTTCGTCCTTGCTTAAACTTTCACCTCTTAGCAACAACTCGATCAACTTCTTTCTGGAATTGTAGGAGAACTTCAATGAAAGAGTGAGATCACCGGGCTTATTTCCATTAGCATCAACAAGATTAGCATCTGCAGAAGCATCGAGCAAAAGCTTGACCGTCTCAGCAGAAGAGTTGGCACCACCAGCAACGGCACAGTGGAGGGCAGTGACCTTATCCGAGCCACAAGCCCTGTTGATGTCAATTTTCCCAGTTCTAATGACATACTCCAAAACGTTAGTGCTTCCAAACGTTGCAGCAATCATGAGAGGTGTTCTCTGGTCAAAACCCATCTTTTTGGACCCAATTCTTCTACCATACCAGTAGCTCACCTCATTAACATCCAAAAACTTCCCTTCGACCTCATTTTTGAAGCCAACAAGATCATCAGAGGCGGCCAATTCGAGCAAAACTGAGCAGTTATGCAAGATATTGTCCTTTTGCCTCTGAGACTCGTCTTCCATGATGAGATCCGCAGGACAAAGTTTACTCTTTGAGCCGCTGCACATGATAATTACTGCAAAATTAGAACAAATATATATTGAGTATGCAGCAACCGAAATAAACGCAAAAACAGGAAAAAAAAAGAAAAAAGAAAAAACCCGATTAAATTAGTATTTAAAAGCACAAATAATAGGGAAGATGAATCAAATTTATAATCAATCTTAATAATTCGCCAAGTGAGACGAAAACAGAACCTCAAAAATAGTAATTCCCACAAAACTAAACGGCTCAGATCATGCAGGAAAAATATCCTTTTTATCAGATAAGAGACAATCGAAAATAAGAAAAGATAAAAACTTTCCTTTTACTTCCTAACGGTATGTCCCCCCAAAATCAAAATCGAAAAAGACATGGGACTTCCAAGATCAACGCCAAAACACTTTCAAGATTTCTGACACAATCCTAATATGAACTCGAAAGGCATCAAGAACAAGTCAAACAAGAGCAGACCCAGAATCGGATTTTTCAAAATTTTCACCAAATCCAACCGCACAACACCAAAAGTCAACCCCATATAGCAAACACCTTAAAAAACTGAACTGCAAGTTAGCTCTGTTTTCCCAAAAATTTAAACGAGAAATACATACCTATATGAGATGCACTTGTGCAAGGGGAAAGAGAGAGAACAAAAAATGAATTGGGTTGGTCTTTTAACTCTAATTTTCTCTGTTGAATAATAGGGAATTGGAGCTTTAGCTCTATGGAAGATTGTGAGCTGTGAAGAGAAGACCAATTCTTGGCTATATATATATATAAAAAAAATATGCATCTATTACGAGTTGCCCTGGAGAGGAAGGTGAGAGGAAAGAAAGCACCTTTCTTCCTCTCTGTTTCTTACTTTACTCTGTTTTGTTTTGTTTTCTTTTTTTATTTTTTTTATTTTTTATTTTTTGGCTTGCCGTTGGTCCAAGTCAAAACTTCAAGGCGGATGGGTCTTCGGCCCTAATCAACAAGGTTGCCACTAAAATCAATCAGGTCCCTCCGATCGATTCTTCTCTGCGTCCTCTCACTCCAGACCACTCTGTTTTGAATGGAATTCCTTTCAAATGCAAATGCAAATGAAAGTTAAATTCCAGTGGACGGTGGGGTCCACTGGACTCAGTACTTATCTAACCGCCTCAACGGGTTGTCCGTCACGTGTTAGTGTGTGAATATTTCCTAGCTTACGCGCGCTCTACAAAGCGTACTGTCAGTTTCCGTACTTACGTTTTTTTTTTTTTTAAATCGAGAAGATTTGAATTTGTACGAAAATATCAGAATATAAATTGAGGACGCATTTTTATCAATTAATTCTCTCTCTCTCTCTTTTTTGTAGATAAAATGTAAATGAGAGAGGGGTAATTGAATTAAAAGTCCCCCGGGGGGGTGGGGCGCGAGTGAAGGGAGGGGGATGGGAATGGAAAAGCAGGAGACCGAAAGGGTGACCGGCAGAAGAAAGATTCCCAAGGGGACTTATAGTCCACGCGGAACGCGTTTCTCTCCTATTTAGGTGGGTGACAGGATATGTATGCCTGACTCACCATTCCACCGCCTCTCTCTCTCTCTCTCTCTCTCCTCTCTCCGACTCTTTTCTTTTTCTTTTTTCTTTTTTCCCCAAATCTATTATTTTTCCTTACAATTATTCTTAGCGCGCACACACACACCAAAAAAAAAAACAAAAAACAAAACAAAAAAAAGAGGTGTTAATTGTGGGTACCAATCCAACTGGACTTGGGCTTTACAAAGCTCAATGGGTGCTGGCTTTAATATCGATTCATCAAAAGCTGGCTTCATTTTAGGAGCCGAAACCAAGAAACTAATATAGCTCAATAAGTTTCCATCCTGGCATAAGCTAAGATCCAGTTTTTGATTGTAGAATCATGGGAGGAGGGGGGGGGGTTTTTTGCTTCCATCCAAACTGTACATCAACAAGAAAATCCTGTATTAACATCATTCATGTTCATGTTGTTGTTGTTGTTGTTGCTGTAGCCTTGGATGTCCCAGGTTTTAAACAATGTTTTTAATTTACTGTTGGTATCCCATTTAAACAGAAGCTGCTGCCATCCTTGCTTAAGATGGTAATTCGCAACCTACATATATCCATCCATTACGTGGGATATTTTGAAGCACGTTTGATAGATAACATGAGCATAAGATCAACAAATGTACTTGCTTGGAATTCCGTGAAGTTTTTGTTGGACTGGATCATGCAATATAGAGCCCACTAATTGTTCAGCTCTAATAACAAAATTAAAACTAAACCATAAAAATAAAAAAAAATAAAAAGAATGAATGAATGAATTCTGTGTGACCCACTTTGTGATATTTTCTTCCTATTGTGATTTTTATTTTTTTCATTTATGTGTGAGATTATTGTGAACAATTATTAAATATTGTTATATTTGCCTCTAAGTTGTCTAAAAGAACAATTCAATTGTAACTCTATTATTGTTGATAATGGAACACTATTTGAATTTTGTTTTAGGTGCCCCTTCGTGCAAATGATAATATGTATTAAATCTTCTGGTGGCTTTGTAGAGGGCGTTTGGTTCAACGGTTATACTTAGCAAAACAAGAGATAATTGAGACCTGACAGCTTATAACTATTGGCTGATAATTTTTTTTCTGTTTGGTTTAATTGATTGATAGTTATTGCTAACAAAACGTAAAAATGACAACCAAGAGCATGTTTGTTGCTGGTATGCATTATTCAATAATATGTTTAATTAAAATGAGAGCAATCACAGTAACTCACAAAAGAATAAAGAAATAAATGATTGTTGACCTAGAAAAAAAAAAAAAACCTGTACTTTAAAAAACACCAATATAATCCAGCAAGACAAAAACAAGCACAAAATAAGATGAAGTGTGAAAACAAGAGATGAAGTTTTGGAAGGGAAGCATTGAAAGAAATCTAAGAAAACTTAAGGAAGAATGACGTATACTAGGGTTTTGAAATTCAATGATTTTAATTAGATCAATTTGTCACAAAAAAAAAAAGAAACAAAACTCATATAAATTGTCAATATCTCTAAAATTATAGCATTGTAAAGGGGTAATTATTTATTACTATAAATTCTTCAAAATCTTTCAAATTTTCACATAATTTCTGACAAAAATGAGTTATTTTTAAAATTAAAAATTGTAAATTTAAATATGAGTCAAATGTCAATTAACATTAAAAATTAAAATTCAACTTTTTAGATGGTTTAAGGTTTTCAAAAGTTCCCAAAAACTGTACCAAACAGCGCCCCCCCCCCCAACATCCTTGATCGTAGCCCGACAACTAGTTCCACTTCACTCCTATGCTCATGCCCTCAATTTCCTCTTCTAAATGGCCCTTGCCCCAGTGCCCCCTTACGTCATAACTCCTTAACATTGGCATTTATGGGTGTCATCTAGTTTAAATGGCAAAGTCTCCGGGTATTGTTTTTAGATATTTGGGAGTCGGCGAACCTAAAGAGGTTCTCCTATTGTATGGTGCATAATAATCGGTTAGCTCCCTCCCATGAAACATGGGCCCAATAAGTCACCACGACGCTCATGGGAACATGCACTGGGCTAGGCAAGATGGAAATGAACTTGGATATTGATCGATTTTTGATTTGGGTAATAGGATGAGATGGATTCAGCCGTCCCTTCTCTGGCTATGAACCAGCCCAGCAACCTGTGGGAGCTAGGCTGGCCCAATTTAAATACGTCGCTCTCGGGGCTGGCCTCTCCATGTCTGAATTTTTGTCCCATAAGACTCGTCTGTGCATCCACTTACCCTCGCCCTGGTTCTTCCTTCGGCCCTTTTACATGTAGGTGGACGGCGGCAATTAATTAGTTGATTTACGTCTCTATTACGGGCTTTCTTTCTTTTTTTTTTTTTTTTTGTGTGTGTGGATAAATCCGTACATATATCCATGGACGGAATTTTAAATGAGACATGGCGATGCAAATATTGTGATGGATACTTTTTATAAAAAATAATTTATTATGTTTTATCAAAAAAACAAACAAAGAAAGAAAGAAAGAAAGAAAGAAAATTTCGGATCACAACGTACATTTCGATGAACGAATACCCAAGTTCATTGTATACTGATGCAAGATTCATGTATTGAATATTGCCGACATTTACGTGCAATGCACTCGAGAAATTTTGAATGATAGCCCCTGTTAAAAATGCCAAGACAGGCCTCCTTGCCCCTGTTAAATATATGGAACTTTGCTCTGAAATTATCCGGTGTCCGTTAAACTCCAGCTGGCAATCATCTCTCCTCCGCGGGTGGGATATCCATGGGGCCTTCGCGCCTGTCCAAAGCATTAATTGTGCGTGAAAGCAACTCCCATTGATCTTTTCCACCATTGGAAAAATGTCCTCACTTCACGAGAAACATGTGTGCATTTTGGCCTAATTCATCCTCAATCTATCAGGGCGCTGTCGACAACCCCAGTACAAGTTGACAGATGAGGCCAAGCTTGCCATCCTTGTTGGGCACGTGGTTGCCTTTCCACGTCCAAGTTGGACAGCGTTGCCTCCTCCGTCACTCTATGGAGATTGAAGAGTCCCCCGTTCACATTAGAAATGAGAAAAAAAAAATCTTGAGCGGATCTTTTGTTTTTCGGTTTATTTTTTTTCCATTATTTAAGAAGTTCAATGATTGTGAGCTGGATATAGATTTCTACTTTCTTCAAATTTCACATTTCTTTACAAGCAATCTAAATCTAGAATCTCTATAATAAATATTTAAACTCTCAATTATTGAGATTTATTTTTTTTTATAAAATAATAAAAAAAAAAAAACTTCTAACTGGTAATTTTTTGAGGACTAGAAATGACATAAGATGGGATTAGATAAATCTTTGTAAATTACATATATCATGTAATTTTGTAAGATTATGTTGTAGCACTTATAAATGCATTGTGTAAACAACAAGTAATTAATATGGTGCTACTTGACATGTTTTTAATGCAGGGGTTATTACTTCCCAGCAAACCTCTTGCGTTTTTGTGCTTTTTAACAGTCGCCTCTTACAATTTCAATCTGATATCCTAAATTCCTATATTTTCTAATTTTTCCAATCACTTGCCTCCATTAGGCATCTATTTGATTACTTGATGTATAATTCAATATTATGCACAAAGTTGAAGGCAATAATTCAATTGCCTTATCCAGAAAAGAAATTTTGAAATGTTTTGAGAAATACATTTTCGGAGAAAAATTAAGAGAAAAAGTAGACAAATAAATAAAATATAACCCGATTTTGAAATTTTGTTCCTTAGATTTATTATTCGAGAAAAGAATCATGAGGGCAATCCTAATCTATAGAAACCATAAAATATTAAGTGTCTTCCACGGAATCTTTGTATTTTGAAAAGATAATTTTCTTTTTGTCTTTTACAGCTAGTTGATAAGATGACGAGCAATGCGAAATTTTCTTACAAACAAGGGATATAAGGTTACAAAGGACAAAATAAGTTCATTTTGTCAAATAAGAAGCTTTCCATGTAGTTTTCAAACTATTAGAAATGTTACTTGTTAAATCAAATTAATTTATAATTAACATAAAAATAAATTCTAAGTTTTGGTAGGAAATCAAACTTTTAAAATATAACAATTTTATTATCATAAAATTTTTATAACAAATTTATTATGCCCTTAAACACTTATTAATTTTTTCTATTAATTTGGGTTTAGGGTTCATGATGATATATTCAACCTGGTAATATGGACAAAATTATATTATCTTAACATGTTATATAGGTTGGTAAAAAATATTAATAAATTTAGAGGTTAAAATATATTTATTATAAAAAATTTTATAATAAAATATTATTATATTTTATAGATTAAACTAAATTTATTACATCCCATAAAGTTAACAAGGTATTTTTATATTAACTCATTAATTTATAACAAAATGAAATGATCAATAAAATTAGCAAACATAAAACTTATGAAACTAAATTTAAATATATATATATATTTAAATTTAGTTTTTTGAGAGATAAGGAGATGGAGGTGAAGGTGGTAATCCAACCTTATTGGTCTATTAAATTATTGTGGTTAATTTATAAAATCCATCATTAAACTTATCAAATTTTTTTATTTTTATTATTTAATTTTAATTTTAATTTATTTTATCATTATATTAGATAAAAAGTTATATAACTTATGCATTAAAAAATCAATAAATTGTTATATAATTAAATTTATTATATTTACTTTTATTTAGTTAATATATTTATATTATTTTAAATTACATAGTGTGATAGTGATGATAATAATTTTTAATATATATATATATATATAATTTATAAGTTCACTTTAAATTTAATAAAAATTTACCATTTAAAAATTTAAAAATTCTAAAAATTAAAAATTTTAAAAATTCATAAATTCCCTCAAGAATTAATAAAAAATTTATCCATCTAAAACATTAAAATTTTGAGAGTTAAAAAATATATATTTTATTTTTTAAAATTATTATTATTACTATTATATTGTATAATTTAAAATGATATAAATAATTTTAGTATATGAATGCATTTAAATAATATTTAAAGTATTATTATTCAAAATATTTAAATTAAATATATTTATCAATTGTCATTAAATTTAAAAAATAGGTTAAAGTTATTTTTTCAAAAGTGTTTATCAACAAATAGAAATTCTAAAAAAAATTTATCAAATATCTAATATGTTACTTTTTCAAAGTGGATAGCAACAATACCTCTTAAAAGTAAAAACAAACTCCGTTTAAGTGGCCTTCAAATCCATAAACATAAAAAAACAATGAAAATAGTGATGAGGTCATGCTCGCATCATTTTTTTTTAATCCAAATTAAAGTTTATATTTTTAAGAATTTGAGAAAATGTGAATTGATCTTCCAACTTTGTTTTAAGTCAAAACAATATTAGATTTAATAGTTTAATTAGTAATTATGTGTGTTTTCTTTTTATATTGATTTGAGTTTGAATCTGTTCATTAACATTTACTCTAAAAAATTTAGGATTTATGATATGATGTAGTATTGAATTTTAAATTTATTAATATTAATATTGTATATGAGAAAATTTTATTTAAATTTAATAGTATTTGAGTATTCAGTTTTTTTTTTGTAAAAAAAAATTGAATGAAAATGTTAATAAGTGGCTTTTAATTTTAACTTATAAATATAATAATTAATATATTTATATTTTTTATTAAAAATTAAAATTCAGACCTATGATTATAAAAAATAATTTTATATAATAGTGCTCTGTTAAGTGCCCACGACTGTGGGCGTTGGTCCATCCCAGTATGTGTGGTGCGTAGAGAGTTCCCGTTTTTGTTCTTTCTACCTTGCGCAACTTTAATAAATAATATCTTCGCTTAAAAATTTTTTCTAATGGTGGGCCGGTAGCCTGCCACAACTGTTTTATTTTTAATTTTTTTTTAAATTTTTTTATGGTAATACCTCTTACAATTTTAAAAAATAAAAAACTGTTTTTCCTAAAATAAAAAAATAAAAATAAAAGTGATACTTCACTGTTTTATTAGAGAGAATTAATAAAATTTAATTTTTCTCCAACTGTGTATATTGTAGACCTAAAAGTAAATTTAGTTCTATTTTACAGGGATTCGAATTCATTGCCTATATAATATGAAGAAATGTCTTAACGACCAGACGGCAATAATTGGTAATAGATAAAAAAAAAAAATTGTTAAAGGGTAGGGCATTCTTACGCATGCAGATCAATAATCGTCCATGTCGCTAACATTTATTTTTATCAATTTTTTTAAAATTTTATTAACGCAATAATACTAAATAGTTAATCTGTTAGGTATTATAGAAAAAGAAAAGGAAAATCCGAAAACACCGGAGGAGTGATAAACCTCCAAATTTCAAATCTGCGCAGTTTTCTGTAGGAAATTGAGTGTCGAACTGTGTCTCTCGCCAAGTGAGGGTGACCATTTCAGGTAAAGCCGAGACGGTTGCCGCTACTACTTAAAATCCATGGCAACAGCTTTTACGGATGAAAATTCCGTCTGGGCGACTCTTCATCATTGCAACCCGAGTATTCAACTCCCCCTTAACAGCCTTAACCGCAGCGCGTAATGCAATCGTGACGGACGAAGGGCTCCGCGCGCATTTATCGGAAAAAAGGAACCAAGGGGCTCCACCAACCAACCGAAAAAGCATCCTGCATTTTGGACATGACAGTCACCCCAGCAGCTACCCTTCCACGCAGAGGTGAACGTGTTTAACTCCACGTGCGGAAATGATGGGCTTGGAAATTTGATTTTAATTAATCATAGTATTACAGCTTAAAAAAAAGACAAAACAAATACTAATAATAATAATAATAATAATAAATAATAAATTTAAGTAAATATAATTAATTAAAAATTAATTATATTTACTTAAATTTATTATTTTTTTATTTTACTTACCTTTTTTCAAAAACGACAACCAGTGAGAATGGGAGCTGCGGCGCCGGATCTTGATGCTTTTTTTTTTTTAATTATTTTTTTAAAGGTTAATAAGAAACACTTTACACGTTTTACGCCACATATAAAAAGGAACTGAACAGGTTTTTTTTTTTTTTTTTGTCTCCCAAAAACTTTTCACTTTCTCAACCAATTCCTTTTTTTTTTTTCTCACTTCGTTTTTCCTTTTTATTGCCCTAGATATAAAATGTGAGTTCAAAGACATTTTTTTTATAAGCATGATTCATTAGATATTCTATAAATTTAGATATAAAAAAACATGAATTGGGGTAAATAGACTAATTTGGTATCAAATTGCTATTTATACAGAAAATTACAATTTTTTTTTATATAAAGCAGGTTTTCCTATTTTTGAAATTGAAAAAAAGTATAGAAAGCAAACTCACAAAAAATAGTGACCAAGATATAATTTTTTTATTAAGAAAATTTTATTTTAAAAATTATTTAATATGCACATATGCAATTAGTGGTCATTTTTTCCTTCTTATGAGGAATCCAAAATAAGCAATGATACTTGTTTTCAATTCAAAATTAATCCATATCAATTAAACAATGTTATTATGTCACAATGATAACATAAGCCACTTGGTTCTAGATTATGTTGCACATTATACCTAACTTTGATAAAAACTTTCTATCTAATAACGATTGAAGAAAAGTTAGTGTAGCTTTTGGTAAAATTAAAAAAAAAAAAAAGTTAATTGAGTTTTATATTTTGTCTTTTAACCTGCAAAAAGACACTGCTGACTATTTCCTCTGTTTTTTTTTGGTTCTATTAGTAAGTATGCGGTTACTTAAAGCCTCAATTTTCACAGCAATGTCAGGCTAAAACTTTTTATATTCTTTATATTGGATGGTAGGTTTCTGATTAACAACGTATCTCCACGTGTCCATGTTAATGATTTTAATTTTTTTATTAAAAAATACATCATCAATATATTAATTATTATATTTATAAATCAAAATAAAAATTAAAACTTATTTGTTTATATTCTTATTTAATCTTCCTTATTGTGTGGACCAACCACCCGATCACTGTTGTACTCGTGTAAACCTTCTTTATTCCAGTCTCAATGTTAACAAATTTGGAATTAATATTGTATTTTCAATATAAATACATCACAATTTTTAAAAAGTCATAATTTAAATTTTGTATAATTTTTTTTATAATCAATCTACTATGAGATTAAGTGAACAAAAATTATTGAAAATAATAAGGTAGGAAGATGACGAAGTAATGATGCTGATGTATAATAAAAATAAATATCAAATAGAATTATATAGAATAAAGAGGCTATTGGGTCAAATGGACATTGAATTTATTCTAATTGATTTTTTTTTTCAATTAAAATCCTAAAAAGTAAATTTTATGTTTGAAAAATTAATTTTAGTTCAAATAAAATAAAAATTAAAAATATAATTATGGGTTATGTATGGAAAGTCTTAGCTGACTCGACATAATTCTCTCGACTGTTGACAATATCAACAACTTCCTTCCAATGTTTCTGCTTCATCGTCTCTCTGCTCTGCTCCAACTAACATACCCCCGCGTTTCAATCAACAACTCCGTGCCCCCTTGGTTCTGTTAGGATTTCAAGTGTAAATGTAGGAATTATATTATTAACAAATTTTATATTAAAAAAAGAAAAAATAAGTAATATATAAGTGTAAATAATTTATAAATTTAATATTTTAAATTTTTAAATTAAAATATAATATTAAATTCAAGAGTTTATTACTTATTTGGATTTTACTTTGATTCTCTTCCTAATTTTGAATTCTCATATTTCCTAATAAGTAATATTAGAACTGATAATTTAGTAAAGTGATAAATATAAACGATGCATATTTTCTGCAACTACTTTTCCCCTGAGGAAAGAAAGGATAGATTATACCTATTACAAGTAAAAACCCAAGTAGAGTAGTAAAATGTAATTATAAAATAAAAGTAGTAATATATATATACTCAATTGTGATTTTAAAATATTAAAAAATATACACTCTAAATTAAGAATAGTAAAATTGACTCGTTAGTAGGTTAAGTAGAGTAATAATAAATTCTTATTGTATTAATGGAGAGTAAACTCAATGTATAAGTTTGGTGAAGTAATAATGAGTTCTTGAAGTATTTAAAGTGAGTAAATTCATATAAATAGATTTACATTTAAAAGAAAATTTATTAAAGTTTTAAGTGAGAATATATGAGTTGTATAATTAAAAAATATTACTTTGGAAATCAAAGAATAAAGTAAGTCATATATAAGTAAGAAGGATATATAACTTTAATACATTAAAATTTTGAAGTAAGATATATTGATGAGATTACAAGTTTATTACTTATTTAAACTGTATTTCGATTTCTCTTTAACGTTAGACTCTTGTATATTTCCAAGATGCTCCAGCAATCTCTCTCACCCTCCTTTTAAGGATTTTACCTAAGAGAAATAAAAAAAAAAAAACAAGAAAGAAAACTTAGGGAGATAAAAAATTTGTTTTATTCATATGTTTTCTTTTTTTGTTTGGATGAATTTAGGATTAAGTTTGATTTTAATTTTAATTTTAAATTTTATTTGGACTAAAATTAATATTTCAAATATGAAAATTATTTTTTATGATTTTAATTAAAAAATTCAATGAATTTGACCTAAAATTCATTTAGACTAATAATATCTCTATCTCATGTATATCCTATTTAATATTTTATTTTTTGTATATGTCAATATCAGTGACACCTCATTGTGTTGCAGCGTATTTTGAATTCTAACAATTTTTGTCTACTTCATTTAATGTCGTAATAGGTTTGTTAGGAAAAAAATTTTACAAAACTTAAATTGTAATTTTTTTAAATGTTGTGATATATTTTTTAATTTGTACAAAATTGGTGATATTTTTCAATATTAACTTTTAAAAATATGTAGAAACCTTGTAGTCCATATATAATTAATCTAATTGAATTATGTGATGTACGCTCATTGTGTCTGTTAAGCAACGTTCAAAAGTACCTGCTCAGAAGAAGAAAAAAAAAAGAAAAAGGAAAATCAAATATACAGCTAATTATCAAGCTATAGGAGGAAATAGTTTTTTTGCACAACTCCTTTTTTTATAAGTTTTATAAGCAGTTGACTCTATTTTAATTATGTTTGGAGATGTAAAATTAATGAAATGTTCAACAATTTGTCCAATATATGACTTCACTATAGTAATGCTGGAAAAATTATTTAAAAAAAGTGAAATAAATTAAAGAAAGGAATGGACATGGGACGTCACTTGGGCAGAGATTGTCGGCTCTCTAGTCGATCCATTCAATGCCCCCATTGCCCACCACTTTTAGTGACAATTTGTGCCTTACTATTTATGGCTTTCCGATTCATTGTACCTCTTGGAACCGATAAATCCTAGATATTTTACAAAGCAATTATGTAAAAGAATATGGTAATGGCATGTGCTATAACTGTAGCTTCGCAAACTGGGGGTGGTGCCAGGGCATCATCATAAATTTGAAAGTTGAAAACTCGAGTATTCAAATTGCAAGATTGACCAATCGATCTTATCAGGGAGCTTTGTGATTGTCAAGAGAAAGATAGCAGCACTCACAATCCTACAATTCTCAGTCTCAATATCTTTTTTCGTCTTTTCGTTTCCACTTGTTAAGAGGCCTATGTGTTTCAGTGGAGCTTTATTCAGTCTAAATATCTGAGACAAAATTCGGCTAGAAAATGACTGAGTGGACACGCCGCTGGCATATGAAGTTTCTTTTGCAAACGATACAAATAAAATTCAGAGCGTGGATTCAAAATTCAGTACCGGGACTAAAAATTTAGTTTTATGAGTTGAAAATTTTAAGTAGACAAGAAATTCAATACATCTTATAATTTTTTTTTTAAAAAAAAAAAAAAACAAAGAAAATAAATGATTCCCGGATTCCTGCCCGTTTTAGTAATTCTGATTCCGCTGAGTTGACATCTAACTTCTAACGAGATTTAATAAAGTAGCAGGGATACACTTTCTCCTTGTGCCAGCCTCTGGCTGCAGAAACCAAACATTAAAGAGAAAAAGGGATGACTAGTGGTTCTGCAATTGCACCTCTGTTTTTATATTTTTGTTGGATAAGTGGTATAAATTGGAGAACACTTTCTTTTGATGGGCCTACCGATTGTGTGGCATAGAGGAAATGATAAGGAAGCGACGATGCAAGTTGTTCACGGCGCCGAAATAAGGGCAGTCACCTTCGTGATGTGATTATTATAAATTGCTAAAATCGACTATTTTATCTCTTTGTTTTTTTACAGGGAATTAGCCAAAACAATTGCTTTATATCCGTGTATGCTTGTTGGCTTGTCAATTTCAACGAAGTCACAATGACACACAAAATAGCTTTATTTCTAGTGTATTGGGAGGAGTAATGAGTTGTAAACAGTAACAGTAGTTGCCCCAAGTCCCCTTCTCCACCAGCTCTCTCTCTCTCTCTCTCTCTCTCTCTCTCTCTCTCTCTCTCTCTCTGTTACATATTCTTTCCCGGTATCTTCTAATCATACAGCACATATAGAATCTGGAGGCCAAATAAAGGAAACATCATGAGCAACTTCCAACTCCAAGATTGGCCCGAACCAATAGTGCGCGTCCAATCCCTATCCGAAAGCGGTCTAACCATAATTCCAGACCGATATATCAAGCCCATGCCCCAAAGGCCATCGATAAACTCCAGTTCAATCGATGGCAATATTCCAATCATCGACCTCGGCGGGCTATATGGTGATGATACCAATCTTCATGACAACATACTTGGCCAAATTTCCGCGGCATGTCGTGAGTGGGGATTTTTCCAAGTGCTTAATCATGGGGTTGAACCTGGATTGATGGACCGTGCTCGCGAAGCATGGCGCCAATTTTTCCACTTGCCGATGGAAATTAAGCAAGCTTATGCAAACACACCCAAGACTTATGAAGGATATGGTAGCCGGTTAGGGGTGGAAAAAGGCGCCATTCTTGATTGGAGTGATTACTATTTCCTTCACTATCTTCCTCTGTCATTGAAGGACAGTAACAAATGGCCTGCCCTCCCGCCGAGTTGCAGGTGATTTTATTAATTTTCATTTTCATTTTTTTGATGCGTAGGTATGACTAATGAATTTTGCCTTTCCCTCACCTTATCCATTTCGCTTCCTCATTTGGTCACTTTTGGTGGCTTCCATCCTTTTCAAGTTGTGTATTCCAAAGGGTCAACCCGATGTTAATGTGATATTTTCGGTATCCGTGTATCATTGCACACCGTATACCTGATACCAATCTCCAATTTACCTTTTTGCCGGCCACCTATGTATATAGTTATGCTTGTGTATCTTTATTGAAGTTGCATATTGTTATTCATTTTTCAATATAATATGTGGGGAGTTTTAGGGAAGTGATTGACGAATACGGTAAGCAAGTACTGGAGCTCTGCGGGAGATTAATGAAGGTTTTATCGACGAACCTTGGATTAGGAGAGGAGCGTCTTCAACATGCATTTGGCGGCGACAGTATTGGGGCCTGCTTAAGAGTGAACTTTTACCCCAAGTGTCCGCAGCCGGATCTAACCCTCGGTCTGTCATCGCACTCGGACCCCGGAGGCATGACCCTCCTATTGCCGGACGATCATGTGACCGGCCTTCAAGTCCGCCAAGGCGACAACTGGATAACCGTGAAGCCAGCTCCACATGCTTTCATCGTCAATATTGGTGACCAAATTCAGGTACCGATCATTCTCTTCGACGTCATCCCGAACTATGCTAAACGTTATAGATGTTTGCTTTTATGATTTAAATTGTTGTGAACCTATAGGCACATGGAGGGGTCAGGGTCATGTTTGGATGGGCATGGGCGTAAGGAGTTAGTTTATTATATAATTTACTCATATTTTTTTTTATAGGAGTATTATTTATTTATTTATTTTTATTTTAAGTAAGTAAATATTGTTTATTATGTAGTATAAAACCATAAGTTATTACGTAATGTAAAATCATAAATTATATTTTAAAAAAAATAAAATAAAATTCACCATAATATTTTATCAAGACATATGTTTTTGGCTATTTATCCGATGGCCCAAATCCTAATATTATTAGATGGCTTGGATAAGGGCCGCTGAAGGGCGAGCGTGCATTAATAATAATTTGTTTCTCCTCCTTTAATTAGACTTAAAAAATAAAAAGCAAATACGATTGCTACCTCGTACACCTATCTGTCACATTTATATCGTATCCACATTCCAAATTACCCAAAAATACAAAGAAGTAAACTTAAAACATTCCTCATAATTTCCCGCCCCCCCTCAATTTGGGCTATCTCCATGGCTTGTAGTCCTGATCGGTGTTAATGCGAAATGAGTAATGTTTACATTTTTACTTAATTTGCTAACTGATTTAATATACAACCTAAATAAACAATTTTCATTTTTTACATGGGTTTTTCTACCAAAATTCACTTGCGAGATTGATTTTTTACCTGATAATTTTAAACTATTTCACTTCAGTTAATAAAAATTTTTTTGAGAAAAATTTTTAATATCATTGCACTATTCATAGAATATTGAGAGCTTTAACGATTCATTTTCAAACAAACAAAAATTGTTGTAAAGAGATTGGCATGCAACCTTGACACTAGACTTGTTGATTTTGTTCAACTCAAAGGGCGGTGCCAAAGAGTACATTTTATATCCACACACACAAGCACACTAAAGAAGCGTAGGATAAGTTTTTGAATTAATCATTTCATTCTTTTTTCTTTTTTTTTTAATGAGAGAATCTTCTCACCTCTTGGACATGTTTCGGTAGTCTTTTCAAGAGTGTGCATTTCTTAGTATTGTCGTTGACGTTCCTCGAAATGCATTTTCCTGCCCCTAATTAAATACTGGACAGTAACACGTTTCTAACATGTGGAAATAAACATAAAGAAGGACACTGACGAGACCCTTGCTTCCTTTCGAAGTCATCGTACTTCCCCCCCCGGGAGAGGCGGGAGGTTTGTACTGTGTACATGTATACACATATGCATATAATAGATAGTACTATACGTTCTCTCTATTTGTCCACACAAACAATTAAATCACTCTCTTGACGTCTCAACCTCACTTTTAAAAAAATATATCATTGTGGACCCAAGAAAATGCAATTATATTTTGTCAACAATCACCTTCTTTTTTCTTTTCTTTTCTTTTCTTTTCTTTTTTTTTTCTGTTTTTCAAAGCGGGATGTTTAATTGACTTTTCAATTACTGAATTATGTGTGAACTGTTAGAGCTGACAAGTACATTTAAAAAACGGACCCGCCGCAGTTATATTGAGTACCATTCAATACTTTTTGTTTTCCTTTTTTTTTTTTTTCTGCAATGCTTTGTTCGTCAAAACAAAAAATTGCTTGCTGGAATTTAAATACTAGAGAAACAAATTAATAACGACCTTGCTTTTTGTCTCTTTACATGTGTTTTCGACAGGTACTTAGCAATGCAATTTACAGGAGTGTTGAGCATCGAGTGATGGTAAATTCAGCAGAAGAGCGTGTCTCACTTGCCTTCTTTTACAATCCAAAGAGCGATATACCGATAGAGCCAATGAAAGAGCTTGTGACACCACAGAGACCTTCACTGTACCGGTCGATGACATTTGACGAATATAGACTCTTCATAAGAATGAAGGGTCCCCGGGGCAAATCTCAAGTGGAATCCATAAAATCTCCAAAGACGCTGCTGCGGTAGTCAACATTTCAGCTTGATTATTTTTCGTCTCATTTTTAGATCATATCTAAATTAAAAATCCCTTTTGTAGATAATTGATTGAGTAAATTGTACATTCCGTAATCACGTAATAAAGGGGATTTTCTTGAGCAAAATTAGGGCAAATTAATGACATAAAGTCGAAAGGTAAGCGGAAGACAAATGGATTGCAACAATTGTTAGTTTTTTCTTTCTTTTTTCCAAATTTCTGTGGATTAGTTTATTATTATTATTATTTTTTTTCCTTTTAGGTACACGTACGTCCGTGGTTATTTTGAGAACGTCAGCATCCAACTATAATTTTACGACAAGATGATATCCCACCTCGGACTGTTAATTGAGGTAAAGTGTTTTTCCCAAGTCCGAGGATGAACAAGTCGCTTTATTGAGTTAATTAGTACCACATTAACATCTCGATCAGTCAAAATGTTACTATTTACTAGGTAGGGACTTTTTTTAAAGCAATAATTCCAAAATAATGTGATGCAAAAAGGCTAAATATCCAAGCCTTATCGGATTCATAAATAACGACTGAAAATAAAAGAAACTCGAATGCGCCAATGCCGAAAAGTTGAAGGAAATCTGACGTTTTTTCACTCTTTGTATGCATTCTATTATCGGGATGCCCTGAAACAGAGAACCAAAGGCTGCTGCCTGTCACTTGACAGGCGACAACTTTTGGCTTTTGGAACAATGCATCTCACGGTGGCCTTTGTTTCTTTTAAAGGCATTCGTTTCTTTCTTTAAAAAAAAAAAAAAAGAAATGAAACGATGGTAGCCATTATAGATAATAATAAAGGATCAAAGATGTCCAATTAAGTTCCATACTTTAGTCATATAAATTCTTTGGTCATATAAATTCTTTTTATCTTCATATACAATTAAGTTCCATACTTTAGTTTGCATATAATTTATTAAGCAAATAATCATACGTACAAAACGCATAATTGTTGTAACTTGCAGGCATGCTTATAGACAAATCAACCAAAAAACATATATATATATATATATATATATATATATACCCCAACATTGCATAACGAATCTAGAATTAAGATGTATAAGCCTTGTGCTTTTTTTTTTTTTAATTTCCTTTTTTGGCTTGGCTATAGCATTCATGCATAATCAAATTAAAAGATATATTACCAATGTAGTATATTGTATTATATTTCAAGGGAAAATTGATAATTAATTTAAGAAAAAACTTATGCATGAATTCTTCATTAAACTTCAAAGGGATCTACATAAATAATTGTGATATTTGGTTTGGCTATTTGGAAAATTTTCAGAATTCTAGAAAATTTTTATTTAACGTATTTGAGAGATCTAGAAAATTGAAAGGAACAGAAAAAAGAATGAAAAAAAAAAAAAGGAAAAGAAGCGAGAGAAGAAAAAAATAAAGAGAAAAAAGGGGTGAGTTAGTTTAAAAAGAAAAAAAAAGAAAAAAAGAGGAGGAGAAAAAATGGTGAAACAAAAGATCGAGCGCTAGCTCGTATGGCTGCTGTCTCCGGATTGGTGGCATGTGTATTATATATTGTTGAACTGGGTGGCCTTCTTTCAAGGCTTCTATGAATAATATCTTTTGCAGTTCGAAAAGAAAAAAAAAAAAAAAATCAACCGATAGCTCAATTCTTTGGAAGAGGGAGGTTGGACATTTATTAATCTTTAATTCTATTATATAACACACAATAAATAATATTCGACATTATATATTAGGATTAAAGAAATAATAAAGATGCACATTGGTGCTTTCAGGGGTGCACTTTTACTAAATTCATGATTACTCAACAAGGTTCAATTATTGTTTTGGGGGCTTAAGCTGAGACACCATCCAGCCAATAGCAACAGACAACACTGACAAAGCGCTTCTCCTCTATTTTCCCCTACAGTAGTAGAGTATGTTGTCCTGGCAAAGGCAAGGCAGCTTCCAAATCCTTGAATAATTTATACAAGAAGTGCAGACGTGGAAAGTGTTAAATGGAACTAATTAATAACCTAGGAAACGTGTCTCATTTCAATTAATTATCCTTTGATTTAGAAAAATAAAAAGACTACTGCTACTATTACTACCACATAGTAATACTTATTGAACAACACAAGAGAGCTAAAAAGACAGTAAAATATTTTTTTTTTTTTGCATAAAATTTCATTTATTTGTAGAATTAAATAAAATATAATTGGTTTATGTCTTTTTGTTGTTCTCTAAGTGTACCTAATTTTTCTCAAAAAAGAATAAAAAAAAAAAAAAGCCAACATTCTTTCAAATAATTGAGATTCTATGAGCTACGGGAAAGTTAAACAAATGAAAGCATTTGCGGGGCCTTCTTGTCATGTTCTACAAATGTTCATCACCCCCGTAACATAAGTTACATTTGTTTTCATCGAAGTTTCAAATCCTAACGAGAAAAAAGGGAGAAAGTTTGAATATGAATCTCCACGTAATTTGAATATTATGTTAATTTCAAGTTTTTTTTTTAAAAAAATCATTAATTATAATTATCAGAAGATTGTTCCCAATTCTAGGCGCCACCATCAAAATCCTATCCAATAAAATAAGGAAGGCATGATACATATTACGATCTAACAAACCTTATAATGAATCAGAATTTATATTCGGATACCAAAAGTGATAAGAAAGAAAGAAAAAGAAAATGAAAGAAAAATGTTTAGAGAAAGAGAGTTATTTTATCATTTTGTGTATAGAATAGGGAAAAGAACATGATCTCCATATGTGAATATTAGAAAAATAAAAGAGAAAAAAATTAGTGGTTAAATTATCAACTGATCCACGTGCACAAACAAGTGAATAAAAGAATGGGATAACACTGAAAATTCACAATTTGTTTATGTTTCTAAATGTAATTTTCTCTTTCTTTCTCGGCTCATAAAATTTTCCCACGATTTTCCGTCACTTTTTGTTTTTTTTTTGGGGTCTTGCAATATCCAAATATTAAATGTTGTCTTTTCACACTCTTTCTTTTCTAACACTTACTTTCTCATCGTTCTCTCTAAACCAAACAAAGGTTTGTAAAAATAAAATAAAATAAAAAAATAAAAAATCGAAAAGATCTAAGACTTTGATTTGATGCCGATGTTGACAAACGTGGCTTACGAAATTTACATCAATATTATCATTATCGCTATAATGTCATAATTAAATCCCCCAACTACCCATCTAGTTCCTTCGGTGGCTAGACAACTGCACTTGATCTTTGTCAAATCATGTGCACGGGTTTGGTGAAGAGGACCACAAGGAAATAGATTAATGGTTAAAAATACAAAGATCCATTATCTTACACTTTGTTTGTTTTGCGAGAAAACAATGAGAAAGAAAAGAATGGGAAAGAAAAGTGCTGAGAAAGGTTTATTTTCCCATGTTTGGAGAATTCAAAGGAAAGAAAATTTCTTGGAAAATTCAAAAAAATCTCTTGCATGAGTTATTGTTCACAATCTCACCAATTTGGTGAGAAAAAGAGAAGAAAGAAGGGTTTTTGATGATTTTTGTTGCTAAATTGTCTACAAGCCCTTTTCAACTCTAGAAAGAGCAAAACAAAGGTGAGCTGAGTTGCCGCAGGACTGAGTGAGTTCGCTATGATCGTCGATGATGGTGGTTCGACGGGGACTTTGGGTGGTGGCAATTGGGCCAGTTTCTCTCTTTTGGGGTTGCTTTTTTTTTTTTTTTTTGGTTGCTAGGTTTTCCAACAAAGAATGATATTTTAGGGTTTAAGAAGGCTTTATTGTCTTGAATTTGCCATTAATTTCAAGGGAAAAAAAAAAGAAAGGACGAGACTTTTTTTTGTTTTAATCTTTTATTTTGGGTTTTTATGACCCAAAAGAAAAAGAAGGATTTTCATTTTTAAAGGAAAAAGTGTTTTTAAAGGGTCAATTTGATGATAATTATTTTTATAAAAGAGTCTTATAATTATTAATTATAAATGGGAAGCAAATTAATATTTTCTGATTTTTACTCAATTTAGTTTTTATATGAGGGTATAATTGTAATTTTATAAACATTAATTTTCTATATATCTACTGTCTCATCGCATCTAAATAAAAATCTTTCTTTTTTATTCATTTTCTTTCTCACTTACTTCCAACTTATCCAAACAACTAATTAAAAATTATATTTTCTTTTTATTTTCTTTCTCACAACCCACTTTAAATCCAAACATACCATTAATGATTTCATTTTCTCAACTTTTCTTTCCAATTTGATGAAAAAGACTACTGGTGATCTCCACAAAAAAAAAAAAAGATTTATTTTCTCATAAAAATTTTTCTCACAATAATTCAAATGGAAGAAAATTCCTTCTCTTACACCTTTTTCTTTCTCTTGGTTTTCTTTCTCTTCTCTTTCTAATAAACCGAACAAAAGGTTAATGCTTTTAAGTTCATCACTAGATAAAGTCATAGAATTTATGAGAAAAAAAAAAAGAATGGATTGAATGGTCCCTTGATTTAAAAAAAAAAATGAAAATGAAAACATCTCCATCTATTCAATTCTCATGGAATTTGTTTTCACATATAAAAAACTAAAAAAAAATCAATCTAATTTTTATTAACCCTAAAAAAACTGTTATGGCTATAATTATTGGAGTGGGCCGTTGTCCTATGGGGACAAGCTTATGTGACATTATCACGTGGTCAAAAGATCGAAAGATTTTCGCATTGTTGGGGAGTGTTTTGTCTCGGCACAATCAATATAATAAAAAAAAAAAAGAAGAAGAAGAAGAAGAAAAAGTGCACAATCAAGGAAAATACCTGCACATGATTTAATCAGAAAAATCATCATTCTACACTGGTCATTGTCCTTCGTTTATAAAAAGCCAGTTAGGTTATTATTTAATTTAATAACAGGAAAATCTTAAGATTGCACCAAAAAAAAAAAAAAGGAAAATCTTAAGAGACTAATGATTCGGTAAACTAATTGTGTATGTTTAATAAATTTCTTTATAAAAAAAACACAAATCACAATGAATAATATTAAAAAGACTTAAAAAGTAATATTTTGTATTATTTATTATTTAACGTATCGTTTTTAATCAAATTTGTTATTATACCTATCGTGCACCCACCGAAACGATCTTTGACAAAGACATTACTTGGAAGTGACTGAATGGGAATCTCTACCGTCCATAAAATTCTACGGTTATCTTACGATTCTTGTGTAATATTTTCCCCATATTCTTGTCCATTTCCCCTCATACTTTCCTTAGCTAGCGACAAGCAAAGTTGCCGCGAAATTCACGATCACATGTTAAGAGCCGGAGCCAACTTAGCTGTGGGGAAAAAAAAAAACGTTAACAAAGACCAAAAAGTTTAATATTAGCCGAGATGATTTTACGTATGTACCAGTCATTATAAAAATAAAAATAAATAAAAAAAGATTTTTTAGGAACAAACGGACAATGTGGACGCACGCCAATGCTGACCCCTCCCACTCCCCCCCCTCCCCGACCCCAAAAATAGAAAAAAATGGTGAGCCAATAATCGTCAAATTATCTAACCGCATGTGGAAGAAATTCTTAGGCGAATACTTCCTCCCCTACTTCCATAATTCTTTTATATATAGTGTGGCTTGAACTTAATTAAACGTAGCTAAATAAGACGCAATCAAAGGTTTCCACAATGATCAGTGACAGTTGAGCCACCCAAATGCAACATAACATACCCCCATTACCACAAGATTTCACCGTTCTTTGCAAGCCACACAACGAGGGACAATGTTGTCAAGAGCCAAGAGACCAAAAAGGAAAAACAATCAAAACAGTGACGTGCATGATTTCGTGCCGAAGGAAACATGGGCCGGCCGACATCAACTCTTTTTTTTCCGGCTGTACTTGCTAGAATTGGCCCACGTCACTGGGCCTACAATTCACGCGGAGAGCTGCAGCACTGTCCACTAATATGATCATTTCAGGAGCATGTGATTATGATTGACCTCAATCTACAGCATGCATTCTAAAATGCGAAGATGATGAAGTTCCAATAAAACTATTGAATATCCGTTACACATATAACTCTTTGATATAGAGCAAGTGAAAAGGAGATAAAGGAAGAAAATTATCAACTATCACTGCTTTATGACAACATCGGGGAGCAAACAACGAGCTCAAACCCGCCACAAGCTTTGTTCTGACTATTATTACTGTTTTCCCTTCTTTGTGCTGCACGAAGGGCACTTATACTGCTTGATCATTTCTGCCTTGGCCGGTGTTATCTTCACACATTTGCCGTGGTACCAACGTTCACAAACATCACACCCAATCCAGAACTCATCAGCATTGTAGTTCCCCCCACAGCTACCACAGAGGGTGTCACCATGCTCGTCTTCCTCCTCTACATAACTCTCATCAAGCAATTTGGGATTGCTTTTTGACTGTCCATCAATGGATCTCTGTAATGGCCAAGTAAGTTGTAGATCCACTATTTGTTAGAAATACAAGTAAAATCAAACACGGAACTCAAATTTAACATGCTACATTGCTTTAATCCATCAGAAGAATAACAATATCACCTTTGTGCTGATCCTAGATTTGCCTCCACCGTCCGCACTGGATTTGTCCTTTACTGGCTTCCTTCCAGTGACAACTTCAAAAAGAGTGGGCAGATCATTTATCAGGCTAAATAGGCGCTTCCTGTTGAGCATAAATCAAACAGCCTAAAAAAAATACCCAACAAAAATCTGGCGAACACTCGCGCACACACACATAGAAATGCAAAGGCCTAGAGGGTGAAAAGAATATATTAGTAAAACACTAAAAGGGTAGGGTGCTGACAAGTTCTTGAAAAGGATTGATATAGAAAGCAGAGTATCTCAGTGCGTGAGGCTCCTGCAATGTGGAGTCTAGGGAAAGGTCAAATAAAAGCAGCCTTACCCTTATTTTTACAAAGAGGCTGTTCTCACAACTTAAATCTGTGACTTTTAAGTCACAATGGAGTAACCCCACCGTTATATACCAAGGCTCACCCTTCTGGTATAAATAGCAAAAAAAAAGTTTAGACCAAAAAATATATGAATTTTAAGCATACAAGACTCTGCAATAACTAGATATGCATCAGAAGAAGGTATAAGTACACAGCTAGGGGATTATTAAGCAGTCCACAGAGAATAAGGAGCTCTAAGATGTCATGATACTTGGCACGTCGGAGTGATCAACGATGCCTTGAAAATTATGCCAAACCCATTTAATTCTCCTGCAACATAGCCCCCTGTTCAGGCTTTTGAGATGTGCCATATATGCCTGTGATGATGTTCACATATAAGCACACAACTTCGTGCTCTGGAACATGGTTGAACTCAGGCCATACAAAAGTCAGATAGGCCTGCATTAGTGACAGAAAAGTTGAGACTTTTGGGATTGGATTACTGGCACTACCTTAATTTCAGCTCGTTCTAATAAATATATGTTTAGATGCATTGCATACATATCTGGCATACCTAACCCAATTATTGCATCTTGAAAAGCCTAAACATCTTGAAATCACACAATATAGGGTCTAGTGAGAACATTTAGGAAGCTAGGCCAATGTCTGTGGAGAACAAGAGGACAAGACAGATAGAAATCAACATTTAGAAGCTCTAATATTAATAATGCAACTTCTCTTTTCGTCTTCCTTCTATCCTATATCCCATTCATGCAGCCAGGCCCATAGAAAGCGACATGGCACAACAACATAACGCAGAAAACAGAAGTGCACTTAAAATCCAGCCAAAGCTTGGATGGGTAGACATAGGTCCAGGACTGATGGCTAATTGATAAAATCCAGCCAAAGCTTGGATGGGTAGACATAGGTCTAGGACTGATGGCTAATTGATAAAATCCAGCCAAAGCTTGGATGGGTAGACATAGGCCTAGGACTGATGGCTAATCGAAACCTGAATTTATCAAAGTTGCAGCAACAGTACTACTACATAATGTTGTTGCAAATCCAGTTGGGAGTCAGGAAGCATCACCTCCACTAAAAGGGTTTGTTTCACAGCCTGATTAAATTTTTAACAAATATTTGGTACAAACCTATAATATTAAACTTTACAGGCAGTTCTTTATAGACACATTAGGTTGCCAATAACATTCCAAAGATAGTGACTAAATACAGTGCTCAAAACTGAGATTAAATTCACTACAATTCAAGCCAATGAATTGTGACCAAAGCAAAACTATAGCCCCATAGCATGATGCGTCACATCACATCCACAGTTCCAAACAAACCAATGTAAGCTTCAAAAATTCTTAACTCTGAGAGGCTCAGAAAAAGTTATTCTCTTCATGTGAAAAATGCAGACAATATCCATAAACCAGAAATGACAAGTACAATGATTAGGCAATAAGCTAAAAGAGAAAAATTGTAGATTAAGTGTAAATTCACTATATACATTGTTGGGATTGATTTACAATGATATTCCAGCTCCTGTCAAGTGCTGAGTGTACACAAATGGTTAAGGTAAGGAAAAGTACCTTTCATTGCGGTTAAGTCGAGCACCAAAATAGAATGACACAGAAAGCAACCAACAGTCACTGTGCACAGCAACCAATGAAAGCCAATCTTTACGTTGCATCCCATCTCTTGCGAAATTAATACCCAATGCTGGCTCAGGAAGCTCCGGCGGCACTTCCTCTGCCGGCAGAGTCACCTCCCATGACTCATTTGGATGTCCGTACAAACACAAATTCTCTTTTTCTGCAAGTCCACAGTGACAATTTTAGTTCTTCAACAAGCTATCAACGCAGATACAAATTGACCGAACCAAACAAGAATACAAAAGGTTACTAACACTAAGGTCTAGCTCAGCCGCAAACAAAACTATCATTTATTTACAGTACTACAGAGATCCTCGTTGTTGATGAGAAACATAAAGGGAAAAAAAAAGAAAATTTAATACTTAAACACAATTTATTACAATTTTGAAACAAACTGAAATAATTCGTCATTCAGATAAAAAAAAAAAAAAGAATCCCACCCAAACAATTAAAGGAAAACTAGTTTTTAGCAACAAAAAAAAAAAAAATCAAATGGGAAGAAACTAGCTAACCTGGATCGCATTGCGAGTAGAATTGATCGACCTCTGATTTGTCAAAGCACAAACACAATTAAAAAGGAAAAACAAAAAAAAACAAAAAACGGTTAATCGAAAAACCGAAAGCATACACGCGCGCACACATACATAGATTCTATTGGCACATATGATATATGCATGGGGGCATATAAATTGTTTGAGGGGTTTATAAATTACCGGAAGTGAGAGCGCGAAGGAGGCCAGAGCGACGAGCGCTATAGTCTTTAAAGATCTCTTCCACAGTTCGGGGACTTGAAGCGATCGAAGCCATTTACATGCATAAATAAACTTTTTTTTTATTATTTTTTTGAAAAAGGAAAAAAAAAAAACACCGATTTTACAAATATTTATTGACTGGAATATCCATGCAAACAGGTGAGAAAGGAATCGGGTAGATTGGGGTTATTTTCGCGTGAGATGAAATGGAAAGTGGTTTTGAGTTGTTAAGAGGATTGAAGAAGAACGACACGACACACGAGAGAGAGAGAGAGAGAGAGAGAGAGAGGGAGAGAGAGAGCTAGGGGAAAAGAAGTTTGGGCCTATTGGGCTTATTTTGGGCTAGACCTCCTTGTCTCTGCTTACCCTTTGAGAAATTAGCAAATTGGAGACTACGGCCATTGAACAGTGAATCCATTGGGCCTGCATATGGTTCTGACTTTGGACCAAAGTCAGCGAAAATTAACTTAATTTTATACGTGAGAAAAAAATAAAAAAAATAAATAAAATTTAACTAAAACAAAAAAAAACGTGTGATTTAATATTATTAGTTTGTTATAATTTAAAAAAAAAAACAGTAAGTGTAGCAAACACCCAAAACAAAAGGAAGAGGTAGATGAGACCAGGGTGGCATGATCGAAGTTATTTCTTTCACCTAAAAAATAAAAAGCAAGTTCCTTCATTTTACATTTTTACTCGATTTCTCTTGTTAACCGTTGGTAAAACTATAAGCATTTGATGCCTTGCACAGTAATTTGAGATTGCCGATGCGAAATAGAAAGGTGGGCATATGATAAGCAGGACATCTTTTATGCATCCACTACTAAGGCATCTGCCTTATGCATTAAGGTACCTAGATGACAATATCACACTGACAACAAGAGCAACAACTACAGAATTTATCCATGATAAACTACCAACCTGCAAAAACCGGCTAAAATTGCGGGACTATAGGGGGTTACAATAGATCATAAGTGCTGCATTAAGCTTCTAACTACAAGTTATTTGTAAGCTTCAGTTTATAAAAATTTTGGAGGGAAGGTGAACTCCTGCCGTGTGCTCTCCAGAATGCTGGTCCTTAAAGGTAACAAGTTTCACAGTACAGTGAGAAGTGAGATTGTACCTCCTCTGAGCTTCCACAAATCCCCAGCTAAGAACTTGCTCAACCCAATCCCCTACCACTCTATTCTTCTCGGATAGATATGCAGCTGCAAGTAATTGTTCTATCACTTTCGGATCGATCTCTAACAGACACTCTAACCCAACAATCTTTTGGAAGCTTTCATTAATCTCACTCAATATTCCCTCGGCAAGATTATCAAAATCATAAGGCCTGAAAACTGCCATGCCGTCAACCTTCTCAAAGAAACTCTGCAACCAAGACCTGGAGTTATCAAACAGAGAGCCTTCAGCACAGTCTCCATCCCCAGTGCCTAGATTGTCATCCCCTTGGGCAGGAAGGTTCAAATCCAGATTCCTCATTGACGTCCTATTGGCTCGCTTCATTATATCTGACAATTCATGTTGTTCTAGATTTTGATTTGGACCAATGAGCTTCCTTTTATTCACAATGATTGAACTAAAGATGTCTTTCTTTGTAGCTGGTAGTATTTTTAAATTTTGCCCTTTTTGGTGACCAAGAGCAGGTTCAATTAACAACTGCATTGACTGGCCTCCTGCCATCAATATCTTGTCCTCCGAGTAGACAGAAATATCTTTCCCAGGAGGAAAATTTGTATCCTGTGTAAATGTTGACGTTGTTATGAATATTGCATTATTTATTCCAACTTCTCTGCCGTGTGAGTCTGAAAATTTACCATTCTCAATAGCATGGGACAAGATATTCCGTGTCTGCACATCAGCGTTGTCCAGATTTTCAAGGAAGACAACGGATGCAGGCTTCTTGCACAACTCCCCAGCAACATAATCAACCACGGTCTTCCCCCTGAACATTGCGGCGTGCTCCTCAATAAGCATGTACGGGTGCATTGTCCCAACTTCAGGACTTAAATCTGCAGAAATAAAATTATCCTTTCTTCCATATATTATATCAGCAAGAGCAATGGCAATTTTTCTTTTGCCACACCTATCAGGCCCAAGGAAATTCAACCATATATCCCCTCTCAGACTTGCTGTCTGCCTTTTGCTGTTTGTCTTTCTGCAGCGGGCAATTGTTTGGCTAATAACACGAATAGCTTCATCTTGCCAGCCAATTCTTTCAGTGAGAGCTCTAAACAGCATCTTAAAATTATTGAGGTCAATCTCCAAGTCAGGAGAAGAAGATGAAGTTGATTGAGCCAGATGGTCAGAGACACTTCCGCTGGAAACGTCAACATTTGCTATAATGGAACCTGATAGGTCTCCCAGAAATTGTATCTGCCTTTGACTTGCAAGTTTCCTTGGTGTCTTAAGAGCAGGAACTGAGGTAACTGCCAAGCCCAATTCTGTTGTCTGAGTCATAGATGTTGGAGATGCTTGACTGCCATCAATGCTCAAATTAGAAAATCTACCATGACATTTGAGACCACCCAACTCAAAATCTTCTTTTGAAGGCCTTTCCCATTCCGTGGATAGGACATTGTCACCATTAGCCTCTGAGATCATGGGAACAAGAACGCCATCTTGCTTTTTGGAAATTTTCTGATTATCAAAAGTGCATGAATCTGCTTTCACAGACTTATTTCCCATTGCTAGTGCATTTGTGTCATAGCTACTATGATTTCCAGCATCTTTCCTCCTATCATCAATTAGCCGAAAGCCCATGATGGTCGGAAAGTGAGAAGGATGAATGTTTGTCCTTGGTGGTTGAGTGTGATGAAGACGTTGGCATATGTTGTCCCATTTCTTTTGAATACTTGAAACTATGAAGCTCGATACCACTCCATCATCTCTGGTCTGCACTGAAGAGATAAAAACTGGTTTTCACATGAAAAAACCAAAAGCATGATATGCATTGGACCATCTACTCTAAAGTTGATAACCTAGATCTACTAGAGTTCATCATGCCATCAGATTTCACTTATAAATAATAAGATGTCACATTCTTGTTAAACACATATTTATTCTGAACTCCCATTTCATACTTGGTTATAGGCGTAATAGTCTCATCTCCAATTAACAAAAACAAGCGTATCCTATAAGGTGCGCGCGCGCGCATGTGTGTATGGTATGTTTGTAGTTATATAAACGATTTCCACCTTCAGATCGAATCCCTTGTTTGTTTGTACCAAGTTCAGCCATCTGCAACCAGGATGGCAGGCCAGATTGGTATTGATCAGCTACAGAAGCAGTATATCCTCCCTTTGACACTGCAAGCACTTCTTGGTCACACTTCTCATTGCATAGTTGACAGCGGGGAATGCAGTGGCACGAGGTGCCTAACGGACCATTCGAATCCAAAGGAATAGAAAAGAAGCCACCAAATGGAACAAATGAATCCATCAAGCTGCAATTTACAATGTGATGGTCGAATTGTGAGACAAAATGTCAAAAATTCCTCAAGATTGAATTGAATGTTATAATTAAATCCTAAACGCCATAAATAATAATTTCCATGTGCACCCCCAACTAAGGAAGATAGGACCACTCTACCTGGACCTGGGGTAAGATTCAGCCATGGAAGTCCTAAAAGAAGTGATGGGAAAAAGCTGCAAAGCCCAGTCTTTCTCAATGGAAGGAAATTTGTCCACAAACTTCACGTAAGTCTCATTACTTGATGTTGCCCCTATCAACCACACTTTCCCTCCATGCAGCTGCAACAGCCTTGTCAAATTTTCAACAATACAGACCACTGCATCGTTGCTGCTGCTGCTAACAAATGTCTTCAAGTCCCCGAAATTCACAACCAACCCAGGTCCCATACTCTGCTTCGCAAATTGATCCACGTCCTGAAATCTCAAATCTATACAACTTTTATCAGGGTTTTCATTAACGAAGGTTGCGATGTCACTTTCTATGCAAATCACACCCAGCCCAGATAATTTTACAGGCAAAATGCCTTGTTTTCTTTTCTCTAGCAATTCGTTAAAACTCGCAAGTGTATCATAAGCACATGCACCGACCAGCAGAGGATTCCTTCCTCTGTTTCTTGCGAGAATTTCGCCGATCCTCCTATGGTCCTCGTCTCCATTGGAAAACCCAGAGTAACCTTGGAACGGGAAGTTAAAACCCCTCCTACCCGGACCCGGACCCGTACCCGGATTATCGCTCAGGTTACAATGAAAAAGAGGCGGGCTCTTAAAACGGGAGAATTTGAAAACTCGAGGGAGCGGGCGGACGATAGCGAGCTTAATTTCGGAGCTCCGGAAACCCGCTTCCCCGAAAACCCGACTGACAACCGGATCATCGAGGATCGATAAAATAAGATTCGGGAGCTCCACTTTAATGCACGACACGGAAGAAGCTGAGGACTGTTGCTGCGACATTTGGTGATATAAATGGAAATTCTCCGGCTGCCGCCTCTGGTTCGCCTGAGACCGTTTTATGGCGGCCATGAGCGAGTTAGAGACGGGCGGGTCGTCGTCGAGTTGACTCGCCGAGACTCGGTCTAGCGATACACTTAGACAGAGCTCGAGAGCCTTGAATTGGAGCCGGGGCGAATAGGCAGTGTTCCTGGCGCGAGCACACGCGTCGCGCAGAATCGACGAAGGGAGGTTGAGGAGGGCCGACACAGCGTGAAGCGACGTCGTCTGACTGTGCCCTCTCCGGCGAGCGACTCTCACTGCCTCGTCCAACGCATGGGCAGCTTCGGGCGTTAAGCATTGCCTGGCCGTACTGACCGGCGTAGGCATCGCCGGAAGACAATAGAGAGACAGTTACAGAGGTCGTTAGGTTGTTCTGTTATCGTGCAGTTTATTTTTGCTTTTGTTTGTTATTTGAAGAAACAAAACCAAAAGGATTGAAGAAAAACAAGGGGGACGGGGTGGGGGGAAGAAAAAATACTCTTAGAATAGAAAACAACCTTTTTCTTTTTTTTTTCTTTTTTTTTTCTTGTTTTTGGTAGAGAAGTAGAAAGAATCGTGTGCTTGTTTCAGTTAAGGGAGTTATTAAAAAAAAAACAAAAAACTCAATAAATATTGTGTAGGAATCGCTCCCGGGGATGATAGATAGTGGAGAAGCAAATGTGGGTCCCAGTGAGCGGGGAGTGGAAATCATGGATGGACAGGTATAGATTCTTTTTTATTTCGAATGCACGGTTTTTCCGTTGTCTCCGCGATTGTCTGTGTGTGCGTGTGCGTGTGCGTGCGTGTGCGTGCGTGTGTGTGTGTGTGTGTGTGTGTGTGTGTGTGTGAGAGATAGAGAGTGAGAGAAAGATGCCATGTCCTCCGGCTTTGAGTGGGCCAAAAATTGATGGTCCAAGTCTCCGTTGTTTCTTTTTCTTTTGGTACAAGCGTCCTAAAAAGTATATTTGCGAGGAGTCAAGGGCGTTAAAAGTGATGTGCGAGCTAGTGATTAAAATTTAAATTTTTATCTTAAAATTTTTAAATTGTAATTTCAAACAAAAATATATTTGAAATTTAAAATTATTTTATTATGTAGTTTATGTCGTCGACTAAAACAAAAATATGGTGAGTGGTTCAGGGATAAGAGAAAAACATTTTAAAAAAAAAAAAAAAGTTGGTTTGGTGAGTCCCGCTGACTCGTCTGAACAAACACCCTGGTTTTTGTTGTTAAGAGTAAAGGGCAGCTTTGACACGCATGGTTTGGTAAGTTCCTTTTCGTTGATTCAATTGCTAAATTAAAACCTAAGTGGGAGACGGGGTCGGACCTAAGAATCTTATCGGCGTTGGTTATTAAAATTTGTCGTTAACAAGTCAATGACTTTAGCCCAAAGATTTTGATTCGAGGCCACCGAGTCAACCCGCGTTGTGTTGAATAATTATTAGGGTGGTGGTGCGATTGGGGAGACGAGAGAGAGGAGTCGATTCACTTTGTAAAAGGTTGAAAGTGACCGAGATAGCCTAACCCTTCCGTCCACACAACAACCGCACACGTACTATTCATGATCGCAATGAAATGTGAAAGCAAGATTTAGAGAGAGAGAGAGAGGGGGGGGGGAAAGAGAGCTTGATGGACCTCTGTCGCCATCAAAAGGTTTCCTTGTCCTTCCAGATCACCGTCGAACGTTTGTTTCCACCTCTTGCTCCAAGAACTGTTGACCACACTTTTCCTGCCTATCAGCGTATGTGTCTCGTGTGTCTGTTGGATTGGATGTTGTTCACTCTATGTGCGGGCGTGGGAGAGGTGAAAAGGTGTTGCATTTGATGTGTCTTTTGTTTCTTTCTTCGCTTATTTTTGGCTAGCCCTTTTCATATTCCCCCTATGCGACGCCCTTCCCCTACTCCTCGAATTTTACTGGTGTCTTAAAAATTGTCACGTTTCTTCTTACCACCAAAATTACAGGAAATAGTTAACTGTTCAAGGTGTAAAATGGGTCGCGATGTTTTTTACTTTGGGTAGCCAGAAACAAAGAGGAAAAATTAAATGGAAGTGAGCTGTTTTGTTTTTGATGGAGCAAAAATGCCATGTAATGCACAAAGTATACTGTTCTCTGTTCTTTTTCTTCTTTCTTTTTTTTTTCTATGCGGCGAAGATTCTTTCCTTGATGGTTTCCAAATTATGTTGTGCCAATGGATTTTTTTACATTGAAATTAAAAATCGCGTTCGGTAAGAATTTTAAGAAATTTGTTTGAAACGTAATCTCCATATTTTGTACGGATTTTTTCTAATATTATTATCATATCGGATAGGTCCACACCCATACTATGAGAATTCTTTTTTTTTTTGTTTTTGTTAGAAAATTGCTTTTAATACAATACTCAGAATATGGTTTTTTGTTTTGATGAAATGGGAAAAGGTAGTGCTCATGATCCTACCCAAAATATATATATATGGTAGATTTACACTGTATAATAATATAATATGAGCGTTATAATGAATTTTAATAACATCAAATAAGAGTTGTTAATAATTTTTAAAATTATATAAAATAAAAAATATATTTAATTTGACTAAATATTTTGATAAAAATTCAAGATAATATGAACAAATATTCTTAACTACTAAAGTATAACAAGGGGTAGTTGATTATCTTTATTTAAGCGAGAGCGCGCGCGCAAGTGCTTCCTGAGAAAATGTATCCCTTCGACTGAGACTCGACTTTTTCTCGACGGTTGTTTTACGTAATATTTCAGATTGTTCTATGATCTTGACCACAAAGGAAAATGAGGTTACTTACTTTTGTGTTCTTTTCCCTGAATGTAAAAATAATAATAATAATAATTCACTGGTCATATGTATCACAGACTCAGCCATCCAGAGGGAGCTCAAATCAAAATAGGAGAGGAGTTTTTGACCCACGGCGCAATCTAGACAATAAATGTCGAAACAGAACTACAACCTGAAGTAACCAAGACCCATTAGAAAGGGAGGATCTAAGATAACAGAATAATTAGAAAGAAAAGTGTTTCAGTATACAAAATTCTTATATTATAAAACATAAAAAAAAGAATTATATTTATGTAATTTTATTATTATTTTAATAAAAAAAAAGCTGTTTTTTTTATATGCTATTGGCAAAGAAAAGAAAATGTAAAGTTTAGGTATGTCTTAACAATTTTAACGGCCGTGCAATGTAACGGGGGAAACGGAAAAGAGACGGGCGTATATATGTCCGCGTGTATGGTAGGCGTCCGAGATATGTCACCTTATATTGCAGTGTCTCTTTCACATGCGCATTGTTGTCCTCTTAGGTCTGAACAGCCTCTGGTCTGTGATTTGAGCCCTACGCACTCTAGTTCCACCAGTAATTATTAATCACGAAAACTTTAGGAAAAAGTTATGGAAAGGAAATTTGTGATAGAGAAAGGGAAATGAAGGAATCTGTGTGCGGAATATCTCTCAGGTTTGGAATCTATCACTTTACACTATTCTTTTTTTCCTTTATTTTTTTTCTGTTTCCCTGAAATTTGCGGTGTCTTCAGTTCACCCTTGTATTGGACCTTAGCTTCACTCTACTCCTTTCCTCCTTTTTTGCACCCACGCCTATTGACAACGACATGCCTCAGAAAAGGTGGTCATATATTGATGGACAATTAATGTTATTTTTATTGAAAAATTCATGAATAAATCATATAAGCTGTTAATATAGTCAATAAAACCAGGTCATGTAGGTTTGTTTTTATTTACATGTAGCATTCTTCTGCTTCGATGTTTGAAGAAAACAGAGTTTTGCAATCTTGTATAGCCAGAGGAAGGCCTTTTCGTCTAATCTGTTATCAAAAGAAATAGAAAAAAAAAAAACTACAATTAATATATTAATTAGCAATTCGGTCCTCAAAGCCGATCCTGTCTATATACATACATTCTTTTCGGGGTTTATGTTAATTTTAAGCTGTTTGGTAGTTAGGTAAATGTCACACGCTAGCTAACACAACTAAGGAGAAAAATATATAGGTGGTTGACATTGATATGAATGTATAACCGGCGGCTCTTCCTCCGAGAAGCACATTATTGGATTCAAGTTGCGTTTCCTTGCCATTTACATTCGTTGTGTTTTTTTTTTTTTTTTTTTTTGGAGCACATGCTATCTACAATGGAATACAAGAAGAAGACAGCTAGCTGAAGAACATGCCACTTGGTTATGTTAGGGGACCAGCCAAAAATACCAAACAATTGCCCTGTTTGATGGCTCATCACTTGTTTACAAAATCGTTTTTTAGTGTGATACTGATATATCAAGCAAAGATTTTCAACATTCCCCTCACTTCCTAGTTGAAAATTTGCTTAGGCACCATTTATTCTACTCAATAGAGCTTTTCGCAGTAAGGGTGATGCAGATTTGACCAATTCATATTTCCTCTTTATGATATGGGCCCCGTCTTTCTAATGCGCATCAACTGAATCCTATTCTTTTCAATTGTCATCAATTTTCTTACTCATTCCATTCCATTTTTCACTTCTCGCTAGTGGGTGTCCTTTCTCCGCTGAGTTATGATTAGGTTGGGGCCATTCTCCGCCAATGCTCTCGCATTCGCCGAGCAAAGACGTGGAGAATTATTTGCATTTGATACAGCCAAATTGAATGTTCCATATAAATCAACCCTGCTAATCGTGGCCATTTTTTGGGTGTAATCATCTTTGTCTTTAGCTAATGATTCATCATCCATTTTGCCTACAGTTTCTTTTCATGTTTATGATCCATGATCTTGGCCAAGATTATCGAACAACCACTGCTTTGATCCTGCTTGAGGGAGAAATCAATGACTTTTTAATTCACTTGGTCCTATTATGTATGCTTCAATTTTAATTCACAGTTACATCTTATTTTATATTCGGTTATTATCTTTCTTAATCAAAGAGTTCTCTTATCAGCACTCTGCAGAGAAAAAGAAACCAAAAGCATCATAGTAGTAGGTTGGCAATCGCAAAGCAGATATATGCTATATTCCAAAGAGTCATAGCAACTATACGTACTCCCTATCCTTTTGACATTTAGTGTTTCACAAACCAAGAATTTTGCTCGCTGAGCGAAGCTTTGGTTCGCTAGTTAACCCTTTTCGTGGCATTATATTCACCAAATCTTTAAGCACCAGCATATTGTTTCCTTTGTGGGTGGAGGATAGATGCCAATCCCTTGTGCGCAAGGCAGACAAAGGGATTGCTAAATGATGTCACTGTTTTATTTCTTCACAGAAAGGCATCTAATTCAGAAATAGAAGCAGAATCCGGAACGGAAATTTTCATTAATCTTGAAGGGTCGGTCCATTCAGGGACTAGGAGCCATACGTAACAATGGATAGAAGCATCATTTAGTCACAAGCTGCCCCTTGGGAAGATTTAAGTTTTGAAAAAACTCCCCGAATATATTCAATATTCCTATCACCTTCTGGATTGAATTCTGGTTAATTAGGACAAATGCCCAACAAGATTGTCGCCTAAAGGGTGATAAGATGTGAATTCACTCTCCCATTTCTGTCTTTTATCTGTTTCCTATCTAACTGCCTGATATCTCACTTTCTCAATTGGGTCTTTAGTTATGCTTTCATTTCTGACTTCCACTTAATATCTCAATTTTAAGATATCTTTAAATCAATGGCCCCCACTCGTATGACTTGGTATTGGTAGTCCCTCTTGCAGAGGTATGTAGGCCACCGGTACATCATCAGTACTATTTCTTGGCCAGTGGGGCACTTCTATATTATATGCCTCAAGTCAGAAAATAAACTAGTTAATAATGACATATACGAACTTTGCCCAAGTAATCTTCAGGAATTGCAAATGGAAGCAATACAATCATCTGAGATAGGCATATATATATATATATATATATATAATTATAGCCGACAACAAAATCAGTGGTTTTTTGTTACTTCCTTCACAAAATATCATAAGTGCAAAATCGTGTTCATACAACTGTGCCATCTACTATTTTGCATACAGAAGAAATGTAGATGCCCACTTTGCTAACTAAAATAAAAGGACAATATAAACAACAATAGTTATAGGCAGATTTTTGGGTATTTTTCTCTTTGTGCCTATGGACTTTATAAAATGAAAACATTTAAAAAAAAAAAAATTGGGCAAATGACTTCCATAAATAGGTGCTATATACCCTAATTTTGGTTACCCGAAGGAACCAAGAAAAGACACCAAATTCAATAGTATTTGTCTACTTGATATTGGAAGGCCCCTGACCTGACAAAGTATCCCACTTAACAATCCACTGAGCTTGAATAATTCCGTTTTAGTTGAAGCCCACCATCGCCCTTCTCTGCACATAACTGTGTAAGCACACCTCCTCAATTGTTTCTCTCCATTTTCCATATTTTGTACACTTATGCCCCATAGTGCTTATCGTCCCCACCAAAACTATACTTTTGTAATGGCTACAATAACTAAAGTCAAGCAACTAAAACTAATCAAAAGGCCCCCAAATCCTTTTTTTAATGGGGATCCCTATTTCTTAGTAGGAGATGCGTATGACCATGTCAAAACAAAAAGGAGTGATCCATGAACTGTGGAAAAAGTTTTTCTTTCCACGTAAAGAGGCAATTATGGAGATGTTGAAAGGAAAATAAAGTGATGAACATGGAGAAATACGGTTGAGGAGGTGCCTGAGTGGGGACTACCTGCCATTTGCCTTGGATTTTTACCACAAATAGGAACTTATGTTTCGTGCAAGTGTGATAGTGGAGAACCAGTTCTTTTCCTCCATTACTTTTCCCCCAACTTTTGACAAATTTTCACTTTCTCTAAGACCAGTGCATTTCAAAGTCAATTATTTGCAAGTTAAGAATCCGAGATCTCTTGGAAACACGGCCACATCAGCCCCAAAAATCCGCGTTACATCAAGATATATATCAGAATCAGCCAAGAAAAATGGATTCCAGTATTAACAAAAAAAAAAAAAAAAAACAAAAGAAGGTAAATTGGTACAAAGTATAATGAACAGGGTACTCATTGAGGCTAAATTGACCCGAGTCATAGAATGTAGAAGCATCAGCTAATGTTAAGCCTGCATCTTCCTTTCAAGTTTTTCACCGCTTTGCTCGTATCCAACCTTACAACCATGGACATTAACTCGCGTCCACGTTACGGCGGGAGCAGGAGATGTGGGCAAACTTGCAGCGTAAAGCCATACGCTTCAATATGGCAAAGGCCAAATAAATTGCGAGAATAATGGTGCACTTACCTGATTCAATAATGTTTACTGCTAAATCAGTAACATCCATAAAAATGAAAACGGTCCGTATGGTTTAACCGTCTTAGGGTGCACAAATTTTTGGTAAAACTGTTCGGACAGCAAAAAGTTTATCATTTGCGCGTATGGATGGGCTTCCCAAATTGTCTCCTCCTCGTCTATTAGACTTCACTAGCTGGAACAAACCTGAAAAGAAAAACCCAATGAGTCAAAGGGTCGTGAATAGCTTATTATTATTATTCATGGGCCTGAGCTCTTGGGCAGTTGAAAAGGCACAAAATAGAAGAAGCTGGACAAGATGGTTTTTATTGATGAATTGAACACAGATAGGCCTACCAATTATAGTGCCCATAAGAATCAAGTGCTAGGCCCAAAGAGCTCAAAGAATCACGCTATTGCTGAAGGCACTAAGGAGATCCAAGACATTGCAAACTCTGTGGACCAAGCAAGCTGAGCATCCTGGGTTTTTAACGTGGACCCAGTCTAAAGTAATATAACCTGGGTTTCCCACTCAATGCTATATGCAAAAGAAGTACACTTATAAAGATAAAGTTAAACAATTAAAAAATATTAACTTAAAATTAAGTAATGAAAATAAAAATAATTATTAAGTTAAATAATGAAAAGTATAAATTACTGCCATTCTTCATTTTGCATCCTTTGTTGCGTCATTTTTCCTTTTTGAGCAAGATATTCATATACTGGGAAACAGAAAAAAACTAATAACCATTGCCATAGAGATCTTGATTTGACTCTCCACACGAGTGAAGGTACTATTTCTCTTTATTAACCAGTATACTTCTTTACAACCGTTAGATGTGAGAACTTTTCATTAATTCACTAAAATTCAAAAAAGTTGCTTGCTTGCTTGCCTGCATTCCGTCAACCGCTAGAAAAGTGTTTGGATTTCGTCTGGGAGGATATAGATCTGGTTAGTAAAACGACAGTCCGATTTTCCCTAGTTTGTTGCACAGTGGATTGGTTCGTCAAAGAAAAAAACAAAAAAAGAAAAAATGTCGTGATTACGATGGCAATATATTATAGCCAAGAAAAACCAAGAAAAGAAAAAACCAGATTATGAGTAAGACGTTTGGAGAAAGCTAGAAAATATTCGGACTAAAATGTGCTTTGAGGAGGATTGCTTCAATTCTGGGTCTGATCGAAGTGGGATTAAGGCTGGCTGTTTGTCGTTTTGGTTTTGCGTCAATTGACACAAGACACTTTGTATTAATTAGTCCAGTGGAATAAAACAGCATATTTATTTATTCTTGTGAGCCCATAAGCATAATTACCAAACTTTTTATAGATTGATTAACGCCAAAATCAGAACACTAAATCGACAAATGTGATAAACACGCATTTGGAATCCGAACGTTTCGCACAAAATCTTCGAGTTGTGGATGGGCTTGAACCAACCCAAGATATATATAATATGGTTATCGGAGAAACAAAGAAGATATATTATAATATTTCTCGGAAAGATGGTTACGTGGGCATAAGGTATGCGAGGACAGCAACATTTATGATGCAAATCTTTTTTTTTTTTTCAAGAATATCTATTTTTTAATTTTAATATTCGTAGTTATTTCCCAAATTTTATCTCTATTATCTTTTTTTGCCTCGTCAGCCTTCGACTGCCGCAGTTGGGGTCAATCAACTGGAGGTCGGCGGAGCAAAATAGGACAACGAAAAATACAAATTAATATGAACAAATAATAAAAATAAAAAAGAAGACTCAACTTCAGGTCAATGGGCGTGCCTACAGCTCATACTAGCCCCGGCGACATGAATGAATAATAATGATGATGATGAGCAAGGACAGAGTCCTATTAAAGAACCAAAGGTTTGTCTTTTCCTATTGGCTCATTCGAGGTTCGATCATTCATTCAAAAACCTCTGTGCATTGCACATAGTTGTTATTATCTTTCACGCACTGCGTAGTAACGCGTGTACGATACGTTGCCTCGTAATTGGCACGTCAAAAAACGAAACGTGGAAATTAAATATTAAATTCGAGGAAAAAGTAAAAAAAAAAGAGAAAAAAACTTTATAGCAAAGTGTATACTCGCACGAGTACGTTGCCCCCAATAATATTCGATTTGATGAGGATTAAAAAACAAATTGTTTTGATAAGTCGTAATAAAACCAAAACCTCCCACACAAATCTTTGTAAATGGCGTTTGATATGCCTATAATTGAAAGCACCGTGTTCAACCAAAAAATAAATAAATGAAAAATAAAAAATTAACTTAAGGATTAATACATCATAACATTAAAATCATAGGTTAAAATTTTATTTCAACTAATTCTAGAATTGTACAAACTAAAATGATATTTTGAGCAATTTCAGGTGCTCAGTAAAATGCCTTAAGGATTATTATTAACTCTTTTGTTCATTATCTTTTCAATTCTTTGTCATAATTATGATGGTTAATTATTTCCTTTATTTTATACCTAATTGTTTGACATAACTATAATTTTTCTTTCTTTTATTATCTCTTCAAATATTTTACATAATTACAATCATTATTTTCTTAATTATCTCCTCAATTATTTCTTAAAGGTATTCACTAAGAATTGAATGTTATAAGGTTAAGACCATGATAAAATCTTAGATTGGTGATTTTTCTTTTTTTTTTTTCCTTGAATTTACATTCTTTCCCAAAATTCTTAAATTTAGCAATAACATTACTTCACTAAAATATTTCTTATTGCACACCGTGAAAAATATTTTTTAATTTTTCCTTTTAACTTTTAGTTCTAACGAAAGTAATATAGTAAAAGAGCAATTGTGAAAATGATAAAATTATATTACTTAACTATAAGATCATGCGAGGACCATATTATTAAAATCATTTTTAAGACTAAAAATTACGAGTTCAAATTTTAATTAGTGCCAATCAAACTTAAAAAAAAATTATTGTAATTACAATAAATATAAAAGAATATTATAATGTATTCTTAAATTAAATTACAATAATATTTTTGACAATTTTTTTCTTAAATGACTTGGAAATTTTGTGTCCTTATGTGATACATGAAATTTGTGTAATAATAAGACACAATAACCTCTCAATGGGCATTAAAATTTGTGTAATAAAATTTCAAACAAGTTGTATATATATATGTATATACCTTTTACTAATAATTCAGCATGTAAAACCCGCGCAACTTATATTATATACTATTTTACTATTCTGACTGTCAATCCGGCTCGTCAAACCTTTGACCGCACGCCCACTTTCAATTTTGGTTCTTTGACCTCATTTTCGGTGAAACAACATTTGACTACATCTTCTAAAAAAACCAAAAATTTAACCTAAGATGTGATGTGAATTATTATTATTTTTTTGGTGATTATTTCAATCTCTGTGAAAGTAAGTTAATATTTATAATTTCATAAAATTTATTTTATGTTTCACCGAGAACATGAATAATAAGAAATACTTTGTTGGTTATTAACTTTCGTTTTTTTTTTTATAAAAAAAGGTAATAAATAATAAAAATTGAGTGCAAGAACAATCTTCTTAATTGATATCATTCGATCCTTTTCGTGTGGGAAATTGCAAAATTATTGCTTCACGCTCAGAAGAACAGCGCGTGGGATTGTGGTCTTTCGTGTCTCCCATTTCTCTCTCTCTCTCTCTCTCTCTCTCTCTCTAGACTTTATCGAACAATCAGCACCATGTCCCATGACCACAACTCAGACAGAAAAAGCACGGAAAGATAGATAGATAGACAGAGAGAGAGAGAGAGAGAGAGCAATAATCATTATTTATATATAAATAACTAAAGGGAAATCAAAGACACAAATAGAACTCATCTTGGATTGCCTCCTAACAGAGTTGCAATCGTCACCACCAACTCCGTCGCCTCCTCCACCGTTCTCATGGCCGCCGAGCTGACGCAGACCGAGGTGGTCTACTCGCCTTGGTCTCTGCGAGTGTGGAGAACACTCTGGGACTGGCTGGGCTTCTTCTTCCAGATCTTTCTCACAATCCTGAGGGCCTTAGGCCACCTTCCTCTGCTCTCTCCTTCCTCTTCTTCTCACTCCTTCAAGCCCTTGGCCGTCGTCGAGCTGCCGGATTCTGATCCTCCCACGACTCTCGAGATCTCCACCGTTCCCGAGCCCCCTCTCGCCGATGAGCCTATACAGAAGCTCACGGTATTTATTCTATGAATCAGTTTTCATTGCAATATACACGTGGGTCCTGAATAATACTTGGAAAAACATTGATCTAAGTGTTGCTTGGTTTAACGTTGGATGCGTCGGACCTTTCGGTTTGAAAAGAGACTTTTTAGTTGTGCGAATGCCTGTCTATATCTGATCACCACCTGTTTGATGCAATGATTCCTAGAACCTTCTTGCGTTGTTTGCTCATTGTTAGTGGCTTTGAGTTTTATAACTGCTTAAATTTTCCATGTTTTTATGGTTTAATCCCCTTTTTATTTCCATTAAATTCTTTGTGCAATAAATTAAAACAAGCTTTAGATTTTTTTTTAATATTTTTTTGAATTTGGAAGCACTTGAAAAGTTCTGCTGGCCATGGGGCCTCAATATTGAAACGCATTTGGGTCTCTTTCAAAACTCTTATTACAGGTGGTTCTCGACTTAGATGAAACTCTGGTGTGTGCATATGAGACATCCAGCTTGCCAGTTGTTCTACGGAATCAAGCCATAGAAGCTGGATTGCAGTGGTTTGAGCTGGAATGTGTTTCTTCAGACAAGGTCTTGTTCGTCATTTTATGATAAGAAAATTATATTGTATTGTTGACTTCGGGAAAGCATTTTGATTTGATTATGTTGGGGTTTGAAGGAATGTGAAGGAAACTCTAAGGTCAATTATGTTACGGTGTTTGAGCGTCCAGGGTTGGGTGAATTCCTAAAACAACTTAGTGAATTTGCAGACCTTGTGCTGTTTACTGCTGGCCTCGAAGGTTTGTCTGTTACTTCACCTGGAATTTGGCTTAGTATCTGTTCTTCCACCATTAAGTTTCTTGAAAGCTTAAATTGGCTTTCTAAGAATTTTTCAGGCTATGCTAGACCACTTGTGGACAGAATTGATGCAGACAGTCGATTTAGTCTTCGCCTTTATCGACCTTCAACAATTAGCACGTAAGCTCTTCATTTTGAGAGTGTCTTTTCCCTTGTTTACCTCAACCTTTTGACGAGTTCTGTGAAAACTGCATTTAACGTTTTACTCTTTATCCATTGAATATTTGCTTCTTTAAAGAAACATGTAAGCATATAGAGTCAAATTGCATGTTATTGTCTGCTTAAACTTGACAAATAAATGCTTCATAATTGGAAACTTTTGTGAGAAGCCATGCTTATCTTGATCTCATTCAGCTATCAATTAGTGATGGGAGATTTAGGTTATCCGTGTGCCATAGCATAGCCATGGACAGTCATAATTGGTCAATGCATACACAAGGAATGGTATCCCTCACAAAATGAGGGCCACGTGCTTGTGAAATTGTTACTTTTTGCTGGTCAATCTAAGGAATTATAATTTCCATGTCTAAAGAAATCTAGGCAGAACAGAGACCGATCAAAGCATTTTCATTTGCCTTCAAATTACTGGCTAGAATTGTGTGCATGCTAAAGCAAGCTTTTGAAGATTTCTTCTAATTATATGCACGATAGCTCAGCATTAAGTCAAACAATTCATTGTATTGGAACCATACTTGAGCTTGCAAGACTTGAAAATAGGCAAGTTATTCCCATATCCTGTGGAAAATAAACTATTTTTCTGTTATCCTCATTCTACATAAGGATATTCTCGTTATTTTATTGCACTGAGTTGAAATGGATCACCAATGATCTTAACATTTGTCAGCCGGACATTTTTGGTAATGACTGTTTCTTGCAAGTGCTTTGTTAAGACCTTGTAAGTTGGTGAATGGTTGAACATTAGGGGCTTAATGTGTGCATCCCCAAAGTAATTATAAAAATGAGCATGCTTTTCACTTACATGTACAATATAACTATAATTAATTTGGTGGGCATTTCTTGACTACACATGAAGCTTGAAGATTGCTGTTCCTTTGGAATGCCTCTGACGCTGCTATGAACAGGGAATACCGGGAGCATGTTAAGGATCTCTCCTGCTTAGCAAAGGATCCATGCCGGATTGTTATTGTTGACAATAACCCTTTCAGTTTCTTGTTGCAACCATTGAATGGTATCCCATGTGTGCCATTTTCTGCAGGACTACCACATGATACACAGGTATCAGGGTCTAAGTCAGTGAAATTTCAAGTCAATTATTGATCTTGTTTGTTCACATGCTTACCGCATTTTCTTTCTTCGTATGGGTCAATTAGCTTCTGGATGTGCTTCTTCCACTCCTCAAACACCTCTCTCAGCAGAAAGATGTGAGATCTGTGCTCTATGAAAGATTCCACATGCCGGAATGGTTTCAAAAGCAGGGGATTCCTGCTTCTGGTTGGACACGATAGCATAGGGATTGCGTGTAATGGAAGTCATCTCCCTTTCTTTGTACTATCCACAGAGTTGTTTCATTCAAAGGCAGCATCTTGTTGTAGGAGATCTCACCTGCTGTATAGGATTAACTTGCATGCCAGGGGCATTGATGAAAGGTAACGTGAGAAAGAAATTATCTTCTGCTTTGATTGATCAAATAGGTGCACCAAATTATGTCCGTAGAATTGTTTATACTTTTATTCTTATTGTAATATTGTTTATAGGCTTGTAGGCCTAGGGAAGATCTCCTTGGGCTGAAAGTACATTGTTCGCACGAATGTTGAACATAATCAGCGATAGATGATTATTAATCTTTGTCCTTTTTTTTTATCTGGGTACAAAACCCTTGCCCTTTTGGTGTGCTGTAATCTCTGTATGTATTTTCCGTTCTCCTTAACCCAGCCTTCGTTCGCTCTCAAGAGGATATGATACAACAACATGCTAAAAATCGTCTGGTGGCGTCTGCCCATGCAAAAAATGGAGAGTAGACAGTAGGTTTTTTTTTTTGTTTTTTTTCCCATTTGGTAGCCGACATCGTATTAGAAACTTGAGCCTTTTACTGCATTTGCATGTCCTAGCTAAGCACGGATATGTACCAAGCACTGCATACGCAAGAGCCAACTTTCAAAGAATTACAATTAACCATGTACCAGAAAAGAATTCTACAGTTAACTAGATATAAACCGTAGCAGATAATTCATCTTAAATAGATATTTTGAATGCTTTGAGTGCCCATTAGTTAAACGTTTAACATTACAAAGGACCCAAATTTGAATTACCGAGACGAGGGGCGCGCTTATGTACGAGGAAATGAATGATCACCCCGCCGTGATTATTCTCCAAAGGAAAAGGAAAATGAAAATAGTCACCTAAAAACGAGGAAGGGCATGGTAAGGTTGTAAATCCTCTATTATAATCTTCGCTTTTGCTCAGATAAAAACGTAGTCGGTGAATATTCGAGGGATCAAGTCAATCGAACACGCCGTTCGAAGAGGCGAGCGTGGAGACTTGCATCATTTCTCCTTTTTAGTCAACAGACAAGCCCCTCGCAGAAATAGTCAAAATACAGTCACAGCCTCCCATCAAGCAATCTCCCTTCTTAATTTCTTCTTGGCTTGGATCACAATGAATCTATTCAAATTTTGCCGATGGGCATATCAACCATTCGTTTTGACACATCTTGTAGCCGACAATACCAACGTTTAAATCCTCTGTTAGTAAATACAAACAGAGATTGATCCTTCCTGGTTGGGAGTGTCCCCTAACGTTTGGCAGAATTGTCAGCCAGATGCAAGTAATTCTGTTTGATTCTTGGTAAATGCTCTGATCAGTTGTACACACAGAAAGGAAGATTACAAGGGAAAACACAGAAACAGATTGATAATTTTATGCATTCTTTAAAACCCAAATCTATGAGAATCGGGTAGATAATCGCTACTATCATCCTTCAAAGAAAAATAATCTTTGGTGACCAGCTCGCTCATCAAACTCAATGTTCAATTTAATTTTAAAGACAACAGAAACTTTGGCCCAAGAGTGGTTAGATTTGCGGGTATCTTCTCAACTGTCTCTGCTCATCAACCTCATTCATCCAATCAGAGAGCCACAACAGACCCTTGTGACCAAAATATGTGGTTACCAACACAACCGATAAAATCACAGCTATTAGAAAAACCAACTTCCCCGCTCTAACAATTTTCTGCTCCAAACAAAAAAGGGTCATCAATGAACAAACTGAAAGCAGCAGTCTCAAATGGTTCACTTTTACTGCAAAATAACGCATTTTTGCACCTGACATTTTGAGTTCTGCTTTGTTTCATGTACCCTTTGTGGTCGTCTCCTTCGCTTTGTTGCCGGCTTCTCATTAATGGAATCCTTCTCCTTTATTAATAGCTTGGCAGGGCATCAGATTGCAGATCAAATAAAAAATGTCCCATTCAATAACAAAGCTATTGAGATCATCTTTTAGTTGACAATGCTGCAGACTAAGCTAAAGCCAGCAGAAACACAATAATCCTGGCCAAAAATAAAGAGTACCTCCAAGTCTTTGCATTTTCGTATATGCAGTTCCTGTTCCACAACCTGTACTTTCCTCTTGCAGTTAGAATCACAAGGTAGAAGTCCAAGACCAAAGTTGGTTTTGGACAAATCTTTGGGATTGCGACCTGCTTTGTGATAGGCTGCTTGAACATCTTGGCATAGCCACTCCTTTTTCAAGGTTTTACATTGACAACGAACAGTAACCTTCAAAGGGAAAAGTTAACATGAAAAATATCAACTAGTAGATGGAAAAATATCACTTCTCAACAGATGCTGTAAGAAGAACGTCCCACCTTCGGTGACTTTAAGTCACCAACCTTGGAGCAACTTCTGTGAACCTTTGCAAATAAATGTTTCAGCTTTGTTAAGATATAGTGTTAAGTTCTCCACGTTCAAGTTGTAACTCTTCACAACATCACATTTGTTCAAAAAGTTACCCAATATAAATTAAAAAATTAAAACCCTTTTTTTTCTACAGAGAGGGAGAGATAAACACTCATATTTACAAAGTTATACAAAAGCTCACAAGCTTGGTAACCTCAAGTCAACAAAGATTTTCACAACAAATAATGGGCGTGTAGAAAAGCAAACAATACACTTAACCAACAATTTCTATGGTGAGTCAATAACAATCATTACCTTTTTACTGCACTTGTCAGGTGATGGGCATTGATCAGGATGGCAAGTCACTGGGCATAAATGTGTACAATTGGGCAACTTCCTGCAAGACTAATATCATAGCATCCTCAAAGGTACATTACCCAAATGCATCATACCAAATCATTGACAAGATCACATCATCAAATTTAGTGGCAACTAAAATGCCCTGACATATGTGAGGGCCCTGAAAATTGCTCATGGAAGTTACATAGCAATTTGAAAGATATCACATCATTCAAAGCACCTAAGATTACTCACTATCATGTCCTCCAACAATAATCATCCAAGTAGATATTCCAATGGTCAAGCAAGGAAATTCAAATAATCTCAAAGTAATTGAAAAAAAAAAAATTGTGTATTACCTGTGGCATGGTCCACCGCAAGAACGAACAGTCATTCGCTCCTTTTCTGATAAACAATTGTAGTTTATGCATTCAAAAACATGGACCATAGAACCACAATGACATGATCGTTTGACAAGCACTTTGCATGGAGGGCACTCCCCAGGATGACATGGCAGTGGGCAGGGATGCGGACAGGAGGGCTTCCTTTCCTGAACAAAGCATCAAACAACATAATCAGTGAACTTTGAGACCAACTAATGTTGCTGAAGTGAGATGGCTCGGGTGTACCAAAACTATTTTGGGAACTTATTTGCTCATGGCACGTTGTAAGCAAGTGAAGTAACTTACACAGATAAAGATCAAATAAAAAGACAGAAATAGAGTATACACAATAATATAAACTTAGCACCTTCTCACAGGAAAGATGACAGTCTTCACAAGAATCACCTATTTTGTCCTGAATTGACAATGTTGAGGACTGGCTCATTAAAGTGTGGCAAGTTTTTGTACAATAGTGATTGCCGCAAGGAAGAGCATTGCCACACAAATTGTCACACGAAAACTGACTTTTATCCGAGCAGACCATCTGATATGACAATAAAAAACCCCAATCCCAAAAACTATTATGAAAAATCCAGCAGTAATATAATAACTGTAGAAAAATTCAGTGTAGAATTTTTTTGTTTGGTCCGTTAAGAGGCCCATTAAGCCATGAGCTACACCATAAGGGTAGCTCTCCCTATTCTTATAAACCCCATATCACTCTTCTCAGGATTAAAACCCAAGATCTATAAGATAAAGGTCTAAGTTTTCAATCATTGGAGTGTCCTCTAAGGAACAGCATAGATTTTTTTTTTGGCCGCCGCGCGGGGGGGGGGGTGGGGGTGGGGGTGGGGGGGGCGCAGCAAATGTGTATCAATAAAAGGATGCACACAACCAACCATCCTCTCTGCTCCAATGTGCTGGCCCACGCATGATCTCCAAACAAGTTCTGGGCAAGGCAGGCATGGAGATCCTGGAGTAGCTTCACTCTGATGATTTGATTTCTTTTTCTTTGGCTTCAATGTGAATTCAGGATTAGGAGGAGGTCTTGGACCGTGACACCTAAAACAATGAAACAGACAGGGTAGTTGAGCAAGGGCAGACATCTACAATTACCTCTAACTAAAATTATCAAGAAATTGACAATGGACATGTGGATTTTCATACCTTAATTTGCACTTATGGCCACAAGGGTATTCTTCATCACAAATCAGCCGACAAAGGGGACATGCTCCATAATGACATCTATGTGGCTGGACAACAACACATGTAAAATTGGTCATAACCTACTTGAGAAAGATATGCTAAGGACTATGAACTAAACAAAAGTAATAATGGTTACATGTATGAAAATGAAAATTTAAGAGTAATGGCAAAAAAAGCATGAGTGACCTGCTAACTGCAAAGGAATTTCATATATGTAAATTCCATCATACATTTCAAATTCTGAGTAAGATATTCTTAAGGTTCAATGATGAACATGCACATGAAGTTGAAATTGGGAATTGATCTCAGTTTAGAAATCTGATTGTATGGCATACATTTCAAAAAAGTTTGAATAAAAATATAACTCTAAAAACACTCGGTTGGCCCCATTTCAAGCTAAAGCGTGCTACCAACAGTACCTTGCAAGTTGATTCATGCCTGCACAGAGGACGTATGCCACAGGTTTTAGGACATCTAGGAGGTTTTTGGTCCATCTCAGTACCACAAGGAACCTAACAGAAAATCCACATGAAAGTACAGATGTAATTCTCAAGCATTATTACACTGATACATATACAAGTGTAATTCTCAAGCATTAACACGCTGAGACATATTTGAAGAAAGAGAAAGAAAAGTAAAAAAATACAGTACACCAAACATTTAGGATTGGAATGGTTTTCAGAGACTCCATTCCAGTTATGCTGAAATAAGAAAGAACATGGTTCTTGCAATGTCCAATCTTATTCACAGCAGTCATTTAGACCTATATGATCTCATTTAAAGATGATGTAGAGAATTACAAATAAGGTTTTCAAATAATCTATGCGAAATAAGGTTCATAAGACCAACCACTTACATCAAAGTGAGTCTCACCGCATGCACATGAGATTGTAACCATCAAAGGGCAAGGAGCACAGGCACCTCTACAAGAACAAAACCAATTATCAAAATATATTGCCTAGAATATACCTATTCTGTCCCAAACACAGCTTCTTATCAACTAAATGATAATAACTTAAGAACATGAACTCATCTGAAAGACCAAGATTCATTTTTAAAATCCAAATAGATTTATGTACAATGTTTATGAGAAAATATCAGTAACAAAGGATGGACCCAGAGGAGCTGTATTGCACATGTTACAATTCAAACATAAGTTAGATGTAAATAAAGATTGATGGGAGTAAACATACTGATGGCACGGAGCAGGGCACTTGTGATTCTTACAACGAAGTCTTTTGTTACAAACCTGCAGTTCAGCAAATTATCTATGAACCTCACAGATAATGGATGGCATGAACAAGAAGCAAGAAGGGATCATAAGTGCACCTCTCCGCATGGTGGACAGTCACCATCACAGCAACGACGTTTGCAAGCATGCCGTCCACAATCTCTCACTTTCTGGCACTTTCTCTCACATGCCAAATTTTGGTAGCAAGGAACCTAACTTAAATTCAGTTAAATCTTCCCAATTTGGAACCTTATGCAAGTTTGGTGCATGCAGAATACACTTGACAGTGCTAAAGCTAATTACATCATTAATCATACTGCATTCCTGCCTAACATAAGAGAATGATATTTACACTGCAATAGCAAAGCTTATGAGAGACCTTATTATCGATGTACCAAGAAAAAAAAAAACACATTAATGAGAGATCATAAAATGGCCTTCTAGCAATGCAAACATTACCTCTTTCCTTGAGCCACCACAGCGGCAAGACTTGGTGATGACAATTCTACAAGTCTCAATGCAGGGTCCACGGTGGCATCTTTCATGGCACCTATGGAAACCACAACTCAACATTTTATCACAAGTAGCACCACATAAGGGCACAACAACATCACAAGGAATTCCTTCATGGACTCTCTTTCCACATGGGCATGTCCTCTTTCCCTGAAGAGGACACTCCCCACACTCCCCTGAATGACACCCCCTCTCGCAAACATGCTTTCCACAGTCCAGCGGTCTCTTGCACGGATTCTCACACAGGAAATCCCTCTCACAACACTCCCTCTCTTCCTGTTTCTTCCCACAACGGCACCTATAAGCCCCCTGCTCACAGCAAGGCGGGCAAGGTCCATCATGGCAAATTTCTTTACACTTATGAGTCCTACAATCTAACAATTTGTTGCATACATTGCTACACGAAAACAGTCTATATGCACAACGCCTGACGTCTTCAATTTTCCCGCAAAAGCACTTGGCTTTCACCAGTTTTGGACAGGAAGGGCACGGGCCCGGATGACACAGCAATAAACAAAAATGGCCACAATGGTTTTTCAAGGGACGATCACAGACTTCACCGCAAGAATGCGGTAAAATCCAAGGGTTATCATCCGGAGGATATTCGAGTTTACCACAGAAACAGACGTAGGTCTTAGGGATTTCAGATTTTGAATAGGAGGATCTGCATTTGGGACAATTCCACGTGGAGATCTCAGCGGCTTTGTCCGCCGTAATGGGGAGGCGCGTGGTTGCACGCATGGCGGAGAGATCGGATGCCTGGCGGGCCCAGGACTGGATGCAGAATAGGTGGAAGACGGCGTAGCATAGGGAAGTGCAGGACCAGGTGGGATCGGAGGGCTTGATGCGCTCGAGGCATATCAGGCATGACAGGGCGCCGGAGGAGGAAGAGTTCAGAAAGGATTGGATTTTCGAGAGGTCTTGCGGCGTCGGAGCGATGGCGTGTGGCGATTGGCTTTTGCTCGTGTGTTCAAAGTATGATCTAAAAATGGAGTCCGAGAGATCGGTGTGGCGGTGAGATTCGGTGTGGGGGGAGTGGTCGGAATCTGAGTCCGAATCTGAAAAAGCTTGCTGGCAGCTGGCGGTGGCGGCGGACATCCTGGGTGTATGGAAACGTCCTTGACAAGAGTAGTCTAATCTATCATATCGCTCTCAGAGCTGCGGTCCCGTGCGGCCACATTCCGTTCACGTCTGTAATTTGACAGAGATTCAAGTTAATTGAGGAGGAGGGGTTAAAAAATTAAAAAAAAAAAAAAGAAATTAAATTGGAGTGGACCTCAATTTCGTGAAATTTAAAAGTAAATAAAAATGTGAGTTATCCTATTCTTTCCCCCTAAACTTCTCATTTAGATTACACGAATACATCCAGAGAAGAAAAGGAGAGATGAAGAGTTATGCCCAAAAAAAAAAAAAAAGGAAAAACTTTTAACGTTTTTATTATGTCGAGAAAAAATTATTTACTTCAATTAAAAATTTATTTGTGTTCATGTTATTAATTTAAAACGAATATCTATATTCATAAAATGTGCATGTTACCCTAAAAAAAACCTAGCAGGAACTTTAACACGAGTAGTTGGGAGAAAACTTCAAAATTCCATCCCACGTCCGAAGCTTATCTAATGTTCTCCCCCAAGGGGCACATTCAGGTCTGAATCTGATTTGAGTTACTCTTATGTTGCATGATGACATATCCTGTTAGGCAAATATAGACTATATTAATTCAAAATCAAACGTTGAAATTTCTTTTGTCGAGATGAGTTGAACTTCTTTTTTTTTTTGGTGATTTTTTTTCCTTAAATTCAGGTTTACAATCAGCAATTCATTTAGACTTGACGTGATGAGATATGTTGTTGGTAACATAGGAGGAGCTCGTTTGCCAGTTACCATAGAATGTAACACTTGAATTTTAATTAAAAAAACCTTCATACATCGAAATTGTGGTTTCGTAGCTGCCTTCTTACTAGGACTAGGAGTCTAGGAGTTACCTTACAGCATTAATTTACTTGCATTAATATTCTTTTGACAGGTTGACTTACTTACATCAACTTCTTTTGTAGGATAAGTTACAAGCTTCAGATGAATGACAGACATGAAAGAATAAAGAAAACGAAACTTGAAAAATTGACAAATGGGGTTTATTCTCTTCACCAGCCAAAAACCATACTGTCGCTGTAACAGCAAAAACTCTCTAATCACAGGAAAATAGATACAACATATAAACTCACTCTTTACAAGCCAATAACAGCAAGGCAGACGTTACTGAATCACAAAGCAATGTGGATCTTCAAGTGACAACCCGCACACAACAACATCAATTAGAGCAACGTGGCTTTAAAAAATTTGTACATGCCATAGTAGGGTGGAACTGCTAATTGTTTCAAACAAATTCAAAGTGCATGAGGAGCTTTACAGTATTATACTTCTGCCCCTTATGGTTGTGGAGTGGAACTGCTCGAATCCCTCCTCTTAACTCCCACACAGGAAGGCATGTTTGGCCTCCAAAGTCATCCTTTTCTGACATGTCATACTCATGAACTTCGATCCGAAGCAAAGCCAGTTCTGGAACAGTTAAAGGGAACGCAAATTCCTCATTCCAAGCAGGTATCCAGTTGTCCTCTAGTGTCTTCGTCTTCTTCATTACACTATCAGCAGGGACCCCAGCAATCCCCACCTGCACAATGAAAAAATCAAGTCATAGCTCACATGATCCTTACCAGAAGGAAAGATTAAAATTGCCAATGCACAATGATGGGGTAGCCAGGAAGATTAATTGAGCTAAGCAGTCATAACCACAAGGAAACTGTGAACCAGGGCACAGATTAACTGCAATCTTATGGATTATAACAGCAAGGAAACCAGCTGTTGTTCTGAAATTTTCAATTTACCAGGGGATCTTGATAAGGAATGGAAAATATGATGAACACCAATGAATTGTTAATTATGCCCATCAAAATGACATATTAAATTGCAATCATTCATCAGAAAAGGCGAAAAGCCAGAGAGTTTTATCTACTTACCCTTGCATAAAAATCTGGCGGGGAAAATGCATCGAAATGTGTGTGATGGAAATCAAAGTACCATCCTTCCCCCATGAATACTTTCACCTATTCAGCAAGAAGAGATTACTTTATTGTCAAGAGAAAATTAGGAGGGGATTTGAGGGGAAGGCTGAATGAATCAAATCTAATCAATCACTGTAGCAATAGAAGCACTAACCTTCAATGTTGTCTTCACAGGCAACGTAGCCCTGGGATCAAATACCTCACCGTCTGGACCAGACCTTAACAGAAAATCTGGTTTCTTCACATACCCACACCCGCCATTGGCTCTGAACATTCCTTGCATCAACCAAAGTGATCTTCCATATCCCTACACTTGAGCAGCCTGTTTTTAGCACTTGGCAGAGCAAAATGAAAAAAGATAGATTGAATACTTGGTTAATTAGTCAAAGACTGTAGACCAATTTTCATCTCCATGCACAATTTTTGATCTAATCACTAAATTATGCTTAGTGGTTGATTAATGGCTTAGAACAATGAAGCAAAACTTATAAGGCCAAACTGTTAAGCAATATAATGATGCAAAGCCACGTGTTCATTCATCACATCATCTCACTGATTTCTTAAGACAGCTTTGCAAAAAATCTTGAGTTGGATAAAGCTGTAAAATCACAGACCTGCATGTTAAAAGCAACCATTTGAGCTCCATGCATCCACCCAATCAATGGGTTGTAGTTGGATGAGTCAATGCGAATACCTTTTGGATAGACCCTAAGGATGTTCCTCTGGGTAAACCTATGCAGGAAACCAACCATTACACCTTGTTAGAACTTGGCCATCTAACAAGTCATGATCAGAGTACATATGTAATATGATATGTACGATGGCAAGCGTACACAATACTTGTGAAGACAAACACAAAACTAGACTAGCTAACTACAATTGTAATAGACCATATAATGCCTGGCCAACAGTTGGAACTGGGAAAATAGTGATTCTTGATGTACCCCTTCTCTTTTCTTTGGTCCATTAGGAGACTATTGGACCATGGGCTACACAATAGAGGTAGTCTGCTGCTGTCCCATGAAACTTATATAACCCACTCAGTAATTCAAACTTAAGACCTTCAAAATGGAAACTTTAAAGTTCTTAACCATAATGGCTGTCTCATTGAGGATGTTGTGCATCTCAACAAAACATATATATATATATATATATGTACCCATAAGACATCGTTAATATGAGCTCCAGCATTACTAGGCTTATGTGATAATTCTCACATTGTCTAGTCTAGCAGCAAGCTTTCATATGAAACAGGCATTTAAACAGTTGCCAATGGCTTCATAAAACATAATGCATTTGTTAATACCTGACAATTTGCTTTCCATGGGTTTCCATGGCCTTTTCAAGTTGTTGCTCGCTTAAGCTAAGTCGTCTCACTTTATCAGGATCCACTTTTAGACATTCATCTAATCCACCTTTAGGCTTCCCAGCATGAATGGCAATTAAACGTTTATACAGTGGAGCTACAATTTGCTGTGACTTTGTATCGTCTTCATCAAGATCTTCCTTGTCATCATCATCCTTGTTCAATTCCTCCAACTACAAGAAGGTAGGTAAGGAAGAAAAAATAGAAAAGCATGATGTGCTAAAATTGTGATACACTTCTTCACGCACCTTTTCATCATCTAAACTACTGCCTTTAATGTCAGAGACCTCTCTCCCCCAAGCTTTTTTGTCACCTGCATTGCTCTTCTGTGAATCCTCTTTCTCCTTAATTTCCTTGGCTTCAAGATATTCTTTTGGTGGCTTGGTTGATATGATTATGCGTTTCTTCAGAGAGTCTGGGGAGGGAAATTCCTCTAAGCATTCTGAATCAGGAGCAAACAGGATATCTCCAAATGTTTGGGTGACCATCTAGATAACATCCAAGAGTAGAAAATCGTTAAACTCTAAAGGCTTCAAATCCAGCAATCACGAAAGACTCACCTCAGCCACTTTAGCCTGAAGATCTGCAGTAAGATGGTCTTCTAAAGTTATAACAACAGGATAATCAGATGCGGTAAAGGCATGCTCCTTGATAGACCTCAAACATTTGATAAGTTCTACAGGAGAAGTCAGTGTCCTACAAGGAGGAAATAGTTTCAATGCATGATTCATTAGTATGTACCCCAGGTTGGAGGTGTTAAAGAATGCTATCACTGAGCACAAGGACTTAGAACACTAAACATAGATATTCAATTGCTCAATGAAAACATTAAACACTGTCTTTCCACATTTATGCAACGTGCAAAAAGTAGCAGCACATCAGACACTATTAAACTTATTCCCGGTAACTTTAGTCACATTAAGGAGAACGAGGACAAAAATAAACGGGAGAACATTAAAGCCAGGAGATTATATCAAGGATTATAATTATCCTTCATTTTATTTTTGGAGTGGCAACTAAATAACCTGGCATCCACATTAGGGAAACTAACAATAGTGTCAGAAAAGCATACCTTCCGTGAAGAACATGCACATCGTCCTTGTTGGAATTTGGCCATATATCCAATTCAATAACTCTAACACCTTTCTGCAGTGCATGTATGATCGGGACATCACTGCAATCACTACTAAGTTGATTCCCGGTCAGATAGGAATTATGGCCAGTATAAATGAAATAGTGTGATAAGGGAGCAGTCATATCATGATGCACCTGAAACAACAAAATTGCATATAGGATTTGTGAATATGAAAACTATCAGAAATTCTACAAACAGACAGAGCAAACACGAACGATCTCACGTTTGTATAAAGTGGATCGTCAACATAAACCAAAACCCCAATAAAAGCATCTGCCACAATTGTCAGCAGTATAATGAAATACCACTTAAACATTTGCTCCAAATATAGAGAAAAATTGAACCGTGATAATCTATACCACGGGATGCTTCGAATTGTAAAAGAAAAGGCATTTAATAGGCAAATCACAAGAGCCATGATTAATGACCGATTAATGCCAGTTGATTAGCGACTCCATTGACAGAAAAAGAAATCAAAATCTTGATATTTAAACAGCCTTTTTACATGTTTTACAGACAAAGTAACACAAGATCTTTAGTTGTCGACGATGTTTCGTGATACGGAAAAGTACGCCAAGTACCCATTTAGCTACTTGTATCACAAACACGAAATACCAAAAAAGAGAACACGACAGAAGTCTATCTATTCTGGTTAGTCAAAACAGGAAAAATTAAAACGAAAAAACAGAGGCCAGACCAAAAAAAAAAAAAAGAAAAAAGGAGAATAATTAAAAGAAATTACTCCGAGCTTGGGATCGAGAGGAGGGTTAGTGTCCCCGAAAAGATACTTGAAGAAGGCCTCGAGATTGAGACCTTTGCGGTGGAAAATGTTCAGGTACTTGAGCTCGTGGAGGTTATCAAAGATTGACTGCGCATCCTGTAAAGTGGCCTTTTCTTGTTTCTGGATCTCAATCAAGAACCTGTGGAGGTGATCAACGGTCATGATGCCATTCTCCGAGTACTGACCAAACAAGGCCTTGATCTCCTCCGGCGCCTCCGTCGCCGCCAGCTTGAACCTCCTCCGGAAACAGAAGCACACTTTGTAAGTCTGCTTGGACATTACTGGAAAGAAAAGAAATCGAGAGAGAGAGAGAGAGAGAGAGAGAGAGAGGGAGGCAGCAGGAATTGTAAGAAATTTTGAGGGAAGGAGAGAGATTGGTTCGCTGATGTTTATAGTTTGGTTTGGTCTGTTGTCGGAGATTGGGAAGAGATGGCGTGGGAGAGATCGACGGTGAGAATGTCTACGATTAACTTGAGAAACAAGTGGAATTTCCAGAAAAATTTGTCGGGACCTCGCTGTGATTCCCAGGTAGACTTTGGCATATATGCTTTATTACAAAAATACGCAAAATGCATAAAAAAATCAATTTTTTATAATTATTAATTATAATAAATATTTTTATATATAATAATTAATTATAATTTATAATTATTATAAGCTAATATTTATTTCGGCTTTTCTTTTCACTTATATTTTTAATTTTTTTTTTTTTGACATATTTGGGTTGGACAAAATTATCGAAAATGCTAGTCTTAGAAGTTGAAATGAAAACAGAAGAGAAGGCCTTCACTGAACGAAGTGTTGATATTTTTTTAGAAAAACAAAAATTTATGGTTGAAGATAAATGTTAAGATATTGACATAAACAGTATTAGGTGGAATTTTATTATTATTATTATTATTATTATTACTATTATTATTTTAATGTAAAATAAATAAATAAATTGACGGACCCAAACCCCATCTTTTAATGATTGCACTTACGTTTCTTTTTGGTGTATGATTGGGTTGACGTTTGGAATTGGGAATACACCATTCCAAAGGTGAAGGGTCGGTCCCCCGCCTCACATCTGACAAGGCTACGAGGTCGCCTGTCAAATACCTTGCGGGGAGACACAGCTCTGGCGGTTTTTCCATCATAAGCTGCTACCCGAGTCATCCTTTTTTTTTTTTTTAAATTTAATTTATTTATTTATTAATGAAAGATAGTTCACCGAAGGAATGGTAGGACTGTGTAACGAATTTCCATTAATGTTATATCTCACTACCGTGCTTTAGAGAGATTATTTTTTAATTTAATTATCTTTTTATAATAATGCAATGAGAATATTATAATAAAACTCGAGAAATTTCTGTTTTACAGTGAATCCACCTCATCAGAGAGCCTTTCCATACAAGACTTTTTCTTTTTCTTTCTTGTTTAGGTGATCAAAATAAAGAGCTTTATTTATGACACACAAAGCAAGTTAGCCTTTTTTTTTTTTCTTCTCTTTTTTGAGGGAAAGTTAGCTTATAAATTAGATCTAACACATTCTCATAAACCTTATTCGCATGAATTTTTTTTTTTTCCGTGATCGAGATATTGTCGCCTCACCAAATTGCATAAAAAGGTCTCGGCATGATAAGTCAACTAAAAAATTCATGATATCACACTGAACAAAATAGCTTTCAAAATTGGACCGTTTCAAATTATTCAAGTGGAATTGACCAGCAAATATTAGATAATCTTGAAATCAATTATCCATGGTCACATCATCGTATTCTTTTTTTATTCATCGAAATTAAAGCCTATATTTTGTGGTAATCTCAGAGAAGTGTAATTTGAATCATAACCACCCTGAGAAATTTGCTTTGTGGCCGACCGAGCTAGGATTATTTGTTCATCGTGTCCTATTAAATGATCTTATTAAATGTAAGGCTTTATGTACAAAGGTATTGCATTTAATATTGTCCATTTTACTTTGGCTGCATAAACACAAAGGAAAGATGCAAAAGTGAAATAAAAAGAAACAAAAAAAGCAAAAAGATTTTAGAAACCGTGACAAGAGAAGAGGGAAGGGGCAAACTTTGTCCATAGCTTGTAGTGGCCATAACAATAAAGGCCGTGGCAATAAATCCGCCGCTCTCTTTTCTCTATTATTTCCTTCCAGCTGGGAAGAATTTGTATCTTATCGCCATGCTTTATTTATGGCTGTTGGTTGGGTTCTCAATTCACTTTTTACTTTTCTATAAATCAGTTTCTCTTTCTGTAACAGCTGTAATGTCCACGTTAAGGGACCAATACGATTCCTTGCAATATGTTTTTGTTTTTGTTTTTTTGTTTTTTTTTTTTATCGTAGCTTAGCTGCCCTTTTTCCTCGCTGCACACACACACAAAGCCTCTGTAATCTGTATGTAGCTAACCTAGGGCAATTTACACTTGTAAGTACAACTGCTGAGATTGCATAGGAACAGGAGAATGCAATACCCAGGATGAATGGTTATCCAGGTCACACGAACTGAAACCGAACTAGAAGCCTCACGTTCTTGAGTTTCTCTCCCTTCTTATCATGAAGGGGAACTGACCGGAACCCAGGTCTTAGCTCAGAGACAGGCAGACATGTTTGCCCACCGAAGTCATCTTTCTCAGACATGTCATATTCTCGTACTTCAATCCAAAGCAATGCCAACTCGGGAACGGTCAAGGGGAATGTGAATTCCTGATCCCAAGCTGGACACCAATTGTCCTCTCGTATCTTTGTTTTCCTCTTGGCAGCATCAGCTGGTACCCCAACAATGTGAACCTGCCAATGATTCATTAGTGCTGTTGCATCTGCTAGTTTCAGCAACTTAAACAAGAAAACAATGTATTAGAACTTGAATTCCAGGTAGCCTGTGAAACCAAGTTTTGGGAACAGTTTACATTAATTTGTCAACAAATGGCATCGTCTTCATCAAAATAGGTTAGCTGTCCATTTATTGTTTATTGTGTATGACAATTTCTTCAGCTACAATGTGAAAAGAATAAAGAAGGATGCTCATCCATTGCTTTCAATGAGTTGAAAGAATCAGTTGAATAGCTGCAATACAGTGAGCATGGTATAGAACATGGCCTTACTTATTGGCCAAGGCGAAAAACCATAAATGCAAAATCCAGGGCAAATTCAGCAAAACATATGAGGAAGTTCTTCGGAATACTGCAACTTTGGCTAACTGCGAGATCATTTGGCATCATAATTTTACTATTTCAAGTTATGAATGCTCATGATCAATCCAACTAACCTTCGTGTAAAAGTCAGGGGGAGAATATGTGTCAAAGTGTGTGTGGCTGAAATCCAGACGCCATCCATCACCTAAATACACTTTTACCTGTAATTGATAAAAAAAAATTCTAAGAAGAGGTCACTTGGAAAGCAAAATCTATTTTCTATATTTAAGAAAAACTCACCTTTAATGTTGTCTTCACCATCAATGACTTTTTAGGATCAAATACCTCATTGTGTGGACCTTTCTCCATTAAAAACTCAGGTTTTTTCACATAACCACACCCTCCATTGGCCCTGAACATTCCATGCATTAGCCAAAGTGATTTTCCGTATCCCTGTTAAAGGAAAAGATATGAATTTCAAAAATTTACTTGGTGGAATTCCTGCAACAAATCCTATTGCTTATATCTCCTCAAAAAGCCACGAGGCCAGACACATCAAATGGAATTGCTAGCTAATTATCTAATTGTAAACATTGCCTTGACAATCTTAAGGAACCCATGCTTTGTGTTAGCCTCTTAAAATTAGAATGGCTTCTTAATGAAGGTAAATTCCTTTATTACTTCTGTGATTTCAACCAAACCTGCATATTAAATGCAATCATCTGAGCTCCGTGCATCCATCCAAGGAGAGGCTTGTAATTGGATGAAGTGATTCGTGTTCCCTTGGGGTAAATTCTCAGAATATTCTTCTGCGTGAATCTACAAGTACAACAGCATGTATTAGTATTAGTTATTTTCCTTGAATGTGAGACACAGCTAGCCATGGAAACTTCCATCACGCATCCATCAACAGTGATGTCCAATTCTCACCTCACTAGATCACTGCCATTAGATACAGCAGCTTTTTCAAGTTCCTGTTCGCTCAAACTGAGACGTCTAACTTTATCAGCTTCAACAGTCAACACATCTTTCAAGGGACCTTTTGGTTTCCCAGCATGGATTGTTATTAGACGCTTATATTCAGGCGATCCGAGTTGTCCTGGTTTATTGTCAAATTCGCTGAAGTCATCATCATCTTGATCACTGCCACTCTGCAATTTGTGGAAAAAGTTAAATGAACACCTTGGAATCCAATATTGACCAGATAAAGTTCATCCTCCGCTCACCACATCATCAGCTTCTGCTTCAGCTGGGGTGTGTGGCGTCCATGATGCCTCCTCTTCATCTTCCGAGGAATTCCTCTCGTGAGGTGAGAAAGCACCCTTCTGCTTGATGCCGATAGACTCAAGGTACTCTTTTGGTGGCTTGGTTGAAATGATTATTCGATGTTTCAGTGATTCTGGTGAAGGGAGTCGTACTAAGCAATATGACTCAGGATAATACAACATTGCTCCAAATGTTTGAGTAACAATCTACATGAAAAGTCTATTGAAATTAAAATGAATTGAAAGCTAAGCAGCTGCTTTAAGGAACATCAACCATAGAAAAGATTGAAAGCTAACCTCTGCAACTTTAGCCTGAAGTTCTGGACTGAGATGGTCTTCTAAAGTTATAATGACTGGGTAAGGAGAACAAGCAAAAGCATAGTCTCTTATAGACTTTAGGCATTTGATGAGAGATACTGGTGAGGTCAAGGTCCTACATTATCCACTCAAATAATGTCAAGTAAGTGATTAACTCTGCTCAGACTTATGAATTTGTTATAAACAGCATATCTGCACATAGATATGCAGAAAGGAAAGTGATAAGCTTAAAATGCTAAATAGGAAAAATTATTCACACCTTCCATGAAGAACATGAATCTCATCTTTGGTTGAGTTTGGCCACAAATCTAGTTCAATCACTCTCACTCCCCTTTGCAAAGCCTTTACAATAGGTACCTCACTACAATCACTGCTCAATTGATTCCCAGTTAGGTAGGAATTGTGTCCTGTATATATGAAATAATGTGACAATGGAGCGGTCATGTCATGGTGTACCTGGAATCACATATAATTTGTCAAGGGCAAAAACAACCAAATACAAACATATTCAAAACGTTTCAGCATACTCCTCAAGCCTGTGGAACAATTGTTTGACAAGAATGTGTGATTTATAACCCAAAAAAAAGAAAAAAAAAAAAGAATTAATGCATAGACTACTGCTGCACACACGACAAAAGGTTGTAAGGTAGTATTTGCCCACTGATATATGGATTATAAACCAATAGTGGGCTTGATAGACTGTATTTTCATGCAATTATCAAGTTCTAAATACCAGGCAATATCCATCAGCTTACACTCAAAAGATCCTGTAAATAGAACAATCGGTGTCTGAATTTTTTAGAGAGTGAACTTATGGGCAGTTGTCAATTCAGTCATCAACCACCAACTATAAAAAAGTTGAATTATTCCGGCCATCCAGGCTTCTGGGTGTTATACCTCAACCTGGTTTATTCAATTCTAATTGATGTAGAAACTAGCTATTGTTCTATTTTATACAATTTTGACTAAACTTTCAAATTTCCTGTTCTCAACATCTTCAAATTGAAACCTCTATCCCAATAACTAAAATCTACAACGAACGCAAAATCAAAAGACACAATGGACCCATTTGAAGCTTAAGAAATTATAACTGCATTTTGGAGCGATTAAAAATATGGCACTCCATTCTCCATCACAGATTCTTGGACTATCAGCTTCAAGATAAAACATAAAGATTATTCAAAAACAATTCATTTTCTCACACAAAAATGTTTCTTCATCTACCTCCTGATGTTAAGAACATCCTAAGCACTGCGTTTTCTTGAATAACACGTGCGTGTGCGTGTGCGTGTGCGTGTGCGTGGTTCGTGAGCGTGCGTGTATATATATATATATATGCATTTAAACGTAAGCACAGAGAAGAAAAGAGGGGGAGCGACCTGAGAGAGGACAGGTCCGTTAAGATCATCATAAAGCAAGAAATGGAAAAAATCATCGAGATTAAGGGCGTGTCTGGTATATCTGGTAATGTGATGCCGCCGGTTTATGACTTCCTCCATGATCCTCTCGGTCGCCGGCATGGTTCGGTCAATCTCTCCCTGGTGCAACGCCAGGAAGCGACGGAGCTGATCGGCCGTCATGTGGGCCGATCCCCGGGAGAACTTGGCAAAAGCTTCTTTGACGTCGTGGGGCGGCTCCGCCTCCGTGATCTTGAACTTCCTGTTGAAGATATTGAACATCTTGTAATTGTAGCTCCCCATTTCCTCATTGCGGCTCCCCATTATTAATTCCCTCTTTTACCTTTTCTTTTGCGTTCTTTTCTTTTCTTTTCTTTTTCTTTTTGGGTGGTTTGCTGGATTTTTTTTTTTTTTTGTCGTTGACTGATCCTAGGATTTGGATTTGGATAAAAAAAAAAAGGGAAGAAGAGATTGTGAGAATGCTGGAGAGAGAGATGGATGGAGACTCTGGAGCGAGTGCCGACAAAACAGGAGAGTTTGAAGCTCTATCGTTAAGAGTCTATGAAAAACTGAAAAGTGAACGACCCAAACGGCCATGTGGCTTCTCTTTCTCTAACTCCTTCTAACTTCTTATTGATGTTTTGTCTGCCTCTGATTTTATTGTTTCCCTGTGAAATGGGAAAACGGATATAATATATATATATAATTTTTATTTTTTTATTCTTAATGATTATACCTTCCCTGTTTTCTGTTATCTTTGAGAAACCTATAAATTTTCATTTAAAAAAAAAAAGTACCACTAAGTCAATATAAATTAATGAAGTTCAAGTAGAAATAATTTTTTAAAAATAAATTTAATTAGTTATTTTTAATAAAATATAAAAAATTAATTCATTATTTTATATTTGACTCTTGAAGTTAGTAAGGGCCTTGTCTGCTAACTCAACCCTTACTTGCCTGAAAAATAAAATTAAAGTTAGTAACTTGTATTTTCAATCTAATCGGAAAATAATTTAAACTTGAACAACTAAAAAATTTTAGGGTCTAATCGCATAAAATTTGAGTCAACTACATGTTAAATACTTTTTATTACAGAGAATAAATAAAATAAAATAGAATATTATTATATTTAAATTATGGGTCTTATCTAAAATATAATTTTTACAATTTTAATTATCAAATTTATTATTTATTATTTTATTTAATAATTTATTTTTATATTTTCATTTTACTTTATTTTTCTACATTACATTTATGTTATATAATTTTTGTTTTATTTCATATGTATTTTAAATTTTTTATTTTTTATAACTATTTATTATTTATGTTATTTATAAATAATATATATAATTAATGGTAGAATATAAAAATTTAGTTACTCTTACTTATTATATTATAGGCTTATATACTTTTTTTCAGACAAGTTAATATATATAAAATAAATAAATAAATAATATATATTTTTGATATATTCTGATATATAATAAAATAAAAAATTGATTAAAAATAATTTCGAAAAACTAGTGGTAAGCCCTTCGATTGACCATAACCCAAAAATGGTCCACTCACAAGAAGCGACTATACCTGAACTCAGCGACCCTGCCCGTTCGATGCAATTAAATGTTTTAGTTTGTGGCCATAATGAACGGCCATGATCTGGCTAGCAGATAAGTAACGGAAAACTTGCACGTAGAGCACGAATCCAACGGTTGCCGTTGGAAGAACCAACCTCCGATAGAGGATGTCCGGAAAGAACGACGTTTTCAAGGGACCATCGCCGAGGAGGCTGAGATCATTTTGAAGTTTGGATTTCACACTGCCGACCGGTAGCTTAGACGGAGAGACTCAGACGGAGCCGAGAACCGATAAATGTCGACGACCACTACACGATTAGTATGTATTGCTCTCTCGTGGATTCTTGTTGTCCTGGCAACCTTCGTTCTTATCCAGGTGCCCCTCCATACAAGAAACACCTTTTCTTTTTAAACTTTGTTCTTCTTTCTTTCTTTCTTTCTTTTGTTTTTTTTTTTTGTTTTTATTTTCCACACGGCGGTTCAATTTTCTGCTCGCTAATATCTCTCTGTCTATGTCTATAATTTGGGTAGCAGAATCGATTAAGCGATGCCGGAGCCTCCTCGGAGTCCCGTGTTATCAGTGGCAAGCTCAATGAGGTGGGATATTGGTTTTACTGGGGAACTTCTCTCTCTTTTTTTTTCAATTGTGTAGATGTTTTGATCTGATTGTAGGATTTGTGTCTCCAGGAAGAGAAATTGGATGAGGATATGGAACTAGTGACCCACAAGGTTTACTTTGATATTGAGATCGGTGGCAAACTCATTGGTACGCTTCTGATCGTTGATGTAGTTGTAGGTCAGACATTTGATTAAAAGTCTTTTTTCTTTTATTTAATTTCTGTATTCCATTTGTTCGAATTCTGTTTTGCATTTGCTTATTTGTTTGATTTATCTGGTTGATTAAACGACCTTACACTCTCTACAAATGCCTGCATTTGGGTTTAATGGTATATGGACGGCGTTGTAATTTGTTAGTGATTTCTTGCTTTCAGGACGCGTTGTCATGGGGCTTTTCGGGAAAACCGTTCCCAAGACTGTAGGTACGGACCCTTAAGAGTAATAGAGCATGCTGCCTTAATGTGTTCTTGATGATTTGTTGTTGTAGTATAAGTCAGTTTTCTCACAAGTTTTTACGTGTTTTTGTGCAGAAAATTTTCGAGCACTTTGCACGGGTAGCCATGTAACTTTTGTTGCCTTTCTCTTTTACGTCTGCTTGAACTTACAACAATTGATATTTCTGCCTCGGCCTTTTCCTTGTGTTCTGAAAAACGTTGGGATAATTGTCACAAGATACAAAATAGGCTCAATTAAATGCAATTAATAAGGATGAAGGTGAATGATGCCATCTGTTTTGCCAGCTCTAAAGACTGGAATACTGGAAATGGACCTTTCAGTAGAAGCCCAATCTTCTGCATCACCTGAGCTTCCTTCTGCATTGCAGGCATACTGGCTCTGTGCGTCAGCATGCTGTGTAGGCAAGCTACAGTAGTCATTCGTATCTAGTTATGCATTAGGATACTCATTCTGGCAATTGATTACAAATATTCTAATATCACTCTCCTCCATGATAGAGTTATGATACCCTGAACTTGGTGTTGACAAGCTGACACCTAAGGATATTAAATGGGGCATTTCAACTTGTGTTCTTTTCCTTTTCTATATCTTTTCTGTTTTATGGTTGGAGTTCCTATATTTGTGTTTTATTTGTTGAACCTCATAATTATAGGGGAGAAAGGAATGGGGATGAGTGGGAAGCCTCTCCACTATAAAGGGAGTGCATTCCATAGGATTATCCCTAGCTTCATGATACAGGGTGGTGACTTCATTCGTGGTGATGGCCGAGGTGGTGAGTCAATATATGGTCAAAAGTTTGCTGATGAGAACTTCAACCTAAAGCACAATGGGCCAGGTAAGATGGAAGTCTCCTATGTATATATCTCTAGTCCAGCAATAACTGTTGGTGGTGGCTGGTTTGCAAGCAATGTGAACCGCTGACATGGAGATCCATTATTGGAAGCTCAATAATCTGTTCCCCCTTTGAGTATAGGACTGCTGTCAATGGCAAATGCTGGGGCAGACACCAATCAATCACAATTCTTCATTACGACTGTAAAGACCAGCTGGTAAGCTATTTTTCATTTGACAGCATATTAATGCTTCTTCTGTGTGATCTTCCCAGTTCTTTAGCATGCGTGTTATATGAAGACAGTTTCATAGACGAAGATTTAACTCTCTTACTCTGCCATTGGCCAATTTATCAACTACATCAGTTGGACAGCACAGTCATGAATAGGTTGCTGCTGCTGCAGCGAAGTTATTCATGGTATACTTGAATTTTGCACCAAACATTGGACCCATTAACATTTACATGAAAGCATTTGTTTTCCTACAAAGGTTGGATGGACATCATGTTGTATTTGGCAAGGTGCTGTCTGGCATGGAAGTTGTTCACAAAATTGAAGCTGAAGGGACCCAGAGTGGAGCACCAAGAAGTAAAGTAGTGGTTGTAGAAAGCGGCGAAATGCCTTTGTGAGACTATCTTTCTTATAGAGAACAGTACACATCCCCTCTCTCTCTCTCTCTCTCAACTTCAGGGCATTGAAATTAAGTTTACTTGTATCTAAGCTTTATTTCTTGTTTCGAAATGCACCACTTTTGCTAATGAGTTAGCCGAGGCACATGCCTTAAACTATTATCAAGGGTACATTCTTATGATTTGTCGATGGAACACAGTCATTGTGTTTTTCACGTTCACCATATTACTGGGACGGTGACTTTCTTACATTGGGCACATATTAACCGTGAACTTAACATTGGCGAATCAAGCATCTAAGACCAAGATGTGGTTAAGGTTTATTTCGTAGCCATTCTCTAGCTAAGGCCAAGGGAGAAACAAATATCACGAGTTGTCTCCCTTGTATAAGGTATAATTTTATTAACATAAGTTGCAGTGACAAGCTGCCGTTCATGTGTCCAATCAAAAGTGCATTGCCTCAGTGGCTTTTAGAAAAACACACGCAGCCGCATGCATGACGCAGCCAACAGCAGAACTCGTGCTTAAAATATAACTGATGGAGCGGGTTCAACCTCCTAAACTGAACATGGACTCGTCACAGTCAAACCTCCTAGTGAAACCGTAACCACCGGTTCTGAACTGGGAACCAGGACCAGCCTAGCCCGTGGTCAGGCCTAGATCCAGGATTACGGAACTCTTTCAGAAAGCATAAATTTTCCTTGAGCACTTGAAGCATGGAACGGAAGATCAACGTTTATTGCAAGAATTGATTTTCCACTTTTATTGTGTACATATTCAATGGTTTCTCGAGCATGGTGTTTGACCATGTTCATTCTCAACAAAAGTCCTGATGCTAATAGCTACAATAACACCTGAATTAGTTGTCCATCACGTTAGGGACGTTTCCTACTCGGGTGGTTTTCTCTTCCTCCCAAGAATTGATGCTCTCTGCAATCTGGGTCCGCCCGTCCGCCATTTCTTAAAGGCTGCCATGGAAGATTGAGCTGCATCGTACACTATGAATGCAATATCACGAGATGAATGTTAATCTATTAATTAGAAGCACCACAAGAAAAGATTTGCTTAAACAAGTTTGAGTTGTCTCACAATTGGTCTCTTCTTTTGTTAAGAGAGACAATAATTTGGAGGCCACTTCAAATGATGTAGTATGTGCCTTGTACAATACTTCCTTGTACCGGAGTCTAAATGTGTATGAGAGCAACAATTCAATCGTTTTATCACACCTGTGCATCATTATAGATCAATACAAAAACTTAACAGCAAATAAATCCACCGTTGGACAAAAGGAAAAACAGATGGCATGAGCAGAGAAGTTAGTGGCCATAGGTAAGGCCAATGCTCCAGATTTACCATCAACGGGACAAGACTAGCTGCATTCCGTTGGTAAAATCAGAGTAACTATTCATCAAAAAAGATCAGAGCAACTATCCATAACATATTTGCAGTGCTGTTGATGAAAAAGGAGCGAGGAAACTAACCAAACAAACTTATTGCAATCTATATGACTATATAAACCAGCCTAATTATTCTAGAACTAAAGAAACAAATTAGCTTGGTAAGTTTGAAAAGCAAAAACAGGTTTACACATGTTGTAGGCTTAAAACCGATTTTAGGTGTAAAGTCAAGGCAAACAGCAAGGGAACAACACATAAAATTCTCAAGATCAAGGATAAGCACAAAAGGAAATACGATGCAGTTGTTCAATTCTTTAGATTCATATACTAAAGCACCGGTTCCTCTTACATGCTTCCATATGAGGAAGGGCATATAACTCTAGCATGTCAAGCCAACATTACACAATTTCATTACAAATTTTGCCTATATGCCTCCAAAGACAATATAAAATGGTAAAGGGAGATGGCAGATATTATATTTAGGCAGCATAACAAAAGTCATTTGAGATGCATCATCAAGACCAAAATATTCAGACAAGGATGTACGGTCATAAGATGGAGACTCACAGTGGAGCTAGCTTGCATCCAAATTTATAGAAGTAGGGACAGCGAGATCTAAGATCGACACATGCAGCATCGGCCTGGATTTCCAGCCGTGTTCTGGTAGCAAAAGGAACAATCCATGAGAAAGAAAAGTAAATAGACGAAAAAGAAAATCTTGACATACACGAGTTGATTCTTGATGAACAAGAAAAAGATGAGGGATAAAAATCCCTCCTTTCAGAACTTTAAAGTTTTCTCACAATCAGGCACCCAACAAGGAGTCGCCAAATACACAAATATCCATAAAACATCAATAAAGTCGACGAGCATATTTCTGAGAATAAAATCAGTTGAACTCCAATAACATCAAGAAAAGGTATCAAACTAACGTCTCAGCAATAAAATCAATTTGATCTGAAATTGAAACGAATAAAAAAAAAAAAAAGAACATTACTTGTGATTGAAACAGGCAGGAACGCTCATTGATACGGCTTGCCTCAGGTGCAATTCATCAGCAAGCCAGAAAGGAAGCTCAACCTTTGAGCCTTGTTCGACCTGAAAACCCAACAAAATGATAAAAAAAAATATATATATCACTAATCGGCTGTTTGGCCAAACACTCTTTCAGCATCTTTTCACGACAGTATTAAAATCCTCACAACTTACGAAGCCTTTTTCAGTGCTTTCATCGATTTTCACTCCGTTGACCGCCTTCTGGAATACAACCGGAACAAACTAAAAAACCAAGAGAAAAACCCAAAAAGAAGAAGAAGAAGAAGAAGAAGATGCCAATTACGTTAGGATTCAGAAGTCGAGTACGGAAAGCACGGATCGAGAAATAGTGTTCACCAACCTCTTCGTCGACAAGAATTTCATCTATGTCGTAGTAATTTGCCATTTCCTATTGGAAAATGGCGGAGAATATAATCGCCGGTGGAGTTCTTCCCGAGAAGATGATCAATGGCGGAGAATATAATCGCCGGTGGAGTTCTTCCCGAGAAGATGATCAATGGCGGAGAATATAATCGCCGGTGGAGTTCTTCCCGAGAAGATGATCAATGGCGGAGATTTTGGCCGGAGAAAGTAATCGACGGCGAGTAAGAGACAGAAACCCTAGGTTGATGCAAGTGCAAATTGGATAACTTTGGGCTAAAATGGAATGTTATTTGGATTCAAAATTAAACAAAAAAAAGAAAAAAGAAAAAAGAAAAGGTTTTTGCCTGGCTTCTCGAATCTGCGCTATGGTATGGAATGGGAATACCATGGAGAGCGAAGGTGGATTTTAAAATAAGCGAGGGAATTTCAAAAATGTAGAAATTTTGGGCTGATTACTGTGCTGCAATGTACATTACTAGGCGTCAATACCAAAATCCTCAAATTATATACATATATTTTGTGAAATAGGTAAGCAGAGACCACACACAATGGACTGGGCAAGACTTACTATCTACTCCCCCAATTGTGTAGACAGATAAGTATTTTTAATTTTATAAAATACCTTGTATTATCATTTTTTTATAATTATATATATATATATATATATATATATAATTCTACTAAATATTTTATTAAAAATTTAAATTCAAGATATTTATATCAACACATATATTTAATTATATTTTATTTCATGTGATAATTATCTAATTTTATTTAATTTTTTAAATGAAATTTAATTTTTTATTTTTTATTTAAATTAATTTATAAATTTTCTAAAATTTGACGCTCCTCACTCTATATTATATACAAAGGAGGGAAAAAAAAGTGAAACATAATTAAAATAAAATAATAATAATAATAAATTGATTGAATGAGATATAAAATTAGTGTGTGCTAAACTTTAAAAAAGAAAGAAAGAAGGAAGCATCAACAATTTAATATAAAATTAAATGAAATCTTTCAATTAACACCAAAGATTGTTAGATTTCTCAAAAGGAAGAAATTTATTGTGAAACTCAATTTTGTGATATGTCAACAATGACATGATAAATCTGTATCGACCGACTAGGTCGGGCCATCTTTGATGTTCCTCATCCTGTACTTGGCAGCTCCAATGCAGAAATATTAGAGTTGTCGGCAATCCGGTTGGGGTGCAAAGTTACTGCTTCTTTGTCACTGCTTAACGTTGCTCTGGAGCCTGATTGTTTCGAGTGCCATTCAGGCCATTGAGGTAACACGATCCGAGACAACACTAGTGCACCGATTGGCCGCTGATGCACGGTGTCTTTCCTCGATCTTTTCAGACTTTGGTGTGAGTTGTACTGGGAGACATGCGAAAAACCAAGATATTGTTCTGAAAAATAGAGAGTATGTTCTCTAAGACGAAAAAGAAAATGTCAAGAAATTGTTTTCTCAAAAACTGAAAAAAAAAAAAAAAAAAACGATTTCCTCAACACCAAAAATCCTAATTGTTCGGCGCTAAAAATTCATACTTTGAGAAAATAATCTTTGGAAGGTAAAACTGGTGCCCAAAAGTCCACCGAAGGTTTAGAATTTTGGTGTTAATTTTAAGAGAACCCCTTTAGGTGTCCTAACTCGATACTGGTTACTGCGGTAATTTTCATAATAAACTTGATATTGCAGAAACAACATCTTAGGTTCGACATGATAATGTCAACGTCATCACAACTTGACGAGCAAATACGGTTATCTTAGGAAGTAGCCTCACGGGGGCTTCTCATGCATATTGTTAGTAGTATCGATTCAAAAGGAGTGCAGTAGTTGGGGTGTTGGGGTTTTAGTGCAGATGGCCATCAAATTTTATTTTGCCACACATTGCTCTTGTTTTCTCCCTTAAACCTCAAATACATAAACAAATAGATCGTCACCTCAATCTGACCATCAACGTCTGGTCAGTCAATCTATGGCCAACTAATATCTGCGCGTTCAGGTTTGCGTACTATCATCCAACACAACACATGGGATCACTCTCTATGTTCGTCCCAATGTATGCTAATTCTTCTTTCCAGTCTTCATGCATTGCTTGTCTAATTCTTCAATTTCTAGTTAACAAGTTTCTGATGCAGGGGAACTCAGATGGTCCTGCAAACCTAGCTCCACTGAATTTCCCAATGAAACGTCCACTCGGAGGGATTTAGCGTTGTTTTCCCATCAGCGGCAACAAGATCATATGGCGAGTTCTCCGGAAATTCTGTGGGCATGGACTTCCAGTGCAGAGATGGACTCCAGTCAGCTTCCTTCAGCACCTTCAATATCTCCTCCACCACAATTTTGCTCCCCTCAGCCGACAAATGGACTCCATCTCTGCATAAAGGAAAAAGAAATTGAAAATCAACCTCCAATTCTGCTTAATCAACAAAAGCATTTCTCTATCACTACTTCATGCTTCAGTACAAGTCTGCTTTGAAGTTGACACAATAGTAGACAACAAAGAATTCCCCCTCTTCGTTTTTTTTTTGTTTTTTTTGGGATAGGTAATGGTGAGATTTGAGCCTAGTTCCTAAAGCATCTGATGTGAACAATAAGATATTTCAACAATATCATACAAGAAAGAGGAAAATCAAAATTTGAACTGAATCTCTGAAAGTTTTTGAAATCTTTAAATGTATCCTATAAGTTTATCTATAGTTTTTAGATTTGACCTTTTTCATGCTGCATCTCTATCTTGATGACGAAGATTTTTTATATTTTGACTTTTATTTTTTCTGGAGTAAAATGTCTATAAATACTACTCCTTGTTTTAAGTGTTCAATGAGAGATTTGCTTTGTGAATAAAAGTGAAGAAAAGGCTGAGAGTTGTGGGTACTAAAACTGCACTGTGATCCAATGAAATTTCCTGTTTTTCCTCTTTTTATTTGCCTACGCTGTTCTCAATATTTGTCCTACATATCAGAGCAAATTTCAACCCAATAGAATCACCCAAAACACCACATTCAACCAAAATCCAATTTGTCAGTCACAAAGAGAAAAAGACAGGACTAGGTAACCAAGAAACCCATGAATGCACGTGTCTAGTGCCTATCAAGACCTCGACTGAGGTTGTCTCTAAATCTGCTATTCTGTGGTTGAACCTTAAAGAGAGTTACACCCTCAACCTTTTAGAGTAACATGTGCAAACAAAAGTAGTGTAGCAGTCACCGAGAGATGCCTAGTGCCTATTGAATTAGCCGACTACAAGGATAAGATTTACTGAAATGTTTTGCCTATGGATGTAGCTAATGTCCTTCTGGGTTGTCTTTAGCTTTATGATCTTGATTTGACCAATCATGATCAGTATAACACTTGAGTTTATGGTTATGAGGGCAAAAACAGCATTCTCAAGCCTGCAAAGCCCCAGCTAAGAGACTCCAAGCCAAAACCCAAAACTGCTCATCCAATTCCAATAAAGAAAGGTTTTCCTAGCATGTCTCATGAACTTTCTACTGAATTACCAGGCAACATCACATCATTGATCTAGTTCCTAGGTCACAACTACGGAATCTCCCACATTGTATAATGAACCCAAGGAGGGAGAGGGTTGAATAGACAAGTAGAAGAACATTAGCTAAAGGGATCACGCATCAAAGCCTTAGTTGTTATGCTGTCTCCACTTTGTTAACTCCTAAGAAAGATGGGTCACGGTGAATAAGTGTTGATTGTAGATCCATGAGGATCTGAACAACAAGAGATTTCGGCAATATTACACAAGGAAGATAAAAAATTCAAACTTGAACTGAATCTTTGAAAATCTTTGACTGTATCTTGGAGTTTATCCATAAGGGTTGGGGAAGATTTTCCATATTTTAATTCTTGTTTTTCTTTTAAGTAGAACGTGCATGAATACTACCCCATGTTGAAGCACTCAATGTGTGATTTGTTTTAAGAATAAAAGTGAAGCTAAAGCTGAGAGTTGTAAGGGTTAAGAGTTAGTAATGCACTGTGAGTTCCGTGAAATTTTCCTCTTCTTTCTCTGCCCATGTTGTTCTCAGTACTTGTCCTACATCAGCATGCTCATTAACCATGTCATTTTTGCTATGGGAAAGAAAAGATGGCAAACAAAGGGCAAGTTTTGGGAGCAATATAGAACTTAAATGATGTTGGCCATTCAGCATTCACCCACTGCTCTGTTAGAATTTTCAGGTTAAGAAGTCAAAGGTCTGCATATGGTAGAAAGCAGTTTTATGCTACTAGTTAGTTCACAAAACCTACTGAAAGCATAGATGTCATAGTCAAATAAATAATGCATAGATTTGATACTTCAAGTCCTTAGATGTAACAAATAGAAGCAACTCCACTTGCTTATTTTAAAAGCAAATAGCCACGGAAATCTATTATCCCACATCACCATGTCATGCACCAAGAGCCATAACAGAGCAGAGCAGATTTTGCCCAAAAATAACGAACTATAAAATCCACTTCTCAGCCCCTACTGCATGAGCATAAACAAGATGCAGGTGCAAAGAGGACTTACGTAAGAAAAGCACTTGTCCAATTGCCTCTTTTTTGAAATGCAGAAAAAAGGTCAATCACCTCCACACCCATTTCCTGGCACAGCTTTATACAGGCTTCTGAATACTCAAGGCATAACTCATTTGTCCGTACTAGTTCACTTAAAACTCCACTGATTTAACATAAAAGAGTAGGAAAAATACCGCTGATCAACATAAAAGGGGAAAAAAAACAAACCCACTAAATTTCACTTTCACTATCAGGAAACAACAAAAGCAAAGCATAGATTTTGTGTTCCACAGTACCTTACGTTTGAACGAAATCTGGACTCATCAACAGGAGGACAAGCCAGAAAAATGATGCGTGTTATATCGGAAAGACTCTAATGACATTATCAGAAAAAGAAAAACAGAATTCTTATGTTAGAACAAACATAAAAAATCGTCCCTCTGGTAAAGTTAAGAAAAGCTGACAATTGGCAAGATATACTTGATGCTAAAAAAGTTTAAATGTAACCCAGCATTCAGGGATCACATAGAATAAAAAATATTATGTGCATTTGAGAGCTTTATAAGGATAAAAATTTGTCTACGATACATTTGACAATGGTTTCACTCAGAATTAAAATTAGTTGGAACAGAAACTTGAAATTTAAAAAGAATAAAGAATATACTTGATACAAGTTTCATATGAAAAAAATAATAATAATAAAGAAAAATGAAAAGAAGCAAATGGTCCAAGAATCAGAAGCAAGGCACAAATCTATCTTAATTGAGGTCACTAAATCAATGTTCTTATCAATACACCAGCATTGCAACACAGCTGAGATTGCATACTAGATTTGAGAAAGAACCTTGAGATGAATTGCAATCTTCCTCATGTTCTCAATATACTCAGGTAGAGGGACGTGAGGACCTAGGCCAGATGTGTGAGGCCCAATTGAATCATTACCACCAAAGTAAACTATCACCAAAGACGGTTGTACAGCAGCTTGCTGCATAGTGGCAGAAACCATAACAATCACATCAGATAACCATATGGAAAAACACTGGCCTAGAAACACTCGTATAAAGATTATTTATTTCATATGCAGCAAAGGAGAACTTTAGTAGAAAAACATATCCCGGCACCAAATCCACCTGTACGTGTGGCAACCCTTAATAGAAATTATCGCAAGACTAACTACTAGATTTTGAACCATCCACCTACAAAGAACAACCTTTAGACTTAAATCATAATCTCACCGCATCTGAGAATTTCTATACAAAATTCAAGAACAACAAGTGCCGCAACAGATAACCCCGTAAAGGATTAATGTATGTGACCATTTGCAAGAAAAGTGATTTGATATTTTTCTCTGCAAAGCCTACATGAATTTGCGGTCAGCAATAAAAACAGCATATATGGCCAAGGACTTATTACCTTGGGGAAAATCTGATCCAGGACCTGAACGGCACGCCGCGAATTCCAACCATAGTAACCTCTCAGGACTATGTCTGCCTGCAACCAATCACCGAAAAAAAAGGAAAAAAAGAAGCCAATTAAAAGAGTAAGAATAATAAAACTTTCCTCAAAACTTTGTTATTACCAGGTTTCGTTTGTGGGACGGCATTGCCCATTTTGCATCTCATGCGTCCGTCCAAATTTGGACAAAAGCCAGTCCAATCCTCGTATTGAACAAAGCATAAATGTCTCGGTAATCATAAGTGCTAGGAAATTGCTACCAAAAAGACCACATTACCACAACAAACAAAACAACGAGACAGAGAGAGGGAGATACCTTGCGAGAGTAGACGTCGGCGAGGATGGAGCCCCAACCGCCATGGCCGAAGCTAAGCTGGACAATGGAGGAGCCGAAGAGAACGAACTGAGGCCTCGCCGGTCCCACCATTTCTCACTTTCTCCTTCCCTTTTTTCCTTCAAATTTCTTGTTTCTTCTTACGCGTCTCCCTGGAGAGCAGGCTCTAGGGGTTATGCGCCTTTTAGCCTCCTCACTTTCGTTATGGGTGTCTCTCTTATTTGTCTAAACTGGGCTGCATTATCATTATTATTCTCATCTACCGCCGCCTGGGGTGGCAGGACAAATGCAACCACTGCCGCTTTCAACGTTCTCTTTCGGGTCAGCTCCCTTTTCGGGCGGATGGGCCTACGATTTGACTTTGTCAATTATAGAATTTGGTGTCTTTTTTTTTTCTTTAAAAAAAAAAAAACATTTTTTCTGCGCCTCCCTGTTTTTATTATTGCGATTGCTACCGCTACTATGATCTCCGATTTAATGTATTTTAAATTCTATTCAATTCAATCTGTATTACCACAGTGAAATTAATTGTTTGTAATTTAGAATAATCTGAATTCAAGAAATCAGAAACTCGTTTCATAATTAGAATGAATAATTTAAATTCAAAAACTTGAAATTCTAATAATAAAATCTAAAATTTTAAAAAAATAAATAAAATTTGATAAATTTTATGTTTAATAAATTCAAATTTCGAGGGACAATAAACTCCAGAAAATCGAGACCTCAAAAAAAAAGGGGGGGGGGGACTCCGATATGAACCTAACCTGCCCGTTTGCCGCACTTGAGCTGCGACAAGGCTCCTGTCGACAAAGTTTGGAAGTGTGGCCAAGAGCTTGAGTCCAAACTTTATCAAGCCAAAGCTTGTTATATTTTTATAAATAATTATTTTCATTTATATAATATTAACAGAAATAATTAAAATTATACTAATTGTTATTAAAAATAAAACTGAAATGATAAAAAAAAAGGGTTTGATCTTGAATAAAATTGACCAACCAAAAAATTATGAATAATTCATTTAACTTTGTAATATTTATAAAATTAATTAAAATTATAAAAATACATTATTGTAAGTAAAACTAATATAATAAAAAGTGTACTATAATAAAATTAATCAATTAAAAAATGAAAGTTTTTAATTTTACTATAATAAAATTAATCAATTAAAAAATGAAAGTTTTTAATTTTAACTTATAATTATAAATAATTTAAAAACAAGCCAATTAAATTTACTCTAATTAAGTTTTTTTTAATAATTTTATTTACAAATTTTTTTATGAGTTATTCATAAACTTAATTAAATTGAGCGTGCATTTTTTCAGTTTTAGTTTGTTTATTAAATGAGTTTTAAAATTAGCCTTGAATATTATTTGTTTATATAAATAACAAGGTTCTAGCGAGTTGTTATTAAATATAGCCACCAAATTTTTAACCAACAAGTCTGGTGGTTTGCTACCATAAATATTACTGTTGCTCTGCTCGGTAGTATGTAGCTACCTGGATGGACATTGGCTGGTTTTTTTTCCTTTTTTGGCCTTTTTGTCCTTTTTTGAGTTGGGTACATTAGTTTGGCCGAATTGACCAGTACAAGTCCTGGTTTATGCGAACAAATGTGAGTTTACTAGTGGGGAAATTGATCCATGCATCTTTATTCTCTGTAATTATGTACTGTGACTCTCGCAGCACTTGGGATTCTATTTTTGATCCCTCTTGAGAAGCTTTGATTGTCATCCTTTCTACTCTTAATCCGATTCACGGAAGGAGAACCTCTCGTTCGACCTGCTGGTTGTAGGCTCTGGAACTCTGGTGGCGCTGTTGGAGGGGTCAGAGTCATAAATGAATTAGTTAGTGAGGAGCATTGACTACGGGGTGCTGCGGCAGTTGATTGTCTTATTTGCTTTTTAAAATGCAGATAGCCTACTTGTTCCAAGAAAAAAAAAAAAAAAGTGTAGATAGCCTAGAAGTCACCAAATCGGAATGCTAATATTTTTATTCCTCAACAAATGCTTCATTGACCAATTTCATTCAACTTTCATTAAGAAAACGTAGGTAACTCTCCAATGGTCGGGCTTTGGAGAATTGTGGGGGTGGGCAGAAATTGACAATAGACACACACACATTCAAAATGGTACATAGTGGTCATGCCCCCCCCTCTTAATTTGGGTAGATAAACCGCCGAACCAAGCAACCAAAAGAATAGCTGCACCATTAATGCAAACTTTATGACACGTCGTATTTACTACATTGTAGTGGTATCGTACGGGTCACAGCGTCACAGCCGACGGTATCGATACTCCCTCGACATCCTCCTAGTTTCCTTCACGTATCGGGAATTTATGACACCACACCACTCCCACCCACCCCCGGGGCTAGAAGGCAACAACATTAAGGTTCCAATAGTGAGCAGTGGGATTGGGAAATTACGAGCAGGTCGGAGAGGAACTTTAAAGACAGAGGGGCGAGCACAACCACGCCAAAGGAAATGATACATGGTACCCTTCTCTAAAGTTGGAGGGAAAAGCACGTACAAAATGGGAGCTCCATTTTTGTACTCAGAATCAAAACCCAGTATCAGAAGATACATTGTTCAGCAAATGAATTGTTTCTTACATTCTTTATTTCCTATTTCCCCTTAGATGGGGTTGTACAAAATAAATAAACCCCTCAGGACATCTCAAGATTTTGTTTATGCAGAAAAGTACTGTATTCCTCATATGCTTGTTTCCTTCTTCACTATTTGGGGAAGGAAAAGACAAAAAAAAAGAAAAGAAAAGATCGATGGGTCAATCCGTGTCCAGAAGCAGACTGCAAGATCCGAGACTACGGAGAGAAAGAATAGGATGGCCTATAAATTGTGCGCCAAAAAAGAAGAAAAAAAAAAGGAAGAAACAAAAGAAACATGTTATATTTGAGTTTTCACCCAATCAGAGCTTTCTTGAATTGTAAAAGCCAAAAGGCTATCTGCATCCCCACAAGTCGGACTTCCAGTGACAATTTCTCTAACCACACCCCTGGCCTACTAAGGAAAGACTTTCTTTGTAACTTCTTTGCCTCAATAACAGCCTCAGACGAAACTTTTCCGATGATGAAAAATGTCTCGAGAGAAGATCCCTGCATCTGTTCCATGATATAATTCTGCTAAATAAAGTACTACAAAATTTCCCCTTTCCACAAAGGCAACCAACATGTTTAAATGTTTATGAATGCCCATCAATAACAATGACCTTCTATTGAGCAGTCCTAAGCCGTCAATATGCAATTTATTTTCTTTAAATGCAGATAGAATGCCACAATATTTAATTAAGTCATATAAATATCTTCAAATTCCTAATCTGATAAAAATAAGAGTTCCATACTCAGATGTTAGTTGTTACATCTGGAAATTAAACTCTAATTTATCAATGTTCTTATGACATCAAGTGTTTGCTCCTCCCTAAAACTTCAACAATCTTAAGACAAAGCCTCTTCCATTTTAGAAGTTGTACAGCTCTTTCAGGGTTGAGCACTTCTCAACCAATAACATGTGCTTCTATGGGAACAAAGATGATTCAACTCTTTCAGAAAATTAAAAAAAAAAAAAAAAGAATCCATTAGAGAGATGGAGTAGTGAAACAATTTTCGAGTTCCTTGACAAGTAAATTCTTAGCCGAGGATGATGAACCCATGACAAAACTAATTTATTTTGGCTTCTTTATCATTAATGACATGCTCCATTTCATGGCAATAGGGAAGTCATGAAAGAATTCAAACAGAAGAGTTGGTACAATAGACATTACCAGACAATTATTCACTGCTCGTAAACAGTCATTTGTCTTCAGCATTAACAAAATTACACGCGGCAACCTCCGTAGAAGCTCTGATATTTGAGAGAAATACTGAGATGCATACATCTGTAAAGTCAGAAAGCGCTGTGTCAGAACCAAAAATTCTCCTGTAGAGGAAAAAGACTAGCACTAACAATAATAACAGGACCTGTAATTCTGAACGCTCACTGTTATTGCCTTTCAAGACCAAGTGATCCATAGAGGAATCAATGACCCTATTCCAGGGCTTCATTGTGAGGATCCCTGCAAACAATACATAGAGATCCTCACCGGCACCCAGTTTAACACTGTTTTCCTTTATTGCATTAGCATCAGCAAATACCAACCCCTATCACAAACACCACAACATAAAAAGCTCAGCAATAAAGACACCGACAAATGAAAATGTAAACAACAGACTACCAAGTACTTATTGTCACGGATGCCAAAGTTCACCTTCCAAAGGGCTGCATAGTTAAACCGAGTATTGAAGTCAAGTTCTTTATATAGACCATGATCTAACAGGATCAACTGTGGTTTTCTCTTACCTATATAAAAAAAAGGGGAAATTCAAATTATCAGTACATTCAGGAATCAACCACACATTTCCATTCTACATATATGACAAACTGGAGAAAATCTTTGCACGAGGATGGTCCTGCACTAGTGTATTGATATGATGAACTCAAGGGAAGAAGATTGCACAAAGAGGTTATATGGAATGAGCAACATATGAATAGACTTTTTACAACCAACAATTGGGAGGCCACCAAATATCATTTGTTTTTTCTTTCTTTTTTTATTTATTTATCTTTCTTTTTTTTTCCTCCGCCTTCGGAGTATGTAAGAAATCTTGATATAATGAAGCCATCACCTGTAATGCTCCATTTACCAGAAGGCAAAGGGCGAACCAACAAATTGGCTGCGTGTGGATCACAGTGTACGAATCCATGCTTGAACATCATTTCAGCAAAAGCTTGACTAACCTGAAAAAGAAAATTGAATATCATCAAACATCCTAAAATTCTCAAGGAATGGAAATATTACAAATTGCACTTCAAAGGCTCCATTTCTCCAATACAGTCATTCAAAATTATCAAAAAAGCTAATGGCCTAGGAATAGTGAACTACATCCAAGTCAAACTATTCCACAATCAATTTACCTATGGTGCAGTAACCTATCTCAATTTCTTCATCCAACTGGAAGTAATATCACCCAGTATACTCTTAGTCAATTGAGATGATATAAAGGTCAATTGAGCATAGAGGATTGTGTGCAAAATGCAACAAAGTGAGCTTCTGAATGGTCCTTTCATGCAAGATACTGACTCTGATTGTTGTGAAGTTATAATATCCCTTAGTGGGGAAAAAAAACCTCTTCTGGGCACTAAATATGCCCCCCAAAAAGTCATGCCCTGATGAGTGAAAAATGAGTCTATGATATCATCACATGAACTTACTAATGTTGCAACTTCATTAGGTTGAATTCCAAGGCTTTCAATGGTCTTCACATCATTTACTTGTGCACCATCCATAAACTCCATGATTAACAACTTTGAAGTACTTAAATTCCAATGCACCTTTGGTGCATAGACATAGTCAGCAATATGAGGAGATAACTTCCAGAAATTGTCCAAGCACTTCTCGCTATTCCTAGCCTCCACCAAAAAATCCAGTTCCTGACAATCATATGTAAAACAAATAAAAAACAAAATCTGTTTATAATGCAATATAACATCAAATAAAACAACTAGCACGCACGTTTGCATGTCTATGAAGGTTTTTGTGGGGAAAAAAAAAGAGTTCTTGAAAAGCTACACTATTGAGAAACACTTAAACTTGCCTTGGGTAAACTTTCACTCATTTCATCTACCAACCATCTGCAATTGAGGCCAGGGAAACATCAATCAGCACTGTCGTCTAAGAATACATTTGCCCTCTCATTCATGGTCAGAAGAAAGGCACATCCCACAAAATTTAAAGAATAATTTGCATCATCTTGTACGGGCAGTCCGTATACATGACTAGACTGCTCTATCTCCATCCAATGATAACAAATCTGTTAAAAAATTATAAAGAAATAGAAGATTGAGGGCATATCCATTAGGCACGAAATCTACCTGTAATCAAAAGAAGGGAAAAGCCAGTGTAGGGTGTTTACTAAAAAACCCACAACAGCATTATCTGCAGCAGCAGTATCGGTCATGTGAGTATGCTGAACCTGAATATCAAGAATAATTCAAAAGGATTTCCTCATGAGTTGTCACTGAGACACAACTATTCAATTACACATAGCACACAAGAAAACTATTTTGGGTTAAAGGGACAATGATCACAACCTTCACAGCAACTTTTTGACCATCAAGCATCTTGGCAACATGAACTTGTGCAAGCGAAGCACTAGCAATTGGAACTGGATCAAACTCTTTGAAAATCTACAGATGAAAGGGCATTGATTAGCATACAAGTACTAAGTGTGCAAATAGAGCATGTGTAATGGTCACAAACAATTACGATGGTGATCCATTCTGCAGAAGGACAAGCACTGTGCATTAAAGTTAGTGTCCAAAATATAATCGAAGAGCTATGCATATATACTCTGAAGGGTTTCCAACAAGAAATCAAAAGAGTGACACATACTTTATCAGGAGTCTCTCCAAGTTCCTTCTTGAAAACATCACATACTTGATCATATGAAGAAATTGGACATTTGTTCAACATGGACTCCCTCATTATCTGGACATACTCCTGAGGTACTAAATATTCCTGTGAATAACAAAGCAGTCATTGTCACCTGAGGCTTGCATTTGATTTATCACATAATGACTCAAAAACGCATTAACAATATTTCTTAAGTATAATGTCTTACATATTACATACTTAAGGCAGTATTGTGAAAACATACCAGCTGCCCTATGTGTTGGCCAAGTTTGATGTATATTCCTCCATTTCTGAAACAAAGTTCTTGAAGCTTATGTGCCGACCTGAGGTGAACTTCATGTTTGACTTTGGACCTCTCAATACTTCCTTCTGGTAGTCCCCACAAGGAGTATTCATAATCTAATCAAAATTTACAGAACACAGCATAAAAAATGATAGTCCATGGGATCCATCCGCAAACGTTTTACAGTATTTCAGTTGTTAAGCAAACACACTTAAGGTGCAAAAGTACTAAATAAATAGAATAATTAACAAATTCCTTTCAATATGTTACTGCAATAACAAAAGGCATGCATATCCATCCACATTTCTGACATGCCCAAGACTTCTCCACCAGAAGAGGATGATGGTGATCTCCGCAATACTAAATATACAGTAGTTAAAATAGTAAAGGGCTTAAGCAACAAAGATACACAATTGCTCCTAAATAAGAAAACAAATTATCAATTCAAAATTGTCAAATTAATGGTTCGAATTTCCTTCCCCACTCCCTAAAACCCATTTTCTCTTTTTTGGGCCAAAGTTCCAGCAGTGCCTGTTTTTTTCAGGGCTCCAACTCTGATATTGAGACTAAGAGACCACAACTATAACACTAGACTGTGTGATTAGTGGTAGTAGTATCCAATTGATTTAATGAATCTGTACGAACTCATCTCCAAATTTCAAGCAACCAAAAGGTTCAATCCTTAGACCACTGCTTAAATTTCCATGAAAACCAATTAAGTATTCCAACGCCCGAAATCCTTCCAGTGGAAAACAAAATGCTACTGATTACAAGGCATATCGGCCTTGGTCACTATAATATGTTGTATTAAACTAATTGGCAACAATAGCTAAAGAATGCATCAGCTGCTGCCACGCTTAGCAATTCACCCGACAATTCGCCAAATCACTACCCATGAAATGAAGAACAAAGCGATAAGGCCCAACTTAAAACCAACTCAACTCTATGACTTGGTCTAAGCTTGGCTCTTTTGTTTATATTGCCCCAATATGAAAACATCACCAAATTAAACACCCAAAACTCCAATTTTCTTTCTTTTTCCCCAATTCTTCCTGAAACCAAACAATTACTTTATCAGCAGAGAAGAAACGGGTCCTGAAGTTACCAAAGGCGATAGAGGCAACGGTCACAGCGTCCCGAGCTAGGCGGAGCGGGACGATTGTGCAGAGCTTCGCTGCAAGGGCTGGATCTTCAGAGGTGGTGATTGTTGCTGCCGCGCCGCCGGTGAAAATCGCGGTGGCCGCGACCGCGAGCTTTGTCCGAGTTCGCCACAGGGAGCGCGTCGCCATACGACTGCTTATGAAGAGATCGACGTTCGATGGTAAAATAGTATTATTACTTGTAACGGACAAGGCCACGTGAGTTTCGACGATTCTCGCGCGTTGGGGCACTCGCACACACGGAAGTTTTGTAAGGACAACGTCCGCAGCCCAAAAGTAAAAACGTAAAAATGTAATTGAAAAGGGAAGAGATAATAAAAGAAAAAGATTTTTAACTCTTTTACTTGCCTACAGTTTACAAGCTTTACCTGTCTTCACTGCTTTAATAAAAAGTATACTCAACTTTTCGGGAAACAAAATTTTAATTTCAAATGTAATTAAGTTCATTACATAAATTCCAACAATTTCAGCCACTAAATTGACATAAATTAATGTTTAGTAGCCTAAACAACAGGCGAAGTAAAAACGAGTTGCTCAAGATTTGATAGGCTTAAAGCAAGGTGCTGCCCCTCGTTCTTAGAAGCACATTTACTCTGGGGATTCTCTACGAAGATTGTTATGTGGATATCAAGTGACCAATGGAGTATTCATATGCTCCATTTATATATGATTTTAGACATGGGTTTATTCCGGAAAAATTTATATTTTTCTTAAATTATTGTCTACTCTAAATTATAGTACGTTAAATGTAAATTTCTTATGTTCTTATTCATCGTTATCTTTTTCTCTATTGACTTAACGTAAGTCAGCGTGATGGCTTTGTTAATCCCCTTCTCATGTGCATCTCTCTAATTTTGCAACCGTTAGGTAACCAACTTTGCATTTTTCGCGTAACTTTGGTCTCGAAGACTTCGGCCGAGGTGATGAAGATAAGTCACGTTTGTGTTTATTTTACAAATTTCGGTCACCTTCAATCCAAACTTTGTTGCAAGCTCAAAACCATCCAGGCATATTGGACCGAGTTTTGCATGGCAATCTCTTCCCACAGTTAGAACTAGCTTATCGAGGGACTTCCACTTCATGTATACGTGCTTCATGGATGAAAGATCCCAGCGTGGTTGCAAACTGAGGCGGCGACCACATGGTTACAGAGATTGAGCATAAATGGCCAACGATCTATTTTGTCGGAGAAAGTCTCCATCCTCTGATCTCTTGTTTGAAAATTGGCATCCGTGATGTGCACTATAACGCTGCCGTTGTGTCATATGGTTCAACGTTACAAAGTTTGTTGTTGTAGAGCTGATATCGCTCCAAAGACAGTAATCAAATCGGAAATTTTGATGCAAACCATTGTGAATGCCAGGAGTCCTCAACATCCACAGGTCTAATTTCCATAACTTAAAAGTCAACGCTAAGAACATCAGCCCCAAAAAAGAGTTGCAATGAGATACCAACTTAAAATTATTCTAACCACTAAAAGAATTGCTATTTCACACTGATTGTTTGCCAGATCAAACTTATGACCACAAACTTGAGGACACCAAAATGCTGTCGATGTTTCTTGCACTCAAGGCTAGCCTAACAATGAAAGGTCCTGCATCTGATGATCCATTAATACGGCCATTTGATGAAAAAAAAAACCCAGAACATTCTGATGGCAAGGACTGATCCTCTTTCTTTCAACCAGAGCCGGCTCATGTGTGGCTTTGACAACATAGATGGTCAGCAAGTCATATATAACCAGTGTTACTAGAAGTCCAGGGTAAAATTTCTGGAAGATGAAGAACAACTAGCAGATGTGCCATATGAAGTCCCACTCGAACCATCAATGGGGGCTTGATTTAGACATTCTAAAACCAAAAACCTACGCTTTTGCAATTTTATTGAGAATGTTGTGGCCTCAAGAATTGCAGGAACCTGTTGATAAGTCTAAATCAGTAAGAGAGGAAAAGACAATTAAAAGGTGATAATCAAAGTACCAACAGCATACATCAAGAGAAGCATATAAAATAAAGGAGGCTTTGCAGATTGGACTGACATTTAATACACATGTATCAAGGGACAAACAGAAGCACATGGTGCATTGAACTGAACTCAGAGGATAAACACTGCAATGCAGTACCACTGAAATGCAAGGGAAACAACACCTCATTTCAAAATGAAATAGACTCGACTGCTGCAGGTTGAGAGGGGCTCTTTTGTGTCCATACAGACATTATGAACATACCTATTTGTGAACCCAATAATTATCGAAGAAAATAGAAATAGCACTACTCATCACAGATGGATAGATCAATAGAATCGCGTAAACACCTGAGTATTGATACGTGCTATTTTGTGCACATTGAGGAAGCCAACCATGTCCTGGTAACCAGTGAGGAGTTTTGCCAATTCCTTGTCCTCATCTGAGAAAATTTTGCTTTTAAGCTCAAAACAACAAAATTGGGCAATGCAAAACCATGTAATGGAATACACAAACCTGGAATTGCTCTGACAGAAAGTAATGTGTCAGCCATGTGCTGCAATCTTTTAGACATGGATGGTGAAAGAAGGGAAGGTGGGAAGGTAATAACAGCAACAGCATTTGCAGAACGTAACTTGCTTTTCAGAGATTGAACAAAGGAAAGCAAATCCCATTCCTGCAATAAATATTAATTATTTTAATTAAATCAACTAGGTCTGCTAAAACATAATTTATGATAGATCAGGTATATAACGATAAATAAGATTAGAAAACAAAGAAAACCAGGACTCATGCAATATCAAAAGTCAAAGCAACAAGACTATTGTGCTTCAACAGAAAAAATACAGAAAAGAATGTGGTATGGTAACTTGCAAGAATTTAACTGAATGTCACCCAAATGAGGACCAGAGTCTTAAGATGTTGAGCAAAATATCTCTGCCACTGACCTTGTGGGAATATTCACATTGCGGAGCACACAATGATTGAATGGCAATTCGCCCAGAGAAAGAAATGCTACCATCATTTCTGGAGATAATAATAGCAATGGTTAAAAAAAAAAAGAAAAGGTAGGATAAAACAGTGTCCAAACTGCAGACATACACAACAGCATGCACATAGGCACCTGTACCTATCTGCCCCCATATACATGCAAGCAAAAAAATAAATAAACAAACAAAATCTCTTCGGCACATGCACAGAGCAGGCAAAAATCCAGACAATGCAGAAAAGTCTAGGCCAACCTTTTATGAGAAAGCAGGATCTAAACTTGTAAGATATCTTAACGTGAGAGTGTAAGACAATACCTTGGAAACTGAGATAAAAAAGAGGCACAACGATCACATACAGCAGAAACGCTTGGAGAATCATTTGTGCTAACACAATCCACACGCTGACCACTGAAAAAATGCCTCTCCAATGGCTTGCGTAAGTCAAACTCATTGGAAAAATCTTGCTTGTTTACTGCACTAAAGTAACATGAGGAAGTCCAACCAACCAATTTCCCAATTTCCACCATAAAAATTGAAGTAGTAAAAAAAACGAAAAAGGAAGGCTTTTGACTATTACCGTTGAAGTTCTGCTGATTTTCATCAAAATACTTCTTATATTGCCAAGCAATTCTCAGCCTGTTGTCCTGCCATTTTGTTGGGGTACACAATCTAAATTATTCTGAGCTGAACAAAAAATTAGAGCAAATAAGAAAAACAGAAAAGGTCAACTGAGGAAGTGGATCACCTGTTCCGGAGCATGATTATGAGATTTATCATCTTTGGATGACGAGGGACCAGGCAGAGTACCAAGAAATCCTCGCGGGTCTTTGGAAGGACTAACATAAAGAAGAGGCTGGTTATGAATAAGTCCCTGCGCCATAAAATTCCTCAACAAGAGCATATGATGAGGCGCCTCTGCATCTTCCATTACCATAACTAAGCTTCCCAAAGTGAAGCCACCACCAACTATCCCTAATTATCGCGTACAGACCAGAAAACAAAAACTAAGAAAATTCAGCGAAAAGGCAATACCACAGTAGCTCTCATATTTTGCAAAACAAAAACTATGATAAATTTGGAGTGAACAAAGAAAATAATGCAGAAGATTACTGTCAAGATCGGGTATTCCAGAAGAGACAAGGAAAGTGCCATTGGGACCACGCTTAACTCCAGGGGTCTCGGTTGAGGATACAGCTGATAGGTTCCGAGTGAAACTAGACGTTCGGGTCCTGGTCGCAGCCATTGCTATGTCACCACCAGGTCAATTTATCGGGGAAGTGTCACCAAAACAAACCCAAAAATAGTTGGATTGCAGCTTTGAAAGGTTTAATCAACAGCCAGGGACCTTTGAACTGCAGAAGGAAACTAAAAATTAAACGAGAGGTCTCATGCGCATCTTATCGAACAGCTGGAGTGCAACAATGATCATGTTTTGTAGCAACAGTAATGCCATCCAAAATCATGCACACGCCTTTTCTCGAACAAGTAAAGGGTATCGACAACTACTTTTAGAACAAAGCAAACTCTCTCAAGTCCACCCAATTGGTGAAAATTACAAAAAAAGAACAAAACACAGTACCTATGCGGCCCGAAGCTTTCAATGTTATTTGCTTCTATTCTTCTTTTTCCTTCACTCTCACAGCGGCCAAAAGAGGCGAAGATTATTATATTTGCTTAAAAGGTGTTTTTAAGTCTTCATTCTTTAATTATTTAATGGAAGCATGTTTGCATGAAAATCTACATTTCCTTCGACTCATATTAATCTTTTTATTAATTTATATTGAAATTTTTGTTATTTATAACTTATATTAATTAAATAAAAAAAGATCTACTTGAAATTTAATAAAAAAAAAATTTAAAAATTTAAATTTAATCAATTCTTAATTTTAGTTTATAATTAATATATTTACAATATTTTTTATTCTTAAAAATAAATATAAAATATATAGACCATATTTAATTAATATACATATTATACCATTTAATTTATGCAATATTTGTTCGATGATAAATAAAAACTGTATTGAGATAAAATGCATGTAATATTGTGTTTAAGCCATAAGCTTTTGAAGTGAATACAGTAATATTATTGAGTAAAATTTATTATTCGTCGTATGCATTTAGCGATTACAACTCATAGGTAGTCAGAAAACAATCAATTAAGCCGAGAGCCGGGTGATTATTTGGAACTGGATGTGATGTGCAAGAGACTCGTTAAGAACCGTATTTGTTTGGATGATGATGACTACGACGCCCATTTCTTTTTAGCATTCAGACCCAAAAAAATAAAAATAAAAATAAAATGGGGTTGTAAAATGGGGTCCGTACCTAAACTTGTGTTAAAATAGGGCAGCTATTCTGGGTTGGAGGCAAAGCATGCCTGTGGTTAATCGAATTTTAATGGTATTAATTCGTATGTAGCTTAGTGCCATGGCCCAATTCATAATGGTCTTGATCCATATTCTGTTAATCGAAAGAATTAACACAAAAATTAACTTGTGGTTCGGCTACACACACGTTAAAAAGGGCTGCATCTAAAGGCCCGATCTTCTGATCTGTTTATTGCGATGGTTTAGCCGCCACATTTCTTTTTGATGGATTCTGACAGTGAATCAAGCTAACCTTAAAATGCAGGTAATTCAAATATTAAAGTCATAAAAAAAAGGAAATAAAATTTTGTTAGTTCTCTATTGGGACACTACGGAAAAAAGTGGTGTTATATTTACTTTTTTTTTTTTTGTAAGTTTTGTTATTTTTCGGGAAAAAATGATCATTCTTTAACTATACGGTTGGAAAGTAATGCAATTTTAATAGAATTGCTAGACTTATTGTGTTTTTAATTCATTTTAATAGTAGTAAGTTTTTTCTACTCCTACTTCACCCATATTTTTGGCTATACTTGCAATTGTTAGGAAAATTAACTTACAAGTACAATGATTGTTTTTTTTTTAGTGGAAACTTGATAAAGCAGTAGTCTTTATTAAGTGATGGGCCAGCTGCTATCCAACCCATTACGTGTTTGTTGATAGGCGTCCTTCTTCAGCAACTCGGTTTACGAAATCGAATCCCAATCTGACGACGTCAGTCTATCCGATCAACGTCTGCGTGGGATGAGCCCCTGTCTTGCATCCTTTAAGAAAAGAGTAAGAAAGCAGAACAAAACATTGACCTGATTTTTAGACTTGAGGCCTTGTGGCTAAAAGGGTATTTGATTTAAGCTACCAAAGAAAATTTGTAAACATTTTCCGGTGACTCAGACAAAAAAAAAAAAAAAATGTAAACGAAATACTGTCACATGGATTGATAAATATAATATAATATAAGTATGCTTGTACACGTTAAGAATGCTTGTAGGATGAAATAACAAATTTTACAGACAAATATTTTATAATCTCCCAAGAAAATATTATATTTATATAAAAATAAATTTTATGCGTATAAATTAAATTATATTGAATATTGTAATAAAAATTTAAATTTAAGACTTATGGTGTGATAATAAATAACTTCTATTATTTCAATCACACAATTGGTGGAAAAAAAAAAAAAAAACCTTTCTAGTACAGTCAAGGTTTGCACGCACACCTCCCAACAGTTCGGACACAACAAAGATTAATGCATCCAATCTACTTTATTTTTTCTTATGGAGACGTTGGCGTGGCCTACATCATTGTTTAATAATGTAGCAATGCACTGTCGTCTTCGTGCATATCCAAATTTCTCCAAGTGCATCCACACATACACAAAAACTAAAAGAAATATGAATAATAAAAAAAAAGGGTCTCTACGTGTTGCGTGCGCGTGCACCTGATTGAGCTTAAGCGGATGAGATGATGCTCTTTGCTTCGCCAACAAGGGTCCACTGCTAGGCTTGCCGAGCAAAACAAAAACAGTTTACTTGTTTTTTTTTTTTTCCCCTTTTTTTATGTTGATTACTTGGCCAATTATTACATGAAGAGTTTAAGAATCGTCAAAATGGTTAAGATGTGTTCAACTTCAATCCCAATATGTTTCTTGTTTCAGCAAATTTGGCAGCTACAGAGTAATTTCTGGTATTCGGACAGATGCGAAGCCTTTGCTTTGCATTTTAGTGTTATATTTCCTTTTTGTGATGGTCTCGTTTTCTGGTAGAGAGTCATTATGGTCTACACTAATTTTGCTTCTTGAGAGGGAGAATTTGACATTATTAAGTAGAATCAATAAATTTAAGGAAATTAACATTTAAGTATCAAGAGAAATTCGAATTAAATTACTGCTAATTTGTCAACGATCCTAAAATAAAGATCATTTATTATTTTCCCCCCCCCTTCCCGCCTAAAGTATAGAAGAATATTTTTTATATTAAATGTAGCTTCCATGCATGGCGAAAAAAGGAAAGAAATATGGGGTTCATCACTCTGTCTACGACGGCTGCTAACCCAAAAATCCAGTCTATACCGGAGTTCGGCAAATGGTCGATAAGACTGCAATATCGTGTGAGGATGCGAAAGCATAAAAAATTAGGAATTCTCCATCCGATTTTTGTGCTCATTTGCCCAATCGATCAAAAATCAAATGTCAATAATTATGGTTGAGAATTATTCGACCAACCGCGCAAGCCTTTATGGGCCGAACGTGAAAAATGTCTGCCACAGAAATAGAGAACAGGGTTTGTGATATTTTGACTCTTCGCCCGGCTGAAGGCGGCTTCAAATGCATACAGCCTTCAGCCACGTGTTATTCACTCGACGACTAGTTGGCACAGAAGCAAAATATCCCCACAAAACCGGTAATAACGTGAATCAGTCCTATCACTGTTGACTGAAATGGCTGCTTCGCAATCATTTAAAAAATAGACAGAGCTACTCGACAAACAAACCACAAAGGAAAAATATATAAAATCAAGATAGTCATTTGTAGTTTGAATTATAATATGCTAAAAACAAAAGATAGTCACTCAAATTAATTTAAGTGATTCTTTAAATATTATTTTAAGAAGAGATTGTAAATTTGATTCCTACTTCTTTTAATTTTTTTTATTACTGTCAGATTTGAAATGCTTTGTATTTTTGCAGTATCTTCGAGCCTACTATTTTTTTTTCCCCTCTAACACTTAATAATTAACTACTAACTATTATTGTGTTGAAAAAAATAGTACGATTCGATTTACAATTGGATTTAAACAAGGATTGTACCTCCTCTTGTTTGGATTTATGCCAAAAGTAATGACATAATTCTGGGCAATATTGTTTAATTAATGCTGAATGATGTTTATTATGTCATTTACATCAGAGAAGAAGATGGTGTCATCACTTTTGCAAGTGAAATTTAATGTGGTACTTATCTTATCCCTAAGAGCTCAACTGTATTCCCTATCCCACTCCCCCCCTTTTTGGGGGGGGGGGGCTTTAACGATTAAGGACCTCGTTGTTTGGAAAATCCCAGACTCGACACAACCCCATTGTCCTAAGGACTCCTTGAACTGCGGATCGAAGTACAAGAAGATGACCTTAATTTGGGATTGTTCACATTTGCAACGCTCATGATTCTTATGCTTGCAATGCTGCACAGGCACCACCATTCACCCATATTCATCTATTCCTAAATAAATAAATAAGACATTTGTTTGCATGTTCAGCTGATGCAAGCTATCTTTACACCGATTGATGTTAACTACCGTAAGTTAGAAAAATGTGATATATATTATTATCAAGCTTCTCGTAAGTTTAGAAATTAACGTGATATGTGGAATTTACAAATTTCCCATTTTCCATTAAGGGTAAAATATACTATTAATTTCAAACACGACAATATCGTAGTTAAATGCAATCAATGGAGGACTAAAGGGCCAACTTAACAGTCCACTGTTGTAGTGAAGAGCGAATAAAGTGCGTTGTGATTCTCTCCATTTATCCAGCCCCTGATTGCACAAGGTCCTGTCGCCTCTAGACACAGACAAGGGCACTGAGGAATGATATTTTGAGTCGGTCCTTTTGTCGTTTTCCATACACTAACTACAAGTAATTAGTTTAGTTTGGAGTTAAATTCTAATGGTTAGCAAACTCAATGTATATATCCTCCAACTTTTTCATAAAAGTTAGAATTCTGTGATCATATTGTAGAGGCCAAGCGTTTATGAACCATTTAAGTCTCGATTGATTCGAGGAGTAAAATTGTTATGATGAGCTAAAATTAATTTGTAATATCACTTTTTTTTCTTTTCTTTTCTTTTCGAGAGAGATGGCTGTATGTCTTATAAAATAATAATACAACATAACCAAAAGCTACTGACATCTCATGGATATCCTACTTTAATATAGACTGAATTTTGGCTGACAAATATAAAAGTGTGATGTTACTGTTAAAGTATTTGAAAAAAATGACGTATTTAAATGTCTGAATTTAATAATATTTATAATTTAAATCTTTGTAGTTTAAAATTTAAAAACAAAATGCAAAATTAAGTAGTATTTGTAACGTCACAGCAGTCATGGATTAGAGGGAGAATTTGCTAAATATGTTAAATTATGTAGCAGGTATTGTGACTTTAACACTTTAATAACGAAATAATATCACATTGTTTGGCATTATTAATGTAAGAGTAGTTATCTATATATTATGTGCGTTATATAAGACAGATTATATACAACGAATTGCTTTAATGAGACCTGCTTACCACAGTGTTACAAGTGCATGGTGTCAATTACATATTTTTGAGGTATTGGAGTTTAACATTTCACTATTCTTGTGTCTTACCCGATAGTGTAAGTTTTTAAATGAATAACTTCTTAAAATTGTAGGTCTGTCTAAAGATTAGCAAAAGTGAACTTTTGCATGTGATCACATGACCCCAATCGGGTCGGCTCCACAATGCTCGCTTGATTGGATGACATTGCAAACAAGATCGTGCCAATCATCCTGTTAAATAAATTTGGGTTCAATATTATTACGCAAATCCAAAGCATGTTACGGAATACAATGCACTGTACGATGATTTAGGTAACAATGCTCAACTCCATGACCACGAAAGTCAAATCTCCTGAAAAAAAAAAAAGTGCTTTTTTATTGGGTGTTACAATATTAAAAAAAAAATACTAATAATGCAATAAAAATAATGTAGTATGGCATAATTTAATAAAAAATTATTAAAATAATATAATATAATATAATATGTAAATTATTAGATAGATTGCATGTCTCCTATAAGTTTCTCACATTATTAAAATTCATGAGAAAATTCGTTAACTGTCATGTAAAGTAGGCTATTGCCGTTGATTTTGGATATATATATATATATATATATATATATATATATATGTCTTCCGCGTGCAATATTCCAAGGCGGTGTCTTTCGCTCCCCCCCTCCGAGTGGACAAGTCCAGTCAAAACATTGACCTTTATTAGCCCCCAGGGCACCTTCCAGGACATTTTCATTTAAAATTAAGAAATGCCTCTTTGCATTTATTCTCCCCTTTAAGTTTCGCATTCCTTTTAAGCCCATCTTCTCGAGATCGAGTCCCTCAGCTTTCCAAGGGATTTCCTTCTATTTCTCGCTGTACATATATAACGTAGAATCAAAAACCGAAAACAAGCAGAAGCCCAAAGAAAAAACAGAAAAGAAGAGATGGGTTTTACAAAGGAGAGCAGATTGAGAAGAGTATTGAGAGGTGTAAAGACTCTGTTTTTCCTGATTACCATGTTGATATCTTTCCTTATTTTCTCTGCCCCTATTCTTCTTGCAATAGCCGATACAATTCTTCCAGTTTCTCTGCTCTCTGCATCCCTTTCTCTTTCTCCTTCCCCTTCCCCTTTATCATTAAAATCTCTCTCTTTTCATTTTAGCAACTATGATTTCAGATACTCGCTCATTGACATACCTCTCATATCCATCGTAAGATCAGCTGTAATCCTCTGTAAGTATCAAAAAGTGCTTCCATTAATTGACTTTTTTGTGGGGTTTGAAATCGTTTTTATTGATTGTTCTTGGGGTTTATCATTTGTGTTTATAGGTGTCTATGGCCTGTGTGATGGGCCGAGGCTGTCCAACGGGCCGTACCTGGGAATTACAGCTATGTGCTCTGTGTTGTCGCTGATTTATGTGTCGTTTAAGGCATCGTTTGTGTTTACTGCTCGGAGTATGGAAGGAGGAGAACATGTTAGGGCCACGGAAATAGCCTTGTTTATCTGCTCCTTCGTTCTAGCAATTGGTCATGTTGTTGTGGCTTATAGAACAAGTTGCAGGGAAAGAAGAAAGCTCCTGGTCTTCAAAATTGACATTGAAGCTGTAAGTTCTCTCTCTCTGTGTCTCCTTTTCTTTCATCTTTTTTATTTTCCTATAATCTTCATATCACGATGATTGATGATGATGCTGATGATAGCAAATCCCAAAAATGTTTATAGAAAGATTCTAAACGGAATCTATTTATTTTAATTATTTATTATTTTTAATTATATATTTTTTATCTTAGTTAAATTTCACTTATATATATATATATTATCTTAGTTATATTTTTTAAAATAGTCAAATTAAAAATTTCCCTAACAATATATGTCAAATTTGAAATTCTCATAAATTGTCTCATCTCAATGCCTTGAGTCAAAGAAAAAAAAAAAAACCGACACCTTAATTGAATTTTGATTCTTCTGGAAGGTCAGACAAATCTGGTCGACTAGGTCTCTCTCATTTTAATATGCTCCAATGTAAAATCAACAGAAATACACAAAGCCAGAACAGAAAATGAAAAGAAAAACGAAATTTTTTTTGGAGAAGGGGAAGGGGGGTTCTGCCTACCTTGTCCTTCCTTCGAGTAAAAAGAGAAAAAATCAACTTAATTGATTAATTAACTGGCTCTTAAATGAACTGAAAGAAAGAAGGGTAAACTCGTGTCAATGTTCAATTAATGTGATTGTAAAGTTACTCTTGTTGTTTGCAAAATTACATAAAAAGCTGTCCAATGCAACAGTGTACTGTTTGCCCAATAGTTTAAGATCCCGTGAGTATTCGGAACCTAGAATGTCCGCGATTGTGTCTGTTGACATGCGATGCAATTACAAAGCACCCCGTCATGTTATTTTGGAAGCATCACTAATGGGGCCTGCAAAGATTTTGACTGCATACATTATCGATGATTTGCACACACATTTTTGTCGACGCCAGAACGGTGAACATTCAGCTGCTTTCTTGAAGAATCTTTACCTCTTTCCTAGGTTCTTATTCTTTTCATAATCATTTTTGTGGAGACAAAAAAAAAAAAACAGTTAACTTATTAATTGTTAGAGAAAAGATAGAGCAAGTCTAAAGATGTTATAAAAAATAGAAAAATTTCAAATTCTCACAAATCGTGAGTATTTAGAGAGACCCCCCCCAACACTCAGCGGTGTCATCTGAATATATGCTCGGATAGATTATTTTTTTTGCTGCTATTTGCATCGCTTGATTTGAAAATGAATGCTAGTGAATTAGCATTCACACTTCTTTATTAATTTTGCCGAATTGCTTAGGCGATCCGTTACGTAGAACGATTGTTATTATATACCATTCGCAAGTCAGAATTAAATAGCGAGCTGACGCGCGTTACCATTCCTCTAGAAGCTGATGCTCTTGGTCAAAGAAAGGCCACGCCTCGTTGTTTGGCTCAGTCAGACATAGTACAAATCTACAGTCTAATTGCCAAAAAAAAAAAGAAAAAGAAAAAGGTGGAAAATTCCAACGCATGTAAATGGGGATGTCCCGCGTAACGTGTTGTTCTGTGCCGTTTTGCTGCAGGTTTCAGCTTGCAAGAATGGGTTTCCTAGGCATCAAAAGCTTCTCCATGAAGAAAGGGAGAAACAAAAACTGCTGGCGCTGAAGTACTAGCGACAAGGACAAGGGGTTCTCAATTTATTTATTTATTTTTTATCCACTTTGGAGAAATAGGATTCTCTGGCCCCGCGTTGCAGGTAAACGTTTCGAAATTCTTCATTGCTAACAGTCATTTTTGTCTGCGTTGTGGTCATGGGCCAAAAGCCCATTTTTGTTAGAGGAAACCATACACTAGAAACAAAGCCCATTAAGTGTTGTCTATTTTAAAATTGCATGTAAAATTAACGCCGACTTACGTTGGGCTTTTCTGGAACAGGTCTATTCAAACGAACCAGCGACTTGGGGATTATTAAAGCAGCAAAACACACAGGTGGATCCATAGTCTGAGTCGTTAGGCGGCCATTTAGTTATTTAGAGATATATATATTTTTTTATTTTTTTCAGTGATTTTATTACTAGATGTTTTTCTCTTTAGAGATAGATATTTCAAAACATCACTTTATAGGAACTGTAAATTAATTGTTTCCTAGGATAAATATTTTCTTACATGTACAGTTTTTCTATTCCCATAGGATAATTTGGAACCTATCTCGCTGAAGCCTGCTTCTGAAAATTGAGATCAAGTGTGAAATTATTGTTCTTTTTCAAGGACAGAGTCAATATGTTGCAATTACTATGCAGCCATGCAATAATCTATGATCGATAATTATTCTCAGTGCAACCAAAAATTTGGGAAAAATAGTATTTGAATGAAATGATATTAAATAAGACCGGCATACATATCTATGACGAATCAAGAGGGATCACGATGGCGTGGAATCCGACCCATGAAACATGCCCCCCGGCTTTCTGTTTCTGAAATCCTAAAACGGCGACGAAATTTGAAATCTGAATTTCCGACTAAAAGAGAAAAAAAAAAATAAAAGAAAAAATAAAACGGCACCGTTTCAATTTATACTGTCCGTCCCTAACTAGAGTTGTTCTCAAATGTCAATGCAAAGGAGAGGGAACCGACGCCGTTTTTATGTTACAATTTTCTGTCGGAGACACAGTCGCGATTAGTAAGTACTAGGTAGTGACGCGACGCGAGACCAGAGAAGAATCGCTTGCACAAAGAACCGAAAGAAATCGAAGAGAGAAGGAGAAGAAGGCAAGGATGAGGTACAACTTTGAGGCGAATGATCAACAAAACCAAGATTCTTCTCGGCAATCCCTAACTCCAAAAGAAGGTGTTCAGTGGGTCCCGCTCCAAACTCACCCGGTATTCACTTCCGCCGAAGACGGTGACACCGCTGCCCGTTCGCCGCCGAGGAACCTGGTTGCCTGGGACGGCGCTTCCCGGTTGTACTATTGGGATTCAAGCAAGCAATGCCTCCATCGGATCTCTATCCGTCTCGGCGAACCTGAGCCTACCTCTGTCCTCTCTGCTTCTCCCTCTAAGGTTCTCTCTCTCTCTCTCTCTTCCCCTTGTTGTTTGGCTGCCGGGAGATTTCCAAGAATATTCCGATACATAGTAAAATATAAGAAGCACAATAAAAAGCTAGTTTGCGTGATTAATTTTATGCCAGCTAATTCCAATGTTACATGAATTGCTACTATTTCACGCATTTTTTAAGGCTGGCTTGCTTTCTGGCTCTAACCAAAGAGTTAAAATGAAAAGGATGAACCATGTGGGGAATTTGCATGAGCTAGAATTGGATTGTTTGTTTTTGTGGATGGTGAAAAGATTTAGTACATATTTTTAGGTCAGGAAAATTAAAATTTGGTGCTTTTTCCCCTTCTCTTTGCAACTTTTTTTTTTTTTCTTGGCGCAAATGCTTGCTAGAATAGGTAACTGTTTACTATTTCTGAATAGTTAAATTACATTGCATTTTCTTGCTGCCCAGATTGAGCGTGTAAAGTGATTGATGACAATGCATTATTAGGTGTTGGTAGCAGATGTGCAGATTGAGTTTGTGGTTATCAAAATCTCCATCAACCAAAGTGGATCTGCATTGCTTCTTTCTGGTGTAAATAGTTTGTGTGTCATGTACCTCTATGGACGAACTTCTACCAAAGACAACACGGTTGTTTGCAGGTACTGATGGAAATTGTTTATACCTTTTGTTATGTGTCAAATTACATTTAGACTCGGGAATGTTGGAAGCAAGTCGAGGGAAGAATGAGTCATTGTTGGTCTCTCAATTGATTTCTGGCATGTCATTTAGGTGCAGTTTCTCTTTCTAGTCTTGTATTTGGTAACTTATGACCTATGCCAGCAACTATCAGCATAAGGTGCTGCTACCATAGTGATTTAGTTATTGTTTTGGTAGAATATTAAATAAATCTTGTTTTTAGCACCTTGATCTTCATGATGCCAAACTTTGACTGTTATTTTTTTTATTTTTATTTTTTGTTTCTATTGTTATCTTGTGGTACTTTTTTTTTTCACTTTTTTGTGTGAGCACTTGGATGTATCATGAACAATGCACTACATATTATTTTTTGTTGGTATTCTTTCATTCAATTCTAACTAAAATCCTGTTGTTATCAATAATCTTACCCCTTCTGAAAATTACTGTTTTGCTATTGACATTTTTTACAGGACTGTTATGGTTGGTTCCCAAAATTATTTCCATGAAATAAATGCAATAAATGTTCTACAAGCTTTATGGCACCCTTGCAGTGACACACATTTGGGAATTCTGTCTTCTGAGTCAGTCTTCAGGTATTACATTTTTATCTTGACTGGTTTGGATTCTGTTATGTTGCTAAATAGATTTATATGCAAGTTACTGTCTTCCACAATTATTATTTTTGTTTTTTCGGGGGAGGTGGGAGGGTGGGGTGAGGGGTGAGATTTGATGCTGCTTACATGGGTGGAACTAAATTATGGGTTTTCTTGTTTGGCAGTGTCAAAAAGAAAACATGTTCAATGGAATTATTCAACAGATCTGAAACTCTTCTTTTGGTTAAAGTACTCGTGATTGATTAGTTTTTCAAAGAAATGCAGGCTCATTTAATGATATTTTAAGTTAAATAGAAATGACTGTTAAATTGTTTTTGAATGCCTATCTTACGTTTAATGAGGCCACACATTTTACAATACTCCCATTTCGTCATTCGTTGCAGAATTTTTGATTTGTCTTCAGATGTCCTGCAACCAGAGCAAGAGTATTATCTGCAAGCTGTTGAACCAGGTAGATCCAGGACTGCTACGTCAATCTGTCCTGTGGACTTTGCTTTTGGGGGAGACCACTTGTGGGACAGATTTAGTGTAAGTTTGTATTTATGATAAGGCTTGGCGCATGGCACATGCATTATGTGCATGCCAACGCATTAGTGCATCATATATATTTATGAGCAATGAAACACTTTGGCACTTGCGACATCCTTGTCCTTCAGAATATGGTTTGTGTCTAATGCATTGGTCTTTTTTATAAGTGGCTTGTTCTGTTGACAAGGTCTTTTATTGTGGAAATCTGCTGCTAACCTCCAGCATTAACTGCAAACTTTTCTTGGTGATCTTCATTAGTCTGTGATAAGAGCCAATCCATTTAGCTTGACTGATACTTTTTGAGCATTACAATATCACTCAAGACTCTTATTTTTGTTTTGTTCATCTCACTGCTTGATACAATTTGATTTCCGTATTAACAATCATATCTATTGTTTTCTTGTTGAGATATCCTCATCTTTCACTCCGCTGCTTTTTCATCATTTTAGGTTTGTAAGACTACTATTTTCCCATGTATAGCACTTAATTGTTGCCTTTTCACTATTTTGCAGGTTTTTGTGTTATTTAGTGATGGTTCAGTGTACATCTTATGCCCAATTATTCCATTTGGAAGGTAGTCCTTACCTTTGTTAATTTCTAATGTCTGGGAGATTTTTGTGCTTACATTGTTTTCTCCTGAATGCAGTGGAGATAGGTGGCATTGTAATCTTTTGCACCTCTCCCATTTTAAAAATCAAGATTCTTGAAAAACTTTAGTATGGTAAATGTTTGCAGTTTCAGTTATATGTTTCTTGATTTGGTCAAACAGACACTCAGTCATACTGCCCTTGGTGATTATTTGTCTTTGGAATGCTGTTTGATTGTTGTATTTTTTGTTTTTCTTCTGCATACTTGACCATGGCCTTTATAACCTGTGTGACATGCATAGAAGAGCCTATAAATCGTCGCATTGGATGATAATTGTCTTTGATGGTGACCTACCTTGAGTGCTTTTTTGTGTAACAGTGTCTACAAACGAGAATCAGTATTGGAGTTATATAGTGATGCTCATACATTTGGGCTGAAGTCAGCAAATCCAACAGCTGTTAGCAATTCTAATCTTGCAATATCTTGGTTGGAAGCAATATTTCCAGAGTTGGCTGATGAACCAGTGAAAGAGGAAAATCTTTCAACAATAAAAGCTCATCCATATGCCTTACTTGATGCATCACTCTGTTTGCAGGTATATTCTTCATCTAACTTGCGGGAATATCCCAGTCTCTTGTCTTACTTGGTATGTGCAGCTGATATGCATTAGGACATGGTTCTTTGCCATTGTTAATGTTTGTAGTGAAAGGCAAACTTACAAGATTTCTATTTTGGTAAATGAGATATTATGTCATTCATAATATTATGATACTTTACATGTCGAGAATGCCATCATCAAAACACACATTAGCACTGTATATTTAATAAGCGGTGGGAATTTTTGTAGAAAATATCAGGATGTTGGAAAGGCCTGATATTGCTTTTTACTTGCCTAATGCCAATGTAATCAATCAGGTTTCATATGCAAATGAGAGAAGAAAATACTAAAGTAAAATGCTTCATTCGGATCTCTCATTATATTTATGCTAAAACAATTTGGCTTTGGATGTAGGACGCTATATGACCTAATTTATGGAATATTCATGAGAAACAATTCATTAAAGAGGGGCCCCATGCACCTCTGCAGAAGCCATTCCATAGATCAATGTCTGTGGTTCTTGTTTAAAAGTGTCTCAAGGAAATAGATGTTGCATTTGCCTGCAGTACAAACTTTTTCCTGTATAACTTTGATTTCTATGTTCCAAAAATGTTTACTTAAGATTTCTATCTTGTTTGCATTAATTTGCTGTTTTAATAAGTTACATCTTGATAACATTAATGCTTTTTTGTTAATTGTGTCAGGGGCCCCTAAGGAAAGTAAGTCACGGCAGGGAAGATGAAGATTTGGCAGCTAGGGGTGCAGAATGTGAAGGTCATGCAGTGAGTTTTCTCTATAATTTAGTTAGCAAAGACTCCATTCTGGTAATTGCCTGGAGTGGTGGACAATTGCAAATAGATGCTCTAGCTGATGAAATCCAGCCAGTCTGGGCGGTGGGTAGCCCACCTTGTCTTCGCACTGATTCTCACGACCATATTCTTGGTCTTGCTATGATTTGTGAATCAGTCTCAGGTGAGCTTCCGGTTGTGAAGCTTGATCAACCAGTTGGTAGTACAGTTTGGCTGGGCTATCCACCACCTTTGTTGAGACTTGCAATTGTGGATTTGGCCTTGCCAAGGAAAAGAGGAAGTGGTTCTCATATTATTACATTTGTTGATCCCCTTATGCCTGAACGAATTTATGGTGTTCATGATGGAGGGATAGATTCCATAGTGCTACATTTTCTGCCATTTACAAATCAGTCAGGTGTCAAGGACGAGACAGTAAGAAGTCCCTCAGTGCACCCTGTCCTCAGTACATGCCAGGGAGAGAGCTCCTCACCACCCCCTCTTCATGGTTTTGTTCCATTGTTTGATTCATTTGGATATTCTTGGATGATAGGAATCACCTCCAGCCAAGAGTGTATTGTGCTCGAGATGCAGACTTGGAATTTATTGCTTCCTGCACACTCTGAAAATAACCCCATAAACTCTGAAGAAATTAAGGAGAGAAGTGCCCCAGTAATCATAAGCAAAGAACTTGTTAGTGGTCCTAAAGTCGTTCTTGTTCCTCAGGCCTCGCCAAATCTTCGATCTGTTGCTGCAGATTCTATCGAAGGCCGGTCAACTCTTCATCAGTACTTTAGGCTTTTTCATGAAAATTATGTAGAATATGCACATAAGGTGAGAATGTTCCATTTGAGTATACATTTCACAGCCACCTCTTTCCCTTTTTAGAATATTTTTGTTTGAAATGGTTTTTTTAAGGGAATGTGATTTTATCATGCTTTGGCAACCGAGCTAGACTAGTGGTTGAATTGTATTTTTGAGTTGTAAATGGTAACAAACTATCTTTGAGCTCATGGTTTCTTGTTAGTGTATAAAGGTGTTCACAATTTCTGTAGGTGTACTTTGAGCTTAAGCATCATGGGCCTCAGTTGAAGAAAATCATTGATGACCAACATGCTCGATTGCGTGAGGCACAACAGAAGCTTATGAAAGTAGAGGATAAACAGTCCGGATTGGAGGACAGGATTGTCCGTGCAGTTCAGCTACAGAGTCTTCTGGAGATGCGGTTGCATCAATTGAGGAACTTGCCTGGAGTTCACAAGAAACCTTTGACTATAGCAGAGCGCAAATTTCAGTCTGAGCTTGGTAATCAATTTTATACTCATAACATTAATTTAAATGAAATTATGTTTGCTATTTCTAGCCCTGACAAAACCATTTCATAGAAAAATTTTGGATCCTTTTCTGCCGTCCAATCGCCCTTTGTTACCCTTTGGTTTCTTGTCTTGACCTTAACGAAAAATATGTGATTTCTTCTACACGCAGTAAGTATTGGATTTGAGATGCATGTCACTGTCATGTAAGGTCAGTTGTAGTCCTGTAGAATGACTCTGACTACCTGATATTATTTCTAACTTATTTCATTAATTTTGCAGATCAATTTGCAGGGGTGGAGTTGGATGCACTGCATGGTTCTCTTGACACTCTGAAAGCAAGGTTGAGAAGGTATAGACAACTTTCAAAAGGTAATGTACAGAACCAGCAAAGGCCAGTATTGGGAAAGAACTCTGTCGAAGATGGCCAAATCTCACAGCTGAAATCCACACTTGAGAAACTCTCACTTGTCAACAGTGAGAACACAAAAAAAGCCCAACTTGTTGAATCAGCCTTAAAAAGGCAGGAAAGTGGTAGATAATGAAGCCTACACTTTTTCACTTTGCAGCCTGATTTATGAATCTTGCTGCTTTAGCTCTGTATTCTGAGTTATGGGAGCTCGGTGTCAGTTTTTTGTGCCTTAGAGCAAGGATTACTCTGTGCCCTTGGTGCCTTGCACTTTAAGTTGGAGCCAACAGAGCACCCTGGGTAACTTATTGCCTGGTCTCTAGAATCTTGGACATAAAGCTCCACAAAGTCGTGTTGGTGCCATCTGTTGGTGGTCTAAGCTTGTTCAAGAACTCGGAGTTTGTCAAAAAGTAAAGGGCATATAAAGGTCAGTATCCTACTCTTGTAGTAGTAGTAATTACTATGCTGCTTGAGACAAGTCTTGAGAAACCGTTTAGGTTTTGTTTTGATTGCGATGGCACCAGCAATCCGGCATCCGATTTAAGTGTTGTTTTATTCATCGTTAGTCAGTGATAATGTATTTAGAGATGGTGTGAATTTGATCCTCTTGTTTACTTCACATACTTATCTATACAGCGGGAAAGTTGGGCTTATGATTTGGTTCAGACACGCACCGAGTCACCGGGTACCAGTAGTGGTTGATAGGCGGAGAAAATGCCAGTAGCTTTTTTGCACGAATGGGTCCGTTGGATTGTATAGGCGAAGGCCATTTTGTACTTCAGACTTAGTTTGTGGTATGCAAAAATAGTGGAGGTTCCGATGTTCATAATTTTTGTCCTTTCCAGACTCCTTATATCCGTTGTCTTTCTTCAAAAATATACCTCCGTACAAGTCGGTCCATACTTGAAAGTAGTGTGTGAAGGCAGCCCTTGCGTTATTTTATTCTTTTTGGCCCCCAAAGGATATAAAATATCGGTCAGAATTCGGGGATAACATTTCCTTTGCGGTAACATTCCTCGTTAAAGCTAAAGATGTATTCGGTAGATGAATTCTTATTAAAAAAAAAAAAAAAATCAATTACATTGCAATTCTTCACTCTGCGTTTCACTGATTTTCCTAGGGGAAAATTTGATAGCATTTCACCGGGTATAATCGAGCCTTGTTTCTTTGTACAAACTCTTTGTTTTTTGGGGTTACTAAAGACAGAGACTCACGGGTGAGTTCCCTGCCGTGTCGCGTCATGATTTTTTGCCAGCTTTCGATTTTAGGGGACACGATGCGCACTGCTGCTGTTCATCATTAATTCGACATTATTCCTCCTCTTAATTGTATTCTGCATCATAATTTACAGATGCTACGTTACATCTATCGGATCCAATTTGAAAATATTACATCTCTTCTACCCTTCCGCCCCACCCTTCCTCAGTCTAATGCTTTACTTGACCTGCATCGCTTCGACGGTGCACAATGATGGGGTACCGCTTCTGTGTCCGGGTGGTCGGGAAGAAAATAAGCTTATCTTTCTCTGCAGGAACCCAACTGTCCAGAAATGAAAAGGGTATCAATAACGGCAAATTATACTGGACTTCTATAATCTATTTGATATATTCGAGATGGAAAGATCGATGAGAATAGTTTTTCTTTTTTTATATTACTTGTACGGACGTCACCTGATGCGAGTAACAATGTAATGCAGGAAAACGGAGAGTTCTGCTCTGGCAAGCTCATAACCTGGGCATAACCGTGGCCCTCCTCCAAATGGAGTGAACAAATTCCCTGGGCGTATTGCTTCTGAGTTGTTCTGTTTCATCATATGTACACACACATACACACAAACAGGCAGACATACATGCAGACAGTCTGCACACTTTAGTATTTGGTTCCATCATCGAAAATGTGCATAATTTATAAATGTATCCGACCATCCTAGGATTTACCTGCCACCTCCATGGATTGAAAGTTCGCGCATCGTTAAAGTGATCATTGTTTAAGTGTACAGCTCGAAAAGATGCAACGACCTTCCATCCCTTAGGAATTGTGTAGTCTGATAGCATTGTGTGATAGGCAAGTTTATAATAATCAGATAATTGCACCTTAAATAATCAAATTCGGAATGCGTTATTAGTGAAAATGAGCCAGCAGACAATAATACTACAAGGAAATTTCTCACCTTTGATGTGGACGTCTGTTATTGTTCGCCTAAATACCCCGCCAATTATGTTTGCCATTCGCAGGGTCTCATTAACAACCTGAAAGAAAGGAGCAAGGCAGCTACATCAATATCAAAGTTATTATGACACACCTTAAAATCCAGCCACCGTCTAGGAAAACTACTAAATAGATAGCCCCCAAAATAAAACAATTTTTTGATTAACAACAATAATTTGTCAATTGTCTGTATGTAAAAAACAAAAAAAAAAGTAGCACTTACGCACTGAGTGAAGTGCATAGACTTGTATTCATTCCACTCTATAGCTTCACTGTATCCCTTCTTGGCCCTAATCTGCTTGTGCTCCTCCTGCCAGATAAAAATTAACAATAATGATGGTCATGAGAGATCAAATATGGAAATAAACACTTCCGAGGCCCAAAATAACAATTTTACAAGCCTATAAATAACAAAACAACTCTTTTTAAAAGACACTCTAGTGATTAATTATTTATAACTTTTATTTTAAACTTTACTCTTAACAAAGGATATAAAATTTATTAAAATAAAAAAAAATTACTCTAATCGTGTAAATCACAGCTCCATAAACTTCCAAACGACCAAAAAAATACTTCTGAATCTTCACAGTTTTGTGTTCTCGGCCTATTGGGCTAGAGGCCTACTGAACTACGTCATTTACAGTGACGTACAGAGCGCAGATGATCAGGTCCAAAGAAAAAGGTAGCCCATTTAATATTCATGAAAACAGCTTGAAAAAGGCAAGATCGACATCCGTGGGTAGACCTTGAATTGTCCACATGGACTCTGCAGTAATACCCGGCCCCACTCTATACTGATATAAATACGATCCATCGATGTGTCTTTCACCGTCACGTGAGTCGTAAGAAGATGCTCGGACATTTACAAGAACTAATGTTAAGTTTCCAACTTAAAATTTTATTTAAAAATCTTAAATTTTAATCTTAACTTTTATTATCGTATATAAACCATAATTTAAATTTTTAATAGATAAAAAAAGTAGAAAACAAAAAGAGAGATTTACAAGAGTTGAGGTCACCCATATATCCTATTTATACCGTCAGATGGTCCTTTCCTGGAAATCACTACCACACGATTCTCAATTTCCTTGACCATTAATACCCCTCAATTAGACCGTATTGACTAAAGGGTGTTTGGGTCATTTTGGAAGAAGAAAAAATAAAAACAAAGAATACCGTTTGATCAGTATTTCTTTTGCCCCTCTCACTTCAAGGGAGGATATTAACATGGCGGGCTGTTCAGGAAATAGGCCTAGTCAGATGAAGAGTTCCGATGAGAAATGGAGGAAGTCTTATCCAGATAAATTTCTAATTAATGTCATCATCTCTCATCGGAACTCTTCATCTGGGGTTGGGTTAATTTTGTCTTTCAGCGAAGCACATAGGAGATTGTTGGGTTTTTTTTTGTTTTTTTTCCCCCCCGGTTAGGAATCGTGGACTACGTTTTGGCGAACATAGCTATTTACTTTATTAACTGTACACTATGTGACGGTCAAAACTAAAATTCCAGGCAACAGCATTCTGACATCATCTCTGAGGTAATTTAACCCATGGGAATGTACTCGTGTGGCAAGGGCCTAGCTCTTGAGTTCTAAGGCACTTGGCAGGCACCCATTATCATGCGCAGAGATGGGTACTGAAACAGCCCATTTATTTTTCTCTTTTGTTCACGCTTTATCCGACCACCCAATGTGAATTGCTAAAAATCCACTTCAATGAAAAAGAGGCTTCCATGGACAATAATTATAGGAATCTGGGTCCACTAGAATTTGAGTTTTTTTGTTTTTTGTTTTTTTGTTTTTGTCAAATCAAAACAAACCCCAATAAAAAAAGAACTCTCAAAAAGAAAGAAAAGGACATTACCTGGACCTGAGCTAAAGCAAGAGGAGTCTCAGTAAGGAACTTGACGGCAACAGTCATGGTCGTAGATGTAGTTTCGTAGCCGGCAACAAGCAGAGCCACAAAGAAATCCTCTATTTGCTCGTCAGAAAAGCCCTCGTCCGCTGCCAAAAGAGCTGCTAACATGTCCTTTTTCCGCTTTCCTGCCTCACCCTCCTTTCTCCTCTCCCTTATCACCAATCTCAATGCCTCCGCCACTTTAGTCCTGGCCTAAAAACAGTCATTCAACAAAATAGACAATGATCAACAATTAAGGCAGCAAACACAAAAAGGAAAAAAGAGAGAGAGAGAGAGAGAGAGAGAGAGAGAGAGAGAGAAGAATTGCCAATTTGTCTTGATATACGATATTATGATGGCACTTGGAAGTAGATTGTCCATCATTCTAAGCAAACTACAAATAAATAAAGGAAAAAACTAAAAAGAAAAGGAACAGAGAGGATGATTGTGATTTATTAGAAAGAGAAAGAAGCAAGGAGTATTCACTCTGATGGCTCTCCGGTATGTGGTGGAGATGAAGGGCAAGGTGAAAAAGCCATCAATGAGGAGTAGATATTCTTTCCTTAGGCTTTCAGTCCATTCACCTGGATCAATGCTCATCAATTGCTTCATTGTCAAGTCAAATGTTATCTGCATAAAACCAATATTTGATTAACCCCGCACACACAGTAGAAGTCCAAACAAAGTGCAAAGTGGCCTGAGGAAGTCGGACGATTTTCCAGCGAGTCACAAGAAAGAAAGAAATGAATAATTCTCATTAATAACTTAAAGTTTCTATTTTTACAATTTTAAATTAAAATTAAAATTAATAATTAAAAAAAATCTATCTCGTTCTATGCGGCTGGCTGGTTCAATGGTCTTTTAATACATTAAAAAAATTGAGAAGAAAGAACTGAAATTACCTTCTTGGCCTCGTCCAAGAGGAAAACCCGGTCAGACCAAGAGTCTAAGTTGAGCCGGATCAGCCGGTCCATGTGAACCAATAGATGGTCCTTAATGATCGAATGATTACCAAAACTCATGGTTAGAGAATGCATTCTCTTGTGGAGACTGCCCTTCATCACCAACAGAGAGTGCTTTCCCAGCAAGTTCGATATCGAGCTCGGGTAGTCACTTTCAAACAGCTTCCCTTCATTTTGCAAAATGAACCGGTTCGTCTCCAGGTCGGCAGAGAACACGGTCGGTTCACCAAGCACATGCGTCGTGAAAACTGGACCGAACCGCTTCACCCGTTCGTCGATGAACGGTTCAGGATTTTCGCTCTTGTATGCAGATATCAGCTGGAGAGTTTCGCCGACCAACGGCAGGCCGAAGCTCCCCGGCGGAATCCGGAATCTCCGGTAATAGTAACTGCGGCAGACCATGAACAAAATCGCCGAGAGAGGAACGGAGAGAAGAAGAAAAGCAATAATTGCCATGGTGGCCACTGTTGGGTGTTCTTCTGGCAGAGATACAAGTCTTTACACTGATATACGTAGCCAGAGCTAGAATTGGATAGTTTCGAAGTCTCGAGTTTCAAAGAGATGGGACGTGCATTAATGAATGGAAAACATGGAGGAGAGAGCACACGCGGGGGCAGCCGACAAGAATCCAAGAAGGGTTGGGTTAGAACCAGAACCAGAACTCCTAACTCTCTAGTTTTACCCGAAAGGTGGGGAGGAGAGACCTTCAATTTATATCGATTCATTGGATTAGTAATATAATTTTATTCGATTAACTAATCAAATCAAATCAAATCTTTTGGTTTCTTTAGTCTCTTATTTATTATTATTATTATTTTCTTTGACTGATTTCATTTGAAATGCTAGCCTGGATAAACGAAATTGGGGAAAAAAACAAATTCATTTGATGCCGAGACTTGTTGTCCTTGCATACTGATATGACGGAAAAAGCTAGAGGACAACATGATGCAGCACTATCCACATGGGCCGTGGCAGAGACGTGAAGTCTTCCTCTTGATACGATAGATTGACCTGGGTCAAACGCATCTTGATTGACAATTTGGGAAATGTTCGATGTGGGCTAGATACGGTATCAGCAATTAGTAAAAATAAAAACACACACACAAACACACAAATTTGAAATTTATAATTAAGAATAAAGATATTCATCTCAATTTGTTGCTTCAGTTAAATTTAAGGGATTCTTTTTTAAGTAATATAGATAAATTTAATTTAATAAAATAAAAATTTTAATAAAAAAATATTTATTGTAACTCAAAATCTCTTCATTTTAATACATTCGTGTAATTGAATAAAAAAATTAAATCAAAAAAAATAACATAATTTTATAATTAAAAAATAATATTTTATAAATAATAATAAGTGTCATTATTTATCATTAAAATTTTGGTTTATTAATTATATGTGCATGTAATTTCTCCCTTACAATCTATATACTCTTGTCCCTGATTAGTCACTAAAAAAACAAAAATCCCACGATTTTAACAATCGTGCCAATAAAAAGGGATTTTTTTTTCTAATTAAGTAGAATTAAGGCAAAGATTGCGTAACATCTGATATTCTTGTATCCATTTGCCATAAAAGCTTACTACATACCAAACTAAGTCCTTAATTTTAGAGCTCTGTTATATCGACAGCAAAAATCTGATATGTACACAAGTGACACATTATTTAATAGATAAATAATTTTAACTCAAAATTATATTTATTCGACGTGCACTAATGTTATATCTAATCATTTTTACCTCGTTTTCCTAGACATATGCCTGCGCCTATCCACACACACACACACACACATATACTGTAATTATTTATCCCATGTTATTTTCGTGTAACAAAGATTCTGTGTTTACGTAGCTTTAACTTTCATTTATTCTAATTGTCATATAAATATATATATGCATTTATCTGAGTTAAATGAACAAATGAATTGGTGTCTTAGAAATCGATTTGATTTTCACAATTTGGTATATTGTTTTTGTGCTTCTTCTAAGTTTTTTATATCGAAAATGTTTCTCAAGGTCTGCAATTGTGCCCACGAACCACGTAAAGACAACACTCTTTTTAGATCCGTCTGCTGGGATCCCACCTCACGTGGTTGCCCTTAAAGGAGACTGGTAATCATATTGGGATAAGGACCACCGCTAGGTGTACGCAAATTTGGTGCACATAAATAATTACAAAGGCTGCAATTTTGTGTTTTGTATACTTAAATTATTAAAAAAAAGAATAAAATAAATATATAAAAAATAAATAAAAAAAAAAAAGAGGATGCAGCAAATTGCTTACCCCTTTTCCTTTTGTGATTATTTTGCATCGAAGAACGTGGAATATTGGCCCACACTGAAATGAAAGTTTCTCTGCTTCATATTCATGACTGTAGGTATTGAAACATGCTTAGACAAGATTAATTGAGTTCTACAGGGCACACTGCATATGTCCAGTGGCTCCCTTTCCTTCGTTTTTCTGGTATGGGTCTAATTTTAATAATTCTTTTTAGTTTTACAGCTTTCCATTCTTCTTGTTCTTTTTCCTTTTTTTGTTTTTTTTCCTAAGAATTTAGTTATCACATATATCTCCCTAGGAAGAAATAGCATAAATGCTCTTTCTTGATTCCTATTAGATGTCGCGTGCCATATGAATCTATGAATTTTGAGCCACACTTGCTTTATTCGAAATTAATTAATCTAGGGACAATAACAAACAAAAGGGTAATTTGTGTTAAATAAGGTTTAAGGCAGGTAGAATGTCATCGTGGAAGTGCCGAATTGTCCCGCGCAAATCCAATTTGTTTGATCCCTACCAAAGAAAAGCGGGGTGGTGAGTTTTCTTAAGAATTGTCTTCTTGCAGATAGGATTGCCCATAAATCAATAGAGCCCGTTCCTTTTCATCTTCATTGTTAAATCATATTATCATTGGCATAGAAATTTTAGTTTATCTAATAATTCCAGCCAAGATCGCCGTGAGCCCCACAAATGAAGCTTCTAAAAAAGATGATGCAAAGCAAACTTATCATTCAGCCGCATGGCCAAAAGCGATGAGGAACGTGTTGCAATTACTTGCATCACACCATGTTCATCCATCCACATGGTCCCCATATAAAAGGGGCATTTAGTCCTCGCCCCACTGAAATCCCCAAAAAATAATGATCCCTAAGACGCACTTACATTACGCTTTCCTTTTTTCGGTTTTTGATTTTTAGGAAGGGGGAAGGGGGCATCTAAGCTTTTAATGAAAGAATAATGTGTCCCTCAAAAGTTACTTCAATAATTTTTATTTAAATTCTAACTTTAAGAAAATTGGTATAAATTTTATAAAAATAAAAAATTATTTTTTATTTTATAATTTACGATTTGATTTGATGAATTTTTCAATACATTAAAAAAAAAATTCCATGTTCCTTGACTTCCACTATAAAAACAAACAAAAAAAAATTTAATTTAATTAAGCCGCTTACATAATAGTGAAGAACATTGTATTCCATAATTTTCTCTCGTATTCCCTTGACATTCATTTGAAAAGTTGATATATGTCGAATATTATTAACCTTTTCTTGATTGTCGGTAGAGACTTCGAATCAAACATTATTTCTAAATATATTGGTCTTTGATTGGGAAAAAGGATTTCCATATAATCCATTAATCATCTTAAAAGGCATGCATGCTTCATCGGGAGGGCAAAAAAGAAAAAAATACAAAAATCATATATAAGGGGCCAAAGGTAGGTCCGTATATTAATAGGTTTATATGTCGGTTGGCTGTCTAGGAGAGATGATAACCCTAGGATTAGGACACAAACGTGGCTTTGTGTTCTAGCTCTAATTAATATGTCTTTCCTAATATTAACTCCTGCTGGATAATGGGAATCCGACCCTCATTTTAATGGTGTATGTGGTAGTCATAACCGGCCATTTATTTTCCCTAATCACGTTTTAAAACAAGAATGCCTGAGTTTAAACTGGTGATCAATTTTGCGTTTCTATAATGAAGGAATGAGCGTACACGTTTAATTATGCCCCTGCGGCATGTTTGGTATCATATGCCCATGTATGGCCAAGTTTAAACTCGCGATTGGCTACAGTAGACAGTGAAGTATTGACGAAACAGGAAGATTGAGGGCAAAGTCTTAACGTCCCAAAACTATGATGAAGATCCTCTCGAGCATCTCATCTATTTGATCAGAAAAGTAGTCTGTTTCCTTGGAAACTCTATCTCCCGGGGCCGAATAGAAAGAATATAAAATGGGCACACCATTGGCGGGAGCCAAATGCAGAAGGCTCCGAGAAAGTGATGGGATATCCTGTCCTTCATAGCTCATATGGCCCATAACTGCTTGTTTGCATCGCCATATTTTCTTGGCAGAAATTAGTCCCCAGAATAAACAAATTTCCACTGACCAATTCGGAGATGCAAAACACGTCAATAATAATAATAATAATAATCATCATCATCATCATCATAATTCTATATTTACATGGGTTGTTCTATCACTGATTCTTCGAAACAAGGTTGGTAGTTGATGCACTTATAATGTAGGACCAAACAATTAGGCCTTCATAACTTGTTCGCGATGGACTGTCCACAAAATTTTCTCTGGAATTCAGAAATATATATTATTTTCAGGTTATCTCTACATGATAGTAAATGGTTAAAAGTTCAACAAACAATAAACTTGCTTTCGAAATTGTCCAATTCTTCATATGGAAGGTTGTGGAGAAGCCACTCACCATCGATAATTGATTGTGCTGCTCGATGTCCACGGATGCATTTTAGACCTCACAGCTGCGGGTGGCCGGGAATGAACTGACAATTGTGGTCCATTGTGAAGACCTATTGGTAAATCTACTTTCATTTACAGCTTGTTTTTTTGAAAAACAAAAATAAAAATATAGTGAAAATCTTGATTATTATTTTTTATAAAATTAAATTATAATCACTCGTTATTATTTTAATTTAATTTTTATTAAATAATTATAATTTGAATAATAATAATTTTTTAATATTTAATTATAATATATTAAATTTAAAATACAGTAAATACGAACTACTATAGATCCCTTAGAGTCAGGGAACGCGAGTAACGCTCGTCAGTACTACGTGCTAAGGACAACTTGCTAGCAAGCTATCCTAACGCGTCCTGTGTCCGTCGACTGACGAGAATTCTCCAAGAGTTCTATAATTACTTCAATAATCTCAAAGTAAAAAATTTCTCAAGCCTAACCATTGAAACTCCATGCTCCACTTTCTTCTTTATTTTTACTGATTTAAGTATCAAAATATTAATGCTAAATTATAACTTAACATTTCTAATCTTTTTTATTTTATTTTATTTTATTTTACAGGTCTTAAGTCCTCTCACCCGAAAAAACCAGCTGTAATTCCGATATGCATTGCGGCCTACGGTCGGTATTTGGGGATGCAACGTGCATGTCGAGCTGCAATTTGGCTTCGTTATTTCTCTTTCAATTTCCAAAACCAGCTAAATGATAATAGATAGGCATTGAGCAAAGCATCATATTGACACACACACACGCACGCACGCACGCACGCACGCAGACAGAGCTAATAGGGCTCATAACAGGACCACGATGCCTACTCCAAGAAGGGATTATCACGTTACATTTTATGATGCATGAAGGTAACGTCGCTGCACCGGCTAGGCTATGACAAGAACAAAAGACCACGCTATCTTATCGAAACTCGCACCCTATTTAACTCTCCTGTAAAGGAGACCTGCGAAGGGCACTCGACCATGTACTTGAAAGAAGTCGCTTGAATTTGGGGAGGCGACGGTCATTTTTTAACAGACGTTCCTGGGGACGTTGCCTTGGACTTCAAACTTCAAAGTCCATTCTTAACCGGATCGCCCTGGCATACCATAATTACAAATAAATGCATCATCCGGTTAGGGGGTTTTAAAGATTTTTAATTTAATTCGTTTAAACAATAAATTAAATTAATTTATTATTATATATAAAAAAATAAAAATTTTAAATGTAATGTAACTAAAATAAAAAATATATACTTTAAAATAATTATTGTTTATATTAAATAAAAAAATAAATATAAAAAATATTGATATATTTATTAGTATATTTACTTATTATTTTAAAAATATAATATACATTTAATTTTATATCTCACATAATTAAATTATATTTAAAAATTTCAATTGAATTTTGCTTATTTTTTATTATTTTATATTTGATATTAAATTAATATAATTATCATAAAAAATGAGTTAAAATAAAAAATTTTCTTATAAAAATAAGAGAAGAGCATGACGTGGCAGACTCTAAGCTGGAAGGGGGTGCTTCGGCGTGTAACACTTGTACAAAAAAGGGAAATAAAAAAAAAAGGATAAGGAGTCCAAACTGACTTTACAAATCTGACTTTTTGTATGCACTTTTTAACGTGGTATTGCATTATGCCACCCTATTTCAGCCCTAGCAGCAATGACACTCCTTGGGTTGAATTCTTCATTCTTTTTTAACGCTTGGCTTCATAGCTTGTTCCATTTTACTTCATTATAGTTTAAATTTTTTACTAGAAGTATTTGTTTTTCCCAAATTAATATAAGAATTCTTCGTGTTGTAAAATTAAAATAAAAACTCACCGAAAACAAGTTATATTGACCAAAAAAAAAATTTATGACAACTAATAGAATGAAGTCATCTCCTACGTTGATAAATTTAGATATATGCTTGGAGTTTACTACCATATTTACTTTGTATTCTTTTTTTTTTTTGGTTGTAATGTAATCTTATTTCTATATTTGTATGTTTTTCTGTTATAAAAAGAAAATAAAGAAAAAAAGAAAAGCTAAATTGTGATGGAATTTCTCAAAATTTTACAGAAAAATCCCAAGTAATTAGTATGACTTCTGCAATCGTGGCTCCCATTTCTTGATAAATCTTGAGTTACAACTTACTAATATTTTGCATCGAGGACTGGATGGGAAGAAAATTGACATTTCAATAAATAAGGAAAGAGATCAATCTATTCACCGAGTTTAAGCTGTACTAAATGTATCTTTTCTACTATATGAGATGGATAATGGAATTAAACATTAACAATCGATTCCACACCTTTAATTTAATGGGCATAATCGAATGGGCAAATGAGGGGGAGGAAGAAAAAAAAAAAGGAAAGAAAAAGCGCCATGTTCTAAACACATTAGCAAAAACGTTGAAGCTCCAGGTGGCCATTGTAGGCCTGGTCTCGGCGACCTTTGTGAGCTTGGGCTGTCGATCTACCCTTTTTCCAATAAAAACTGATCATTAGTTATTGGACAGTACAGTGTTTGTGGCCCACTCGACAGAAGATCGAGTAGTGCCGCTGGAACTTGCAAGCTTAGATGCGTATTCTGTGGGTTTATATGTTTCATCGCAATTTACAAAGTGATCCGTTGCTGTTAAAGCAGATGGATATTGGGCCTTTGACTAGAGAAGAGGTGGAGGTTTAGCCCCTGCTTTTTTTAAATTTCCTTCCTAATTGGGTGCTTACACATTTTCTGTGGATAAAAAAACAAATCACAAAGTAAATTTCTCAAAAAAATCAGAACATAAAAGAAAATTTAATGCGCTATTAGTTACAAAGTCTAATGATAAAATATATGAACTTTTAATTTTAAGTATATGATTTAATTTCTAATCCCTAACAAAAAAAGAAAAAAAGGAAATCTAATTTATATTATATTTTTTAACACGATGAAAGTATATATATATTATAAATTTCATATTTTTCTTAAAATTATAATTAAATAATTTAAAAATAAAAAATAAAAATTTTTAATTATTGAAATATTTCTTTAAAAAATATTCATATTACCGTTCACGTTGCATGTGGCAAGTGACCATTGGATCTGGAGGAAAATAAAGGAATCCCAATAAGTGAAATTATTTGATGTCATCCCTCTGTTATGATTCGTAACAACGAATGAGATCCTGTTCCCCACTAACAACTGATATTTAGCCATTAAGCATTAAACGGTTTCAAATACATGTCTTAAGAACTTCGATTCAACTGTAAGTTTTCAATATATGAAACCCCGGAAAAAATGACTATTGCCTCGGCTCCCTTCCGTACAGCCATATACCAAAATGTAATATTGAATCATCTTTTTTTTTTTATATATATATATATTTGTCAGAATTTGCACTCAAGTTGATCATTGCTCAGCAATTTTGTCCTGAGGCCGAGTAGCTAGGTGGTAGTTGAATCCCACCTTTTTCAGTTTTAGCAGGAAAGCTCATCGATTATTATCACTACTCTTTACCTTGTTGCATTGGACCTTCCACTGTGACTTTCAAATTCAATACTAGTTTAGCGAGGAAATATTGAAAGACCGGCCTAGCCATTGGGCAGAGAATTTTACCTTTTTTCAAAAAACAAATTATAGTTCTTCTTTCCCTTATTACTCTTTTTCAAACGCAAGAAAGGGATGCATATGCTTTCAATGTGTAGTTGGATACCATTTCGTCAACACTATTGGTTACATTTATAATTATTTGTATTGAATTGCTTAGAACATACATTCAATTTGAATATGCATCTAATCCCTTAAAAGATTTTATATGGGAAAACGATTTTTTTTTTTGGGTAATTACCAAACAAATTTCCATCTCTTTATCTTTTTTGATCCATATTCTCATCTCACTGCTTATTTCTTCGTTGCAGCGGTCTTGCTATTATTTAGATTTAAATATGATTAAAATTAGTGCGAGATGGATTATGCTTAGGGGCACTCAATAAACTTCTAAATTGATAGGGTAAGACCACAATTTGCTTTAAATGTCATAGCCTAGAAATTAAATAAAGGCACCAGTACTTGAATGCAACTATGAGGATATGACATGAAATACATGTAAGTTAAGATGTGTTTTCACTTAAACTGAATTGATTAGTTGTCGTGGGATGCACATGCATGACCCACAAGAATGAACATTAATTTGACCTCAAATTCGAATATGAAACAATGTCATAAAAAGAGGTGCTAAAGTCACACTTTATAACTTAGCGGCAAAATGTTTTCCACAAATAGACGTTAATTAATAATATGCCTGAGGCCTAACAGCATATTCCCCGCCGGCCCCCAATGAAATGAGCGTAAATGAGAAATTTTCACAGAGACCAATCGCCAATCTCGATATAAATATAATCCTCTTATGCTTTTATTTTGTCTATTTTTTTATTTTTTAAATTGTTCTTGTTCACTTGCTTGGCTCCTTCCCTTGGTCCCACTTTTTCAGGAATCCGGGGAGTGATTAGTAAAATTAAATCCAAAATAAATTAATCACTTAAAAAAAAAAAACAGGAGGAAAAAAAAAAGAAAATAAAAAACCCGTAGAATACACGTCTTGTCAGGTTCCTCTTTGGTAGAAAAAGGCTTTATAATTGCGAAATGTTGATTTGCTTCTCGGCCCTAATCTCTTGCATTTCATGCAACGGCAGCAAGAAGAAGAACAACTTTAGAAGAAAGAAAAAGAGGTAACGCAATCCATCAAAAGATTCAAAGTCTCTTCTTCTGTCTCTTGATTCCTTTCTTTCTTTCTCTGTCATCTTCGACTCTTCGTTTCAATTTTCATGTTATCTTTCCTGACCAATTACGCGTGCATAGATTTTGTTGTGAGGATTTGGTTGTGAGGACATGGGGAGGCTGTTTGTGGTGAACCTTGAAGGGAAGATCTATAGTTGCAAGCACTGTAAAACCCATCTCGCTCTTTCTGAAGATATTGTTTCCAAGGTTGTTTCTGGATCATACTCTGATTGACCGTTTCTTTCTGTCTTGTAATAATCTTGTGGAATTTTCATCTGGGTGTTGCGAATTTGGTTGGTTTTTAGTGATTTCTGTTCAGATGATGATAGTCCTTAATGGGTTGACTGTAGATTTTGATGAACGTGCAATATATTTATTTTAAGTGTATTAGTATAGGAGGATTGCAAGAAGAACGTTTTTTGAGGCAAGGTATAGCCTAGTGCCTACCAAGTGTAATACTTGGCTATGAGGTCTGTGATTCAAACTGCATATCTCACTCATGGATAATTTCCCCTCCTCCAATACAATTAGATCAAAAGAAAAAAAAAAAAAACAGAGAATTTTTTTTTTTTGGAGGCAATGATTATCTGATAAGTTGAGGGGTTTTTTGATTAATCATTGGAATTACATCTTGTTATTCATCAAGAACATTAAGTGAGATTCGTGGCTATTGAAGTTAGCAGTTATCAATAATCAATCCTCTACATTTAATTTGTTATCTGCTCCTCCGGACTCATTGAATAGGGATGGTACTCTTTTCTTTTGAACATTAACTAAGGCTTATTTGTATTGTGTAGGATCTTAACCTTTACTAGGCTCTACCTGTAATTTTGGAAGTTTGGTAATGCTTGCTACTTAGGAATTTTGGGTTCAACCTGCTATCCAGAATTCCAGATCTCAAGTGTATCAATGTGTATGATGTTTTTATTTTTTTCGGCAAACTCTATGTGTTCTGATTCTGGTTTTGTATTGTGATTGAACTCATTTCTTGATATCAGTGGCTGATTTAATATCTTTTTCCTGTTGCCTGTTGGACTGGTTTTGTGCTTTAGTTATAACATCCATGATTGGTCTTCTCAATGTACCAGACATTGCTGAGTGCATTCATTTCTCTTTCCCTTTGTGCTATCCGGCTAGAGACTAAATTACAGAGATTGGGGAAATCTTTGTTTGCTCTTAGATGCTTTGGTGGATCAAGCTGTATTTTGCTGCTTATCAAGCAGGACTCTATATAATTCTCAGACCACTTGGGAGTCATTGTCTCTTGTTTGGTTCTGCATTTTGTTCCTGTTTACCAACGCTTCTCAAGCATACTAATTATATGCATACTTTTGCATAGTCAGGTATGACATTACACTTCTTTGGAACGAGGTGCATGTATCTGTGTACATGTGCAAATATGCGTGTCTCTGTGTTGTCGGTGGTGTTTTGGTATGACCAGGGATGCATCCTCAGTTAGATGACATATCATATGATTACACATATCATCTGCCAAGGAAATGCTTGACAGTAACATACTTGATCATATTCCTTAACAATGCAGTGGCATATGAAAGGACTTGTTTATAAAAATTATTGTTTTTGGTTTTCACAAGTTGAAGGCCTGAACAAGAAATGAGCATATTCATAGCAAAGTAAACAGTGCTAATTGAAGACAATGTGATGGACGTTGTTTGTGTTTGTTTGAACGTGCAACACAGACCTACAAATGCTCCAATTAAGGGGGGTAACCAAAGTCAAGTGGATGGTGAGAGGAGAGGAAATGGGAGAGCCAAGTTGGCCTAGGAATGTTTGATTAAAAAGGATTTGGACCAATTTTATTCACATCAAACTCAATCCATAATGGAACAAAATGGCAAGAAAAGATTTATATAACTGACCTTAATTATATTTATGACTAAGATTTTGTTGTAATAAGGATTTAGTTAGTTTTATGCTTCCCTCCAACCTACTGCATACTCATCCTTTATCCAAGCTTGGGACTGACAACAACGAACCCAAAGTTTAGTTGGATTTGACTTAGGTGGATTTAGAACAATTGTATTTCATACCAAATTTAGTTTATGATAAAATGGAATGATAAGCAAAAATTCTAGAACAATTGTATCTCATACCAAATTTAGTCTATAATAAAATGGAATGATAAGAAAAAAATTCTTGCAGCTGACTTTAATTAAATTTGAGATTTAGGCTTTTTTGTTGTTTTTGTTTTCACAAGAAGAGAGTGTTCTCACTAATTGCTTTTACTATGTTCTTTTTATTCAGTCTTTCCACTGCAAGCACGGAAAAGCTTATCTCTTCAGCAAGGTGTAAGTATTTTCTTGGTTTTGGGCAGATCTCGTTATGTTTTCTGCACAATTCCAGCTAGAATTACTCTCAATTCCACAAGGCTTTTGTTCGCACTGTATTCAGTGCCTGCCAGAAATGCTTGAGTTAATTTTGTGAAATTATGATAAGTGCTTGCCTGAATTACTTGAGTTTTCTTTTCAAATCAGTATACTTTTTAGACATTTGCACATGGTCTGGATGTCACTTGGTCAGCCTGGGCCTCTGTTTTAAGATGCAAGCTTATCATTCGCCTCAGGGCGGAAGCATGGGCTTTCTATTTAGAAGGAAGAAATTAGGATTACGAATGAAAAGCAACATGAAATGAGGGAATCTTAATTGAAAGTCAGCATTGGTTTCTCATTGTAGTGCCTGCCAGTCAACAATCAAATGTTTAAAATGTTTCCCCTTGTTCCCATGAATTAAGTTAATGACGCACTGCCTTGGTTTGCCTAGATTTGCTAGTCATTTTATCTATAGGCCAAATTTACTCATTTCTCTATGATGACCTAAGTGGCAATGACCTAAGTGGCAATATCTGTTCAAGTAAAAAGGGATTGGCCTGTATTTTACTGCAGGCATCATCAATTCCTTGTGCTATTGTAATCCATGAATAGGAGAGATGAACATGACAATGGGGTAGATGCAGGAATGATATATTTGTATATTGGATGGGCACCCAAACAAATGGTATCTTGTCAAAATGATTTTAAAACACTTTTAGCCAATTTAACTGAACTAACTTTCCTTGTTTGGCAGAGTGAATGTCTCTGTGGGGGTGAAGGAAGAAAGGATGATGATGACTGGGTTGCATACTGTTGCTGACATTTTCTGTGTTGGGTGTGGATCTATTGTAGGTTGGAAATATGTAAGATTGTGGAGCAAAAACTTAGAATGAATTGATGGTATATGGATGTTGCCTTGTTGCTCTTTGGTTAATTGTAAGGTTTCTTTCAGGAGACTGCTCATGAAAAGGGCCAGAAGTACAAGGAAGGAAAATCTGTTCTTGAGCGGTCAGTATTTTATTGGGAATTTGGAGAAGATTCCAATTCTGGATAGAAGAGATACAGCAAATTAAAACTGTTATGGCTTTGTTGTTGAGCAGGTTTAAGGTTTTGGGTTCAGATGGAAGCAATTATTGGGTCAATAATGAAGCACAAGTTGGTGGAAGTGATGGAGATGATGCTTGATTAACTTGTTCTTCCCAACTGTACATTCTTCTGCTCTAACGCTCGTTCTTAGTACTTGTGAATTAGAGAACCGAATTTCTCATTTGGACAGCCCTCCCAACATGCTGGCGATAACATTGATTCTAAAACATTTGATTGTTGATTCTAATTTGGTTCATGTTCAGTTCCAAGGGTCTGTTTGTTTCAATGACTTTGGTCTTTTATATACAATTTAGCAGGGCTGGTGATACTAACCAGCAACTTGTGCCTTGAGTTTGGCATTAGTTGTTGATTAATGACCTTCCTTGCGCAAGCAAGTTTCTCCACGTCTCATATTACTTTTCGCTTTGGTGTGTGTTTTGGTGTTGCAAATCCCCATAATGCCTATCACTGTGGTCTTACCAAGGGAAATTTCGTGTGGATTTTGACAGGAGATTATGCGATTAAGCATTCAACTGTCCTAATCATATGCCCATTGAATAATATCTCACATCTGTCATTAACCTAATAGAACTCTTTTATTAAATATGTGAAAAATATTTTCCTGGGGCTTGGTTCTAGGTTCTAGTTGCTACCAATAAGCAGCGCTCTCTTTCCTTCGTCTTCTTCTTCTTCTGTTTTTATGTTTTATTTTTAATTAATTTTAATTTTATCCCATCATCTTTTTTTCTTATTTTCATTTGTAATTATAAAAAAATTTAGAAATAATACGTAGTAGTTAATTCTTGTGGATATAGCCATGTTACTTCTTACTGAAACAAACGCCCCCCCTTGGTACTCGTCTTAGACGGGTTACGTCGTACGGGATATTTGGGGCCTCAAGATAAAGGTTTCCGTAAATTGGGCCTGACAGGCCCAATGATTCGGGCCTACGGTGCACCTAGGAGAGTCCATTTCAGCTAGATTGAAATTTTCTAGCACCGCACGTCCTTCCTTTAGAAAAGTGGAAACTCCGTTCCAAAATTAGGTAAAGGCTAAGGGATAACTACCTCGTCTTAAGACAAAACCAGAACCTAATGTATGTGTATGCACATTAAAAACATTGGAAAAGCTACGAAACACAATAACGTTATTTTTTACTTTTGCCAATTTAAAGTAATCATCTTAAACTTCATGTTCACTAACAAAAATGGAATAATATGTAAGGGATATAAGAAGAAAAATTATTTCTTATTTATTTATTTATTTTTGTAGCTCTGAAATTGAATGAATTTTCTTGATGGGAAAGTGACAAACTAAAGATTACTATGTAAATGAAGTGGGAATGGAGATGATAAGAATTGCAAACGTGTCTAGTTTTGAGTTCCGGTTGAAAGAATTTCTTAATGGACGCCGGGCTCTTTCGTTTTTGAGGAAAAATTGACAGGGAATGGGAATTTTATAACTTAGAAGTCTCTAATCAAACTTTGATTAAATGAGCCGTGTCTTTTTTAGCCCTTCGGACGTTTGAGCCACGTTTGGACGAATTTCTTGTTAACTACCCCAAGGTTTCATAACTACAATGGAAGGCACGTATGCACGAGACATTTTTTTAACAGCCCCCAAAAACCAAAAAAAAAAAACAAAAAACAAAACACTGTACGTTACTCAAGACCGTGTTTTGCTTGAGATTTATAATAATAATAAAAAAAAGGAAAACAAATACTAAAAAATAATAATAATAAAAAAAGAGCTTCACAATGCAGACAAGGAATAGTCAAGATATTTGGGGCATCGCCCACTGCAAATTCCCACGCTACTCCGGAACTTCGAAGGGGAAATAACATTAAAAAAGGAGGGGCAATCTCGTGATTATACATGTCCACCTAAAACAAGAAATAAAAAAGAAGAAAACGTAGACTTCAAGTGAGAGAGATATAAAAAACAACCACCGCTGTGCTCTCTCTCTTTCTCTCTCTCCCCGTTGTAGTTACGGTTGGGCCCTCGGACAAGCAACGCCATTTTCCACCACACCACACACCTGATCATCACTCAAAAACAATCATCTTTCACAAGAAACTCCTCATATCTCTCTAAGCAGTCATTTTACCTCTTCGCCCCTATTCTTTCCCGTAACTACACACATCGCCACCGCCTCTTTCTTCCTTCTGTTTCTTCCGTTCACTGTGGGCTCGTGACCTCCATTTCTCACCTCCCACACTCTCTCTGTAGCTCCCTACATTTTTTTTTATCTCTGATATCCGTGTCTTCTCTGGAGTCTCAACTCTGTTTTGCAGCAATGGCGGTTTCGTTGTTCTAAGCTCGCCGGAAAGGAGTTTTCTCTATCTCTAGGTTTTGGCTCGGAAGACGCCGCTGCGCCGTGTTCTTCGAGCTGATAAAATCTCTCTGTTTCATTTTCTAAAGAAGAGCAAGCACAAAATGCGGCTACCTGAGTTGGACTTGAGATAGATCTGGTCTTCCACCAATTTTAGCGTGAAAGAATGTTACTGATGTTGTCTCATCGGAAAATTAGCGTCATAATACGGATGTGTGGTGGTTAAGCCTGTGAATGAGAGGCAGAGTTAGGCTTTAGCTTCTTTCTGTTTTTTGGATCTGTGGATTTTTTTCTTACCTAATTTATCTTGATAGAGTGAGCTAGAGTTCAGATTTGGGAAAATGAATCGTAGCTTTAGGGCTCAGGACTCGCAGATGCAAATGCAAGCGGCGGTGGTGAAGCAGAGGCAACAATTAAGGGCTTCAATGTCGAGGGAGAAGGAAGAGGAGCTCGGTTTGTTTCTGGAGATGAAGAAGCGCGAGAAGGAGCAGAGCAATCTCCTTCTTAATAACCCCGAAGAACTGGATGCACCTTTGGGTACATTCCCATCCTCTCTCTCTCTCTCTCTCACCGTTTCCACTTTTGATTCTTTTTTGTTTTACTATTTTTTTCCCTTAAATGTTGGGATCTTTTGTTGAGTGATTAACTATTGGAGCCATCTGATTTAGACTTTTGAATTGTTGCTGAAATAACTCTTTGTTTCGCCGGGGGGGGTGTGGGGAGGAATTTTGCGCTGTTTCCGTATAACACTATGTTATTACTTTGGGGATTTTGAAACTTGCAGGTTCGAAACCTGGCACTTCTCCTATATTCAAGATATCATCTGCGGCGCTCCCCAAAAAGACCATGGCCGATGATTTTCTCAATTCTGAAAATGATAAAAATGACTACGACTGGTAACAAGCGTGTTTTCTGTTTTCATTTATCTAAAGACAATCTTTCGGTGTAGTTCCTTATGAGCTATCTTGTCTTATCAGGCTTCTAACACCCCCCGGTACACCTCTTTTCCCTTCTTTGGAGATGGAGTCGCAGAAGACTGTAATGAGTCAGATTGGTAATCCAAAGGCCCGACCTGATTCTGTAAAATCTAGGGTAAGGGCTTTATGTTACAAACATGAGGTGGATGGGACTCCTAGTTCTGCAATATTTTTCAATGTAATTTTTAAGTGTGGACATAGTCAATTGATCAACAAATTTAAACATGCAAGATTGTTATGAACCCCACAAAAGCTTGTTGTACTCGATCTATTGATCCTTGCCTAACATGAATGGCAGGGTTTCCTTAAGTTGATTCAAATTTATTCTTGATTCTCAAGTCTACATTGCCCAGAATGTCCAATGCCAGAAGGTATAAATAGTTCAAAGCTTAGCCACCAATGAGTTAGATCGAACATCAAGAATTGAGTTACGCTGGGAGTTCTCACATGTTGAGTATGAAATATAGGTTCAAGAGTTATCTGAAGCCATAGCTATGCTTGCAAGCTTGGTAATGGTGTTGTGCCAAAAGAGGAAGATACATTTTTCTCATGGTGATGTTAAGTTTTTAAAATGGATAGGGGGTGGCTTTCATGCTAATATATTTTTCAGAAATTTTGAGTTCTTGTGTGACACTTCAGTTCTCGGACTGATAATGCTAAAAATAATTCCTTTGTACTTTCAACATAGTTGGCAAATCCCCAGCTGGAGCCTGGTGCAAGGAGCAACCTGCTATCTAGACAGTCAGCTTCTTCCCCTGGGTTGAACTCTTCAGGTGCAGGGATGCGTAGGCCCTCATCATCTGGTGGTCCAGGATCAAGACCTGCAACACCGACTGGACGGCCCACATTGACCACGACTTCTAAACCCTCAAGATCATTGACACCTACCACCCGGGCCACCTTGCCTTCATCTAAGCCCACAGTTTCTGCAACTAAGCCAACTTCCTCGACAATTAAGTCTACTGTTTCTGCAACAAAGCCCACAGTTCCCACAAGATCCTCAACACCATCAAGGTCAACAGCAAGATCTTCAACACCTACTGGAAGGGCATCCATACCTCCACCCAAGTCCACATCAAGGGCAGCAACTCCAACTCGACGGTCATCCACTCCGTCAAGTGCACCAAGCATATCTGCTCCTCCTATTAAGTCATCTCCTTCAGTTACTAAACCAACTCCCACAACAACAAGAAAGTCGCTGCCATCACGAGGCACTTCTCCCACTGTGAAATCCAGGCCATGGAAGCCGTCAGAGATGCCTGGTTTTTCACTGGATGCTCCACCAAATTTAAGAACATCAGTACCGGAGAGGCCACTTTCAGCTACAAGGGGTAGGCCTGGGGTACCTACTTCTCGTTCTTCTTCTGTTGAGCCTGCATCTAGTGGAAGGCCAAGACGACAATCATGTTCTCCTTCAAGGGGAAGAGCTCCCAATGGCATTATGCACACCAGTGGGAGCTCTGTTCCTGCTGTGCCTCGAGGACATTCTAGAGTGGATGACAATGTGAGTCCTGTTGTAATTGGAACAAAAATGGTAGAAAGAGTAATCAATATGCGAAAACTGGCACCTCCCAAGCAAGATGACAAGCATTCTCCCCATGGTAATCTCTCTGGGAAGTCTGCCTCACCAGAAGGCTCAGGCTTTGGAAGAACTCTCTCAAAGAAATCTTTGGATATGGCCATAAGGCACATGGTATGTGTCTTTGCTTCTACTCTAACGTTGAATGTTTAATCAATTCGGACTACCATCCTTTCACAAAATAGAATTCTATACAGGGATAGTAAATTAGATTGCATTCATGTCATTTGTCACAGGGAGTTGTTGTCTTTAATCTTAATGTATTTGATGCTATTGAATGTCTAAGATATCCTCATGTCAAAGACATAATGCCAACCAGTTGTCTTTCTTTATTGCATCCTCTTGTAGGAGTATGCACAGTTTTGTTTGAGGCAATTTGGAGGAAATCTGAAACCAAACCAATAGATTAAGATTTAAGATTTTCTAAACCAAATCCAACCATTTTAGCCTTAAAAATCAAATCAAACTGTCAACTCACGGTTTAGTTTGATTTATGGTTTCATATTATATAAGAGAAAAAAAAAAATTCAAGAACGAAAAGTCCTATGTGTAATTTATATTTCACTACTTATCCCGCATATATAAATAATAACATATGTATATGATGAAATTTATAATCTTATAATGCATGCATACCTGTGTCTTAATATAAATGATATTGGAGGCATTTAGTTAAGAGTAGTTTTACTAGAATTGGTTTGTGGTTTCATTTGGTTTGAAATTGTTCAAAAACCAAACCTAAACAGTAAGCCATAATTTTTTCAAAAAGTTCAAATCAAAGCACATTTTTTAACTATCAAACAAACCAAATTGCTAAATATGGTTTAATTTAGTTTGGTTTATGGTTTTAAATGAAATACTGCACAGCCCTAACATCTTGTTTTCTTTATTTTCCTGGTCAAATTGTTAGTTCTAAGTTCACTTTGTATGCAGGACATAAGACGAAGCATTCCTGGAAATTTAAGGCCTTTAATGACAAATATCCCTGCATCCTCGATGTACAGCGTGAGATCAGGGCATGCACGAAGCAGAACAGTTAGTGCAGCAGACTCCCCCCTCGCAACAAGCAGCAATGCTAGCTCAGAAGTGAGTGTCAACAATAATGGTCTTTGTTTAGACGGGATTGAATTGGAGGATGAAATAGGCACTGACAGAGGCCGGTCTCCTCTACGAGGCAGGTGATGGTTGGCCCTGCTAGTGGAAATGCAAACTGCTTTTTCTAATCGCCTCATACCTCATTGTGAGTCTTTTGCGAGCCCAACAAGTTGAAAGGGAAACCAATTTCTGATCAGGGTGTTGTTCCGATGTTTGATGTAAAGTCTGTTAATTTGGTTGGCAAACACGTTTTATGCAGTCAACCGGTTATAAGTTGAACTTGGGAAGGGTCTGGCTCATTTCTACCAGGGGAGTTGTTTTGTACCAAAACTATTATCAAAAAAACCGGAAATCGATTTTTCACCGCCCCGTCTCAGTATTAAATATCTGCACTTTGATTAGTACATTCACGTTGCACAGGCACATTGTTTGAGGATGGAGGTTTTTTTCTTTTTTGTTCTTTTATATGTTTCGTTGAGAGTTCTGGTGTTGTTAAAGAGCAAGCAAAAGGTGGCGAGGGATCGCCGAGCTTTTGATCTCACATTTATTGCTGCCCAGTCAACAACTAAAGGATCATCAGAATCCAAGTTGCCTATTTAGTGTACGTGTTGCGGGTCCCACTGATGATTTGCAAGTATGAGCAAGATGCGCAACCTACAATCATACAGAGTTGTCTTCTTGCCAACACTTGGAATAAATACCAAGATGTCTATCGATGCTTTGACACTTAGTACTGGTGCAATCCTTTTTCTTTTAAAAAATCTTGGGTGCTACGTATATACAAATTATTTTCCTGGATTTTATAATAGAGCTATGGAGGAGAACCAATGGAAGCCGTGTTCTATCCGTTTCCAACAGGCACGTTGATCACCACCAATTTACAATAACAAAGATCAACATGCAATAAGGGATGGGAGGACAGGCTGGGAACTGTTAGAAAGATAAGAACTTAGCATGTTAAAGACAATTGCCAACCGCCATCGGTTTGAAGCTAGACCACCGAGGCCCCCAAAAAATTGCTGGACCACAAACAACACTAGCGACTTTAACATAATCTTTCAGAATCATTAATTGCTGGCATAGAATCACATAAGTCGGCTCAATCATTATGCTCACAGTATATTGCATTATGCCAATATGAAACCTACTAAGTCTCGAGCTTCCAAATCCTCCATTTTTCTACGGGTTTTAACTTTGTTATGTGTATTTGTGACAGCTAGAAAACCAAAAATGAAAATTATCCAAGCAGCACACTGAAGACAGAGAGTCTGCGTGACCAAGTTACATAAAATGTGATATTCCACCATCAAGTTTACCAACCATAATGTCCGGGAAGTCTAACAAATCTCTTGTATATAGATATATTTTTTTGGGTATATCGGAAAAATCAAAGGTGATAATAAGCTTGATCTGTCAAGCATTGGAATAATGTAAATGAAAGAAAAAGATGATAATAACTTGACCTATCAAGCAACAGCCACAGCTTCGGGAGTAACCACAGCAGCTTTGACAGAAGCAGCTGCAACAGCGGCATTGCCACTGTCCACATCCTTAGCAGGACCTGGAGCTGGTGGTGGAGAAAGCTTCAGATGAGGTGGTGTGCTGTGCTTCAATTTTAAAAGAATCTGTCGCATCCTTGAGAGTTCAGCTGGCTTCCCAGGCTTTGGTCCTTGGATCAGAGTAATGGCAGGCTTGGAATCCTTATTCTTCTTCTCTCGTTTCTTCTCTAGAGCTGGTACTTCATTAGGAATGAGTTCAGAAATCGACTTCCAGTAATTCTTGTCAGCCTCAGCATAAAATTTCTCTTGGTTCATCAGAAATAGCTGAAATAGAATAAAACCAGAGTGAGAAAAACTGCCTGATTGCTAAAAAAACTATGAGGAAACCTCACCTTTAACAAACTGCAATGCCACCCTCAATTTTACAGCAAATTGAAATTCTGGTTGGAACATAAAGAACTAGTTAGTCAACCTCAACTGGGGATGGTAAAAAAACCCAGTTTGGCCGGGTTCCGGGAGTAGGTTCAGGTAAAAGAACAAAAAAAAAAAAACCCAATTCTTTAAATGATGATGGGGTGGGGATGGTACTTTATCAAGGTTTTTTTTCTTTTTTTCCTTCATTTTTGCTGCTCTGGTGCCCATTGATAACCCAAGAGAGATATTTGGGGTTTCCAAAATGGCAGTGCTCGTGAAAATTGTTTCATGGCAGCAACAATCCAATAACAAATTCAAAAATTAAATATGGTATATAATAAAGGAGAAAAAAAGATTTAATAGGGGTGGGTTTAGGTACCCGTGGGATTTGGGATGGGCACCCAATACCCAAACCAGATGGGATTCAAGGCATGTTCAGGTAATAACTCTAAAGTAAAAGTTCAGGTTTGGGTTTGGGATTGGCAGTCTCCATCCCCAACTTATCCCATTGAGATGCTCACCACTCAACCAATGTCAGAGTTGATTGCTACCAGATTAGATGTACAGAGTTTCAATTCCTGCTCTCACAAAGAGGAAGGAGGCTGTTTCAGCTTGTGCTTGTCAAAGTGATGGTTCTACCAAATTAGTTTCAATCATTTTCCTTCCTCTTTCTGCATCATATAATTGAGTAGCTGCCCTACTAAATTCATCCATTAAGGGAAAAAAGGCCCTTATGCACTCATGACCATTCAAATGAATTTATAAAATCCAATATAAGTAACCTACTATCGTGACTAATGTCACAGAAAACAAATTGCTGAAAATAAGTTTCAAATAAAACAAGCAGCTTGGGTAGCCAACTAGCCATATTGCTAGAAGATATACAGCCAATTATCCAAAATAGGTTCTTCAATTGCATACAACACACCTACATTTAACTAAAAATAATAACTCGACATAAATTATTATTCTCTAAAATACATGACCATTCTTAGTGCATGACCATTCTTGGTGCATGACCATTCTTGGTGCATGAAGCATTGGGATGATTTGCATGAGTAAACATTTCATTCTCCTGAGTTCTCAGGAACATTTGGAGTGTAAAGATGATTTTCTTGCTTATAACATACACAGCTTCATAACAGAGGCATGAAAAGAAAGTGTGCACAACCCAAGTAAGAGATATGCAAGATATGAAAAGGAAAGGTAAAGAAGCAAGATATAGTTTTGGTATTTTGACTACTGAAACTGAGCGTTCTTAAATTCGGCAACTTATTTAATTGGCATCTAGGTTCAAAGCACAAAAGAGCATTCTCACCTTCTCTTCTTCCCTGTTGGTGGCTTTATTGTTCTCACAGGCGATCTCCCTCTTTCTCTGGAACTCAACCTTGTACTCATCTGCTTCCTCAATTATTTGCCTCAACAAGTCTTTTTCAATTTTCTCCTTCTCCTCTAATCGTATTGCATTCAGTCTGAGTACAAATCAAACCAACATTAAGCATCAATTCTATCTCTTTCACGGAGAAACAAAGTCGGGTCAAGTCGAACTTGAGATAAATTTGCAGCTATTAGAAGCAACTAACACCACAATCAAGGAAAAGCATCTAATTTTGTTGCAAGAATAGAATATTCTCAATAGTTATTCTCGATCCATGTAATGCAAAGTAGTGAAATTCCACTGGGAACAGATCTCTAATATTTTCATTGCTTTGGGCATTTCAAGTCGTAATAAAAATTACAACTTACAAATTTTGCACTTAATTGTGCTATTTTTCCTTGACCGCCAGACAAATTGGACTATCATACTTTAATTTTCTCATAAACAATAAATGCAAGAAATAAAAAGAAAAAGGGGAGAGTCGATCTACCTTCTCCATTCTCTGAGGGCAACACCCTCCTCAACCGCCATCTCCGACGGAGGAGGCAAAATCGGTCTGTCCGATCCGCCGAGACCTCCATCAAATCCCTTTCCGTTATCCTCCGCCGCGAAGTCGCTGCTGGCGCCGTAGATCTGCGGTTGCGACTCGAGAACGTCGCTGCCGCTATGGAAATAACCGAACTGCTGCGAGTTGTAGGCTCCGTAGGCATCGTCGTCGACGAAGGAGCGAGTCGACTCGGTTTGAGGGAATGAGTCGCCTTCGAACGAGTTGGCGAATGAAGCCATTGGATTTGGATGAGCGCTTTCTTTGGGATGTGGGTGAGAAGACACCGTAATGTAGTCAGTCAAAACAGGCTTCTCTCTCTCTCTCTCTCTCTCTCTTGGCGATACGTAATCCCCGGCCGGGTAATTGGGCTCTTCATAAATCGTAATCGGCTATTGTTCGGCCCAATTCACTCGGAGAGGAAGCTAACTTCTGTTTCAAATTTGGGCTAAGCCCATTTTAACGGATGAAATGGCTTAGTCTGTGTGCTATTTTGGGCCCCAAACCAAGCCCGAACTAGTTTAATGGACGAGAGCCCACAAATGATGAGTCGGGAGGGGGGGGGAATTCTCTGCGGACAATTGGCTTGCTAAAATTTATTTATTAAACGTGTATCAATAGAACAACATTAGGATCTTAGTCTTTTTAATTTAAAAAATTAAAAAGACTAAGATCATGACTCCCCTCAATTTAATTTATAGTCTTAATTCTCACTAGCTAATTGGGAAGTAAAAATAACTAAAACAAAAACAAAAAGAAAGGAAAAAAAGAACGATGAAAGAAAACTAAAGATTCTCCTAGAAAAAAAAATTGGTCCTTCGTCCAAGTCTTTCTGGGAAAATTCTGAACACTCACCAAACACCATTAAGTGGCATTTGTCTTCTTTCTGGCAATCTGCGGGAAGACAACGGAGCAATTAACTGACAAGCTTGACTTGTCAAAGCAATTAAAAGGAGCAAAGACAGGTCAACTGTTGTCAGCTGTCAACCAATCCAATTCCACACTCATGGTATTCAATGACTAGTATTAGCATTATTAGGCATGACTGTGGGTAACATTGTTTCCGTTGAATTTATGAGAATCAGGTTTTGGGACATGCACTTCTCCATCATCTGTCTATTAGCTCAAACAATGATTTAATGATTTTGTCGTTGCGGACCCCTTTTAAGTGTGGTTGAGTTACCCCGTTTCTATTGTCCGATATTCTACCTTGCGAATTTCAACCCAGTATTGGTCTCTCATCCTTATCTCATGACCGTTTGGGTGGTCTGCATTCAATGTGGAAAATTCAGAGAAGTTAATGTTGTGTCCTTTGCCGGTCTTGCACCCCAACCAATATGTTTTGCGATCCTTCTTGAAATTATTTATGGGAAAAACATAATCTTTCGCTACTTGAAACTGTGAGTTTTAAGGTTAAAATCGTACAAACATAAGATATAGATTGTGTTCCATTCTAACAGAAGAAGGAATAACGGAATATAAGTAGTGGAGGAGGAGACTTCTCATTTACTTAAACTTGTGAAGGGAAGATTGGTTAATAAATATAATAATTAAAATCATTAGATAAGAGAATATATTAATTTTTATGTAAAAAATTTATTCAAATTAAAAAATAAAAAAATTAATTTAAAAATTAAATTTATTATAATTAATAATTAATAATAATAATAATAAGTGAGTATAATAAAAATATATAATTTTAATTATATCAAATAAAAAGTTAATAGGTTAACTAAAGTAAACTAATTACCTTTTATTAACTACGAACAAGTAAAATTTAAAATAATAGTCAAACAATTTAAAATAAATTTTCAAATGTTTCTTATTAATAGGTCAAAATTTAATTAAATTATAAATTAATATTTATTCATACAATTAATAAAATTATTATAGATAAAAAATAAAAAATTAATAGAATTTAAAAATTTATCTTTAGATCAAAAATTTATCTTTATAAATTACCAAAATATGATTTAATCTTTCACAATACAAATATATTTATTTTTTAATTATTGATAAAAATTAATTGAATTGGGTTACAATTAATTTTTTAATTACACAATTAATTAAAATTATATAAAAAATGTTCAAAATATAAACTTATAAAATTGAAGAAAAACTTAAAATTACAATACTTAAAATACAATTTTTATCATTTAAAATTAAAAATAAGATATTTTCTTTTTAATTTTAATTTAACTATATATTATTTGACCTTTTAACATTAACATATATAAATATTATTTTAAATTAAAAAAATATAATTACTATTCTACTCCTTTTTCTCTTTTTATATAACATTTTAATTTTTTTAGTAAGTTTTTTAGAGAAGTACTTTCTATTAAGTATTTTTACATTGCGAAAAAAAAAAAAAAACAATTGTTAAACTCTTGTACTATTTGTTTTTCCTGGTCGTGATTGGAGCAGTGACTGGCATTTTGCATGGTTAGTCGTATTCCCTCTGCCCAACCAAAGTCGGGGAAATCCAAGTGTTGCTGGTTGAAACCAATGCTTCACGTCTGGTGGTCCCAAAGACTTTTGACATAAGTTAGACTTTTCCTTAAACCCCAATATACGGTTAGTCATGCTCCCATAGGCCAACGGCAATGGAGAGTCACCAATGTGACCGTAGCACTGGTGCAAGTAACCCTCAGGCCATAAACTAACAAACATCCGGTAGATACGTGCGAAACAATCCAGCACATCATCGGCCGCCCACTGTCATAAAAGGACCAGAGCTTCTACATTCCTGTTTCCAACATGATTACCAATCTTGCTGCTACTTATTTGTCAGTTCTACCGCTATATACAACCTTTGGCCCTTGCTCCGCTTAGCTGCAGAAATTTGGCCAATAACTTACTTAGCTTCAAACAGAAATGAACAACTCAAGCAACACCACCCTAAGTGCATACAGGTGCTCAACTTTGCTCGTGATTGTTTTCCTTTCTGGCAACTTGCTATGCCAGTCTACCACTCCTACTCGTGCTTTAGGAAATCACGCCGACAAAGTTGCTTTGATCAATTTCAAACGGCAGATAGCCAGTGACCCACATAGAGTCCTGAGTTCCTGGAACGATTCTCTCCACTTTTGTAATTGGTTTGGAATCACCTGCAGCCACCGGCATCAAAGGGTTACATCCATAGCCCTACGAGGGCAGAATTTGTTTGGGACAATATCTCCTTACGTTGGCAATCTCAGCTTTCTCTCGTTCCTCAACCTCCAGAACAATAGTTTACATGGTGAAATTCCAGCAGAAGTTGGCAATCTCTTCCGGCTGCAGAAATTGCTTATGAATAACAACACATTGCGTGGGGAAGTTCCAATCAACTTGACCCGCTGCTCTAAGCTCAGCGTCATTGCTTTATCGTGGAATTCTCTTGTAGGGAAAATTCCCACAGAGCTTGGCTCTTTAGCAAAGCTTGAGGCACTTGAACTTACTTCAAACAATTTGACAGGAGAATTCCCACCTGCGTTGGGAAACCTTACGTTGCTTACATACTTTGCTGCATCCTATAACAATCTGGAAGGAAGTATTCCATATGTGTTCGGCCGGCTCAAAAGATTATCATCATTCTATGCTGGCATCAATAAGCTATCTGGTATAATACCTCCTTCCTTTTACAATATCTCGTCCTTGGTCACCATCTTGACCATGGAAAACCAACTAGAAGGTACATTTCCCGCTAACATAGGCCACACTCTCCGTAATGTGCAACGATTTGGAATGGGGAATAATAGCTTCTTTGGCTCAATCCCAGATTCATTGTCCAATGCATCTCAGCTGCGAATACTTGATGTTGGTTTCAATAATTTTGTTGGACGAGTTCCAACGAATCTGGGGCACTTGCAAAGTCTTTGGTGGATACGACTTTCTGGAAATAACCTAGGAAGTAACTCAGCTGATGACTGGGAATTCTTAACATCTCTGAAAAATTGCAGCAGACTCCAAAGACTGTCTCTCAGTTCAGCCAATTTTTCTAGTGCTCTACCCAACTCTATTGCCAATCTGTCAACTCAACTCACACAATTGGACCTTTCAAACAACCTCATCACCGGAGCTATTCCTGCTGGATTGAGCAACTTAGTAAACTTAACTTCACTGGATATGCAGAACAACTTTTTGGCAGGTGTCATTCCCGTTGATTTTGGAAAGTTTCAAAAGCTACAAACTTTGCGCCTAAGTGGAAACAGTTTGTCTGGTCCGATCCCATCCTCCTTAGGCAACCTCACTCAAATATTCCGACTCGAATTGTCAAACAACAAATTGGAAGGGGAAATTCCACCAAGTATCGGAGATTGCCAGAATTTGAACTCTTTGGACCTCTCACAGAACAATCTTAGCGGAGCAATACCCCAGAAGGTTATAGGCCTTTCTTCCTTATCATTGTTACTCAATCTATCACGAAACTCCTTAAATGGTACCCTGCCTGTTGAAGTCGGTGAATTGAAAAATATTTATGCCATAGATATCTCAGAAAACAATCTGTCAGGTGACATTCCTCACGCTATTGGGGATTGCTCAAGCCTAACGCATCTCTTTGTTCAGGGTAATTCCTTTAAAGGAATCATTCCCTCATCTTTAGCTTCCTTGAGAGGCCTTCAGCGTTTAGATCTTTCAAGAAATAACCTCTCAGGAAAAATTCCAAAAGAGATACAAGATGCTCCATTTCTGCAATACCTGAATCTTTCTTTCAACGACCTTGAAGGGGAGGTGCCAACAGAAGGAATTTTTAAGAATGCAAGTGTGGTATCTTTGACTGGAAATAACAGGCTTTGTGGTGGTATTCCAGAGCTTGGTCTACCAAAATGCTCCAACAGAGCCACAAAACGTGGAGGGTCCCTCGCCTTCAAGCTAACAGTTGTTGTTACTGTTCCAGTCTTATTTTCACTTTTGATCTCATCTTTTGTTGCTTCATTTTGGTTGAGAAGATCAAGAAAGACATCTCCTTTTGCACCTTCACCAATGGTTGTCCTGTTGAAGTTATCCTACAAAGAACTCCATCAAGCAACTTCTGGATTCTCTCCCAGCAATTTTATTGGAGCTGGCAGCTTTGCTTCAGTATACAGAGGTTTCATTGACCAAGTAGAAAAACCAGTGGCTATCAAGGTTCTCAACCTTCAGCAGAAAGGAGCACACAAGAGCTTCATCACTGAATGCATGACATTGAAAGATATTCGGCACCGGAATCTTGTCAAGATCATAACATATTGCTCCAGCTTGGATCATAAAGGTGATGACTTCAAAGCCTTGGTCTATGAATTTATGATAAATGGGACCCTCGAGAAATGGTTGCATTCTGAAAGTTTATCGAGGAGTTTGACCCTTCTGCAAAGACTTAACATTGCAATTGATGTGGCATCTGCATTGTTCTATCTTCATGACCTCTGTGAGAATCCAATCGTTCACTGCGACTTAAAGCCCAGCAACATTCTGCTTGATGAAGACATGATCGCTCATGTGAGTGACTTTGGTTTATCAAGGATCCTTTCCAGTACCAATGAGAGTAACAGTAGCACAATTGGATTCAAGGGAACTATTGGTTATGCTGCACCAGGTACTAGATCTTTTTGGCTTTTAATCCTTTGTTGCTTTTTGTCAGGAAATTGTAACATACGAGCAAAACTGATTGCATAATATGCAGAATACGGAATGAGTGGCGCGGCATCCAAAAAAGGCGATGTGTATAGCTATGGGATCCTTTTGTTAGAGATGTTCTCGGGAAGAAGGCCTACTGATGAGATGTTTAAAAATGGTTTAAATCTCCATGACTTCGTAAAGGCGGCACTGCCAAAAAGGCTCATGCAAATTGTGGACCCGGCCCTCATCAGAGAAACAGAAGAAATGGAAGCAGTAGGAGCCGCGGACAACGAAGACGAGGACGATGAAATTGTGGTGGGAGAGGAGACCAACAGCGATGGCAGTGTGAGACAAATGAACCCCAATGTCCATATGTGTTTACTTTCAATTCTTGAACTTGGAGTTAGCTCTTCAGCAACATCTCCAAAAGAGCGAATGAATATGGGGGATATCACCAAGAAACTGCATTCGATAAGAAATGCTTTTCTAAGTGAATAGGTCCACATAGGCGCATGGAGTAAACTTCAGAACCATATCCAATAGGCTGGCTAGCCTTAAAATTTTAGAACCTCATTTTGGAACAAGTCAAGAGACATTTTTATTTTTAGTTGAATCCTTAATGTCCATTGGGACACTTTTCTTGTTCTATGGATGTTTTTAGTTTACCACTTTACTTTCTTACCGTCACTGTCTGCACGAAAAACCCTTCAGTCACGACTGAATGCAACTGATGAGGAGTCCGTCAATGAGGATACAGGGTGGACACACGGCGTCGTGTCGGACTAAGGATCCGATCAGCACAGAAGCACACGGCTAAGGGTCTATGGAAAATTTTAACGTTAACACGCTAACGTTCAAGTTAGTGAAAAAAAACAAGTTCTCAAGTAAATTGAATCATAAAGTCATTACTTTATTTAGGTATAAATCAAACACATTTATATGTTATCAGGATATAATAGTAAATGAATTTTAATGATAACGTGACAAAGTACTAGAATTAGGGTCCAACTCATGGGCCTGATAAAAAGATAAAAAGGAAAGAAACTCGATATCTTTTTGCTTGAAATGCTTATTTGGACCACCAAGGTCGATCCCCAGAAGCCCAAGTAGCGAGAGACTATTTACCATTTGCCATTTGCGGCCCAAGAAAGTAACCAAAAGAAAGTTCCATTCCCACCTCGTTTTTGAGAGCTCATTTAGGATGCTTTATCAGAAAGAACCAATGGGTCACCGTGGCACGTCGGGGGGTGTGGGGGTGGGAATTGTACGTGTAAACACTAAACCCTAAACCTCCCCCACTAAAGGGGCTAAAAGCAGTTGGGGGGTCTTTGCCCGGTGTTTCCCCCAAATGTGGTTCAAAAAAAGAAACGCCGATGCCTCATGCGCGTGCCAGTTCCTACGTTGTAAAATGCCTCTGTAGAGGTTCGAAGGTGGCACTGCCTGCATTCGGTTAAATGTATCGCAGCTGCTGGTTGTCCTCGCCTCTCCGATCACCCCCATTTTCATTTCCCATCCCATTTCTCGTTCAATACATGGCAAACGCGGGCTGAGTAGCCACTACTACTTCCCTATGGGCAAGGTGGCTAGGGATTGAAACTTTTTTATTTTTTGTTCGCTTACCAAAAAAAAAAAAAACTATTCTTTTGAATTAAGGGATTGAAACTATTGGACATAGTCTCTTAGTCACCAAATATAAAATTTGAAATTTAGATCACATTTTGCTCAAAGTTAACTCTTCCCTAGTCAATTCAACTAAGCCGGAAAAACGAATTAAGGATGGTAAGATGGGCCTTCTTTGGCAATTTAACAAAAAACGAATTAAGGAAATGCAAGTCAAACCAAGTATGTGGGCCCTAAGAAGATCAGTCCCAATAATCACAAGTAGTTCGGCCCATTGCAGTACACTGCAAGAGGCTACGCCCCCCTACTCTTAACTTACAAAAAATGTAGCAACACAAAGCGCCTTTTGTGGCCTCCTGCAGGTTTTGCCCTAATCACTCTTTTAAGCTTTGATGACCGGAATTCAAATCCTAACTCCGACTCGAATTCAGAATCCCAACTCTATTAAATTCTCACCAACTGCGAGATTCAATTCTTACAAAAGGCCTTCTAGGCCTTTTTTGTATGTCAGTACCCAAAGTCTTCTACCATCCGCATACCCTTCTAAACATGGATTTGAAGATTTCCACAGATCCATTTTCTAAGCCCAACACAGCCCTCGATCCAATCTGGGGTTACATTAGGCCTTCTAAAGCTCAATTTAGGATGTCGCTGAAGTAGGTTGGGTTGGCAGAACACAAACATACCGAAGAAACAGAAAAACAAGTCCACTGAGAAAAAAATGTTTACGAAAGAGTAACACGTATCGAGTTGTCTGTCAGGAGCACGGTCATTAAAATCATGATCCCAATGATGTCACATTATTCTAATTCTGGTATCTAAATTTGAAAATCTTCTACCTCATCTTTCCGAATAGAAAATTGATCAAGAAAAAATAAACAAATCAAATGAACAGAAAAAATATGGATATTACTAATATAAAAAAATGTCGGATCATATATTCTCTGACGATCTTAACTCATAGGATTGAGGGTAAAGTATGGATATTTCTGAGTGATTCAAATTTAATGCAAATTTCAATTTGGACGTCAGTTTTCCTTTGAAAAAACAAGTTTGCACCCGACCCCACAAGCTACAGTCTAAAATTCCATTATCCAACTCGGATGCATTCAATATTCTAGCAATAAATTGGCTACATTTCTGCTTCTAACGTACAAAGTCATTCCGAAACAACTGATTGCAGCAGTTTCCTGTTAAGAACATGAAGGCTTCATCAGTTATTTTGTAGCTTCCTCTCTCTACCAAGATTCTGTGATAAAGCAATTAGTTGCAAAAGGAGAGCGCATACAGGCCAACCTTGACTTCTCTTGTCCATTTCCTCAAGCAACTCCTCCTCACTCGCAAAGCAGGTGGCGACTTGCACAAGGTTGGTTCAATTAACATATGCATGTGACAAGAAAAACTTTGCAATTACTTAATGAAAGCCGACTCAGCCAAGTCAATAGCACGAGCAAGGCCTGCAGCTTCGTTATGACACTCAAGCTGCTCATCATCAGGATTGCTATCTGCCACTATACCAGCCCTAGATTGGATGTAAGCTACCCATTCACGATGCTTTTCAGCATGCTTGCATGAGAACATTGTATTGAATCGAGTTCCTGTGGGGATAACCATTGTCCTCAAAGCCAGTGCAATGTCCATGTCCCCAGTAAAGGAAAGACCTCCAAAGCCACCGCTGTATGGGCCACGCTTTGTCACCTCCAACTGATCCATTAATTCCATGGCCCTCACCTGCACGAAGATGCTACTATTGATGATCATTAAGAAGAGGTGTTAAGAAAAAGAGCTGCATCTTGATAGACTACAGAGAAGCAATTCACAAACATAAAAGACCATGCAAATGGGGCATTCATTGCAGTGACAAATTCGGTTATCACTTAATGGAATGGATATGGAAACAAGGGATCTATAGTCCTAAATATGCGAAGTTAACTGCAAGTGTTATCCCAATGATCAAAATGGAACCCGGGAATCACTTTTGCTGCCGAAGTGTAAGAATAGTAGCACAAACCTTGGGTGCCCCACTAACTCTACCAACTGTAGGGCTGAACGAAGCACATCCCAGCAGGTGAGATCATCCCGTAATTCTCCAGTGACTAGCATTGCAGGGAGAAAATATCAGTGTTCTGATAGATAACTTATGTTGACTAAGTGGGTCAAAAAGAGAACACAAATACAATGGTACATTCCACATTTAAAAGGTGACGTGCCTTCATAAATTGTAAACTAATCGTATAACTCATGTCTTTTTAACAGAACCAATAACGGTGTATAGACTTATCAAGATGATCTGAACCAGAATGTGCAGTCTCAATTCTCAAATAATGAAGTAGGAACATCTCTAAGGTAAGTGAGATGTGAGCTTTAAGCAGATTTTTTTTCTTTTTCTTTTTCCTTTTTTTTTTCCGTTTTTTTTGCATCAGAGATGATGTGCTTTCACTTAAAACTTTGCAGGAGTAGATTCTCACCGTGGAGCTTATATACATAACATGGGAAGATTGTTCAACATTCATAAGCTTTTCCAATGTCAGAACCGTACTTCAAAACCTACAATAACAATCCAAGCATTGGTGGGCCATTTGTGCAGGCCATGAAAGAAAAGTCATTCTAGTTTGGAGAAACATTTATTTAACACGACTATGTGAACAAGAACTTCTATAAAGAAGGAAGACTGAAAAATGGACGCAGAAGATGCCACCAGGAGAAACTAAGGGCAGTATCGTAAAATGATTATACCGCTTTCTTGATGCTTAAAAGTAAGCCTGCAGTAAGCAAACGGGATGAAGAGGGCCCAGTAGTAGAAATTTCCTTGGAGAAGCAACTTTTGACAGACTTGCAAACAGTTTGATAGAAGAAAGCCCGTACTTGCAAGTAGTCATGTAAGGACTGGGATTCACAACTCTTAATGCTCCATAGATTTCAAATGGGTCAGCAAACGTTCTACGTTCAAATCACTGGCTTAAAGCCATCGGGAAGATATCCCCCGCTAGAATATGTGCTTTTGCCTGTAGAACTGCCCCCTTATATTCTTCCCTTGTCATGTTTGATTTCTTTAATGACGGACCAAATTGGCAAGTATGTAATGATACAGATCCTGCAGACAGCCGTGGGCTAGAAATTGCAATTCAAGTCCATCTAAAAATGTAAATGAATTTTAAAGCAAGGCAATACAATGAAGTAAAGAGAGAAAATGCATTAGATACTCATGGGTCTATATCCTGCACTCTGGCCAACAATTGTTCCAGCCGTTTCACACCATCAGAGTAGCACTCGCAACAGACGAGTGTCTATCCAAATTGACCCAGTGAATTACATGTGCTTTCTAAGAACAAATATAACCCAATATTCAGAACCTAGAGAAATGTTAAGTTGAGGAAAGTAGCTAGAGAACTGATTTTGAGAACCCCCCACGGCCCCTCCCCAAAAAAATTATACCCTGAAACTTTAGCATAGATAATCTTCAATAAGAGGCTGGAGCTTCGTAAAGCACTGGAAGAGTTAATAAGATCTCGTATACAGCAGAGACACAAGATTCCAAGACATGGATTCGGTCTCTATGAAGTGACAGTGTTTCTGATAGAGTGATGTACCTTTTCCACATGGTCAAACACAATTGCGACATCGTAAAGGCCCGGATGTATGTCTGCAAGGAGTCTGTCATCCTTAGGTGCCCCAGAAAATGGCAGCCTTTTCTTCTCTTCATTGCATACCATGTCATACGAGAAATAACCAACCCAGCCACCTATTCACGATTGCAATCATCAGTGAGTGTGGCACTAAATTCCATCCACAGCGCCTTTATAATGGTCAAATAAAAAGAAATAAGCCACGATGACTAATACCCACTAATGATAGGCTGATTTATCAAGGTATGAAATGCTGTGCCTCAATTTTCCAAGGGACCATTGAACTTTAAAAAAACAAAAGCCAGGCAATTAGCTTTCAATTGAACATCGTTTCTTTGGCATGCTGAGAAAATATTTAATGGCTCGTTATGATATGCTGCCACTTTTGTAACTTTCCATAACTGCAGCTGCTGTGAGAATGATATGAAAATTTCCTCCACAGCATCATTGGCAGCACAACCAATTTGATAGAAAAACTGCCTGCTTGCTCAGGCTGAAAACACATAATGCTCCTGATATTCCTGTAAAGATGCTCAAATATGTGGCATCCAAGTAAATAGCTAATATACTTGACAAATTCAATCACTCTTTATCTTTTCACCCCTTATCATAGAGATTATATGAAAGTGATGCAAAATACAATTAATAGTAGCTGCAAAGGCCAAATCTTCCCTATATGCACCCTCCTTTCAGTTTGAGCATGGTCAATCTGAGCAACCAATCACAAAAACCAAAAAACAAAAATCTCAAACAGTTCAATCAATACTCACAATGAGATGTTGAAGTTATGAGGAAATCACAGTCAAGAACACTCATACTTTGATTCATCAATAAAGCTTCTTGAGATTTTAACTCGAGAAAAAGGCCCGTATTCAAGTCACGACCATCAAAGTTTTCTTGCAGCAGAAAGCATTGGGGAGTTCATCTATAAGTTGGTGTTTCCAGCTCTCTGAGATTTTCCTTGGAACCATCAATGGATCTTCAACAAACTCCTCAGTCAACGAACATTTTTCATCATCCATTACAGCAACCATATTTTCTCTTGCTTCAACAACACCATAACGTCCATAATCCCATGAATGAAAGACATACAGTTTAGTCAACATTCCAAAAATCCCACCACCTACATAAAAATAAAGAACAGTGAACGGCTCTTACAACTCTAGAAGCCTCAAAACTGGGTTCCACTGACTCAAAAAGAAAGCTAGGCGCCTCCCGATCATTTTCTTTAACCAAACATCGGTAAGCAGTAACTGGAGTTAGCTGGTCAGAGAATATGCAGCTATGAAGCAGTCCTAAATTTCCATGTTTAGTGGCTTCTGTGAACATTCCTGCACCATCAACTGGAGAAAGTCAACTAGAAATAATAGTAACATAATATACAAACAAACATCCTATGGCACTCCATCAAAATTGAATGAGGGGGGCGGGGGAGAGAGAAAGATCCTTCACTAGCTGCTTTGTAAGAGTGGAATGAAATTCTCTAAATCACAGCGTGCATAAATTATAGCCCAAGATGCACCAAGATAGCGTAAAAATATTTAAAAAATATAAAAAATAAAAAGAGAAGGAAAATCAAAATTCATCTTCTCGCTCTTCTTTTATACGTTTTTTTTTTTTTTAACTAGGGATCAATTATACACTCTTAATAAAAAAAATTATAGTCTAATAATTACAAATTTCATCAAACATGCACGAGATGCAACCCCTTGCTTTCTTATTTTTCTAACAAAAAAATAAAAAAAATAAAAAATTAAGATTTATAATTAAGAAAATATATATTTTTCATTGAATGAATCAAAAAAATTTTTGCTGCCGTCAAAATTGGGTGAACTAAAAAATCTCTCATTTTCGTTGAATTCTTTTTTATTTAAAAAAAAAATTCATATCATTTGAGAATATCCAGTCAAGTTAACCAAAGAGCTAATGGAAAATAACATTGGGATTCAGTGGGACCAAAACAATTATAAATAATTAATTGGATATTGACAAAAGCGTTGGGATAACTTTTATGATATTTGTCAAAGAAAAAATTTATGATCGAGGCCGTTTTCCTTTTCACGAGACACTCTTCTCCATTTTGATTACTCAAGCATTGCCCAGAAAACCCCAAAAATAAAAAGAAAAGGAAAAGAAATTGGTACAAATGACTCTATTACGACTACGTAATGATAAATAAATGTATAACGTAGCATAAGCTTCTTGTTTTGGTTCTAATGTATATAATATCTGATGACTCCACATGCCAAGGATAAAAAAGAAAGGAGAAACTGCCAGATGGTATTGAAAATTATCACCCAAAACAATTGTGATAACTTTTAGAGAGAGACAATCAAATAGAATGTATCACGGAATGAATATTACCATTATGTTTATCATTAAAAACCATGTAATGTTTATATAAGAATGAATTTACTAATTATCGATTTAAATCTCAGAGAATATAAATGGAGGCGCCATTGATGTACTCTCTTCACGAACTTCTTTCTTGACGCAAATTTCAAGAAGTTGGGTGTGTTTATGCTCGGGTGGAGATTGAATTCCTGGGGATTGCAGGTCTTCATGGAATTGCAATCCTAAGCAGATTTGTCCCATACATGAACTCATTGGAAGATCATTCCCATCTACTTCAGTCCTCTTAAGAGTTATGATGGTGCTAAGATGTCGAATAAGGCAATATGGATTATCATATGCATTTCATTTTTCTAACCTTTCTTGGTATTTATCCTACTTTCATGTCTGAACATCCCATCTTTTCTTGCGGTTTCTAGGGACATCTGTTCTAAGGGGCAATTCTGTTAACTTCCCTGGGAATGGTGCTGATGTTAGTTCCACAAGATCCTCCTCATCATCGCTACCAATCCATCCATGGCAAGGTCTACGACTAGGCCTTTGGCTTGGAAGGACATCCACTAGTTCGAGGGAGTTAATGGCATGTAGAGGAGAGCACCTTTCGCTGGAAATTCTTTCAACATCAGTATTTCTGTCGTCCATAACCTGGACATTGCTCTTTGGCTTCTTCCTCAAATGCTGGTCCTGATTGATGTCCTTTCGGCCATTGTCCGGTGCTTGACCTGGCGGTGCTACTGGATGTTGGCAAGCATTACAATCTGTAAAACAAGGGTATTCATTGAGCAACCGAAGATTAATTGGCATTTGGCAGGGACTTGAGACGTGACTCTACTTTATTCCGTTGAACTGACAGATTAGATAGCATCTCTAATTTCCTTGGGTGTTGGGTGAAAAAGATTTGAGAAATGGATAGAAGGCCGATTACCAGATGCACTGGTCAGCTGTGGAGTGCCTTGAACATTTTTAGCCGGTGATCCCAAAACCAGAGCCTCATTAGCCTGTGATACAGTTGTTGTGGCCTCTACAATTGAGTATGCGTGTGCAGGGAAAGCACTTGAGGACCCAGCAGCTGATTCATCGCTGTTGCTTCCATCTCTTCCACCACCTTGAAAGGAATCTTCCTGTATAAAAAGGAAAAGCACAAAGACAGTCCTCAATCTCTATTTCAGAGTTTAAAACATCCTAACGAGCCCACATTTAATGAGATACTGTTCATGGAAACCTGAAATTACATAAGACAACAAAGCAATGCAGGAAACCATCGATAGCACCTGGAAACGGTGCTCTCAGTAATGTAGATAAAGCATAGATGAAGCAGCTGAAAGCTAATACATAAGGATCAGAAGGTCAGCTTAAGTGAATTGCCGATAACAATTTTCAAATGAAATATTCACCGGACCAGAACTCGAGAAATATGTTGAAAGCAGTAGCAACAAGAATCTCCTGCAAAGCTACATAGAGCAGTGTAGGACATGGAGCAGCCACCAATGTAGGTTCACAGCACGCTTAAAAAATTCTAAAATATAAGAAGTGATTGATATTTCAGTTTCAAACCACTATTTCACCATGATAGGAAGATGTACAATGTATTCCAGTTGCTTTCACAAAGCAGATAAAGATAACACAAAAGACATTGATTACTATGTTCGTTGCCAACAATGAGACCGTCCAATGCCAGAACTACCCCAAAGCCGAACCTTTTTTTTTTTTTAATATCCTGTAAATTTTAAAAAGGCATACAGGGTCCTTAATTCAGCCTTTGGCATGAGTAAAAACAGAAAAAGAGCAATAGAATATTATATTATCTATTCAATAAAGAAATAGAATATCTAGAATCTTACTTTGCGAAAAGGGCTAAACGTGAACAGGATGGTGTGTGCTAAAGAAAACGTAAGTACCTTTATCTCTGCATCTTTCTCACCACTTTCAAGAATGGCGTCAAGCAGGACCCTATAGGATGAATCTTCAATAAATGGCCATCCGTCCTGACCGTAAACCTGAAACAAAACAAAATCCCACATTTTGATTTCTGGCGAAAGAAAAGAGGAAACGAGGAAAGACCCATTAATGCTTTTGATTTAAGAAGATAGAATAGCAAGAAACCCACTTCCAAGAGCTCATTGATCTTAGACGTAGTCAGCTTATCGGGGAATCCAAAGCTCCGCATTGCATCGAGGGCCGCATCAACACGCCTCTGACCCGTCGGCAACTGTGCAGGGCAAAAGAAAAATCAGCGAATGAATGGGTGGGGGGGGGAGAAGGAGAGAGAATGGCACCTTCTTCCTAGGGCGTCCTCTGGGTCTCGGAGCCATTGTTAAAAATGCGTCTAAAAAGAGAGGAGGCCTTCTCACAAGTGGCTCAAATCCATCCTTCTGATTAAAGTGAAGTGTTATGACTGCAATAGAACAGGGGAGCCTTTTCTCGAAAGAAATAAGAGCAGGGTGTAAACTGTGAAGTAGTGCTGTTTAGGGGTTACTCAGAACTCTGGAGCCAAGCCGCGGGAGAGGGAACGGAGATAGGAGGCGCCTGCCACGTACGGACCTTTTAAAGTTCTTTCTTCATTTTCTTTTCTTTTTTTATTTTTCAGTCAAATTAGAAGGTGAGATATTTCGAATCTCATCACAAAAAATGAAAAATGCAGCCTATGCATTGCTGATCTAAACAGTCACTTATTTTTAGTTAAAATTTTGATTAAATATACAACTTCTAAAGCTAAGTGAAATTGCTAAACATCCATCATCTTTCATGCTGTCTTTTTGGCTCAGGCGGCAACTCCTTCTTACGCTATATTAAATGTTAAGTCCCAATTAACCTCTTTTATAAAGTGAATGATTAAAATTTTTTAATAGTTAGTAGTAAGAAATAGTAATTATTGGATAATTGACAATCATGGCGAGTGGTGACAAATAGCTTTAAGAATCCTCCATTTGAACTTCTGGCTTGGTATCAAAAATTTTTTTATGCGTTCGCTCTCCCTTTGGCTTGCAATCATTTTTGTCTCTCTTGTTATGTAAAAGAAACTAAACTATTTACTAATGTTAGAGAATTCGGATGTTGATATTTTTAATTTTTTATTACCACTAATTTAATTTATTAATTCATTTATGTATTGAAAATTTAAAAATGGCATATACATGACATGTATTTGTTATTTATTACTAAATTTTTACATCATAATTCATCTAGTCTAGCATATAGAATTAGAAACAAGATACTTGAGAAAATTATTAGAAAGTGAGAAAACAGCGTGAAAATAAAAAAAAAAAAGAAATTAAAATTTTTAGTATAATGGTAGGGAATCCTATCGGGAATTCAGTTGAGTTTTGGTGACTAAAAGTCTATATTGCAAATACTGACATTAAAGAAAGACTACTCGGAAAGCAAAACTAGGCAATTAAATTATGTATGTTCATGAATTTGATTTCGGGAAGCTGTGAGACACATGCACCGTGCTCGTGCCCTGGTATGAAGCGAACATGCATGTTTCCTCTGTAGCAAGAAAAGCAAAGGAAACAGATAACGAAGTTTCCTGAATAATAAAGTTGATGCAATTAGAAGAAAGTCAAAAGTAGTCTTCGTGATTCTTCAAACCCATCTCCTACTTCTCTTGCGGCATCCAGATGTTACGGTTGATGTTGCCAAAACAGTGGTTCCAGTAAAATCTTTCTGTCTTTATTTTGACCAGTTACAAACCTAGAGCAGCGTTGCCTTGATATATACAACTCCAAATTCTGGAAAGGGTTACTTGGAGAGATCAGCTAGAATCCAGTGTGTTACTAGCAGCTGGCACAATACACACCAGATCTGGCTCTTCCTCATCATCACTACTAAGCCACCCATAACAAGGCCTCCTGTGCCTGCTAGGTGGAAAGCAGTGCACTGTGGCTTGAGAGCACAATTGCCGGGATGAAACTCCTTCAGAAGAGACCCGTGGAGAGGGGGACTGTCCGGTGAGCTTGGTATGAGAAGTTTCACCGTTCAGAGAGCATGGAAAAACATCCAGAGTTGCAGGGGGAACGATACACGCAGAGTGAGATTGCGCAGAGTGAATTTGTCGGGAGTGGTCTTGAGGTGTATGCTTCTCATGCAGTGCATCATTCTTCAAAGTATATGCCACAATATCTAATGCTGCTGGGGTTTGCACGTGCATTGCTAATTCAGTCTCATCTTGCATGCTCTTACCCTTGAAAGAATTGCAGAATATCAGTTTAAATTGAATCAAACGAAAGGGAAAACTATGTATAAACTATTAATCCATCAAGGTTATACAAAGCATCCCAATAAATTCCACGCAATTTGTGCCATGAGAGCACCATTGAATCTTACATAACAAGGAAAAAGATGAATCAGAATACAATCATGTGCTGATGATATTTGTCTGAAGTATCGCTGTCTTTGTGCTCAATCAACAACTAGATTTCTCTACTCATGCCGCATCAGATATCATTGTTAAAAAATTGATACGGCTTAATGGCCGATAAAATTTCCATTTCTAAACCGCTTATAGCACACTACCACGTATTTTTTCAGCAAACATCAAAGCAAAATGGATGACTTGCCAGGAAGGATTCCAAGAATATTAACAATAGATGCTACACACAACAACCCCATCAGTTTACAAGATTGAGTAAGGCATATTAATCAATTTCAGGAACTAGTCTAGGTGTTTTCGGTATTTGAACCCAACTCTTGGTTGTGGGACAAGCTAACCAGTTGCAATGTTCAGATTTTTGTTTGTGTATTTTTTGTCGACACCTCACCTTGATAGGATTGAATACACATCTCAATAAGCTTCTTCTCGTTGTCCTTTTGCCCTCTTTTTATTTTTAATATACAAGCTTGGTTTGTGAGAAAGGGCAGGCAGAACTTCCATTAAAAAGTTCGAGGAACAGAACAAGCCAACTATCAAGAGGCAGAAATAAATTCTGAGGCAGAATTACAACCAAACTCAACAATCATGGGAAATAGCAGAGAGATACTGTGAAGCGGCTTTCATTCCAGGAAAGGAAAAACCTCGCGAATCCCATGATTATTTTGAAAATTGTCTTCATGCTTAGAATGGATTCTTCAAACAATGTGTGAATAAATGCTTAAACTAGTAAACAAATAGATCGTGCTTAATGTGATTCCTCGAAGAGTGACAACGGGCAAGCAATAACAGCTTATTAGAGAGGAGATACAGAGAAAAAGAAATAACCAATCGCAAGACAAGCATTGCTTCCGAATTCATACCAAACAAAAACAACAAATTTTACCTATAGTCAGCTAATTACCGACCACAATGCTTCATTCTTTTAAATTTAAGTATATCTCTGCAACACAAACAGAACAAGGATGCCATATGTTTTCTCAACACTCAATTGCATTCCACATAAGCACGAGGCTTGAAACATAATTGTGAGGTGAAGGTGGGAAAAGTGGAAAAATGCAAAAAGAGTTGCCTTAGGAATTTCACACCCTGTCAACAATTTAGGCCCATTGCCTTCTATCTAAGGTATGTTTTGCTCCTCAAGAACGGTATCCAGTGCAGCGTCAATGCGGTTCAAACCCACCTGTAAATTATAGAGAATAACAATAACAATAAATAAACAGGAACAATAGCGAGAAGGAAACATTTCAAAAAGAAGGAAAAAGGCGGGCGGACCGGACCTTTCGAGATCCTCTTGTTGGAGGCATCGTATTCTTCTACGGTTATGTTATCGGCAGAGAACGATTCGCCATTTTCTTTTCCTTAATATATCTCATTCACAACAATTAATATCTCTCCTTAATATTACAGCCAATCACATTATCTCACATAAAGACAACTTCTACTGAGAATCTGTCAGCAAACTGTTTCTTGAGAAATATACACCATTAAAGATGCCAAAAAAAAAGTATTTCTTTTTTCCAAAAAACACAGTTGCTTCAAATATATTGCCCGAACTTCTGCCAAATCAGCACAACCAACCAATTATCTTCACTACAATGATCGTTCACACTCTCTCTGAGATATCCTTTTATAATATAGAAAACAATTCAATTCTTGCTCGTCTCTCTCGAAAAACAAAAAGGGCGGGCTTGTTTTTTCGCTTTCAAATTGGCTTTAAAATCATAAATGTCCCCTCAACTTTTGTCTGTCTATAAAAATTTTAGCCGCTTTAGCTTTAAAAACTTTAGTTGAGATCCTCTAGTTATCAATTATCAAATTTAATTGTAATGTTCTATTTCAATTTTTTCTACGTTGAGCATGATAGGGTCACCGTTGTTGAAAGGAAAAATTTTAATCTATTAAATTACCTGTTGCGTAGAAAATTTTCAAACCTGGTTTTATTCTTAAAAAAAGTAGAAACTTTGTCATATTAAATTTAAACAAAAATAAATAAAATTGTCGTTCAATTCAATACTTGATGCTTGGTTGTAGAAAGGGTCTTAATTATTTTTAATTTTTTTGAGTGATATTAAATGATTTTTTTTAAAAAAAATTTGTTTGAATTTCATTAAGTGATGAAATAAATAAACAATTTATTACAATTTTATTTATTTATTTATTATTATTATTATTATTTTCTTCTTCTGTTTTTTTCAGAAGGCCGAGTGGTCGAAATCTAAGGAGCCAAAGTTCAAGGCCCCTTGTACATTTAAAAGTTGGAAGTGGAAACGAAAGGACTTCTTAAAAAGCAAAAGAAGAGGGTGACTTCGTTCCTTTGTGACGAAGCAGGTCAATCCAAAGTTGGAAGTGGAAACGAAAGGACTTCCTAAAAAGCAAAAGAAGAGGGTGACTTCGTTCCTTAATGACGAAGCAGGCCAATCCAAATACACTCGACCTCCAAATTTAGCGTTTTCACTCTCTTTGGTAGCCATGGCGGAGTCAGAGTGCTCAGGGTTCTCTTTCTTTGATAGCAAACCAAAATCTGGTAAGTAATTTTATGTTATATTAATTTAGTTTTGGTAAACGACCCCTTTTTTTTGTGACTTCCTGGAATTTAGTAACCGAAGCTTGACTATTAACGGACTTCAACTTCAATTCAGACTCATCAACTGCCAACAATGACAGTTGGTGTTTACAGTTCAGTTCAGGCTCATTCAAGTTTAACAGCGGCAGCTCCAACGGCGTCGTTCCAGAAAAGTTAGGCTTACATCGAATAGTAAATCGTCCTCCCGCGCTTCTGATTCTTCGAGGTTCGCAGGGAAGGAGAACAACACTTCCTGCGAAGTGCATTTTCCTTTAGTCCCATTTGGAATAGGGGTGCAAAACAAGATAGCAAAAGAAGCGAACCGAGAACCACTCACCACTTCACTGATCAAGATTTCCAGCATATTGAAGGGCATACCTCAAAATCCTCACTTCTACCAGCTCAGAAACCACTCTGAGCTTTCAAGAAATGTTTTGCAATCTGCATGGGACCAGATATTCGAAGAAAGCGTAGATCAAATCCACTCTCTCAGAGTAGAGGATTTCTGGGCAAGGGCTAGGGAGCTGTGGAAAACCATGGGGGAAATTGCAAACCATGGGCTACAATGTGATTTCTTTGAGGAAAAGGATGTTGGAATTAAGTGACGTAATGACGGAGCTGAAGTCGTCTGAATCTAAGGTTAAAGGCCTAAAGATCAAAGCTGAGATTCATGGATTGGAGAGAAACAGGCTTCATTTTGCGATTGAGAGAGAGCATCAGGGAATGGCAATGGCGCTGGGACAGGCAGAAGAAATGGAGAAACAGCTGCCCAAGTACCATGGTATCTTTGCTAAATTGGCCAGGAAGCCACTCTAGTTTGTCATTTGAATGGTGTCTCATCCTATCATTTTGTGATGTCACATACATCGTATTTGACTTTTAATTCTTGTTGAAATGCTAGGTACAAAGTTGAGGGCTTCAATATCGAATATGTTTTGTCAACCCTATTCAATTCTAGCTTTTATGCTATGGTCTTATTGAGTTGTACGTAGAGTAAGCAGTGTTGTTAACAGTCTCATTTAGGTTGGGCTTCAAGTTGAATCTCTGCATCACCTAAAGACCTCTCTAGTGTCTACAGCACCTCATAGATGTTCCTCCAACGGGCTTTTTCTTCAGCTTCATTTTTTTTCACTTTTAATGAGGCTTTAGCCTTTTGGGAGATAGGGAATGGTGCATCTGCGTTGAGTTTAAAATTAACGAGCAATGTGCTCAGCCCATTGACCCCTCTTGACCCAACAGCCCAATGAACGGGATTTCTGTAACAAGTCACTTGTGTAAACTAGAAGTATAGACCACAGGGATTGATTAAAAACCCACCACCCCCACAAAATGCCCTCGAAAGTCTAGTAGGGGCCTCCATAATCCGTACTTCTTTAATCGAAGGTTACATGTTAGAGTTTATGCTATTTCTCATTTTGTTCTTTGCTAGTCTTTAGTTGGTTTATTTTCTTTTTACTACATGTTTATTTGTTTCACTTCTCTCGCTTACCAAATTGGTCATACTTTCTTTCTTTCGTTTTTGTGCTATAGATCCACCGATAGTTGACCAAACATCGACATCGGAAGTGGCCTGAATTGAGGCATCAATGGAATGTTGAAAACTAGAGGCATCAAATTGATTTCGACAAATTTTGTTTTTCCTATTTTATTCTGTAAAATCTTATGCGATAACTTTCAATTGAGCAGCAACGGGACATCGAAGTGGGAAGAATCACAGGGAACAGACAACGGGGCTTCTTGTTCTGTTTTGGATTCATGTAGATTCATGTGAAAGGGGATTTGACTTTTTAAGTGATGCAAACTAATATGCGAAGGTATATGAATTATGAAGAGTGCTACCATCAGAGAAAATACAAACTTTTCTTACCTGCAAACATGGTTTCTTAAAAAAACATATATGGATTATCTAAGAATGCCCGCCTAGTTACATTTTCTAAAATTTTAGGTGTATTCTCTAAGTAGCAGATAAAGGCATTGATATGACACTAAGCACGCACCCAGTAAGAACAAAAGACCAACAATTTATAAAGAGATTATTGCAGCAAAGCACAATATAAGGGAAATGCTCGTGCCTCCTTATGTATACACGAGGGATACAGAGAAAGCTATGCTGTCAACGGACTCAATTTTGGCAGCGAAGAGGCCGGGTAACAGCGATGGCTAGAGATGGGATGATGGGCGAGCTCAGTGATGTTTAGCAGCCACTGGGGGTGGGCACTGGTAGCACTTGGCAAAGAGACCAAATGTGTCAACCTGCTTGATGAAATTGGTCAGGCTAGCCCACCCTCCCAATCCAAAACCAACCACAAAGGTCCACACCACCACAAATGCGTTGACTGCATACATGGCTGTCCAGCTAGGAAGGAAGAATGGAGGCTTCTCAGCCGCATTCTGCAATTGCAAAAAATGCATAATTAAATCTGTAGCACTTAGTAGGAAAGATTTGGGTTTGGATCTAGTGGTGTACATCTTAATGGCTAGATCAAGTGATCACACTATACAATTACATCCAATGATTTAAGGAGTTTGTGCCTCCCATCTGGAAATTTGCACGAAATAAAGATTTTACGCGTTGAAGATTGGTCCAAGTTCAACCTTCTGGCCCATATAACACAATGATTAGTGTGAGAGCATGGTCCATTTTTAATTTGCCTAATTTGTGGACCAACGCAGATTGCCAGCTGTTTCCTACGCGTAAGAGCAGAAGTATGACCGTTGCCAATAACTGAATGACAAAGAGACGCCACCAACCTCATCTTGTCTGATGAATTTCCAATTTCCAGCCATCAAACCCAATTGGTGGGGCTAGTAGTAATATGGGAAGTGGACTTCAAAGTCGAGGCTAAGTTGGCAATCAAGTTGAAAGTAATCATAAAGCTACTGCACTTAAAGGTCCTTTCTATGGTTATTAAGTGTAAGCTCCTAATTGTTCGGCAAAATAAACTAAATCTCAGTACAGATCTCCCATCAGACAATCTACATGTACCTATCACCATTCGCCATACGTATCTTTCACGCTGTCCTGGTATTTAGTTATGGCAAAAAATCGAGACCGCTGGAACCGACTATGTGGTAGCGATCAACAATACCAGCGAGATACATACGGTAGAGCACTTTACCTGTCGAGCAGAGGCCGATCGATACGTAAGCATATGAGCTAAAGCTGGGATGATGTAGACAGTGAAGCTGACCAGAAGGGCCCCCACGGCAGAGTTAATGGGCCCAAAGAATGGAAATATAATGGCTAAGAACCATATTGGTATGACCACCGGCAAACGGGTCAGTGCCCTCAAAAAAATGCTCTTTGTGTCGTGCATCCTCGTCACTTTCTCCCACACAAAATACAATGGGGTGCATGCGAATCCAAATGTTATGAACTGCAAGCCATATACAAAAATTAAGCATCATGCCTGTTAGAGGAGGATTTAGGCCAATGCAGAGCTTTTGCACTGCAGGCTGTGGACGGCATATTATATAATCACGACCGATAATGGTTATTGCAACTAATGCGCACACAGTTGCAATGTATGAGATTGTAATTGGGGCTAAGAAGTAGGCACTATAGCAGTAGTCGCTGTTGCTACAAAATAACGAGACTAAAGCTTTTCTCTCATTCCCACGTACTCTGAAAAAAGGCTTTTAGTACCATTTAAACCCTAATCGGTATATGTTGCAATTAAAACTGTTATGGCGGGCTACAATTTAAAATCTAGGCCAATTGAATAAATAGATAACAACACGATAATGAGGGAAAAATTGGGGGGGGAACCTGATGGATAAGCATGAGGATAACGGCGGCGTCACGCCATCCAGAGCGGGGAAGAAGGGAGAAAGCGTTTGAGCGTGTTAGGAGTTGGTCGCCGAAGGCCCAGTAGACGGCGGAAGCTGACGGAAGTGTTAAGGTGAACACGTAGAGGGTAGCAACGAGGTATATGTACTTGAATTTCTGGGGCTTCCACATTGCGTGCATAATTTCCCTGCCAGGTGGCTTTGCTTGTCAGTGGCCTGGTCATGGCCCGTCTCAATTGTCAACAAACACCCAAAAAATAAAAATAATTAAAAAATAAAAATAAAAATAAAACACAGAGAGCAATTAGAAAAACAGAAAAAAGATTTTGCTTTTTACAAAACGAGTTTTGCGGGTGCATATCATGGGGAAAAAAAAATCAAGATTAACAGGTTAAAACTACACACATAATAATAATGATAACAATAACAACAACAACCAATCAATAAAACACCCATATTTGAGATCTGTACCGTCCATTCTATCCAACAATTTGAGATCCACAAAACATTGTATCAACTACCATGTTCAGGCAACTTGAATGCAATGGAAAGAGCTACCGGCATTTTTGATCTTCCATTCTGACTATAATAACAGGGGCCAAGAGGACCATTAAGAATTGAAAACCTCTTGGCGTTTAATCATAGTTGGGAATTTAGAGACCCAAAAAGGCTTCCCACCATTTCTGTTTTGGGCAATAATGAGTTGGTTTGAGGAGGTTTAAAAAACGTTGTAAAGCTTTTGTAACGTTAGAGGCTTAGAGTTGGAGCGACTTTAAAAGGGAAGACACTTACACAGTCACAGCATGTCCACCGAATGTGTAAAGTATATTAGTGGCACCTGTGAAATAAAGAACCAACTTTGCTGGGCCGGAGTGGGTGACCCCGTCAACCTGTGAAAGGGTAGTAATATTATTTTATTAGGAACTCAAATTCAAAGTTACGTTGATGGGTAATGAAAAGCTCTCAGGAAAGATCAGGACCGTTGATCTCAACTTTACAATATACCTGGCCATGAACAAGGGCGGCAATGGTTAAATACCAAGCAGTGTAGGTGGTCATTCCAAGCCCAATAAAAGACCAAATTCTGTAGTTGTGAAATGAGGGTATGAACACGGTGGTGGCACAGCATGCTCCAAAGATGTAGGTCCATGTCCTCTTGTCCAACCTGTCATTAATGTAATATATATTGCTGTTCCAATCCCATGAAATTAAGTCAAATCAGTGCATTAAACAAATCCCATTTATCTAGTTCTGAACATTAGAAAAACGAAAATTACCAGAAATTGGGAAATTTTTAATCGCAAAATAAAAGTAAAAGGGTGGGAAATTTCTGACCTCGCACAGGCTATAAGCTGGATAACAGAACCAAAGAGAAGAAAAGTGCAGTTAAAGGCCAACCCAACAGCTTTCCAGGTTGGACCCAGCAAACCATCGAGCACCTCAAACCACTGCAATTTCCACAGAAACATAATCGGTTAAAAATTACTTTCCATGACAGAACTGAAAACAATTTTTTTTTATACTGTTGTCCAATAATATAATATAATTCTGTATTCCGCTTGGAAAGCTACCTGTATAACATGATTCTTGAAGCTGACATTCTGTTTCTCCTTTCTGGTTCGGTACTCGATATAGAGAATACTGATGAGATAAGCAGTCCAGCTTCCAAGAAGGCCATAAAATACCTGCAAAATTATACCTGAAAGCATCCCCATTTGAGAGAAAGAGTAGGGCAGCGTTAATAGAACTTGAGCAACCTGTAATCACAAAAGAAAAGGAATAAGAAAAAGAAGAATTTTTTCAGTGGTTACTCACTTGAAGGACTAAAAGAGTATTACACTTGTGGTCAAATTACGAACAGGGTTTCCGAGGATTCTGTGATTGCTACCTGATTTGAAGCACAGCTGAACCAGGCATCATAAACTGACCCCCCATGCCACAGAACGCTTTTGAGGCTGAAAATAGAATGATCTCTATTTTCTTCCCCTTTTTCTTCATTCTCAGTCTCATTGAAGCTAGAGACCATGGCTTCCTCTGCTTGCTTCTGAGGTAACATTTTGATTTACTGCTTCACTCAAGATCTGTAACAAATTGAAAAACTGAAAATAAGACAGAATTCGAGCAACACCCACAAAACATAAGAGAAACAAAAACCAAAATATCAAGAACCTTTGCAATTATCAGCTCTGATAGTTATGCTCGGGTTTTTTTTTTTTTAAATTTATTTTCTGATATCCTTGCAAGATTTATAATGGAAAGGCGAGTAAAAGCAGGACTTTTTTTTGACAAATGTGCGAAAGTACTGTAAACCTGATGCTTCTTTAATTGCTTTTTCAAGAAAGAGAAGGTGCTTGTCTCGTTTTCCAGTCTACCTTTAAAGGGCAAGAGACAACAGAAATTGAGTCTACTTCAAGACGACTGATACAGCTTTACCAAGAGTGGGTTCAATCTTTGCAGAAAAGACAGAATATAAGGAAAAATCTTCACTTTCCCTCGAAAATTAACAATGCACCAAATAGCCCAGAGAGCAAGAGAAGGCCTTTACTCCCTAAAAAAGAAGGCTTCAAGAAAGGCACAATAAAGAAGGGATCTGACAAGGGGAGAAGAAAAACGAACACCTGAGAGATAGGGAAACTAGAACGTGCTTTTGCAGATAACACTGCCCTACTGCCCTATAGATTCAGTGCTTTCAGAAACAAAGAAAACAAATATTTGGCATCTTTTGCTATCTGCCCGAGTTTTTCGTTTTTTTCTTCTTTTTTCCTCTGTGGATGGGAACCATCGTACTCTTCTTATATGTGTTTGGTAAAGGTGCAAATTTAAGGAGATTTATTTCCCAGTTAATCTTTTAATTTCTTTTTCTACCAAGGAAGGTCATCGATCGTTAGCATTAAATTGACGTGGGCCATTAGAAGAAAACACACAATTATTTTTTTTACTAAGATCTCAATTTTTATTTATCCTATTATAATAATATTTTAAAAATCTTCAATATATATATATATATTTCAATTCTCTCATTAATTTAAATTCTCAATTAAATTTTCTTAACAATTTTAATACTCATCATTTCTATAAATTAGTATTAAAAATCGTTAATAAATAATAAGAGCAAAAACCACTACTATATCATTATAATATAAATTAATTTTAAAAATTTAATTTCATTAAATTAAAATTTTATCATTATTTACAATTGAATTTATATCTTATTCTAATCAGTACTTAATATCTTTTTTTTTATAATTTTTTTCATATTTATGCAAAATAACATCTAAAATTAAAAATTTTCTTTTTCTTTTTTCAGATTATAAAATATCAATTAATTAAAATTTTTAAAATATAACAGGAAAATGTGAATATAAATATTCACATTATTTGCTTATAAAAATCAGTCGATAAAAAGAATAACAAAATTTTAATCAGTACTAACGTAATACTTCATGTCGAGGAGGTACAATTTCCAACTTCAAAAGTTATATAAATTGAGTTCATTGTCTTCGGTAAATGCTTCACTAAATCCCTTTTATTTGCTTCATAAGAAAACACTATTCATGCTGCTGTCAAAAAAATTATCAAACCCGCTTTAAAGCGTGGGTTAAGCTTAAATGTGATAAACGGACAGATAAAACCAAATTTGAGTAGAGTTATTTCAACTTTAAGGCTCCCTGAATTTTGAATTATTTAAGCATCAACTATCTTTGAACACAAAATTATTCAAATTTTATATTTATCAAATTTTAGATATTTAAATTATTTTAAATATGAGTTATTCAAATTTTAAATTATTTTAATTTTTAATTGAATGATATTACGAATAATTAATTTTTTAATTAATATAAGTCAAATTATATCAAATTTTAAATAAAATAAAATAAATTATTCAAATTTAATTAATTTTTATTATTTCTATATAGGCATTTACTCCTCATTATTAAATTAATATAATAAATTTTTGTCCTTTTTATTAGTGGAGAATAAATAATAATTTTTAATAATAGTAAATTATTATTTTTATACAAATAAAAAATAAATAGTGAGATAAAGTTTTTCTTAGAAAATAATATGTAATACTTTATAAAAGAGAAAAAAATTAAATTAAAAAAATAAACAAAAATATTTAGTTTATGAAATTAGAGAATTAATGCACTATAATATATCAAAAATAAAAAAAAATTGAATTCAAAAATTGAGTAAAAATATTTTATTTTTGAAATGTCAAAATTGAATACATATTTATTATGAAAGTAATTTTATAAAATTTTTTAATTATAATAACTTTAATTAATAGTAATATTATAAATTTTAGATTTTATCTCTTATTTGTAATTTTAAAATTTTAAATAAAAAATAGATATTTGATAAATTTAAATTAGTGTGTATTAATTTAAATATAAATAATAATTTTAAAAAATTATTATTTATAAAAAATTAAATTAAATAAAAATTTATTTTTAATTAAAAATATCTACAAAATTTTTTTATTTAAATAAATAAATTAAAATTTTGAATTTTATTTAATTTAGAATAACTTAAGTTTTTATGACTTTTAAGTTACTTTATTTTATATTTAAATTATTTTAAATTTTCATTATTGTAAATTTAAATTATTTAAATATTAAGTCATATTAAATTTAAATTATTTAAATTTAAAGTCATTTTTAATATAGAGTATTTATATTTTGAATTATTTTATTTTCAAGTTAAATTGAGATACAAATTATTAAAATTTTCAACTAAAATTAGTTGAGTCGAGTTAAATTTCAAACAAATTAAATTAAGTTAATTAGGATAGGTCGATTATTACCTCCCAAGTCATAATTTTGAAAAATAAATGTAATAATTTTATATTTTGCTATTAAAAACACATAATTATTTTGTTTGCTAAGATCTCATTTTTTATTTTTTAAATTAATAATTTGAGTACGCCTTCTATAATAAGTGATAATTAACTCTAAATGAAAAAATAAAAAAATTAATGTGACAACTTTGAAGTATTTTGATCTTTAAATTCTCATTAAAATAAAAAATTTCAACTTTTAGAAAAGATATATTTATTAGATAAAAATTTCACTTGGGTTTTGTTAGTTGCTTTGATAATTCATGATGACATGATGAATAGTACGATCAATGTGTCCACACTCAAATTTTTTTTCCTATTTACTTTTGATAGTAGAATAAAGACTTACCATCATGGTGATGGGCGATGAAAAATTATGGTTCAATTTTGAAAGAGTATGAAAAATGGTTACAACATTTGATAAAGGCAAAAGGAGAAAAGGCCTAATTTTATTATCCAAGATCAATGACAGCGCCCGAATGGTGCAAATTAGTTACGGTAATCCAATCATACTTAAGTGCCTTAAGAGCCAAGGAAAATTTATATTAGTTAGTGTTAGTGACATGATGAAAACAAAATTTTATTTTGTTTCCTGAGAACGAAAGATCTTTGAGGGATTGTTCTTCTTTATCGTAGATGTCATATCAGTTATCTATTAGTGAATTTGTTTTGTTTGTAAAAAAATGTTGTTTTCTCGTAAACTTAATATATTCTTGAGTCTTGAATTAAATTCTCGTATCAAATAAAAAAACTGAAAATTTCATGAATTAAGTTCGGTCATGTCTTACAAAAATTCCCGTTCCCTAACCAAAGAGAAGTATTATTATTATGCGTTAAAAAAAAAACCCTAAAGAAATTGAATGTACTAAAAACATCCCGGAGATAAAAAAGGACTATCTCTTCTGCTAAAAAAAAATTACTTTGTATTGTGTAATAAACATTAATTAGGTGTTCTAATTGACTTAAAATATACTTTTAATACCATAAAAAAAAAGCATTCTTTTAATGATACGTGCGCTGAATTCATTAGCGTAATCCCACAAAACGCACTTTTTCTAATTAATTTTGCTTTGACAAGCAAACTCCAGTCAAAAGCATCGACGTTTACCAAGTACATTTTCTGGGTTTTATTTTGAATTTTGTAATATAAAAATGTTGCAATGTTGAATGATATTTTATTTATTTTTATTACTACTTCCAGCCAGCCTCATTCCCACAATGCCCGTCAATGTCATCGGTGAACCAACTCCTTTTTTTCAGTCAAAAGTTCCCAGCGGAGGGCATCTTTTTTCTTTCCCCCTCCCCCCTCCCCTTTTTTCTTTTTCAATTCAATGTATCTTCAGTGATTTTGATCTCTCCACTAAAAGTGTCATTAACCTCAACTTCCTTATCACGAAGCAATAAACATGTTTAATCAGTGTATGGACGGGGGCCATCTTCATCTTTCCTTTCCTCACCTTTGTTCTTCTTTATCTAACTTTTCCACAATATGCTCTCTGTCTCCCTTTAACTCTGACTTTTGACTAACCATTCGAGTTACTCTCCGTGTGGGTTGCTCCCCCACCTTCCTGATGTTACTACCGTGTTCGCCATTTCTAATGAATCTCAGAAAAATAGTGATATTTGTTTCGATTTGATATTTTGGTTAAATTCTCCAAATAACTTTTCACTTTATATAAATAAATTTAATTTAACAAAATAAAAATATTAAAAAGAGATAATTTTTTTAATTTAATTCTATCTCCTTTCCTTTTGATACGTTCGTGCAACTTAACTCAAAAATTGAGTGCATTGCTCGTCACAAAAAGGTGCACTGAGGCTACATCTTGCCTCCCATCACTCTCCATGGAACAAGCTGTCAAATCTAATCGTACAGTAAAGACAACAAAAAAGTAATTTTATTTTCAAAATATTCCATATTATTACCGTGTTTCATGTTTATATAGTTTAGCTCGTATAAGAAAATACTACATAGTTACTAGTTTTTTTATTTTTATTTTTATACGGAATGACACTAAAAATTTTAGAAATACTAGCTACATAGATACAAATTTTCTTATATGGTGATATAGTGACCACATATTATAGATATTTTAATGTGCAACTAAATATTTTAGAAATATTATGTTGATAATAAATTTAAATATATATATATATATATATATATATATATTTGAAAATAAAAGTAAATTTATATAATATAAATATGTAACTGTTTGATAAGTAACTGTATTTGCATTAATAAAATATACATTTATCTAACAATATATATTTCATTTGTATCGGTGATATGTCAAAATTTTGTATTCATGTAATAAAACTTTTTTATTTGATAGTATATATACATATATATCATTAGAAAGCTATATTCTCTTATTCCACTTAAACCAAAGACCAGATAACGCATGACATTGCATAAGAAATATGCCCAACAGACAAGGCTCTTAATACCATCTATATTATGAAAGAGTTCAAAAAAAAAAAAAAAAAGGGGACAAGATTATTTTCTTTTTTCTTACTGGTATTCTTTTATTTGGAAAAAGACGATTTGGTTTTCCGAAGTACCAAAAATATAAAATTTAACAAAATTTAAGGTATATATAATTATTTCAAGGTAAATAAATATATCTCCAAATTGTTCGTGAAGAATCTGTATATTTTGAAAGGGTTGCACCATCAACTTATCATTATTACTATTAATTTATCATTTTTCATATGTGTGATTAATCATAATTCATTGAAAATTGATTATCATTTATTATCCGTTTTATAACTTAAAATTATGCTGAAAAAGGAAAGTTCTCTCTCTTTTGAAACTTGCCCCCATATTTTGATTGGAAGGGGCCAAATCTACAAAATCTGTAATTTTTGTCCTATTACAACCTTTTTTTTTTTTCCCAATTTCTGCGAGGTAATTACTCATACTGTGTTCTATATGGACAGCTAATGGGAAGATAAATAGAAGCCGGAGGGCTACTACAAAGATTAAATAAATGAGTTGGTGAGTTACCGCCGTCGACCCTAACACCAATATGGCCGGCTCAAAAAGTTTTCTTTTTTGTAATTATTTTTATACTGTCGGGGCATTTAACCATTCACTTACTTACCTTTAATGAACATTCGTGGATATAGGGGATAATCAACTAAAATTGATAAATTCCACATTTTTACAGCTACTAGTAAGCTTGTAAACATATTGAGGCTGTCACACCCCGAGAAAAATTCCTGAATCTGATATATTATTAACTCAAGATTGCTGAAAGGGTAAATTTTATGAGTAATGCTAGGATACTAAAGGTTATACTCAAACTTGGTACTAAAGGTTACACTAAAACATTTTTACTAAATGATACGATACATTATAAAATCAACCGCATGTCACCAAGCAGAGCCCACATACAAGATTAAAAAAAAAAAAACACAAAAAAATATACAAATCCCATTTTGTATAAAAGTGTTGGTACCCTAGCGTTAGTCAAACTTTAAATATTTAAATACATTCCCACAGCAGAACTATGATTTATAAAAAAAAAAAAAAAAGAATACAAAAATCATGTATTTGTTATAGATCAATACAGCAGCAAGTTCATCACTGGAATTTAATTGTTTACACCTGTATATTGCGATGTGCTTTTCAGCTTGGGAGAAGAAAATCTTTATATTTTCCATTGAACATCTTTATGCGCAAGAATGCGTAACGGCTAAAGAGAAACTATGGGATCGCAAATATGCTATACCTGGGAAGTAAATATCCTATGATTATCATCCTAATAAATATTATGTGCATGGTCAATGCCACGATAGAATCCAACATATACAATATGGATCAGCATGACGATTTAGATGGTTGGTGGTCTTTGTTCCCGCAATCTTAAGTAACTAAAGGGTATTCAATATCATGATTAGAAGGAACTTGAGAGCCCTCAGTTGAGGAATATGGAGTGAAATTCCAATGGTTTATGATTCTGACCTTTAAAGGCTTCTTTTTTGCGCACACTAGAATAAGTATCAACAGACATCATTTTTATCAGATATCATTAATTTTGTTAGTTATTGAAATTGTTTACCTGTTACTACTTTAATAACTACCAATTTTAAAGTTTAGAGTGAGATTTAGGGTTCGAATATCAAATCTTTTTCACGGTTACTTCTTTTTTTTTTCAATTCAATTAGACAAATATATATATAGATAAATCACCGTGTAATTAAGAGCAGTTGGTTGCTAATTATATAAGTTATTAATCACTAGCTGTCGGTTGACAAGTCGGTCCAGACTCTCAACCAATCGCTCTTGTAGTTGGTGTCAACGATTCGTGGGGCATAGATGATTATGTGACGTATCCGATGGTATAAATTCCATTAGAAATTCCCTAAACTTTATTCTGACAAAGATTAGAAATGAAGAATTATGAGAACATATATAGGACCTTGGAACCTATATTTTGTCCTTCCCAAATCCAAATAGGCAATAAAATTACATTACTTGTTTAAGAATGTTTATCTGATCTTCGTGTGGAACAGGACCATATATATAACACGATTATTGGTTGCTATCAGCATGAGCACTTGGGCTAATACCACTGTCTTGCAGAGTACAGATACATAATTTCTATGGGTCCTAACCTCCGGCTGATCTAACGTTTGGGTTCGGACCCTGGACCAACTACAATTATTGTATTCGGTGTCATCAACACAAGATTGATAAAGTGCAATATTAGCGATAAGGCAACTTGTGCCTGGCTGGCTGGTATCTGACCTTTTTATCAGCATTGCGGATTTAGTTAATGAAGCCAATTGTGACTGGCCATGGTCCCATACTTGAGTCCATGCCTCAAAGGCACAAGTTGAGATTCTGCGATCACGAGCTGAGTTTCAAGGGGCTTCACCATCTGATGTGCACATTTGTTTATTGGATTAAGAGACTGCATAATACGGTGGCTTAATCGGAGCAGTGCACATTGATTAATACTCTGAACTCGAAACCTTCACGAAAAAGACTTTGTGTCTAAATTCCCATTAATGCATGTACAGCCATTGTTCATTTTCTTTACGCCTACGCCTAGACCTTCGTTGGGAATTGGGATATACCTTAACTACTATAATTTCTGGTTTGCTCCGGACATCATTCGCTATGATACATTACCGTACAATATATACATAATAATCAAAGTTGCCTCTACGTAATATTATGCCACAGACATTACCGTCATACCAGGAGTAAGTTTTGGATTTACTCGATTAGGGTCTCCGCCGTGCGATCTGTGGTCATTAACAGCAGCTCGGAGCATATTTGCCCCGTGATGCTAAGGAAATGATACCTCACGATGAGCTTTTATGGCTTATGAAAATACCAACAATTCACATACGTGTTTTTGAACCGTATGGACTAGAATTTGACATCTAGACTTTGAGAAAAAATCCAAATAATTTTATTATAATTCAATTTTTGAGTAAGTTTAATTAAATTACAAATACAGATTAGTATTATATTTAAATAAAAAAATTTAAAATATTAAATTGATATATAATTAATTTTTTAAATATTTTTAATGTGAAATTTCTTAATTATAAAATTCACACTTAAAATTTTAATTATTTTTGTATCATATTATTAAGTTAATTAATTCAAATCAAAGACTTCAATCGATAATCTTTAACTGTCCACATTAATATTTATTCTTTTCATTTTTAAAACAATCACCCTCAACCAATTTACTGTGTAAATTAGCTAGTAATTTTGTTTTCCTAATATAATTCCTAGCTAGGGAATCCGTCGCGAAGTTTTCTGTTTTTGTTTTTTTTTTTTTATAAATGTTTTGGGTTAAACTATCGGCAAGTTTTTAATTAAGAAGTCGAACGATCAGATTTTCTCGCACCTCAGAAACTTGCGAGTACACGATATCAATTTTGAATTTGACACCATGCCTCCCGCCGTCGTCGCCAAAGAACAAACAAACAAATGGAGCCCGCATTTTTTGTATTTTACAACATCCAGTTGTTCGGTACTTGATTATGAATTCACCCTTCAAGAAGTCGAACGTATTTTGTGAGGAAACTCTGGCATATTGTGAAAATTAATGTAATATCGGGTCCCTCTAAATTGCTGTCGAGTCGAAACAACTCACTTCCAGGATTTATAAGCAAAATTTCTAGAAATCCTCTGTTGTAAACAAAGAAGAAGCAGTGTTAATAGATAACTTCATTTGTTCATAATAATTGTGAGGCCACGGCTTCGCGTAGGAAAACTGTTCTGGGCCATTAAAACTGTTTGGAAGGAAAGACTGCTTGAAAGTTCTCTTTGAATGAGCACAACTCTTCAATTAAGAAAACCAAATAAATATACTTGATTTTCCATATGAATATGCCATATTTCCAAACTCCAAGTGCCAAATTCTTGATTTTTGATGTTATTATTATATTAATGGAAAATTATATAGTCACGCCGCAAATTGTCAGAGACACGCTTGGGGACCGTTGCCTTTGAGCCTGATGGAACGTTATTTTTAGTGTCCCTAAGAAAAAAGGGTAACGTGGAAATCGAAGTGCCCTAGATTAATATATGGTACTTTCTTGATGAAAATTGAGATCCCTCCAAGTTCGATTGAAACATTAGAACGTTTGTTTACTTATAAGCACTTAAAAGTCTTTTGTTCACATCCAATATCAAGGTTCATATCAAAACTTACAGCCACTAACGTATATTTTTTTGTCGTTAAGCAAAGAATTCATAAGATTCTTATGTATGCCTGGACGAAACGAAGCAGGGAAAGATCATCAAATGGCTGACGGCGAAAAGAGGGAAATCCATTGTATCCTCCACTAAACATGTCCGCCACAACCCATTGCTTTCAACAAATATTTAGCTGCTTCCTTGCAGTATAAGTTTCAACTTCTGATCATTATTATCGCGAAAATACTATTCGGGGGCTGCTCTTAACAGTTGCCGATATGTCTTTTTATTGAATGGATTTATTTCGTTCGCATACTCACATTTAATCATCTCATAAAAGGGTTTGATCTTTCCTGGCGGTGGCCGGTCTTGAAATGGCCCTCCAACATCAAGCAGAACACGACACTGTGAACAACATAAGAAATAGAGATTATTTTGTTGAAAAAAGAAAAAAAAAAGGCAAGTGTCCCAGCGTTTTGTCTGCCATAACTATTTGTTTTATTCCTGGAATGAATTTATTTCGGGAAAAAGGTTTGGAATTACTCACACTTTCTTTTATAAACGTATCCTTCTCTCTTGTCATGATGAAATGTTTTACTTCACCGTCTGAAAGATGAGTAGAGGACTGGGCACCCAAGTAACCCTTGAGTGGAAAAAGGCCAGGATGCCATGGTATATGGAATTTTGGCAGGCAAAAGCAAATGCTTTACGAGACAAGAGAGCCGTTTTAGCCAATTGAGAAATTACGTGAGAACTGAGAATCTTGGCAACGTGGGAAGCCCTATCTTGTTAATTAGTGACAAGAATGAAACTAGAGATTGTAAAAGAGGGAAAAGTTTGGCACTTTTCTTTTCCTGTCTTTACATATGGGAAATCAACTATGCCATCTAATAGTTTCTTTCACAGCTAGTTAACCAGGACCAGTGCTATTGAAAATGTAACGAGCAGAAAATAAATAAATAAATAAAAGCAAAGGAGAAACAGATTTAATATGGTGTACAAAAGCTACCTCTGACATTCAACTAACCGCAATACCATAAAAAACCAAGTTGGAACCGAGGTTGCAGTCATGTGAAGAGATTTCCTCAAATTCCAATGACAGTCGAGGTCTCTACAATGGCTCTGTGATTGCCAATTCCTTGTTCTCTCTTGGTGCTGCACATCTATTTCCGTAGCACATTCATTTCAGGACTTCGATTGTGGCAAACAATAGATGCTGAGTCACCCACTACGAATTTCAGGTTCAGAAAAAGGAGATTCTGCTGCAAATATCAAGGCGAATTCTAGATTCTCCCACTATTTGTTGGTCATTATATGGACAATTGACTTATCAATCAATGATTCAAAGCATTAGCCAATGTAAAGCCATATAGAGTAACTGCAGAAAAAGAGCTATATACAGGAACTCGCACATGTTCTATTGCTGTACGCCTTGCAGAGGAATGAACAAGTGTAAAAGCAACGACCAATAAGTAAGGATGTGCCCAATTATGAATAGAAACGCTTTCACGAAAATTAGCAAATAAGTAAATAGTAAACCCTTAAAGAAAAAGGAAAAAAGAAAAAGTAAAATAAGAAAATGAAGTTTTGAAAGCAATTTGCTACCTCAATGATATTAAGGGCCACAGGAAATGTACATTTTTCGGTGAAGGACATCAAGAAATATGTGGACATACTAACAACTGAGAATGCGATGGCAATGGATGTAGGAATTGAATTTAATACAGCTATTCCCCTTACACAAAGCATGCGATGATCTCCTTCACAAAACAATCACCAACTAAATTAAAGTATAGGTATCAATGAAATTACGTTGAACAATGGTTTTGGATGTGCAAGTACATCACATCCTTGATAAGTGCCAAGACAAGCGGCTAAAAATTGAAGCAAAAAGTATTTTTTACTCTCTGTACTTAGCTGAGATTATCGATCTCATCAGTATACTTATGTTTAGATCAATTTACTTTAATCAACGAACGTCATCAGTTCCCATAATCTCGCATCACTTCTTGAAAATGATCTCAAGTATGACAAAACATTGTTGATCATTTTAGTTTCATTTCGTTAATTTTTGTAATGATTACAGTTTTTTTTTTTTTTTTGGTTTTTTCAAAAGATAAAATGTTTTTCCAATGTTTGAAATGTATCAAATGAATAAGATAAAGGAGGATGACAGTCCCACATGAGCGTCATTGTGATTAGTGACTCAATTTCGCTAAGTTCAGGGACCAAATAAGACATGACTTCACGGTGGAATCAACAGCTTTGAGCAAGTACAGGGAGCCAGAAGATTTTGCCAAAAAATATTTGATTAAAAGTGAAAACTATAAGAAATGCTGGTAATTTTACAGGCCAAAGTAACTTCATAAAAGCTAAGATAAATCGTACTCAGTATGCAACGAATTTTCCCGTGTGATGTCCATCACCGTGGGAACAGTTCCGTATTTATGAAAGGTAAAAAGTGCTGCTACAAGAGAACCAGTACCACATGGTCCAAGAACCTGTTCCTCCCTTTTGCTCTTGAGGAATCTATAGCCTACGGTCACATGACCGCCAATGAGGATCCTGGGATAAATCTGGGGGTTTAGACTTTCGGTGGAACAATGACGTGGAGATGAAGCTGTTAGCAAAAACAAGGAATTAGCTAGATTTTTTGTGTACCAATTCTGAAGTGGAAGAGTTATGGCATCTCACGTGTGTGTTTGGGGAGCTAGAAACTCATAGAATGAAAGATCGCCGGTAAACCTTGAAGATGCTTGACGTGAGCTCACCACAGCTAAGTATAGGGATTTCAAGGCTGTCACTTGTGGAGCCGAGAAGGGGAAAAAGTCAATCAAGAGACATCAGTGTCAACATTTTTTAAGTTTACTGGAGGATTGTTCTCTAATGTACCTAGAATTCAATGGTTAGGCATGCGTATGGGGCGACGAGCAAGCGGGGGCAGTACAGGAACAAATTGATGGAGCGGTGGAATATACCGAGTGGAGAGTGCTATTTCTGAGGGCCCTGGTATTTCACGAAGATAGATTTGGTTCCGACCACAATCACACTGTGTTGAACACCCGACACCTGTCCTGGAAAACTATATGGGTTTTTAAAAAATCTTAAGGGGGGCTACCTCCTCAAGGAGTTCAACACAACCTCATATACACTCATTTTGGCAGAAGTCCTTGGCACATAAGTAGCCACAGACCTATAAGTTTGAGCAATTTTGTCTATAAAATTATTTCTAAATTAATTCTTAGCAGGCTTAAGTTGTGTTTTGATTACCTGGTGTCTCCTTTTCAAACAACGTTTGCACAGGGTTGCTCGATCCAGGACATTATATTCATAGCTCATGAAGCCTTCCACGCAAGGAAAAACAGAAGGAGGCCAATCGGAGTACGCCAATCATGCTGGATGTGCAGAGAGCCCAACGGGGTGGAATGGATTTTTTTAGAGCAGGTCTTCTTGAAGCTGGGATTCTCTACGCAGTGGGTTCTAAGGATTATGCAGGGCATGTGTCCTACCAGCCTATAATAAACAGCAGCCCTTCAACGAGTTTCAAACAATCAAAGAGGTTTGATGCGATGCGACCTGCTCTTGCCATATCTATTCTTGCTAGCTTCGGAACTGCTAGCAAGAATGATAGGCAAGGCAATAGAAGCTGGAACAGTGCAGGGATATGAGATAAAGCCTCACTGTCCCAACATCTCCCACCTTTTTTTTTTTTTTCTGCGGATGATAATCTGCTATGTGGGGAGGCTTCAGAGGAGGAGGCTCTAACGGGAGTCATCGACACGTATTACAATGACTCGGGACAAGCAGTGAATCTGAACAAGTCAGGCGTTGACTTAGCGCCAAATACTTCACCCGGTGAGGCAAGAAATTTGTCAAGGTTTGGGAATGACTGCTCTGAACAGGAATAAGCATTATTTAGGACTTCCGGCGAAGATGGAGAGGTCCAAAATGGAAGCCGTGTGGTGAAGCCCCCCCAAAGAAAAAAACAAACTGGAAAGAGAAGTTACTCTCCATGGCAAGAAGGGAGGCCTTTGTAAAATCAGTAGCCGCATAAATGCCATGCTATGTGATGTCAATCTTCAAATTACCCGAGTCCCAATGATCTGAGATAAACAGCCATCTGGCCAGGTTTTGGTCGGAGCCACGAGCAGAAGAGAATCCTATGCATTGGTATAGGCAGAGAAAGATGACAATGCCAAATTCAAGGGGGCATGGGCTTCTGGGATTTAATTAATTTCAGCTTGTCTTTGATAGCTAACCTGAGAACTTGCCCCGGAATTGCAATAATTAAATGCAGATATTACGAGGGACGATAGTTGAAGGGACAATCATAGGCAGGGAGTGGCAACAGAAGCAGTGAAACTTGCCCCGGAATTTCAATTCCCCGCTGTGATTCGATGCAGAGGTGGTGTAAAAAGCCATTGGTGAGTCTAGCCAAGACTGCCCCCGGGAAATAGTGGCGATATCGAGGAGCTGCTAAGCAATTTCTGCGACAGCTCTTATGCATGATTGGGATTTTGCCCTCAGGATTTGGGAGTGTAACCATCCACAGCAGCTGTAACTTTTTGTGTAATGACTTTATTTGTTAGGCAACGACATGATTTCTGATGTTGAAAAAAAAGGGAAAGAACCAATCATATAGGATAATCATATTCTCAGGAGACACCGGAAACAGCTTAAAGCTTGGGTGTCAAAGGAAAAACTTGGAAGGTTGTTCATGAATGAGATCAGTGTCCATTCAATTGATTTTAACACCCCTAAGCATTTAAATGGCCCTGCCACCCTCATTTAACAACCAACTTAAATGACTTCAGAGTCCAAAATTTTACAGTCAAAACTGTTGATGCATAGAATTTTCCTGTCTATATATATGCATCTGTAAGTACAACCTTGAAACCTACCTGACCCAGCCATTCCACTAGTTACAACACATTTTTAAATTGCTATGCCAATCAAATATACAGGCAGCCTATGTATGATTAACAAGAACAGTGAACATGAGCTCAAGCATTCTCATACAGAAAAAATCCCTTTCTTGTTCTCGGCGATCACATTCAAGCCACAAAGAATATGAAGACAATCAAGAAAATTATTATGACAGCAAATATTTTGACTAAAAGCCACCTATTTGATGAAATCTTGTTAAGATGCCTCAAGAGAGCGCTGCGAGCATTTTCAACATTAGCCAATGACTCATCCATGTTATCATCAATCCTGCTCAAATCATAAACATCATAACCCTAATTACTGAACAAATGTGAATGTAAATGTGAATAAGCTATAAGATACTGTAAAGCCTCTTTTCCACAGAAACTACAAGCTAGATAGATTAAGAACCATACAAATCTAACTATACCAACACAATCAGCAAATATGCAAGCAAAACAAGCGGACCTGATGGCTAGCTCCCCTTGTTGTGCAACCATGGTAGCCAAATGTGTGAAGATTCCACTAAGTTCTGATATTGTAGATTCCACATTGTGAAGAGCACCCAATCGACTTTGGGAATAATTCTCCTGCCTTGGAACTACTTCCTGTAACATAGACATTTCCATTTGTTGAGAAGGTGTGTTGTCAACAGCTGGCCTCCGTCTGTTTTAGTAAGTTTCAAAGCAAGGTGTTAGGTAGCAATAGAATATATCTATGACTTGATGCAAGGAACAAAACCACTTTCTAAGCCATATTGAAATACAAAAGGCATTTCAGAGTCATACAAATTCAACCTGATATAAGCACGAGAAATTCAATTACCAAAAACCAACAACTGGCAAAGCAAAGGGACATGTTTACTGTCACTAAGCAGTACCACTCTCTTCTTTTGTGCAGTTATTTTAGATTTTAAAAGGAGGGTTGGGACATAAGAGTGGACACAAACAGGAACTTCATTAATTACTAGAACATGTATTTACATGGATAGAAACAGGCTGCAGAAAGAGTTAATACATGCTGGAGCCACAAAGTTATTTGTTACTACATCACAATATGGTCTGATAAGCACAACAGTGACTGATAACAACATGCACAGTTGTATAAAACACACCTCAACTGGTTGCCAACTTGAACACCATTCTGCGGCAGTCTGGTTAGACAAGGAGAGAAAAAAAAGCTAAGTGAGACACCAACAACTGAGAAACTGTTAACATTCTGGACAAAAACACAATTGAAACTAGCATTCAGCAACAAATGAATCTAGCCAAATACTAACAGAAAATGCAGATTAAACAGAACTGCAGGAGCCATGATTATCTTTATTGACAATTTTAGTTTTATGCATGGCTCTATTCTGCTAGATATAAGAATGCCAGACAGACAAATCTCTTCTGCAGGGCACCATAAGGCAGGTAGCAGGTACCATCCCAATTAGCTTCAAGGCAAGACTTGTGCACCCCGTTGAATATGCGTGATAATGATTGACTATGATAAGAAAGGGATTAAAAAGGTGTAGTCATTTTCAATGACTTCACTTACAAAGATGGTTGTGAATTGCCCAATGCATTAGAAGAACTTGACCAAGGAGGTGGTTCTGTTGCAGGTTTCGCTTGACGAAGGAAAGGATTCTCTCTAGAAGCATTAGTAGAAAATAGCTGTTTCCTATTTTCATGGGCCTTAATGTTCTGCAGCGTAAATAAAGCCATAATATAAAGGGAAAAAAAAAGGAAAAAAGAACTGCGTGAGTTATCATAAGCTATGCAAGCAATTGAAGCAGCAGCAACAACAACAATAACAGAAATTCTTAGCTCTAACCTCTGTTCTGGTGGTTAACACATCCTGAAGCCGTTTAGTAGCTCCCATAAGTTTGCTCTTTAAGTCATCAAAGATAGCCGTGGAATGAACAACTCTATCCTCAGAATAATTCCCATCGGCTTTCTCCATATTCTGGAGGTACTGTAGATCAGTGAGAGCTGTATTCAATGCCGTAATATCGTTCTTGATCAAAACAGTCAGTTCCTGTATTTCAACAGTCGGATCATCAAACATTGATGACCTTTTAGCCACTGCACATTGACATAAACAGCAAAGCAGCATCCAGAGTTAGAAACCACCTTGGTATCAATTGGCAGAAACCACTACAAACCCGAATTTCGCTGTTAAAGAAACGTTTAGTGACAAAATACGACGAATGAAATGAAACCTATCTCTATAAATCTCTAGAATTTTAATCGAAAGGAAACACTGCAGAAAAACAAAATCTTGAAAAACAAAAGAAGAAATTAAAATTCTCATAGTTACAAATACTGGAATCCTAAATCTCCAATTAACCAAGCAAATCACTTTAAATTCTCGCTGTCTAAATATAAGTGTAAGCATATGAAGAAATGGATCAGAGCATGCTTACACTGAGCAAGTCTAGAAATCTTATGAGATGTTTCATGGACGCCCAAAGCGATCCTTGAAGCCTTCTTATTGAACTCAGATCTAGAAGCGAGTAGCGATCCGTGTGCCTTTGAAGGAGAAGGATCATTCTCTTGTGATTGATCTTGATTAACGGCCGAGATTCCCCCAATCTTCTTCAGTGTTTGGGCCAGTGACCGGAACTCCACCGTCCGATCTCTGTATGTGGAGGCCATTATTATATCGTTACGCAGTCGAAGGCCGGTGCAGCGGCCACCTCATCTGTTGCCAATTCTAGTATGCTTCATCGGAGATAAATACGCTTCGCCGTTTGGGTGTTAGGGTGTTGGGCTTTTTCTCAGGCCTCATATATTCGCCCTATTGTTGGGCTTGTATTGGGCCCAGATTTATAATGGCCCAAGAAATCATCAGCCATCCGATGGCCGAGTAAATTAAACAGCAACCGTTCGATTTAGGTCGAAACGGGAAACCTCGCTCCGCGTCTGTCTATATAACAAAACCGAAGTCTGCCTGCCTTGCTTTACAGTATCTCATCGTCTTGTTAGCTAGGGTTTTCATCTTAATTTTCTGTAGACTGCGAACAGGATACGGAGGTTAAAGGGACGGCGCTGCCTTGCTGTCCGCCTTGACCGAGCCCTAGCTTCGTCTTGGCCCTCGTTTTTGTCTGTTTTATCCTCTATTTTTGAAACCCAGAGCTTTCTATCGTAGGTTTTTTTTTTTTTAACAAAATTTATTGTGAGAAGAAATAAAAAGATCAGAAATGGCCATCAAACAATCAAAGGCTGATAAGAAGATTGCATACGATGCTAAGCTGTGCAAGTTGCTAGACGAGTACAGCCACATCTTGGTGGTGGGTGCGGATAATGTTGGGTCGACCCAGCTTCAGAACATCAGGAGCGGTCTGAGAGGGGACTCTGTGGTGCTGATGGGAAAGAATACTATGATGAAGAGGACCATCAGGGTTCATGCTGAACAGACTGGAAATAACTCCTTCCTCTGTCTCATACCACTCCTTCAGGTCTTCCCCCCTCCTCCCCCCCACTTCTCTTTTTTTTCTTATTTTCATTGTTCATTTTTTCAAGATTTTTAGTGCGACCATTTGTCTAGGGAATGTCTGTATGGTTGTTTGTATTGATTTTTCTTTTTCTTTTTTCTGTGCTTGTTTAAAAGGGAAACGTGGGCTTGATCTTCACGAAAGGTGACCTCAAGGAAGTGAGTGAGGAGATTTCCAAGTACAAGGTTTAATCACTAACACTTTTTCCTCTGTTAAGTTCTTCCTATAATGTTTGAATTTGTGTTTGTGGTCATATTATTTTGAATCTTGAATGATACCATGATGATATGTTGAATCTGCAAATTACACATTGGACTAGAACATTTCATGTGCAAGTTTTTATCTTACAGTTTTGCGATTTTCCTAACAATTATGTACATCTTGGTTGGCAGTATTATGTATACAGTTGTGTTCTTTGTTCTTCCCTTCGCTTCTTGAGCTTTTGGGAACATGATGTAGCAGTTAGCTTCATCTACTTAAGCTTTTAGAATGAAGTTTGGTAATTTTGAGTTCTTTTAGTGAAGGGAGGATGAGTGACAATCTATTGGTAGCTCATGAGCAACTACAGTCTCGGAAGCTAATATGATTTGCTTCACTGATGGGGTAATAGTGCATAACTAAATGTTCTTAAATTACTGTTTGCCATGTGTGGTACCCACCATGGCGATTCCACTAGTGTGTATATGTTCTTCTGTGTTTACTTTGGATTTTGCAGTAGGAGATTGAGAATAATTGAAAGATAGTTTCAAATTACTTGGAAGCTTGTTAGTAACTCAACCTGCTCTGTTATTTGCATGCTTTTTAATGAATCGGTTTAATATATAATTTTTCAAGCCATTGTTATTAGCTTTGCCTCCTTTAGATACTGCTCCACTACTGCTTCAATCTTTGTCTGCCTGATTTAGCTTTTCCATTTAGGCCTACTAACATATGTGCTTTGATTTGACACAGGTTGGAGCTCCTGCTCGTGTTGGTTTGGTAGCCCCAATAGATGTTATTGTCCCTCCTGGTAACACAGGGCTTGATCCATCTCAGACCTCTTTCTTCCAGGTCTGAATCTTCTTCCCATGGTCTGGTTCTTTCTCTTTATTGCTTGTTATAATCTCTCAACTCTTGTCGGTTATATTTATTCTGTTAAATTTCAGGTGCTCAACATTTCCACCAAGATTAACAAGGGTACTGTTGAAATTATTGCTCCTGTGGAGCTCATTAAAAAGGGTGACAAGGTTGGCTCTTCTGAGGCTGTCCTTTTGTCTAAGCTGGGCATAAGACCATTCTCTTATGGTCTCATCGTCTTGTCTGTTTATGAAAATGGCTCTGTATTCAGCCCCGAGGTGCTCTATCTGACAGAGGATGACCTTATTGAGAAATTTTCTGTTGGTCTCTCCATGGTCACTTCCTTGTCATTGGCCATCTCATTTCCAACCCTGGCTGCCGCTCCTCATATGTTCATGAATGCTTACAAGAATGTCCTTGCTGTTGCTGTTGAAACTGATTATTCTTACCCTCAGGCAGAACAAGTGAAGGAGTACCTCAAGGTTTGTGCATCTCATGAGTAATGAAATTTGATTTTATTTCAAGTTTGAACTTTGGTTTGGTTTTCTGTTTAGGTAAAATTTTTGTTAATATTGGGTCATTTTTCCAGGATCCTAGCAAGTTTGCAGTTGCTGCTGCTTCAGTTGCAGGCGCTGCAGATACTGCTTCTGCCCCAGCTGCTGCTAAGGAGGAAGAGAAGAAGGAGGAACCTGCTGAGGAATCTGATGATGACATGGGTTTCAGCTTGTTTGATTAAGATTGACGTTCCTTTACTTTTCTTATGGGGCATTTAAGCACTGGACTTCCCTGAATGCCTGTGGATTAGATCCTGTGGTCTTTATTATGTTTCTTTGACCTGGTTTTTATGGAAAGGATTGGATGTGAAGGGATTGGATGTGAAGTTTTTACACATGTCATATGCCATTTTCTTCTGTCAAGCACACTATAGGCCTTTACCCATGATAAATATCTCTGTGTCGTGTCCCGCAATGCTGTGTTGGAGGATAAGATGGAGATATATTGCATTATTTGTCATTCTTTTCTTCTGAGCGTCGGTAAATCATTTTACATTGCTTCTTAACAAGAAAGATCTCTTGTTTCATTGACTGGGTTCTATTACAAAATAGTCTTTTTACTATGTGTTTTAGGGGTGGAAAGGGTAGGGGCAGAGTGAGTTCTGCTTGGAGGGTGATCCTAAGTTAGTTGCCAAAAGGAATGGATGTTGTATCATTTGGGCAATTTCAAATTCGGTTGGTGAAGTTGAATTTCAAATGAGCTAGAAAAATTATTGAATGGTTGACTATTGAAAAAATTCTTTGTGGCCAGTTAGCCATCGGAGGGCGTATCAATCCTGCGGTATTTAATGGTAATGTCAACGAGTACTCTTTTGGTGGGGATGGGTGTTTCTGTTTATATGAGCTGCCAGGCGAATGCATATTTTCGGTCTAACGATTTGCCGTTGGAGGATTGGGATGATTGCATTCTTGGGCGATGCGATGGCGACGTCCGTTGTTAAGGATGCTTGCAGCAATTGTAAATCCCTCTCTTTCATAGCCTAAAATTGAGTGCAATGAGATTTATTTGTGTTTCATGGTCGGAGCTTATGTGTTAAAGGGAGTACTGGATTCCAACATGAAATTGTGTGGTTTCTCCGATTTGTTAGAATTTTGGCCACTGTATTACATGGTTTGCCATAAGCTATACTTTTAAAGATAATTTGAAAACAAAATTTTAATTCTAAATGAGGTAAAATATCGTTCATTAGACAACTCTGTAGCAAATGTTCAGAACGGTTACGGAGAGGTCACGGGAGGCCTGTGGAAGCTCAAGCAATTCTAGAGGGAGACGGAGACGGAGACTGAGCCAATCCGCAGCTTGTTTGCCGTCCCCCGATGTACATGCATGATCCGAATAGGTCAGTTCCGGGTAAAGAAATCGCGACAACGATTAGCAAGATTGGCGCTGGGACCTACGTAGCCAAGGCGCCCCAACAAATTGCCTCTAGGGCGAGCTTGAAGTCGATTTCCAACCACAACAGATCCACCCCTGATCGCCACACTGTCTCCAGTCCTCTGTAGATGGCCCATAGGTGTGTGACAAAAGCGGAACAAATGTCGAGCTTCGCAGCAAAACCTCCAAGCTAGATGCCCCGATGATCCCGCAAGAGGCCTCCAACAGCTGCCAAACCAAGATTGTCCACTGGGACTCCATTCGTATTCAGGTTACCACAACCACAATCAGAAGGCTGCCAGTCCACCAAAATCTCCACCCAGCTGGAGACCAGCTACCGGGGCACCAAACTATCAGTCTGACGTGTGACGACCCCCTTTTATGAAAGAATTCACTTCGACGGTTTTTTTTTTTTTTAATCTTTTGTTAATATTCAAAACCCACAGACTTAAGCCTTCCCCGAAGGGAAGAAGTCCTCGCCTTCCAGGAAAAATCAGCAACTCTTCTATCCGCTCTTTTCTGGCTACATTATTTGAGCCTGCCTGTCTACATCAAGCTCTACTTGCTTTCCAATCAGCTTTCTTTGTTGCCTAAAGCATAACGTTAACTTTTATCTTGATAAGAAAATGATGAATGCCCTGCTTGCTTTGCTACAGCATGGTTTGCTTTTCTACGCCTCAACGGAGGGGGAATTGCCCCCGCTTCATGGACCCCTTGTCGACTCTAAACCCAATCGTTTCTTCTGGTAAGATAGCAGTAAGAGTCAAGTCTTCAAATTCTTCCCGTCAACTATATTTCCATCCAATAAATGTGGGACCTGAAGTCGGGATGGTGGGGGAAATTATGCAAATGAGCTTACAAATAAATTTTAAGCTTGGGGTCCCCAAGAAGATTTGAATGATCAGTGATTTGGGTTTAGGCCCTCCCACTGAAACCCCCCCCCCCAAAAAAAGAAAATTACCGAATGGGGTCGGATGCAAATCCAATGCCAAATTACCGCGTAGAACTTACCAATGTTTTAAATTACGGTGATGCATGATATCGCAGTTATAGTCAATATCAGTAATTGCGGCAAATACGGCAATAGTTACGGTAAATGCCACAAGGATTGCGACTGATACGGCATCATGGAACAAAGCGTTATGTCGCCGAGTTGGCTTTGCAAGTAACCTTATATTGAACGTCTAAAGGTAAATTTATAAATAAAAAAATAGCCTATTTATAATGATTTTACCTTTTCAATGTATAATTATAAATAAATATCTAAAAATATTAAGGAGGGTACTCTAAAAAAAATTTTAAGTATTTTTAAAAATCTCTAAATGTAATTTTTCTAATTATTTCAGTACTCTTTTAAGAAGTTACATTGGTCAGAAGAGAAGACAAAAAAGAGCAAAAGGGGCTAAGCAGTAAGCAGTACTGACAATCCATAGAGGTTCAATTTGACATAGATTTCTACTTTCTCACTTATTGGCCGGGATAGACTTAGAGTGTCCACTTGACTGTTAGCCCAGCACCGCAAAACTTACCTCCGCTGCACCCAACTCTTTGTTCCCTAACACCTATATGCACGGAATTCAAGTGGTATATAGATGTATCGAGTATATTATCTATATTTTCACACTTTATATCAAGTTGTGGTCAATGAATCAAACGCAATTCACACTTTGTATTAAGTTGCGGTCAATAAATCAAATGCAAGGTGCATCAAATATCGTTATACGAATTTTCTTTTTCGATTATTCTCTCGTTGAGTTTAGTTTAATAATTAAAGAACTTAAATTTCCCGATTTTTAACTACAATGCACAGCAACGGCTATTTTCCGGCTATTTTCGTTTCCTCTGCTATTAAATGGGCCTTTTGACCACAGTTCAGCCACAAAGGATATCATTGTCAGTGCCGTCGCCACTCGATCATGGATCTTTTTATGTTCTCTCTGGTCTGAAAAAGGGAAATTGACCAAGTTTTTTGCTCAATTAAGGTTTTTATACCTATTTAGTATTTGCCCTCTTTTTTGTCTATGAAATAAGGCCAAAGGACTCCTCCCCTACATCTCTCAAGCTCACCTCTCATCCTCACCCTGCAATTCTCCATTTTTTCTGCTAGACTTCTTTTTCTAGTGACAGCTCTAAATCCCTTTAAATTTGAAGATTGTTTTTGAATCTAAATATAATTTTTATTTTTTTTTAATATTTTAATAAGTTTATCTCAAATCTCAAATTCGGAGATCTTTTTAGTAATTGGTGTGGTATGTCTCTTTTTGTAGGAGTTTCTATTTGTTCTTTCTTCATAGAAATCTTAGTATCAGCCATCCTGTTCCCTTTTTTTAATTTTTGGAGCATATGATGTGGTATTCTAAGTAAATAGTATCTTCATGATGCTACAATACCGCTGATGAAAAGTTTACAATCAAAGATAATCTATTTACTTATTCAAAAAAAAAAAAAACAAGGAGCTAAGGATTTTTTTTTTCCCCTACAACGCAAAGGAAGGCAAAAGGATTTTACGGAACTGATTTGGGAAGCTTTTTTATTTCAACTTTTTAACTGGCGTTTCATAATTTTTTTCAATATCAATCTTTTAAAATAAGTATGGCATAATTTTAGAAGTTGAGTCCACAATATATTAATAGTATATCTCATGTTTATCTGAAAAAATTCTGCCTTTTGTGCAGTACGAGTTCTTTCCATCGACTTAAAAGTCAAAATGTTCAAACATGGTGAGTGCAGACTGGGACGGATCCATGAACGGAAAATTTGGCATTGGATATGATAATATCTTTTTTTTATTATTTATAATAATTAAAAAAAAATCATAAAAATATATAAATTATCGTCCCTTAGATTAAACTGCATACTAAGTTGCTGTTCATGATCTTACGCAAAATGCTAGTCTTTTGATTTTGGAACAGCTGCCCGAAGGAGCCATTGAAGTCTTAGGAACAGATGCGTTGAGAGTCCGTGTTAATTCAATTTTTTTAATAATAAAAAAATCTTTTATTAAAAAAGAATAATTTTAAATAAAACTCTCTTATATTTAATTATAATATATATATTAAATATAAATCCTAATACCATTCTTCAACTCTTACTTATGTTTTACAAGAAAAAATATGATAAAAAAATTCAAACCTAAATCTAATATATAGAGATACGCCGCCGATCTGATACAGAAAGCGAAAGGGGCCCATAAGGATTTCAGATGGTACAGCATTTTGATCTCTTATTCTGGCGATTAAATCACCTTTCTCGCTGCCGAACTCTTTGATTGTCAAAAGAGGAGGCTAGTAATAATGGAGCCGCATTCCCATTCAATCCCATTCCCAGCATCCATTACGAATTTTCTTTCTTTCTTTTTTTTTTTTTCCTTTCTTTCTTTCTTTTCTTTAGCTAATGTTTTGGCAGATTGAAGTTATAATCAACTTCGATATTATAAAAAAGTTAAATTTCATTACTCTTATCATTTTACATTATTCTCGCCATTTTAGTTGTACATTAAACACAGAAAAATTAATTTAGAATAAATAAGAACTTATATATATATATATATATAATCTTTTAATATATAATCATAATTAATAATAAAGATCACAAATATACAATTAACTATAATGACATAGTGAGACAATTCCACCGTATAATTTTCACATTTGGGAATTACCCATCACGTTATGTAGATTTATGTGTTTGCGGTACAACCGACATAATTAGTTCAGCACATCGTAAGCGGCTTTGGTGTTGCCAACTCCCTTAATTTTTATAAGCAAATTGATGACTCTTGACTTGCAATAAGGAGGCAAACGGCCTTATCAGTTGCATGCAATGTCTATCCATTTCCAGCATTAGATTAGGACATGGAAGCACGCCACGGCAGCATAAGGTTCCATTGTTTTTGTTCTGTCAAAGAGATTCTGTCAGCCTGCTTATGTATATAAGCAATTTTTGAAGACCGACAATGCCATTCCTTTCAACATAACTAGCAGTTTTTTCTTCTTCTTTCTTTTTTCTTTTTGGTTCTCAACCACCATTTTGGTTGTTGGGTATTTGATATAATGTTACAAGGAAACTTAAATATCAAGATAAACATCGCTAATCATGGTTTAAAAGTTATGACGCAAGAATTATGGACCTAATGCCATGCGACTGCTAACTAACTGGATAGCCACAAACCCTTTTTTTTAATTTTTTATTTAAATTCTTTATTTCCGTCCACTTGTTGGCTTCGGGTTGCGTTTGTTTTGGGTTAACATAGAGTTAATCTGGGTTATTAGAAGATTCGGATTCTTCTCTCTTCCTAAGTCTTATGGTGGATAAGATGATTAAAAAGAGAAAAAAAAAAACCCACAATGAAGTGTACCTCAATCTAGTCGGACCAAAAACAAAATTATAAATCAATTTTGTATCCAGGAAGAAAAAAAAAAAGTATAAATCATTCTATAAACCCGTGAGATTGTAAGCTTCCTTTTCCACATCCATTCGTTTTCCACTTTCCAAGCTTTTTTTTTTTTTTTTTTTTTTTATACTTGATGTAGCTTAACAATGACCTCTGTATTTGTGTAATTCTTTCTCTAGAAAAAAAAAAATGAAGACATTTCCGCGTCAAATTTTTCGGGCTAGATTGTAATTTTGAAAAAATGAATAGTCCAACGATCCACTTCATTAAGAATCTGTTGAAACCAATTCTATATTTATCACAATGAAAAGGTGAAGAGTTCAACAACAATAATAATAATAATAATAGAAAAAACCAAAATCATGGATAAGTGTTGAATGAGCCTAGTATTCACGTCTAGAAGGCTATTGGTAGGCCCCGAAAATTGCTTCCTTGCCAGGAAACTTGCGCTTTGGATGCCCACATTGGCTCCCTTCAAAGTCAAAAAAAAAAAAAACAGTCAAATTAAAGCATATCCAGAACAGATTAAACATTGGACTGTCTTGCTTCCCCACAATAAAAACTCCCCAAAGAAAAAGAGGCTTTCACGAGATAACAAAAGGTTTATATATTTTCATTTATATTTGTGCTTCGTTTATTTTTTGTTTTCTATTAGATGTTTTTTATAAAAAAAAAAAAAGGAAGTTAAGGAATTTGATTCATTTGTATCTCTAAAACTGTGTCTGTAAAGAATTTTTTTTAAAAAAATTAAAATATGTATATAACGACTTTTTAAAATTAATGGGCAGACTCGTCTGAGCCGGCTAGACGTTGAAGCCAATCAACCTGGACGGGTCCAACTGTACACGTGGTTGTGGTTGTTTGGCACCGCCGATGTAAACAGATGTTGTTCAGCTTATATCCGACAGGTGGTAATGCACGTGATCCGCACGCCAAGTGTTGGACTTTGGGGCCACACTCACGTGCCCCAGTGGGGCGATTGGCTGGCCCAAAAACAAAAGCGGTGCCGAGTTGGAGAGCACTGCAACTAAGTCCGCGTCAGAGAAGCAATAGATGGTCGACACGTGTCCCATTCGAAGAAGGAAACGCGTAGCGGGAATGGAGTCCAATTACGCCAACGTTTCTCCCTATCTCTCTTTTGCCCTTCTTGTCCCTTCCGATGACAAGCAATTGCAAATTATTGCGAGTTTCCCAAGAGCTAAACACTTAATATTTCTCCTTTTATTCAAATAATTAATGCATTTTCTCAAAATATGTACCTTGTTCTTGTTTTTTTTTTTCTTTCTTTTTTCAAAGAACCAATGCATTTTTATCGTAATTATCATGCCGATAGTTTTTCTCTTTCTTATGAAAATTTCAAAATGCTATTGTTCACCTAAAATAATATATATTGTATACTAATAACGTAAAAAGTTGTTGCGATGAAAAATACAATTTAAACACCCCATTTTACAATCAAAATTTAATGGCAATGGTTGATGTATTAATAAAAAAAAAACTATCTAAATTTTTATAAGATTTTGAATCAAATTTATACTAATTCAAAAAGAAGTATTAACATTTTGACTCCACATTTTTTATAGTATCTATGTTTAATTTGGAGATAGAAGCGTCAACTCAATGTCTTACTCCTTTGGTTGGTTAACAAAACAAAAGAATCAATCAATATTATATTAGTATTAGTGTGGGGTAAGTTAACTAACCATTCAATTTTGATAAAGTGAATCGATAACTTTTAATTTGTTCAAATAAGATTTACAATGTTTCTAAAAATTTCTAATTAGAATTTTTATTGATTTGTCCATAAGATTATGGCCTGGAAATTCTACATAACTAATTAGTTAATTTTTTTTAAATTATGTAATTAATGTTTTTAAAAGTGTCAACACGAAATAATCGCTTGTCTTTGTATTAAATACTAACATATTACTTCTACGAAACTCACTGATAGTTCAGCTTGATAAAAAATCAACCTGTTCTAAGTTATTTAGAGAAATTGAAAGTCGTTAACCCACTTTAACAAAATTGAATAGTGGAGTCAATACAAACGGCTAATCTATCTAGCCGAGCACATTTATCATTCACCTTGCTAATTAGGATCGAATCGCATCAATTGCAGGAAGAAGAATTTGTTAAAGAATATTCTAATTTCAACTTAAATGGGAAAAAGACAAGAAGAAAAAGTAAGGAGAAAAAATAGCGTAGCAATTGGCACAGGCATAAAACCTGGCCGACAATGGAAACCACAAATCCAGATAATATTTGTGCTTTTGTGGACAATAAAATCGACGGGTTTTTAAACACGCTATGGTTGCGTGATGAACCCCCCCCCTCTCTCCCCTCCTTTTTTTAACAATTTCCGCATTATTTCCTGCGTTGGTGTCTTGAAACAAAGGGATGATTAAATCCGCGTGGCAGTATGCCGTTGGATATTGACAGTAAAGCGATTAACATCGCTGGCGAACTTAAATTGAGGAAAGAAAGATCAAAAGAACAAGGTCCAAGCTTTTAAAAGTGGAACGGTTCCACCTCCAATCCACGCCACTAGATTCCAACATGGGGCAGTTTTTCTGCGTGGACCTACAGAGGGAAGCTTCCACGTTAGGCCCCTTGTGGATAAGCCTAAAAAAAAAAATATATATATATATATATATATATATATATAATTAATAAAAAAAAGATTTTATTAACGCACCACTCTGAATGGTTTCCGATTGTCCCCGACTTTCAAAATTCAAATTCCTCGTTCTTCATGCGCCTCCTTATCCTTCTACACGCCTTTTTTTTCACTGCCTGCGCTTGGCACGCACGAAAGGACCACACAACGCGGCCCACCCCCTCCCCCCCCCCCCGGCTCTCCCCCAATTATATATACCAGCCTCCTCCCTTCTGTGTATTTCGAGAGCAAACAAAAGCTCAAAGCTTCAAGAAAAAATAGCCTCTTAAAAACGCCAATTTATCATTTCATTTCTGTAATTACCCTTTTCTTTCTCTCCTTCTCTCTGTCTTTCTCGTCGTAAACATGGTTGATTTGGATTGGAAAACGAAGATGATGTCGGATAACATCCCGAACAAGTCCCCGAAACTCTCCAATAAACTCCACGTATCAATCCCAGCTATGGCTTTTCGTGGGGTTACCAATATTTCGCCGGTTTCGGCTTCGGATTCGGCTTGTTCTGCTTACGAGCACTATCTTCGGTTGCCGGAGCTACGAAAGATATGGAGCTCCAAGGAGTTTCCGAATTGGGAAAACGAGTCTGTTGTGAAACCGGCCTTGCAGGCTCTGGAGATCACGTTTCGGCTTGCTTCGACGATTATGTCGGACCCCAGACCTTACGTGAACCTGAGGGAATGGGAACGGAGGCTGGAGTCACTCGCGGCTTCCCAGATCCAGCTGATTGCCAAGCTCTGCGGCGACGACGAAGAAGATGGCGAGACACGTGGGGCGGCTCCAATCGTCGATCTGAGTTCATTCAACGGTGTACTCACTCGGGACGGTAGTTACGCTGAGGTGTGGAAGGCTCCAGGTGAAACCACCGTGGTCAACAGAACCAGCGAAAGCAGCCTCCTTCCTCGCCTGGCCACGTGGCATAAATCTGAGGACGTTGCACAGAAAATTCTCTACACCATCGAGTGCGAGATGAGACGATGTCCCTACACGCTGGGTCTCGGAGAGCCTAACCTCAGCGGTAAGCCGACCCTAGATTACGACGCCGTTTGCAAACCTAACGACGTGCGCTCCCTCAAACGGAGCCCATACGATCAGATAGCCAACCAGGAGAACCAAACGCTATACACGACGCACCAGATTCTGGAGTCATGGATCCAAGTTGCCAAACAAGTCATAAAACGCGTTACACAGAGAATCGATCACAAGAAATTCGAGAGAGCATCAAGCGATTGCTATTTGCTCGAGAGGATCTGGAAGCTTCTCGCAGAAATTGAGGATATGCATCTGCTGATGGATCCAGACGATTTCCTGAGGCTGAAGAACCAGTTGCAGATGCGATCACTGGACGAGACGGAGGCGTTTTGCTTCAGATCAAAACCGCTGGTGGATATCACGAAATCGTGCAGGGACTTGAAGCACAAGGTACCGGAGATTCTCGGCGTCGAGGTGGACCCCAGCGGCGGGCCCAGGATACAGGAGGCGGCCATGAGGCTGTACAGCGAGAAGAGGGACTTCGAGAAGATATATTTGCTTCAGGCTCTGCAGGCGATAGAGGCGGCGCTGAAGAGGTATTACTATGCGTTCAAACAGGTGCTCGTGGCGGTGATGGGGAGCTTGGAGGCGAAGGGGAACAGAGTTCTGGTGACCGCCGACGCGTGTGACGCACTGAGTCAGTTGTTTCTTGAACCGACTTATTTCCCGAGCTTGGACGCCGCCAAGACCTTTCTGGGCGACTTTTGGAGTCACGAAAACGATTTGTCGGAGAGGCGGACTCGGAGGAAATAGGCGACGGCCGCGGTGACTGACTCGGCCGAGTCTCGTAGAAATTCAAGTTTGGTTCGTACTGTTTTTTGGTTCGTTCTCAATTACTTGTAACATCAAAATTCTCGGATATTTGTATTTCCTGGCCTTACTTATATATCATTTACAATTTTGATCTAATTCTTTTTTGTTCCCCGGCTGTTTCCAAAAGCAAAGGACAACTTTAATTCAAAATAGAGAGTCAAAGCTCCATGAGTGACTAATATTTGAATTATATTTGCATCTTATTCTATAGCTCAACTTTTTTTTTTTCTCTTTAGTATTGATAATCTGCATAATGGGTATCTTTAGTAAAATATAAAATTTAAATTATATGAATTTATTTTATTATTTTTTGTTTAAATTAAATTTTATTTAAATACTTTACTTTTATGTATATTTGATATTAAATTAAATTGACCACTTTAAGTCAAGGTTAATGTTTTAGACTCGGTATACCTTTTGACTCGTTAATCCCACGCCGAGCCTTATCTGAGGAGTGCCGAGGGTGGAGAGTCCTCGACCCTTTGTTTTTCGTCCGGTCCACATCCCGGTACTCTTCAACAATTTCAACTCATGTAATATAAAAACGGAAGCTGAACAGAGCTAGAATGGAATTTTGTGAGCTGAGTAAATAGGCGGAAGGACCTCAACCGAAACGTAAATCTCAAACCCAAGTTACCCAACTCATGTATCCGCGTCATAAATATTTTGTCCAATCAACTTGAGGGGTCTAACTCAGATCATGTCTTACTGTTGGATATGTATCTGTGCGTGCGTGCGTGCGTGCGTGTTTGTGTGTTTTATTGTTCTGGTTTTTTCTTTCTTTTCTTTTTTTAATTTTGAGTTTAATTTTTGCTTTTGCAGTTTGCTACAATCAACTTTGAGTTTCATTATCTTGTCATGCCCGTGTTTATTACCGCATGGCCACTTTCGGTTGGCATAATCTATCAGACCATTACCATTTTTTTTTTTTCCTTGAATTGTTGTATGTTCGCCAAGGAGTGGATGTAATTGTAATATATGGACGTCATACATGGACTGCAAGTGCTTGACGGCTGCAAGTCCAAAATGAGTTTGTAGATTTCTGTAAATTTTTGTCGACTTTTACAAGCATCTCTCACGCATTGGAAGATAACGAAGACTTCCAGGCAGCTCAGTTTTTACGGCAGTTTCTATGGTCCTCTACTTCCCGTACTAGACGACTAGTTTGGGCCATTGGTCTTTTTCTTTTCTTTTTTTTTTTACTGTGCCAATTTTGAGTCTTTGTAGCTTGTCGGACGGAGAAGGGGAAGAGGGACACAATTAGAAAGACTGTAGGCCGTGCTGGTTCGGGACCTACCGGCGGACGTTGTGAACGAAGGGGTGGAAGAGTCCTTTACCAACGAGAAGCTCACTGAGCTGTTAACATTGCAATTAAAGCGGTCTGGTTAATTAACCGTCGTTCTCATGATCTTTTCTGAACATTTCCATCTCTGCTGACTTGTCTTAGCTACTAATAATATCAATATTAATATTTATCACAATTAATTCGAACGAAACTTCTAATGCTTACCAACCTAGACATTCTTCGTAGGGTCTTTAGGTTCAAATCTTAATAAAAGACTAAGAAATGTATAAAAAATGTGAGAACTCTATTGTATAATTAACACCCTAATCAGGTTTTTAAACGCACAAAAAAGATTAGAGTGAACCACAAGTCAAATCACTTTAATTGACTTTTGGATTCGGGATATGGGGCAGATTTGGTTAATCAAAACAGAGTAGTTCTGCAAATGTATTCAATTAACTCCATACACACAAAGGAGGCCTTATTTTAGGAAGGATACTATCTGATGATAATATGCTCTCTACGAACGCTCTGTACCTTAATAAGTTACTACTGTTTTTTTTTTTTTCCCTCATATTTATTATTAAGTTCACTTGATTTGTTTAAAAATGAAGTCATATTAGAAAATTTCTAACTCTTTAAAATTGTTGATAATAAACTGTAGACTTTGAGAATTGGACTAGAACCACGGAATTTGACTGTAAAAGTAGGCAATGCACTGCAGTGATCGATACCATTCATAAAAAATGAACTTAGAAGAGCTAAGTTCTATCAATGGACAGAAAGAAAAAAAAAAAAAAACAGAGCTAAGTTTTATTATCAGATGGAATGTTATTCAAATGTTTGTTTATGATATTGTAAATGGAACAGTTCTTTACATGGATCTAATGTCTTAGATTCCGTTTATTTACGAATATATATATATATATATATATATATATATATATATATATATATATAATAAAATAAGAGTCGAATTTGTCTTTTCTCTTAATGCAAAATTTATACAACAAGTACTCTAAGACGGGTCTAACATCATTTGTTCTTTATGGCCGCAAAATCGCTCTACTTTTCTGTACAGCGGTTACAGTAAAGGTTCGTCGGTGTATGAATTTAACATAACGTTTTAGTTGATTCGATTGCTTTTCCAGGAAAGCCATGGTTATGATTTACTGGGTCTCTCCGGAGGACAAACAGACAATCACTGCAAACATTCAAAACAGAAACCCATTGGGTTAGTCATCGTCGAGCCCATTATGCTACTGGTCCCAAACCGCCTCGTCGAGCTTGTTTGTATGGTACAAACCAGTCGGAGCCTTCTTGTCAAAGACGACGGAGAAAAAGGCGGGTTTAGACTTCAAAAACTCGTTGGCCCTGGGCACTTGACTCGGCACCAGGAGCTCCACGTATCACTTTCGCCATTGACGCGGCTAGCAGCTATTACAGCCACCTCGCCCTCGAATGAATTCACGGCTCGACTAACGGAGACCCAAAGCGAAAAAGGCAGAATTATCGCGGAGGCCACGTTTCGTGTAATTGTGAAGGCGAAAAATCTTCCAGCAATTATTAGATGGCCCTGAATCACCAACTGAGCTTAACGAACTGATGATTTAAATTAATTAAAATCAAGTAAGCTATGATGCCAGCGAAGATAATTGAAAACTCTCTTCAATTCAGCCAACCATGAATACATTGAATGATTTTATAACCACCGAAGAAAATTTGTGTCTTGGTAGCCAACGGACAAAAGTGAAGACTTTTCAATCTCACTCCCAATGGTAGCTCCGTCGTTGCAAGAACAAAGAATGTCTGAGTTAAAGAGTTAATCAATTTCGGTATGAAGCTTTGGCTCTTTCTATTTTCAAGCCCGTCTCTTTTCTTTACAGAGTGTTTACATAAAGCGTAGCCTTTTCAGTCTCGATGGTATATCATTCGCACGAGATGGTCATTTGTTTATTTATTTTTTGACTTTGATGGGTTGCTTTTATTCATATTTTCAGGTGGGATTGCATTAAAAGTAAACAGCAACTTCTAGATTGACTTTGGCTACGCACTAAGAGAGAGGTAGGATTTTCCATGGACTCCATGGGGTCTTCTTGACTTGATATCCCTAGCTTAGTCCTCCATCTTTAATCTGTTTCTCTCCTTTCCCTTGTAAGAGAAAGGATTCGATCTAGTTCCTTGTCATTTCCGTTATATTTTGGTTACCGAATTTAAGACAGCAGGGGGGAAATGGGACTGGAGTGTCTGCACAGTTTACACCTTTCGGTTCCTCGTCTACCGCCATCTTCTCGCTGTAAAAGATTGGCCGTCTCTGCAGGGATATCACACTCTTTGTTCTCAAATCGACCTGGGTATTGTCAATCGCATCGAATATTCAACCTTCAATCCTCTCTTCTTGGTTCTTGTTGTAATCCAAGAAGCTTTTGTTTCAAACGATCATGCAGCGCCAGTCCTTATGACAGTTTCAACGAGGAGCTTTCGAAACAAATCGAGCATTTGGCTCAAAATTTTGATCATATGGATGATAACGATAACGAAATTGACAAGGCTGCTCATGCAGTGCCAGAAGTTTCTGATGTCTCCACAGCGTCTTTTTTGCCTTCCAAGATGGAGTTTTTGGATCCCAATTTGCTGGGAATCGAACCAGAGCCGCCGGATTGGCCCGAAAGAGATGAGATTGTGAGGATTAGCTTTGAGAGGAAAGCGAATAGCGTTCATATCCCTTTATCCCTAAGGATGATAAAGAGGAAGCAAAAATGGCAAGAAGACTCTGCAGATGCAGGGGATTTTGCATGCTGTTCTGTGAAGAGGGCTTTTTCCTCGATGGTGTTTATAATAAGAGAGCTTCAAAGCTATGCTTTGCAAGTAAGGGAGAGTCTTCCCAGCGAAGACTTGAAATGGGTTACGAAGAATGTTCAAATGGAGATGAACATTTCTTTTGTGTGGCTTTTTCAGCAAATTTTCTCCCGGACTCCCACTCTCATGGTCTACGTGATGCTCCTGTCGGCCAATTTTACAGTGCATTCTATGGTTGGGAACGCCGTCCTCGCAGCTAGTCCGTCGCCAACAGCTATAGACCAGAGGACTATTGCAGGAAGTATGCTCATGGCCACGGAGGAAATGGCTCAAGAGCCAGGTGAAGTTGGCCAAATTAGTATTGGCAGCAAAAGTGGGGACTGGGTCTTGGGGAAGCCATCACCTTCAAATCCACATCCCGAGATAGTTTCAGACCAGATTGTTGAGAATTCTTTGCCTGAAAATGGAAATCAAGAAGTGAGTAAAGAACAGGAGGTGGGACTATGGAACTCAATGACGGAGGGAGCTTCAATAATGGAAGGAGAACCAAACTTTGAGGTTCTCCATTATAAGGCGTTGCAAGAGTTTGGGAAAACCGTATCTGTGGAGCTTGAACCAGATGATTACGTTGAATATTACAGGGCAGATCTTGTGTACCAGATGGGTCTGGCCAAGGATCCAAAAAACTCTCTTTTGCTCTTAAACTATGCCCAGTTCCTCCACCTAGTTTATCATGACCGTGACAGGTGCATCTCGCTCCTTCTTACCTGTCTCATCATGCTTAGCTTTTCATACCGGGGGCCTTGCGTGTTCTGAATGGTGTTATCTTTTTCTTCTCTTCGTAATTCTCTGCTAAGTTCTTTGATACTTCCGAAAATGCCTCCAGGAAGAAATTTGAACCCAGCATTAGGACCCCATCTTGACAGTCATTGAGTACTCTTAGTTTCGGTTGAGTTATGTAGAAACAGGATAAGTTTTAATGTGGTAGACTTAATGGCTAATCAGCCTACTTGCTTTTGGTGGATTTGACAAGAGCATCAATGGCCTGAATTCTGACCGTTTTTTTTCTTCATTTTGTGGGGAAATTATAGGGCAGAGGAGTGCTTCAAGCGTGCTGTAACTGGAGTACCACTAGACGCAGAGGCATTGAGTCGCTACGCAGACTTCTTATGGATGGTAAGGAAGGACTTATGGAGTGCAGAACAATGGTATTTGCAAGCAATGGAAGTGGAACCTAACAACATTTATTATGCTTCCAAGTACGCTAATTTCCTCTGGACCACTGGCGGCGAGGAGACCTGCTTTCCCTCTTAGATCTTTGCAATGACAATTGTTTACGGTTTTGTAATTTGAACAGAGATGCATATATTTAAGGACCACGTGTTTCCACGGCCCCATATGCCTTCCAGTCACCTGGAAAGTACATCTTGCTCTTTTGCTTTATGTCGAGGAACGTCCCAAAAAGTTTTATGCAATTGAAATACTTTAGACTGGTTTTCTTTTTCTTTTTTTTTTTTTAATAAATAAACATGGGCTCTGGGTCTTCGGCCCGAAGTAAATCGTGCCATCCACCCGATCGGTAAAGTTTCAGCCTTTGGACAAGTGGGAGTGGCCCAAGGTTAGTTCATGTACCAACGTTGTAGGGATTTGAACTAAAACTCTCAATGTTGTACCTTGCAAGCTCTTCTTGTCAGCGTCTCATCTAAATCTGCACGGTTTTAGTTGATTTGGGCCCCCAGTCATTACAAAATTATTACAACCATGTAGAAAGCAGGTCAAGAGAGCAGAAAATTAATGTGATAATTTATAGAATGTTACGTTACAAAATTATTAGTTTGTAATCTGTATCATGTCCCCAACCACTAAAAAAAACAGAGATGGATAATTATTATTCAACATGTGTTATTGATAGTCAGTTATAGATAGATATTAGATGTAGCAGGTGTCTAATAACGTCAGGTTGATAAATTGGTGGATGAAAATATTAGGCTAACATATAATTTTGTCAACTTTAGTTCGATCAAGTATTGTCTCGAGCATCTTGATGATTAAGAATTAAGAATTGAATTTTCGAATTACAGGTTTCAAGTTCGAAAATAGTGGGATAGGAGAAAAAGAAGAGTTTTATAAATAGAAAGAGGACTCGCTTGTCATGTAGGTGCAACGAGCCTTCCATCAGACAATGAAAAACCAAAAAACCTAGCGTTATGTCGCTTGCAAAGATGACCATACTGAAAATTCATGCCACACATCCAATCGACCGAGTCAAACAAAATGCCTGCGGGTAAATTTTCCACGTCGTGTGCAGCAAACAGGGTGAGCAAGCCTTTGCAGAGTTGCAGGAGTGTAATCTCACACTGTCAACCGTGCATTGGCAGTTTGTCACGGAAAGTGATACAACGGAGTGGCCGGATCAAATTGCATCTACTTTTGTAGTGCCTTACAGCAGATTCAGATGAAGCAACAACAAGATCTCACTCTCCCTCCCCAACTACGTTAAATTTACATATCTTCAGAATATCAGAAAGATATAAGCAGTAATTTCCTTAATGGTGCCGGTTTAACTTGGGAAATTAAAATTGCAGTAATCGCATTTCATTCCACAACTGGACTCCTGCGTATAAATTATGTCTCAGGTGGCAACTGCCTGGTATCTCAGTTTTGTGGGAAAAATACATAAAATGACTCGAGGATGGAACTCTAATTAGCCTCTAAACCTAATATGTCAAGAATATTGAACCTACAATAATATACATCAGAAGTGTCGCAAAGAATTCACTTTAAAGATTACCCCAAAGGCCAGAATCTCGTCCAATGAATGAAGAAATCCCTCCATCACCAAAACCAGGCCTTGCGGCTGTCAACAGCCTTAACAGAAGTAGATACAAGGGGCATGTGCCCAAACTCTGCAACAAATCTGTTGACACATCGTGTTCTTCTTTCATTATGACCTCCCAAGCTACTAATTCCAGTCGAACCAATCTCAAATATTTTACCTAAGATGGAAATATGAAAAAATCTGTTAGAAATTCCTCTTGTTGCTTCCAAGCATGAGAGTATTCAAAGTATCTATAACATCAAATATTATTACAAAATAATTAGTCTGAAGATTAAGTCTTTTAAAAAAAAAATGATGAAGAACTAATCCTTGGCATGCAAGCAAAATAAACCCTCCCACATGGACTGCGTCAAGCTTGGGCATGGGCCCCAGCACAAATTGTTTGCCCTCGATGGTGGCAAAAATCAAATTGTGACTTTGAATCAATATCTAGAATTAGAACAGTTCCAACTTCCAACAAGGGAGCAGCATTGCAAGTTATTTGAAAAATTACCAAGCTGAGGTAGGTGGTTAAATACATGATCTTTGGCATAGAAATTTTAGCTTTTGTATACTTTGTGGCACTTTTTATGTCAAAACTAATGAATTGCTTCACATAACACCCCGATGAAGTTATAAGCAAGTAAATATCATCATGATAATTATACAAGGATTATGAGAACTAACAAAATACCATGTGATTTGTATGAGATAAATTAAGTACCTTTCACCCATATGGGTGGAGCACCAGTTGCATTTGCTACCAAAAAGGACATTGCAATGTCTTCACAATTCCTGGTTATTCGTCCCAAGATAAAGGGTAACAGTTAACCCTCTTAACAAAATTAGAAAAGAGAAGAAATCGCTGAATGGTACAGCTAGTAGAAGGACCTGTTTTTTGTAATGTATTCTCTGATTGATGCTGGCATCTCATTTGTGTACAGACTGAGATACTTTTTGTGGAAGAAGGCAGCCTTTGAGAGTACCATACTATATGTCCCTGTCCACCAAACAGACCACCATCCACCATATATGTAGTAATTGTTTTTACCTTGCTGCGAAACATTAACAATCCACAAGGTTCAGGTAATTCTACTAGAAAAAAACTAAATTGTTACGGTAATAAATTTTGAACCAGAAACACCAACACCCACTCCCCCCCACCCCTCCACTGAAAAAAAAAAAAGAAAAAACAAATGCATGACATTGCTCCTAGAAGTTGTCTTCTGGTTGATCTTTTAGGTTTGTGTTTCGGTCATTTTCTGTAATAGAAGAAGACCATGAAGGCAAGACTCAGCCTATTGGTAAAAACAAGGTAAGATCATGTGACACTTCCCAAGACTGTCAGTGTGAGCATCTCGTACATTAGGATGCCCTTTCTTATGTCCATGAAGAAGACCATAAGAGGACAGTGGTAAGCCTCGTCAACAACAAAGCTTTTGTGTTTCACTTAGAGTCTTGATGTGACAGTTAACTTTATACACCACGTAAGTTTCCTTCTTACAAGGACAAATTCAGAAAAATATGCTCCTTCATGAAATTTAAAAGGATAAGGAAAAGGAAATATATATTCAGCATGAATTCCAGAATAATAGCTGTGTAGCGAATGAAAAGTAGCCAAACAAAACCTTACCGATTGATGGACCCAATGGGCACGGGGTACAAACCCCACCATTGTATCTGGGGCACTCCGCCAAACACTGAAAGCAAGCTCCACCGAGGAGCAGGGAAATATGACATCATCATCAATTGAAAACATGGCATCAGTCTTCAAATCCTTAATTTCTTTGAATCTGTTGTTCAAACTGTCTTCCTTATTTATATCAAACTTCAATTCAACTCGCTTCATGCCTCTAGAACTTGACTGTAAAACATGGCTTAAAAATTTGACAAGTGAATCTGACGGAGGATTGGGCTCGCTCCAGACTATATGTATTGAATTGAGCCCTGCACATGATGAATAGTGAGAAATTGATTGCCTCAGCAGATCATATCTCTTCCACGTGTTCATTAAAATAGAATATCCTTTCCTGCATACAAAATTCACAATTCGACATAAAACCAGGAGTCAATATGCAATACTATTACAAAGGGTGTTCCATTAGCTCACAAGATATTTCACTGAAAATTTTCAAAGCATACAATATATGTATACAGAAAGTACCAAGAGCTTCAGACATTTTCACTATATATCACAAGCATACACATTTAAAAGAACAAAAACAAATTCATACTAATAAAAACCCTCTACCCCTGTGGGCCATGCAGGAATAGCACAAGTAGCCGAATGCAAAGATGGAGTGCCTCTCAAATCAGTATTGCTTCACTTCCCAAATTTGGAAGTTTTATGTATTACGATCTTAAGCAAACAACTATTTGGAAAACAAACTGCAAATCCCACCCCCACAACCCCCCCCCCTCACAAGCGTTACATGATCAACCAGCCTCAAGGCAAGGCAACAAAGAATCCATCTCTTCTCTAAAACAGCATTTATTTCAAATTACTCTATGGTTTATATGTGTGTGTGTGCGCCAAATCAAGTAAATGCAAAAAAAAAAGGAAAAGTGCAAAGGTCTGTCGATGCATTTTCAAATTATCTACGGTACACGACAACGATCAGATACATTCCTACTTCATTTCGTGAAAACCAGAGCATAAGATTCGTTTGGATCAGACAGAATTTTAACAAAGTACAATAAATTAACTTAAAATAAATACCAGAAAAACAGTAAAAGCCAAAATTCATATTTGCTGATCTACCTAAAAATTTAGATCGTAATTAATTGGCGCATACCCCGAATCAGGGAAACGATCCGGAGGAGCGCTCCGATTGGTCCATCCCATAAAGTCCGACGGCCGGCCAGCGAGCGCGAGAACTGTAAGCGCGATGCAGCAACAGAGTAAGAGCTTTATCTTCGCCGATCCGACGGCGGTCTTCGCGAGTTGCCGGAATCTCTGTAACCCGCGGCGGTTAAACAATAAGCTCCCTCTCATCACCGCCAGTATGACGCTCTTTAAGAAACTTTCTTCGTTTTAGTTTTTCTTTTCTTTTCTTTTCTTTTTTTTTTTTTTTTGGTTTTCTAATAAAAACCTATCTCGGCGACTCGCCTAGCCAATCCAGCCCTAGCAAATGACGCGTCGGCTCGCCACTGAAGTGCGGTTGTCGGAGGATGAAAGGGAAACTCACGAGCCAAAAGCAAATGGGGAGGGAGGGAGCGAAGGGGAAAAGGAGATGAGTTATAGACACGTGTCGCGGTTCTACAGGTGCCGCATCGATCCCGGAAGCTGTCCTTGTGTTCGACGAAGCAGGAAGGTATAAAATATTTCCTGCCAATATTTTCTCTTTCCCCCTTTTTCTTTTTCTTCCCTTGAAAATGGTGCTCCGTTGGACTTTGGACAGCTTTATTGAAGTTGGCAAAGACAATGGCCTTTGAATGGCATTTACACGGTTCAAGCTGCTCGAGTCAAAACTGGTTGGGCGTTTAAATGGCCTCCCGCGTTTTTGCTTCCAAAAACTTTTCCTGACGTGGTGACCTTTTCCGCATAGTTAATGACTACATTATATTACATTTAATCTGAACAACATAAATGAATAATGACTACATTATCAGGATATGTCTTCTAGACTACGGATTGATGATGTCTTTTGGGTTCATGTGTCATTGCTAATAATTTCTCAAGTTATTGTATGGTTTATACATTGATTGATAAAATTGTAAAGAGCATTGGTTAATGAAACCACTTGTCTACCTAAAACATTTTTAAGGAGAACATGGAATTGCCGGAGCTGGCCTGGTCCCGCCAAAGCTTGGCGTTCCAAGCATGGAAAATTTATTCCGATGGGAGTAGAGGACTCGCGTCCACCCAGACTGCTCCACCTCTCGGAATCTTTTGCATGCTCGGTTACCCGGGGCTGCCTATGCCCGACAAGGACATTTCTATCAAGTGGACTGACGGGGAACGTCACCATATTTCTACTATTGTCGGAAATTATAAATTTTTAGAAGTTCGGATAATGTTTAAAAAGTCAAATTTTTGTTTGACTATATGGAAATTGGAATTTGAAAGAACAAAAAATGTTTCAATTGATTTTAACAGCAATCTGACCATCTTTGGCTTATGTGAAGGGCATCGGAGGATTCCAGATACAATTGCAATCATTTTCCACCTGCTTTGATAATCATAATTTTTATGCGTTAACCAAAAAATAAAAAATAAAAAAGCTGCAATATACCATCCGTGCGCCTTCTTAAATGTGGCCGCGTGGGCGTCCTCTTTTCTAAAGCTGCGTTGCATGTTGCTTCAAATTGTACTTGGAAATTTTGGTTAGAAATTTTATAACTATTCAACAAGATGTGATTTTGTTTAAATAACATTAATATAATTAAACTCGTTAACCATCAATTCGAACTAAAATTAGCAGCTAAGACAGTCATTAAGTCAATTGACCAAAGATAAGGCGCAGAGATTTATCAAATCAAGCCAAGAAAACTATATGAATTTTAATTCCTCTAAACTTCAAGAGAATCGGTATGCAATTTGATTAAGTATAAATTATGTTTAAGTTTTTAATTGATATATATATATATATATATATAATTTATTTTCACATTTTTTCTTATATATATACCCTAGTAACATTATTAACTTTTCACAATAGCTTTTTTTAATTAAAATCTATAATTTTCTATTTATGTTTTGGAAAAAAAAATTTGCACGGGACCGAATCCAAATCGAAACTTAAACTGAAGCAGAATCATTATAGTAACCAAATCAAAATTAAAACTGTCAGTTAACAGGAATAAAATTCTACCATTTGGTAAAACTGAAGCAGAATCATCTACCATTAGCCCCTGGTTGAATAAAATTCTACCGTTTGGTAACTAAAAGAATAAAAAATAAAAATAAAAATAAAGTCTACCGACGTACAAACATACGGTACAAGCATGCTCCTCACGTGTCATCTTTGGGTTGAAAGTTTGAGTGGCCACGAGTCAGTTGGCGGTCGCGTAGGACATCAGCAATCCAAATTCTCATCATATTAACGTGATTTTCGCTTCATAATATTGCGTAACTTTTCAAGTCCTCTTTTTCTTTTTTGGGGTCAGGTGTCTTTGTCCTTGAAACAGGTGTTAGCCACAGAGAGTCAGAGATCCATTGCGAATGCTGACCGTATGATTTTCAAGGAACGTGGCCGAAACCTGATACTTTCCAAGTCCCAAAGAGGACCTAACGCAGATGCCGACCCATTTAAATTTGTTCTGACTCGGACCACAGTGCTTTGTATCCTATTGTATGCTCGAGCTGGAAAGAATCTCTGCTGGGGTCAAGCTAGGATACGGAGAAAATGCCTTTTTAACACTTCTTCTTCCTTTCAACACTTCTTCTGTTACTCACCGCCCAGGATCGATTCAAAAGAGCCACGCCATGTTATGTTATGTAATATAGCGTAAGTTTCAATTTTTATCGCAGTGACAAATATACTTAAAAAAGATAAGGCTTTTTAACTATATTCTAATGAACCTCTTTGCGGAAAAAATTAAGAAATTGCCGTCCTACCTAACATATTTGCCGAAGTTGTTTGAGGAGGCAATATCATAAGAGCTATTCGCGCAATTGCATACGACATGCACTATTTTTTTTAATTTTATCCTTATGTGTCACCACAACTAGAATATGTAACAAAACTCAATAGTTGACATCATTAGTATAATATAAAGTTAGAAACATATTGCGGTACAACAATATATTCCGTTCATTTATCTAACACCAAATGGCCAACTCCAAAATTTATCTGATTTTTAAATTTTCGGCTCCAGCATGATAAAATTTGACAAAAGGTGGCAAATAGAAAGGGAAGCTAATAATAACCTTTCTTTTTTTTTTTTTTCTAAAGTAATTGAACGTGTCTTTGGATTTGATCTATGTCCATTTCGCGCTGGCGAGTGAAAGCAATATTGGCCATGAAAATCATGATTCTTTGAAGCAAGGGATCGAAATCAGGTAATGGTCTTAGATTGATAAGAAACTGAAGATTTTGAATTTTGGTGGAAAGAAAATACAATCTATAGCCATATGACTCAAAAAAAAAAAAAAGCAACGTTTATTTAAGAGCATATATAGATCCAAATTTGATAGAAATATTAGGCAAATACAAGTTTTTAATATAAGAGTGACATCAATCCATAAAAATACGACTATATTTGTCGGATTGCGTTTTTGTTGGTGTCACTGACAAGCTTAAAATTCGCAATAGAACCCGAAAATTCACTTGCAGTACTAATAGAATCGGAGCACAAGACCAATCATTCATGTGAAGAAACTGCCGTTTCAAAATCAAAAACAACGCACGACTCGGCGAAAAATCGTCTCGCTGTCCATTATTGAAAGATGGGCGGTGGGACTTGTGTGGCTACGTTCGTGCCAACTTGCGACCGGCATAAGCGATGTCGTTTTCTCAAGTATGCCCGGGCTCTGTTGGCCAATAGGTCCATTTCCATTTCGAAAAGAAACAAAATTGAAAAAACAAACTAAAACGGAGAATGATTGGTCGGTCGCGCAGGATAGAGTATTAAATTTCAATTAAATACACTGGTGAGGCCCCACCACCTCTCTATAAACTCACCCTGCACTCTCATCAGTCATCGCATGTGGTGAGTGGCAAGCAAGAAGGGTAAAGTTTGTATTTTTTTTTTCGCAATTTTGAGCCCAGAAAAAGGAAAAAAAAAAAAAACAATGGAGGGCAAAGAGGAAGATGTGAGATTGGGAGCTAACAAGTTCACCGAGAGGCAGCCTATTGGCACGGCGGCTCAGAGCCAAGATGACAAGGATTACAAGGAGCCACCGCCGGCTCCGTTGTTCGAGCCGAGCGAGTTCACTTCGTGGTCGTTTTACAGGGCTGGAATTGCAGAGTTCATGGCCACTTTCCTCTTCTTGTACATCACCATTTTGACGGTGATGGGGGTGTCCAAGTCTCAAACTAAGTGCTCATCGGTTGGGATTCAAGGGATTGCCTGGGCCTTTGGTGGCATGATCTTCGCGCTCGTCTACTGCACTGCTGGCATCTCAGGTTCTCATCATTTAAGAACCCATGTCCTGATTTTTCTTTTCCTTTTTTTGTTTTTATTTGTTTGTTGGTGCTATATAATAATAAGAAATTAAGAACTACACTGATATAAATACATATATATTGTTGTGATATGGTGGAACTGAACAGGAGGCCACATAAACCCGGCGGTGACTTTTGGGTTGTTTTTGGCGAGGAAACTGTCGTTGACAAGGGCCATATTCTACATGGTGATGCAGTGCCTTGGCGCCATATGTGGCGCTGGAGTGGTGAAAGGATTTGAGGGGAAGAACCAGTATGAGATGTTGAAGGGCGGTGCCAATATGGTCAATCACGGCTACACCAAAGGCGATGGCCTTGGCGCTGAGATTGTCGGCACCTTTGTACTCGTCTACACTGTCTTCTCTGCCACCGATGCCAAGCGAAATGCTAGGGACTCTCATGTTCCTGTATGCTTTCTTTCTCACCTCCCAATTGCAATATATAACCCTTCATTTCGATTTGGTTGGTAACTGATGATAATTGACGGTGAAAATAATTTGTTGGTCAGATTTTGGCACCTTTGCCTATTGGGTTCGCCGTGTTCTTGGTTCACTTGGCCACCATCCCAATTACGGGAACCGGCATCAACCCAGCACGCAGTCTTGGTGCAGCCATCATCTACAACAGGGACGAGTCCTGGAATGATCATGTAAGTCCTCCTTTTTCTCCCAACTGCCAAAGTTTATATATATATATATATATATATATATATATATTTTTTTTTCCATCTTTTGTTCTTTTCTCACGAATTTCTGATGGTCTCTTTTGTCCTCTCCTTTTTAATTTATTCTTTTGGGTGTAGTGGATTTTCTGGGTGGGCCCATTCATCGGGGCAGCACTTGCAGCTCTCTACCACCAAGTTGTGATCAGAGCCATTCCTTTTAAGAAGTGAATGATGGATGGTTATCATGATGATTGTTGTATCGTGGCAATTGTGGTGTAAAATTAAGTTGAAGACCAATTTGCGCTGTCCACTTTGTTTGCCTCTTTGTGTATGTGTGCTAGCGAAGGACATGGAATAATAGTGTGCACGTTTTCTTCCAAGGTCTTGCCCTTAACGTTTACCTGTTTTAAGGGAGGCTTGTGCCGGGCCATGTTAAGAAGTTTGGCACCTCATTTACGTGTATGATTGTAATTGTGGAAAGTCATTTTCATGTTCCCTACCAAAACCAACTGCCCAATTGTTCTAAATCGGCTAAATATTGAATTGTGGCATGTTGTCCTTTCCTTCATTTATTGTTTACAACGAATTGTGGCTTTTTAGTGGGGGTTGTTCGGCCTACGTTAGCTTTCTAAAAATTTCTTCTGGATAAATCTTGCAATGCAGACAGAGACAGCTTCCAAAATTTAAAGTGATTACATCACATGGCGGTGCTACCTTCCGTGGCCGGCATTTTTTTTTTCTTTTTATGTCTTTCTGTGGCCATTGTGATAAGTTTACTTTCCTACGCATCCGTGGTAACAATATAATATTATCAAGAGCTTTTTTTTTTTTCTTCTTTGTAACGATACTATTGTAAGGGGGCGTTTGGAGTAGAGAGGGCAAGATTAATCTCAAAACTATCGCATCACGAGAGTGTAGTCATATGCTATGCCTGTTGAAATGTAAAGATTTTGCAAGTGATCCCAGCGATAGAAGTTTAAAGTGAAAGGTGAGAGTTAAAATTCACATATCATTCAAAGTTAACTCTTTTTTACTCAGTTAACTCTAGACAAAAAATGGCTATCAAAACTGCATCGGTACCAAAAAAAAAAAAAACAAGAAGAATTTTGACTTTCTCGTTACAAATGACACACATACCTTTGTAAAATTATAATTTAATAGTATTTTTTATATTTGTGTCTGGATCAATTAAAAGGATATTTAATGTTTAATATTATGATATCAATGCATTAAATTCATATTATTTCATAAATAATACAACAAAACTTATTTTCAAATTTAATTAGGTCCGTTAAACTAAATTAATGCGAAATTTACACCTTAAAATGATAGAAATAAAAAAATAAAATACATATTACTTACACTTAATTAAAATTATTGTGATATTATAACTTTACACAATAAAGATCGAGGTATAAATTTAGATTCATAAAAGAAGATGCAACGTTAATTTTACTTGGCAGAAATGTGACATATATATGCTTGACATCCCACAATTCCTTTCGCTTTGCAGTGAATTTTTGATGTGGCATTCTTTTCTAGAATTCTATGTATACAGCGGCGGATGTGGAAGTTAATTGGGAGGTGATTGATTCCGAGTACTTGTCGCTGATTGGTCGAATCGTGGTCATCCTAGCCAAAACCCTATGGCACTGCGAGTTTCTACGCACCCCGACTGGTGATCTAGACCACAGTGCCATTAGAGCTCATTCAAATCTCTTGTTAACAGATCGTCAACTAGCTCTTCATTTGATACTTAGGTGATCAACATGCTTTTTTGATTCACGCTTGGGGCTGCTGATGCTATGGGTAATGGTTGTCACGGATCATGTGAGGAATAAGTTAAGGTATAACCCGACTTCAATGTCATATGTTAAATTTTTTTTTTTTAGTCATATAAAACGTATTAACATATTATCTTTCGATAATAAATAATATTAAAATTGATATAATTTTAATTTTAATATATTTTATTAAATATTTTACATGTAAAAAGTAGGTAAGAGAGTTTCAAATTTTTATGAAAATGTGAATGAATTTAGTGAGTGATAATATTATAAATGATTTGAATATAATTTGAGTTTTATATCAAATAAAAAGAAAAAAATTTAAATTATATAAATATAAATATTATATATTCTAATAAATTATATTTAAAAAAAATAATGACAATGTGATAAGGTGTATGATTTTTAACACCCAGTGGATAACAATCACATAATAAATTTTAATATATATATATATATATATATTTTTATGTATATTGTTGAACTAAATGTAACGTAATTTAGATTTATAATTTACCGTTGTAAATATTTTAATATTATATTAAAAATAATTGAATTAAAAAATTTAAATTATGGTGTAAGATGGGAGATGTCGATCGTATATTAGCGCTAACGTTTATTTCTCTATCAAATACGTACTTCCTTTATTTTATTTTATTCTTTTATTTGTAAAAGAGAGGGTCAAGTCATCGATCGCGAAGGGGGTGAGAGAGGAAGCCGAATGCGAACCCATATGGACGAGTTTTAGGAGCCCATTATCGTTCTTAAAAGCCCAAAAACGAGAAGAAAATAAAGAGCAAAAATCTCCCATTCCGTCTCCTACTGCCCCAAAACCCTAGATCTCGCTAGAATTTCTGTGTCGCTCTCTCGTCCTAAGTAGGCGTCAGAGGATGGCCGCGAGCGAGCGCACCGTCCTTCAATTCACGCCAGCGCCGTCTTCAACGAGCTTATCGGCGAGGGTTCATCCTCTGGTGATCTTCAACATCTGCGATTGCTACGTGAGGCGCCCTGACCAAGCGGAGCGCGTCATCGGCACGCTTCTCGGCTCGATCTTGCCTGACGGTACTGTTGATATCCGCAACTCTTACGCGGTTCCTCACAATGAATCTTCTGACCAGGTTCTCAATCCTTCTCTTCTGTTTTTTTTTTTATTCGTTTTGTTTTACTATCAATTTTTCGTTGCTCCTCTTCTCTATGCGGTTTCCGTTTCTATTTCGTGGATTTGTCTTCGTAAAACCTTAATGTTTGATAGTTAGTTATCTTTATTGGATCTTAATGATCAGTGAAATTTAGTTTATTGCATCGGTCGGACCTGTAGGAAGGAAATGTAAGGTTTGAAGTTTGAATTTTCCCTTTTTTTTTAATCTTTTGTTCTTGGATTCTTTGCAAACAAACGGAGGATGTGTGACCGACACCTACCATAGCATCTGTCTCCGTAATCTTAGTCCAGCCTTTCATTGTCGGTGTCAACTCTGTAATTAAATGATGCGTAAGTTCTCCTTTTGAATCATTTTTATGTGCAATTGTCCGTCCCTTTTAGTTTGCGAGGTCTACAAGTGTAGTGAGGGAGAAAAAATTTATTATCACACTATTTTTCTCCCAATTGAGATTCATGATGCGTAGTTTATCACGCAAATAAGACCCCTTTATTTTTATTTAACTTATGCTTATCTTTTAAGGGGTGAGAATGGTTTTTCATTTTTCTGGTTTATTATGGTGGCAGGTTGCGTTGGACATTGATTACCATCACAATATGTTGTTGTCCCATCAGAAAGTGAACCCAAAGGAGGTTATTGTTGGATGGTAATTCTGCATTCCACTTTAGTGTAACTTAGTGGTGAAAAAGAGTAAAAAGAATCCATTACAAGGTTTTCTTTCTTTTTTTTCAAGATTGAAGATATCTTTAAATTTGAATTGTTCTACCATATCATGGCTTTTTGATGGTGTCGCCAAGCAAGTGTTTTGGTGAATTTTAATGAATTTTTTGCTCTTTAATCTTAAGGGATTCTTGATGCTTTGAACTTTTGAGTTGAGTAAATGTCCTACTTTTTCTTTTTTGGTTGAGTTCTTGTGCAGGTATTCAACAGGGTTGGGTGTCACTGGTGGTAGTGCATTGATCCATGAATTCTATTCTAGAGAAGTTTCCAACCCTGTTCATCTGACAGTGGATACAGGGTTTATGAATGGAGAAGCTACAATAAAAGCATATGTTTCTGTTAATTTGTCCCTTGAAGACAGTCAACTTGCTGCACAATTTCAAGAAATTCCTCTTGATCTTCGCATGGTTGAAGCTGAGCGAGTTGGATGTATGTACCTGCCAAGTTAATTTCTTATGAAGCAATTTTTAATTTGGTTTCTTTATTTTCTCATATCTTTGTTTTGCATCATGCCCTTCCACAGACTGTATGTGTTTTGTCTGCATTTAAGCCAGACAATATTAGATTTAGGTCATTTGTTGTGGTGTTTCAGATAAAGCATGTAAAAAAGTCCTGCCAAAATTGTGTTTTTCTTTCCCTAGAGTAACTTAATTCCTGGATTTCAAGTTGTTAAAGGGTTTTGTTCCGTAAAGTCCATTCAATAGGGTCAGTTATTATTTGTAAGACAGTGTTGTGAGAAACATTGCTACTTTGGTTTACTTAGGCTCACTACCTACTCAATGAGACTGATTATCCATATTTATTCCATTTGCTTGTTCTCATATTCAAACTCAATTTTATTTTCTTTGATTTTTTTGTCTTTATTGGGTAAGGAAAATTTTTGCCTTACTTTGATATAGCTACTTCTGGACTAGCATTCTATTTCACTCAATAGGATATGTCATATGTTAGTCAAAAGGAAAACCAAAATTTCCATGCTACACGTTGGTTGACTGTGGAATGCAAATCTTCTTATGCCCTTTAGTTAGGATCAGTTTGCTTTGAGTTCACAACGCCATCTGATTGGAAAAGTATTTGTCTTGTGTTTTTTTTAATAATTATAGTTGACATCCTGAAGACAACAATGGTTGACAAACTTCCAAGCGATTTGGAAGGAATGGAGGCTTCAATGCAGCGACTACTAGCACTAATTGTTGATGTCTATAAATATGTTGATGATGTTGTGGTAAGATGGTACTACATTCTTTATTTCCTTCTTGCTTACTTGCTGGACATTATTATAATACTTTTTATATGTCACTTGCCAGGAAGGGCATGCTGCTCCAGATAACAACATAGGGCGATTCATATCAGAAACTGTGGCTTCCCTTCCCAAATTATCGCCACCTGACTTTGATAAACTAGTAAATGACAACCTGCAGGTAAAGATTAGGTTATCTCAAATCATCTTACCTGGTGAACTCATCTTAAATTTTATTTAGTGTGGCTTATTTTATTAGCCATGTCTTGTGGTCAAATTTGTGGTCTCACATTTTGGTTGTTGAGAGCATGCTTGCATTACCCACGTGAACTGGCATTTCTACCTTGTCCTCAAATGTCATGTAGCTTTACTTGTGCGTAATCTCTGGCTTGATATTTTCAGGACCATTTACTCTTGCTGTATCTGTCAAGCATCACCAGGACACAACTCAGCATGGCAGAAAAGTTGAACACAGCTGCTCAGTTGCTTTAAGTTTCTGATCACTGTTTTTTTTTTTTTATTGGTAACTTATCTCTAAGATTGAGGACCCGGAACCTGTAGCACTGCAAGGGAGGTATTAGCTCAAGAATGTTATTCCCAATTTTATCCAAGTGTAACATTTTAGTTACTGTCCATAATTCATCCATTTCGGCAGTTGGAATTATTCTTTTAGACTAGTTCGACAGTTTGGTGCCCAATTTTATAGGTGTTTCGTCCTCAGCCCGCTTATAGTCTCTACCTGCTTGCTGTTCATTTTCCCTTTGCGAGTGTGTGGTTAAGATCAATTTGCATGAAAATCCAGTAGGAGATCTTAATGGGGGCTTTATTTAACAGTCTCATGTAGGCCGCACCAAGTCTGTTTGTGCTTGCCATGCGGTAAATGATGTCATTTGTCACTAAACTTACTGTTAAGTGCTAAAGTTTCAATTGATCAGATCACTGAACTTTAATTTGTTTTAAACCAGGTTATTAGACCTACGATTTTGTTTGGATATCTGTAAAGAAATGCTCATAGAAAAGATGACCGAGCATTCCTTTGGCTTATTTCCAATTCCAAGAAGCAATAATTGCCTTTTATTGTAATAAGAAATATCATTCGGTCATTTAGGGATGTAATTAGAAGTTTAAATTTTTATTTTTAAAATTTAGAGTCCTAATTTTAAAAATCAAAATATAAAATTCAAATTGAAAAAGTTGTTTTTTATAATATGGTTATCTTTAAATAGGTCTAGAAAAACAGAAATTTGGCTAGTGGCATCTTGACCGCCTTCCACTGCTAAGTCATTGTGCCCGCAAGAACCACTAATGCGACATCAGAAATTTGCAGCCAAGCCCACGGCCATTGGAAACAGCTCAACCCTCCTAGCCACTAGCATCTTGGGGTGAAGCCCAAAGGAGCAAGCTACCGCTGAACTTGAGCCTAATGTGACCTGGAGCTTGGTCTGAATTGGAACCCTAGAAACAAGTGGTGCAACGGAGAAAGGCATCAACTGTGGTACGAACGACAGGTTTCAAGAGAGGGACCTAGTGGAAGCTTATGGAAATAAGGACCTTCAGGCCTGATGGGTTGGTGATAGATCTTTTTTTTTTTTTCTCATTTTAATCTTTTGGAAACTCAGATTATGTCGTTGAGATTTTGCTAGGAGGGTTGTTTTGGGGCGGTGGCTATTACTGGCCTGCTAGGTTATGTCCAACTGGAAGAAACTCGGACCTGAGAAAAAGGAAGACCTAAGCCCGTTGTTTTAGTTTGTAATTTTAAGGTAAGTTAGCGGATAATTTCATTACCAAAAATGAGTCAAATTAGAATCTCAGAGGTACTTTCTAGTTTCTACAAATGAGTCAAACCACGCGGGAGATCCATACATTTAAGCATTTTTTTTTTTATAATGTTGTATAAAATAACAAGTAGATGTGAAACTTTTCTCGAATAAGGAAATATAAGCTTATCCATTAATTATAAAAGATAAAATAAACTTATTTTGTCACACGCCAAATTACCACCGAAAGTCCCTTTTGTTTGTTCGGTGCAAACACTCACTGTTTAGAACGGCGTTACATATGACCGATTTACCATGAACCTAAACCCATTAAAATGTGCTCATCGCAACATTTTTTTGACACCAGTAAGGGCTTCCGTTATAACCCGGACACCGTCTCCACAAGAGAAAAACCACCACTATCATGTACACGAAACATTGGCCTTCACTCGTTAGAGATGCTGCAATTGCAATCTCCGATCTGCCATTGCAATTGCGAATCCTACAATTTTCAGTGATTTTTTTTGGTAGCCATGATGACAGTACATCATACTAATCTCCCTGATAAAATCAAGTTGATTATATTATTTCTTTTTTATTATGTAATTTCAATGTTTATTAGCACGGTTCACTTGACCATATAGGATACATAGATGTAATTTCCTCGATAAGTTCTCTAATGATACGGTAGCCAAATGTGTCGGACTGCCTAGCGATTGGATGTTTTGCAACTAATAATTGTTTTATTTTCCCAGGTTGTCCGGGTTTTGTTGTTCGGTGTTCTTCCGCTGTTTCCAATGACGATAAAAGTGGCGGGGACGAGATGGAAATGTGGGAGGTGGCCTAGCTGGCCTAGCTAGGCGTTTAGCCTATATTCTACGCGTGCCCTATATTATTTCTCGTGGCATTCTCGTTTCTCACTGAATATCATTTTTCTGTTCCCGCTTGTCGGAGTAGCCGGATCATGCATGCCCGCCCGATCCATGCTGCTCTTGTTCTTATGTCTCTGTCTCTCTCTACCCAAAAGGAAGGACCCTTTTACCGAAGGGAACAAATGGAAAAGGACAGCCAAATCAAACGCTTTTCACTTTTTCCAATTTGTCTCTTGAATCCTTAACTGCTTGTATATGTTTTCATCTCCCTTTTTATAGATAAATATTACCAACTTCATGGTTCCGGATTCGAGGGCTAAAATATTATTAGCTTTGAGGCCTCCGCTGCACAAAAAAAAAAAAACAACAACTTGAATTCTTTAACTGCTTGTATGTGTCTTCACCTCCTGCTTATAATAGACAAAATTAATATAGTGCCATACTTCCAGTTAAGGGTTTAAAATTTTTGTTAACAGGATGTAGCCAATAGTTGAGATATTTTTCGTTGAACAAGGGAAAAAAAACTAAAAAAAGCATTCGGGGGAGGACAAAATTGGAAATAAATACATTGAATATTGAGAGGGAAGAGGAAGATATTATTTGATTTAATGGAGAGATTATCTGATCAAAGAACTTTAATCACACCAGCATAAAATTTAAATTTGTTTTTTCTCTTTCAGCCTCCCAAATCATCTTAGAATATAAATACCCGCGCCCCTGGTGAGTTTCTTTTGTGTAATGCATTAACTTGCATATATAATTTATAGGTTGTTTAGACAGTTAATTGTAGCTAATAGTCATCGATTTATTCAATGTAACGTGATGGTCTCAGGCTATCTTCACGACTTGGAGCAATATTAAAAATCTTGAAGTTCCAGCGTAATTAGTCAAGACTTAAATACTCAATGTTCATTTATTCTCATTCGCCCAATTAAAAATTTCAGTTTTGATTCAATTCTTAAATTTAGCATATTTTTAACGTGAGCTCAAACAATGCAATAGATGAAGGGAACTCAGAGTTTCTGCTTTGTTCTCTCTAATATAATAGTAATAGATACATATTGGGTAGATCACCGAGTTCAGTTTCCCAGCGCAACGATGTTAGCAATAATAATTACGAGCATTTAGTTGTCAATACAACTGAGGAACTGTGAGTCTCCGAAACGGCCCGCAGGTGTCGTTTCTGTCTTTTCTCACTCTTCCGAGTGTACATTAGAACAACTAAAAAACAATTTTTATCCTCTCCTCCCCCCCAAAAAGAAAAACAAAGACCCTATAATATTGAGCACAACGTTACATTTGTACTTTGCAGGCCATATAGGGGAATATAAGCACTTTGGTGCCTGCATGTTTTGATGATTGACAACTAGGGAATAAAAGTATATACCTCCTAGATACCTCCTAACCTTCTACATCTTAGCAAATTACGGATAGTTAACCAAACCATTGAGCTTGGTGGTTTATTATTTATCGAAAAAGTATATAATTACAACTTAATTAAAGCATGTCACTTTCCGCACTCCCAAATCAACCCAAGTCAGGAGTTGGGTTTGATTGTAGAAGTGGTGATGTAAACATTGCAGTTGGTCACGAATGTGAAATGTCCAGAACATGAAGCGACCAAAAGACCGAAGCTTCTAACTGGGATTAGGTCTGGCCATGGATTAATTTATTAACAGTCTGAACAAACCAATTACAGATTATTTAAGTCCGTCGAGTAGAAATACCTAGGAGTTAGAACACCGTAGCCTGTAGTGCCAAGGTGCTAAGAGACAAATTTGGGCGTATCGGGAATACAACATCCCCCGGAATCGATGTGTGCACGTAAAAACAAAAGTGGAACCAAACCTAAATTTTAGATCGCTGTTGGAGCTGATGGCAGGAGGAAAAAAACTTACATGTTTATGGCTTGAAATTTTGGCCATGTGCCAATCAAAACTTGAGTTTCACTTAATAAAAAATATATATTTTTGAATTTTTTATTTGAAAATGTATGTATATATATATATTTTTTAAAAATAGCTAGATATACAAATCTGACAATAAAATGCAAAATTAAAAAAAATGTATAACTAAATTTTATTAAATATTTTCATAAATCATTGTATATTCTAATTGATTTGGTATACATTTTAATATTTTAATTACACGTATACTAATTTTTACGAAAAGACTTTAAATTTTTGAAAGAGCAGGGACCACATGTTGGGTCGAGTCAGCAAATTTCTCAGTCCGTGTATTGAAGTCCAAGAAACAAAGAATAAAAAAGAAGCACGAGCAGGACTAGCAAGCAGCCAAGTGCATTTCGAAGTTAAAACGCCAAGCCAGCCGTCAAGTACCGTGCCATTGCAATGTTCCCCAGCGATATTAGTAGAATTTGTAGGGCTGTTCTGGATTGGAAGCCTTTATTATTGTAACTCTAAATGCTAAAAATTCTACAAAATATGCAAGTATGCATCTGAGTTGATTGCTCAGGGTGGGTTAATTTGACGGGTCCAAATTAAAAAGATGTTACCCTAACCATCTACATGGGGTTATGGAAGACTAAAAGGGTGGCTTTTATTGCCTAGCTTCTTCGTACAAAGTCGAACATATTCATATGCCCAGTTCATGTTCGAATGGCTTTCAAAATTCCCAATATCACATTTCAAATGAAACATTGCCATTCATCATTCCTCTTATTTTATTTTTCTTGTGTTTGCCTCTACCAGACTACCAGTTGTCCTTCATGGACGCCAATTTAAATTGCTAACGATACATACGGAGTCTCACAATGCATTGTGGCTGCTTATTAATTAACTTGAAACTTTTGAATTCTCCACTGTTGGACAAGCTCTAAATTACAGAGTGCTCGCTTATTTTTCGAATCGCTCGCCCAATAACTGCCTTTTTAAGCTCCCCAATTTCGAACCAGAAATTAAGAACGCATAGTTGCCTAAAACAGGAGCTACACGACAAGAAAAAACAAAAAGAAAGAACAAAAAAACAAATTGCGTTCCCTTGTGGTTGGCCATGAATTGTCTCTCCCAACTCTCAAATTGGTGGCTTTATTGTCTTCTACTTTGTGTTCCCACGTCCTTAAAAACAGCCTCAACCCAACATTACTCGACTGGGGTCCTATTACGGTCAACCTAACTGAGTATCTATGTCAGTGTACGCGATCACAACAATCCAACCAAGTTCAGCCAATCCCAACATTGACTTTCACTTGCATTCTTTTGGTGTTTGAGGCCAGCATGCATATATATATTTAATGAGCATCCATACAAATTTGAACCGTATTATGTTCTTTAGCAGAAATCCAGCAGCTTAAAGACCAAAGCTTGGATTATTCACCGTGTCTTTGCTCCGCTGGACTCATTTAGCTAGTCCATCAGAGCCTAAACCAGAGGCTTACTAAACTAGAATAGCATCAGCAAAATTTCACACCGTACATCCAAGGCTGAACAAATACAGATTCAATTCTTGTTTCTTCGAGTGACAGAACTTGAAATTGAGCACCTCACATAAAAATGAATTCTCCTTGTACATGAATAACTGACCATAGTAATATATTATATTGTCAATGAAAAAGAAAAAAAAAAGGAAATTGAGCACATAAGAAGAATCATGCATTATACATATTGCAATATTTAATTAATTAATAGTGAAACTTACTTTTTGTCTGCCCGCCGACCAATACATTGAACAGTGGCAGCTTTTACGAGGCTCTCTCTCTCTCTCTCTCTCGCACACAGTCACGGTGCACAAAAATCCGGGCACGATCTAGATCCTCACATATCTTCAATCTCACAGTCACTAAAATCAAAGCACACCCAAATAAACAAAAGTATAAATCTGCAATCTTTGATCACCAATTCAATAAAACAAAGGATAAATACAAAAACACAACCAAAAAAAAAAAAGTTGACGACAATAGAAAAAAAAAGATTTTTTTTTTTTTTTGAGTTCAGAAAGAAAGTTCTTATATATGCACACGGGCCCTTATCTTTTGAGTTCAGACAGAAAGTTCTTCAGAAAGAGAGACTTGGGCATATCAAAGACAAGGCAATTTGGCGCTGAAGATAATGGAAGATAGAATGTCAGGCTTTTGCCTCACAAAAGCCTCTGGACACGTTCGCGCCGGTAATGGTGGCGGCGGAGGCGGTGGTGGTGGCAATAACTGCGGCACTGGGACTAAGTGCGGCCGCTGGAATCCTACCACTGAACAGGTCAAAGTTTTGACTGACTTGTTCAGGTCTGGACTACGGACCCCAAGCACTGACCAGATCCAAAAGATATCTTCTCAGCTTAGTTTCTATGGGAAGATTGAGAGCAAGAACGTTTTCTACTGGTTTCAGAACCACAAAGCTAGGGAAAGACAGAAACGACGTCGTGTTTCTCTTGATGAGAAGAATCTCAACGTGATTTGCCGGGAAACCAATATTTCATCTTCTGCAAGATGTAAGCCTATATTGCAGAGCTTTTACCTTTTTATTTTTGTGTTTTTCCTGCATTTTATCAATTTCTCTTGTATCTTAAAAGGAGCTCTGAATTCGTCTTGTTGGCAGATTTTTCTGAGATAAATCGGGTCGCTGAACCCGAACGCGTGATCGAAACTCTTCAACTCTTCCCATTAAACTCCTTCCACGAAGAAGAGACCGACAAGCTTAGACTGCATGCAAATGAATGCAAGGAATCTGCGGCTTTTTCTTACACTTTTGGTACAGAAATGGATCACCCTCCATTGGATCTACGATTAAGCTTCCTGTGATCCCTTTTGACAATTTAAGGAGTTGCTGCATCGAGCTAGGGAGAGTGATTTCATTAGCATTGAGGTTGAGGGCATGCGATTAAAATTTAACATTTGGGATGCAACAAGTTGTTCTCAAATTAATGGTAGCTGAAAATTTTTACGTATAATTAGCACTAGTTTGTTGCTTTAAATATTAAGAGTGTATCGACATATGACCCCTCACTTAGAAATTTCAGTGTACTGAGTTTCGTGTATTAAAATATCCCTTTTCTTTATTAACATTCTCCTCTGCATGCTCATAGAAACATTGTTTGTTTTTTATCTGTTTGTTTGGTTCAACTCTGTGCTTACTCTGTTGGATTTCTCTCTCATGCATGCTTGGAACTTGGAACTTCGCTTTTCCTCACAATGAATGTCTTTCTTGAAGTGCATAAAAAAACACCGGCATAACACGGTTCTTGCCTTGGGTCTGCCTCCATCTTTGAAATTTATGTACCGATCTGTTCAGACCTTAGTCAAGAAAGAAAATGATGCCGTTTGACTATTAGTAAATTACTAGAGCGCATAAGTGATCCGTTCTCTCTACATATATATCCTATTGATTTCCCTCTTTCCTTGAGACTTGTGAACCAACTTGCCGTTGTTAATCTCATGGTAATTGGCCTTCTCGAAAAAATTTCTTTAAAAAAAAAAAAAACAAATCATGGTAATTGGCAGTGGGTTAAGTGAGATGAGATTTGAGTGGAGTCGTTCTTCCTACAATAACAGGACACAAGACGAAAATTAATAATTTAAGGTTAATTTGAGCTTCATTATGCACTCACATCTATGGACAAATTTTTATTGAATTATTATGAGTTTAAATTTACATTTGTGATACTCATCTAATAAACGAGTGCAAACAATAATAATAGTGTAATTTCTCATGGCGAGTCAAATTACAAGTAAACCGCAATTGTCTTAGAAATAATTACTATTGTTGTTTATAATTTTTTGTGAGTATATTTATATATATTATATAAATTTATTTAATTATTATTTTTATTTTAACTACACTTCACTTAATTTTTTATTCATATTTAAAATTAATTCAATTTAATTCATATTTTATATCAACCAAATTAAAAATAACAGATAATAATTGAAATTGTTTCTACCTCAGTTTATAAAAAAAAAAATTATAAACATATGATTTCTAAAAAATATCGAATCATAAGTTAAAAAATTTAATCCATATCACTATAATTTTTTATTTTTTCTGTGATTGTCCTTCGTAGAGTGCTCATTTAGTCATCTTTCTTCTGATGATAACATAGAACTAATGTTTGCAGTTTGTGTTGTCACTTTCCAAAACGGTGGCCAGAAAGTTCTAGATATGTCGGACATGCCCTTTTCAATCTCCATTTGCGCTTCACCATTACATAACACTTGTACAATTGATGTCTTGGTCTTCTTTCCGACCGAAGAACTATCACAGTTTCAATTGACACTTAAAAAAGAAAATAGAGGAGAAAAAGAAACCATCTCATGATGCTAATTAGAGTTTTGTCTTTACTAAATACCAAACACTTTCTCGAGGGAACCTCGATAGTTTAGAAGCCTAAATTAAGTAAAATGGGACAGAAAATAGAAACGGCTACATAAAATTATGAAAAACACATAAGAAAAAGATAAATTAAAGTATGAAACCATCAGAAAAAGGAAAAACTTCTTTGTAAGTTGGAACGAACCTTTTTTCCTCTCCACTCGTTTCGTTCCAACCACCAAAACCAGCTTCACCTTAAAATAAAAAAAAAATAAATAAAATCTCTAGTAGAAAGCACGGCCGCTGAATCATATAAAGTAGGCACGGCCCGGAACCTTTCGAAGGGAACAACATTTTGGGCCTATTGAGGCATCAGGAAATGGCTTGGCCCAAAGTTCTGTGAAGCTCATTCCGTAACAACCCGGCCCAAAGATACGAAATTTCAGTTAGAAGGGGAAAGAGGAGAGAAGAGAGGAAGAATAAAGAGGAGTGAGATTCTTAAAGTCCCTCTTCATTATGATGGGAACGAGATAAAAATTAATTATAAGATAGAACAAAAACTCATGAACTTTGCTGCTGGGGCTATTACAAGCAAGATGCGCCGTGGTTACCGGCTAGGGGCCCCCCTGATGCCCGTGAGTACCTTGGACACGGAGATTTGAGTCATGCTCCGACTAGATTAGGCCTGTCCGAATAACTACCATTGGGCTTTATTTCGTGCGCATATTCTAGGTTGGTCTTTCCGCATTTTCCATGTCCTTCGGGAAGCCGCCAGGAGATAGTTTCTCGCTAATGTGTTAGGCCGAACATAAATTACCCTTCTCGAACTGTTTTGGAGAGTTGAGTGTTATATTTATAACTACGATACAAGTTGGTGACCACAGTTATGGGGCTCTCTTCTTGGGAAAAATGAAAAAATAATAATAATAATAAAACAAAAACGTCTGACTTCCTTCTGGTAGATGGTGAACCTATTATACGAAAACTCAGCCACGACAACTTGAAAAAAAATATTTAGCCCTTTGCGTATCTATCGAAAAGCCACCATTTAAGTAGACATGGTCCGCCCCATTTAAGGCGACAACGTGCAGCACGGGCCCTGAAAAATCCGCACCATAGCTTCCATATCTAAAACTAGCGCCACGTCAAATATTTCCATTGTCATATGCGGTAGCACAGCCCAAACGGATCTCGACGAGATTACAAGTACAACATTTGTCCAAAAAGAAAATAAAATAAAAACTGTGATTCAAGTAAAACAGCGAAGTTAAAATCAACGTCAAAGACATAAGCGCACGTCTTTTCGCGGTTTTGTCCCACAGGTCCAACCAAAACAAGTAAACGCACAACATCATGCGTGCCGCTCAAAACGGTAACTAGTTAATTAGACACATACTGCATGAATTCGTAGTCGGATTCAACCCCAGCCATAGTTTCAGGAGCCAAAACCACCTCCAGGTCCACGCTGCCACCGCCTGATCGCCCAGGAAAGGCCGAGATCTTACCATCAAACTTGTTGGCCTTTCCGCTCCTAACGGCCAGTGGTCTGCCCCACCCAAAATCGTTGTCGTATATGGGGAATCTTGCCGAGCTGCCCATGGTGATTGATGCACCGTCAAGGTTTCCCAGCGGGAAACACCTGGGATTGCCCTCCCAATCCTCTATAACTCGGCGCACGGCAGCGTCATCGTGGGCCGCCAAATTTTCATTCAACTTCTCGGCACACCAGCGCAGATCACGAGACAACACGTCGCCAGCCGACGCATAGGTGGGTAGGCTCTGAATCGCGTTCCCGAAATACAGTGGATCCAGCTTGGGGTTCAAACGGTGACGGCAATTCACTGCCATCCTGAACGTCGTCGTTTGAGCCGGGTTTAATTTCCGCGCCCGTGTAACCACTCGCCAGAGAAGCGCGCAGAGCGACTGGAACGAGGAAATCTCCACCGCAGCGGGGGAGGCCAGCCTCGCTCTCTCCGCCGTTTCTTGCTGTTTCGAAGCGGCGCTCTTGAACCAATTTCCAAGAATGGTGGTCGCCTTCTTCTGATAGGTATCGTTGCTCCGCTTACTCATTAATTCAATGGCGTCGACGCCCGAGTCCTCCCTCCAATTCCTGTTATTCGCGCTTGATTTCAGCATTAGAATCGCTTCCCTGCTGAAACTGAAGATTCTCTCACTCAACGGCTCGTTATCGTTGAAGGTGACCTTGGGGCCTCCCTCAGGGACTTTAAGCGCCGCCTGCGATATGAGCACTGAATTTCGGCTGAAATCCGGCTGCCTCGACATTTTCTTGATTCCTCTTGAGATATCGGCGAAAGTGTTAAAGAAATTCCACAGAGAAGTCCCGTCAACAACGGCGTGACTCACAGCGCAGCCAATGAAAACACCGTCAGCCAACTCCGTGACCTGAACCGTCAGAATTGGCCTAAAATGGCCAGAGTAGCTAACGGTACGCTCACAAGCAAAGAAGGTCTGGACAATTTCTGGGACGTGGAGTGGAGAGAGAATGTCACGAATACAGACATTGGCTGCATAGGCGTGGATAAAGTCGACCCCTTCGCCGTTGCAGCTTAAGTACACGTAACCGTCGGAATCAGTCCTTAAGCGGCCGGCGAGAGGAGGGAAGGAAGACAGCGTTTGAGAGAGAGAGCGTTTGAGGAGCGAGATGAGGGAGTCGATGGGCATGGGTGGGCGAGTGAAGAGGCAACCCTTCTGGATATAGTGGCAAGACAGCATCGGCAGGTCGGAGACCGAAAGCTTGAGATCTTCCATGGTGGATTTCTCATCTGGGAAGACAGTGCATTTTGAGACCAGACTTAGAGAAGCAGCAGTAGACATTTTGCTTTTCCGTCAACCGGCTGTCTCGCTCGCTCGCTCGCTCTCTTCTCTAAAATTTCTCGCCCGCGCTGGGTGCCTGAGTTTGCAGGCTACGGATGGAAGTGGGGAGCTACTTATAGGCGAGAGAGTTCGTGTCTCGGTTCATGCACTTGCCCAGGTGGCACTTGCTGTTGCTATCCATCCATTAATGACCTCACGGTTTGCATAATAATAGACTATGATTTAAAAAAACGAAAAAAAAAATAACGTGAAAAGTATGGGGGAAAAATATAATAATATCCCTGGGAGCATCATATGTATGAGATCTTTAACGATCTAAAATAATTATAATTCTATAGTTATATAATAATAGATACAATATAACTAATATAATAATGGTGATAATTTAATATCTTTTTATATTAATTGAAATTTAATTTTTTTATAAAAAAGTTAAACAAAAAATATTAATAAATAATTTGACTTTTTGTTTTTTTTTTTTGGGGGGGGATAAAAAAAATAATTGGAACTAGTTACAGCAGTTGCTCTTTTTTTGTTTTTTAAAACATGATACGCTCTTCAATATGGCATTAGTCATACTCGTGATTGCACTCTAGCTGCGACTGTCTCAATCCGCTGCATACTAAATACCATCCCAAATCGACAATTCGAACCTTACTATGTATAATTCCTTACCGCACGTAGTCCCTTTTAACTCTTTTTTTCTTTTGCACCAATCATTGCTTAGCCTACTGCATAAGACATATAATGGGGGGGGGGGGTGGCTTAGTTCGGAACCCTCGAATATGATTATAATATTATGGCCTCGTATCATTGAAATCTGGTTTAATCTTGCAAGAGGTAAAACGTTCGGGAGCTCTGAGATTTTGCTCCGTATCTCGGGAGCATCAGCTCTTGCCTACCTTGAATCTCGCAATACCTACCCACCCACACGTAGCAGGTCTGCATGACCCGCAAGTGTCCCTTTGCCAGCACTCAAATAAGTTGCAGGTTTGGTGTCTTTTGTGTGCACGCTTAGAGGTGTGCCCTGCCTCCTTTGCCGTAGCAAGATATAGCAAGATACGGGAAGTAGATATTTAAAAAAAATAATAATAATAAACAAAAACAAAAACAGGAGATAATGTTTCGTTTGCGCCATGCAATCTGAAGGCAAATAATCCTTTCTAGCAGGCATGCCAGAGCTACGTGGACTAGTAAATGAAGTTTTTCTTCTCCGCTTTTGACATATATCAAGGAAGATCTTTTTTTTTTTTTTTAATATATAAAATATATTACATAAAATTATTTTTTATTGTACTATAAATTATATTATAATTTTTATTTTATAATATTTTAATTTAATTAAAAATTTTAATTAAATTATTTAAGAGATATGTAAATTATTTAAAAATTATTTTTATTTTTTTATTTAGTTAGAATATTTGTATAGTTAAATAAATAATTTTATCTATATATACGTTTATAAGTATAAAACTAAACTATCTAATAATTTAATAATTGAATATTTTAATATCTCATTATCTTAATATTACAATAAATTTTCAATACAAATGCTTGTTTGAGAGTTAATATTTCTTCTAGTAAATTTGATAAATCTTTTTAAAATTTAATTAAGTATTAACTTTTGTTATAATTTTTTTACACTTCTATCTTACGTTGTTAAGTGGTATCTATGTAACTTTTGTTGATGTCATCTTGTGTAGTTGGAAGTAGCTTCTTTAACAACAAAAATTGTGGAGGAAAAATTCTATTTAAAGTAATTTTATAGTATCACAAATACAACATATTTTACAACAAAAATGTTGCTTATAGATAATCTATTTGTATGCATATTTTTAATTTTAAAAATATTCTAATTATTGATAAAATTGTTTATTAAAAAATTTGTGAGATAGTTAATAGGACTTAATATTTTTTTTAAATATAATGATATTTGTAAGAGGAGAAAACCACTCTTACATATTTCAAACTTGAAGATAATGCAACTGAGTAGTGGAATGATATTTAATATTATTAATTTAAATATAATAAATAAAGAATTTGATTATGAATAAATATAAATAATTTATTAATATTTAAAATTTAAAATAATAATAAATTTATTGAGATTTTAAAACGAAGTAAAAAATAATTTAATTTTTACTTTTTCTACACTCCTTAAATTTTAAGTTAGGTCAAATAGAAAATCACTCTTACATATTTCAAACTCTTACATATCAAGTTAGGTCAATCTAAATTTGGATATCACTTGACGTGGGATAAAAGTAATACTACTTAAAGTAGGACGGAAGCGTGAAGGCATTGAGTGATATCAAAATTTGGATTTAATTCTATTTAATAATTTAGAACATCAATATCCTAGCATCACAGTAAATTCTCGATACAAATACTTTTTTAAAAGTGAATATATTCTTGGTTAGATTTTTTGAAAATTCAATCAAGTGTTAACTTTTATTATACTTTTTTCATACTTTTGTGTCGCGTTAAGTGGTATCATTTGATTTGGGACAGAAATGTAAAGACATCGTAATGATATCAAATGAAGTAAATCTAAATTTTAATATCATTTGACATGGGACGAAAGCGTGAAAGTATCAAATAATATTAGAACTTAAACTTACCTTAATATCATTCTAACATCTTCGCGCTTTTGTCTTACATCACTTTTTGAAGCTATCTTCTTGGGCTGCCAAATTGAAGGTGCCTAATAATTTCATGTATAATTTCCAAACATTTTATCATTTTTTTTTTTTGCATATTAATTTCCTGTCAAATTTTAGAGTAATGGATATTAACATTTTACTGGGACCTTGTTAGTAAATAACTTGAAACGTGACGCAGACAAATAGTTATAATTTATTACGTGAAATCTATTTAGATCTCCGCTGAATTTATAGTAATAAACAGAGTTGACTGTTAGTATATAATTAACGGCTTGATGAACTTCAAAATTAAAAAAAAAAAAAAACTATAAGCTATGTCTTGATCCAATGAATAATGATAGCAAAATGTGCCTGTTGTTTAGCACAAAGTTTTAATAAGAGTGTTAATATTCCTAAAGATTAAACAGGCTTCAAGCAAAGTTCCCCACCTGCTCCGGCCCCTGGCTATTTTGCTTCATCAAAATTCTACTTAGCAGGTTGCTTGTTCATATTTATTTATTTATTTATTTATTTTTGGTCCAAAAATATTTAATTTTAAATAGCCACTTGCTGTTGAGTGGACCCGGTGCATCCGTGGAGGGGTAGGCCTAATTCAATTTGACAAATATTTTAATTGGATACGACAAAATTTGTCTCATCAATACATCAGAGACATTTTTAATCGATGACTAACGAGTTTTGTGCACAGGTGCTTGGAATAGATACTCAAGAACAGGGGAAAATTCTGCACAAGTCATTTCATCCCCATTTACGTTCTTTATGTTGGCCGTGATTCTTCCTTATCCCGAGAAAGGTCGGCATAATCCTGAACTGTCTTGGTGGAAATTGAATGTAGTTATGGCTGGCACGAATAATTTTATAGCCCAAGTCACACTATTATTTCACAATGGCTTATGTACCGGACTACTTGACCTAGAGGTCGGTTTACAAGAATCTCCTACAAATCGCCATTTCCGATTCGTCGGCGAGTGACAACTTTCGATTGCGTGGAACTAATAGTTTTTAAGCTTTGAACATGAACTAATGGCTTATTGGTGACAGAGAGAATGCTAAACCTATATCCCAATTTTCATATGACACATTTGGTTTATGTTCCTGTACGTGTCTTAATTAATTGGTCGACTTCGTCGTTGCATTTGCTAGATTGAAATTGGTGGGTGGGCATTGGAAGTCACTGTGTCCAAATACTAGGACCCGAAGAAGGTCAATATTGTTGCAGGGTACATTGAATTTGTGCTTAAGAGGACGAAACCATGACGTCCAAGCGCTAGGACCGAATAAAGATGTGCGTGTTGCGGCGAACCTTGACACCATGACAATGCAAAAACGGCAAGGAAAGGCTTCAGAGGGAGTTATTTTGGCCCAGCAACACCGTCCAAACTCTACAACTAGCATATGGGAGGACGGTGTAATCATTATGTATATATTTAAGGCCGGTGCGATAATGATGTGTAGATACACACATGCATACACAAACATATCCTAAAAAATATAATTAAGCTTATGGACTTCTTGTCGAGAGTCGTTAAATTTCAAATTCATGCTCAATAAGAGAGAAGATTCGAACATGTATAAATTGATGTAAAAGAAGAGTATCATATGCATTAAAGCAATGATCTGTGAATGCGATAAAATCACTTGGGAATCAAATTAAAGTTGAAAACTGTTTACATATACTCTGTTAATCTTTTTCGTGATGAGAAATCTCTTACAAACAAAAGCTGGGCATAGCTAGCACAACATCTAATTTGTTTTGCCTTTAATTCAATCAACAAGATTCATGTGTTCCTCTCTATTTCCCAGTCAATTTGTGGTGTTAGACAAGTTTAAGGGGATTGTGAATTATTGCTGATCATGCATGCATTGTATCCAATAGTATATGCATTTGAGTTGCAGGGTCGTGGGTTTGCAAACCTGTCTCATTTTCATTTGCAAACGAGGAACACTCAGGACCTTAGAGAAGAATAAAGGCCTCCCCATGTTGTCTCTTAACGCTTGTTTCAATGAATTGCTTTTTTGAATAGTTAAAACGTCTCTTCCACCGCCAAATTCGGCGTAGAGTAATACCGAGAATATTGAAATTTTTATCAAAATATTTATATTGAACAGTGTGACACGTTCATCACTCAACAAGTATCATATTAGCAATGCGAATTTTTATTGATCCACATGAAAGGCAAAACTTATTGATTTACTTTGAATTAATGTAGAATAAAAATTTTATAAACAAAAACAACAGTTGGCCAAATGAGTAATGCTAAGGATATTAAATTTTGACTAGAATTTTGTAGCGTGGCTTGATAGTAAAACTATTGGCTTTTCAATAGCATTTATTGTTTGTTAGTTTACCAATGATCAAGATTTGACCTCTAGATGTGTGATGGAGAGCCCACTAATTATACCATTAAACCACGTGGTTGGTAATGTCTCCCTCGCATTTAGATAAAGATTCTAGTTATATATATATATATATATATTTATCTATTTATTTTGTATTCTTAACATTACTCATTTGGTCAACCGTTGTTATTTTTTTATAATAAAATTCATAAAATCAACAACCATTTTAACCACGCAATTCAACATTGAAAAATCCAATGGGAAATGACTACTCAAGAATGTGCCGATTTGCATGACAACATGACATGTATCAATGAACGTTTCATGCAAAAACATTTTAGCCCATTCATGGTACTGACTGGTTTTGTGTCGTTTATGGGGTCAACTCGATTCCGGGCACCAAGATCCTTTTCTATAAGTCAGCTTTGAAACAATAAAGAACATGTTTAGCACAGAGGTTTGGTTCATGTACCATAGTATTCCCACTTGGACTCTGTTCAGCCAATCAAAACTCGTTTGAAAACAATCTGATCGCTGGAGCATCTGGGCTCTAGCCATTTGGTTTTGTGGTGTCATTTTAATGATTTTCCAACAAGTGGGATCAACCTCGGCTATGAAGTGACTATTTTTCTGTTTTCTAATCGATCTTACGGCTTCCGCGTTTCACATATTATCAACGCGAATTCCATTTCGTATTTGCCAACTGAATTGATCAAGATCAGACTTTTCACCATTAAATTGGACAATTGGTAAAGAAGTCATCTTTTTACAGGAAAATGATTAGAGGCGTGGAACTCACTGCTCAAATCTACTTGAAAAAATTACATCTAAATTCAAACAAAAAAAACTTAAACTAAAAAAAAAAAAAATATAGGGTCAAATCCGCTCCACCTTACGTGATCCACACTACCGTGCTTTTTTTTTTCTCTCAATAAAGCAAAATATATATATACTTGAAATATAAATTTTATGTACAAAAAGTAAGATTTTATTATTTTGCTATAAAACTTATAAACATTTATTTGTAAAAAAAAAATAACTTTATTATTTAAAATTTTCTTATGCCTTTACTTATTATTTTATTTATATATCTATATACAATATATTATTACTAAAATTGAGAGAAATTTTCACTCTATGTCTCTTTAATCTAGAGTTAAAAAATGCTTATGTTGCATGTTTCCTAAAAAGTATATTTTTGGACATTTTTATATATTTAATTATTTTATTTTGATAAAAAAAATTCTTGATAAATCAGATTTATTTTTTAAAAATAGTTTATTTTGATAATACTTAAGTCCAATTCAAATCTACTTCAACTCGATCAAGTTGGTTTGATATTATCATTCCTATATTCTAGCCCCAAAATATGCCTACACAGAAATCAACTACTCCGAGCATAAGATATACTTTTTCTCTGCACTAGATGGATTTATTAAATAAATTAGAAAAAGACAATCTAATTCTAATTATTAGCATATCCAATTATTTCGTGATCGTATTGTTGATGTCATTACGCTTCTGCAGAGTTGCACAACCTGTCGTCATATTCTTTGCATATATGATTAATTGTTGGTGAAAATAGTGAAAATTAATTGTTGGCGATAAATACAAAGAAGGCTATAACAACATATTCTATTAACTCTTTTAATATCTAGGTAAGAAATTTTCTTTCTCAAGACTACGTGTTCTAATATTTCCACAATCTTTGTATATTTTATTTTGTAGTTGATGTATATTGAATATGATAAAATTATTTTAAATTATTTAATCGATAAATTTATAATTAAGATAAGTAGAAGTTGAATCTACGTGTCTTATTGAATTTATGCAAATAAAAATAAACTAAAAGGGAATAAATTTAACTTTAACTAAATTTTAAAAAATTAAAAATAAAAAAAATTATAAATAAAATTAATAGATAAACATATCTAATAATGAAAATATTCATATTATTAGATGAAAGATTTATATATTGATTATTGACACTAAAAATCATTAGTTTTTGAAATGAATATTCAATTTAAAATAATTACAAGTTATATTATTTTAAAAATTTTAATTAATTTCTTATTAATTAAATTATATAGAATAAGTTTTTTAAATATAACTTATTAATAGTATTAAAATAAAAGGATAACTAAATTTAAATAATAATTTCACAAGTTAATTTTTTTAATTTTAAATTATATTTTTCATAAAAATTAAATAAAAAATTAATTATAATTAATAATTTCTATTTGCTACTTAATTTTAAAATTACTAAATAATGATGAATTTAAATTCTAACTAGTGTTAGATAATAAAATATAATTATTCAGTATGCACATTATAGTCATAAAATAATATATTTATAAATAATTATAATAAAATTATAAAAATTAAAAATAAAATATTATATTTAAAATAAAAATTAATAAGTTTTATAATTTTTTTTGAATAAATTTAATACTTATAAGACGTGTGCATTAAAAAGAAAGAAAAGAAAATTTTGTATATAGATATGTTTTTAGTTATAGATTTAAGGGACAACAAGATACTTTTTTTTTAATTAATTTATTAGTTGAATTAATGACACATATTCATAGTCCTTTTCTTTTTTTTTGAAATTTTATAAATGAGTTCATTTTAAAAAATTCAAACACACACACACATACGCTTTTCTTTCATGTTGAATTTGTATGTGTCAATATTAAACAACTATCGCATGATAAGTCAACGTCTGTAAGTAACATAATAAACAACAAAAAAAAATACATGATACTTGGTAGCAAGTGGAATGGAAATTACAGTTTCTTAATGTCAGGACCTCATCTTTTGTTGGAAAACATCAAATAGGATCCTTTCCATGAAAAACAGAAAAGAAAAGAAAAGAAAAGAAAAACTCAATTTTAAGTGGATACGAGATGTGTTTAGGATCATTAGAACAACTGTTGCAAGTACTTCGTTTGTTGTTGCGCAAATCGACACTCCTTTTTTGTACCATAGCTACTACTAGATTTTTTTGAAAAGATTGAATTTTCATGTCATTTAAAGTTTGGGTTCTCGGCACTATATATGTCCACTCCCTTCTCTACTTTTCTTTTGTTTGTTATATTGCAAATGTCGTTTGCAATTTTTTTTTTTTTTTCCATTAGGTGAAAAGAGTAAGGTTTTCATTTTAGAGTTCTCCTTTCTCTGGCATCCTCTTATTACAATATGACTATTCAACTGAACACCGTGACACTTTGCATAACCTTTTGTTTCAATCACTGGCATTGTTATGAATGACCAACTAAAATCTTTGACTTGATTTGCCATGTAATCCTCAAAACAAAAAAAAAAAACATTTGTTAGGATCTTAAAGTTATCATCACAATTTTTAATCATACAATGGCTGGCAAAGTTCATAATAGGGCTGTACATTAAAAACAAATATATACAATTATTCTTTTATATGTCTAACTCTTTTAATTTTTAATTATCTATACAGGACGTGGATCGGCTCTTAATTAAAGATTGATCATATAAGTATTTATCTTTCATTATCTCAATTGTTATGCATTTAAATAAATCTTCACTCTATGAATTAAATTAAAAAATTTGGTACGAACTTAAGAACTAGTAATAGGTAATATATACATTACATGTGTACATTAATTTATATAATTATTTATTTATTATATATATTAAATTATTTCAAATGAAAAATTTTTAATATAACAAAAAAATTATTTTATTGTAATTTAATAATTATGGATTCAAATAATTTCAATAATTTTTTTATAAAAATAAAAATAAAATTGTATATATCTAATATTGTTTTAGATTTCATAAATGTGAGAGTCTCGTACTTGGATATATATATATATATATATATATATATATATATATATATATATATATATATTTGTATATTTTAGACACAAATCAATATAAAAAATTAAAAAATAATAATATAATTTCATGTATTTTAATAATAATATATAATAAATAATATAAATATATATAATACCAATAATATACTTCTATAGTTTTACTACAACTTAATATACAAAGAATTAAAAAATATATAATTTTACATATTTTAATAATATAATAATAAAATAATAGTCTATATAAATAATAATATAATTCACATATAAAATAAAAAATTAGTTAAAAATAAAGAAAGAAACTTTCTTTTTTTTTTAAAAAAATTAGCATATCAATTTGTGAGTAGTCCGAATCTGTCCGAACTCGAATGAGTCAAACTCGAATCCGATCTAAATGCGACATGACTTACAAATGACTCCAACTCGAAATCATTTAAACTCGAAGTAATCCAATCCAAACCCACTCGAACCAATACGACCCGTTTGATATCTCTAAACATAATATATCTATAAACAAAATTAGGCGTAATTTGGCATTTATGCATTTTTTTTTTTTAGTTTATTTGCTTTAATTGATATTTTAATTTGCGATCTTCGACCTAAGTTGACTCCAGATTGATTGTATCATTCTCAAGTACTGAGGTTGCCAATCTCCAAGATCATTCCAAAAACAAAAGAAAAGTAAGCCTCATGGTTTTTTCCTTCTTCTTTTTTTTTGGGTTTTTCTGTCCATTATTTTCGGTTTGCAACATTCGATCGAACGCGTTATTAATGCTAAAATCGGTTATTTTGAATCGAAAGAAAATTCTTCGGATAGTGAATGGACGTTTTTATATGGGACAAAGGTGGAGTCTATCAACGGTGTAGCAATGGACCACTCAGATATGGCCATGCTCAAGTTGTCACTGTCATCTAGTGCTGTGATGATGAGAAGATTGACCGGAAAATAATGAACAGTACTTTTTACAGGCATTAACTTACAGAATCCTATCAAGGGACGCTGTGCGCATTGTCTTCTCATCATACATCTAGATTGAGGTTTGGCACCTAATATATTATCTAGAAACTTAATTATCTTCAAGTTCCCTTTGCTAAAACAAGTTTGAGGAATAATGGGGTTGTCGCAGTCGCAGTTAATTATCTATATTACACTTGTCAAAAAATCAATCGCTCCTTCACTGACATCCATTCCCCTGAGCAAAGAGAAATCCTTCAAAGGATTCTGTAAGTTACTGCCTGTTCATAATGGAGAGTATAGGGCTAAAAGGTGGACAGGAGTTTCCTATATCTTCTTAAGGTTTTTGATTATGGTAAAGAATTTAACGAGGACCGCGCATTTCCACTCCCACACATGCTCCCTTTTCCCTGGAAAATGGATTTTTGAGCCCCCCACTAACTTTGCCGAAGAATCCACCAAAAACATGGGAAACAGAACACAGGATCATCATCATGAAAAAATGCGTTGCAACTAACTGAAATGCGATGCCCGTGTTTGTGGCAGGAACCATTATTGGAATTCAATAAACTGATTTACGCTGGGGAATCAGATCGATATATACAGGTACCTGTTAATTTACTGGCACAGTTTCAAAAATTTTTGCGGGGTACAATATCCCAATTAAGGACCTGGACTTAATCTCCCAGGGATTTCACTCCTCATGATGCTTGCAATCAGCAATCACAGTCTCACAGTCCTAATCGAACTCGAAACAAAAGATCAAGGTTGGTCCCACGTAAATAGACGCTTCTTGTGCATGCGCGCTAATGAAGATATTAATCATTTGCATTTGGAATGTTTTCTTAGACAGTGCTCGGATATACTTTGTATTTCCATTCACTTTAGCATATTTCTTGATGATATGGACAGGTCAGCAATCAACGTTTTTTACCTTTAAGTAGTTACTTTGCTTGGTTCCATCATGCATATAAGCTGGACCATGTGGCGTGAGAGAAATAATTGAGCCTTCAATAACAATTGTTCCGGTATAAAACAAGTGTTACACTGAATCCTATCTAACCTTAGCTCATGAGCTAAGGTGTTTGATTGTTTGATGATGAGTTTATGAATTTCTTGTTTGAAAAATAAGTTTCCACAATTGTCGTAAGGAGTTAGTATTGAGATGATCTTTTAGCTCATGTACCCTAACTTTGCATACCTAGCTTTTTCTGTAGTCACACAGTACTCTGACTATTTATAGTAAACTTATTTTAGGATCCTGTCAATAATGAATCCTACTCCATTTACTAAAAAAAGATTGCGGTTGCATATTTCTAGCAAAAGAAAATAACTGTGTTGACAGTGATACACCAACATAAACTGTCGGTGGAAACTCTAAAAAAAAAAAAAAAACAAAAACAAAAACAGTTGGTGACTTCAGGGCATAAACTGAAATGGACTGTCTATATCTTAATACCCGAGAACTCTTGGTGGGGTTTATTTGGTGTTCAGGCCATTCTGTTTGTGTATACATCGTGCATATGCTTGCCTTCTTTTGATAAATTACACTTTCTTAGCAGTTACCAAAAAAAAAATACTAGGTAGTTGTACCATACAAATAATATTTAATATCATAAGGTAGTATTTGTGATATAGTTATATAAAAATAAAATAATTTTTTATGTAAAATATATGCGATATTAAATATTATAAATACAATACTAAATGTTAGTTAAGATGGTATGCATCTCTATCTACGAGACAAAATGGGGGGGTCCAAAAAAAATTGCACTTTAATGAAAAAAAAAAAGGATGATGGCGTCAAGAAATGACTATATTCAAATTGGAACTTTTGATTTAGAAGTCCAGTCAAAATAATTCAGCGCCTAACTGGGAATCGATCCACCAAAGGGTTCTAAACCGATCGTTGTGTTCTCTAAATGGCTTGTTAAATGTCTACCCTCGTTATTGGCAGGCAAATAATCCTATACAATCAGAAAAGGCAAAACAAAGATATGTTTTCCAGCGCACAAAACATTGAAAGACGTTGAAAGCTTAAAAGAATTATCCACTCGTGGGATAACAATGACTCCATTTCTTGCATTATTGATGTCTGTCGTGTAACTGTCAATGTCACTCATGTAACAAATCCTAGTTAATGGTAAGAGGATCGACGCCCAACCCAACATCTAGGTCGATTAGATGTTTGATTCCAATACAAAGAACTTCTTATCCAGAAGAAAACCAGGTCCTCTATGTTTTGGTGACGTACAATGAACGCCCTCGTCTCCTCAACATCTTGTCTTGTTGCATGCATGAAGAAGGAAAGGAGAACACAAATTGTTGATTGTACAGCACAAACATAAAGAAAAGTTCTTTAATTGATAAACATTTAACCTTGCCTTAGCTAGTCAAAAATGAAATCATTTCAGTGTTTTTCCAAAATTCCAAGATGCATCAAGTGGGGACAACATTGTCGCAATATTGCTCGATGATGCTCAATTAGCCACCCAGATATGCATTGTGTAAGGCATTTTTAAGATGGGTATATGTATTTCATTATATAACATTATCCTAATTAGGAAGGAGGTCAGATCAACTCGCGTGCCAAAGTGGGAACTTTTGTAGCCGCCTCGGGCCCAACAAAATGCGACGATTAATTCACCTTGGTTGTTTGTAACTACTGGTAAGAAAGGCATAACACCATACCCCCCCCCCAGCACAGTTTGGCATATTTATTAAATTGGGACTAGATTTTGATTTAGACTAAAGTCTGAGTCATTAGATCATTGGTTCAACAATCCTTTGTTTTTTCTTTTTATAAACTCATTAATAAATTTATATAATCAAAAATTAACTAAACATTTTTAAATTATTTTTAAACATATTGATATATGTGATACTAATAAAATCATATTATTATATGATTTTTTTTCCGAAAAAGAATCTCCAAGGTCAGGAACTCGCCAACCTGTATTCGTTGCTGTCACCTTCTTCATTCCCACTCTTTTTGACTCAAGGACTGTCAAGCCCCACTGCTAAGTACCCCAAAAGGGGCATTTGACGAAGAAGTTCGGACATCCACATTACCAACTTGATCTCGAAGTATGCAAATATTCATCTAGTAAAGTTTTTGTGTAGGCAATTCTTTGAGTAGTGCTTCACATGTACATCACATTTTCATTATCTTCATCTGATCAGCTTGGTGGAAAGTGGAAGTTATCAATGACAATTGCATCACAACGACAATCAGCCATATAGCGGACCCAACTCTGACCAACGAAGAAGGCTTTCGACCGATGATATAGGGTAACTAAGGAGGAGCAAGATAGGGTAACTTGGGATCTTGTCAAGGAGAGGAGTAAGTTAGAACTTTTGGTTGGTAAACAGAAAAAATTCAGAGGAGCGCTCAGTTTAGAATTGGCAGTCAAAGCTTTTCATTCGCCCCTAAAGAAAGCCCAAGTAACTCATAGGTGGCAGACCCACCCTACCCTACCATGCAATATCCCGGTCCAACGCTAAACTGACACCCACCAAGGCTCTCCTGCCAAAATGGATTTTGAGGCCGGAATACCCCTGGCAGCATTGTAGGGCCCTCTTTGACGTTTCCCAACAAAATGTGGAACTTCAAGCTCACCCATATCCGCCATCAATTTCAGACGAGCTGCTCTTAATCGACATCCAATGCTTTTGTCGATACTGTGTAAAGAAAAAATACAACCACGGCTGACTGGCCCCATCTGCATTGGAAATTGAGGCGTAAGGAACCAACGACTATCACGGATAACTGCCCCAGTGAAGGCCATTCCTTTAATCCAACTCTTCCAATTTAACTGTGAAGCCCATGTTATTCATTATCTCCAATCTAGGAAGCCCATTGAACTGAACAGTATGCTTTTTCAAAATTAAACTTTGAGTTTTAAACACTACTTCAGTAGCTCTCCCCCCTTACTCTCCCCTTCATATCTTCAATAATATCATTCCTCACGAGCACCCCCATCCATGATAAATCCTCCCCCAATAAAAAGCATATTGACTCTCACTATCACCTCCTCTAACACCACATTAAGCCTTCCCAGTACGACTTTCGAGAGCATTACCTAGATAGGTCTACATTGATTTTGTTAGAACTGTCAAATTGGGCTGTCTCATAATCCAATCCCTGTTGATTGGGCCTTTGATAAGAAGTTTGCCTGTGGCAATATCCCTTGTTCTAAATTTGCGGGTAATTGGACCGTGGATACTTCATTCCCCCAATTTTTGTCCACCCCCAACATTCAAAGGCCCCTACCCAGTCTCGGTCTCTTTCTATACATAGCTTTGGAATGAAGGGTTTTCGATATGGACCCCAAAACAGGGTTTTCAATTTAGATCAGGAGTCGAGGTCGCGCGGGATTTTTTCGTATTTGGATTAAAAGGCTCAGGAAAATCTACCAGGTTTTCTTTTTTTTCCCTTCCCATTGGCCATTTTATTCATGATCTTTCTTTCACGTATATTTTTATTTGCAGTTAGTCTGTGTGACAGTAAATCCTCTTACTTTTCATTTTATTTTATTCATTTATTTAAGAAAATTGCGAAATTTTTATTAAAAAGTTGACTTGATTTATAAATTATATATTTAAATTAAATATTTAATTTATAAGTAAATAAACAACAATTTAACTAAGAAAATACTTAAGAGTTGCAAATTGCTGGTGCACAGTTCCAATTCTTGAAAGGGTTCCTTTTCTTTTCTTTTCTTTTTTACATCGCAAAAGACTTCAAACGTTTGCTTGAAATAATACCCTTGCTTTCAGATTAGTTATAAGGCTTCTTTGAGTCAATCTTGGCTCCCAATTTGAGTCGTCGCTTATAGTTTGGAGTCATACTCGGTTACAATCCTCATCAAATTCCTTTCTACAAATGGACTGTGACTGGTTGACTATGCTACATCGTCTAGTAGTAGCTGCAACGACCCGCAAATCTCCTCCATTTTTGTTTTCCGATTGTTCTTTATTTGGTATTTGTCTTTCCTCCGCCAGCCTTTATTCTTTTTTGGCAAACTTGATTACAATTAAGGCTGAACACAATCTGAGTTGAGGTCAGTTTTGATATGTTCAAGTTGCAAGTAAGACTTGGTATGAGTATTATTTGACTAATTAGTTAACTACTAATCATAAGGTTTAACAATATAATTTTTTTTAATTTTTAATTTGTACAAATAAAAAAATAAGAAAATAAAATCGATGAAGTTTAAATTATTAATTAAAATTTTGTAAAAATTCAAGATTTATAAATAATTAAAATTAACGATAAAAGCTTTTAATTTTAATATACTATTGTAATTATATGATAAATAATTTGAAAATGAGTTTTTTAAACTTACTTTAATGATGTATTAAATGATTTTTTTTTTAATTTCTTTACGAACGAGATTTAAATGAACATAATAAAATCAAATTTGAGTATCACTCCTTTAAACAAATGAATAAACTTAAACAAACTTTTATCAAGCTGAATTAACGAGCTCAATGCATCGACTGACTTGCAGCTTTAATTTAAATCTCGGTGACATAGGAAACGTTCTTCTGGCAACTCGCATCCGCCTTAATCACTTTTCTTTTCCTTTTGCTTTTTCTTTTCCCCGTTTCCTTTTCACCTTTTGGAGCATAAAAAGATACAATTCCACGACGAAGACGCACTGCGGTGCAAAAGATTTCGGGAGTGCCAAAAGGGTTTCCACGCTGTTAACCCTTCCACGCTGCCAAAAGTGGAACACATGATCATGTTATTTTAACAGTAATTTTACAGTTATGCCCTTTGATCTGTTTTTCCAATCCGATTCTATCTCTCTCTGCACGCCCTTTTTTCTCTCACGTCAAACTACGTACTAAGCTTGGTTCTTGGATCAGTACCAGTCTAATTGATTAGCCAGAGATGCCCTAATTTCTTAATTTCTGTTATTATGTCTTGCCTTAATTACTCCTACAATTTCAGTAATTCTGTCGTCCATTGTTTTTGGTCCCTTTTTTTGATTCCTTTGATCATGAAACGATGATTTTAATATTTATGAGATTTTGGAGGTTTGGAGCAACCCAAAATAATAATAATAATAATACTAAAAAAAAGATTTAGTTCTTGATTCTCTATTTTGCAATTTTAGAACTTTGTAGTCTTCATTCAATTTTGCCGTTTAGAGGACGGTGTCCACGATACTCGTGACCGCCCATACAGTCCACGGCTTAAATTTAATAAATAATTTATTACTGTATTTCACCATAAAATAATTTTTTAATTTTATAAATAATCTGCTGTTAAATTTGACCCAATAAATTTTTCGTTGAGTCATTTGAGTGATTAAGAATTAAATTTTTATTTTTAAGATTTTAAAATTAAAAAAATATATATTCAAAATTTATAAAAATAAAAATAATTATATTGATTATATAACTTATATTAATAAATTTTTTAATGAATAAAAAGGTTTAATTTTAAAAAATTTAAATAGACTCACCTATAATTATTATGTGCTTTAATAGACGTGATTACACAACAAAATTCTTTGTTTATTTTATTTTATTTTTTATTGAGGATTTGTTTATGCCTTGTGTATCCTTATTATTCTTATGTATTTTGACGTGAGCTAGGGTTGATGACGTTACTCAAGGACAATTCCGTTTTCGGAATGCGATGCCGAACCGAAAAAAAAAACCGCGCAATCGCATCGTGCGCTGGTAAGTCTTTAATTTCGTGGGGCAACGGACAATAAATGATTGAGACACATCAGTAATAACAAGGATTTGTGAAGGCTAAATTGGTAAAATTAACAATTAGACCGAAAGAGCATGCCATTCAAGCGTGCCTCAAGTAAATCAACTACCGCCCAAGTCAGACGCAGTCTCGCCAAATTGAAAATAAAAACTGCAAAGATCATTCCTCGCAATTTGATCTCTCCGCTTTGCCTTTCCCTTTCCCTAAACTTTCCGGGAAAGTGAGAAATCGAAATTTTCCCGGGAAAGCTAAGCATGTCAGATGCTCTGATCAATGGTCTCGCCGGAGCTGGCGGCGGGATCATCGCTCAACTCCTCACGTATCCTCTCCAAACGGTACGCTCGCTATCTTTTTTTTTTTCTTGTTCCTCTCTTTTTTAGCCTTTCCATTTTCTTTTTCTGTGCGTGTGATTATTGGAAACTTGTTCTTTCTCGTGATCTGTAGGTGAATGCTAGGCAACAAACAGAGCGTGATCTGAAGAAAGAGAAGAGAAAGCTTGGAACCATGGAGCAAATGTTTCAGGTTCTTTTCTTTCTTTCTTTCTTTCTTTCTTTTTCTTTTTTTTTTAATTCCATTTTCTATTTGATTAATTTAAGGACGAAGATAATTTAAGCTATGGTTCAACATCATATGTATAAATGGCAGCTTTTTTTTTGTTTTTTTTTTGTGGCTTAAATTATGCTTTTGATCTGAAAATGCTAGGATTAGTCGCAGCTCAACATTTTAATTTGAGTCGTTCTAATTGGACGCAATGTGTAGGTTGTAAAGCACGAAGGCTGGGAACGGTTGTATGGTGGATTAGCTCCATCGCTTGTAGGTACAGCTGCATCTCAGGTGAGTGAGTCTATAGCTAGAAAGTATGTTTACCTCCCGGTTTATTTTTATATGAAAATGAGGTAGATAATTGGCAGGATGCTTGGATGTTTGCAAATTAGTGTATTCTGGAATTGATTCAGTTGTAGATAAGATATATTGCCTATTCCTATGACAATATCACTGTGGTCCCATTAATATGAGAATTTGCTTCTGTTCTGTGCAATGTTATACTTTGTATCTTTGTTTTTATCACAATTCTTATGGAGGAGGTAAGTAGAAGCAATTATCAACCCTTCACATCTGGCCTTTTTTATAAGGGCGTCTGTCTAATTGAAAGGCCTGTGAATTTCAGTTGAGCGCATTCAATATAACACATGCAAGGAATTTTGGTTTTATTAAAGACTAGTCACTGAAAATTCTGTAGCTTTGATGATTTTTTTTGATATTTACAGTATTGTTGATCGCAGAAAAAATCAGAATCCTAACCTTAATCCTGTGATGTATTAGGATGAGATATACAGGGATCATTGTGATTCTTGATGCAGGACAGAATCATTGAATGAATAATATATGGGTTTTAAGGTTCTTTCCTCCATCATCTATGCTGCCATAACTTTCTTTTTTTATAACATGCTATGTCCAGCTTCTTTGGACGTTTGGGTTCCTTCTCCAATGCTTATATGTCTTGACATTTTGAATTCTCTCTCTCTCTCTCTCTCTCTGTGTTTTTTTTTTTATTGGGTGTTTGGTGTGATATGAATTCTCTTTTATTTATTTGGTGCAATACGAATTGCTTTCTTTCTATGGGTGTGACATCTTACATGCCTACTATTTTCATGATACAGGGCGTTTATTATTATTTCTATCAAATATTCAGGAGCAAATTTGAAGCTGCTGCACATGAACGTATGAAGAGAGGGATTGGTGATGGTTCAGTTGGAATGCTCTCATCACTCATTGTTGCTGCTTTAGCTGGGTAATTTGCTTTGCTTACAGATTCCCGATGGATTGAATATTGCATCTTTGAACTCCAAATACTTTGATGGAACAAAGGGCAGTTGTTGCTTTCAAAGTGTCTACTTGAGTAGATGAGGAGCTCTTGGTGTATATTAGGCTATATCTGTGTTTATAAATATAGTGATAGGGAAAAGCTCCTATCTTTTTCTTAATATAAAGATTTTTTCCACTAGTAAAAGTCTGTAGTCTTGGTTGTGAATTTGTAAAATATTATTTAATCTGAAACTCTTTTCCCATTTACAGTTATTTTTAAATATGCCAACTGAACATAGTGTTATATAGTTATTCATTATTCAAATGTCTTTGTGTGAATTCAGAGTAATTCAACTTCTTTCATTTAATCAGATTAAAAGTTGTAAAATGAAGGAAGTTGAATATTTCAATCTGTCTCCATTACCACTTCTTGTGGCATTCAGAAAGGACATTTTCGATGTGAAATTGCATTCTCCTGTGACCTCGGCCTTACTGCTTTATAGATTTTTTCCCTGATAAAATAGATCCCTCAAACTCAGGCATAAACTGTTGTGTAATTCAACTTTTACTGCCTATGATGTTCATGGCATTGGCTTTTTAATGGCTGAGAAACTATTGAGTCTAAGTTACTGCAAACTTCTTCCCAGTTCCATTTGCGTCTCCTTATTTTTGCTTTCTTTTCCTTTTCAATTTTTTGTGCTTTGATGCTCAAAAGTCTGTTTCAATTGTCCTTGCACAGGTGCGTAAATGTCCTGTTGACAAACCCCATTTGGGTAGTTGTTACACGCATGCAGGTAAAAAACTTGCTAACAACTCAAGTTTCCCCAGAAAAATGGAGTCAAGTGAGGAACAAAATTGTCTGCTCAAATTTTCTAAATACTTAGGAGTGACTCAAACCTGATATTTCTCTATTTTCTACCTCTCCAAGTTTCTGCAAACAATTCATCATATATGATCCACTTTTCACCTTGACAGCTTATAATGTTTTCATCTATTCATATTCATGTTTTAGACTACTTTTACCCTGCAGACTCATACAAAGACTTCAAAGAAATTCCAGCCTAGCCAGCCGTTGTCGATTGTTCCAAATGAAACAGCAGTTCTAGAGGCAATCGAGCTTCCTCCCTTTGGAACAAACCATGCGGTAGGTGGAGTCGAATCTTCATCTAAGGCTTCTGTTTCAGTTATAACATGAAGCTCAGAGAATTCCTGCATCTATTGTCATGATATTAAATCAATTTCTAATTCCAGTTAAGAATTATTTGGCACAAACTTGATTTGAAATTCTGTCCCATAAGAGTTGTTGCACAATACATATGTAATTAACTTGTCATTTATGCAGTTTTGTATGGCAGTATGAGCTTTGGAGTGCCATAATTCTGAATGGCTACAAGTAGAAACAATGTATAGGAATTTTTTGGGCAACATACAGGATTTTCATTGTCACCATCATAGTCTAAGAGATCTTTACCCACTGATTGCCCTGTTGCATGATGAACCCTATTAATTTTTTAAGACAAGATTATTCAGATGTAGAAGTTGAACATTGGCTGACTGAATGACAATGCTGGCATCTGAAACTGTGCCGATGATCACATTGTCAAGCTTTTTGATAATCATTTTGTATTGTTTTCTTGGCCAAAGTTTTCTGCAATTCTGAAACTTGGATGACTTTGTCCCATAGCATTCTGGCAAATCCATGTGTTATTTTAATGTTTACTTTCTTGTTAATTTGAAGAATTTATGTGAGCCATGGTGCAAGAATTTTGCCTGTATGGTATAAGAAGTTTTTGTTGGTTTCAGATTCAAGAAGTCTACGATGAAGCTGGAATTTGGGGCTTTTGGAAAGGCGTAATCCCAACATTGATCATGGTATGTAAGAATTTACTATTACATCTGCAAACAGATTATCACTGATTGTCCTGATATTCATAGGTCAGCAATCCTTCCATACAATTTATGTTGTATGAAACCATGTTGAAGAAGGTGAAGAAACAACGGGCTTTGCGTAAGAATGTTGACAATGGGGTCACTGCTTTGGAGGTTAGCTTTTGATTTCATTTCTCCAATTGTTAAACTCAGTAGTTCTTTTCTACAAGTTCCCTATAGTTTTAACCACAGCATTGAAATTTTAAATTTTTCAGATTCATTTTAGTAGCTAAAGAAATTGCCTGATCTTCGTAGATATTTCTTCTTGGTGCTGTGGCGAAGCTTGGAGCAACTGTTGTAACATATCCTCTTCTCGTTGTAAAGGTTAAAAAAATATAAACAATCTTTCAGCTTCCAGAAATGTGGCACTTATTTGCAACGAAGGGCAACTATACATGATGTGGGAAAAGCTTCAGCTGCATGACCATTTCAGTTCCCTCCTAGATGGAAAAAGAACCTCATTCCTGCAAACATACACCCCAATTAATTCTGAACCTAAAACTTGTAGCATCAGGACTTGATGTGAAATGTATTAGAAAACTAGAGATAGAAGGGTCTCTCCCAGGAAATTACAGGATGTGGGAAAATATGGCTAAATAGTTTTAGCACAAGCCCTGGTTAAGGAGTGATTAGTACAAAGGGAGTAGGAAGATAGAAAAGGAAAAAAAAAGATTATTATGCCAAATATTTTCAAATCAGGGAAAATGTTCCTTTGTTTGGTTAGGATAGCCACTCTTTGTTCTCATCATATACTTATGTTTGCAGGCAAGGCTTCAAGCAAAACAACAAGCAGCCGGGGACAAAAGGCATCATTACGAAGGTTTGACTATTTTGTGGATCTGATAGTGCACATCATAATATTTCAGAATTAACTTGGATTTGAGCATAGCTTTTTGCATGTCAGATGTGGTGAGGGCATGCCACCTCCTGCCAATTATGTTTCCCTTAGAATAGCCCTCTGGTCAAGTGTTTAAATCCAATCCTTAGCCATTGCAGCTGACGAGACCATCAATTGAGACGGAATGTTGGTTCTCCTCACCTAGAGAACAATGGATCCATGCTGAAGAATTTCATTTAATTTCTCTGGAGTTTATGTCTTTTATTTTGATATTCTTTCCATTCAGGCACGTTAGATGCTATTCTCAAGATGATTCGCCACGAAGGGATTGATGGCTTTTACAAAGGTATGAGCACAAAAATAGTACAAAGTGTGCTTTCAGCTGCTGTCTTGTTCATGATCAAGGAAGAACTCGTCAAAGGAGCTCGGTTGTTGCTTACTAAAGGTGGCGTCAATAAGGTGAAACTAAGGTCTCCTTGATAGGAGCTTTATCTTGGCCTCCCCGCCTAATTATGATTATCTCTCTGGGACTGCGTCATTAGATAGTCATCTGAAAATGGACCACCGAGCATTTTTAGGCCTCTACCTCAAGATAAGGGGGATTTACTAGGAATTATGCAAATTGTACCCTATCATTCCCTCAAAAAAATATTCACATTCTTATAATTAGTGGTGTAAAAACCAGGTGCAGTGTTCCACATTTGGCTGGATTTTCGCCTCAAAAATGTGTTATGAAGTCAGATGGTGCAAGATTGGATTGGATTTCAAGGCGTATCTTTGTGTTGCTTACTGGTAATCGGTCATTTTGATACTAATCTGAACTCAGATCGTTCCCCCGTAACAATCGAATCGAAGAATTTATTCTTTAGAGTACAAATGGAAAAAAAAAAAAAAAATTACCAATGATCTCTCCCTCTCTCATGATTGGCTTGATGGAATCCACTTCTAAGGCCCCATATCTCTGTGATCAAATTTACGTGGACAGATTTCGAACGATAAGTCATTTGGTGTAAATATCTTAATTTTAGAAGTTTTAAATTATCTCTTTTTAAGTTTAATTTATCGATTGAAGTGTAACCTGTTCAAATAGTGCAAAAGGTAGTGCGATGAAAATACTACCAAATGACTCAGGGACAAACTAGAGTATTTATTTGATGATTTTTACGTAGTTTTAATTTGAAGGGATTACATTTCACGTTAATCCAATTATTTGTTGCCTTTAACATGTATAAATTATAAATTATAAATTTTTAAAATCTAAGTATCTATGTTCAAGTAACCCAAGTCTTTGCATGGCTACGCAAGGTCATTCTGAGACTCCTGGTAGTTTTACACGTGTAATAAGCCCACTTATAGTTTGTTTAGAGATAATATATTTTGCGAAATTAAGTTATATTTGATTTAAATTTTCAATTTTTTATTGTTTATTGTTTCTAATTTTAAAATACCTGTCTTTAATACAATTCATTTCGTTCTATCACTTAAAAATGTTAACACTAAAGAAAAGAATTTAATTTATGGGCCAAAAAACCACAAAAGAAATTAGTTCACTATTTTATTGTAAAATCTATATTAAAATGATAAATTTGTTTTATAATTTAATTACCAAATTAAATAAACCGAACAAGCTCTTTTAAGGCTGAAGGAAAAGCGGGCAGTGTTTGACCTGAGCACGGCAGCTTCGAACCCTAAAGGAAACGGGCCATTGAATTTATAACTCGCGCTCACAACTCGCAACACTCTCGAAACTCACAAATCGCTCCCATTTCCAAACAGCCCAAAGTCGTCGGGCGAGAGGAAGTCAGGTGGCAGTGCCCCGAAAATGCAAGAAAAGAAACCGGAGAGCGGTCACAAGAACTCAAAGAAGGCCAATCTCTTGGATCACCACTCAATTAAACACACACTCGACGAGTTCGTCACTGAGGTACCACCGAAAATTTTATAGCCAACTACTAAAACCCTAATTCCTCTTTCATCCGCTTCAATTTTTTATTTTTTGTTCTCCAACGGTTCGATCTTCTTTTTGTTAGGAATTTGCCTTTTTGAATGTGCAGGTCGTTACCGGCCGTGGCTTTGTGGAAGATGTGAGACTGAGCAATGTAAGGTTGTTTATTGGGACTATTATCATTACCATCGCACTCGTGGCCCAATTTTACAAGAAGAAGTTCCCGGAAAATAGGGATTTTTTGATCTGCTGCATCGCATTATATCCTTTTATTTTTAATCCTTGTTTTCTTTTCACATCACTTATTAATGCCGTTTGGTTACCGAAAATTATGTGGTGGTTTTGTGAGTTTGATGATTTTTAATGTTGCACCTGATAAAATTAACATTTTAAGGGGATTCTGTAATCCACTGCGAAGTCCGAATGATCTGTCAATCTTGACACAGGTTTTGGTAGAGTCTGGAACGTATATTGGCATTACAGGTGCAAAAGTGTTGCTATAATTTTCTTATCTTTCCCAGCCAGTTTTTGAAGAAATGATTGTTGTTATGACACCTTTACGAGTGGATTTCTTTAACCTTTGGCTCTGGCAAATATATAGTTTTCAATGGACTGTTGCAGCTGATTATATACACGAAGGAAAAGAACGCAATATTATTCACTTATCCCCCTGAGGTGAGTTTCCCTCTCATTGATCTGTGATGTTTTCCATTTTTTGTGGTTCTCCAAGGTTGTATGTCTATCTTCGCAGCTTATACTGATGATTGTGCTATGATAACTTTTGGTTTAATTAAATCAACTTAAAATGAATTATGCTACCAATGCTGCTGGCACACAACCTACTAATGAACCCAATCATAATGGTATGTAACATTCATATTGTCGTCAGTTTGCAGCAAAACACTTTCTTGACCTTTGGGTTGGATGCTAAATTGCTGTCTACCCAACTTGTGAGATGGAAACTTGTGTTCTTGTAGTTTATGAGGGTGGTTTAATACTTTGACAGTTCATGGGACATGGGATATTCAAATTAATCCTAGATTTATGAGGACTTTTTTTTTTTTTTTTCTTTTGGGGTACTAGATTTATGAGGACTTGTTGATGTAAAGGTTTTGGAGATGGGATAAAAATTTGAAAGCAGCTGCTTTTCTTTAGCATTTTAATAAATAATCAAGTACATAATCTCTGAGAAATGTTCTTAATAAAGTTCAAGTTCTTTTGCTTTGGCCTGAGTTGCAAGACTTGTGTCTCTCTTTTGATTTTTCTTAACCAAAATTTAGCCTGAGTCAGAAAATTAGGCAGACTGCATGCGCATAATCCTCACTTGCCTATTTCTAAAGCTACATAATCTGAGCATACACAAACTCCGTCTGTGGTCTAGACATCATGGTCTTCCAGATGCAGTCTATTTATATCAGACTGGCAGCACCATTTTAGAAGCTTTCCCTACTTGCCTTGAGAGTAGTTTGCCCTTGTACTTGCTTATAGAAGGGGGGGGTACTTTTAAGTCCTCAAGTGCTCAATCACCGTTTTTCCTGATAAGCATTAATGGATTACATTATTATGTCTTTTTTTTTTTTTTTTTTTCCAGCTGCTTTGAATGTTGTGTGAAGTATCAACTTGTTTTTTCTTTGGTATGTCAGAATTAAAACTATCAACTCCTTGGAGGCTTTGGATATCATCCACTCTTCTTCCTTTTTCAATCCCATTCATGGTTTTGCCTTGTTGTCCACCATTTTGATGCCTAGCATTTTCTTGTTTATTGTGCTTTAATTTTCTTTTTCGATTATCTAAGTTAGGCGTTACTTGCTTGTCAAGGGATCTTACACCAGCACTGGTCTGGTGGTCTCTTCCAAACTGCCCAGATTTTCTGATGAGTACACGCTGAGAATAGCAAGTGCAGATCCCAAATCAATTTCTGCAGGGAAAACAGTGCAGTTGACCAAGAGTGTTACCCAGTGGTCTCTCTCTCTCTCTCTCTCACACACACACACACACGGACAATTAGGCATGTGCAGTTTTGCGTGCACTCACATTTTTCATCTTTACTACTCTCTCATTGCATTTCCATCCTGTTACAAATGCTGTAGGTTCACCATGGATGGAGTTTTAGTGGAGGGCCTGCTTTGGAAAGATGTTGAAGCGCTGATAAGTGACTATGCAGGTGAACCAAAGAAGAGCAAGTGATCTGCCAGTTGGATAACCTGCAATCTAGACAGTTTTACTTTAAAAATACTGCTTTTTGCTATGAATTTCTAAAAAATTGTGACACACCCTAAACCAATTTAGCTGCATGACTTTTAAACCACCATTTTATGTTAAAAATTGCTGGCAAATGAAATATCAGAAAACTTACATCATGTTCTTCGTTGTCCTAAGCTTTTCTTGACCAGACTCTAATATGATGCTCGGTGTGATCAATCTGTTTTGTTGTTGGAGCCAAAAAATTTGAGTTTTAAGTTTTTATATGCTGAGATTTTATGCCATAACTCGGGTGCAGCAATAAAACGGCTGCAGATGCATTTTCTTCCTTCATCTGCCATGTCCAGTAAAAAGGAATTCAGCATTGCAACTTCCAGCCAACTGAGTTTGCAAGCATGAATGGAATTGCAGGAATTTCAGTAATCCTTCTTTTTATTTAAAATCTGAAGACCGGAATGTATCCCAGTGGTTGCTTTCTGTGATTACGTGATTCGCTACCCTCCCGGGGCGTGTTACGGCAACACTAGTTCTAAGTTTAACCGGTTGGGAAACTGACAATGTCTTTCTTTTCATTAGGCATGGGTATCAACTAACGCTAGTTCTGTCTGCAGGAGCATTTTCTGTTGTTTGAGATGCTACGAAAACACGGACAATGTTCAAAAAACCTTATTGAAAACAAAAGTTATGTTCTGAGACCAGAGAGAGAGAGAGAGAGAGAGAGAGAGAGAGAGAGAGAGATAAATATTGGTTATTCTCAGGTGTGGTGATCGGTGGATAACCCGAGACACAAAGTCTCGCACATGACAAAAATCAAGTTTTTGTTCTATGTGAAAATATTTTCCTGTACATTTTAGCATTATAGTTAAATATTAAAAAATAATTTATTTTTTCTTAAAATATTTTTTTTTTTGGAAAAGATTTTCTTCACAAATAAACTATTTTTCTTCAAATTAATTTAAGAGGAGGGGAACGCGTACGTTTTGTTGCTGTTCCCACGGAATCAAAATTTTGGAACAAGCTAAGAAAGACATAACGGAAAAGGTGACATTTTCTGGAACTCACTCTAAAACCGGAGAAAAAAATAAGATTGTATATATCATATTTGTAAAAAACTCCCCATAAAAACTATTCTTCCTTTCCTGTCTTCGAAGCATATGTCGTATCAACAACCCCCCCCCCCCAAAAAAAAAGCACATGTAATAAAAGTCAATATAAGGGGCCCAGCGGAAAAGTATTCCCTCCGTCGCCCTTTATTCGTCTCCAACTTTCTCTCCATATTTCTTTTCATTTTCTCGTCGTAAAAAAATCAACAAAGAATGTTTAAAGAAAACAGAAAACCAAGGAAGGTGTTCGTTTCTCTTCCATGAAAGTGGCCTGGATTGGACAGAAACTCCTTCCAAAATTCTTCTTAGCGTATCAAAAAGTTAATTGAGTTCTAAGTTATAACAAAATTAACTCTTTCTTCTTTTTATATCACACAAATTTTCCTTAAATTTGAATATCAAACGTTCTCTTTTTCTACAATTCATTCACAATTATTTACAACAAATTAATTAATTAATTAATTATATATAAAATTATAATTTGTTCCGCACAATCACAGGATCTTGCATGAGATTAGAAGCTCTTTTTTTTTATTAAAAAAGTTATCGTATTCATAAATTGAGATAAAAATTATTTGTACTATTTTTATTCAATTTTTCTTATTTAAATATAATACTAATAAATTTAAAATTTAATAATACATATTAATGGTAAACCTTTGAAATTAAAAGATGTATAATAATAAAAAAATTTAAATTAAAATTAATATAAATGAAGACGCATTAAATTACCACTAAAGTGGTGAAAGCTGATATTAAAATATGCCATTCCCTCCACTCTTATATTTTGGTTTTTACACGAGCATCCTCTCTAGAGTCAAAGGATGAGAAAGAACCCTCGATCAGATGTACCTGGAGAGTGGACCCACTGCATCATACGAGCTCAACAGTGTTACTCCGCTTCTTAATCATTTAATCCTCTCGGCATTTTATTGTTTCAAATTATTTTTACATCTAATATTCTATTTTAGATTTTAAATTAGTTTATTAAGTTCATCTAATGTCTTTTACTAAAACCCAGTGGGTCTAATAATTTTTTTATTATTTTTAATTTTTTATCGTGCAAACACACCAACAGTAGTACAATTCAAGCTGTCCCTTTCATGCTGAAACATAGTTCCCATTTTTAAAGAACAACACGAATAGGGACACCTACTACGCCCTAATTGGTGAGTTGGCACTACAATCATTCATGATTGTTCATTTTAGTAATCTTGGCCCGGAAAAACAACAAAAACACACGTCGTTTTGCTTGTTTTATTTTATTTCAGTCCGTGGCTCCGTTTTTAACGTCCTCTCGACTCTCGCACACGCGCACGTGAGCCCTCAACGTCGTGTTATTGGGCGCCGAAAGTCGGCCACTTTGCTGACCTGGCACCTCTCCCGATCTCGAGTCGCGTGGCCCCCACGTGTCCAGGTGGTCCCGCGATGGATCTGACGTCAGTACATTGGTAATGACGTCCGGATTTGAAAGCAGCACCAAATTGGGGTTCATAACCTCTTTGGAATCCGCCAGCTATCTGTATAACCACCACCGTGCGTTGCTTATCCCTCGTATTTCAAGGCGGCGGGGTAAATTTCTGTGCCCGAATTTCTCTTTTTTCTTGAAGCATTTTCTTCTCGTCGTCAGGGATCCGAAATCTATTTTATTGTTTAGAATAAGAAAAAAGAAGAAGAAGAAGATTGGATTTTCCTCTTTTGTTGAATCTTGAAACGTTCTGTTATGGCTAACCCTCAAAACCAAGATTCCGATAACAGTAGCCTGGAGCAAGGTTGCGGCGATGATTTCAGCGACTCATCGTCTGTTTGTAGCGGCGCTGAGGCCTCTGCCGTTGGATCTGGTGGTGTATCGCGAGAGAGAGGCGAGATTGGGCTAACGGAGAGATTGACGGACATTCTCGTGGGCCAAGGAGATGGAGATTTGCTGCTTCAGCGGAGTGATCGTGAGGACAGAGTTTTGCAGTGGCTGCAGGCGCTGGATATGCAGGTCATGGGGGCTTGTAGAGCCGATGAGAGATTGAAGCCGCTATTGAAGGCAAGCGCGTCAAGTGGCCTGGCCGAGGATCATCTCTTGGCGCATCTGAATCAGGTTTGTATTGGAATTTAAGTTTCTTGGATTGAGCGTAAGGATGAATTGTTATTAACCTGGTTGATGAGTTTTATTCTTTGTTCTTTATTTTTTGACCAACAGCACTTTGGGCCGTCAGAGGTGGGTATTCTGACTAGATGCTTTTGCATTCCTCTTGTTTCGATTCGTGTTGGCAAGATCAACAAGCAAGGAACTCTTTTCTGCCCTACTGCCACAAGGTATGTGGATTCACACGGATGCGAGCTCTTCTTTACTGTATATAGATGTCTTTTCTTGTTAGTAAATTATTATTGTTGTTGTCGTTGTATATAATGCAATGAAGATGGATAACTTGAAGAATTTGTTGTGACTTTTAGCTAGCATGTCTTCTTAGGAATTATGTCCTTTTTTTCCATTAAATGTGTGCATCTTTTGTTTGCTAAGTTTATTTGATGCTCGAATTTTTATTTCTTGCTATTCTGTTAATTTTTTTGTTGTTCCTTGGTGGATTAATCACTCCTTAAAATTTGTCTTTATCTTCATAATTGTTTTGTTTTTCTTTTCTGTTATTGGGAAACTTTACCAGTGTTGCATCATAAACTACAATAATAACAACAACAAAGCCTTAATCCCAAATTCGATGGAGGGATACATCATATAATTTGGGGATATGTCTATATTGTTTTCTTGTGCTAACAGTATTACATAATGATGCATCTAAAATACCTGTTCAAATAGCACAAAATATGCATTCTATCTTCAATTGACTTGTCTTGGAGTCTCCTAGAACCGTTCTCAATTGCCTCCTTTTGGTGAAGGCAGTGTTGTTATATTATATTTTAACCCTATGAATGGGGTATATGTCTTCTCAGATAGGTTATGAAGAGAAGGATGTTGTTACTATATCATTGTTCAGTATTCTCTTTGCTGTATTTCTGTAGTGAGTTTTTGGTAGAATAGACTTTTCCTCGGAGGATCTTCATTAGTATGAAATGCAGTTTAAAGAAAGTATTTCTGGAAAGTGCTGTATTCCTCAGTTGTTGATGAATGATGCAGATTGCAGGATTCAATGTTTTAGATTATTCATGGCGATAATGTTCATGCTTCCAAGTGAAAATATCTTTTGATTTGTAGGTAAAGTGGGCGTATTCTATTATGATCTCTGAATTATGAGGAAGTAAAGGTAGTTTCATCTCCTATGTTATATAATTATATAACTTGCTGCTGTTTTCTGAATTTATTATGGTAACAGCGGATAGGCTGATGTAGAAAATTGATTAAAAAGGTCTTGCTATAGTTTAGCTTGTAATGTGAAAACTCCTGATATAATTTGTGGGATGCATTTGGTGTGTAAATATTTTGGTTCCAGTAATGCACTTCTCAGTCATTTTATCATTCCATATGCATTGGTATCATTCTAGCCTCTTTATTCTGTGAGTTTTGATCATTTATTTGTTTGAAGCACTTTAATTGTTGGAATTTCCTTTTGTCATGTCATGGCTTTGTATGGAATCAAATGCTACAATCAGTCAGAACAACTAAGGAAAAGAATGTAACAAGATTAAATTCCTGTCCTAATTTACCTTAATCCCTAAATTAAGAACTTTGTGTGTCAGATTAACATTGAACTTATACGCTGGCAGTTGGGGTCTTGATTGTAGCGTCTGACACCAATATAGCCAATGACAATCACAGCTAGACTGAAGTAGACTGTCACAGGTTGGTAAGGCCCTGAAAAGTGGCTTTGGGCCATTTACCATTTAAAGCCTGTTAAACAGTGTAGTTTACTTATAGGTTTCTCTTGTAGAAAAATTGATTGTATATTTATATCTTGATCATCCATTTTTCAATTTGACCTGCATTGTTGTGGTTTTGGATGATCACTCTGAAGCGTGGGCTATTTTACTGTTTTTCTCTGTTTTCCACTTATCAATAGGATAGCTTGTGTTATCACGATTTGGGACTTTCACTCAGAAGTGTGGTTTAGTTTACTGTTTTGTTCTATTTGTTTCTTTCTTTCTGTTGTCTGTTTTTTTTTATTTGGATTAAGGCTTTACTTTTTAATCTTCAAAACAACTTTTTAACCTTTCCAAATTGTTGCAGGGGTCATTTGAATCTTATAATGTTGCCAACATCCGATCTGCGTCTCTCGTTTATTGGTGATGACAGTAGTTCTGAGAGACTATTTACACTAAGTAGCAAAGCACAGAATGCTACTGTTGCAGTCAATGAGATCCCAGCTGATATTTCTGGCCGATCTTTCTGCATAAAGATCTCAGATGACATAGTCTTTTACTTTTGGTGTGCAGAGAAATCAAAGCTTTTGGGAATTGAACTGCTTGCAAAGGTAATATCAGCTTCTGATTAGTAAAGACATGTACATGGCCATTAAACTGTTTCATGAGAAATTTATTGTTGAATTTGTTGGCTTTGGTTGTTGAGATAGCTCAAGGATTTTTGATTGGATATGGTTTCATTGGAAGAAAATGATGATCTCATTCTAATTTCCAATGTGCTAAATTGGAAGCCCTTATTTCCACTAATTGTCTCATCCTTTTCATCAAGCTCTTTATCTATCTGGGTGTATTTTTTTTTTTTTTTATAACTCAAATGCTATTGAAAGTTTGTGACTAATTATTTTTTCATTCATCATATTTTCCATGGTTTTCACTAATTGAAGTTTCTTTCTTAGATGAAAGATATTCTCAATAGGAAACCCTCTATTGCGGAACTAACTGGAATCAGCAAGACACGTCTTGACTGCTTTGCAACTCATCTTCGTGCCTATATTGTGGGAAGTAACACCCAAGAAAATGCTGCATACTTGTTTTTCTCTTCAATTGGAACTACTCATGACCCCTCTGATGGAACATCTATGTTAACAAAGTCCATACGTGCCAGACACATGGGCAGTGAGGCTGGAAAGGCAAATTCACCATATCAGGGAAGCCTCAGTCCAAGATCAAGCTCCTTTAAAGAAGGCCTGCCAAGAGGCCTGTCCTGTTTAAGAAATGCGAGTAGGGAAAAGCTAAGACGGCGCGGAGATATCCTTGTTTCAGCGGTTGACAGCCTAGTAGATGCAATGCCAGGTACCAAGGATGCATCTAGCTCCAGTCAGTCTGGAAGCGAGAGGCTTGAGGAAGTTATAAGCTGCTCTATGAAACTGTCAAGTCCTCTGGAATCTTCAGGGAAACTGGCTGCCCCACAAACCCTATGCCCAGCATCTCGAGTGCCTTCCATTAGTCCTCTTTTCTCCCCCTATTACTGTTGGTGCCCCCTAGGTGCATCAACTTTACAGTATTCTACAGCACCTCCACAACTGCCTTCCTCATCGGTTGAATCACCTTTGCTTCCCCCATTTTCTTCATTAATATCATCCACCAGGTCATCCGGCCTGTTAACTCCAATAACACCTCTCAGTTTGGCTGACATTCCCTCACTGGATTTTCCTGCTTTGTTTCCAGACCCTGTGCCTCAGTTGTCCAGGCCAATGTCTAAGCAGATCCCAACATTTACCCCTTTAATGTGTGATCCCATTGTTCACATTCCAGTTATTGATGTTTGCTCTTCAGGTCAGGGCTACCTGGTGAGTACTGGTCCTACTATTTCAAGCACCATTGCGCCATTGAACCCGAAACTTGTGAACCCATTGATTCCTCAAGCTGATTCTGTTGTGGACAAAGGTGCAAGAGAGACGTTACGGCTTCTGATTAGTGGTTCAAGCCAGGCCAATCCTCCATTCATTGATGTTTTACCTGCTGTTCTGAGGCACACTAATGACAACCAGACTATAGTTGCTGGAAGCAGGGGTCTATATACTGGATCCAGAGATGTAGATGCCATTGCAAGCAGCATTGCCACAATGAATTTGGCTTCATTGTCTGACGGTTCCTTAGCGGATGGTGATGTGGGTGTATGTTACAGCTCCGGCACTTCAGATGTTTTGCCAGATGTTTTGGAAAACAAACCTAGCGATGGATGACAAGGGTAATTCCTTGAATGTTTTGGGAAGAAAGGACCGATTGGCTCCATATCTCATTTGAATTTTGCCCCTTGGTAGGTCAGTTTATGTTCTGCAAAATGTAGATGTATGTCCGCGGCCTGGCATTCTGAACTGTAATTAGTGCAAGTCCTGTCATTCAGGTGGGCATTTGTTCATTTTTCGAAGTTGCTTCTTTTTTGATAGAATGAACTTTGTAATATGTTTGAGCCTGTCTAATGTATATGTATATGCGTATGTCAAGTATTGTTTGGGCGCTTGTGAATTTTGCTAACCGTAAATGCACTTAATCGTCTGCCATCTGTTGGATCTCGGAACAGTGACTTGGGAAGGGTTTTTTGGGGCATAGGTCTTGACTGGCAAAGGCCTTCGTCGTCTTCTCTTTCCAATCTTAGACAATAGAAAGTCAAAAAAATTCTCGCCCTCCTCCAGAGGCCCCAACCCAATCTTAAGACGCTATAAGCAAATAGAAAACACTCGTTGGACACAGAAATGATAAATTCGGACATAAGTAATAAAAGATACCGTATTCCATTGTATGTCTGTGTGTTGAATGTTCGTATGCTGACTTCTCTGCTCAATGTGTGACGATTAACAAGTAAATCTACTCGGAAAGATGCTATTAGTTATTGCAATGCTGAGCATAGGCTGGGCCATTCATCGGCACTATTTTTGTTTTGTGAATGTTCTCGGAGTACCAGATAAGCCCAATTCGGCAACAGATTATTATTAAACAATGTGTAATGACGCTTTTATTATTTGATGATGTTGGTCTGGGAAACCTGATCAAAATTGTAGTCACCCCAGCCAGAACAGGTCATGGACAATATAACTGTTAGCCGACGAGAGGATAATAATGATAGGTATGTAAAGATAGTACGATCATTTATATGTTAATGTATGCATCCATTTAGACATCAGAGGGGAGCAATCATGGCAGAATTTCCACCAAGTCCAATCCTCAACCAGCAAGCGGAGTGAACTTGACGCCGGCATCCGGTTGGAGAATGGAGAGTTTGGAAGTTTGCAACTAGTGCATAGAAAAGTAAGATCTTGGACTTGCTGGACGGACCCACAAATGGAACAAGCTTGGTCCCTCAGCCTCTAGTTGCTAAGTGCCATGCTGCATTCACGGGCCCACCCCACATTCTCGTTGTTCCGAGATCTGGGTATGTCAAAAAAGTGGTGTCCAGAAATTTGGTGGAAGATGAAGAAGATACCTCGGCATTATCAACTGATAGACAATAAGTATCTCCATGCTGCAATTGTAGAAGTTCAAATGTTGAGCAGTTTAGTTGTCCAGCTTCATCGTCCAATAAAATAAAAACTGCAGTTCCAGTTCCCTTTGAAACAATATGATCACCCGAAAACTGAAGTTCGAAATCCGTGGAGAGAAAAAAAAAAAAAAGCATTAATCAAGGATGGGAGCATTTTACTGTGGTCAAAATAACATTTGACTTGAACTTTGGAGTGAGTACTTTCACTAACTTTATTTAAATTTTCTGAACAACACACTCTATGTCTTGCACAGTAAGAAATTTTTGACTTTATTGATATCTATTTAGATTGATGAGAAGAGTGCAGAGACTTAATTCTCAATATACTAATGGAGTCTACTCAACCAACTGCTATGCAGACACGGGTAAAAAAAAAAACATTGATTTTCTAACTGCATTCAGAAATTAATTATATCAATATGACAAAATCCACTCTGCTTATTATATGGTGAATCAAGCAATCTTGACTTTAAGCTGCTGAACAATCGGCCATCACTCAGTCAAATTGGGGGGAAAAAAAAGAAAAAGAAGGTAAATTATTTGTATCTGGCTCAGTTTCTACATTAAACCAACAAATTCTTACCACCTTTCAATGCAAGCAGGATGATAATCTTCAACAAGAATCACCAAAAACTTGGTTCATTTCCAAGTTTGATATATAGAAATGAAATAATATAATGTTTTTGGAATGACCCACGCAACTTGTTTAAGAATTGGACAAATGACGTCTTTAAGAATGAGCCCAGGAAAATAGGTTGGATGGCTCTCTATCTCCTAAGCAAAAAATTGGTTAAATTCTATATTCCGAAGCGTTTTTTTTTTTTTATAAAAAAAACATTATCCACTAGTCAAACTACAAAAGAATGTGGAGAAGAACAACAGTTCCATAAAGCCAAAACAAAACGCCTCTAGCTCTTTTCGCTTTTATAAGTTTCATAATTAAGATATAGATATAGATTCAAAGGTTTTGACGCGTTCGGTATTGCTAGAGTAGCTTCGAATCTGCAAATTAAAGTGATTTTACTTTGTTTAGCTGAGATCGATGGGAGAAGATCAGAATAATAATAATAATAATAATAATAAAGTTAATAAAGCGGCGAGTAGGAGCAGCGGCAGCATGCCCGACGTCGTTTTAGACTGCGTGATGCCGTACATCCACGACCCACGCGACCGGGACGCTGCGTCGTTGGTTTGTCGCCGGTGGTACGAGCTGGAGGCGTTGACACGGAAGCACGTAACGATCGCTACGTGCTACGCGGCAAGGCCAGATCAGCTACGGCGTCGCTTCAGGAGCCTCGAATCCTTGAAGATAAAAGGGAAGCCCAGGGCCGCCATGTTCAATTTGATACAGGAGGATTGGGGAGGGTTTGCGGCGCCGTGGGTTGAAGAAATCGCCGAGTCGTTTAATTGCTTGAGGTCGCTCCACTTTCGGCGCATGATTGTGAAGGATTCGGACCTGGAGCTCCTCGCCGGATCTCGCGGCCGGGTTTTGAAGCACTTGAAGCTTGACAATTGCTCTGGCTTCTCTACCGATGGGCTTTTGCACGTGGGTCGCTCGTGCAGGTTCTGAAAATTGAAATTATGTTTCTTACTCCGTAGTAAAATGTTGGGTTTCGCTTTTTACGAATTTCTTGAAAATTGAAATCATGCTTCTAAGTTCATGAGAAAAATGTCGGGTGGTCTATGAATTTCTTGACTCATTTTTCAATTACTCTGTGGTCTGGTTCAAGATTACTTTTGGAAGCTATGACTGAATCGGGTGGTCTTGTTTGTGAAAAGCAGTGCATGCGCTCGTTATCTGAGGAGCGTACGTCTTGTATGTATTTGTTAAAGTTTAATATATAATCTGTATCCTGGACTCACCCGACAGTTTAAACTTTTAGATTGAATAGGTTATTGACATGGTATCAGGTCTAATTGTGAATTTCAATATGATTCATATCTTAGGTCTTATCCAGACAGTTCAAGCTTTAGGGTTGCTTTTTTATTTATTTATTTATTTAAGGATTATGAGCCATATCATACTGATTCCACTGCCTTTTCATTATTTGAAATGTGTCGCCAGACAGCTGAGAACATTATTTTTGGAAGAGAGTTCAATTTTAGAGAAAGATGGTGACTGGCTCCGGGAGCTCGCCATGAACAATAAGGTTCTTGAGACACTGAATTTTTACAGGACAGATCTTAACAAAATCAGATACGAAGACCTTGAGCTCATAGCTAAAAACTGTCACTCCTTGGTGTCTGTGAAAATTAGTGACTGTGAACTCTTGGACCTTGTCGGTTTCTTTCGCACTGCAGCTGCTTTAGAAGAATTTTGTGGGGCTTCCTTCAATGATCAACCAGACAAGTACTCGAGTGTGAAATTTCCAGAAACATTACATTGTTTGGGTTTAACCTACATGGGGAAGAATGAAATGCAAATAGTGTTCCCATTTGCTTCCCTGCTTAAGAAGTTGGATCTCCTATATGCATTTCTTGACATGGAGGACCATTGCCATTTAATTCAAAGGTGCCCCAACTTAGAAGTTCTTGAGGTACAATCTCATATTCAAATATATGTTTCTTTTATATTTTGTATGGTTTTGATTATGTATTGTTCAGTATGTAATTGGCATAGGGACAAGTGATTCTCGCTCTCTCAAGTTTATGTACACACAAACTTGTTTTCTTTGAGCAGGTTGGCAATTTATCAGTGTATAACGACTTGTATGCATGAAGCCACACTGATTGGAATTGCACCCCTAATTGTCTCAATATTTGTAGAAGGCATATTGGAAACACCTTAGTTATACTTTCCCTTTTTGGGCTTTGGCTTTTTTTTATTATGGCCTTGATGATTGGGGAAAAGTTAATTTTGTAGTTATTTTTGGTGTATGTGATTTGTGATTCAATCTTTTTTTTTATTTTTTTTAACTGGTTCTTGAATGACACTTTTTATTGTCATTGCCTGAATTTGAGGCTTCATCTGGGTCTTGATGTATTTAATTGCATGAAAATGAGAGAGGAGAATTTCACTGTAAAGTTTTGGAAATACAGGCAAACAGAAATACCTAAATCAAGTGGGAGTTTTGGGAAAATTAATTGATGTCTATAGTCTTATTTGCATGTTGAAATGTATTTCTTACATACATGTTTAAGAATATTGTGTTAAAGGTATTTTCTACTGGGCAGACTAGAGATGTTATTGGAGACAGAGTACTGGAAGTTCTCGCCAGGAGTTGTAAGCGACTGAAGAGGCTTAGAATTGAGCACGGTGCTGATGATGAACGAGGTGTCATTTCACATAGAGGAATAATCTCTTTGGCTCAGGGCTGCCTAGAACTTGAGTACTTGGCAGTTTATGTTTGTGATATCACTAATGAAGCTCTGGAATCTGTTGATACCTACTCAAAGAATCTTAATGATTTTCGTTTGGCCTTGATTGAGCGAAATGAGAGCATAACTGATCTGCCACTTGATAATGGAGTTCGAGCACTATTAAGGGGCTGTGAAAAGCTCCAAAGGTTTGCTCTGTGTCTCAGACAAGGAGGGTTGACTGATGTGGGTCTCAGTTATATTGGACAGTATAGCCGAAATGTTAGATGGATGCTTTTTTGTGATGTTGGGGAGTCCGACGACGGGCTCATAGAATTCTCTAAGGGATGTCCTAGCCTGAAAAAATTGGAGATAAGGGGCTCTTGCTTCAGTGAAAATGCATTGGCCAGAGCTGCAACACAGCTGCCTTCTCTAAGGTATCTATGGGTGCAAGGATATAGATGATCATCCCTAGGGAGTCTTGATCTAATAGCAATGGCTCGCCCATTTTGGAATATTGAGTTGGTCCCTTCTCGAAAGGTTGTCGTGGTTAATCAGGTTGGAGACAATGTTTTGGTTGAGCATCTGGGTCACATACTGGCTTATTTCTCCATTGCTGGGCCAAGGACAGATTTTCCACGTGCTGTTGTCCCGTTATATCCAATGAAGTTGAAGTCCGCATAGAACTGTATATGAAGTTGTGTTCCCGTTCTCTGTACTATCACACTAATCCTTTTCCATACGGTGGTTTCAGTTTTCATTTCTAGACGTTTTTCCGATTATAAGCTTTCTCCTTCTATAATTTGAAAGCCCTTCCACTGTTGGTGCCTTCCCTCATTCCCTTGTCCGGGTATTACACAGAAGTTAAACAGTCGATGCCATCTGCAGAGTCAATTCATGCCTTTGGAGGTGGCTGTGCAAGGCAAGTAGAGTCAGTTTTTCTTTTTTCAATTTCTTCTGTTTTTGGCATATTTGGAGTAGATGACGTTTTGAGTTGACAACAACATGTATTCCTCACAAAATCATTATTTGATGTGATAGTTTATGTTTCAGATTTATTGAGTTGCTGTAAGATCATGTACGGTATTTAAAATGTGTATGGGTGACACTGAATTGCTGCCATGGCAAGTCAATGGCGTATGTTCAACGAGCGGGTTTCTAACGTCTAATAGTACCCAAGTGACTCGATGATGATCAAGTTTGATTAAGACCCCAATTTAAGATTTTCAGCACTAAAAGCAATTCCAGTAGAGCACTAAGCAGAGGTTCGATCACACATGAGGGGCCTCTTTAAGCCCAATAATTATTCAGTTTATGAGAAGACGAAAACGTACACACATCTGGAAAGCCACAAAACTAAAAGGAGCCATCCAGATGAAACAGAGGTCAGGTCATTTACAACCCAAATCCATCAGAGGTCATCCAGATGAAGGCCGAATTTCCTGCGTTGATATTCGCATCTTGGGCTTTTGGAACCAAGTCTTCGTTTTCGGAGATTATGAATTCGAGTTATCACATCTAGCGACTATGTTATCCACTAGAGCAGCCCAATAAATTTTTGACATATAAGAAAAATAAAAATAAAAAAAAATACACGAATACTCTGAAAGCTAATTGGAAGAGACAGTGTTCAAATGTCACCTCTCTTCAATTGGGTGAGTTTTAATTCCAATATTTCTGTTTTTTTTTAAAACAAAAATCCTAAATTAAATATGACTAAGGAGTTGGTTCTTACGAGTTCCGCGTTTTGTAATCTGGTTGCCAAGCAATTACATCATATTGGATTGTGCCAGAATGTCACTTGTAGCTAACAATTTTTTCATCCACTCATGAAAGACATCTATTTATCCACAGATTAAGATCCTTTTTCTCCAAGGCTTTTGGGACTAAGATTTCATACTTCAATGAATGATTCATGCTCTGGAAAATTGACTTAACTTTGTGTAGTATGAATAATGTATACAAGCATGTGCAAATGAGTGTATCCATATTGGATGACTGTATTCGTTGATCAGATGATCGTAGTATAGGATGATTGTATTGTTTACGGTCATCCGAGTAACGACTTTTGTACTCATTTGCACGTGAGAATATGTTTAGCAAAATAATTATATGAAGATTTTTATTTTTACTTATCTAAAAATTAAAAATTAAGTCAAACTAATTCAATGTTAGATGCAAAAGAAAATAAAAAAAACTAAAGTTTAATTAAAATAAAAACAAGATGTGTGTTTAAAAATGATAAATTTATTATACTAAAAAAAAAATAAAAAAGAGTAAGTGTAACAAACATATGCATTATCAAGATTTTCCCGTAAATTAGGAGAACCGATTGGAAAAAAAAAACAAAAACTATTGGTTCATGTCACATGTCGTGTGTTATCCAGAAAAAAAAATATTAATAAATATATATATATATCGTTAAAAGAATTTAATAAATGTTTGAATGCCCTTAACATTACTCGTGGTGGTAAGTGGACCTATTTTTCTACTTTTTTAATGCAGAAGGTGCAATTTCGTTAACCGGAAAATTTTCATTCTTCTACCCATTTCACTGCTTCTTGTTTTTAGGTCAGAGTCCTTTAGAATGTAATGGATTAGCTGTGAATTCATGGACGTTTAATTTTCCAAAATTAATGAAAACCCACGAGCCTTAATTTCCACTAAAAATCTTGTTTCACCGAAAACAAGAGCTCATTTACCATCTCAAACTTCACAGGAGAATTCAGAATTTAAGCCTTAATCTAGGTTCGTCGAATTAAAAATTAAAATTCTGAACCAGACGGGCTTTCATTTACTGGAAGGTTATAACAACATAAAGGCATCCAATCATTAAATCTTGAATTTTTTGAGGAGTTATCCACTAAAGGCAGGAGATAATCTAATCACCATAGCAGTTTCATTTTCCATGGAACGTTGAAATTTCACTTTATTTGTTTTTTTTTTTTGGGGCAGACTTCCGTGGAAAAGAAGTCAATGATATTAATCAAGAGGAGGAGCACCAAAAGCCATTGATAAGCTTTGTCAAATCACATTTCTTGGCGTCCACTAATGGGTTGATGGCTGATATATGTGCAGGAACATTTCTAAACTATACATCCCTGGTATGGTGCTCTTTTACTCGCAGAGCAGCCTTGGCTTTATCAAGCACATTTTGTCTCGCTATTCTATTAATAAACCAACGTGGAAAGAAGTGGAATATTCTTTGCTTCTCAAATTTCCAAGGCACGGAAACAATGGTGACCGTCCACATGTAGGCCCACGTAGAACCCACAAAATCAAGAAACCCCATGGCTTTATTGGGGAAGCCATGGAATTGTTAACTGAAGGATTAAAATCCTCACATAGGTCAATCGGATAGATCTGAATAAAACCTGGCTTGTGCGTGGAACTTCGAGGGTTTTTGAAGAACGAGCGACCGACATATTTGTGTTGAGGTTTTTTTTCCCTGTTTTCTTTAAACACAACGCAGAAAAGGAGGAAAGGTGGCCAAAAAGATTGTGGAGCAACTTTGTTTGATTAAAATTGGAATAAAGTGACAAAAATGCTTTCCCATGCAACTTGCAGAAAGGCTGCAACTTTTTAGAGGTTATTATTGTAAATCCAATATCTTTGTCATTTTGCCGCAAGAGGATGTTAAAATTATATGAAACTATTCATTTTGATCATGCTGCTTTGGAGCTTTTAATTCCCATTGTTTGATTTAGAAGATGATGTACGTTGAGTGATGCATATGGGTGGGAACCGGGCATTCGGCTTATTACAATGGTTTTTAGAAACATTGATGGAATGTGCCACCAAATAATTACTGTTTCATGTTAAACTTGAACACAACTAGAATTATAGATGTGTGGGAATTGGACTGTGACCCACGACCGTAGGATCAGTCATGATTCTAGCTAGAACAAGAAGAGGAGCAATTCAGTTACGATTTGTCCTCTTCAAAACCGTAATTTGTAAAGGTCAAAAAACCGAATGATACCCAAATTGGAATACCCCATTCTTAATCTGTGGTTCTACACAAAAGACAAACAGAAAAGGACAAAATAATTATTTTTAAAAAAAAATTTTCACCAAAAAAAATAAAAAGAAAAAAAGCAAGAAGCTAAAAAAAAGTGGAAAATTGAAACGCGAAGCTGAAAACAAACCGTCTGACCGCACTTCGGTTAGAGTTCGACCGTGAAACCGAAACCAAAACCAAAACCAAATTATTTTAGTGATGTCTAAACCCAGAAGGGCAATGGAAAGAAAACGGGGGCGTTAAGAGAATCAGGAGGCATATGGTTTCTCTCGCTGTATTTCTCTTGACACGTGTTGGTTGCCGTTTGAAAACCCCCGCAATAACGATTATAAATTATCAATCACCCCATTTGTGAGGCCCCCCATTGAAAAGCTAGCCATTCGGTGACCGGGGAAGCTAAGTTGAGAAATAATATCAAAACGAGCTCTGTAGAAAAAGAAAAAAAGGAAAGAAAGAAAGAGAGAATAAGACACTTGTCCTGTTCATGTTTGTCCTTGGCATGTGCTAATTGTGGCCTTTCACATGGTTGAAGGTCGTGAGAGTTGGTAGAAATCACAAATAGACACGGAAGAAACAATGATTGATTATAATAGTTCATTTTCTATCACAATTAATAATTATTATGTCTCGATATTCATTTTCATTTTGTATTCAAATTTAATGTCTTTATAACTTTTTCTTCTTTTCTATGTGCTGGAAAAACGGGTAAGTGATATGATTTTTGACCCTTCTTGTTGAGGATTAGAAGAGAGTTTGAGAGAGGAAAGAGTCTTTTTGTGTGAGCGTATCATATCGACTCCATCCAAATCCATGACATATTTTTTACATTTTTTAAGTGAATTCCATTCTTTTGCTTTTTGGCACTCATGGTTGGATCTTATTTTCTTTATTCTTTTCACTTCTGGTGCCGTTGGATGTTTAAGCAGAAGTAAGACTGGAAATTGGAATAAAACTCTGGGATTTTCTTTTGTGTAATTACTGATAACGGATCAAGGATTGAAACACGCTCACTATGTAGAAAATATCCTCAATTTAGGGTCTAACAATGCCCTTAAAAAGATCTTATTGCTGGGATGCAGAGAGTACACGTTTTTCTCTCCTCCATCTTATTCTTCTTCTTTGAACCATTGTTGGGTTAAACGTACTACACTGTACAAAGTAACTTTATAGACGATACAATTGCATCCTTGTTAACTAACGTCAGCATTTTCCCAATACCATTTTTGATCAAGTTGTCGCTCAATGCGAGTTCATAACTTACACACAAAAATGGCATCTTGCACGTTTAAGAAACCAAAACCCAAATCTGCAAAGTTTAGAACATTAAGAAAAATAGAACATGCCATAAAAATAACGATATAATGACAATCTTGCAATTTGACACATACTTTCGAAACAGAACAGGAATCTTTGAGGAACAACAATCGGACAAGGGTCAAAATATCACATTCCTACAAGGTCAAGGAAAAATAGTCAATATATATGTCCAATTCTGCTTAAATTGAAAGCTAGATTCTCTCTCTCTCTCTCTGTTTTTTTTTTTTTTGTTTTTTTTAGTACAAAAGCTAGATTCTGTATTGCCCATGAACGACTACATGGGACCATGGTTACTAATATATTTCATGGGCTGTCAAGTAAACAGTAGGAATCACAAAAATACATGGTGATTCCAGAGACTTGGAAAAGAAGTTACTGTGCTGATCAAACAGTCTTTGCCACCATAGACAATTGGGTTGGCGGATAGAGAAATATCAAAGAAAAAAGACAAATAAATGGATTGGTTCAAGAAAAGATAATCACAAAATGTAAATCGCATTGGCAATCTTACATACATGGATCTTTTCATATTCTGCAACCGATTGAAGCATGCGATGCTCCAACTAAGTGGAATGCTAACTCAGCTGCGACTAAGTGATAGTGATCAAGCTTTTGGTCCACTTGGCTATATAATTAGATGCACGAAAGCTACAGAATAGTCTCAAAGTGTCCTATATGCAAAAAGTTAAGCAATTGGATTCCATAGAACCTCAAAAAAAGAGTGCCGACCGACTCAGCTATAGCTTGGCCACGTCACTCCATGAGGTGGCCGATGGCTTTGTCTCGTGTTTCCTGTTGTTAAAGCATTACCTGCTTTTGGATCTCGGTTTTGAAAACTGCACCAATTTCTTTTTCACTTTTTAACTAGTTAATTTACTGATTATTGTTAATGCTTTCGAATTCAGCACGGCACAACTGTATCTCTGCAATATGCTTAGAGCTACGACTTGAGACTGTGATAGTGACCGAGATTTATGGTATAATTTTTCAGCATGGAGGATAAAGACGAGTCTTAATGAAATGATAGAAGTATAACTTTGTTTTGTAAAATGTAAGATAAAATTAAGTACATATAACTCTTCCTCGAGACCTTGCAATGCCTTATTTTTCAGCATCAAAGATATTTTGCACTGAAGTGGGATTTTTTTTTTTTTTTGGTCCCCTTGTAAAACTTCAAAATAAAAATTCTTGATGCGAGTTTCTTTGAAACCAAGTCTTCTGGGAATTTTGATTCACAAATCCCACTTCTTTGAGCACTAGAACTAAACTCTATTTTGGGAGTCCTAAATCACTTTTTTTTTTTGCCAACTATGCATTGATGGATAATTGAGACGATGTTTGATTTAATAACAGCAAACTATCACAATTGAAGAATACCACAAAAGCATTGGCATTCAGATTCTATTTGCACATCATCAGATAAAGCACTTGCTCCATCCATGAAACAAGGGGAGTCTACTTATACATTGACTTGATGTCACTTGAATGGCATTTGGGAAACTAAGTTACGGGTACTGATACAGGCTCCTCCACGATGATTGAGCGCCACCATACAAGTTTTGACCCAGAGTTGAAGCAATTTCATGGGGAGATGACATAAAAAAGTTGCCGTATTTATTGGAATCGAAGACCATGATTGATCCATCCTTCCAATGGCTCCAGTCAATTGGGACTTTTTGCATCCCGCCAATGGGCTTTTGCTGAGAGAAAAGCTCATTAGACTGATCTATCAAGCGAGGCTTGCTGTCATCAGACCCAGCAGTTTCTGCAAGATTGACGGTTGTGATGTCATGGATGCTTGGTCTTCTCTTATCTTTCACTCCCGAAAGCTGCTGCCGTATGAAATACTTCTGTGCATGGCTTGCCACTTGAGTTGGAGTCTTGGAAACGACAAAATTCCTGGAGATACTCCTCCAATCACCCTTTCCATGCTTTAGAAGCCCCAGTAGGAATCGCCTGTAGTTTTTTTTTTTTGTTTAAATCACCAAAGTTGCCCACAACAAGATCAGGAATACATTAAAAATAGAAAAAGTGAGAGAAATTGACCTGTGTTCATCTTCAGTCCAAGGCACACCTTTCTTTCTCCCTTGATCGCTGCTCTTCGCTGTGAAAGGCCTCTTTCTATAAGCATTGAAGCCACTATCATCGACTAGGTCCAACGCGAAAGATGAGCTGAGATAGCCCGGAACAGGGACCCTCCCTGCCTCTATGTTACTGACATCCTCTTCCAATTCCCTATACTGCTTGATTACATCAAAAACTGTCTTTCCAGGTATCATAGCTGCCACTTTTGGCCATCTTTCAGGGTCGTGCTCGCCATATATTGCCAAAGCGCTTTCAAATGCTTTGTTCTCTTCTCTTGTCCACTCCTTGCTCTGGGCAATCCAATCCGAATTCGACTGGTAGAAAGATGGACACAGAGTTTCCATGCCGGTCGATCGGGTGCCTGCCTATGCGCACTTACAAGTTCATGCCTTGAGTAATCAGCAGAAAGCAGGGGAGTCAGGGGGTGCAGGGGGAGAGAGACCCGAGAAAACAAGAGAGAGTTTGCGCAGAGAGTGGGATTGTCTCGTAATCTTTATGGCATTTAACGCAGAATCATATGCAGGAAATCAAGAATCTCCTTTTCCCTAACCGCGTAAACAGAAGAATTTTTACCTTCAAAGAATCAAAGAGAATCCTGAAAAGACGAGGCAAATCAAATCCTCTCGCCCCCGAGGGTTTTGAGGAAGAGAAGTTCAGAAAATCGAGAATAAATGAATGTCAAAAGTGGTCTATATTGGCACACAAGGTGGACGAAAAAACCGCGGGCATGCAAATAAAACTCGGTTGTGAATTCACAGAGAATATAAAAGAAGTTGAGAAAAAGATGGCGATCAACTGGGAAAAGAAAGATGCCGGGGAATCAGTAGGACTAGAAAACAGCGGGAAAATATTCTTCGTTTTGGCTTGTATTCTATGGAAAGAAAAGAAAGAGAAGAAATGGGAAGGAGGGCAGTTTATGATGGGGTACTAAAAAGTAGATCATAATAATAGAAGGGTGATGCTATTTGAGTTGGGCAACTATCACAGGCCCAATAATAAATAAATAAATAAATAACCAAAAACAAAAAGAGGAAGAGAAGCCAATACGATGTTTTCAGTGTTCCAAGCTTTCGAGAGACTTCAACAAAAGATGGGAGGCTTCCGGTCCAGCTGTCTGATGTATTAGTTGTGACATACTGACACCTGTAACTAAGTGAACTTGGATCCCTTCTATCGTAAGGGAGGAATTAAAAAAAAAAAAAACCCCATTTTAATCCGATTACAGACTAAGAGTACAGACATGAGAATTAGCTCAGCCAATCGAGATTGACATTAATTTCCAATGAAATTATTCCGTAATTTTAGCATATTTTTATTAAAATATTTTAGTGATTTTGTTCTAGTTTTTTAATCCTGACAAGATTTTTAAAAAACAAATGTTATATTGAATATGGATAAGCAAAGCCACATTCATATGACTGCGCCTGTAGCTCAGTGGATAGAGCGTCTGTTTCCTAAGCAGAAAGTCGTAGGTTCGACCCCTACCTGGCGCGTTTTTCTAAATTTTGCTTCAATGTAACGCATTTTTTTATAATTAATTTATTTAAACAATTCCATGTGAATGAATGGTGGAGTTAAATGCCAGCCATTAGCCGATAGAGTCTAATACCAACCATGTTCTCCACAGTAGACGCTGGATTGCTGGTATGTTAGCAAGGCATTGGCGGGTTAGTGGAAAAAATCCCACTCATGTCGTAGTAACGTGCTTGAAGTAGAGCAATGTTAGACATTGCAGAGCTATTATTATTAATATCCCACTACCTTGCTGCCATTTAACACATGTTGCACAAGTGCTAATGCCGACCCCACTTGTGAATATTTGGGAATGGTCTATTTTTAATGGGACTTGAGCTGGGTAATCCTTTGAATCAAGGCTTTTGAGTTTTCTGCAAAACTTATATCGCTGGGATTGCGTTACGGCAGGAGTACAATTCATGAAACAATAAAAGGGTTATATTTTGTTGTGGAGCCTGAAAAAATGGACTTTTTTAAGAGAGAGAAAAATAAGTCCACCTTAGATTTCCACTTTAACAGGACTAATTTCCCGCTCATTAATTTTTACAATTTTATGTATAGTTGAATGGTGGAAAGCCGATGTTGAAGCTGTGATCAGCCACTCGTCACAAACTGGTCTCCCGTCGCGCATACCATAAATTGGCCATCCAGGACCAGTCCCTAGTGGCACTTCTCAGGCTACTAATTGGCATACTAATTCACCATGTCCATTTAATTAAAACGACGTGATTTGATTAACGAGTGCTGCTCTTCTTCCAGCAGGTTTCACTTTTGGGGTTGAAAGTGGATGCATCTTACTCTTGAGATCGAAATGATTAGAAAGTACATGGGACTCCCTCAAATGGAAAACAACATATGGCATGGGGAAATAGTCCTGTATTTGATCTAAGTCAATAGTCTCTCACGGCAGAGCAACTTTAAGTAACTGAAGTTCCAAAATGAGGAGCTTCACCAGAACCCAAGAAAAAACTTATGGTCATTCTAACTTCAATAGTGATTCTTTTTAGATTCCATTAAAATCCAGTCTATGTACCCCGTAGATTAAGAGCAGCAATCACTTTAAAAGGAAAGATTAATAATCCTTCCTATGTTTATCTCAAAGTCAAGCTTCCCAAGCAAATGATATGCAGTATTCTGGTGGGCAAACCAGTGTACAAGATAGCTTACATTTCATTCAAAGGGAGCACAAAAGAAAGGCATTAATTGCTAGAACCGGTATTTAAGAAGCAGCCCCAACAGGCACACCTCCTGTCTTGAGCCTTGATTTCCCATATAGTGTTTCCTCGAACCGGATAATCTCATCCTTGGATCCATAAGCAACTTGAGTTCTTTCGTCAAGAATTTTTATCTCCTTGTCTAAAACAGATTGATAGCCATCGCTGCTATAACCTCCAGCTTTCTCAACCAAGAACCCCAAAGGAGCTACCTCAAATAACAATCTGAGCTTTGCTTTTGAAGATGGCGAAATTACATTTGTGAAGACACCCTTCTCTTTTACAATGATCTACAGAATAGAATAGGTTATATCCACTTAGACACCTCATTCGCAAACTGCTTTCACTAGTGAATATGGAAATCATAATAGAAGCAGTTACCTGATTCACGTCTGGCACCATTCCTCCTGTGTATCTCAAGGTGTATTTCTCCCTTAGATAATAGTTAATCAACTGTTTGGATGACAAGCAGAGAAATTATAAGAGACACAGTGATTGTGGTTTGCAAATGTAGACAATAGCAGCACAGATCTCGTATGTAGTGGGGAAAACTGACCTTGTCATAGTCAGGATTGTCAGATGTGGCCCTCAAATTTCCAGGGGAGAATAATTTTCCTTCTCCGATCTCGTATGTATCTTTGACATGTTGCCATTTTCCTGTGTAAAACCACACACACTTTAATTTTGCACAAGACGAATACATAGACTATTGCAAGAGCAGCTCTGATGAATCTAGGTTACTCTTTGCTTCTTAGGGCAGAGGAAGGTATAAGAGGATAGCAAGGTTTTAGCCTCACGGGATAGGATATCAAGCTGAACTAAGCATAGTGAAGTTGAAACCTTCATCAAGAAGAAGGAACTCATGGGTGCCGGGTGCATCCTTAAGAGCAAGAACATAGGTAGTTCGAGGACCGTAAATGCCCATGGCAGCAGCCACTTGATCTCTTCCCCTTACCCCTGTTAACTTATCTCCTGGCCACACTCCAAAGATGGTGCCAACAGAAAAATTTGTGTCTACAATACTGGACCCGTCTAGTGGATCAAAAGCTACGCTGAATCCGTCTGCTCACATGCAAATAACCACATAAGCGTAACTCATTTCTTAAATGTAGAAGTTACTTATAATTTTTTCCTTTTTTTTTTCTTTTTTTTTTTGCTGACTTAAAATGGATAGTCAAATTAGTTGCAAACACGCACACCTTCTACTGGGCCTCCCATATCTTGCAGTTCAGGGACTTCTTCAGAGCAAGCGTACTTGCAGAAGTGGGAGTATTCCAAGGCCTACATGTCAAAACCTGAAATTAGACTTTCTTGCACAAAGTTTCAATGCTAGATTGCTTTTGATTAGTTAGAACTTGGTTTATGTGGAAAAGCTAAGAATTTAAATCTACTAGCAATTCGTTCATCAAATTTGGTAAAACATTGTAGATCATATGTTAATCTAACCTCGAAAAGAAGCTTGTTGGCAACCATATCCACAGCAAGTTGCTCATCTCCAAAGGAGTTCACGCATTGCGTTCCTCCACAAGATGCAGTCCTGACTTTGAAGGCAATGGTTCTTATTGCCTCTCCCATGCAAATCAACAACCTAATGAGTCCTTTATCTGGGGTTGCCTTTGTAAGGAATTCTTCCTACAATCACAAAAATCATTATAGTTATCCATGTCTACCTACTCTACGAGACAAAGGAACATGGCCTTTTTGTAACTCACCAGGCTGTCACCAATCTCACTTCTGGTGACAAGGGAAGAATTTTTCGCCCTTTTAAGTGTTAGTGATGATCTCGGTGCCCACCGCAATGATTCCCCGAATAGAGAGCTTGATTTCAGACACTGTCAAGATTTGACTTCCTTTTCACAACTCATATTTGTCCAACCATATGAATGTGCAGTAAAACATTCATGTCGAAAACTCCTTTCTAAATATGCCATTCTGATTATGAAGTATCAACTATCCTTGAAAGCTGGACATGCCTGTGAGATACGAGGATAATGCTATTCTAATTTCTAACGAACAAAGTTTACAGAGAAGACATATAAACATAGAATCATATCATGTTAAGTACATTGTTAGGTGTCATCTGCGTTTGCAAGATTTGTTTGTATTTAAACTATGTTCCTAGATCCAAGTAATACGTACCCTGGAGTTGAAGGAGGGAGAGATGGATGATGGGGAGACTAGCGCTTTTGAATGCTGAGAAGAAACACCAGGCAAGAAGGCCCCTCGGGCGCAGCAGGCTATGCCAGTCTCCATGCAAACTATAAATCAGGTTTCCAAGGAAAAAAAATAAAAAGGGAAGCAACAGCTTCGCCTTCCCGGAAGACTGGCTCTTGAAAATGGTAACTGGAATGGTTCCAGCTTACTCAGGTCCTTGGGGCATGGAAACATGGCGCAGGGTGGGATGGTAGATAAGCAGTTAACTGGGTAATGCCACGTGGAAGGTGTTGAGTAGATAGGACGATCAAGTGGCATTTGGATGAGGTTCATTACCATCATTCAAATACTTGTGGCTCTGGTCCGATTTGAAGGATATGATGGCCAACCTCGTTTTCTGTTGGCTTGCCGTTTAACCGCCTACGGCCTGCATTACGCATATGTATCTCGTTACTTGTTAGCATCAAATAGTAGTACCGTGACCCCCATGCTCTATCGAGTACCGGGCCATTGTACATTCGTCCTGTACTTCTCTATGCTACCCATAATGCAGCCCTTTGAACGATTGTTCTCAAGGACGAAATACAAATCTGAATCCTTCTGAAAAACGGTACGACCTTGATTCACAGTAACGTTTTATAGTAAGTCTGTTAGCAACGCTGGCTATTTAGAACAGGGGGTTTTCTCGAAAGAATACATGAAATCAACAACCGAAAAGGAAAAAAAAAAAAAGAAAAAAGGCACCGGGCAAACAATAAAATAACCATCAATTCCGAAACTTGTCATAAGATTATTATGATAACTATAGATCACAAAATTGTAACCCCCAGCACCTAGAGTATGTTAGTGTATGAAAACTTATCATCTTCAACCCCAACTAGTGCATCGTTCTACTTCTATCGGTCTATAGAGCTCTCACCCCATTTACCAAATTCATAGTGACATCTACAGACTTTGCCAATTCAATGGCCGCTCCGACGTAAGTATGGGGTGTCAACTTCAAAAGATTGGCTTTTGCTTCTTCAGGTAATTCCAAGCTTCCAATGAAATCTGTTATACTTTCTTTGGAAACAGCTCTTCCTCTAGTTAGCTCTTTCAGCTTCTCATAAGGCTCTGGAACACCATATCGGCGCATCACCTGTAGATTAATTACAAGCAGTTGAGTTAGAACAAAATGTGAATAACTAGAGCTCTAGATGACCAAAAAAACAAAATACACCAAACTGAACAATCAATCTGCAAACAATGTCTAAATCACAAAAGGCAAAAGAAGCATCGAAAGATAATGAAAAGAAAGGTACTTACGGTTTGTATTGGTTCAGCAAGCACCTCCCATGATTGGTTCAAGTCTTCACTCAAGCAAATTTCATTCACCTAATAAAATACAATGAAATACATGAAGCAGGAACATATTGCTGCAAATTGTCTAACTATAGGAATTCGGAGCAACCATGTGAAATCCCCACACAATACAGTAGAAATGAGTTCAAATGAATCACCAAAACAACTGCATTTTAGGCATCCTGGGACACAAGGTGCACTGCATTTTATACCTGAAGCTTTGATATTCCCTGTAATGCACTTTTATATGCTAGAAGGGAATGTCCCAAGCCTTCTCCCATGTTCCTCAGAACAGTTGAATCAGTCAAGTCACGCTGGAAATAGAATACAAGGAAATCAAAATTCAAACCATTGTTGCCAAGACAGAAATATTGCCTATTTTTACATGATGATCCAAACAATATATTCATGAAATCAGAGCAGCTCTGAAAAAATATTAAATATGTCTGACCTGCCAACGTGAAATAGGCAACTTCTCGCTGAGATGAGACAAGCTTCCATTAGCTTTACCGAGATTGCCTTCACTATTTTCAAAATCAATAGGATTTACCTTGTGAGGCATAGTTGAAGACCCAATCTCACCAGCTTTAGTTATCTGGATTATATTCTTAAAAATATTAATATCATTTCTACCATGTGGTAAAAACTTACGCTATCAATCCAAAACCAAATTCTCACCTGCTTAAAGTAAGCTAAGGATATATAGCCCCATATATCTCTATCAAAGTCGATCAATATGGTGTTAAATACCATAACTGCATGAAAAAGTCTAGCCATATAATCATGCGGCTCAATCTACAAAACATAAATAGATCGTAGTCAGAATTATAACCACATGCATCGTATTACAATAACTATAACAAAGTCTTAATCCCACATTTAATAGGAGTTTGCCACATGAATCTTTTTACATTATTTAGTTATAATTATGAACTAAATTTGGTGTAAAATGTAGGTCTTCTAAATTTTTTCTAACTAAGAATTCTCATGTCAACTTAAGTTGTCCTCTTGCTCTCCTCTTGTCATTTACCCAGATTTGGTCGCTTCCCAATTGGAGTATTTCTAGGTCTACGTTGGATATGTCCAACAAAAATGTCAGTCTGTACACTTATCTTCAATCAATGCTACGCCTACTTCAACTGCACTGATCCATAAAAATGGAGGAACCCTTGCATATTTTTTGACACGCCCAGGAATTAACATGACTAGTTTTACTTCGAAATACCATGTAATAAAGGGATTTAACTAGTTGCCAACTTATTAAAACCCTTGTTGCTTTGAGCCAACTTGGGATCTACAATGACAGACCACAAGTTTAGTTGGATCCAACATAGGTTGTTTTTCACATGCCACATGCACTACATTACAACATGAAAAAATTCTAACGGTAATTAGTAACCAAAGAAAAATACCTGAGTAACATAGGGATTAAAACCCAATCCAAGAGATTCAACAAATTCTTTAGCAATTTGAGGCCAATTGACATTTGGATATGCAACAAGATGTGCATTGTAGTTGCCAACTGCACCAGCAAACTTTCCCTTTATCTTAACTTGAGAGATTTCTTGTCTTTGTTCGCTCAACCTAGCAGCAAAAACTGCCATTTCCTTTCCCAAAGTTGTAGGTGAAGCTGGCTACAGATTGACAAAGAATAATCAAATTCTCAATTCATGAATTTACAAGTCATAAACCACAATAGAACATACCACATGACATACTAAACAAGCTAACTTTGCAAGAAAAGGCAACACTGATAGTTTACCAAGTCATCCAAGATGGACCAGACCCAATCTTGTGAGTCACCATTATGCAGAAGATAGGTCTTTTACCTGTCCATGAGTGCGAGAAAGCATGGAAATTGCCGCATTATCTTGAGCCAAGGTGCATATGGATGTGATCAGTTCGTCCATTGCAGGAAATATCACAGTGCACATTGCTTCTTTCAACATTAATGCATGGGCAAGATTGTTGATGTCCTCAGAGGTGCAAGCAAAGTGAAAAAATTCGAGCACCTGCATCACGTGAATGGCATAGAGAGATATAATTATGAAATTGGAAAAAGAAAAATTCAGCAACAAAATAAGTGAGCGTGAACCATGACTCCCAGTAAGGCAGTAACCTTGGCAATCTCAGCATGAGATTGACATTTCTCTTTCAGGAAGTACTCCACCGCTTTGACATCATGGTTCGTCACTCTCTCAATGCTTTTAACTTCCAAGGCATCTTCCACGCCAAACCCATCAATCAATTCTTGCAAAAAACACTGAGCTTCTTGACTAAAACTGGGTACCTCAGTGACTTCTGGAATTTGTGAAAGCTTCAACAACCATTTAACCTTAAAGATAGTGCCTAAATTAGAGCAAACCCAGAAGGAACTTAGGTTTGTGGAATTGAAAGCAATCAAAGCTTCAATGTTTGCTGCCGGTGAATACCTCGACGAGGATCCGGTAGTAAATTAGGCCATATTCGCTCACGAAGGGCGACAATTCCTTCACTTTACTCCAATAACGGCCATCCAAAGGCGACAGAGCCGTTAAATTGGAAAGCTCCAGATCACGAGCGCCGCCGCCGCCACCACCTCCAGCCATCTTCTTTTGCCGACCAGAACAATCAAAGAAAATTCTTTAAATTAATAATCTCAATCTTTTCCAAAACCTACATCACGACGAGCAACCATCGAATTTTTAGGAAGAAATTACAAAAAAAAAAAAAAAAAACAAAACCTTCTTAGGAGCGGAAAGTGAGGCTGCGTCCTTGAGAGTGGATTGGCAAGAGCAATCCCGCCGGCGAGAAACTGCCGATTTGAGGGAAAGGGCATGAGGAGGAATAGTAAATAAACCTGCTTTTTGAAGTCTTGGGGTTGTTATGAGACCTTTCAAGAACTGGCTGCCATTCAAAACCCCAGAACCTGAAGAAGCTGCAAACTCCATTTGGCTAATACACAGAGCATACACAGTATTGTCGTACAACAGCACTTTGTCGCCGCGATAAATATGCATTTCGACTCCTGTTTATATATTTTGATTGGGCTGGAGTTGGTTTATAAAACTTTGTTCAATACGAAGCAGCAGGCCCAGACTTGTTGGCCCAGTTCAGATAATGTAAGAATGGAGACAGAAAATGGATAATTAGGCGAAGTACGAGGGAAGTTTCCTCGTGAAAAAGACAGAACATAATGGCAATCTGCTTATTTGATTGTTCAACTGTTTCTCTCCATCAGTTGATGATCACGAAGAATAGGTACATGATTTTTTATGCTTGAGGATTGCTAGGATTGCTTTTGTATGTTTACTGGTTGATTGTTGCGATTTGTCTTGTATTTCTGTTGAGAAATTTGATCGCGCTTTTGTCGTTTTTGTGAGCTAGTTTATTCGATGCGAATCTTGAACGAGTGATGGGTTTCAAGGGGTTCAAAGGGGACAAAGTCACATTGTATAGTGATTCCTTGTCGAAGTATAGTTGAATAGAAGTGCAATTGGTAATTTACTCCATTTTTTGTAAATAATTGAATGAATGTTACAAAGTAAAGGAAGAAGCTGAGACATGGACCGCCGGCAGCGGTTGCAATAGTTTTAAAGTTGTTTGTCTCAGGTTTTTATGATAGGTGACATGGTCAAATCAATGTTTGTTTTTTCAGGCAACCCTTTTGTTATATGTGAAGGGAGCTGGGATTTGGATTAGTAATTGCTGGCTGAATAACAATAATGTCAGCTTATGGCCATCAACTGGAGCGAGAGTTCTCTGCTCGAAGTCTTCCGAGTAGAGGAGGTTCTGGTGAGGATCACCACCTTTCTTTTTGGCTTTTAATTTTGAGTAGTATTTGTGTTTTCTGGTTGTGGGCATGCCTATACACAGACCTGTTGTGTAATCATGGGTGATAAATTTGTTTTTGGTTATGGATGCATTTGGCTAAGTATCCTGGTCCTTTTTTTTTTTTTTTTCGAAAAAAGAAACTCAGTGAACAGTATGACCAAGCTGCCCTGTTAATGGGTAATACACTTGAAGTAGCATGCAAAAGAAACCATCATTATGCAAATTCTTATTGATGGACATTTAATATTGTGCAACCTAGGGCTAGAGATAAATGCTGTTTGCTTGGACTTTTTTGGAAAACTAAGTTCGCATCTTTCTTTGGTACAGAGATGGGCAGCCATTATGTGGTAGAGTCAGGGTTCTACATGACATCTTTTGCTGCCACAATCTTTATTGCTGGCCTCGTAACTGTTGGAGTTCTATTGATCTCCTTGCTGATTGCATTAACAGTAATGCTGCAAAACTGTGAGAGTAGGGGTAAAGGAGTTGTTGGAATCCATAAAAAGATTGATGACTATGATTACTGCAGGACTTTTATGCTGCATGCTGAGATGAACGGCTTGGGATTAGATACCATCCCTCCAATTTGCAAGATTCTTGCTAATCAGCACATCACAGAAGGTCGATATGAGAGAGATTTGAGCATTAGTTTGTGGGCGGCAGAGAGATACTTCGACAGCATGGTGCCATTAGGTGATAGCCTAGATGTGGTACTGATGGACATTGATGGCATTTTTCCGTTTAATTCCAACCACACATGTCTCTTTATACACCGGTAATCCCTCATAATCTTGCCCATTCTGTTTGCCTTAATACTTCTTAGGATCTGATCCCAAATCTATCATACATATTAGATCCAGACTTTGTTGGTGGTTCCTTAGCTTGTAAAAGAAGTCGGTTCTCCAAGAATCCCCTGTTCAAGTTAGCACATGGTTTTCTTGAGGCAAGCATTTTCTTTCAAATAGCATTGTTGAACAAATAGGAATTTAGTGACTTTACCAGCCTATGCTTTTCCTGTCAGGATTTATTCCTGTGAATTTTACAAGTATTGATTTTAGAGCCTGTGATATCATCTTTGAAGGTGGAAAACACTGAAATTTTAAGCTATCAACCTTCTTCAATTATATTTCAGCTTCGTTGTTGCATCATGGATTGTTGGGGAAGTTTGTGTGCTTTAAATTCTTTCTTCACGTCTACATTTCCAACATTTTTCTTTTTCATTTTTGTGGTTAGAGAATTCAGTTACCATATTTCAGGTATTATGTTTTGACATTTTGTAGTCTTGGTTTATTGTGGTATTGGTCTTATTTATTTGCTGATCACATATAGGTTAACATCCATACAGTTTTAAATACAGATTCTATGAAGATGGCTGTAGTGGTTGTCTTAAAGATGTAATATATTTGAGGCAAATGCTTTATGTAAAATTACTCACAAAACTTCAAGCCAGTGGGTGGTCTTCAATTTTGATATCAAGAAAGCCAGAGAAACAACAGAATGCCACTACAGAGCACCTCATATTTGCAGGATTCAGAGATTGGTCCTCTCTGATAATGAGGTATTGTTGTTATGTTGGATTTTCTGGATTCAATTTAAGTATGGGGCTTTTTCCTATGTTTTGTTCTCTAAATCCAATTAATCGATTATGCAATCACCAGCCATTTGAAAGATGATGGTTTGATATGCTGAAGGCCTTTTGTTTGTAGCCTTTTCCTTGCAATAGTTTAGTGAAGACATTGAACAAGTCACTTGCTGGGGATTTATGTCAGAGATGGTGGATTCTAAAAAATAAGTGATTGATTACCATGGAACTTAAGGCTTACAAGGGTAGGGACTGCATGCATCAGCCATGGTCATTTAGCACTCGTTCAGGGTAGTAAATTCCCTTGTCCAGAACTTGTAGCTAGAATAGTTTTGCAACATTTTTAGTGATGATTGATTTCCTGGTTTGCATGGCTGATGATTCAAAATCCATGATAAGCATATACTTTCTTTTTGTAATAACTTTTCCAGTGTAATCTTTTTTCACTCCAGGCTAATGTCCTCTGCATGAAGAAAATGCATACTTGGTTGGACGGCTGCATAACATTGCATTTTATGCAGTCTGTGTTCTTGGTTAGTAGTTCTATTCAAGCTACTCCTGATATCTGGTTATTACCTCTTGTAGATCTGAAGATGAAATGGAAATTGATAGCCGGGAATACCTTTGGAGGCGAAAGGCAATTCTGCAGAAAGAGGGTTTCCGTATCTCAGGTGTAATTAGCAGCCAGATGGATGCTTTAACAGGCCCATTTTTAGGAGAGCGCATTTTTAAGCTTCCAAACCCATATTACTATTTTTAGAATCATGAAGAGAGCACACATATGCCAGAATAGATCATGGTTTGTTGAGTACGTGTTTTATAATCTCTTACTGTAAATTCAACCCCCTGTATCAAAATTACAGCGGTGCTCTAATGTATATAATAAGTTTTATTATCAATGATTATCCCCGAATTTCTTTTAAATATCTTAATATCAATTAGTTGAGCAAAATTCTTTTAGCAATTGTTATCTTTTTGGGCTCCAATGCCTGTTCCCAGGTTTGTCTTTTTTTTTTTTTTCTCCCCAAGTCACCTCGGAAAATTTTGTGGAAATCATTTTTAAGACTGATCGACTGTAAATTGTTCTGGGGAAGATTAGATAATGGATGGCTTAAACATTTTGTGGTCAAAGAAATGGATGGCTTAAACATTTTGTAGTCAAAGAAACTGCTTTGATGCTGGGGAAGATAAGATAAAAGCTAGAGAGACTATTGTAGGCATCCAAGCTCTAAGATGTGCATGATCTTTAAAGTAAGTAAGTGCATGAAGGAGACGGATTGTGCATCTTTGCAGCGAGGTTGTGACAAGTGTTCCTAGCTGTACATAATATTCGGACAAAACAAAGCAACATAAGCCCTACATAAGTATAATACTAATGCCAAGGTGGAGGATTTGGTTGAAGGTGCTGCAACCACGCAATCCTTGCACTAGCCTTCTTCAGTTTAAGAAAATGAACTGCAATTTTTTGGACTGTCTTTGCCTCTTGCATGTAGATGGGGTATCCGGAAACTTTAGTTTTTTGAACTGAAATTGTGCAGCTTGAGGTTATTTCCATAGCATGTATGACATAATATTGAATTTGTAAAACCAAAGAGAATTAAATATAAAAACGAATGTCTGAAATGACGGAAAAGCCTCCAGTGTATTTCGGCCATGATCAGCCCAGTCTTCATCACTGGCACCAAATGTATTGGTTTCTGGATCCCAATTCATGCTACAAGTTTCCATTAGCTTGTACCAGATTTTCCATTGTTCCTTCATGAAATCCCAATTATTCTTTAGTTGTCTTCTTCTGAAACCCGAATCCAGCTTTTTGTGAAAGGATTCTCCAATACTTGTCCATCCCTCCTTTGTGACACGTTTTCCTTTTGGAGATAATGAGCTAGAGATCACTCAGCTCCAGCTGTTCTGTTAATTAGCACAGGATGAATGCATAACATGCTTGGTTAGCTTATATTGTGATTAGATACCTTTCTGTTAGGACCAATTTACACTCTTGTAATACTGTATTGCCACTCTAGGATGTGGGTTCTGGCATTCTGTTGTTTAGGGCAGGCACAATTTATAAAGGATTTGATAACTTCCTCAGAACCTGCTGTCACATTGACTATTTGACACATCCTAAATACATGAGTCCGATCCTGCTTACCATAGCTTTCTAGCATACATCTAAATAGGATCAACATTACTATAACTCCTTTCAACTTAAGAAGGAACTTTGTTTTTGTCTTAGACATTGATAAATCTGTTATGTATGTTATTGGACAAACCAGAATAATGGATGAGAAATTTTCAGTCTACAAGGAAGTTAATGCAGGCAGCAGGGTTGAAAGCTTCAATTAGAGAAGACTAACCTTCAAAAAAGGGAAAAAGAAGGAAAAGAAAGAAGAGGATGAACCCTCACTGGATTTTAAAAACTGACTTAACAGGCATGCAACCTTGTTTGTCAAATATTTGCTGCAGTTACCAGTTTGGACCTGCTTTCTGGTATCAGGAACTCGGTAAGCGACACTGATTCTTGCTTTTCACATTGCATCTTTTGTACGTGTAATATTACTGGTCCAAAAATACAAGAAAAAGAAAAGCAATGGCAAATGGCATGCTGAATGAACGCAGAATAACATGCAGGAACCAGGAATTTTGTGTGAATCTATAAATTTCAGCAAATGAATTGGCGTCAATGTCCGGGAATTGGGGCAATACTCTCGAAAGTAATCTCGTAAGCTTCCATTTGCAACCATGGGCATGCTAGTTAACATGTTAAATGCACATGGTTTTGCATTCAAAAGTTAATGGAAGACTGAGCAAATGATAAGATAACATAACAAAAAGAAAAGGATAAATTGAAGCTAAGAGATGAGTAACCAGAACATCAATTTCATTTACCGAAACATCCAGATATACATTTGTATAGAAAGTCTAGCTAACTATATCTAGAACAACAACAGCAGCCTACAATTGCCAATCGTATCCTAGAGCACACAATGCTCATCATCTTAGGCTGATCAAAATCACCGGCATCATAGGTGTTGCCTCTGTTTGCATCACCCAGGCCAAAGGTATCTAAAGCCAAAAGAAATGACCCTAAAAATGTACATCATCTATGCTATCATAATCTCTGCAATACTGCTGAAAAAGCCCCCAGATGTCTACCATGAATCATGATTCACCAAAATCCCAATTTATCAACCAAGGGTTAAGACTTTAAGTGCCAATTTACAACTACCCAGGAAGAAACTGGAAAACTACAAGAACAGTAGGAAACCAGTTACCACCAAGCAAATGTCCATCCAAAACTCCATTGCAGCACCGATCTTGGCCTGACCAGAGAAGTCAATGACATACTTTTTGGTCATATTCGGGTGCAAAATCCCCCAATTTCGAACCCCATGCTTTGCCTCCTTATCAATCAATTCATAGATGTAAGTCTCCATGACACCTTCTTTCCTCAACGGTGTACCCAAACCAGACCTTAGATGAGCGGCCAGGCCTTTGACATACATCTCAGCATATGCAGGAGTGGCGTCGGCCTCGCCGGGATCTCCGGCGGAGCTGGGCCACCCAGTCTCTGCCACGACCACCGGAATGTTCTCGTGGCCAGCCACCGCCAAGGAAGTAATGACCGCATCCACCATCATGTCAAACAGGTTCCTGTACCTCAAACCGGTCACCAAATCATCCCTGAAATTGAAAGGATGCTCTTGAAACAACGCAAACCCTAAAGGAATCTCAGAATTGACGCGGTACATGTTGTACGGGTAAACATTGACCAAGAAAGAGGAATTAGTCTCTTCCAAGAAGTGAAGCAAAGGTTTGATTATGAGTTCACCGAGTGGTTCTTGGAATGTAGCAGATGACGGTGGAAACGCCGTTGTAATGGCGTTGACGAAGGAGAAAGTAGTGGAAACGGCGATTTTCTTGATCCCGAGGTCAAGCAGCGCCAGTTGGACGTTCCGGATTGCAGGGAGGAGGAACGGAGTGACATCGGAGATGGCGTCGTTTCCGACCGAGATCAGAGAGATCTTGGAGCGAGGGTAGAACGGGAGAACGTGGCCGTACAGCCATCGAAGGGCCAGAGAGCGATTGCAGGCCAGAGAAGGGAGGAGGTCGTTGGGGATGGAGAGGAACAGAGAAGTGTTGGAGAAAGAAAAGGAGCGGATTATGTTGGGCTCAGGGTTTGGGAGACGTAGAGAGCGGAGGTGGAGAGCGGAGAGGGCGGCAGAGATTCGGTCGGCTGGCAGAGACGGAGACGTGGCGGAGGAAGGGGAGTTGTAGGTGACGCCAATGGCGGTGGAGGCGACGGGAAGGGATGCGCCTCCACTGAGGAAAGTGAAGCAGAGCAAATATAATGCGAGGAAGGAGAGTGGAGCTTTCATGGCTTCTTTCTTCTTCTCGGTCTCTTTTCTCGAGAAAAGAACCGAGAAATAAAGTTTGTTACGGAAGATTCTGTATTTCTGCTCTGCGTGTGTGTGTGTGTTTTTTTGGGAGTGAACTTTAAAAAGAAGGGGGGGTCCACTGTGGGTGCACAACGGGTTAATAGCCGTTCGATTAAGGATACGTGAGATCGGTTATCCTTAGAACTGGCGGGAAAACGTTTAATTGAGCGGCGCTGCGCACGCTAGGCTTCCACTGGTTCTGACTTCCGAGAGACACCCATTTTACAGTTGCACACATCATCAGTCGGCACAAATCGTCTGCAACCGGTTGTATAAGTCAAACTATACAATCCAAATTTGGTCTCTTCTTCTTCTTCTTCTTCTTCTTCTTCTTCTTTTCCTTTCAGTTCTGGTTAACGGAGGGCCGTTGGACCAATCCATTTTCCAATTTTCTTTTATTTATTTATTTATAGGTGAATGAAATAGGAAAACAGCGGTAGTGTCCTGGCTAACTGCATTGCGCAGTTACAAAGTCATAGGCATATTTAGTTTTATCAAATATCCTAACAAACATTCTGAAAAAGATTTAAATTTACGATTTTTATGATACGAAAACAAATTCTTTTTAATCCATAAACCACAACTAGCGATGATAATTTCAATTTGTTTCGATTTTTCATCCAGCATTTATTCGATAGGACCTACAAACGGGAAGGAAGCTGCGGAGAAGAATGTGGAGGCCCAATCCAAGGCCCATCTCGTAACCCAATATTTCCTCTCGCTCTTTCACCCGCGTTGCGTTGAGGATGATAACAATACTCAACCTTCCCTATTGCTCCTTTTCCACGTACGAAATTTCACATTTTTCGGTGGAACAAAAAAACTAAAGTGAAATACCTTCCCAATTCGAGTCAAATCATATCTAATGTTTTTTCCACTCTGCTTTTCGAGATTGGATCACCAATTCAATCCGTCAGGACATTGAAAATCCATTCGTTGTAAAGATTCATATTTCTCTCAAACCTTTTTTCTGTTTTCAAGCGAATTGAAAATCACATTTTATGGACATATTGGAGACGGCAAAGGGTTTGAGATTCTAAATTTCTAAAAATTTCGTTCTTGTGACCTACCAAAGTAATTATGGTTAGTTTGCAATCCCTCTTTTTTTTTTTTTTTTGGCTAGCTCTCTCCCTTTATTTGTTACCAAAAGCTTTTCTTGGTCTGTTAATTATTCGCAGGCAAAAGTTGGCACAAAGTAATGGGGCAGTGCACAGTACCAAGCGGACAAAATCGCCTTTCGTGCGTTCGGGGTAATAAATGGGTCATCATCTTTCTTTATCGTGGCCTTTGAGTGCCTTGTCCAGGAACGTGATTCTTGTCTCATTTTCCTCCATTGACCTTCACCCTCTGAAATTCTTTTTTGTGACCTTCTGGGGGTATTGCAAGACTACTTTCTTTTTTTTTTTTGGTTTGTGGGCCTTTTGGTCTATAAAGGAATTGGTAGACTGGGGCTTCGAAAACTTTCAGCCCGTGACGCGCTTGATCTCGGTAAAATTGGTAAGACAACACGTCGAAATTCACGAGAATCGCGCAAAACCAGAAAAGAGAATAACGTCTTCAAAACTGAACAGTGAAAGGTTGGTCCTGAATGAAGAAACTGAGGTGATACCTTACTGTTTCGACTATTTTGTACTTTTAAATAATACAAATTTCATAAATATAATTTATTTTTACTAAAACTTTCGGCAGAAATTTAAAATTTAAAATCTTTGGTGTGCGTGGTCTGAATGTGTGTAACTTGTTTACTACAATGAAATTGGCAGCCATTCAGCAAATAAATAAATGCAGTGAATTTTACAGCTCAGCAAGGACCGAGGCGTAAATTGCAACCCCAGAAGAAAAGGCCAAAAAAAAAGAAAATAAATAAAAGACCGCGTAATTGAGTTCGTTGTTCGAAGCAGACAAACGCTTGGTAATAAAAGTGTCGTGGTGGACCCCAATTTCCTTCCGTAACAGCAAAACACAGCATCGGATATTTGACGTCTGTCTCTCTCTCCCCCTTTCTCTCTCTCTCTCTCTCGCTCGCTCGCTCGTCATCAACTTCGCTGAGGCTAGCGGGAAAAGGCGCATAAACCGCTCCTCTGGATCCCTTTTCTTTTATTATAAATTCTAAATTCCCATTTTTAGTCTCTTTGACAGTTCGCCGCTTTTCATACCATTTCCTCGTTTTTGGATTCTTTAACTTCCTTTTGACTTTCAGATCGAAGAGTTCTCATGCCTCAAGCTCCAATCTAATCGAAGGTACGCCCTACGTCTTCTCTTCGATCTTTAATCTCTGGACAGATCCATTTTGGCCAAAAGTTTTTATTTTTATTATTTTTTTGAAATCGATCAGCTAATTGTGATTTAGCTGCCGTTTGTTGATTCTAGATACTTTGCATTTCATTTGAGTATCAGATCGTTTGGAATTTTATTATTATTATTATTTTTCGGTCATATTGTTGGTGTCGTTTTTCTTGGAGCAAACAAGGTTGTTTGAGATTGCAAGAAACGAAATCTAAAATGGGGGGTGGGTGGGTTTGTGATTGGTAGGTTGTCTCGGGGGATTTAACAAAAATAGTCAGGTCCAAAGCACATACTTGCAGCTACCATGTCTTTTGCGGGTACCCAACAGAAGTGCAAGGCTTGCGAAAAGACTGTGTATCCTATGGAGCTTCTATCCGCGGATGGCGTCAGTTACCATAAGTCTTGCTTCAAGTGCTTTCACTGCAAAGGCACGTTAAAGGTACCGTTTTCTTGATTGCTGCCTTGCCCAAATGGATTTTCCTTCTTTTTGGTTAAATGTTGAATGTGGTTGAAAAGCTTTGTTTTTGGCACCATATAGGCTGTTAAGATTGATTGATCGTCTAACATCAAATGGAGCCCATATGATAAACTCTGATGGGAATGCTCTGCTTAACAATTGAGTAGGTTAAGATGAATAATTTGTTTCTTTCTGCTGTCCATTCTTTTTTTGTTGGATATCTCTGCCTTCATTATCCATCATTGGGTAGGCTACTAGGGCTCCTTCAGAAATGTTTTAAGCTAACAAATCGATATACTCAATGCTAATGTGACATGGATTATTTTAACAGGCAGTAGCTTTAACTGTGTTTGGGTTGATGGCATTCTTCTTGATTATGAGAACTAAGATGTTTATTTGTGCAAATTGTTTGTCTTGTTCGATTCAAACTTTATCAGATAACCAGTAGATTGTGTTTTTGGATTTTGTACTGATCAAGTTGCGTGCTTTAATATGCTTTCAGCTAAGTAATTATTCGTCCATGGAAGGTGTAGTTTATTGTAAGCCTCACTTTGAGCAGCTGTTCAAGGGGACCAGTAATTTCAACAAGAACTTCCAGTCACGTATGCCCCTTATTCTTGCCAAAATGGTTTTTTTTTTTTTTTAATTTGAATTTCTACTTTTTGTTTTTACCTGTCTAATATGCGCTGTTTTTTTTTTTTATTCCAACAGCTGCAAAGCCCGCTGAGAAATTAACTCCTGAACTGGTAATAGCCCTTTCCCATCACATTGCTTATATTTGACAAGTGATTACATGATATGGTGTGTGTTATAGTGGGGGCTCGCTCTTTGATTCTCAATAGCTTGTGCTGGTTTCAGACAAGGTCACCCAGCAAGGCAGCTGGCATGTTTTCTGGGACACAAGAAAAATGTGCTACTTGTGGTAGAACTGCTTATCCACTTGAGAAGGTAGGATTTGGACATTTTATACTCACTCTCATAAACTCAGTTTAACTCATGTTCATTGCCTTTTGTTACCCTCCATAAGAGACTTATTCAAAGTTGGTCACTCTTTTTAGAGGTCCAAGGTCTGTCAAAATGCGCTTTTTGTTTCTTTCTTTCCTTCTTCCCATTTTGACAAGACAAGATGTTGTAATGCTGTTGGTTAGGAAGTGAAGTTAGTTTAATTTGGTGTAGAAAGCACACATATAGTTATAGTTGGTATTTGGTCTGTGGGACAATGTTAGGTGGCCCTCCGATACATTTGAAAGCACACCCATAATCACATATCTCTGCCAGTCTTCAGCCCTCTTGTTCTACAACATACAAAACCAAAAGCTGGACATACCCCAAAGACTCAAACCAGATGAATGTGCTTATATTGGAGATAGAACTTTGATATCCTAATTTGCATTGATCTCGAAAAACTGCAGGTAATGGTGGAGGGTCAACCATATCACAAGTCATGTTTCAAGTGCTCACATGGTGGCTGTTCTATATCCCCATCAAATTATGCAGCCCTTGAAGGCATATTGTATTGCAAACCTCATTTTGCCCAACTTTTCAAGGAGAAAGGAAGTTACAACCATCTCATTAAGTCTGCATCAATGAAGCGTCCAGCAGCTTCAGTGCCAGAGGCCTGAATATCTCATCCTTAATTCTATGCCTATTTGTGTGGTGTTATTTGCTTCTTGTTGTGCTTCTTTCTGCAAGGAATTGGTAAAACCTGATTATGCTCTTTTCTTTTCTTTTTCTTTTTTGAATATTTATATCAGCTTTGTTTTTTTTTTCTGGTTTTTTATTTTTTTCCGTGTTTGATTGATGTGCGGGGATTTCGTATCCCCACAACTGTACAATTTCACTGGAGTACCTGAAAATGTGGATGCTCTTAGTGCCTCAATTTTTTTTTTTGGATGCTTGGTTTCTTACAAAACCACGGTCGGCTATCTGATGTGATATTTGTGTATGGTTTTTGAGATGCCAATACTGAAAAATGCAATCCTAAAAATGTGGATGTTATTAGTCTGTCACAGAACTCATGATGAAATGTTTTTTTTCTTCCAAGTCATCGAGGTGTAAATTGGTGCACATTTCCTCCAAGTGGATACATTTTAAACATGTTAGTTATCCTATTTATAGTTGAAGTTGGGTTCTTCACTTAACCTTTTTCCTCAGGAGCTCTTACTCTTCAAATAGTAATCAATTTGAAATTTAAAAATATATATTTAATATAAATTTTTATTTATTATAAAATAAGAAAAAATAAAAAATTTAAACTTGAGTCAATGCAACAAAAAAAAATCTATATATATATATATATATATATATATATTTATTTCATCATAATATAAAGTTAGTATATTTTTTAATATATATTTTTTATTTTTTCGGAGCACTAGTATACTTGTTTAACGCTGAACCTAATTTGAAAAGTATATATTTAATAGACGAGACATCGTCTACGAAAGTAGAAAGGTTTAAGAATCGTCGAGAGAGTTCAAAACATGTTACGGTGCAAATGCAAATTAATTAACAAACGACGCGGCGTTTAAGGCATTGGAATCGTTCTTTTTTATCAGCCCGGAAAACAACTCGCGATACAAGAACTAAATCAACAGAAAAATGTCCCAACCCTCGACCGCCATTAACGAGCATCTAATCCAGTAAGTAAAGCTTTCTCCGAGCCTCTGTCGATCAAAAGGCACAATGCTATATTATGAGATGTGGCGTTTTTCTGATAGGGAAACGATGTGCAATTAATTCAGGTCGTCGAGGTCAATACTGGACGCTCTCTCTAAAACACGTTACATTCCACCCGAAGGCAGCAACGTTAATGTGAAATCAATTCTTGAATCGCTCTTATTGAGCAAAAACCCAAACCCTAACCCTAGCCCCGGGACGCAGCTCCAGGCTTTGATCAAGGACTTTGCTTTGGCATGCGCCTTACTAGTCGCCGCGCGATCCTCTGTCCACGAATTACTCTCCTGGATCCCGGAGCATCTGGCGGATCTGGCGAGCTCGGCTTTCGACGAGCTCTCGAGGCTTTACTGTTCTGGTGGTTTAGTGAGCGAGGAGAAGGGATTGGTGGCGGTGTTGATGCCTGATGTTTTAGGCTGTTTGAAAGAGAGGATTAAAGAGAGTTCGATTGATAAGAGTGTTGATGGGCATGAGGTGTCGGCCGCGTCGGCTAGGGTTCCTGTCGGGTATGCAATTGTGGCTGCTTATCAGTTTAGATGGTTCGTTACTCAGGTCTGTGTCTGATTTTAATCAGCGATTTTGGTCTGATTTTACAGCAATGCTGGTTTAATGTTGATATTTCTTTTTTTTTTTTGGGTCTTTTATTAGGTTGATTATCCGCTTCTGGGAAAATTGAGTACTTTGGTAATTCCTTGTGCGTTGACTGCACTTGACCATTGGTCACCGGAGGTGAAAGTAAGTGGTATGCGCTTGTACATCTTGTTGCTTGGTGGGTTTTCGGTTCATGGGATGAAATATTTGTTATCCATCCATTTTCATGCTTCTCATTATAAAGTCAACTATATAAAGCTTACGTTTTTCCTCTATCAGCAATACCGTGTATTGTTGGCCTTTTGTGGCTTTTTTGTTGAAATAGATGCCGTGAGTTGGGGTCAGAACAGATGTAGCCATCTAAATGAAAGCCTGACACATTTCCAATTTTCAGCTGTTTCAATATCTTTCTATTTTTTTTTCTATGCATAATTTTCTCCATGGAGACTTAATGGATGTTTTGGTGATTGTTTGAAATGTTGTTGTTTAAGTATGACGGTATTTTGTGATAATCAAAGCGATGATTCTAACTAGATGCGGAGTAGGTGATTTGCGCATTAAGGTTGGTTGCTAATGCTCTTTTCTTTTCCCTGATTTTAGGGACAGGGTATGACTAGTTTCATACACCTTGCAAAAAATGTTAATGCTGCCGAGCTTGGCTGGTATGAAGATGTGATTCTTGATGCGTGCTGTCAAAATATTCCATCTTCTGATGAAATATGGCACCTTGTGGTTGAGATGTCAGTATTGCTTGTGACTTGTATCCAGCGGAGTAATCCTCGTAGCCAATGGTCTTTATCTTTCCATCAATTCTGCATTTCCTGTTTTCCTTTCTTCAACAGCTGTGTTCTGACATGCCAGTTGGCTTTTATACAGGTATGAGAAGATACTAAATGAGATGCTAGGTCATTTGGAGCGTCAACCAAGGAATAAGGATCGACGTGTTGCGTGGCTTACATTTATAGAACCACTTTTCTGTGGTGTTGGTATTATGCTATTAGCTCACTCTCGACGCATTTTCCCACTTTTCTTTCAGTGGATGCATGCTGACGATGATCAAACTGTTCTGCTGGTACGAAATAACTTGTGCAATAAGTATTTGTTTTACAACGAATGTTGTGCTTTTCTTACATGCTTGGACTCTTTCATTTTGCTATCTTTATTGGCTTCCAAGAAGAAATTTTTGAAGGCATTTTTCAACAATGCTGGAACGAGACTTGGGTGTTACTATTTAGACATCATCATTGTAGTTAACTTGTGTACTGTGCTGTGGAGAAATTGGTTACCACCATCTCTTGCTCTTTGTGCAGGTTCTCAAAAGGATTCAGATGGTTATAAGGTTAACATGGATAAGGAACACACCATTTATTGAAAGGTGAACAAAATCATACTATTGTACCATTGCATATGTTTGTGTGGGAGTCACTTTTAAATCTAGGTTTCATTTGATCATTTTTTAATCCTACAATACTTATTTCTTATGTGATAGATTTGGATGCCCAAAAGTTGATGTTTGTTGAATTTACCCCTGGAAGTACTCTTTGCATGTCTCTGATTTGTGTTATAGACCTTTTGCACTCTAATAGGAAGAATGAGAACTTAGATTGGCATTTTCTCTTAAGACAGTCAATCAATTCATTATGTATTTCTGATTTAATTTGTTGCTAACCTTTATGATACTAATAATCATAATTCTTTAGCTTTGGAACTAATCTGAATTCTAAGTTTGTAGTCTTCTCTGACATTGATTTTATTGCAAATGTTTGGCTCAATTTTTCGCTTAATTTTGGCTTCAGGTTGGTGGACGAACTACTTGTTCTGTACAAGGAAGCAGCATTAAGAATTTCTCGTGAAGAAATTAGAACAAGTGTTCTTGAGATACTGGCCTTGCTCCAGCGGTATTGATTAATTATTCTTGGAATTATTATCATGTTTCTGTGCCTGTTACTTTTCTCTGAATTATTGCTCATTTTAAGTTGTTCTTCTTTGTACTGCTGTTTCAAGATGCAAGGGCCTGCAATTTGAAGAAGCCTGGAACAAGCATAAGGATGATCCGAATTTGACAGCTCTTAATTTTTCAGCAAGTGTAGTGAGCCAGAAAAATGTTGCTACGTGTACAGAGCAACTTCATGGCGTTTCCATTTAGTGGTGCCGACAGCCATTGGGAACTCCTAAGACTGCTTGTCCGAAATGAGTTAGAAATATATATTTTTATTTTTTTCATGTGAAATCTGCTTTATATATTGAAGGTTTCTTTCTTCATCAAATGGTGCATTCGGGTTTGCCTGCTTGTGCAATTGATTTTAGCGAAGCCTGCTGAGTAATTAGTTTGTTATGTTTTGCCATCTTCTAGTACTTATGCTGGAGCTGTTTACACCCTTGCTTAATTAGTCTGTTTCCCGCTTTATCCCAATGCATCTAAGTATGTATTCAGTTTATTATCTGTTGATGATTTTATACTGTACACACTGGCAGATGCAGGGGTGACACGATGTTGTTCCCTTTTGGCGTTGCTCCCATCCAAAGGGGAAGTGTGGACTGCAACCTCTGTGGCCCAACTTCCACTTTGAGCTCACTTTCTTCATCAAGGTCCATCTGCTGTTCAGGTTTCACCTCGACTTGAGGTCTCGCATCCGTCCGTGCTTCTGCCTCTTTCATGTCCTCAACAATTTTGGGAGCCAAGTAAAACCTTATGTAACATTCCCACAGTACAAAAGGAGATCAAAATCATGATTCACCAACTCTCAAGCGGTAAGACTTCTGACCTTATCTGCTCAAGTATTTTGCCTGCAAATATTATTGGCAGTCCCAATATATCACCCCTGGTGGAGAATCTGACACCTTCCTTCGTCACCGATCAGTCCATTGACGTCCAAAGCTAGCATTTCAAGTAACTCTTCAACAGTTAAAAAAAAAAACAAAAAAGAAGATAAAAGTGGGTGATGAACAGGCTTTATAGAAGAAATAGCAGTATCGCCAATGGAGCTGAGATCCCTGCAAATCGTAGCAAATTCAGAAGACGGCATCCTAACAATTGCTCGATACGCCGCCTCCGGGACTCCAAGATGATCGCTGTCGATGCCCATTAGCTTCATCTCAAAATCAGCAATCTTATCTTGAGATAGTTAATTCCGAAAATTTTTCGACACAAAATTGAACGAGTAAATTAGCAGAACACTTTCGACTAAAAATGCCACCGCGAGAATTTCCAATCTCAATAAATCAAAGGGTTCGGATTTGAAGACATGAAATAATCTCGATATTAAGCGCAAATGAATAAAAAGAGGAAAGAGAGAGAGAGAGAGAGAGAGAGAGAGAGAGAGAGGAAATAAAGTTAGTAAATCATACACGAAAGTGATGGTAGCGTTCCGCCGTTAATCCTATTAATATGATAGTATATAATGATATAAATATCAAATCACTATTTATAATAATAAATATTTAAATTTATTTAAATAATAAAATTTAAATTAAACTGAATTAAATTAATTTTTATTATAATTTTAACAATTTTTTAATATAAAATTAACATCAACAACAGCCACAAGTCACAGGTTGATCTTCATATTCTTTTTGCTGTTAGATTTTTCTTTGTTTCTTCTTCGTTTCTTTCTCTCAGCTCTGATCGCATACGGAGAGAGAGAGAGAGAGAGATCTATATGGAGAAGAGAAGATACATGCAGTTACCACTGGCTCGCCGGTACCGAGGAATCCTGATACTTTTGGCGGGAAAGGGAAATCGATCCCGTCTGATCGAAGCGGCGTCGTTTCATCTGTTTGACGCCAAATCTTCTAAGTCACGGTTCGCAGATAAGTTCCCCCCCCCCGCCTAATTTTTCTCCTCGGGTTTTCCTTTTCCTAATTTCTCTCTTATAATTAATTGGCGTCTAGATGGTTTTTGGTTAACTTATCGTGGATTGGAACTAAAATTTTTAGAATCGATCCGATCAGTAGAACATAAAAAAAGAGAGAGACCGAGAGTCAAGGATTTAATTTTTAATTGGTGCAAAATCGATGTAGAAATGATAGTAAGAATGTAAATATTTGTTAATCATTATACACAATCATATACCTTTAATATATGATATATGACATAAATGTGCTTGATCATTTTATTTATTGTTTTTCAATTTAAAGAATGGGGTAATGAACCATTTGCGTTAGGCCCTGGTGGCCACGGAGATTTTGTGTTTTCATTGATCAAGAGATTGTGGATCTCATTGAGGTGCAAAATTAGTGTTTAAAAAAAAATTGAATGGGGCTACCGTGGATTTTCCAACTTCCTTCAGAAAACTAGTTTGTTAGTGCACATATGCTCGATGTGAATTGTGCGTTATGTTTCGGGCGTTTTTAGCTCGGATTGCCATTGCTTGGCAGGCATTCCAACTACCGTCAACCGCTTACATCCAAACTGCTCAGACCCCGCCTAAAAGAAGAACCCTTAGGGCTTTAACCATTCTGCACTCCTCAGAAAAGGTAGAAGATAAAACAGTAAAATTCAAGTGTTCCCTTTGCACTAACTAATCAATATGACAAATGTTAATAACAAACTGATTCTGTTGAGAGACCCGGTTATCCAGTCCTGTTCCTTGAAAGAATATGAGGTAAAACAGTATTCCTCTACAACCCCAAGCTGGGGAGTAATAGGATAGATGTCATTTATTATCTACTTCTGACTAATTCTGCGGCTGTTGTCATAAATTGGAAACCAATTTCTAGGGTTTCCAGAGAAAAAAGAAAAAAAAAAATTTGAGGCCGAAATCCAGAAAAGCATCGTGGGACTAAACCCAGCCCAAAGTCGCCTCTAAGAGGTTGCAGCTGTCCCATGGTCCCAAGAACGACGAAATATGAGGAGCATTGCCCTTCATGCTTTCCCAGAACGACCATTCACTTGCTCCGTTTCTTGGCTTCACTATACAAGATGACCCCAAAGACCGTGAGCGTATAACCAAGCATCCCAGTGACAGACACAGGATTTCTGAAAATCAAAATTGAAACCACAACAGCCACAGCACCTTTTGCATTCCCTAGAACCTGGAAGATCAAGAACTCTTTCTTTGTTAAGACTTGAGAAAACATAGATAGGAGATTAAAGAGGAAATAGGAGAAGGGGATAGCACAGATATTCAAATGCATCAAACATTTGAAAACCAACCTGACAAGTAGAGACAAGAAACAATATCAAGAATATCATATGCAACCGAAAAGCATGACATTGATTGCATCCAAACTTAAGAACTGAATGATTAAGAACCAATGGGGGCAGAAATCTCGAATTTTTGGGCCCTACTAGGTTTACAAAAACACCGCAAGAATAAGCATTCCCCCTCCCCGCACCCCACCCCTCCAACCAAAAATAAAAAGCCTCACTAAGAAAAATAAAATAAATAAAGACACTGCAAGAGCACAGTATTGATTGCCCAATGGGTAATTCATTCCTATTGTGTTATCCATCTCAACTCCCTTCCAACTAAAGCTCATTTGTAAAAGAGTTGTTGAAAACAAATGGGAAAAGAATCAGGAACTTTCAGAAGTGTAGCCAGTAGAACACAATTGCTAGCATTTCAAAGTATGCTAGCTTCCCTCCTGCTGTAGGCAAGTTAAAGGTAAATCCAATGCGTCATGTCTGATCCTGTCTCTACAAGCATCATTGTTCTCTATTTGCATAAAGAAAAATGTCTAATTCATGACAACAAGACCATATCCAGTATTTGCTTGGATCAACAATTTCCTAGCTGGGCAAAACTTTGCATTCATTTGGGAACAAATGCAACCTTATCAAAGACTTACTTAACCCATTTAAATTTTAACCTTAAGAAACAAAGAAACACACATTGTACACGATTTTGGAAAAATAGTAATGCCAGACACCAGGGAGTCTTGAATATTTCAAGGAAAAAGACTCAGAAAACTTTTGCATGTGATCTTAGGGAAAAAAGGTGAGCTTACAACAGAAAATGAATTTGAAGAAAGCAGAAGTAAACATGTAAGCCAATAAAATGCCAGAAAATTTCTCAGATTTGCCAAACCAGATGAGGATTAAATATTTATGAATACAATATTTTGAAGCCACGTAATGAGTGCAGCCAATAGTGACAAAATTCAAAAATGCTTGGCATTTCAACGAGCACCACAAGCAGAAATTCATCTAATGCACTATCCCAATGTACTCCATATTCATTCATGAAGATTATAAGTCAAAACTAGCATGGGAAACCACCAATCCATATTCAGAGAAGAGCACTGAACTGAATTTATGTAAAGAAATTGTCTGATAATTGACAACAATAAGCATGCTATTTCAAAATATGGCCGAGGTATCCAACACTAGTTAACTCATGTAGTTCCACTCTGTTATGTCTTAATTATGGCTTCTAAATTATGACACCATGAACCTTCTTCATTATTTATTTATTTATTGGTGTGGGAAATCTAATGTTTTCTTGAGACCCACCCTTAAGCACAGATGAACATTATTGCAATAAAAAAATCTATTACCAACAAATCAAAGGAAGTCCATCTGCAAAGCAACACACACCTGGAGGGTCAAGGCACTTGTATGTTTTGTGACCAAAAAATTGGTCAAATTTACAAAATATGCCAGCATTGAGTTGAATAGCAGGTACCAAATGATCTTGATGTCATCTCTGGCAAGTGCCAGTGTGATTCCAACCACATTATCTTCCATAACAAGGGTTGCAGGGAGTAAAAGTACCACAGCAATTGGAGCCATGTATAAAAGGAGATTCATAGAATTCAGCTTCTCCCTTGAAAGTAGTAAAAAATACAAAACAGGTCTCTCAGTATCCGTTCCATATCAGAATGAATGTAAAACTATTGTAAGAAATGATGTCAGTGCCTTCCATGGTTACAAAACTAATGCAAATAACAATTCACAAACATCCTTACCCCTCAGAAGAAAGCAGAATCCCTTGCAGCACTGACTTGAGTGCCCTTGCAGCAGTAGCCGCAATGCACATTATAAACCCAAATAGATGAAAACTTGGTTCACCCTACAGCCACAAAAAAGAGAAAAATAACCGGTAAATATCCACAGAAGATAGTAGTCCAATTCCTTACAATCAAAGAATGCCTGCAGCCCTTCAATTCGCTTGCTCCTACATAACACAATATAATGCAAGCAAGCAAAAAAGTTTTATGGAAGGTGAAGACAAACAACCTCATCATCTAAAATTCTGAGACCGGAAAAAACCTTTGTCAAACTATCTTCAGATTCATTACACAACATGTTTTCCCTATCAATGGAATGATTCCTCGCCATAAAGACCAAAATCAAACAGTTTTAATTACGAGCCCAAAAGCCCAGTTTCAAGAGTAACAGCACTCAATTTCAAATCCATCCAGTTGAATAAAAATTCAACTGAACCCCTTAGCTATGCAAACCATGGGAATAATTTCTCACTGTCTTCCTTCACCAGCTCAACCGGTAAGCAAATCATTTTCCACAATTATTTTCAATAACATAGGTAAAATTAGCAAAAACAAAAGGGAGAGGAAAATAAAAAGGATGAGAAATATAAACAAAAGAGAAGAAGACACTCACTCCGCTGGCAATAATAACTCCAGTAACGACAGGAATCAAGGCGACATAAGTGAGCCAGGCCTCCCGCTTGAGAGTCATCAAGTATGCGAAAATGGCCGTGAAAAACGGCGTCGTGGCACCAACCGCCTGGTTAAACGAGACGGGCAAGAACCTCAAGGAGATGTTACCGAACACCACCGACACGCAGAAGACCAGACTCAAGGCCGAGATCTTGAAGAATTGGTTTCGGGAGCGTATGGTCTGCATCGGGACCATCTTCATCCACACAATGCCCACGTAGCTCAGCAAACTGCAGGCCGTCATGTGGCACATGGTCAAGAAGATCGGGTACTTGAACCCGTAATTGGTCAGCAAGTACTTGTTCAGTAACAATACGCCTATGTTCGAAGAGTACCACGACGTCACTAGACCGATCGTAAACAGCCGTGACGAGCTCTTCATGGTGTCGGCTGCGGCGGCGGCTTCTTCTTCCTCCTCCTCCTCCTCACCGGCCGTAGATCTGTCAGTTCCGATCGGACGGTCGAGATTTGACGGGGAAAGGATTAGGTGCGATGAGTCGCACACGAATTGTACGGATCTAAGAAAATACTGACCGGTGGTTTGTTAATTGAGAGCGGGGGGCCTCCCATGGATCTGTGGCATAATAATAACGATAACAATTCTAACAGGTAGAATTTTACGATAACAAGGCCTTGGAATTTTTTTGTGAGCGGGGGGGAAAAATGGAACTTGACAAGAGATATACAGAGGGTTCGTTCAAAGCGGCGGCGGAGGAGGAGGAGGCAATGACGGTACCAGCGGCGGCAGAAGCGTGGAGAAGAGGGGCCGCGGAGGGGGGGCGCGTGGCTGTTTTGTTTTTCTGGTCGGTTTGATTTTCGATTTATAAATGCTCTCTCTCTCTCTCTCTCTCTCTCTCCCTCCCTCCCTCTCCGCTTTTTAACTTGCCGTCCTCCCGGTGTGGCGTTTGCAATTTTCTGTTTTCTGTTTCTGCTGGGTGATTTAACAGGGAGAGCTGGCCACCGCCGCCGCCCTCAGGAGCGTACGTGGCAATTAGTCAGGGCTTCCACTCGACCCCCGCCAGCTGGGAAAAGGTCATCTCGGTTTCTAAACCCTTCACTTTGTTTTTAATGCAATTTTAAACATTTAACTTATTTTAATTTAATTATAAGTATTACACTTTCTTTTTAATTAAATCCAATCGTTAACAGAAGTTATTCAAACTATTAATTATGTGTATTAATTAAATAATAAAATAAAATCTGTATTTAAATTATATTTTTTATTCAAATTAATCCTACATATAAATTATTATCACCATTTTATGCTAGTAAAAGAGGGGAAGAGAAGGAGATAGTACTGCTATTAGTTGCGGTGGAAGTGATTGTTTGGATATGAGGTTAATTTTGGTTTTAAAAAAAATACACTTTTAATATATTATTTTATTATTTATATTTAAATAATACATATTTTGATTTATTTATTATTTTTTTATCCTATCAATATATAAATTTAATGATTTGATTATTTTTTGGTTACTAATTAGACTCAATTAAAAGGAAATATAACGTTCAAAATTGAATTAAAACAAATTTAAGAGTTAAGATTATATTAAAAAATTAAAAAATATAAAAACAAAAATGTACTTATTCCCTGTCGGCTGCATAAAAACAAAGAGCCTTGTATCATCAATATAATAGCTAGTGTTACCCTATTAAGAATATATATGTTTAAGGTGGTTTAAAGGATATCGAGTGGTTATAATATAAAATTTATAAAAATAAAAAAAAAATTATTTTATTGTATAATTTATGATTTAATGAATCTTTTAATAAAATAAAATATTTAAGTGATTTGTTTAAGGCATAAGAAAAGGATTAATTTGACTTTCTGAGTTTTTATTAAAAATAATATATATATATATGCTGGGTTTTATGTGTGCATTTTCACAATTCTCCCAACAATTTATCTCTCCTAATACATTCCAAGTGGATATACATACTGTATTTATATAATATATCTAATTTTATGATTTTGGTATGCTATGTAGATACTTATTATGCATTTTTGTCCATTTTTGCCTCATTCCATGATCTAGCTCACTCTTAATTTATTCAACTTTTCACAACCCATTTGCCTTCATTTTTCAATTTTTAACAAGCTTCATATTGAATGAACAAAATCAATAACATGCTATAACAGTTACATAGGAGAGGAAGAATTGTGGAGAAACATAACAACGTAGAAAGGATCACAATTCATTTGCCTCATTCGTTATTCCTTAACGAGCTTTATATTCATTGAACAAAGTAATAACAAATCGTAACAATTGCATAGAAGAGAAAGAGTTGTAGTGAAACATAACAACTGAGAGAGAGAGGAAGAGACATGGATAATTAATAAGTTTAAGGACTATATCAAAATCACTACTGCTCTCCCTCTGTAATGGGCGCTGAAAATTGCACTAAGGAAAAAAAAGAAAAGAAAGAAAAGAAAAGAAAAAGTCCCTTTTGTTTCTTTGTCCATTATTCAAGATTAATTATACAGGCCATTTTCCCTTATGTTGCCTCTTTGGCAAGAGGCAAACAGCATCGTCACTTTTATTGATTTTCTTGGCCATTAGTCCCAAATTTATACCATGGACCTTCCACTTGGCTTTGCTTCCATTTTCCTTTTCATTTCTAATGTAGATTGGCAGTTAGTCTCGGATGCCTTGGGTGAGGACTTGTCTTATGTTTCCTTTTTTTATTTCATTTAGTTATTTAGTACAGTCATCATTATTGCAACATTTATCTAATGTATTTTCTGAGATTGATGCTTTACTTATAACCTTTCTAGCAGTAAAGAAATAATGTTGACACCAACCAATAATATTGCTAATTAAGCTTACCTTTCTAATTGATTTCACTTTGATCACCTTGTTGACATTTTTCTCTTTCAAGTTTTCTTGCAAAATTTCTCAGCAGGATGCCAACTTTCCTTTGTAAGAGCATCTTCACTCTCACATTTGCTACTGCTATATATTCTTTGTTTTTTTTTTTTTGCCACTTCTTTAATTATTATAATTTCTTTCAACATCATAACTTGCATGATAATTCTATTAAGTGATTTATAAAATAGTTTTGCAGTGACTTTTAGTGTCAAAATGAAATATGCGTATAACGCGAGTAGGTATCTAGTTGCTATTAGTTGGTGTTAAAAATTCTTGTATTAAACGCATGGATCCAATTAAAGACAAATCATTCACATCAAAACCAAAATCACCCTCCAGCATTACCTCCTAGGCTGTCTAAACTCAAAGAAAAAACAAACATTCGTTTTACCGGTTAGACCAATCCCTGGGGTTATAACAAATTGATTCCGATTGATTTCCTATTGAAATGCTAAAAGTTTCAACCTACGTGATCATTCAAAAGATGGGCGTTACCCAATAAGGGAGGATCTTCAAATGAGGAACTGGTTACTTTCAAATCAATATTCCATACGTAGCAAAACTCAACTCTTCAAATTCCAAAAGTTGTCAGTTTTATCTTGCTGGTGTTTGATACAGACGGTGCTAAATTTACTACATTTTTTGCACGAAAAATATCTATCAAATTGGATAGATATTTAATCCACATTTGGTTAAATGGGTTGAGATAATATAGTTAAATGCACATTAGTTATCCTAATAGATAATGGTGAGTGCTTCTAACTTCCAATAAAGATGACATTAGATATTTCTCAGGAAAAAAAAAGAAAAAGAAAAGGAAAAAAAACAAGAATGGCATTAGATGACTTCTCGATAAGTTGACCCATCAATACAGACGTTTTCATTTGGGGGAAAAACGTGCCCCGAAAACTAGGCACTTTGCTAAAATTAAAGGCATACCTGTTGTGAGGTCAACGGAATGCCAGACTCCATGGATTGAGAGTCCTTAGATGAAAAACCCCAACTCGTTTCCCAAGATAAATGAAAAGTTCAAGGTTTGTGAGGTTGGTCCAAACCCCGAATGCAACCAAATCAATCAATTAATTAATTGCTTGTAAATGTCGCTCTACGAAACGTGTAGCCTAAGCAATTTGCTTCCGACAACTTCTCGTCACTAATAATATTTTCAAGATTTGGGTACGTGTAGCCTAAGCAATTTGCTGCCGACAACTTCTCATTACTAATAATAATTTTCAAGATTTGGATTACCAAACATCCAAACTTAAATGCATCATGAGGCAGGTCTCTGACGTGTTGTAGGCATTAGTTTTCATTACTCTAATATCATCATTATTAGTACAAGTGTAATTTTTATTATTAATTATAATTACATATTAAATAAATAAAATATATAATTATCCATAATTATTATATTATGGTGTACATGTATCATTGTGATCATATATTTAATTTACATATCTCTCTCTCTCTCTCTCTCTCTCTCTCTCTCTCTCTCTCTCTCTCTATATATATATATATATATATATATACATATAGATATATTGTTTGTATGTACTTATATTTATGATCATTACAATTAATTACATATTTTATAAATATTTAAATTTATTATTAATATCACGTTTCTAGAACTATTATTCGTATGTCGTAATCATTAAATGTATTATCCGACCATTGAGTGTATATTATTGCATCACTTATATTATTTTCATGGTAAAAAAATGTGATTACATTTGACATAGAAATGCGACAGTTCAATGAGTGTATGGGACTATCCAATGTTATAGGTTTTTTATTCTTGAGTGCTCGGTGAAAATGAGTCTTTCGATGGTGGTATTATAGCCTCTGTAGAAAGAGTTGTTACAGGAAATAAAATCTTCCATTTGTTTTGACATATCATAAAATTGTTTCTTGTTGCCAATTTTCAACGCTAGTTTCTATTTGAGTGAATTTCATTATATCATATCAATTATAAATCCAAGCAAAATCAATGCCAAAGGTTTGGTATTTGCCATATTTTAAGAAAGAGCAACGATATATATTACACTTAATCTCTCAAAATTTCTCAATTATCTTGCGTAAAAAGTAATTTTAGTAGAGAGGGACACTACAAACTGAGATGCAAATTAACTCTACAAGGATTTTTAATTTTCCAAATAACATAGTCAATAAGAATGGAGAGATTGAGTGGTGATATATATCATTACTCTTTAAGTAATTGGTTATAAATATTAACAAAAGAGAATAAAAATGTTTGAACTAGTTCACGTAGGAAAAGTAGACACATTGTTAAAATATACACGTACTTATTCGTAGTTGAATGTGGGATGTAAATAGAAAATCAATGAGAATGTTACTTGATGAAACCACTCGGCACCATAGCATGGCATCAGAGTTTGAGACGCAGAATAATAGCTCTCGTGACATTTTAGTATGACCAAACGGCCTCACAACCGACAAACAAATGTATTTAGAGAGACGTAACTTTTAATCGTGATTGATGCATGAACATGTAGATATAGGCACATATATGATACAGATACATCAATTCTTATAAAATTATGATATGAATATAATGTAGAAGCAGTTATAAAACATAGATTACATATATTATATATGGAATAGATATATATATATATATATATCTAATATAAATTTAGTATTTTAATTCGAAAGTTAAAGAAATATATATTATATATAAATAATAAATGACATTTAATAATTATAAATTAAAGTATCCTATACTATTATTTAATAAAATAAATTTATTAATAGCAGTTTTTCTTATAAAAAAAACCATTAGTATTTCACAGTGAAAAATTATTATTTGTATGCTTTTTAAGTAATTTGAAATTATTTTTATGTGTGTCCAATGCATTAATTAGAAGTATTAGACATATATATTTAAGTTTTTTCTTTTTTTTTTTTCCGTTGAATATGTTTTAATGTGTTCGATACGTAGTCAAAGTATATTGGACAAATGTGGTGTTTCTCACCCATATCGAAGACAAAAATACATACTTTTAGGAGTCACCGTGCTCCATAGTTTTTTAAGAATTACACAATGAAACTTGTAGATGAGCATCGTCAAGTAACACAGTCGACAAATCTATAGATGACCACAAACACAAATGGAACCTTTTAGGCCATTTGCTGTCCACTGTTTCCCTTTTTGTCCCCTTTCACTTTGATAAAATACATACTGCATACATACGTAGGAATTCTACGTCTACCATATGAAACATGACTTACAATAGCATGACGGAGCTGTTTAGGTGCAACTGTACTCACGGACTTGGATTTGGTCTACGAACGAGTGACAAAAGAGACTTGCTTAACAATATTTCTATGACGAGAAGATCGCTATAGCCTATATATATATATAGGGGTGCGTCCACTAATGTCAGCAAGACATCAACACCAAAGTAAGTTTTTAATGTGATGATGAATGATCGTCTCGCCTCCCTATGGTTCTTGCAACGATAGATGGACTCTGAACCAGATTCACGCCAACTCTATTACTTATATAAAGCCCACCTTTTTCTTTAACGTGGCACCTTAGAAAACTTTTGTCACGGTGTTATTTTCTAAGAGAATATTTAACTTGCTCAATTTTCATCGCCAATTTCCATTTTGCTTAGTCACTTATTCATATAGGGTATGCTACAACCTACATTTGACTTAGACGATGAAGAATCATATGAATATTAGAAACGGGAAGCTATGTTTAATTTAAAATGGTCTATTAGCAAGTAGCACTGTCGGTGGGGGGGGTCGTGGATGGCTCGAGTGGAAGAATGAAGGGACATGAAAATTGGAACGACGCGAGGACGTGAGATGAGATGAGATGGATGTGACACGATTCCTAACAAATGAAGTGTCGGTGAAACGCAAATTCAGTCGCATAGATTCCAGCGATTCGTTTCCATCGTTTCAAGCAAACGGGGTGTGGGCAACGTTGCTAACGCCCCATTACCAGTTTTTGCACACGCCTGCAAAGCAAAGAGAGATCGTGGCTACGGGCCGCTCGGGCTGGTTTATTTTTCCCATTAACCCCCGTGAGGATTTGAGTCCGAGAGGCCCACCCCAAAAAACGCGAAGAAGATAGTCCTATTTAATCCCGTGCCTCATAACACATAGGCCTAACTAAATGCCGATTAGCAGAAGACAATAAAGTATTCACTTTAAGTGCGGACAATTACTTGAAATTCCATTCCTTCATATGAGAGAGGGGAAAATTGCCAGTTAAGCCAATAGCATATCTACGAGTAACTTCACTACCTACATAAGTGTATCATTGATTAGCATAACTCCTTTGAATGGTATACGCGACCTTCTAATTTCCAGTACTATTAATTATAGAATAATTCGCGGGAAAATGGACTGGCGTTCTTTGATTTTCAGCAAGCATTTTTGGACAGTTATGAGTCTAGCTTTGGCAGTCAATAAACTCATTATGGCCATATATGCAACTACATAATAGGCCAGGAAAAAAAAAGCTGTTGAACTCGAATTAACAAAGAGCCAAAAGAAATGTTCATTCCCCATTCTAACACACGCACACACACAAATTGGAAAAAGGGCCCAAAAGACGTTGAAGCTTAGCTTACAGTAAACAAGGTAATTGCATCTCCATCTACAAAACCTGGGGAATAGCATGGAGAAATAAATTAAAACAAGGATAGAATAACTACATGCCAGGGGCAGAAAAAAAAAACATGAAAGACAGTTAACTTTACCTTAAATGTTGCTGGGGTACATGAAGACTCGAACTCTATCTCCCTACAAATGAACCAAAGACCCATTAACCATAAATGCAATAACGATTAAGTATCACTGAAATTTCCAGTTTCAACACTGATCCTTTCACAATACCATGGACTTTGGAGGCAGATTGGACTTGAACTTAGCTCGAACAACTCCACTGTTACCATGAGGCCTAGTCACCTTGCCCCAGATACAGCGATAATGACTTCCATTCTTCTTCACCTTGGCCTTGTAAATATACGCCAAGCGCTTTCCAGCATACCATGTAACCTCTTCCTTGGTATTCACTCCCTCAATCTGAAGGAGAGATGTGTTCGGGTACTGGTTTGACTTGGACCTAACAGCCAAATAGGCATTCAATCCCCAAACCAGTTCACGCAATAAAATTATCGACCTTGACACAAACTATAAAATAACACAGTTATTCAAGCAATCAAAGATCTATTCTCCTCTGCTGCATTACACTCCTGGCAATCAAAACACAAACCCTAAGCAACCCAATTCACATCTCTGTCATCTGATTTTATTGCGGATTCCATACGTTCATTCTACAGATTCTAAATAACCAGAAACATAATCAAACATTTTGCTCTTCTCTATACTCCAATTTTCGTGGAAGCCAAAAATCATTTCCAAAACCATCTAAAGAATGAATATATAAGCTAAAGTGTGATTACCTCTTGTATCCCAGAATGGTTCCTCTGACGTAGAGTCTAAATACAAAATGAAAAAGGAAAACAATAAATAAAATACTGATTAAATCGCGATATTTATTCTGAAAAGTAAATATTGGTTAAGATCCGCAGACCTGACTCTCTCTCCTTGGCGGCCCTTCACCATTTTCAATTTGGAGGCAAAGCTCTCTGCAAAGGATGCCGAAAAAGAAAGAGACGCCGAAACCCTAATTCTCGATTCTGAGGGTTTATATAGAGCCAGGCCCACTTTGGGCTAAGATATGATGTTTTAAATGGGCACGGATTGGGCCTTACTGATCCGAGCAGAAAAAATATGGAAAGAACGATTGGGCCCAAACCCACTGCTGGATTTTTGTTTCTATTATAATTTTATTCTAGTTTATAGGAATAAGTTTAAAAATAAAAAGAAAAATTCTCGAAAGTACTTGCCATTTGTATTTATTTATTTATAAATATAATTTATTAATAATTTCATATAAAATAAATTTATTTTTTATTTTAAATAAATCTCACTATTATTATAATATATAATTATGAATAAATTATATTAAAAAATTAAAATAAAAATTTGTATTCTCGAGTCTAATAAAACTATCTAAGGAATTGGGAACCAAACTCTTATCCTTTCTATTCTTTTTTTTTTTTTTGGGTCCAAAAAATGGAAGAAAGGTGGAGATGTTATTGCTCTCAATCAAGTCTGAAAGGAGAACATTCGCACTTAGGCTGCTGAGACAAAGACCAGAATAATATTTGGGCTGGTAAGGATCCATCCTCTTGTCGCAGTGTTGCTTTCCCCACCTACTGAAATCCACTAATGCGATTGCCTGTCGTTCATCGAAATTGCGTTTGGCCACTAATCACTATTATGTTCAGCTATGAATTCTTTTACAGTGTGATGATGGACCAGCCATCCACAAATGAAAAACATTCTCAAGCCCCACGAACTCTCTAAATCAGCACCTTGCAAACACATCATTGGGCAGATGGGTCGAGAATTTTGAAATTCATGCTCAAGAATTTAGGGTCTCTAGAGGGACACTGAAAGAAAAGCATTGGGATTTACCGATTTAGCTTCTTAAGTTTCCTCCAGAACAGAAAACCCCTTTTCTTTTCTTTTTTTTTTTTTTTGAAAACTTTCCCCCTTTTTCATTTCTTAACTTTTAATTGTATATTATTTTCCCATCTTTTATATTGTGTAATTATTAGTTACTATCAGTCCTTTTTTTTTTTTTCCTTCTTTCATTATTCCTTTTTTCATTTAACTGTAATTATTAGTTACCTTCACCATATCTTTTTATTTCGAAACTAGACTAGATAATTCAACAAGATAAATGAGAAAAAAATAAAAATCCGATGAGATTAATACACCAAAAAGAAAAAACGATATGAATTGATAAAGCCAGAAGAAACCAAGGATGCCACAACAGGTAGCTTAGTATGGTTAAAATAACTCCTCTATAAGAATTGAAGTCAAATACTATTTTTTAACGTGATCGTTTCCTCCACAAATAAAATTAACATATAGCATGAAAACAAAAAAAAAAAAAAAAAAAAAAAACCATTGCAAATAAGGAGTGTATTTCGGCTTATATTCCGCTGCCACTAAAACAAATGCAACGACAAAGCCATTAACTTCGCGTCCTCTTCTCTCTTCAACCCTCCCACCAAACCCACTCACTCAAACCCCTATTCTCCTTCTCTGGTTGTCAACCTATTTATATCCTTTATTTATTTTCTCCACTAATACAACCATGGCGAGTCCTATCGATAATTCATGCACCGGAAATGGCATCACTGTGTCTACCAAGACGAGGAGGCGATCGGTGGTTGAGTGCGAGCTTAACACGTCGATGGGGTCGCCGGCGGCGTTCCTTAAAAAACGAGTGCGGCATTTGCCGGAGCTCTTGAGGCCGGGGATGATGGGCCGTTTGATATTCGCGGTTTTGACGTCTCTTGCACTCTGGACAACGCTGACCAAGTTTGCCCTGTTGAGTACGTTGCAGAAGTTGGAGCCAAAGTTGATTAATCCTCACGCCGAGATTGCACAGAATGTTGTGGTGGAAGAAGAGACTGTTACCGGCTCCATACATTTCCCTCCTCCAATTCCCAAGTATCCGGTTAGATTATCACAACGTTGTAGTTCTATATATAGTGTGAAAGTATCAAGCAATCATAGGTTGATCATAGATTTCGATCCCCCCTTCAAGTCTATGCATTCGATTATGTTTATGTCACATGAGAATTGTTTCTTGGATAGTTAACCTTTAAATTTCGACATTTTTTTTTTAATTTTGTAAGGAATAGTTACAACGTTAGACTTCGAACTGAGAGCCTAAGTATAAGTATTATCTTTTCTTTGTTTTTTATCTTTTTCACATTCTTAGCCGAGTTGAGGGAGGGGAAAGTTCGAACCCCCGTTAAGTGAGTCCCACGCTCCCAGCGGTTAAGTATTGCTAGAAACAGTGGATTTTGAATGAATGGTCTGAGTCAGGATTTCTTGGTGAATCTAACCACGGACCCACCAATTGGGAGCATATACATGCATATACACAAACGTGTCAAAATTGACATAATTCATTAAACTAAAATTAAATTGACACTGCTAAGGAAGCATCTGTACTTGTATAGGCATGCTTTAGTTGTATGAGTCATCGATGACTCCATTCAACTAATTTTCTATGTATATGTGATTTTGCTTGTTTCATTAAATAAATTATGTTTCTTTATAAAATCATATATATTTTTTTATTTTTTTTATTTCACATAACTTCTTCCAATGACAGAACATTAATTTTTTTTTATTTGCAAGGTTGTATTGAGTACTTGGAGTGGGTGGAATTTTTTCGGTGACATATATTTTTCTAATTATCATTATTGATAATTTTTCACTAACAGGATCAGGAAATATGGATGAAGCCCAATAGTAGTAACTTTTACAATTGTCATGAGCGGTACAAAAGTGAAAAAAGTATGTAAGCAATCTACTTTTGCCTTTTGGTCCTGAAACTTTTTAGCTTTGGTCTTTTCACAACTTTAAACACAACTTAGGTTGTCTTTACACCAATGAGCTTTAGTTAAGGGGCTAAATTCGTTTCAAGAGGTAAACATCTTGAATTCAAGTATTAGTATTAGTGAGGAGTCAATAAATTAAAAAAAAAAAAAAGAAACTTAGGTTGAGTTATATAAAACTGATAAATATTACAAATATTACTAATACATACCCCTTTTCTAGGGTCCACTAGAGCGACAAATGGATACATTCTTGTTCATGCTAATGGTGGACTAAATCAGATGAAAATTGGGGTAAGCAACCATACATAGAGTTTGTACATCCTTATTTCTATTATTAATAGCAGTCTTATTACTATTAATATTATTATTTAGAATTATAGTTTTTAACATTTTAGTTTTTATGTAATGCAGATAAGTGACATGGTTGCCATAGCCAAAATTTTGAACGCAACCCTTGTTTTTCCTTCTTTAGATCATGGCTCCTTTTGGAGAGACCCAAGGTGCGTGAAATCTTGGCTAAGATGACTTCAGTTAATTAGGATATTTGCAAGCACGTAGGGACTAAAATTTTCTTTGACAAATTCATTGACTCAGTGAATTCAAAGATATCTTTAACTGGAAGCATTTGATTGAAGTTCTGGAAGACGACATCAAGATCGTAGAGTCACTCCCACAAGAACTTGCAAAAGTAAAGCCACTTCAAAAGACTCCAATTTCTTGGTCTAAGGTGTGCTTTATTTGTTATAAATTCTTTAGAAAGAGCTGGCCGTGCTTTGTTTTGTGAAAATGGCTTTTTTCTTTTTAAAAATAAATTCTGAACATGCAGCCTAGCTATTACAAAAAGCAAATTCTTCATCTGCTAACGAAGTATAAAGTGATCAACTTTACACATTCTGATTCGCGCCTTGCTAATAATGGAGTTGTACCCTCGATTCAAAGGCTTCGTTGTCGTACAATGTATGATGCACTACGCTTCAGAGAAACAATCGAAGAGCTTGGAAAAAAGATGGTTGATAGACTTAGGAATAATGGGGAAAGATTCATAGCACTACATTTGAGGTATGAACTGAAAATTTAATGAGCAAAATTTACAGGGCATACATATTCACTATTCAATTTTTAATCTTCTCTAATAAGGGCAATTTCAATTTGCAGGTATGAAAAGGACATGCTTGCTTTTACTGGATGCAGTCATAATCTCACTAACGCAGAAGATATGGAATTAAAGATAATGAGGTACGCATCAAAGATCTGGAAAGAGAAAAACATAAATGGTGCCACACGACGACTTGAAGGGTTATGCCCCATGACTCCAAGAGAGGCTGCTGTGTTCCTGGAGGCAATGGGATATCCTTATAATACAAAGATTTATATAGTTGCTGGCGAAATCTATGGCCAAAATGGAATAAAAGCACTTCAAGATAAGTACCCAAACATCTACACTCATTCCACACTAGCCACAGAAGATGAAATAGAGCCTTTCCTCCATTGCCAAAACCAACTTGCTGCACTAGACTATGTCGTAGCAGTTGAGAGTGATGTCTTCATGTACACCTACGATGGCAATATGGCCAAGGTAGTTGCAGGCCATCGAAAATTCAAAGGATTCCGAAAAACTATAAATCCCGACAAGTACGTATCCTAAGTCATGTTATTAGAACGGTTGAACATGAAACTATGCATGTACTTGTTGCTCATCTGTGTTTTGTTATTGTTGCAGATATCATTTTGTAAGATTGATTGACCGACTAGACCATGGCGAGATATCTTGGGATAAATTTTCATCAAAGGTGAAAAGTTTACACAAAAATAGGATAGGAGGTCCGCTATATAGACCATGCGGGAAGTCCACCAAAAATGAAGAAAATTTCTACGCGAACCCTTTTCCTGGTTGCATCTGTGAGAAGTCACAAGCAAACTCAACAGGGATGACACAAAGCCGAGTTTCAATTTTGAGAAGATAGGACAAACCCTAGTTCAATTACATAACTAACATATAAATCAGTCCATATAGCTTCAGGCCTGACTTTGGTGGTGGAATCAGCAGAAAAGTCTTTGTTTTAGGAGTATCAAAGGGACAATGCATAGGGTGAGCTTTAGAGGTCTCGCCTAAGGAAGCAGGGGGCAGTAAGGAAACAGAGGAGCATCCCATTCAGGGAATATTAAACAGAGGATCTTCTCACTTTGGGAACAGATTAGTTGCGCGGTTAGTCTCATCCTATACATGGCAAAATTATCATGTATACTTCTAATGATTTTGACCCCTCCTTTTTTGTTTTTATCTCGAGACTTTCTTTTTTGGCAACAATTTTTCCTGTACATAATTCTTTTTTGGCCATGAAAACGAACGTGAGTTTAAAGAATGGACTGAGCATAAGATATTAATTGATACTCATTGTTAAATTGATGAATGTGCTTAACGTAAATCTTATATTTGTTTGATGATCCAGCTTCAAACCCAAATGATTTTTTACTTGATTCTTGAGTTGCTTAATAAATAGCAGATATTATGTCTGTTTTAATCAAAATATATGTTTAGACTCTACCACATCAGAGTTTGTTGATTCTTTAACTAGCTAACGAACAATGGATATTGCGCTTATTTTCATCCAAAAATATCATATAAAAGCAAGAAGATTAGGCTTTATTACATTAGAGTTAACTGATTCTCGAGCTACCTAATAAACAGTAGATATTGTGTCTTTTTTCATCCAATTATAAATATCGTATAAAAGCTTTAAAGATTAGACTGTAATACATCAGAGTTGGCTGATTCTTGAATTGACTAATAAATTGCAGATATAGCACTTGTTTTTATCCAAAATTATCGTATAAAAACCTTGAAAATTAGACTCTGCCACCTTGGAGTTGGTTGATTCTCGAACTGCCCAACAAACAATGGATATTAGAGCTGCTTTCATCCAACTGGAACTATTTAATAATAGTCCAAAAGATTTGACTCTACCCCATCAGAGTTGACTAATTATCAAATTACTTGACAAATAATGGACATTGCACTTATTTTTATCTAACTAAAAATATCGTATAAAAACACAAAAGATTTGGCTCTACCACATCAAAGTTGGTTGATTTTTAAGTTGTTTAGCGGATATTGCACATGTTTTTTTTTTTTATCTAATATGAAATATCATATAAAAGCACGAAGATTTGTCAAATTATTAAATTTGATTTTTTTTTTATTTGACTACTTCAAGGTTTAGAGAAATTTTCTGATATTGCTAAGTTTCCATATAAAGGTCAAAAATTACAAAGGCTAGTATAAATTTTCTCTTACGTTCAGTTTCACAATTTTGACACTTATTAAATTAACTTTACGTCTTGAGTGGTTAAAAAGGATACAAAGGTTTTCAACGAAATTGCTGGGAATTTCTCTTGACTTGTAAAATAATAAAATAAAAAATAAATAAAGATAGTAAAAGTCATTTATTTGTATATGAGGTAGAGGAAAATTGAGTAAAGAAACATGCTGCGATGGAGACCTTTTTGGTTTTAGGCGCGTATGCGAGACAAGATTGTATAAAATGCAATCCTTATGCATACATAAAATCAACCAAGTCAAGTCCTTTAAGAAAGACTTTGTATGGTTTTATTTCGCTGTAAGGGGGTCCTTGGCAGAATGAGATATAAACGAGAGAGTTCCTAAGCATTAGGGTGAACAAATAATTCAATTATGTTGAGGGCATATTCGTTTGTATTCAATAATCTTAAATAACACTATTATATCAAACAGTTATAAAATAATTCAATCCTTTTTTATGTTGAGGGCTAGTTTGATTAAACTGAACTAGTTATGGATAAGGCTAGAAAAAACTAAACAGTGAACCGGACTTAAGTTCACACCGTAGCAAGGAGGGTTTTGGTGTGGTTATGGTTCAAGATTTTTATCAATTGATGCAACATAATGACTGGATCGAGATGATTTATAATAATTTTAAATCATTATGAGTAATTGATTTGAGCTAACGATTCAAAGTAAGTGAAAATAAAATAAAAAATAAAAAAAAATAAAACACGACCGAAGTTATGCGGAAAGTAGCAACCAAGGTAGCAGATAGGCCAATCAGTCAAATGTATGATATAATTCATCAACTTTAAGCAATTGAACTATTTGGGTTTTAATTTCTCTAAGCCTAAGAAAATACATAGCCAATTTAATTAAGAATTAAGTTCAAGTTATTAAACTTTTCTTTTACTTTTATATGTTTGATTATAATTTGTTTAAATCTCTCTATTAACATTAGCCATTTTTTATATTAATTTTTTTAAAATAAAAATTCTGAAGTTATAATTAAATAATATTTAAATCAAATTCAACTGTGAATCAAAATTGTAATTATGATTAATCGACGTTCAAATAATGAAAGAACTATAATTACTACTATATTTCAAATAAATTTAAAATTTACGCTTCTTAAATAATAAGAATTTTATTATTTATTTATTTAAAAAATAAATGGATCATAAACTTTATAATATGAGATAATTTATTTTATTTAAAATATATCCATTGGAATGAAAAGTTCAATCTCCCCACCATATGTCCCCTCAATGACTCCAATTTTTTTTTTTGCGCATTTCAATGTATGCACCAAATAGTTTATCTTCGTAGAAATATAACTTCAAACTACCCTTTCTTTTGTGGGGGTACAGCACAAAAATAATTTTCATAGAAGTGTGTAACGTATATAATAATTTATATATATTTTTAAATATAATAATTTTTTTTTAAATTACATCATATTAATATATATTTACCACATTACTCTCATTACTTTATCTCAAATTTCTCGCTTTAAAATGATTAGTAATGAGGCAGATTTCTTTTCTTTATATTGAACTGTCGAGTCACTATTTACACCGTGTAAACTTTTGTTGGTTGCCTTATCCATTTTTTTAGCATGTAAATGACAGGACTGGAATCTCTCTATTTTATTTTACTGAAAAAAAAAAGTCAATATTTATGTACCCCTTACGCTAAGCCATCGTCACAATACCAATTAAACTTAAGTCTTACTAAGTAAATACACTGTCAAATACATATAATGAAATTTATATTATATTAAATATAATTTATGTAATATAATTATATTATATTTAACTTTCTTACTAAATAATGTATTTAACTTTATTTACAAAATAATATGTTTTTAAATATTTTTCTTTGCATTAATTGTTCAAAATTAGAACATTGTCAATTGGATTCAATTGTTTTGTCGGCCACGACTTTGAGTCAATTGTTACAGAGATTATGATTGAAGATTTTTGAGGACTCAATTGCACTTTTGGGGTTTCTTCTTATATTATTTTTTCTTGGAATATTCTTCATTTTTCTTTTTTCTTTTTTTTTTCTTTTTATATATTATTACAGTCAAAAGAAAAGAAGGAAAATAAAACAATATAATTTAAAGTCTGCCAACCCTCAAAACCAACTCCGAAACGGCATCTAAAACCCCGAAACCTTGCCTCACCGTGACACGCGACTCGCCGTCGATCGCTCTTGGGTGAAAGACAAAGATGTCGGCTATGGGCGCCAGAATAGAAACCTACGAGGACTTCGCGAAAGTCCACGGTCTGCTGCTTGCATCCTCAGGACTGCCGTCGTCTCTGTACGGCAGGCTGTTCGAGAAACTGTCTCGGGAGGAGTTCGACGGCGGCTCCCACTTCCAAGTTGAGCCGTGTGAGGAGCGCCGGCAGAGGCGGCTCGTCCTCACCTCCCAATCCATGCCCATGGAGTCCGACATTTTCCTCGTCGACCACGCTTGGTCCTTTCGTCTCTCCGATGCTTACCAACAGGTTGACTCTCACTCATATTGCTGTTTCCTGATATATCTAGTTTATATTTATTCTCTTTATTCCAAGAGCTCAGTTTTGCAATTTGAATTTGATTGAAAAGCAAAAAAATGATGGGGTTCAAGAAATGAACGTTGTGATGATCATGTTATCGTGGTGGCCATTTAGTTGAAGATCGTTTTCATGCTATCTCGGTGGTTTTTTACTGGTTCGTGAATGTGTACGGAATCTTGCTAAATTCTGAATGGTGACTGGTTGCAGCTTCAAGAAGTGCCGGGTTTGGCTGAGAGGATGGCTTCTCTAATGTGTGTAGACGTTGATTTAGGTACAGACACAGACGAGACAGATGAGTATGGAGACTCGCAAGAAAGCAATTCGAAATTGGATGTCATGGATGTAGTTAAGAATGAAATTCGCGATGCAAGAGAGAAAGGCAATGAAATTATCAGGTGGTTGGAGCTTGAGGAGCTTGACATCGATGATGATATGCTGCTGTCTCTTGATTTATCTAGTAAATATCCGGTCAGTCATTCATGTTCAACCTAAGTCATTTATGAATAAGCCAAACTTATTCTGGGCTTGATTGCCTAAGTTTTAAAGCTATTAGGTTTTTTTTGATATGATGCTTCATTTTTTTTTCCTTATGATGTTATACTCAATGCCTTTCCTTCATTTTGGTTTATTAGGAATTGGTAGCACTTAGCCTACTCGGAAACAAACTTGAGAATGTGGAAACGGTGGTGCAGGAAATTACCAAGTTCAAAAACCTTAAGGCGCTATGGTTGAATAACAATCCAGTTCTAGAAAACTGGTACTTCTACTAGAGCTGAAACGATCTTTCTGAATTTGTGGTTGGTGATTCCGCATTACAAGATAATTGATCTAGTTTATTTCCAGTGATGATCACATGCCATATATGATTCTTCAAGAATGTACAAGACTGGAAATCTATAATTCGTGTTTCACGAGTAATTTTGGTGAGTGGGCATTGGGATTTTGTGCTGGTGTATATGACAAGGACAATCCTAGCTTCGTATGTGAGAAGGAGCATCCATTGCAGAGTGTGACAACACTGGACATTTCAAATAGATGTATCCATTCTCTGATCAATAAGGTCTGACTTTCTATCCATGCATTGACTCTTAGCTTGATGCTTTTTTTCAGTTTATTGCACAAGCACATAGTTCAATTCCTGCATGGCCCCTCTGTTCTGCAAGTTAATTTTGAAATTTTCACTTCATGCATATGAAAGTATCAATGGCCTCTTTCCTATTTTGCAAAGATAAGATTTCATTGCAGCAAGGGTGTGGGATATTTTTGGCAACCAGGTAACCTCTAGCTACTGCAGTGCTAATTCATTGTATCCTTTATTCAGGCATTTTCACCTGTTGAGATTCCATGTCTTTCGCATTTAAATATTCGGGGGAATCCATTGGAACAGAATTCAGTTAGTGAACTATTGCAGCTTTTAAAGGGATTTCCATGTTTACAATCTTTGGAGGTACTCTCAATAGTATCAGCCTTTTCTCCCCCTCATTTGAGAAACATAATTTTCAAAAAAAAAAAAAGCAAAAATGTCTTGGATGTCAGATATTGATAAATATTGTTCAACTCTGGCAGGTGGATATACCTGGGCCCCTTGGAGATAGTGCAGTAGAGATTCTTGAATCTCTTCCAAATGTTTTTCTTCTAAATGGTGCCAAAGCATCTAAAATCCTAGAAACTGGAACCCATGTAGTTGATTCAATACTACAGCCACGTCTTCCTGAATGGGCAGCTGAAGAGCCTCTTGACGATCGTGTAATTAATGCAATGTGGTTATATATTATGACATACAGGCTAGCAGAGGAGCAAAAGTTAGATGAGACCTCTGTATGGTATGTCTTTGTTGGTTGATTGATTGACTGATCTATTATCTCCTAGATTGCTGATTTGTTAAGCTACCTAAATATCTAATTGTTTTTTTTTTTTTTTTTCCACTGGAGATAGTTTTATGTTATTCAAAAGTTTTAAGCACATCATTTCTTCTGACTGAGGGAATACCAGCTGGCACATAATTTACTGATCTGATGTTGATTGAGGAAAATCTGGCTCTGTGATTTTCTAATTGGCTTTTCATCTTATAATCCCTGCTGTGTTTTGGAACTGTGGTTTGTACAAGGCATTGCTGGCCAACTAATGCTTTCTAGGAGGATGTGGAGAGTTGAAGATGACATGAGAGAAAATTATGGATGGGTATACAATGATTGGGGACAATTTCTTATGCTAGGACACAGAATTCTCATGAAATTGGAATGGTTATTGATAAGTGAACTACTGAGACTTATCTCTTTGTAGGATTAAAATTTTTTGAGAGCAGAATAATTGGCATATTCATTGATTATTTTTGAACTTCGAGATGAATGGTGATGATGGAATGTATGGTACTCAAGGATTTTAGGAAAGAATTATGTTTCTGGTTGTTGGTTTGTCAAAGGTATCAAACTTGCTTCCTGCAGCATTTTTTGTTGTGGTCCACAAGCTTTCAAATTCCAATGTAACTTCTGGAGTGAGCATACTTGATCAAAATGGACCAGTGCAATTAGATTTCTGCTAACTGAATCTAGCACCTGATGATATCACAACACACAAATCACTCAATTGCATTATATAATGTAGCACAATGAGTTGCTTTATTTTGGAGGACTTTGCAGGTATGTTATGGATGAGCTAGGTTCAGCTTTACGACACAGTGATCAGCCGAATTTTAGAGTTGCTCCTTTTCTATTCATGCCAGAGGGAAAACTTGAATCAGCTGTGAGGTTATCCTTTGAGTTCTCTTCCTCTATTTGGCTGATTCATACATCAGTTTGCTAGTTTCCCTTGACTTTGCAGTTGTTTAGTAACTGCACTTAACAAAGTCTGTCATTTCGATAGTTTACTGAATTTAGAGAAATGAATTGATGAAACAAGTACATCTACATAACTTTTGACATGTACATAGCCTTTGCACCATCTGCAGTGGTGCAAGGCAAGTCTGAAGGTTCTTTGGATTGAGAATTGGAAAACATCAGCAATTAATATGAAGTTCTATTTTTCCTTTCTCAGCTATTCACTATTATGGCCAATCCAGAATGTTGAAAATGGAGACAAATGCACTCGCGATTTTCTTTTTGGTATTGCAGAGGACAAACAACGTTCTGCCAGGCTTACGGCATATTTCCACACACCGCAGAATTATTTTATTAAAGTACTGAATCTTATTTGGACTTGCTATGTTGAATTAAATTGTTGACTGTTGATTCACTTGGTACTAATCAACATAATTTCTGTCAGGAGTATGAAAAGCACAACCAGAAATTGCGATCAAAAAGTTTTACTTCTTTGCCGCAGAGGTCTTCTTCAACTGGAAGCTTGCGTTGCAGTGATGGACGTGCATTACGTGTGTACACTGACATACCTCAAGTAGAAGAATTTTTGACACGGCCTGAATTTGTAATTAGTAGGTGTTGGCCAATTATTACTGTTATTGCTGTTATCCTGTGATTTTGGGTTTATGTCCTGGTTAAGTTGATAGCTTTTACTAATAGATGCCTTATTAAAATCTACTTTCGGTTATTCTGTGATTTGTGAGAATACTTTGTGCAGGAAAATACTGGTGCGCACATAGGATACTGTTTCACTATCACTGCATATGGAATTTCTGTTAATGGTTTTTCAGCTCAGTTGACATAAATTTTGATCTGCATAAATAAGGAAGATTGAATTGACTGGATTTGTGATAATAATAAACCTATCATATGAATTGTAGGTGGAAAAGGACTATGGTGACTAACCTTTCTGGATTTCTCTTTCAATACTTCTGTGCCAAAATGAGTTGCAACTTCCATGATATTATAAGTTAATGATTGCTGCTTTTTCGTTTTTATTTCATCATTGGTATTGCTTGCAGCAAATGAGTTGAAGGATGCAGATATTATATGGACAAGTATGCAGGTGGATGATGATGTGAAAAAAGCTGCTGGAGTTACAGATGAGCAGTATATAAATCAATTCCCCTTTGAGGCTTGCCTGGTCATGAAACATCATTTGGCAGAGACTGTTTACAAGGTAAACAAAACAAATCTGATTTGCATGTGCTACACTAGATTTGTCACTTAATATGCAAACCAAAGATGTTTTTGGTCTGTTAAAAAACCAAAGTGGTGTTGTTTATTCAACTATTGATTCTGGCACGGATGCATTATTTCAGCACTTGTGGCCAACTTCTTTAGTTATTTATTTCTACAAGAAGTCAATTGACTTGAATATTAGTCTTTTCGACAGGCCTATGGATCTCCTGAATGGTTGCAGCCTACTTATAATCTAGAAGCACAATTATCTCCATTTATTGGTGACTATCTTGGACGCAAAAGAGATGGAATGAACAACCTCTGGATCTTAAAACCTTGGAATATGGCACGAACTATTGATACAACTGTAACAGATAATTTGTCTGGTATCATCCGTCTCATGGAGACTGGTCCAAAAATATGCCAGAAATATATTGAGCATCCTGCCTTGTTCCAAGGGAAGAAATTTGATCTCCGTTACATAGTACTGGTCCGCAGTATCAATCCTCTGGAGTTATTCCTTGCCGATGTTTTTTGGGTATGTACATCATGTCTGTGATTTGATTTTTAAGCTGCCAATACGTTAAAAGGCAATTTAGGAGGAACAATTAAAGTCCCTCTAGCAGTATGGGATGCTCAAAGTTGAATTATGACACTCTTTTACAGGTCAGATTGGCAGACAACCAGTATACTCTTGACAAGCATAGCTATTTTGAGTACGAGACTCACTTCACCGTTATGGTATGGATTAAGCATGTCAATTTTTATTAATCGTAGGTTAAATTTTTCCTGGAAGCAACATGTTTCATGGGGATTGGAAGTAAATCACAGCAGGAAAACATAGCCTTTTACAGAACATTTCTTTTATTGAGAAGGTTTCTCCACATTGATGAAATATTTGACTTCAATGGCTTGCAGAACTATCGTGGTAGACTGAATCACAAGAACACGCCTGAATTTGTGAGGGAATTTGAGGAGGAGCATCAGGGTACAATCCACACTATGTCTTTTTTTGATCCTCTACTAGAAGGAAAGGCTGTTGACTCTTGTGCATGTTGCAGTTAAATGGTCAGATATCCATCAGAGAGTCAGCAATATGATTCGATCTGTCTTTGAGGCAGCTGCAGTAGTACATCCGGAGATGCACAGTCCTGCATCGAGGTCTATGTACGGTATCGATATAATGCTTGATAGCTCATTCCAGCCAAAATTGTTGGAGGTTTGTATTGTACCAGCCACTGTTCCCCTATTTATAATCAAAATACTCAGAATGCAAACCTTGACTCAGTTTGATGCTCAGTCATTTGATGTGATTGCCTGAGGGAACTTATTCTTTCTGAAAATACAAGCACTTGAATTTCTCTGGGCAGGTAACCTACTGCCCCGATTGTACAAGAGCGTGCAATTACGACACACAAGCCATACTTGGAGGGGGAGAGGTGGTGAAAGGTCGCGACTTCTATAATTACGTGTTTGGTTGTCTCTTTCTGGACGAAACTACTCATGTAAGCGCACTGTAATTTTTACATGAAGTAAGGCCGCCTTAATTTTGCCTTTGGACAATTCTCTCTTTGTGTTAGAGGAACTGTGTAAAATATCTCGGTTGTCATCGAGTCTTGCTTTCTTTCGTCTCTGCTGTGCGGCTTGTTTTGTTCATTGGTGGACGCGCGGTCGTTGTGTCCTAAACTCACCCTATAGCGTTATGCTTGCAAATTATTGTATTACGTTGATAACGACGAGAATGAAGACCCATCCTGTATTTTCTAATCTGTTTCTATGGCTGTATGTCATAGTGTTGGCAGGCTTCTGTAAAGGGGTCATTTGATACTTGAAGCAAAATGAGGTGCAGGTTCAAAATACATCCAAAATTGAAAATGTTAATGGAAATGAGTTGAATTGAATGAGCATACAATTGCAACCGTACCGGACAACTTGAATCGAGGTGGGTTTATTATCTGGCTGTCCTCCTTTGATCTAAGAATTTGTGCCAAAACGTATAATTCCGATAATCAGCCAATTATATTTGTATCATTCATGTTTCGGTTGACATTTCCCAATCCCTACGTTCAAGTTCTCTTGGTAAAAGGTTTAAATTGCGCTTTTGTTGGATGGGAAGTGTCCTAATCTGTTTGGTTGAGCTGTTAAAATTAGTTGATAGCTGACGGGTGTTAACTGGTGACTGAAAATCAATGATTGAGATTTAAAAGTCAATACTTGTAAAAATTAACAATAGTTGGTAAGGGAAACTGGTAACCAATATAAATAAATTGATTATACGTTTTGATGTTCAATAAATATCGCTATAAGTGTTTTTATGTATGCTAAATCACAAACTGTTTAAAAGTTGGGAGCATGAAATATGTGTAGGTAAAACCGTAATGGGATCCTTTAAAAAAATATTAAATGCCCATTTAAAAAGTAATAAATAAATAAATAATAAAAAGGAAGCACGATAGAGGGACAATTTGGTCTTTGGACCCTCACCGCCCACCCCTCACAAGTCACACCCATTTGACGAGGCCCCAGCTTCAGCTCTAAAACAAGATAGAGCTGATAGACACAGTTTCACCTCTGAAAAGCAGCCAAATGGCGGGCCCCACAGCCATTGGACTTGCCTGTTGCCTACCAACGGTTTCACTGGGGCAAATGCGGATGAAGCAGCCACTGACTTCTTGGGACGCCAACCAAACGAGCACCGCAGCCAAAAGCACCGCATAAGTTCGTTACTGCGGAAACGTCAGCTTTATTAAAAAAATAAAAAATAAAAATGGATGAGACGTAATTTGAATCATTCATCGCAATGGAGGAGATTTATAATTATTTCGTTTTTTTTTATTTTTTTTATCAACAACCAACCGCTCACAGGACGTCCTGTTTAACTCGTTCGTAAACTCTGTGGCTTGCTATGTTTTTCGTTATTTCAAGACGAGAAGAATCATACCACCCGTTGGCTAGAGAATCGTTGAAGGGAGGAAGGTTGATTAACTTTAGCAAATAGGATAACAACGGAAACAAATCGAGATCCAACGAAGATCGGATCGGCCTACGGACCAGAGTGCCACGAAAGTCCACCCTTGACTCTATTTTGTCAAAATGTCTTGATGGGTCTATTTATTTACTTTTGGGCAATCGATGAAACCAAACTAATTTATGTGAAAGGAAACAGATTCACCTTTTGTCACGGGTAAAAGACTTGGGTTCACAGAGTGGAGCCCCCCCTTTGACTTTGTCGGGACACGTTGATGCCAACTTAGGCTGTAATTAATCTTGCATTTGTAGGGTAGATTTAATTACTCGAGAAATTTTCTTTAAATGTTTAATTTTCGCTTTAATTGGTGCTTGCCAGCTAACATTTGAACGGGGGTGACAAAAAGTAAAAATCGAAAGTTAAAAAAAGATAACATAGAATATGCGAGACATAAATACTAATTTATTATCATCGTAAATTATAATTAATATTTTTTTATAATTAAAATTAACTCGTGTATATCTATCATATTTTTTATAATAAAGCTTCAAAAAAAAAAAAGGGAATATTTGTTAATTTGTATGTGGTCATTGCCACGTGGAAGCACCGCAAAGTAACATGCATTAAGCAGCCCGGCTGGTGCAAGCAAATCGTTTTCCATCATAGATGGGGCCAGGGGGCCAGGGCTACCGTGCAAGTTGCAAACATTGCGATTGGCATTGCCATTAGTTTGCCACCGTAAAGGCTCTTTCGTTTTCACCTGCATGAACTGTGTGAAGTCTCAATCATCCATAGTCTATTGCAGCAAGTAGCTCCCATAAGTGCAAGGAAGAAAGTTAGTTGGGAAACCCTTAATTTCCAGCCTCGGAGGCTGCATTCCGTTGTCACCACATTAAGAAACTGAGATTCAAACGATTTGGATTTCCATTGAAATTCATTGTATTGTGCAATTAATGACAACTTAAATGAGTGACTGAAGTGTTTGTTAGAATTTCTTCTTCGGGACGCTGCACAAAAGTCAAGTAGTGACAAATAAGTGGCAACTACGCAAGCTAACTAGCATCTCCCATGTGCCGATGTGCCGAGTAGATTATAGGACAATAAGAAAAAATGGACTTCGCTAGGAGGATGTAAAATTCATGTACGGGGGGGGGGGGGTAGATAAAACGTAATTTGGAACGTTAGGTGCAGTTGATCGTAGTCACCCATTTGTTTTTTTATCTGCAACAAACAGTCCAGAGCATCCTTATTTACCCTATCTATGAATTTTGTATCCTGCTATCTTGCTCGATAATAGATACATCATACCAATAAGTTGGTCCTCTTTGTGAGAAGAGGAGACGTTTTGCTTGTCAACCAGGACTCGACCTTTGTTGGGAGCACCCCAAGAGTAAAATTCAGAACAATTAGGCCAATGTGGCCTCTGGGTTAAAATCGTCGTCCAGAAAGAGATTTAGTTTTAGTTGATACTGAAAATTGCTGTAAGACGAGTGCCACGTCCGAATTTCAATTTTAATTTATGCTCTGGGATTGGTAGACACGAACCATTCACAAAGACCAAAGGTCCGAAGTTTACAATAATCAGTCACGTCACGTGATATGCAGACACTAGACATTTTATAGTTAAGCCGCAGGTGCCTTATTTTTGGTCTAACATTTTGTATCTCTTCAATTATTCGTGCCCCTTCTTTAGAGAAATATGCAAAAAAAAAAAAAAAGTTGAAAATTTTTATAACAAAATTCTCAATTTTTTGTATTTTAATTTAAATCTTGTTTTTTAAAATTAATTTTTTTAAGAAAACAATAAAATTATTAATGATTTCTGTTTAATTAATGTATACTTTTTAATTATTTTGACTGATTTTTGTTTGAAAAATAAATTTGAAAAGCATAAAATTCAAATAAACACATAAAAATATTTAAATTTTAATAATAAAAATTTATAAAAACTTAGAACTGAATTTTAATATGTCCCATTCTTCAGAGATGTCAAGAAAAGATGCCAGAGAATCCAAGTCTAAGCCGGCATTGTCTTCGAGGCTCGTCCCCGTGGTCCAGCCCTTGAGCACGGGCTCGTCCAAAGGTAAGGGCTGCTGCTGAACGTACAAATTCTGGTGGTAATCATCGTCGTCCACTTGTACGCCTCTGTCGCTTGCCTGAAAATCAGGGCAGTCAAAATTCAACAACTGTGGGCCACGTGGGCAGGTGTGGAAATCTGTTGTTGCACTGAGACTAGAAGCTTGAGGCTGATCCGTAGATGGGATCGTGGGTGTCGGCGGGTCCGTCGTCGGAAGAGCTGCCGGTGGTGATTCTAGCGAGAGGACAACTTTGGTGCACCTAGTGGCCTTGGTGCGAATTGCCGGGGCTGCCTGCGGTGATGAAGCTGAATGTTCAGTGGCCGTCGGCCCGCTGGCCAACTTTTTGGAGGTGCATTTGCTCGGAGAGGTCTGCTTGGATTGTGGTGAAGCTGATGATTGAGCATTAGCTTTCTTTCCCAGTGTAGTGTTCCAGTAGTTTTTTATTTCATTGTCTGTTCGCCCAGGTAGCCTTCCAGCTATTAGAGACCATCTGCCCAAAATGAGAAAAATATACTAATTAGGCAGACAGACTATGAGTACTAGTGTGTTTAATTGTGGGTGTGAGAGATCGAGGGAGAGAAAGAGAGAGAGAGAGAACCTGTTTCCAAGAAGTTTATGGAGTCTGATAATGAGATCTTCCTCGTCATGGGAAATGTTACCTCTCTTAATGTCCGGTCTCAGATAGTTCAACCACCTAAGTCTACAACTCTTACCGCATCTTTTCAAGCCTGCGCGTTAATTGTATCCCGATTACTCTAATGTACTGAACTGAACAACACTTGAAAATTGAGAAACTAATACAAAAACAGAAGAGTAAGCTAATTAACTTAAATTTTGAAGTACCTACCAGCTTTCTTGGGGAGGTTTCTCCATTTGCCTTCTCCATGGGCTTTGATGTAAGCCTCAAGTATTTTATCTTCCGAGGCTGCCCAGGCTCCTCGGTTCAATCCCTCCTTGGTGCAACACGGACTCCTTCCCATCTCTCTCTCTCTCACACACACACTCACACTCCTCCCCTCCTCTCTCTGATACGTGTTCTATTTATGTGTCATACAATGCAAACAATCACTATAAAGTTGAAGGAGGACTACCCATGTGGTCCTTTTTATAGATGGATAAGATATTGGTGTAAATTAATGGTGTCGTCATGCCAATGATGTAGGAGGCTTAACCACTGGACTCGGCCATAGCTTCTAGGGGTCGTTCTTTCATTAAGGCGATAACTTATTATAATGTTTTTGAGTATATCAGCGTGTTAAACCCGGAGGAAACAGAAAATTTTACTTTTTTTTTTTTTTTTTTGATATTTGAGGTAGCAGAAATATTCACGTGATCCCCTATTTGGGTTCACGGTGATTACTCCCGATTCATGGAAATATTAAATGTTTCCGCTATTTCCATCACTAGTCCCATTACGGAGTGGGACACTGCCCCGACGCACGGGCCTATCCGGGCAATTTTTTATTTATTTATAATTTTAAATTACATAACATGGATGAGAATTTACAAAAATATATATAAGTATGTAAAACTCACGCATATCGCGTAATTTTTATATATATATATACAATTTTATGACGTTACTTGTAAACTCTCGGTTTTAAGTCGTAGCTAAAATCTCAGTTCACCGATCACTTTGCTTTCATTAATGTTATGACCTTTGTTTACTTCGGTTCAACCGGACAAAGTGGGATTTCTTTTATGTGGTGTACTTACTTACTTGGTCTGTGCATCTACGAAAGTTATGCACGCAATTCATAGAAAGAGTGCAAGTTTAACAAAAATTATTAACTAGTTAATGAGATTGTAGTTAAAATAGGCCAATCATAATGCCACCAACGTCAAGTTGGGTTTCTAGTTTTCAATTTTTTTTTGGCTTTTGACACCAGATTAGTTTTCTTTGTTCACTTGTCAGTTAAGTAAACGAAATAATAAATTAGGCCCGATCGGACTCAAGCCGCCATAATATGGTTTACGCACATTTGAATTTCATACTTAGTGTATCTTGAGATCTACATAAACACAAATGATCGGCGAAAAATCTGCTCCCCCCCCCTCAACCCCCCAGCTCGAGCCTTCTTGTTTTTGTCTTGCATGAATAAACAGGAATTGAAAATGATCACGGAAAGATTGTATTTGGTTGACCAAAAGTCCCCGCTTTGCCAATTTCCTTGCAATTTGATTTTCTGTGGACACAAAGTCCGATGATCAAGTCTTAGATCCTTCCCCACGAAGATCCAAATTCGAGTCCTTAAATTTTCAAGATAACTTTCGTAGCAATAGATCCTTCTTTGTGTTGCTAATACTGGCGCAGTTGCATGAGCATGACTTCGACTTTTGCTTCATTGTGCCCCACCTAACGTTCATGAGATGGTCTAACCTCCTTTGGAGATAGTACCCTTTGTTTTTTTCCTTCATATCAGAGCTTATTTTGACAATACAAATACAACCAAAAACAAATTTTTTTTTCTTTTTTTGTTTACAACACTTCAACTTTACGTCCAGGAAAAATTCGATCAATTTTTGGACTCATGAAACAATATTGAGAGACTATAATTATCAAAAAGCTAATCGGATACCAACTTGAAAGCAGATCAGAATGACTGATTAATAATCTCATCATTCATGTAACTATCGTCAATAGAATTTTCGATTGATAGATTAAGGTGTTTGTTTAAAAACTTACAGCTGAAATAATGATGAAACTATTAACGTACGTGGATTTTCAATTTTTGTTTATTAGAATCTCTAGTTCGCTCTTTGATACATTCACATACTAACTCATCAATGATAGATATGTGACTACTGAGGTTAAATATGAGTTAGGCTTAATCTTCACAAAGGTAAAATGTGTAAGAAGTCAAATAAACACCACAAAAGTTGGGTAATTCAATCGAATGCTTTTGATAAATTTTGGAACAGTGACTTCTTTTTGGTCCTCTCAAGAAGCCTATTGGATTATATACTACACGACATGAGTTAATTATCGTTTGAACTAGAGACATTAAAATTTAAAACATAAGTTCATAACTACTGAAATATTGCAGACATTATGAACTACTTCTTGCCCGCTATTCATTCATCTGCATATATAATCTGGGAAGCTTGCTCGTTTCCTGAATCTCTGGAGTTCTATACAATCTGGTTATATTATATGATCAAGAAGTTGCTTGACGTATGTTCTTTGGGGGGACAGGGTCACAATTTGGTTATATTGTAGCTATAAGTTCCTTACATGGTAGAATTTAATTTAAAGTAATTCCTTTTCTAATTTGCCAAGATTATTTATCAAAAGATATTGAATCGAAAAAAAAACTAAATTAATACAACTCTATTCCGTCAAAGTAAACAAATACATTGAATTGGCTGCGTTTTGTCTCCCCCGGCAGTCAATCCACCTTACGTTGTGGTCAAGAAATAAGGAGATCATTTATTACATGAAAGACTATGAATCTAATTTTTCTTTAAATATAAGTACAATTTTGAGAGTGAAAATTTTAACAAAATCCATGGAATGTACTCATCCAATGAATTTGGTCTGGAGTCAGTCTACTGTGTGATTTACATGCGCAATTTTTCATATATTAATGGGTTGATTCTTTGACAACATATATTGCACGACGGCAAAAGAGATTAGTAATAAAAAAATCCCATATTTTGTTTGAATTTCTTGTTATCGAACCACCTTAGAAGCTTAAGTAAATTCCATAAATACTATAAGTCAAACCTGGTTACATAATAGAGCATTCATGCTCTTAAGATACTCACTAATTTACATGTATATCATAAGATCCTCGAGTAGCACGTGATACAAGTGAGCTTAAACTGAATGAATTAGTATGACATACTAGCTAGTATGTGGTTCAATTGAATTGAAGTGGAAGGGGGCCCAACGGAGATTTGGGAGTTTACTCATCTTTGATTCCTTGCTGTAAAACCACATGTTAACTCAAAATTTTAGATTAATTTATGCTTCTGGTATAACCAATCCACTCCCAAACCCCCCTCCAAGCTCCAAAGGACAACTAATACATGTCATAGCGGCTTTGAGCGTGTATTGACAGAATTGGCATCCCAAGATGACCAACAAAAAGATGTAGGACCGATTGCCAAATTCCAGAAAGGTTAGGACTAATTTTAGCATTATTTGAATAAAAAAAAATGACTTGTTTTTTTAAGGTTTAATGATGATTTATGACTCCTATTATTTTTTGTTTAAAATAAATAAAAAGATAAATATAATATTTTATAATTTCGTTAGAGAAAATTGTGCTTTTATATTATATAATAATTTACAAAAATGACAAACTCTATGATACTAATGGTAAAATTCAGCCTCCCCTAGAACTACACAGGCCCTAGGCATGTGCCTTTGCAAGGATTCATACTCATGGCTCCTATAATACTAACAAACCCTCTAATCATTGGACCATCTCAGTTGGTGTTCTTCAAATTTTTTTTCTTTTTGACTGTTGGTGATGGTTAGACCAAGACTTCAGTGGGTCCACTTTATTCCAAGTTCTTCAATATCTGATCCAACTACACCAATATTACCTCTTCTTTTTCTATTCGATTCTTGGAAAGTGGGAATCCGGAATCTGAATTATCATTTCTTTACGGAAATCAGAGGGTTTCTATATCTGTTTTTAGGCCCCAAGTTATACAATCCATACGCTTTCCTAAGAGTTAAATATGAAACTTCTAAGATAGATGTCAGCTTCTTCTCTTATTCCGACCTATTCTCTGATAGAATGACCCGTTAAAACCGACACCCCGGCCCAAATAGTATAGACTAAACTTGGGCCTCCACCAGTTTGGGCTACAACATTTGCTTTTATATCTACAAACCATCCAGATTTTTTTTTTTTTAATCTTACATGAATAAAAATAATAAATTTAAGTAAATATATTTAATTTTTATATTATATATAAAATATAATAATAATATAAAATAATAAATATATATTATAAAAATAATTATATTTATTTAATTTTATTATTTTTTTAAATTTATTTATTCTATTATTATTATTATTATTTTGTAATTTGTTATATTCACAACTCTTGAATCAATCACCAATTCTTTAATTTTGTAATCCACCCAGAAAAAAATTAAAGGAAAAAAGAAATCACCAATTTCTTTTCTTATAAAAAAAAAAGAAGGGATCAGGCTAGGTTGCAGCTCGTGACGCGGCTCTAGCGCACTCCCCGGAAAAACCCTAAACAGACGACCGTATTGCAAATTTTCATCCCAAAAAACAGCCCCTTCTCGGAGTCATCTTAAATTCATCATCGCACTCTCTAAAGGTGCTATCTTTCGGTCTCAATGTTCAGGTCTGGTTGCCGCGTTGCTCTTGAACTCATCCATGTCTTATAAGCCTAACAGCAATCTCAGTTGAGTCAATTAGCATCTCTGGATTTTTTTCTTACTATGGTAGTTTTGCTGCTGGGTTTATCGCCATCTCCATGAAGAACAGAGATTTTGATCGAAAACCCACTAATTCTGTGCGACCCCATATTAAATGTGGCCATCTTGAGGAAACAGCGATTGCCACAGAGTTTGCCAATGGCGTGGCTTTGGAGATGACCCTCCTATCATTCCATGTCCGATCGTTCAGGGTTCGACCACCCTCTAGGACTTACGCTACTAGCCATTTTCACAGTCCTGCTCTCGGAGGATCTCGGCCCGTCCTGGAAAGAGACATACTGCAAGATGCCGAGACTTGGTTTGTTAAAGTTGTCTCCACCCTTTTTGTTCACTCACATTGTAAAACGACTTGTTTGCATTATTTACGCGGGAAGTTGACCCCTTTCATTGCATTTGATGTAGTTAAGCGATTTAATAGCCCGAAATTGGGATTGAAGTTCCTGGAATTCAGTAGGTTGAATTTGAATCTCAGACACTCGTTTTGGACTTACAATTTACTTCTAAGGTCTTTATGTCAAATGGGTCTCCATGATTTGGCCAAGATGGTGTTTGACTATATGAGGAGTGATGGACATTTGCCTGATAGTGCCCTGTTAGGATTTTTGGTGACTTCCTTTGCGCGAGGGTGCAAGTTTGATACAGTCAAGAAACTGCTTGCTGAGGTTCAGGACAAGGAGGTTTGGATTACCTCGTTTGTTTATAATGATGTGTTGAATTTGTTGGTTAAACAGAATCAAGTGCAGGAGGCAGTTTGCTTGTTTAAAGAGTATTTGGCACTACAATCTCCTCCTGATACTTGGACATTTAATATTCTTATTCGAGGTCTTAGCAGAGTAGGGGAAATTGATGAGGCTTTTGAGTTGTTTAGCGAAATGGGAAGTTTTGGTTGTTTACCTGATGTTGTAACATATAATACGCTTATAAATGGATTGTGTAGGGTTAATGATGTCAACAGAGGGCATGCCTTGTTGAAGGAAGTCCAGTGTAGAAATGATTGTTCACCCGATGTCGTGACTTATACATCTGTCATATCAGGTTTCTGCAAGTCAAGTAAGATGAAAGAGGCCTTAGCCCTTTTCGAGGAAATGATTATGTCTCGGATTAACCCTAATGTAATCACCTTTAATGTTCTTATTGATGGCTTTGGCAAGATCAGTGACATGGTTGCAGCCGAGGACATGTATGAAAAGATGGTTTCGCTAGGTTGCCAACCTGACGTAGTTACTTTCACTTCGTTGATTGATGGTTACTGTCGAGCTGGGCAGCTGAACATTGGTTTAAAGCGTTGGGATGTGATGAAAGGGAGAAATATATCTCCAAATGTATATACTTATGCTATCATTACTAATGCTCTCTGCAAGGAGAATAGACTTCATGAGGCTCGTGATGTTTTGAGGCAATTGAAATGTAGTGAAATCATTCCAAAACCATTTATTTACAATCCTGTGATTGATGGTTTTTGCAAGGGTGGCAATGTGGATGAGGCAAATACAATTCTGGCAGAGATGGAGGAGAAGAGATGCAAACCTGATAAATTTACATTTACAATTCTTATTATTGGGCATTGCATGAAAGGGAGAATGACTGAAGCTATTAGTATTTTCAATAAGATGATGTCAGTTGGTTGTGCTCCAGATAGCATCACTATAAGCTCTTTAGTATCTTGCCTTTTCAAGGCCGGGATGCCTCAGGAAGCCTCTCACATTGTCCAAATGGTACCAGAGGACCTCAAGTTAGCATCATGTTATGGAAAAAGAATTTCTTTGAATGTGAATATGGAAATTCCATTGGCTGCTTGAAAGGTGAGTTGCCATGTAAGTTCAATCAGGTTGTTAGAGCCATTGACTGGACAAGTTTCTTTTGCCGTGCATCTCCAACTTTTAGTACAAATGAGATGCCCGAGAGTTTCAGATGGTAAGTGTTTTGCTATTTTAAACTTACATCAAAACTTGCCCTTAATTATACTTCCAAGCAGATGCTGATTCTCTTGAATTTCTGCACAGTGCCAATTCTCCTTAATTTCTATGCATCATTGTTCATTCTGCAAGTGCCTTTAAAGTACTCATCATTGTTCTTAACTTTGGAAGTACATCCATCTTCGAATGAATGCCTTGGATTGATTCTCTTGCACTTTTTAAGATTTTGTTTGCCATTGGTTTTGCAACTTACATGTTAGTCTACTGCATTATTGAAGCTGATGGTATGGTCCTTTCACTTTGTTGTTTGGTTGCGCTATATCTGGCTCAAGGCAGATGAGAAGCTTTTGGATGTCAGGGTCCTGAGACTCGAAGCACAAATGGTTTTAAAAGAGAGAGAGAGAGAGAGAAATCGAACAGAACGTGTTGTTCTGGTTGAGAGATTAAAATTCATCTACGATTTTGGAGCACTGAGAACCGATGTACAACATGGAGAGAATCAAGCAGAGAACATCGGTATAGAATGCAACAGGAGAGAGAGAAAGCAGAATGTTAAGACCCTTTTTTTCTTCAGGTTTTGGGCTTTTTGCTGCGGCTCAATTTTATCCAATTCATTTTTCAATAAGGTGGTCGATGAAATTTTGTAACACAAAGGACACGAATGGGCTTGCCCTATGTCGTGTTATGCACATAATGCTTGTAATCCTGTTTTCATTTCTTAAATCACAGAGCTTTGGTGTAATGAAATATCTCGCTATTATCAGCATTCTATGACCCAATTCTTCTACAATCCCCTAAACAAGAAAGAACGATGCTACATGGCTATAACAAAGGAATTGTTTTCCAAAATTACTTATTCACACAAACTCTGGTGGGGCAAATAGTTTTCATTTCCCAGTTCATGGAAAGAATATTGCTAGCAACCAGCCGCTTCCTTGTTCTTAGATTGATCTGTCTGCAATCATGTTACACGTCCATCGCTTAAACATGGGTGCTCTTAAACTACAGATCAATCATAATAAACAATACGAAAAAAATAAACAGAATCTCCCGCCGGCGAGAAAGGAAAAGTGGGAAATAGGAAAGAAGAGATTAAGGCGGCTATCTGTTTTCATCCCTATATCCTTCTCTGAAGCATGAAAACTACGAGAGTTCCTTGGAAAATTTTCGAATCATTCGAGAGGCTCTCACTCCTGTCCTAGTTATGGGCCTAACGTCTGATAAAGAGGCTGTCAATCTTGCACGTCAAGCAATGCTGCCCTTGCAGACAAATTCATGTTCCAATATTTTTCCCCCTTTTATCTCGTTCGCCAAATCGCTCGTTTGCGGAAACCTTTCTGGCTTATCTCTTACTCATGCACATCCCAATAGACAAATTCATGTTCTCATACTTTATTTTTTCCCTTTTCTTTTCTTTGCTGGAACAGATTAAGCACTCAGAGGCATATTAGCACAACACTAAAGTAATTTCCCAGACAAAAACATAAATATTTGAATTGTCGGGCTGACTATGGTGTTGAGTATTGACTAGCCATTGCCTTGTAAACGCAAGCGTCATCTAATTTTTGTTAATACCGAGTATTGACCATCGATTGTACTGTAAGCCCGAAAGTCATCTTACTTGAGAGGAAGACAGACAAGATACCTTAATCTATATTACAATTACATTGTACAACATTATTTACTGCAGCCTAGAGAAGGCAATTCGATCCACAAAAATAGGTGAAGGTGATGCCTTGACTTATTATTACGTGCATCGCGTGATTCAACGTGGCACAATTCGTGTGTAGGATTTATACAAGGTCTTTGTATTCTACATTACAATGGAAAATTATTAATAATTATGCCACGATCTTGATCTTTCATCTCGAGACAGAGATTTCCCCCATTACATGCCAGACTATAACAAGAGTGAGGCGCCATAAACTCCTCACAGAAGCCCATCATTTATCCACAATCAAACTAAGCAACAATGGGATATGAAGCACAGGTTGCAATACCTACAATGAAAATGAAATCATCAGCCTCAAAGAAAGCAATATAAACTCAGATGTAAGGACACGTCTAAACCAAATCCGTGGCAAACAATGGTGAATCTTTGATTGGACATCATATTCAAAATAGCCTTTTTGGATAAGAGTAGCTACATAATAAACTGAGTCGTCAAGCATCTTCCATTCAAGTGGGATACATTGGCATCACATACTCAATCCAGAGTTGAATTGAAAACTCACCACACATATTTTTCCCCATCTCCATCTTGAAGTAGCCATTGTCACCCCAGCTTTCCCCCCAAGAGTTCTTAATGATCCAGTATGGGACACCATCTTCAACTCCATACCCAACTGCAAGAACAGCATGGTTCACATCCTGCCACAATACATGAGGTTAATGTGAATTCATATTCACAGAGAATAACCAGGATAGCCCTATATCATTGTTGACAAGCATACATAATTTCACACTATTAAATATAAGCATGCACTTGCTATGACCAGCTTGGCAACCTCGACAACCAACATACACATTCTTAGAACTTGAAAAGAAGCCATATCTGGTTCCTTAAAATTTTGAAAGTAACACATCTTAATGAAGTTTCAAGCTTGCAAAATCTCACCATGGAAGTTTTTCCACAAGTGTTGCTGGTGTAAACTCCATTCTTGTAATAACGGAAACCAGAAACTACCTCAAATGCCACACTCACAGGACGAACAAGGGCAACCGCATGCTTTAATTCGTCTTCAGCACCCTGCATGTGCATTAAAATATTCATGCAATCTGATAATACAATGGGGAGTATCCTAAAAATATACACACCAGCAGAGTAGTACAATGCAAGATATTAACCAACAGTGGGCTATAAAAAGTGAGCTTATTGAGTCAAGAGTCATCTTATTAAAAGACAAGCATGGCAGCTACACAGCCTCTTTAAGCTGCTAGTGAGGTACAAATGATGCATGAATGATTAGCAATTTTGTTGAAGAAATTTAAAAAAGCGCTGTAAAAACTGGATGATATCAAAGGATGCCATCATGGGTCAAGAGTTCTTGAAGCAGATAGAGAAACAGGTTAGGAATGCCTGAATCCATTTAAGTTAAAATAAGCATAACTAGCATAGCCAACCCAAGCCTGTGTTTGCTTAAGCTCATGCAAGACCTAGATAATTCAGGCTCATTCAATATTGAGATAGCCCACTTTACACTTAATGACCAAGAATTTTCCATCACATCAGATGCACACCAAAAGTTCAAATAGATTACAAAGCCAAAGTAGAGTAATGTACGGTTATATATGCATACAACTTACCAGTGTAATGTTCACAGAATTGAGAACCTGGACAGCAACATTTTCTGAGGAGAATTTGCAAATACCATTTTTCCCAGTGTAAGGATATGCTTCCTCAGTTTCAAGGCCACCGTTATACTTGATGTATTCAAAGGCTTGGGATGGTAATCCACCACTGCAACCGAAGTTATTAAAGGCTCCAGCACAGTCCACAAGCTGCTGCTCTGACAGAGAAATTCCCTTTCCAAAAGCCTGATGGTAAGCTGCCTCAAGAGCACCAGTGGTGCTGTGGTAACAAATATTTGAAGGTTAAAAGTAATATACAGCAGATATAGACAGAGTATCTCGCTAAATGGAATTTGCATATTATTTTAGCAAACCTGAAAGTCCAGCAAGATCCACAGTGGCCTTGATCCTTAACAGGACTGACTATGCCTTCTTCTCTCCAGTCTTTCTACACCCACAACAAGAGAACGCTAACATCAGCCCACCTTTTTAAAACTAGTAAAATAGAACTTAAGCACAATTGTTGTCAAATTAAGATGTGATTCTTCATAAAATGACTATTCTTAGTTTTCAAGAGTATCACATGAAATATCAGAGAAAAGAATAGGTAGTTAAGGCTGCTTGCTTAGGGAGTTCATACAGATCCATCAAAAGCTTACAACTCACAAGTAAGATAGATAGCCGAATAAAGAAAGGATGGAATACATACCGTTTCAGGAAGGATATCGTCTGTAAGTTTGTGATTGCCCTTCATGGTAGCAGAACAGTTTTGAGCAGCTCCCAGTCTGTGCTTTTGGAACTCTTGCCATGTCCAATCAGCAAATTCTACACGTGTAGATCAACGGTAAGCCAACTGAACAAACAGCAAATTTGTGTGGAGGCTTAGAAGACAGAGAGTTTATTATCTTATAGTATGGCTTTTAAGGTGGTAACCTCAGTCTTCTTTTTCGGTATATTCAGGAACAGGGCTATCCAATGGTTGACTGCAAAAGGTTCAAAAATCGTATACTTGAACGATGCCCTCTATCGGCCGCTAGTTTGATTTGATCTACTTTAAAACTTCAATTACCCATCATATATCATCCTTGTAATTCAATTCCATCCAGTTCAGTTCAAAATTCCATTAATTATTAAAGCTAATAAAAAGGCAACAAAAAAAATTCAAATCTCTGACAACAGCGAGACTTACGATTAACAGCAAGAGTGTAATGGAGGGCTTTTCTGTTGGTGGATCTGATCAAATCCAGATTCTCGGAGAAAATCGCGAACCTCAGCTTCATGTCCTCCTCGGTCTCGTACCTCTTCCCATACCTACAAATTGAAAGTTCCACACAACAAAACGAAAGCAGGCATCTCAGCGTTTGTTTGTCCAATCGGTCAGCGAATCTGTAATCATGATAGGGGAGTATACCTGTGAGCAAAACGGGCAAAGGAGAGGGCGCGGCGGGAGTGGCCGACGGCTTTGACGACGGAGGCTTCCAAGTCACGGAGGCGGTCCGAGACGAGCCTGATGGGATTGGAATCCTGGAAGCTTGATCCCGAAGCAGCGGCGCGGTAGAAGAAGAAGAGCAGGATAAGGATCGAGGACATTAGCAAGGTCGCTTGACGAGCCATCCTTCTCTCCTCTATTGATCGTCTGATCGAAGGCGACTGAATCTGAGTGATGGTGCTCTTGAGGGATAGATGGAATAAAATGCATGATTATAAGGGGAAAGGATGAATCTGCGAGGTAGGCCCCCTCCATTACAACTAGGCATTTGTATCGGTGAATTTTTTTTTTTTAAATGTTATATTTTAACGTGGTTAACACCGAAAATAAATTTAAAAAAAAAGAAATTATTTGAATTTAAGAATTGAAATGGTAAATTTTTTTATATTGAAGATTAAATAAAAGTATTCATGAATATTTATAAATATGAGAGTTATACCGAAAATTAAATCTAAACTTTGATACATTTTTATAATTAAATTTTAGCTTTCTTCTATTTTTATTTTTATTTTATATTTTTAAATGGTTTCAAAATTAATTTTTGAATGAAAAATGATTAAAATTATTAAAAATTATATATTAATTTAACAAAAATTATTAATAATTTAATCATTTCTATTTGAAAATAATTAATTTACAACAAATTTAAAAAATAAAAATTAAAGAAATTAGTTATAAAAATTTAAAATTATATATTTATATATTTTATAAATATAATAATTAATATATTTATTATACACTTTCTTTTTTTAGCGTTCCAGAAACAAAAAAAACGTGTGCTTTCTTGTCTTATTGTGCAAAGATGCCGTTTGAGTCACCACCAAATTGGGTAACAGTTTCAGGCGTGTCTTATTGGTTTTTTTATTTTCAGCAGACAGGCGTACCTCACTGTTATACTGACTTGGAATTTTTTTGCGTTTCTGGAACTCCCACCAGTAAGCTTTATTATTTTGTGGACAATTATTGCTTCTTCCAGTCCTAACAAAATCCCCACAAAATAAATAAATAAAAGCAAATAAATGGGAAAAAGAAGATATGAACAGAATATAAGTAACGTTATTAAAATCATTATTTATAATTAATAATTATATTTTTTAATTTTTATACCTATAATTAATAATTTAAATTGTGTCTCATCCACCTCATATACCAATATATATATATATATATATATATAGATTCAAAAAAAATATAAAATATTTTATGTAATATAAAAATTATTTATATTTATTACACTTTGCTATTTTTTTATCCAATTGAATTTTTTTATATCCATATATGTATGTTCAATAAATCTGTCTAAAAAATCTCGCCGCTCTGATCTAGAGTCGTACCATAGCCTCATTCAAAAAAGTATCCGAAGTTGTGGGCCCGAGATAGCTGCAGCAAGATCCCTCAAGATCCCTCTCGCTTGGAGTTCTGGATTCTTGCTAACAAGTCATTGCCTACGTCATAGCTGTAACGCTCAGTTATTCATAAAAAGGACACCCGTCTGCTTCCTCAATGGCTCGCCATCAATTTTCTGTCTCCACGTTCTTTACTTCTTAACCCTGCTGACAGAGTATCATTCAGTCCGACTTGGGGAATGGTTCGCTGTGCCTTGTTATTATAATCTTCATTAGGAAGACGACAAAGAAACTGATAAAATCTATTGTGTGGTGATAGACCCTTCAAGAAAAATCGAGGAGGCCTGATACTTCCGTGTTGTCGAGGAGCCCCTTGTTGAACCAATTGTGGTTGTGAAATCCTGTAAATTCTCAGTTGATGTAATATGCCTACCAATAAAAAAAATGCCTTGTATGGAAAGTAAGTCGTAGAGTGGGCCTAAATCTGCATTTGACAGCCATGATTCCCTGATTTTTCTCTCCGCGTGCATCGGGATTCCCGGAGTTTGACGATTCCTCCGTTTCAATTGGCGGCCAAACGGTCTTAATCGACGTCTGGCTTTTCATTCTCTCTTCTATTTTATTTTATTTTTTTAATATCAATACTAACGGAAGGCTGCATTTCATTAAGAGCAAGACGACGTGACTGATGCTCAAGTAACAAGAAGAGTCACACAGTGAAGTGGTGATTTGTGTTTAGACCAACCATGTGATAAATTAATAAAAATGAAGCAATCTGATTGGTTCCTTTTTTTTTTATTTTTTTTGGAGGCAATTGCTTGTGACCTTTTGTATCTTCCTAAGAATTAGTCTAACTCGTTTTTGTGTTTGATTAAATATCAAATAATAGGTTAAAATAAAAGGTAAAAAAGTGAACTAATTGCTCCCAATGAAGCCATGAAATTTATGCATATTTGTCTAAGTACAACCTAAGAAAACAGTATAACCATGTCTGTGTAATGAACCTACCATTTCGATAGTTTGATTATAATGCTGCCAATTGTGTTTCTATAATTCAAGTCTTCTCATCTCAAAATAAGTTGATTGCTAGTGTTGTAGCCCCTAAGTTCTTTACCTTAAACTGCGTCAAAAATATTATATGAGTTCTCAGTAAGACAGTGTAATGGACCTAATGGCGAAAATGTTACACATCTATTTTGAAGACATCAAGTTAAAATTTTCGAAAAGTGTGAAATTTATTATCAATAAATTTTTTAATAAAAAAAATATGCAACAGTATCAAAATAAAAATTATCAAGTAAAAACAAATTACATTTCGTAAAAATATAATATATAAATAATATTTAGTATTGTATAATAAAATTATATAAATAATCCATTTAAATAATTTAAGTTAAATTTTTTGAGCTACCTATCGCATCGTGACGACGTCATTGGCTGGTAAAATAGACTGCGACAACGAGGGGAAATGATGTCTGCGGGCTACAAATGATAAGATGATAGTCCAAAAAATCGGAATGGATTGGAGATGGAAGGATGAGTGGATGACTATTGACCACGCATCTTCCTTTCAGGGCTTTTAGATCTTTGGTAGTGTTCAAAGCCTTTATACTTTGCTAAAATAGATTAGATTGTACCGTGAACCCAATTTTATTTATTGGGCTTTAATGTGATGAAATTGGCCCTAATTCATGGATAAATGCCCAATCTTATTTGTAGTAAGCGTCCGAAGTAGCAACTGGGCAAAGGAAACGAAGGTGGGCATAAATCATTTAAGACCAAACTGCGATCGCAAGACTTTCCGAAAGGATTCCAAATCGATAAAAGGTCACTGAATATATATTATATAAACCACCCCACGTCCGGTGTTAATGATGTTTTGCTTCTAACCTCCACCATTTCTTGCGATAATATACAATCTTTTTTTAATAGATTGGATGTATTATTTTATTTTTATTTTTTAATTAAACAAAAAAGAGAGAGAGAGAGAGAGAAATTAGGCTTAGTTTGACTAGTTACAAGAATTATAATTCTGGAAGATTTCTTTTTTCAAATTATCACGAGTGTGGGCTTTATTTCTGATGAACCAAGAAAAAACTTGGAAGCACTTCCAAGTTTCCTTAAAAAAATAAACAATTACTTTCAGGCGCTATCCTTTCTTGGGTAATAATATTATCATTAGAATTGAGTTGAATTCGGATTTCTTCTTTTGACAAGTAGAATGCGATTTCAAATAAGTTAATTCTTTAGTTGATGGCATTCCAAGCGTTCGGAAAAACTGATGCCCGAATATCATATCCTTCCCTTCTCCACTTCCTCCGGAATTAAAAAAATGGTTCGATGTGATTTTTCATTTCCGTTCCATTTCTCAGTTCACCAAACGGACGTGTATTAATAATGTAGAAGGCCTACATTTCGTTCAAAGGCCAGCACGTTATTTTATTTTATTTTATTTTATTTATAAAAAAGAGAGAGAGAGAGAGAGAGAGATTTGGCAAGCAGGAAAGGACTTTTGAGTCTTTGACCCAACAAGTCTTTGATAACCATGTACTCGCACAACATTTTGATTTGCAATTGTCCACTAAGATCAAGCTCGTTTACATTCATGATCTTCTTCTTCTTCTTCTTCTTCTTCTTCTTTTTTTGGGCTTCTAGAAGTTCCCCTGTAATAAATGTTAATGACAAGAGTCTTGAGTGGTTGAGCCGAAGAGAATAATCAACAATATTGGGACGAGTCACGCGTAATTTTAAATGTCCTTTCCATAACACACCTTCTGGGGTCAGTAAAATTGAATACGCAGTAGCTTCAAAGGTAAGATATGTTTGGTGGTTTCGTTAAGGTTCCGTGGATAGATAGGGTAAAAGGTAGTTGTGGGATCAACATTATAGCAATAACAACTCAATCTTACCCAACATAAGAGAACATTTCGCAAATTAAAAATTGCGGTCGGTGAAAAATAACACAATTAATGAAAAGCAAAAGCGCCGGGGGGCACGGGGGGGGGCCCCGGAGACCGAAGTCGCCTTTTGATCATTAGTCGTCACCGAAATTTGAGACATTGCCTATCAGTCACATTTTAAAGTTACTTATGTTAAGTTTCCCCGATGGATCCAAAAAAATGTCAAATTTCCTCACCTTATTTGGCATCATATGATTACAATCAATCAAGGACACGCTTTTGATTAAAAATTTTAATTTTTATCATTAAAATTACAAATTTAATTTAAAAAATATAAATTTTATAAAAAAATAAAAAGAATCACTTTTATTGTATCATTTATAAAAATAACTCATTATCTAATAATTTTTTAATAAAAAATATAATTTCAAACAATTTACTGTTCATTGGTAGACTATTTATATAATTAGAAGAAAATTTAGTTTTTATATATATATATATATATATATGGAGAAAATTTATTTTATTTTTTTTGTTTAATTAATGTTGATTGGAATTCGAAACTAAAACCTTAAGTTTAGGAGAAAACTGGAAATTTTTATTTTATTTCACTATCGAGCAACGCTATTTGTTCCCATTAGTCACCATGACATAATTAAAGCATTTCTTTTCGCTGATACTAACTTTTTTACGACTAATGATACAGATGGGAAAAAAAAAAATTTACTAAAAATCTTGTACGACATCAGGTGTTATATTTTAAACATCGTACATACCATAATAGAATCCCATCTATGAGCGAAACTTTCATAAATAAAATTTAAAATTTAAAATTTAAAATGTAAAATCATATTTATTCATGTGTGAAAGAACTAGTCAAAGAAAGACCATGCTGACGCGGTTGATAAATATGATAATATATTGTATTTTCAGCAGCCAACAGCTTCGCTTGACTTTGGTTATATGAGGCCAGCGTCAAATGGAGCCCAACTTACCTACTCCGTTGTGGACAAAATTACCCCCTCAGTTTGTTTGACCTCAAATTGTCGCATGCGTTTCTCTCTCTCTTTTCTTAATTTTGGCACAAACGGAAGCTCTCCTTCCAGATTCAGAGTCGAGGACTCCAATCCATTTTCAAGTCGCACATAGAATTCACTTATCCGGTATCTCCTAATCATGCAACTGGATTAGTGGATTAATGATCCCTCTGTTTTCTTTTTTCTTTTTTTAATGAGTTATGACTATTTCTGATGATCTGCAAGATTTTAGAAATGTCCACAGACCACACTCGTTGTAATCAGATTAATTCTTTGCCTTAGGATCATCGACAGGGGTTTGTTGTTTTTTTTTTTTTTTTTCTTTTGGAGATGGAGATGATGTCGTTTTCGGTTCTAGCAAGATGTGCTTTCTAGAAGCTAAGCAAAAATTATATTGCAAGCGGACCAACCTTCCTATTACGTGGTCCGAAGAAGGGACTAATTGTTTTGACGAAGTTACCCTCTGAAGTCTGACCATATGGCTAGGAGCACAGGGCGGATGGGCCAAGTCGATTTTGGTTAGCCGGTGATTTTTGCCTGATTCAACAGTTCAACAGTCCACCGCATTTGTTTTAGTTTTTAGGGAGTGCTGATTACTGTTGTATTTCAAAATGCAGTAAGAGTAGTGTTTGGTAAATGTTTTCAAAAATTATTGTCTGTTGATCATTTCTCTTAAAAGTAGTTAATTCAAAAAAGAGGGTCAAAACTACTCTTTGTTTAAATTAGCTGCTGTTAGTTAATTAATATTTGATTAAAATATCTCTGATTACCCTAAAATCTATAACTTTTCTTTTTATCTCCTCGTATGTCTAGAATTCTTAAGTATAGCTTCACTCTCTGTTTAGCTTTCAAATTATCAAATCAATGCACGTTGGCTCAAAATTTTCAATTTCGACCCTAGAGGAGTAAAATCGTTACAAAAATAAGTACTAAAAAGGCAAGCTAGACAAAAAAAAAAAATTATGCAATCTAATAAAACAGAAACAAAATGTTTTGAATAGTAATTTTATTATTTAAATGGTAAACAAAGAATGTTAATTTAATTAAATAGTATAATTTTACTTTATTTATTAATAATAGTAATCAATAATAATCATCATTATTAGCAGATAAATCCAACATGTCTAGGTGACAGATTTCCAAATTGCAATTTTATTTTATAGACGCCGTGACGCCCTGACAAAACAAACTAGTTAATTAGCCTACTGGCACGTGTATCCTCTTAAAATGTAACTTTTTTAATGTGAAAACAGTCAAAGGTGACATAATCGACAAATTATAAACTAAAGTTTTGTTTTTCACCTTTTTGTTTTTCCATGTGAAAAAAAATAGGAAAGAAAAGAAAAGTCAAAGTCGGTAGGCCTGTCATTTTCTCTTGAGGCCACTTCCATGACTTGCCTAAACGACACTCAAATCAATATATTACGCATCTACTAAAAAAAGTGGAATAATTCCTTTGGTGATAGCATACACGATACCATATGTTGGGATTCAGTGGGTGATTTGATATATTATTTTATATTGATATGATTTTATGTTTTTATTTGAATGTTTATTTTTATCAAAATAAAAATAAATAACATATTTATAATGTATTTTTTAAAAAATATATAGTATATATGATATATGATACCAAGAACAGTAATAGAAAAAATCAATCGCGTGTGGCACGAAAGTGAGTTGCTAGCGTTCTTCTTCGTGTCCGCGTTTGGGATGGACCGTTGGCTGCGATTTGAGATGAAATACGAGGTCTACTCGTTCTTCTTTATATATAATATATAATAGGCATTAATTTCATCAATTGGGAACCTACCACCCATCTCATTCTTCCCCAAACCTCCTCTTCCTTACAATCGTGTAGCTTTTTGAATCCCAGAAAGGAAATTAAACAGAAACAAAGCCTTGAAGAATCATCGTAATCACCAAGAATGACAGTCCAGAAGATCATTACGTGGAAATCTGTTGCTACAAGTTTTTGCTTCATGTCATCCAATGGGGATGAGCCTAAACCCAAGAAAGAGATTGCTAAACAGACGTCGTTCCAGAGGATTTCTGTGTCTGATCTAAGCAACCCCAGCTCACCGTTTGAGGATCTTTCCACATCTCTTGCCGGATCAGACCTTCATGTGTTTACACTCGCGGAGCTGAAGGTGATCACGCAGAGCTTCTCGTCAAACCACTTTCTTGGCGAGGGAGGTTTTGGACCTGTTCACAAGGGGTTCATTGATGACAAGCTTAGGCCTGGTTTGAAGGCTCAGCCTGTGGCCGTCAAGCTATTAGACTTGGATGGCTTGCAAGGGCATAAGGAGTGGTTGGTAAGTTTACTGGTCTGTTTTTACTTTATTAACAATTATAATGGCCACTGGAAAAACCTTCGTTTTTGGTTCTTTACCAGCTTAATTTACCCTCTTATCCATCTTGCCGTTGACAGACCGAAGTGATCTTTCTTGGGCAATTGAGGCACCCACATCTGGTGAAGCTGATTGGCTACTGTTGTGAAGAGGAGCACAGGCTTCTTGTCTATGAATATATGGCTCGAGGCAGCTTGGAGAATCAGTTGTTTGGAAGTATGCTATATTCTTTTGTTAAATTTAACATGCATCGATAATTAGACCTCCATTTGTAAGTTTTATAACATTGAAGAAATTAAGAGCTTACTCGATCTTCTGCTTTGTCTGGATTTCTAGGATACTCGGCGTCACTTCCATGGTCCGCAAGAATGAAAATTGCCCTTGGAGCTGCAAAGGGTTTAGCCTTCCTGCATGAATCAGAAAAACCAGTGATATATAGAGACTTCAAAGCGTCAAATATCCTGTTGGACTCGGTAATTATGCATCTCTAATTTGGCTTTCTAGCTTAATGTGGACAAATTGCTTAGTTATATGAGGCTACGTATAACATCCAGTCTCACTAAGGATACGGCTTCGTGCACAGGACAATACCCCAAAACTATCGGATTTTGGGCTGGCAAAAGATGGTCCCGAAGGATCTGAGACCCATGTTTCCACCCGGGTTATGGGAACACACGGCTATGCTGCTCCAGAATACATCATGACAGGTATATATATATATATATATATATATATAGTCTTACAATTGATGGATATATAATCAATTGTGCTCAAAATTAACATGACTGATCGATTTCAGGTCATTTGACATCAATGAGCGACGTGTACAGCTTCGGAGTCGTACTGTTGGAGCTTCTTAGTGGAAGAAGGTCCGTGGACAAGAGCCGTCCTCCAAGAGAACAGAGGTTGGTAGAATGGGCCAGACCCATGTTGAACGATCCCCGGAAACTCGGCCGAGTAATGGACCCAAGACTTGAAGGGCAGTACTCGGAAACCGGAGCCCAAAAGGCAGCTGCACTGGCTTATCAATGCCTAAGCCACAGACCGAAGCACAGACCAACCATGAACAGTGTTGTCAAGACCCTAGAACCGCTCAAGGATTTTGATGATGTTCATGTTGGACCTTTCGTCTACATAGCTCCAAGCGAATGTGATAGCCATGAAGCAGATCTTAAGGAATGTGAGCCCAAAAAGGATTCGAAGAAAGAAAATGGCCAACACCGACGCAAGAAGCATAAACTCCATCAAAATCGCCACGGACATCAATTAAGCTCCCCAAGGTCCCCAACCGACTCGTAGACTGCTTTCAGCCAAAATCACAGAAACAGGTTGCACTCACCCCTGCACCCCACAGCCAAGTGAGCAAATAAAAACTAGTCAAATCAAATGTAAATCGTCATAAGTTATTGTGCAAATACTCCTTACTTTCGTTTACTACTTTTTGAGACTTTCTTGAATTGCATAATTTTTGGATCCAATTAGGCACCAAGTGTATGGATTCCTGTTTCTTTCCAATAGAGTTTTTTTTTTCCATTTCTTCTGGACTCCACTAAGCTATTCTTCTAGTTAATTAGTTTATCATATAATTCTTTGTTGCGTGAAGCAATCTCTTGAATGATTCGAGTGAGCAATCACTATCCAGTCTGTATTATATCTCGTTTGGCTTGTACGTTTAGTTGGACGCAATCAACAAGAAAACCAAAAACTTAACGCGATGCAAGTAATTTGTGGCATTCTGCAACATTATATCCAAATGTTCATTAATCCAAGTAATTGTTCCTGGATATTCAAATTGGAGTTGGAAAGAGCCGGCGAAAATTGTGAACCGGCAAAAGAATTCCCATTGCGTACATAAAGCTTGCAAAAGACATAATCGATATTAGCAAGAACTGAATCCAACAATTTGGAGTTTCTGTTCCCTTTTGTTTGGTTTAAGTTTATTTTTCTCTTTTCAAAGAATTTATTGTTAATTTCATTTATCCTTTCTGGTTTTTCTAATCTCTATTGTGGGCTGAACTAATTTATCTGACTAGATTAATTTGGCAAGAAAAAATGGCACTTGGGGTTGAGGAATGTGGCGATGGAAAGATAAATTGAAGCCAGGCTGAAGAATTTTGAGTAAATGATGATGGGTTTTACTAATTTCAATTAGATTTTTCTAAGTTGATTTTTCATTACTCATGGATATACTTGTTTCTTTTATGAATGAAGATATTGGGATATTGGGCAGGTGAACTGGTGTGGCTGTTTAATTTTATTTTCTCAGTCTTTTAACTTGTTTCCTCTTAAAAAGGAACTAATGAATTCCCACTAGATCCAAGCAAGCAATGTCTTTGTTCCCTTTAATTTGTTTTTTTTTTTTTTAATTTTTATTAAGAGGCTCATTGTACGGTTAATAACACAATGATATAATTTTTTTTTTTAGTCTTATAAATCTCAGATATTCTCTCTAAAATTAGAATATAAAACTCTAAAAATAAAAATTTTAGTTTTTAACCATTTAAAAGTCCTTAGAAGAATTGTTCCCTTTTATTCACTATCGCATGTACTTGTTTAGGATAGAGTCACCCAACTAAAAACGCATGTTGGAATTTATTATTTTTTTTAAAAGTGTTTAGACCATATTTATGTAAATAATATATAATATTTATATAATTATTAATTTTATTGTTCGTAGGATAAGAAACTACATGTTTAAGTGATAACGAGTGTTAAATCTTCGAGGTAATATACGAATAATATCAAGTCATCATGTTTTTCTTAAGTCTACATTACCTCACTTTGTCATGTCCCCACAACTTCTGTTATGGAGACTTAAAAGTGTGTTAGATTTGAGGGCTAAAAACATTTACAGAGCATATTTTGTTTTGTCAAAAATCAGACTAAATTTATTAAGAAAATATAAAGTGAATAATTTATTTGTATATTAAATTAATTTTTCATTTAAAAATTTATTAAATAATAAATTATAAAATAAAATAGATTTTTATTCTTATAAACTAAAAATTTAAATTATTAACTATTTAGATACCCTTTATAAAAACATATTAACTTTTAATGGTGGGCCTAAGCATCACACGCTACATAAGAGGTCACATACATACAGTATCACTACAGTACAAATTAAAATTTTATATTTTTGTATATTAAAAATAAAAATTTAAATTTTTAATTATAAAAATATTCTTAAAAAGGTATATTAACTTAGTTCTATTTTTACACCAAGAAAGAGGCCACGGGCGATACCGCCACACTGTGGTTTCTGTTCAGCCCAATGCACAATAGAAACTATTGCTAGACTGATACGCTGCGTTTTAATGTCTTACGCTGCCTATTTCGCTTCGCCCGACGAGTCCAAAACAGTCCTACTCCTGGTCGAGAAGCGAAAATTAAAAACTAAAAGAGCCCATCGAGATTGAGAGGAAAAATGGCGACCTTGGACTCCGACGTGCCTATGGTTCCCGCGGGTGAGACGTCGAGCAGCGCTGCCCCCGCTTCCTCTTCCTCCAAGAAGCCCAAGCGTTTCGAGATCAAAAAGTGGAACGCCGTTTCCCTCTGGGCCTGGGGTGACCTCTCTAACCCTAACCCTAACCCTAATACCAACCAATTTCTCTAATAATTTGTTCGATTATGATGGTGCCTACGTTTACCTGTATTGCTTTGTTGAGTTTTTGGCGGAATATTGCTTGAATCGAGTGGTTATGTTGTCGTTTGCACGTCTGTTTCAGATATTGTTGTCGATAACTGCGCGATTTGCCGGAATCATATCATGGATCTATGTGAGTCTTTTTTTTTTGTTCTGTTTTGTCTTCATCCATTTCTTCGCAATTTTTTCTCTTTGTGTTGGCTTTCGTCTTCGGTTTCATTTGTTGCTTTCCAGTCTGGTGAGGTTTTGATAGCTGAATACATGCATACTTTACTTATTTGATTGTTGTATAATCTATGGTGCGATTTTTAGGTATTGAGTGCCAAGCCAATCAGGCTAGCGCCACCAGCGAGGAATGCACTGTTGCTTGGGGTACGCATGAATTTCAAACCTTAGTTTTTGTTCTCATGTTTTATCTGTGTGCTGCCACGGGCTTGTTAATTATTTGGTATTCTTCCTCTGATTGCTATATAAGAGAAGTTAAGAATTATAAGCTGTTGTGTGCTTGTGAACTGAAATTAAACTGCAGGCATGTATGGACAAGCGAATTGGTTTAATTTATTTATATTGTAGCTACAATTGACGTAATGAAGATCAAAGCTGCCCGAACTATTGGAAGCATGTTTTGACAACACAGCCTTCTGTTGAATATTTTAAGAGCTTGCAGTGGAGCTCAGTTTGATGTGTATTTCTATATTTCTGGTTAAAAGTTTGTAGCAACGTTCTATGTAACATATATTTATATCCCTTTTCTGCTGCATATGGATGAGCTTGATTTTTTTTTCCCCCCAATCAAACATTTTAAAAGACAAATTTTTTGTATTTAAAAGTACAGCATAAGAATTCTTCCATAGTGATTGGCTGATTTGTGAAATCTTACACTGAATTTTGAGTGTGGATGTGCATGGAATTTCATCTTAAATTTCCTTCTTATCTATTATATTGCTGTTTATTTATATTCTGTTCTTCTATGACGCATAGAGAATTCTGTGATGAAATTTTTGAAATTAGAGGTGCTCCTTCATTCCACTAGTATACTTAATATCAAAGCTCCAATGGCTTTTATTGGTTTAATATAACATTGCTTGACTTACTGTTACTTATGGTCAAGTTTGTTGGTGAAAATGATGATTGTTGCTTTGAATTTCTTTTCCTTGAACTACAAGAAGTTTTGTAGTCTCTGTGAAGCTTGGCTATGGAAATATAAGGATTTTAACCCACTTGAATGTGTGGTACATTGATCTTGTTTTTGTTAAAAAAATAGTGAGTTTGTTATCTCATTTTATGTGAGATTGTCTATCTTGAATATTCTTTCCACTTGTTTAGATTTGAATTTTACGTGAAATTCTAGCAACTAGGAAATGAAATCCGAGTTTCAGCTGGTTTTTCGGAATAGTCAAGGGTGGAAAAATGTTTTTGCAATCCATATTTTACTTGATTTTACACGCTATCTTTTATCAATGATGATAAGTTTTAGGGGCTTGTTTTCTATATCTTGAGTTTTCTCTTCCACTAAAAAATTAGATGGACAAAGAGATCCTTTTGATCAAGTTTATTAGTTCGTAGGACTATCAAATTTTTATTGCACAGGGATGTTTATAGGAACTTTTTCTCAAACAGATTTATTGATGCATAATCTCCTGTCTCCAATCTGATCTGTGCTTTTGTCTGGATTTCTTGTACAGAAATGACCTTGCACTATTATAAATATTATAAATATGCTGAGCAGTTAATTCTTCCGTTCGGTCAATCTTGGTTGTTGTTTTGTGTGCAGGGGTTTGTAACCATGCTTTTCACTTTCACTGCATCAGCCGCTGGCTTAAGACCCGTCAAGTGTGTCCACTAGGTATTAGTTTCTTGCAACTATCTCCATCATTCTTCTTTTCGACTTTATTTCAATTCATGTCGTAGTCTTAACTTGGATTACTTGACGCCGTATTTCATGAATTTCCTAATTTCTTGGTATGGCTATGATATTCTTCCTCAGATAACAGTGAGTGGGAGTTCCAGAAGTATGGACACTAGAATATTCAGGCAATTGGATAGTCAGAACCTTCAAAGATATCAACACGAACTGAATTCCTGTTCTCTTTGGAGATATGTCTTTGATTGTTAATTCTGTTTCTCCCTTTTGTTTTCAAGCATTTTGGTGGTTTGATTTAGAATTGAGTATCTAATCGAGTGCTATATGGGAATTCCTATGAGCTCTTGTTGTTATCCACTCCTTTCTCTCAGCCCCAAACCCCCGGCTGGGGTTACTCTGGCGCTCTCTCGCACAGAACCATTGGAACCCTGGGAGACTGGACTTCTAGTTTTTCAAATTTGGTTTCAAATCATGGGTAAGCAAGTGAAAATGTAAAAGCATTATATTCTTATATTTGCATGAGATTATTCATTACTGAATCATGTTAGCATCATGACATTAACATTCATCACATTGACACGGGTGGCTATATCTGCCTCTACACCGACGCAGCCAAACTCGAGCCTAAAGCAATTTCCCCACTCTTCTGCCTTGGGAAATGATCGCGTGTAGGTTATTATCAGTTGTTGAATTCTGGGTATTACCTGTTCAAAAAATGATTTTTTGTGAATTAAGAAATTAATTTATCAAAAAGTATGAATTATGCTATAATTGATCATTTTGTATGATACTGAAAAATGGAAATCTTTTAATAGGGTAACGCATTAGACAATTCGTCCAGAATTGTGTTTTAATAAATTGAGTTTTAACCAACGAATGTTATGGTTTAGTGATGTAGAGTTCAAAAGTTCTATGATCGAATCTTTGTTAACTTGTTCAGTAAAGTTAAACGTGTATTCACGAAATCTGCTCATCTAATAGTGTGTTGTATTTTGGTGAGACACTGCTCGGTTTTCACATTGTTGGGATAGAATAAATAAATAAGTTAATTAAACTTTACAAGTACACTAGGCACTAACATGATTGGATTATTAAAATTTATTATATTAGTGTAAATCTTGATAGATGAAAAAATGTATTAAGAAAAATATTTTAAAAAATCTTCAGATTGCTACGATTCAGGAAGGGCTTGTCAAAAGGGATTTAGAAATGGATTCTACATCTTACGATTTTAGATTCATAAATTTGGAGAATTCCGTGGAGTTGAGAAAACCTCATTAAATAACCATATGGCCAACATCATATTTCATTTCTTTTCGGGTTTTGATGGAATGTCGCAGTGTCCCATGCCCTTCAAGCAAAGAGAATAGCATTACAGCAAATAGCTGTATGACCTTTCTATCATGAGCGTGGACAAGTTGCACTGGCCGAATCCTTTTTTTTTTTTTTTATTACTTGTCCCTGCTGCTACAAAAAACAAAATGGGGGTCAAATTATGATAATACAACTTGAAGGATAAATTTTGTCAGCCGTAGGCTATAAAAATAATAAGTGACAGTTAATTTTTGCATTTATTCTGTATTTAACAAATAATGTGTTAGGAATTTCTAAATTTGTAAGCATAAATATTACAAAAAAAAAAAAAGATTAACATATCACTAATTCTATAAAATCTTTTGAAAAATGTGAGTATATACTATAATGTTGAAAGACAATGACGAAACTATTCATATCACTAATTCTGTGGGCTTTTTTTTTTTTTTTTGTGGGGGGGGGGGTGGGTTTAATAGAATATCATTCCTTCAATCAAAAGAGAACATAGCTGGAACACAAAACATTAGGAAAAAGTGGAACGTCGCCTGAGAGATTCGAACTCTCGCGGGGAAACCCCATGTACTTAGCAGGCACACGCCTTAACCACTCGGCCAAAGCGACACTCGCTAGTGTATATATCTCTGTACTTAACTATTTCTAGATTTGAACCACTTCCTATCTACCATATCCACGAGAAATGAAAAAAAAACTCTTGAAATATTACCCTGGGCATCATCGGTGCCGCGTCTTAACTCTCTTTATATCTTCCTCGCAATTAACGAGCTCATATGTATCAAGTAGACTCTGCGGTCGACCAACTCTGGTAACAAAGTTGGCCTAGGCACCCCAGGTGTCCCGGCATTGGCCTTGGTTAGAGCTAAGACCAATGTTCCCAGGGTTTCTTTTTGGTAGTTTTGGAAGGTGGGGGGGGGGTTGTGGGGGATTTGAGGTTGCTTCCATCCGAACAAATGTTGGTATCCAAATGGGTGAGCTAATTACTGTGTTTACCATTAACTACTATCAGAGTAGTAGTTAGCACAGCCGGTGCTTTTCTTTTAAACCAGAGCCTTTCTACCTGTAGAAAATGTGGATTTCTTTTTGACCTTATTTTGGCAACCATCGGAACACCTTCTGCCTTAAATGATAAGGAAATGTGGGCAATTGCCACACATCTTGCAATAGCTGTACCCTGTAATTAAAAATAACTAGAGTAAAAGACATCTCTAGTGTCCGTGGTTGGAGCTTTGCAGTGTTATTGATCGGTACCAAACGTAATCGAGACAGAGTAGATGCCAGCAAAATCTGTTGTTTCGCACCAATAATTACTTAGCTGGTCCACTGATGTGAATTATATGGATGCTGATGAATCCCATGCCCGAGCCTCAGTTTTCAACTCAAAGATACTAACTTTACAGAAGCATTCTGGGCGGGGCATTGTCAGTGCGAATATGAGACGGATCTTAGCCGTTTATTCGAGAAAATCTTAATTGTTTCATGCAAACAAACAACAATCCAAGATGGAGCAACTCAATACAAACCCGAGAATCCAACCAATATCTTGATTACTTTCATCATCCCGTGTTATTTGTGATCTTAATTGTCAGCTCAACAGATCATCCAGAGGAAGAGTAATCTTTGCAGCGCAAATTCAGTATGTTGAGCTCAATCTAGCAAAGTATGCTCCTAACATTATACTTTGAGTAAGACTGAATGATATGTTGGATAGAAAGCCTAATAAATGTTGACCAATGTGCTACAAGAATAGACACGGATTACAACAGGTTTTCGTACAACTGAAACAGCGGTGTACCTTTGGGCATTTGGGACAAGAGCATGTCCATCTGCAACAAGAGCAATCTGGGCATGAAGGAAACTTAAAATTACAACAGCAGCTCCGGCTGCATTTGATCCCTCTACAGCATTGGGATCTGGGACAAGAAGGAGCACAACACCGACACTTTGGTGCTGGGCAGCCGGCACATGAACAGCACTCACATAAGTTACAGTCACTGCAGCGTGGCAATTCTAGATGAAGAGTGCATCCCGAATAACAGCAGCAACAGATCCATGAGAAGTTTAAACATAGTACTCCACTGCAGGAAACAAGAGTGTTATTTGTAGTAGAGTCAAAAGCATTCCGTCATAATAACAAAGAAGATTAAAGAGGATTCAGAACAGTAGCCTCTGTGAATATTTTTAGCAGCATAACCTCAAATTTGAATTCATTTACCGGAGCGATGGTACATAGATATAAAGCATAAGTCCGCAGCAAGAAAACAGTACCATAGCCATTTCCAAAAGCAACAAGAGCTTCCATTTTCTCGATTTCTGTTTGACAGAGGGGAAAAAGGTTAAGGCTAATGTTCACTTTTACAATGGAGAAGCAAGTTGTAATTGCGAGTGAGAGCATTCTTACGTAGGTATGAAAGGATCTGAATTTGTCACCACAAAGTCACTGACCCTGCAGAATGAATAAATGAATAGAGTATCCACCTTCATCAGATTTCTCAAAACATATCTCAACACTGTAATTGCTTATAGGCAATTTAAGCATCAAAAGTTCAGCAAACAAGAAGTTACTTAATGACGTTGCAAAAACTGACATACGCTTTGCAGCATTTGGATGCAGGTTGGAGGCCTTCAACAGATTTTACTTCCTCCTGTCAAACATGATAATCGTCAACTAAAACAATCATTCTCCCAAGCAAACAATAGAGTAACTTTTTTGCAAAAACTCCAGGCTATGGACTGGCACGCCAAAAGAAGCCAGAACCATCAAAGTGGTATATTCTCTATCATTAACGAATCAAAAGAGTTACAGGAATGAGATAAATTAGACACAAGTAGAAAAAGATCAGTTATCACCATTGATTTCAGTGTATAAAACGATGTGAAAACCAACTGAAATGAATGGTTATAATTAAATCCTGTCCACTCTTGTATCCAATTCCCTCGAATAGAACTCTTCACAAATATGGCAGTTCAATTATGGCCACACCAAGACTACATACACATCTTTTTTCCCAAAATAAACCAAAAAACTGCTGCAAATCATAGGAGAATTCGTGTATCAGGTCCTCATGAATAAGGTCAAGAGCTACCCTCTCAAAGATGGCTAATTAGTGTTTTGTCTTTCTGCTATATTTGTGTGTATTTCTTTATTTCCTCGTGACGCTTTAATCCAATATTGACAGCAAGAACGTTTGTACCCTCCAAAGGTTGGACTATGGCTATCATACAAAAAGAAAATTCCCCAATGTTCTTGCGGACGCAATTTTCGTAATATAAAACAACTACTGCAACCATACCAATAAAAGACCATTTATGCTACATTCAACTTTCCTCCCCACTCTGATTGATTGTAAAGGCATGACATGATAGAATTTTCTTCCTTTTTTTTCCCCCCTGCTTAAATAATGGACAAAAGATATCATTATAAGCATATATATGCACGGGAGAGAAGACGGTCAATCACAGCTAGGCAAGAAACAGAAGCATCGAAATATTTAAAACCCACCTCAAGAAATCCAATTTCCCTCTCAAGTATCTGCACCTTGGCTATTGCCCTCCGCTTCCCATACAAATCCGGATACTCCGGCGGTGACTTTGGACACGGCGGCGGAGGCGACGAAGACACCGTCGAAGAGCAACCGGCCTTGGCACCAGTCATTATACCGGAACCGTCCGGTGACAGCGAGGCCACCCCCCTCTCAAAACAGCTCCAGAAAAGGAACGGGCCCAATAAAATGATAAATGAGAGCAAGCGGGAGTGATCGGGGAGAAGAAGTAACAAATCAATCACGAATAATAGCGAATATAGAAAGGAACAAACAAGCAGCTAGCGGGGCCTAGAAATGTTAATGTTGGGTGTGAATGAATGAATGCAGTAAGTATACGAACAGGTCTTCTGGGGTTTGTGGCAGACGTCTGCAATTACATCGCCTGACAGGCATAACTACGACCCAGAAACGAAAGATTAAAAAAAAAAAAAAAAAAAACAGTAGTAGCAGAATATGAGACGAGCAATGCACACATGAGTGTGCATACGTTGCGTGCGCATATAATGTGTCATTTATTAAAGGGACAGTAGAAAGAGTGGTAATCAGGATCAAAATAGAGTCATTATTTGTCACAGACAGTAGGTCAAGATGTGATATTTCTGATCCAAAAACAATCTTGTTCATGGTAATGATGATTGTGGTAATGATGTAAGGACGGCTCTGGTAAAAGCCTGCTGCCAAGTCTGTGTACGAAGTATTTGGTTGTAAAAAAAAAAAAAAAAGAAAAAAAAAAGGTAAGAGCTTTGATCGAGTTTGAGTGAGTTTCAGGGTCAAAAGAAGAAAAACATCTCTCTCTGTCTCTGCCTGCCTGCGACAGTGTCTCCTTCTGGGCGTGAATTATTTTCTGACCCTGAGTGAGTTCTGCGTCGTAGGCTGGTGGGGTTGTGGATGCAGAGTCACAGAGACAGAGATAGAGAGAAAGAGAGGAGAAGCGAAAGGCACCGTGCAGTAACTGAGATGACATGTGATGGCTGCGTAGGAGAGAGAAAATAAGATGTACTAGTGCACAGTGGAGATTGCAGAAGAGAGGAGTGAGAGGGAATGTATTGAGGAGCGGTTTGGGTCTTTTAACAACAGTTCTCAGGTATACATTAAAATGAGATATAGTATATTATAATTAATAATTATGGTAAATCTTATTTAATTCACGTTCATTTGAGGTGTGTCCGTGCCTTTTGTTTTGTTTCAACAAAAGAATCAACTGTGACTTTGAGACAGGCCAAAAATCTCAAATATGAACTGCGAAGCCATTCATTCAAGTTACGTTTTGTAAAACAAATAGGACATTGGTACGGTGTGCTCTGCTTCTCTTTCAACCAATAGTGGTAGGAAATTGGTAAATATTCTTCGATAAGTAGGGGAAATGGCCACCAAAGTAGGAAATGGCAGTGGCGTCTCAGTCATTCTCCGGCCTAGCATTTTTTCCGCATGAGGAAACTGTTCAGTGGCATATGGCTACAGGTGTCAAAACCTGTTAACAGACTCGTCCCAACAAAGGGTCCGAGTTTTTGTATTTTTTTCCAAAAAAAAAACAAAAAAACAAAAAATAAACATATAAATTAAATGCACAATAATTTTAATTATTAATTACAGATTAAACAGTAAATTGATTGTCACAAATTTTAATAAATAGTACACTAATTATAATTTACGATGAAAATTCATGCACATCCAATATATAGTCTACATAATAAATCTCTTTCATTTATTTTTTTGACAATCTAAAAATAATTCGGACTGGATTGGTTCCATTTTTTTTGGGTCGAGAGGTCTAACACTTCTTACTTGAAAACACGAAAGAAATAAAATGAGAAATTTTAAGATTTAAAACTTATCTTCAAAACAAACGATCATATTTAACTTTGATTTATGCAATTTGAAAGTTGGTATATAACTAAAACAATGTTATATGTTAAAACCCCTTTCTAATGATAAAATGGGTTACAATTTGTATCCAAAATACTATGGTTCAAAGACATTCTCGCCATTCTGTGTAACAAACACGAGAATCAAACGAGAAAATTTTCGCTTGCATTAATTTAAGCCCCAAACTCTTTTTTTTTTTTTTTTTTCTTCATCAATCTTAACATCATCGTCGCTTTTGTATTCAAAATTTTGTAAAGTAGAGCAGTTTCTTCCCCATTTTTTGAGTTTTTTTGCCAATAGTGTCCATTTAGTCTTTTTTTTTTTTATAAATGCTTTTTAAAATTATATATCTTTAAAGATGTTACAATAATTAAAAAATTTAAATTTTTATTTTAAAAATAAAAAAATATTTTATTATATAATTTAATAATTAATTAAAAACCTTTTAATGAAAAAAAAAATATTAGTTTTGATTGATAGAGAAGAAAAAATCTTCGAGCCACAACCGAAAAAGACTTTAAAAGGGATGGTAGAACCGAGGCATTCAACCCGCAGTCGAGTAGCCTGGCGTGGCGGTGCGGTGGGGTGCTCGGGGAAGTGGGACCCACATTTCACAAGCAGAATCTGGTAAACGCGGGTTTGGTGGGGTCCAGCATCGAGACGACAAGTCGATCGAGTACTCGTGCTCTTTCCCGAAGTAGAACCACGGCCTATTCGCACGTCTCTTTTAATAAAAAGACCGCAAGTGGAAGGTGGGGAGGCCCGGAGGGTGCGTTGATGACCGACGCGTCGGAGTTGGAACCGGTTAAGCCGTTCTAGTCCATGCAGGACATATGTTGAATTGGCTGGGAATTGAAAAAAGAGGCGATAATAATTGAAATCTCCGATGCAAAAAAAAGTGAACAATTCATCCAACAATGAACCTCAAACCTATGCGATTCATCGAGTCCAACTAGGAAGGAACTTGGGAAGCTTTTTGGGACACGAATTTGTCAGAACTTTTCATAGACAGTTTTCAGCGATGGACAAGAGTTTCAAAGCAGTGCAATCCATCGAAGAAGGGTGCCAAGACTGGTGCAGGACGCTGCGCCTTGGCACCCGGTGCCAGCAGTGCCGATTCTGATGAATTGCTGCCGACACCCTTCTCAAACTTGCCCCTCGGCTGCGGCGTCGTCGTTGGAGAGCTGTCCAATGCGATCGATTTCCTAACTCGGGGTGTTTCAGTCGACGGCTCGATGAGAGGCACACCAAATTCGTCCCCGAAGAAGTCTGCACAGATTGCAGAGCTAAACAAACCGAAAACGGACATCTTGCGGCAACGCAATGGCAGCGACTTTTGAAAGAAGTTGAGCTGCAGAGCAAGCCCGCAAAACTTGAGGCGAGGAGATGCGAGCAGCAATCAATGCGTTGGAAAAGGTGACTCGAAGGCAAGCCCGTTTCCTGATTCCCAAGGAGGATTTGATTTGGACTTGGACCCAAAACCTTGGAATCAGGGTCATGCGTTACAAAGCTACCTGCGAAAAGAGATTCTGTTTCTTGTTCGACAATTAATTCTTGATTCCTGCTCTTTGGGTAGATTTTTTTTTTATACCCTTCTAATTTTCTGATAAACGAGGATTGTCAGTATGAACTCCGCGTGCACTTGATGGTTGTCCTTCTCGACCACAAAATCTGAAGCCAGATTTTTAAGATTTTATTTAAATCATTCTCCATTTTATTTTTCTGTGGGCCTCCTGGTCACACGGTGCGCTTATAAATTACTCTGGGCCAAACCAAATTTAAAAATTCCTTTAAGAGTACAAATTTTATAACTGCAAAAATAAATTATATATATATATATATATATATATATATATATATATTAAAAAATATGTATAATATCTTAATAAATAAGAAATTTATAAATTAATGTTAAATTTTAATTGAAAATTTATTAAATTTTCTCATTTACATATGAAATAATTCTCTTTTTTTAATATAAAATGTTTAACTATATATAAAATTTATTGAATTTATATTTAAAATTTTACTATATAACATAAAATATGCAATATAAAATTATTTTAAACCTATACAGAAAAGATGCTTCTAAATATAGAGAAGTGAGTTCAGCCATACAGATCAGAGAGTTCTGTCGGGAGAAGGGGGCTACGAGGTGGCCCCACCATAGCATCTGCCCCACACACTATGGTTCATTGTGCACGCAACCTGTTGCTCCCATGGAGCCCAGCAGAAGAATGTGTACGCGAAGCGAATCTGTGAGGCAACGAATTTTCTAAAGTAAAGTAAGGGGAAAAAAACAATCATACAAAAATTGCAAAATAATCAGCAAAACAATAGCAAATCGATCGGGGCAACAAAGACTACGCAATTCGTTTCATTTCACAAGCCCGAGAAGCGATCGTACAAATTACAACAGCATCAAATTGGGGTAGATTGATGAAAAGTCGTAAACATCGGAAGGGGTTACGCAACAGAAACAGTTAAGCAATCACATCAACAGCTGACGGACGAACGATGTCGGCCAGTCAAGCACAGGCGCAGGGATTGTCCACAACAACAACCTCGTCATCCTCGATCCTAAACAACAGATACCCAACAGCCAATCCGACAACGATCGCCAAGAACACCCCTCCATTGAAGGACATGATCGCCAGCATCAGCAAATAACCGATCGCGGCATTGACTCCGAACAACCCAGCCGTGGCGAACTTGGCGGGGCTGACCCGCAGCCTTTTACGGAGCAGAAGGGGGGCGTTCACCGAAGACTGCGGCGCCTGAGAGGAGGAGGCGGAGGAGGCGGAGAGGGATTTGAATCGGACGCGTCGATCCTCCATGTACTGGTAGAAGGAGGCGAAGAGGAAGCAGGCGAGTAACGTGAGGAGGTAACTTGGCCAGGAATCGGTTTTCCACGAATCGAATAGAAGGGTTACCTTAATCCCCCAGTATAAGGTCATGTGCATCATCTTCTCCCCCGATTTGTTGAAGAGATCTGAGCAGTGGCGTTGTGAGATAGACTGATAGAGAGAGATGGGGAAGAGAAGGGGTTGCAAATTGCAAAGTTTGAACGGTGGGGGTGAGAATGGTAGATGCTAAAAAGAGCCAAGACAGGACCAGAAGCGACAACGAAAGTTAGAACTCTCGTTAACATCTGCCTATTTTATCTAAAAATTGAGGACTCGTGGCCGTTGCAATTCTTGGAAATGGAAAACGTCGATTCTAATTTTTCATATAAAATAATCGAGAAAAAAGAAAAAAAGATTTCATTGAGTAATAGATATCATTGCTCTTATTGATATCTTCGTCGAATTAATGTCAGAAGGGAATATGGATATTGCTGGGCTATTTCAGTTGGGCCCGACGGTTTACTAATTTGGGTTTGCCCTTTTTTGTCTTTTTTTTTTTTTTTTTTTGCGCTCCATTTGAGAGGCGGAGCCCATTAGTGCAAATCCCTTCTCTTGCAAATGGCATTCATTCCTGATTATTTTTCATGTGATGTTGATTTCTCATGTCAAATCATTAACCTTTCTTTATGAGATATGTGAAATCATTAACTTAAAACACAAAAGTGAAAATTCTAATGTTATTTGCAAGAGTTCACATTCAATTTTAAGATTGGACACATATTATAGCACTGAGCCTTCGCTGCAATGTTCATTAGCTTCAAGATTAATTGTGTCACGGCAGCAAAAATGTTCCGAACTTGAATTCCTGGCCTTCAACGACGCACGCTCACTGGTACACAAGAATTATGATAACCACTAAAGCACTCTTCTTCACATTGTCATGTTTTCTTGATAGTGAGTTTCTGGGAAATTTCCCTTTTTGTCTGCAGGCATCTTCCCCCATTTTTTATTTCTTTGTTACGAAGAAATTTCCCTTATCAGAACTAGTTTCCGAGTTAAGTCATTTTGGATAACTGCCCAATTTGAATTGTGGTGGCACTGAAACCATCTACTCAAATTGTCTTTTTTCAGGTATAGTTGTAAGATCGCCTCCTCTCTTTCATATCCTTCTGTGTAAATACGTTATGTGGTCAGGGCAAGAAAATTCAGTGCAAGACACGTTGAAACACTTGTGCAAATTTAATGTTTCCCTTTTGTCTTTTGCCTTGAATTTCTACATACGAAGCTAACCATTTCAGTTTGGGGTTTCCTGATAAGGTTTTGTGAATTATGATGGCCAAAAAAATTTTATTGAAAAAAATAGTTGCCGAAAGACAAAACGAATTGTTTCTTTTATAACACTCATATTACTTGCTTGTGCACAAGAGCTTCCACGGCTTGATTTGCAACTCCAGAGAACAAGAAAAATAACCATAATAAGAAGAAGAAAACATCGAGCTGCCTTGTATACCAGTATTATAATGTTAATGATATTCTATAACATGAATTTAAAGAAACACCTCTAGAGTTAAATTCCTATCCCTTCCTCAAAAAATAAAATAAAATAAAATAAAATAATAAAAATAAATAAATCAATCAATCAATCAGTACTTATTATGCATATATATTGGGCAACAAGAGAACCTAAAATTAAAAAAAATTCTAAGCAGGTACTAATAGTTTTAACTCTACATTTCAACTTAAACCTTTAAATATTAAGTTTATGTGTATTCCTCACACTCAAGAAAATCCCAACAATATATCCTAGAAAAGAAAAGAGCAATATTTAGCCAATTAGAACCTATATGTAAATGATCTTCAAACAGAAACCAATAATCTCTAGAGAAACTAGCAAATTGGCCGGGACAAAGCAGGGAAACAGCTCTCGGATCGAACCAAAGACAGCCTTTCCATATTGTTAACACCACGCAAGACGCTGCTGGAATTGGTCCTGCTAGCCCGCGGAGAATCCAAGCTCCTGCGTAGAACTCCGCCCATGGCGAAGATGGGGTGCTCTGCTTGGTTCAGGGGAGTCGAGGTTCTGAACTTGTGGCAGAAAATAGCGTGCTTTGTTCAGGGCTTCTTCAGTGGAGATGAGCCTGTTCGATATCAGCACCTCGTCTTTCACTGCCTCTGCGCGGAGCCCACATATCCACCGACCTTGGTACCGGTCTCGCACCCTGGAGATGTATGCAGGAGTGCATTTTCTGCGAACCCACAAGAGTAGCATTTCACGGATTCTAATTCTATTTGAGAACTGGTTGGTTCTTCGTTGAAGGACTTGGTATAAAATGTGCTCTTGACTGTTTTTCTTTGTCGATTACGCTATCACTGGCTCATAGCTAGTTGCCGGGTATTAAAAATATGAATGCATGGCGGGCTTGTCAATAGCAAGTGTCGCTCGGTAACAATCCCGTTTGCCCCGGAAAATTGTTAGATTGTGTATGAAAATCAATTTACGGTCCCTTTTATTAGGTTTTGATAGGGAATCTGCTCCCTACACGCTGGGCCATAGCTTCAGTCCAAGTCCATGGACCAACCCAACGCCACTTGTCACAAACAAAGCAGAGTGTGACCTGAGCCCAAGGCCTGAGATCCACCTAGAGCTCAGACCCCAATCCTAGGATCAACCCAGAGCTCGGGCCTCTGAGCTGAACCTAACCAAGAATTTAGCCCTCGAACTAGGGACGTTACTCTCCTACAAACCCTGATGCAAACAATGTCACCCACATCAACTGAGATCTTCGGTCCTCTCTTTTTAGGACTAAACAATACATCACAAATCTAAGTCATATGTCACATCCACATTAAAATCTATTCACCAAGATCTCTCGAAGCCTATACAAAGTCCATCGAATCTTTAAGTGAGTTAATCACTCTTTAATTTCTTACATTTCATTCTCACCATATTCTCGTAACTTTCAAATCCAAATAATAACTTGAATGTTGGAGTGTTGACGCTAAAAAACACATATAGCCTTAACTTGCTCGTCTTGCATACCTTAATCATCAAACCTCAACCCACCAACATCTCTAACCAAGATTTCATCAATTTGCCCCTTCCGTAGAGCTCCCATATAATGATTGCAATTCTTGATTGAAATCACGAAATACTTCATATATGTTTTTTCTCGAAAAACCGATGGAGCGGCCTACATTATCTCTTTTCCCTTCCCCCTCACCTACACAATCCCCCCAATGTATCTCTCACACTACTCCCCTAGCTCAAAACCGCAACCTAACTTCATTCTCGTTTGCTCCATCTGAGACAACAGATGCACACAGCGTAGGGACAAGTGTAGCTTCGACCAGTCAAGCTCCAAACGCGGTAACACTTTCCCAGTTAGCATCTTTTTCAAAAAATTTTCGGTACACTTCTAACCGTGTTGGCCATGTGTTCAATGCCTCTTAATGTCTGACACGTGTTAAACACGTGTCTGTGCCTCTAACATTGAATATCCCACCCTTCGGCATGTCCGTGCATCTGAGGTGGGGACAAGGTGTCACAGTGCCAGTGGCGGGCCTGGCATATCAACCTCCGTGCAAAGGCAGAGATGATCCAAAATGAACAATGGCCAAAAAAGCGTACAAAAATTTCTGACACAATATCAAGGTAATAAAGCAAAAAAAAAACACAACATGATTGCACGTAGAGCAGTTTCCTTACCCAGGAATACTCTCCCCAACGACAAATTGAGGCTTCAAAATACTGAGCAGATCAGCCATAAGGTCCATAACACATGTTACAGTTGTGTAAAAATGCTTCTCAAATTGCAGGCATTACTAGTCTTGGAAAATGGAAATTAAACAAAGATTATCCTGAAAAGGGTAACAATTATAGCACGATCTCAGAATTCAATAAATTTAAACAGTTGGGAATTCTAGCTCACAATATCAAGTCTCCCCTTCCCTCCCATTGTCAGGATCCAAAATAAGCTAACGACTTTTTTGTACACATCCAGGGCAACTTTGCTTGGTTCACAACTTCAGTCCCGTTCACTAATGGCGGTCAAATGTTCATCAATTTCCTCAGTTGACAATACTCTCAAAACTTGATCATCTGTTCTCACAACTCCCACCTGCCAAAATTTGAAATTGGAAGGTTTATCTTAAAGGGGGTGTTTCAAAATCCACTCTCTAGTTATTATCTAACATTCCAACTGCTTTCCAACGCTGCATATGTGGCATCCTTTCAGCCCAGCCATAAAAATATATTGCAAGTTCGATTGTAAAACAAGAGAGAATAACCTATGCAAGAGAAAACAAATTAAAATAACATCCTGTATTGGAGATTCAGCTATCTTCGAGAGTGAACATGTCTCAAAGTCTGAAAATCCCTCTTTCAGTCAATCTGGTACCCATATCTAAACTCTAGAATTGAATGGAGAGACTATTATTTATAAAATAAATAATAATAAAAAAAGAACAGAGAGATAAGTGCGTGCCTCTATCTCAGTGGCCTTGAAATCCTCCTGAAGAACAGGGTGCAGAGCAGAAATAGTAGTCTGCACAACAGTAACATCTTGCAATATTAGGGCCCCTATACAGAAAAACGAGCTCAGAAATATTGTAGAAACTAGCAGACATTGTCCAATACCCATTTGCACTGATTTGTCCAATAATTAACCTTACACTAGGTCAACTGGAATAAGACTTTCAACTTCTATCCACAAATCATATAGCCCAAGAACTCGCATGTTCTGTACCAATAATCTGGAAGCTTCCCTCAACTTTCCAAGAGTCAACAATACATGTAGAAATTCTTCTAATTATGATCTATGCATATCAAATTGCATCAGAAGGAAAAACTTTTCTCGTTGGGGGCCTGTGGGCGAGTCTAAGTTAATCCCTCCAAAAAATTTGGGACATGAAAACAATATGATTTCTTAGTTGAAAGATAAAACACTTATCAGATTGTATTGAACCAATCAAACATCAGATATGAAATAGAAAAGAAAAAGGCAATCATAGTAGAGGCATTACAAAAATACTTACGCTAAAGAAGGTATGTATGCATCTATATATCCACACACACACGCACACACAATGAATGTTTTGATGTCCTTATGCAAGTACCTGCACAGTTTCATCACGGGAGAAAGTGGGGTCATTTTTAATTTTCTTTTCCAAGAAATTGATGGCCTCTTGTTCCTTCAATCCAGCACTTGTATCCTGAAACATATTTGCCATGCAAAGCTCTTTGAACTAAAAGCTCTTTTGGATTTTTCTTTGAAGGGAACTTAAAATTAACACTGGTGAACAGAGTAACAATCATCTTGAATACAAACAGGATCATGTTAAGTTGTATCATACAACATAGCAAAATCAACATACAGTAGAATAATTCCTAGCATCTCTTATCTTCCAAAATACTTCTTTATACTGGCATTCCTTTAAACCCATCATCCTTGTCATATAGAATGGTAATTAGCCAAAACAGAACAATCCATTTGCAAGATCTTAAGTTATACTCTCACGTTATTGTTGCCCTTAAGGTGAAGGATGGATTTTAATATAACGGTAAAGTTACCCATTTGTGGCCTTAAGGTTACAGGTTCAAGTCATGAAAATATCTCTATAAAAACAAGTAAGATTGTGTACATTTAATTTTTCTATAAACCCTACAATGTGGGAATCTCATGCATTGGAATGCCCTTTTTTCATAGATTCTGCTAAGGTCAGCCTTAAAGCCTCTTTTCAATAAGAATAATATAAATCAAGTCCACCAATACATTTAAATGGCCAGCAAGTAAATATCTTTTGCTTTGTGCACCTTAGTGAACATACAGTCCAACAATTACCTTGTGACCATAAAAATGACCAGCAGGATCACACTTGTAAAGTTGAAGCCCCCTCTCCTCATCAATGCCCCAAACCATTGCAACTTCGTAGCAAAATGTAAACGATGTCAAGTAAATAGTTTAAGAGCCTGAACAAAAGTAAAGGTGTCAAAGTCTTCTGTGTTCATGTATGTGAGCCTGTGTTTGTGCATGGGTGGAATCAACAATATAAAATTTACTCATAAGAAGCAATAGAACAAAAGAAGTATGTCTGCAGATGCATTGCAGAGACCAGGAACATACTAACACTGGGGGGTCTCATGTAAGCATGCTGAGTTTAAACCTGGGACTTGTCTGCAATCCTACAATTGCACCAAGGTGGTCATTATGAGTTCTATAGGTACATTAGGCAGCTTAGACCAAGAAAGTCAAGTTATTCGACTACAGACAAAGACGCATAATTAAAAAGAAGCATAAAGGTGTGACTCCAAGGCCCCAAGCCTTCAGCTCTGCAATGTTGACACAAGCATTAAAATTCTTGACTTGCCGCAGACTTCTATCTTAAGCTTTGCCGATATTGAATAGATACAGCACATGAAATAGTCAAACAGGCGTGGTATGCAAGTATTGACATAGAATCCCATACCATTTAGCCAGCACGTCCACGGGCATCTCATATCCATAATGGAAGTGAAACTCAGCTGCTTCATTCCTTGCTTGTTGGACCAAAGTCCTTGCATCAGCTAAAAGTTGACATGGTCTGCCTAGTCAGAATATAGCTAGAGCAACAATCACAGTATTTCATAAATAAATCCAGTTCGTAGATCGTAAGTTATTCTCTTTAATTTCCATTGGCTGCAAAAAACACATAAAAATAAAAAGAAGCAAAGATTCAAAAACAAAACAAAACAAAATCAATAAATAAAAAAGAACAAAAAAGAAGCTAAAGTAATCACTTCAAATCAAAGATCGCTACAAGAGAAAGAATTGGCAATGCGAACCTGACAAGCCCGTAGCGAGCAATCCAAGGTACTTGGTAATGGGAAAAAGGTGAGTAACGCTCCAAAAGCTTGTCCTGCTCATTATTCAAACTTTACTCACACACACAAACAATCTGAGGCCAAAAACCTACTAACAAAATCTTAAACATCCTTTAAAAAAAAAAAAAAACGATAAATAAAGAAGGCAAACGGGGAATAGACTAACCGGAACCTTCTTCTGAATGACGACACACACAGAATCCTCGCCGAGAACTCCGATGGAAGTGATGGCCGCCGCCTTCACCGCCTCGAATGCGGTGACCGAAACGGAAATAATCGAGTTGGCAAAGCAAAGCTAATTTTAAATAATAATAAAAAAAACGCAGAGAGGAGATTATAAAACACATACCGGCTTGGAAGAGGCGGCCCTCCGGCGAGAAGACGGTGATATGGCGATCGTATTCGCCTGCGCTTCCTCTGCTCATTACTTTTTTTTTAATCAATTTAACTCTTTTTTTTTAAATAACGGAAGTGACTTGGTTTCAGAGAAAGAACAAGAAAGTTGCGCTAGTTTGATTATATCGCTATTCCCGAAATACCCTCCCCGTCTGTACTCTATTCCGCTTCCTGAAACGTCGACGTTTCTTCTTAGTGCGCGGGACTGACCACCGACCCGCTAGATTAAATGGCCCAAAATGGTTTGTCCACAAGATACGATTCATTTGTTTTGTGTCAGTCAAACGTCGACGTTTCTCGGTTGAGAGTTTTAATTTTTGTTTTTAGTTTTTTTTTTAATAATATAAGTCTAGTCTAAGTATAAAATCAAATTATTATAATCTCACTTTATTCACAGAATATCCAACTGTCCCTTCCCCTTCGAAGAATATAAAAGATTTGGAAAAAGAAAAAAAATCAAAACTGGTGATTAGGGCAATGGGAAGAGGTAGGACCAGAAGTTATCATTTCATGCGAGACCCTTGTCTGTAAATGAAAAACAAAAATTATTTTATGGCGCATACCAACACCAAGCATAGAACCTTACAGTCATCAGATCCAATGTCAGGGCATACTTTCAAAGAAAATGGTAATTATGACAAGAATTCTCATTAGCCGTTGTTGTCCCTTTGGTGTTGCTGGCATCAACAACGTTGTCTGCTAATAAGCTTCTTCATCGCAATGAAATGGCAGGGACTATGTAACGGGATCGGGGGTGGCCCTTTCTACAAAACTCTTTACGTCAAAAAGATCAGCTCCCAACTTTGTGATGACACCCTGCTCACAGATGAACATGTATCAGACCGAAGCACACTGAATGTTTAGATCATCTAAGATATTCTGAATTCAGTATATGAGCACAGCAGAGGGGGAGATGAGTTAAGACAAAAAAAAGGTGGACGAAAGAGAAACCTTTTCTGTTATGATGCCGCTTATTAGCTTTGCTGGGGTAACATCAAAGGCTGGGTTCCAGACATCTATTCCAGACGCGGCAACTTGTTCCCCAAGACCTCCAAGTGAGCACAACAGTTCCTTGGGGGATCTCTCCTCTATAACAATTTCATTTCCAGAAGAAATGGACAAGTCAATGGAGGTCAGTGGTGCAGCAACATAAAAGGGAATGTTATGGTAGCTTGCACACAAGGCGAGGCTGTAGGTTCCAATCTTGTTAGCAGTATCTCCTGCAACATGACCGAACACATTGGTGAAACACAAATTTCCAGACATAGCAAGCTCAAGCAGATGAACTAGCTTCTCCAAATACCATTTGCAGCTACACGATCTGCTCCAACAACAATAGCACTCACTCGACCGTCTTTCATTAATGCAGCTGCAGCTGAGTCTGTGATAAGTGAAGCGGGTATCTTCTCATGCACCAGCTCAAAGGCTGTGAGTCTTGATCCCTGCAGTTAGAATTCACTCTATAACTAAAACTAAAGCGTGGGAAATGGATACATTTGAAGCAGAGATGACTAATATGTAAACAATTTTTTATCATTGGCAAGTTCAATGTAAGCAAAGTATGATCACAATCACATATTCAGGTTCTTAAAGCTAGTATAACCGAAGATTGTAACCAGTGCTTCTTTAGAAGAATTCTGATTTAAAAACCCAAAAATGTCTCTAAAAAGTTTACTCATTATAAACTAGAACACCATTAACCATTTTATCATGAGTCATTCAAGGAAACAAGTTTATTGAATGCTTGCTTTCAAACGTGAAACATAAATTTATGCTATCTGGCATACTTGGTACTCAAGCACAAGCAAGTTTGGAACTGTACTCGAAAGCGCATAAAAACACTCACTTGATTGAATGGCCTTGTTTCTGTGCAATAGGCTCTCTCTAGGACACCTTCAGTATGAAGTGCACGGATTACACCCAAAGCAGTGCCATATCCAGCTGTTGCAAGACTGGCAAAACAAAACGAGGCAAAATTGGAAATATTCTTAAGAAATTTTAGGTGCTGCCTGGATTCAATTATCCTCACACATGTTCTTTGCCAAGCAGGAAACAAGAATGAAAGGATTACAGAGGGACCAAAACACATCATGCAAGGAGAGGAAGATAGAAAGAAAGTTACCTGCCAGTGTTGCAATGGGTCAGAATACTGAGCCCTTTATACCTTTTGAGCCCATTCAAAATAAAACTAGCTCCATATGAACCGATTGCTTTATTTGTAGCAACATCATCGTTAAGCATACTCTCAGCAGCCTCTATGTAAGCCTGCAATATTGATTAGAAAAATAAGTAGGACGGAATTCTGATGACAACTTTAGCTGAACAGGCCACCAGCCATAGAAACAAAAATAGAACCCCAATTTGTTACCTAGTCAGTAAAGGCCCCAGACACATTTCACATCATACAGTTAAGTAGTAATATGATGAATGAAGAATCCTAGAAGAATATTACCTGAAAAACACTCCTGGGTTCTGAAGCAGCAGCAGTGGTGACATTTGATATGACCGCCTTAAGTTTTGTTACAGCATCTGAGAGATTGACTGCAGTTGGCCGGCTGAACAATTATGAAATATGGTTCTGTAAGGAGCTCATTCATGATAGAAGCAAAGAACTGGCATTAATTACAATCTCAACGAAAAGGCCAGGGTGACATTAAGAATATAAGGCTATTCCGTGAAAGAGTACTCAGATAGACAACTAGCAACTACACAAACAACCACAAGAATTGATAAGGTTATTACCTGCATAGAATTGGCAGATTCAAAACACTTTAATTACCTTGAAAGGAGATAATTCAATTTCTTGCCAAGGAAAGAAGCAGCGTCACTAGCTGTCCCATCAAAGGAATCTAAGTTAAACACTTCGACGGCAAGAGAAAGGGCCGCTGTAATAGCAATAGCAGGTGCTCCTCGGACAACCATATCCCGTATGGCAGACCTGGGAAATTAGGTTGGGATCACTAGAGATTTCACGATATCTGGGTTAAATAGCTCGCTAGACTTACAACGACAAAAGCTGGCTAATGTATACAATCAGGACTGGCATGAACTGACCAGTGCTGTACCATAACTAGATGTGATGATTAGCTGCAAATTGAAGAATTCGAATCTAATACAACACCATAGTATAGAGATTGTGGTCGCTCTCTTTGCAAGACAGCCATAATCCACAAACTTTTGCCAGGAAAAGATATCATAAAATGGATTTGTGAGCCACTCAGAAACAAATCATACGAAATGAGGAACAGGAAAGAAGTCCCATTGGCAAAGGAGGAAAAGAAACATCAACAGAGATCTTGGTTTTTGTTCATTTTTTCTAAAAGGAAGGGCTAAGATATAATACCATCCATCTGTTGAGTCATGGATATCCATGTACACCGTCTGGAGGGGAAGCTTTCTCTGTTCAAAAGCAACCAACTTTAAGCAAAAAGAGAACTGCTCTCGATTTGGAGGAATGCCTTCCAAGTGAGTTAAAGAATGAAAGCGCCCGCATTCGACATTATAAGCAAATTCAATCAGATTAATTCGGTGCCAGTTGGGAGAGAGATAAACCTGGTCAAGAAGCTGAAGCGATCCCCGCTTGTAGCAAATAGACTGGAGAGCACCGTCCTCTCCAGTAGAGTTGGAATTCGCGGCCATTTTGAACTGAAAATAAAGGACCCACAAAAAGAAAAATGAAAAAAAAAACAGATATTCAGCGCGTCCACCGCAAGCAGAGAAGAGGAGGAGGGAGGGAGGATGGTATGAAAAATGAAAAAAGAGCAACGTCCGGGAAGAAGATAATGTGAAAAAATGGGAATCGTCGGGACGCAGAGACGGTTACCGGAAGAGAGTAAAGTGGCTCACTGATCACTTGGTCTCTGTGTCAGGCTCAGCAAATGAGCTCAGCCGGGGGTCAATCTCAATCAGCCGTCGCCGGAGGAGGCAGGAGAAGGGCGGCGCAGACAAGGAGAAAATTAGATGAAAATTTCCATAAAATAAAGAAGATTATTAAAAGTATTATAATACAGGATAAATATTGGCAAATTGGACTTTATTCTTTCCATATACATGTAGATCATGTATAGTATATTTTCCGTAATAGTAAGATACTACTTGATATATGACCACGAAGAGGAAAGAGCAATGAATGTAATGCACATGTTTTCAGCAGATACATTCTTCTCGATTAAATAAAAATGAATCAAAATAATTTAACACAAAAAATAAATAATAATAATTAATAAATTTTGTATTCAATTATTTGAACCCACTAAAAAAATTTAATCGAAATAAATTTTCTCTTTCCATAAATAAATTTCCCAAAAAAGCATAAAAGATTATGATTTTTCTAAAAAACAAAATGAGAAAATATGAGTTGTATACAAATATACATTTAATGTCACTAAAATCTTGACAAAATTTTAAATTTAATAACGTTATCATTATCATTAGACTATAACAGCGATAAAAAAAATTGATATTAACTTCGATTGGTATTAGAATTTGTCTGTTCAACCACTTTTTTCTAATAAGACTGCAATGCAATACTGGAGCATATTCTATGCTTACTGAAAAAAAAAAAGAAAACAATTCTGCCCGTGCAACCTACATCAAGTGTGAGTGGTCTGTTGTTTTTGTTTCTGATTTCGGAGTAGCTGTGTTTTTATCTGATAGCGATTACCAAGCGAAGTGATTGTAATATTATTGATTTCTTAGGCTGACATTTGATGTTAAGGGATGCGGTTCGTTGATCCAATACGGTTATCTAAAGCCCTGGCTGTCCTGGAGGAGATCTTGCAATATTGTTTATTTTATTAATTTCTCGGCCCTCTCTTTAGTCAAAAGTTGCATTTTCGTAGCATAAAAAGTTAAGGGGATTATTAGTTCATCCCTAATTAACTACGTTTGGTGAAGTAATACGGTGTTGAACAAGACTTGCTTGTGCTCCTGTCCGGTTCTGAACTTATGGCAAGAGCGTTCCTGAAGCTTATGTAGTTGAATGTCGGCGTGTTCGGAACGATTTTCGGAACCTAATCACTCTTGCTAGGACATTTATTACCTTTCAATTCTTCTCAAGGATTAGATTGTAGGAATGAGGTTTTGAGCCTGGCGCCCATTTCAGTGCGTGACAAGGGCATCCCTCCAAAAAATAAAAAGCAAAAGAAAATTATGCTTTTGTGGGTTGGTTGCCAATTCAGCAATATCAGTCGCAGAAATTTCCATCAGGAAACTGGAATAATCGGACATGCGCCTTTTATTTTACCTCTTCGTGTGTGCGTGTGCGTATGTGCATGTGTGTATGTGTGTTGGGAGAGACAATGCAATGTACTTGTGAAGCCAGACCAAAATTTCAGATGTTCCTTTAACAGGATTCTTCTTAACCATCTTTTATTAAACGTATAGATCTGTTACGTGAATACTGAGCACAGTAGGCTTATGCCTTTTGCTTTTTCTATGTATTTCATAGGTATCTAGGATGAAAGGAGGCTTTTACAGATTCGGGGTTAAAGAACCGTGTCTTTCTGCCGTTGTTCTTTGCACAATCCTACTTCTTTGGGCATGGGAGAGAACCCATCTGCCTGCTACTTTACTTCCTGCTAGGGTTGTGTTTCAGCCATCTTCAGGTACAATTCTCGTATTCTTTGCCTTTAATCTTGGAATTTCTAACTTGCCACTCATACAGTATCAGTAAGCCAGCATATTAGGAAACTGTGTGCCTCATGTTGTTAGGGTACTTGCACTCCTCCGAGAAGTCTGTGAAAGAAAAAAAAACAAAAACAAAAACAAAAATCTGGGAAGTGCTTCTTTATGTTGGCCACAGATGCCAATTAGCCTTCAAGAACAAGGATGATCTGTTTTTTCTTTTCACCTCGCATTTGTTTCCTTTTTTGGTTTTAAATCCGAAGAAAGCCATCACACCGATTTAAGGATAAACAAGTCAATGTTCTCGGACCTGGACAATGACATATGGGTGGCAAAAGGTTAGCGCTCTGGCAAGCAGCTGATCCTCTCTGGAAATTGCTTTTTTTTTTTTGTCTTAGAGTTCAGTATATTGCTTAAGAATTCAATACCATATCATAAACCTATCTCCATAGATTTGCTTGCTGGTTGGTTATTTACCAGTGTTTTTTTGTATACTTATTTAACAGAGGGATTCTCTTGAATTAGTTAACTCATTTTCTCTTTCATAATGTGGATATGTGATACAGATGTACAGTCGGAAACTCCTATCGTTAGCTCAATAGCTTCAGAACCAAATGTACGCGTGAGCAAAGAGATAGAAGTGGCTGCAGGGGTTCCCGAAAGAATCTCTTCCTACTCGTCATCAAGTCCTGCACGAAAGGAATGTAGGTATCACTTTTAACTTGCATTTTTATGAGAAGAAACCAGACTAGGAGTCAACAGATTATCTTCCCTGTTTTCTATTTCACTGTTCTGTTTTATGTTTTGATGAAAACTTCTTTGTTTAGATGTACTGTTACTATTTATCTCGAAATGGTGATAACGAAAATAAAAAAAAGGGGAAAAAATCGCTTAGTTATGATGTCGCTCTTTTGAATGTGTTTCTCTTGTCCAGTTTATTGCTTGTTTCTGGATTCTTGATTAGATTCACCGTCTTGTGTGTCTAATAAGGATCACAATATATACGAAACTCGGCTGATGTTCCTCCAATTGTATCAGATATAAAGTCGGTAAATGAACAAATTTTGGAAACTGAGAAAAATGGCATCAAAGAGAGTTCCAAAATTTTGACAGAAACAAAATCAAGAAACAAACAAGGTCTAGAAGTTGAGAGTAATGGAACTGCAGTAAGTTCTACAACTTTAACAGAGACAGGCGAAAAGCACTATCGAAATGTGGAAGAAAAAAAATTCAGAAGGAGAAGGAAACCATGTGGATTTGGTGGCACCCTTGAGTTCTACAAATGCAAGATTCTCAATGAGGAAACAAGATGACGATAATTTCACGAGAGTTATCGAAAGTCAAAGTAAATAATGCTTGCACATGTGGTTTTTCTATTGTTTATAGCCAGTCAAGTGACTCTTATTAAGCTCAAATATGCATATTTGATTGTGTCACTGTACATTTATAACCTATTTTGGATGCATGGCGAAATCATTTGTAGTGTCAGCAATGATATTTTTCATTAAATTCCTTTTCCTTTCTTTTGCGTCATTTGCAATACATATTTACACGAGACCCATTTATGTATTGCTAACTAGTGAATTTCTTCCTCTCTTTTTTTTTCATCTGATCTGCCCTCCAGTCTGTAGTTATGCAAAAGGAAAATGGGTTGTAGATAATACCAGGCCTCTGTATTCTGGGTCTGGTTGTAAGCAGTGGCTGTCAGACATGTGGGCCTGCCGGCTCACAAAGCGCAAGGATTTTGCCTATGAAAGACTACGGTGGCAACCAAAAAATTGTGAAATGGAAGCATTTGAGGGCTCTAAGTTTTTAGAAAGGTAAATCCATATTTTATCAATGCAGAGTGCCCTGTTCTGTCTGCGAACATTTTCAATTTTACAGTTCAGACTTTTCTTTGGTAGTTTGAAATTGTTATGACTGATGAATGAAAAGTTCTGAAACATCGACAGAGTTCTCCTTCTCAGTAGAAAGAAACATGGGTGTTGCTCTAAGAATTTTATTTGCTGCGGCTGACTCCTTGTGCCAGTAGTTATTTTATTTCATTGCTTACCGTTCTAGTAATTGTTCAGGCAGAGGGAGGATCCCTGATGGCATGCAAAAGGCTTCTGAAATCCAACTTTCCCTTGACCATCTTATAAATTTCACCTATGGCAATTTCGAGTAAAAGTCTTGCTTAATCTTCACGACCCAATATCCCTGCTTTCTACAAACTTCGAAGTAAAATGATGGCTAAAATCATAAACATTATTGTATCAAGCCAATTCATCGGTAATAGGCCTAGAAACACTTTACTACCTTGCAGTTACCAGCATGAGCTTCAGTAGCATCTTCAGCGTCTCTTCAATGAATGGTTACTGAAATTTTGGTTGTTCAAAAATATTTTAACATATTTTTGATTGATCATGTGATGATTGAATTGATGCATTCCAGGATGCGACACAAGACTCTAGCTTTTGTAGGAGATTCTTTGGGCCGACAGCAGTTCCAGTCTCTAATGTGCATGATAACTGGTGATAAGCAGAGGCGAGATGTTATAGATGTGGGGAAGGAGTATGGACTTGTCAATCCTCTAAGCGGTGTTCGACCTAATGGTTGGGCTTATCGCTTCCCGAGCACCAATACTACTGTTCTTTACTGCCGGTCCACTTGCCTCTGTGACTTGGAGCCGATTAATATTACAAACCCAGCCACTGATTTTGTCATGCATCTTGATCGGCCACCGGCATTTTTGCGTCAATTTTTATCTAAGTTTGATGTCCTAGTTCTTAATACAGGGCATCATTGGAATGGAGGTAAGCTTAATGCCAACCACCGGGTGGATGGTATGCCCATCACCAACAGAAAGCTAGCAATGATTGGAGATGCCAAAAATTTCACCATCCACAGCATTGTCAATTGGGTGAATGCACAGCTCCCAAAACATCCGCACCTGAAAGCCTTCTACAGGAGTATCTCACCCAGGCATTTTGTTAACGGCGAATGGAACACTGGGGGAAGCTGCGACAATACAACTCCAATGTCTGTAGGAAAGGAGGTATCACAAGATGAATCTAGTGATTATAGTGCTGGCCATGCAGTGAAGGGGACAGGGGTTAAGCTCTTGGACATAACCTCGATGTCCCAGCTGAGAGACGAGGGCCACATATCAAGGTTCAGCATTACAGCCTCACCAGGAGTGAAGGACTGCTTGCATTGGTGTCTACCCGGCGTTCCCGACACATGGAATGAGATTCTTTTTGCACAAATTAGTGATATGTCTTGGGGACACAAGTTATAATCCTCGATAGTCCAGGAGATGCCACCCAATAGTATGGCACGCCAGGAGATTCTCATCTACACGAGGAGCTCAATTGATGAAAAAGAATCCCATTGCGTCGTTCGCAGGGTAGTAGTGAGGACCATTTGATGCTTGGAAATTTTTTTTCCAGGTTATGAAAAACTGGGAACTCACATTGTAGAGCCCGTTTGCGGGTGCCCGCTGGAGTGCACTCATTTACGTCTTTTTTTTTTTGGTTTTTTGGGCTATTTTGAGTATTTTATTTCAATCACAATCAGCAACCAGGAATGAGTAATAATCCGTGTACAAGGACAGCATTTATAATGCCCGTCACTGTGCAAGCACAGCATTTATTTGCCCCACCGAATATTAATTTTTTCTGCCTGAAATTTCGATGGATGGGACGGTACAATAATTTGAAGAGCGAGATGTAGATATTGGGTTGCAAAAGTGACTACTCGAGTCCAATTTAGATAAGTTTAAACTTACTTTGTTTAATAGACGAAGAAAAACAAAATATATGGAGTCTGTACACTTTCAATGATTAATTTATTTAATTTTATAATATTAATAAAATAATTAAAATTATAAAAATTTATTTATATAAAAAGACCCCACTTTTATTTTAATAAAACCAATTAATTAAGAGATAAATATTTAATTTTTATGTATACATATAAATATAACTTTAAAAATTAATTTTACAAAAAATATTCTTATATTTTTTAATAATTATATAAATAAATTTTTAGACATATTATTTATAAAATTAAATAAATTAAATTTTATATTATTTAAATTTAACTCATTTATTAAATAAATTTCATAATTAAACTTGAATGTTATATATATAAAATGGATGACACACTCCATTGTATTCGTTTTGAGTTGAACTCAAAACGAATACAATGGAGTGTGTCATCCATTCATTGAACGTTTCAATTTCATTCTTTGTTACTCTCATTTTATTTTTAGTTAATTAAATAAAAAAAATAAAAATAATACTTATATTTTATACCTATCACAATTTAATTTAAATGACATATTAACCCCTGAGTCACAACGGTCGGTCACTTCCAACCTGATTGACGGATATTATATATTACATTTGCCCGTTTGGTGGGTGCAGTGAGCGGCTCGAGCGTAACGAATGGGCCAATAATTTTATATTGCAAATAATCCAATAAAAATAAACAAATATTATTTTTCGATCAACAAATATATAAAAAAATAACTCAAACGTCTCTTTCTCTCTCTTTCCCTCTATCTCTCTCTCTCCTCCAGAGCCCACAGAACAAAAGGGCCGACACAGCCAATGTGGGAATCACGTCATTTACAACAAGAAAAGGGAGAAGACGAAGAAGAAGAAGAAGATAAGGATAGAAGAAACGCAGCTTCGAAGGGATCGCTTTTGCGCCCAGCTTTCTCTCTCTCTCTCTCTCTCTCTCTCTCTTTCTTTCTTTTCCCTTCTCTTCTTTATATATATATATATATATATATATATATATATATACACATATATATATATCAAAGGAAACCTTTTGGGAAATTTCTGATAAGTGTTTGGTCCGATGGCCGAGGAATTCGGGAAATCGGTGGAGGATGGGCTGAGGCTCTCCAAGAGGATATACTTTGGCAAGGACAGGGCCGTCTCGCCGCCCAAGCCTCCGCCGACCATGCACAAGTCCGCCGACGCATACCTCCCAAAGGCGCCCATGGTCTACGCCGTGATCTCCGATCCTGCCATCGTGGATAATCCCGATTTGCCCAGCTACCAGCCTCACGTACACGGCAGGTGCGATCCCCCTGCCCTCATTCCTCTCCAGATGAACCATATCGAGCTGGAGGCCGATGCCTATCTGGACACCCTGTTTGTTCGGGTCAGCGGATCCTGGAGGCTCCATTGCGTTATGGGCAGTAAGAGCTGCGACTGCCGCATCGCCATTCCCATGGGCGATCAGGTAAAACAACTCAGTGCCTTCCGTTTTCTCGTTTAAGTACATTTTAGAAGTACGACCATGGTTTCAAGTTTTTTTTTTTTGCTTGTTTTACGTTCTCAAGCAGCGATATATTAATTATTTGGCTAACAGGGTTCAGTTCTAGGTGTTGAGGCAGAGGTGCACAGAAAGTCATACCGTACTGAACTGATTGCCTTGGAAGATAAGAAAGATGGGGACAAGGAAGCCCGACCCGAAAATGGAGGCTTTCTGAAGCCCCATATATTTACTCTAACCATACCAAGGGTAAATAATAATCTATGCGGGGTATTTAGTTTCAGAGGGTCTTTTTTTTTTTTTTTCTTTGTAAAGCCATTTTCGTCTAAATCATGTGAATTTTTCTATGTTTCAAGGTTGATGGGGGTTCAATTCTTTCAGTTAAAGTCAGCTGGGTACAGAAATTGTTGTATCATGATGGGCAGTTTTTGCTGCTTGTGCCGTTCAGTTTCCCTGACTATGTTAATCCTGTAGTGAAGAAGATTGCTAGGAAAGAAAAGATAGAGCTGAAAGTGAATTCTGTTATTGGAACTGAAATTGTTTGCAGAACAACCAGTCATCCTTTGAAGGTGAATTTCTGACATTTGTTTATTGGCACTGCATTTTATTACTGCTATGCCAGCTATTGACATAAGGTTGTTGGTGAATTTTTAGGAATTGCAACGTGAAGTAGGAAAATTAGGTTTCTTATATGAATCAGAAGTTCTCTGTTGGACAAATATTGACTTTGCTGTCTCATATACTGTAAGTATCCTATCATCTTATGTTCACTCTGCTTCATTTCTTCTCATTCGTAGTTGGCTCTCTTGGAATGTAGAGTCCACAAATTAGGGATGCTTGAGCATCTTCAGTGAGGGAAGTTATATTTTGATTTCTGAAGAGTTGATTTTTGCATGCTTATGTGCTCTATATATAGGTTTCTTCAAGTCATATATTTGGTGGAGTACTTCTGCAAGCTCCATCTGTGCATGATCCTGATCAAAGAGAGATGTTCTCCGTCTACCTTTTTCCTGGAGGTCGGCAGAGCAGGAAGGTTAGTTTAGTCTGTTCTCAATCAGATAGGCACTCTGTTGATTGTCTACCATTTTTTATTGTATATGTCCTCATCTTAATGAATCTGATAGGCATTCAGAAAAGAGATAGTATTCATTGTTGATATAAGTGGAAGCATGGAAGGAAAGCCACTTGAGAGTACAAAGAATGTATTATTTGCTGCCATTGCCGAGCTTGATCCAACGGATTCATTCAACATTATAGCATTTAATGGAGAGACTTATCTATTCTCGTCATCAATGGAATTGGCTACAAAGGAAACAATTGAACGTGCTATTCAATGGACTACTATGAACTTCATTGCTGGAGGGGGTACAAATATCTTACTTCCCCTAAATAAGGTTATTTTCTCATTTGCTCTAATGTTCTTGTCTTCATGTGTTCTTATATATGCATGGATGCATGCATAACATAAAAAAATGGACTGTAATCTTTTCATATTAACTCCAAGTGGAAAAATGGAATGTTTGTATACTACCTGAATTTTCTGGCATAGCCCCCCCCTTAGTCTCAGATTCAAAACAATTTGTGCACACAAATTTCTCTGACTTATGCCCATACCATTCTTCCAGGCAATAGAGATGGTATCCAATACTCAAGGTTCTATTCCAGTCATCTTCCTCGTTACAGATGGGTCTGTGGAAGACGAAAGACACATTTGTGATGTAGTAAAAAGTCGTCTGAGAAATGGAGGATCAATATGTCCACGTTTATACACATTTGGCATAGGTAATGAATTCTTATGTTGTGTTTCTGACACTTGGATTGTTAGCATTACTTCATATACTGGGGGGTTGAAGAAAGGGGTGGGGCCACATAATATTTGAAATGCTCCCTGATCATACCAATACCACTTGTGACATGTTTCTTATCTTTGCTAGTTTTCACTGATATTTCCTGAGCCTATGTAAAATGGTGTTCTGTGTGCTTGCTGTTATGTGCTCTTGCTCTTCTTAACTCTAGCATTTTGAACATTCCAGGTTCATACTGTAATCACCATTTCCTGAAAATGCTCACGATCATTAGCAGAGGGCAATATGATGCGGCATATGACGTAGGTTGGTTTGGCACTCTAGATTAAGGTTTTTCTTCCCTCAGGAGTTGGCCAGCACAGTTTTCTTCTGTTCTTCTGCTTCATTTTTATTTGATATAAAAGAGGAGGGAGCTTGCCACCACGAACGAGTAGTGTAAAGTATTGGTGTTCCAACATCATGAGTAGGATAAATTGAACTAAGCAGTAAGAAGTGTTTGGGATAATTTGGAGTTCACTGTGACAGATTAACGTATCTGCAATTTTTGAGGAACCAGCCCTGCACATGTTGACCATTGGATAGGCACAAAATTTTAAAGCATATATAGCCATACTCCATCTACACAACACAGAGGACACACTGGTTTTTCACCTGACCTTAGAACTAACATGAACTGGATCCTTTGCCCTTCAGGGTGGTGGACATTGAAGTTCCAACTGTTGGCATCCAAAATGAATTTTTTCACCAACTATGTAAAGAGTATCTAATACATTTTCATACAAATAATACTTTATGTTGCTCTAATGTCCATTTATTTATGGTCAGATTTGGTTGAATCTCGAATGCAAAGGTTCTTCAGAAAAGCTTCATCAACCATTCTTGCTAATATAGCCATTGAAACATTTGATGATCTTGACAATGTTGAGGTATGAAGTGGCTTCACCTGGCTTTTATTCAACCTTATTGAGCCTGCTTAGTTTTCTTCCACTGCTATTTTTGTTGTTTCCTTTTTCCATTTGTGATGTATGTGACATCTAGGTTTATTCTGCATCTGCCATTTCATGAAGGTTTTAGAACTAAAGTTGCCACTTTTCCTTCTTTGTATTCCATTGCAATATGTAATCAGATAATGTGCTTTACAATCCTCAAGCATTGTTGGAATACAGTTCTAGCACTGAAGTTGCCCACTTTTCTGTTTAGAAATTCTATTGCAATATGAAATCAGAAGATGTTCTTTATGATCCTCAATTATTGCCATAACTCGCTTTTCTGTGTCTTATTTTTGGTTGCTATTGTTATCTATTTTTTGTCACCTATTTTTGGTTGCACTGAAGTTATCTTTTATTGGTGCTGATCACACTTTCGACATAATTCATTTGCTTTGTTTAATAGACAATCTTGATCATCTGATCTGTATCAATTTAATGTTATATTTCACTTCTGGTCTAATATATAACAGGTTTACCCTTCCTGCATTCCCGACCTTTCATCTGAAAGTCCATTGGCTGTTTCGGGGAGATATCAGGGAAACTTCCCAGACTTCCTTAAAGCTAAAGGCATTCTAGGAGATCTTAGCAACTTCGTGATAGACTTGAAGATACAAAAGAGAAAGGACATACCTCTTGACCAGGCAAGGCTCCAAGCTGTGTTGGTTTCAGCATTGAAATTTATCTAGTTTTTGCTTTGCATTCCTTCAGATTGTCTTAGCATGCAAAACTCGTTTTGGAATTTTGTTTTCTTGGTACATCAATCGCCCATGCCTGTTTTTTGGCTCCACGCAGCTCAGCCAATGTCATGGACACACTGTTCCTTGCCCTCCCACCTCTTCTTGTTCACAATAAATTTTGACCACTGTGAAACTTGACTGGATAATAGTGTCCTGATTCCATATGTTGCAATGATGTCTATCAATCTGTTTTCTGTTTTTTGCTGTTCTATCCATTTGAATTGTTTTATATCTATTTGACTGGTTTGCTTTTTATATTCATGAAGCTACAAATGCTCTTTTCTTCCTCTTTAACCTTATCTCAATTAGTTCATTTTGCAATCTCACTTAATAGCCTGCATTAATGTCACGTTGTTGTGTAAAAAGCTTTAGACATCTGGAATTTTGTTTTCTTCTTTTATAATTTTGCCTCTGTAACAGGTTTTTGCAAAACAAGAGATTGACCTGCTTACAGCCCAGGCTTGGTTTTCAGAAAATAAACAACTTGAGGATAAGGTTTGTGCTTGTTTTCACCGTCATCTTTTTGATTCAGTGGCTATAAATTTTCTGATCTGATGATCCTAAACCCTTATTTTATAAATAAAGTTTGTGAATGATTCTCATTCATCTGATTATAGTGATACATTTCACTGCATGACTGCTGCTATACTTATCATCAAGCAAAGTTTACATTTAGTGGACAAATAGAACCACCACTGACGGCTCTCTTTGTTGGCAGGTTGCCAAAATTAGCATACGGAGTGGTGTTGTGTCTGAGTACACCCGTATGGCACTCCTCGAGACAGAGCGGCAAAATGAAGCCACAAATTCTTCTGGTCCACATAAGGTACCTACTGACCTATCTTCCTACAAAATATGTTACAAAATTGCAAATTGTAGCTAATTGCAAGGTTTGTTGGAACAGTTATCCCAAAAAAGTGATTCCTGGGATGTGGGCTTTCTTTACCAGAGAAGAACGCTCCTTTGTAGCCTCTGTATTGGCTTCGGCAATTTGACTGCAACTGCTGAAAACACTCCTGCAGGAGTTGAAGAACCGAAGTTGCCAGAGGCCGCCGAAATCATCATTAAAGCAACTTCACATTGTTGTGGAAACATGTGGGAGAAATGTTGTTGTATGTGCTGCATCCAATGTTGCTCCAAAATGAATGACCAATGTGCCATAGCATTAACCCAGCTTTTCACCGCGCTAGCTTGTTTTGGCTGCCTAGAGTGCTGTTCAGCATTGTGTTGTGGACATGACGGAAATTAAAATCTTAATCCCAGTTCTTTTTCCCATCATTGTACATTTCCCACAGGTGTATACGAGTGAAAATTGTGTAACATTTACGTTTGCATTCAATCTAATTCCCATTAGTTCTTCCCTGAGCTGGTGCGGAAAGACATTCCTTTCCTCGTCATATACTGAAGTGAAGGCCCCTGCTCCCCGGATTAAATGGTAGTGAATAGCGAGATAAAAAGCCTCCCACAAAGTATGATCAATTAAAAGCTGTGTACTCGTAACAGACCAGGTACTAGCCACCTTCATTATAAAAAATGTCATCCAGTCTTTGTGTAGTTCCTGGGAAAATGTCTTCACAGTTTGGATTAAACCTTTTCAAGACTTGTTCACCAAGATTAGAATTTCTTTACGAAAATTATTGTAACTTTAAATCTCTTATTACCAATGCGGAAATAGCCTTGTTTGCTTTTACCACGTACATCATTTTCCATCTTAGCAAAATCTAATCAACAAAGGGCATGCAGTAACTGCAACTAGAAGATAAATGGGACAATATTTCACTCAAAGCAAGCTCCATTATTTTTAAAACAAAAGACCGAGGGATATCTCACAAGAGGTTTGTCATATCTTCGAAGTTCTGATCAGCTGTTAATTGATGATGCTTCCCTCTAGCTTGTCCCCTAGCTCTGCTCTCCTGAAGTCGGAAATTTGGATGTTGGCAACATTGAGTTTCATGAAATTGCTGCGCCTTCTGTTTGCCAAAAATTTTCCCCAACTGTATGGAGTATATTTGGCAGGATTTTTCTCACTTAGCAGCTCCTCCAGGGGCTCCACCAGGGTATAATGCGCTGGGAAGAAGAAAAATGGAATGGAAAATCTTTCCTTCTCAGAATTCACCATCACTCTGTGTTCCACACTCGGATAAAGCTCGTTTGTCCAAACCTACACACCAAACTATCAAAATTTACTAGACAATGAAGGCGTGTCGAGAAGGAATATAATTTGCAACTGATTAATTTGTTACCTGCATAATATCACCAACATTGATGACATAAGCATTTGGGGTTGGCTCGACCCGTATCCACTCACCATCTGATCGGCGCTTCACTTCGAGTCCTCCAATATCATCTTGACCAACAATGGTCAAGGCACCGCCATCTTTGTGCCGGCCGACGCCGAGGGCCAATTGAGGAGATGGACAAGGGGGGTAGTGATTGAGCCTGATGACGCTGGTTTGGTCTTTAAAGAAGCTATTCAGCCTCTTTGCTGGCAATCCTAAACTCAGGGCAATCAGTTCCAGCAACTTGTAGGCCAGTTTTTCCGACTCTCTTGCATACTCTTCAATAGCTTCCCTGTTCATGTCAGTGAATTAGATCCAGAAACAAGCATAAGCAGATGCTTCTGGCACAAAGTCATTATCTTTGTGCTGATCAGGAGATACAAGAGTAATAGTACAGTGAACAACAATCGGAAAACAAGAAAATTTGAGAAAAACAACCTTAACTCAGGAGGATACTCAGGCACCTGATTAAGCAACTCAAAGACTTCTTCATCTTCTGGGTCAGGAGAAGCATAAACAAGAGTAGGATTCTCCACAGTGAAATCGAAAATCTCTTTCCAGTCTCTAACATTCTTGGTATGTTCAGTGTCATAGTACCCCATGGCTCTCCTCTCATTTCTCCTGACTTTCCTTTTCTCCTCCAGAGGCTGGTCAAAAAACTTTCTTGAGACAGCCATAATCTTCTCTCTCTTTTCCAGAGACACCCCATGATTGATAACTTGGAAAAAACCCCACTTCTGACAAGCACTTCCTATCTCCTTAACAAGACCCTCGAGGGCGTCAGGGTCTGGAGCAGTGCCATCAGGGGAGTTCAATATGGAGAGATCAATTAAGGGTATTCCTTCAGCTTGAATGATTCTTGGTTTTGGCCTGTGTTCCAGGGGCTGAATGAAGGTTGGATCAACCTCTCCCATGGTTGCCTTCTTCTTTTTTTTTTTTTTAAACTTGGATTGAAAATAAAAGGACAGATTGTGAAAGTTGATGGCTTAGCAATGGATTTATACTGTAACTGTCGGCTTGAAGAAGATTGTATCTGGACAGCTCCTTGCGTAATGTTAGGATAAGGAGTGGGCTAAGTACTTGGATTGAAAAGAAAAGGACAGATTGTAAAAGTTGATGGCTTAGCAGTGGATTTATACTGAAAAAGTCGGCATGACGAAGATTGTATCTGGACAGCTTCTTGCGTAATGTTAGGACTAGGAGTGGGCTAAGTACTTACGTGTAAGCAATTCATGTTTTATAATGCCCAGACGTCAGTGCTTGCAATAGAATGGGTAAAGTCATTCACGTAAGCACATTCTGCATTAAACCAACAGTTAATTATCAGCATTTGCCAAATTTTAATTTTTAAACTTTTGCTAATTTTTTCAATGTAATTTTATTCCTTTCATTTTTCACTCGACTACACGCTTCAGCGGAAATTAGTCAGCTGTTGTTAAAAAATATATTTGACTCGAACAGAATGTGCAAGAAAAAAGAATTCGAAAATATGTAAATTGTTTTATTTATTTTGATTCTAAACTAAAATGACAGAATATTCAATATTGGACTTTGGAAAATTTTCAATAAGTCTTATAATTTTATCTGTTTTATTTATTTATTTATTTTAGTTTGTGTTTATGTGTAATGTTTGGTGAAGATTTTAAGTATTTTTATTTTATCTTGAGTAGCTGGCCCATTAACACTACTACTTGATTCAGTGTTCAGTGTGTGATTTGTATAGGATTAAGTGTTCCGTTTGATTGTTTTGCAATAAACAAACAATTAATTAATAGGGTAAGCCAGATTTTAATTTTAAATTTTGTGAATTTTTTCAATCTGATCTCATACCTATTGTTTTTCACTCGAGTACACAATTGAACGAAAACTGGTCAACAATTAAAAAGTATATTTGACTTAAATGGAATACAATAAATCAAAAAAAATACATTATTCATTTTGATTCTGACCTAAAATAACACAACATCCAATTTTCGACTTTAGAAATCTTTAAATAAATCTTATAATTTTATCTGTTTCATTTTTTTTTTAAATTTTCTTTATCTATAATGTTTGGGGAAGATCTTCAGTTTTTTTTTATTTTTTATTTTTGTTTTATCTTGAGTGACTAGCTTATAAACACCACAACCTAATTCAGTGTTCAGTGTGTGATTTGTATTAAGATGGGATTAAAGTTTAGAGCTAAACGCTGGCGGTAGACTCTACTGTTGTTTCTGTATTGTTTTCGTACCGTCTGTGTTAGTCACGTGAAAATTTTCAGTAAAATTTCCAGTTTCCCATCTCAAGTTCTTATTCTAAAAAAGCCTGTAGAAATTCAAAACTAATTTTGAGTTTATCCCATTAATTGTCATAGGAAATACACCAGAAACTTGGATAGCTTCAGAATATGAAGTTTCCAAGCTCCTTCTCCTTCTTGATAACAAGTGCCAAATCTAGAAGGCATTGAACAACAATTGGAGAGTTGTTTGTGGTTGGCAAGTGGTAGTGAATTTCTTGAATCTTTGATGTATTCTTCGATTATTATTCAATTCTCACTTTCCTCTTTCCGTTCAAATTCAATCAAAATAATCGAGATAATATAATTTGGTGAAAACTTTGTTAAATTATTCTACATAACAGGTGTATTAATTAATTAATCTTGACAATAGTTACTCGAAAAACGTTTTAGTTGTTATAAAAATTATAATTTTATATTTAAAATATTGAATTTTAATAATGAGAAAAGAAATGTGGAATTTATAAAAATAAAGAGAGTTATTTTTCATTTATATATATATATATATATATATATATATATAAATTTAATGATATAAATGTGATTATATATTCGGTTGATTGATATTTAGAATGATATATCTAGATTATCTAATTATATATCATGAATTACTTCATTTGCATTGAATCTAGAGGGACATCCCAACGGGAAAATATTTGATTTTTTTTTTAATAACATAAATTACATTGTCCGTTAACTTATCGATAAGCTTGTTTCAAATTTATTGACAAAGATAATTTTAATATGATTATAAAGTTACTCTACTTTTTTAATTTTTTTTATTTTTGGTTTACTAAAGTTACTCTACTGTGAGATTACAAACCTAACATTTTTTCCAAAGAGTAAGATTGCAAAATTGTAGGAATTTCTATAAATTACGGTGCCGAGCCTTTTGATTTTTAACATATCTGATACAATTTATTTCTAAATTTGGGTCAATGACGAAGGCGGCGAGTAAAAAATGATATGGTTTTTTTTTTTCTTTTTTCTTTTTTGGAGGTCCAAAAACTGATTAGAGCTCTATTTTAATTTGAATGTAAAAAAAATAATTTCAATGTCTTTGTTAATAATAAATTTATAGTTATTATTATATATAAAATCACTGAGTAATTATTTAAAATATAATAATAATTTATCAACATTTATTTATCATCAATAGCCTTATTAATAATTTATCAAATATTATTAAAATAAAAAATAAAAATATTTCCTTTCAATTAATTTTTTAAAATAATAACTAAACCGAAAAAGTTAATTTATATTATTTTGATTAATTATTTATAAAAATCGATTCAAGTTAACATTAATTCTAGTGTGATTTTATTAGTTAGTCTAATTTTTCAATTGTTTAAACTGCCTCGAGACTCATCCCTCTCTATCGTTAGGTGTGATTGTCCAATTATCACGTTTAATTTCTGGTACGGATTACTTCCCAATATGGGATGAACCACATGTTTCTTAATAGGAGCAGACCAAAACCCCGAAAGGGTGGAAGGGCGCTGCTCCCAGTGGTCTTTAACGTAAAAGGTACGCCTACTCAAACAAACGAAAAAAAAAAAAAAAAAAAAAAGGAAAGGTACGCAATAAATTATAGTATCCTGTTTTCTTAAAATTAAAAATACAGTATATTTTTAACAAATGTAGTACATTTTTTTTTTCTATCTATAATATAAGACATTTTCTTAACCGTACAAGATATTTTGTTTTAAATACTAAATATGTTGATTATTTATAAGAAAGAAGTGAACTATGCTATCTCCCAAGAATAACAGTGAGACAATTCGAGGTGAAACAGAAGTGTCATTTCCAATTTTTGTTATCATTTTATAACCCATCTTCATTTCTAATAAAGAAAAAGTTTATAATATCATCTTATTTATAATAAAAATCGAGATATTTATTCTCGTATTACTCTCATTTTTTAATAAAAAATAATAATAATTTAAAAAAAATTCTTAAAATTTAAAATATCAATTATATGCAAAAATTAAGAATAACAGAGATTTGTTTTATTTTATTTTATTGAAGTGAATTGTTTTTCACAAAAAAAATACAAGAAAGATTGTGAAGAGTGAAAGCAGGTGCATGAATAGGATTATAATTAATATATTCATTTAGTGTTATTCTTGTACAAAGCGTTTGGCAATGGCAGAGACGTTACCCTCCCACGAACCATGCACCCTTTTCCTTCCAATACTTATCCCTCCGAGGCATCATTATTGTTCCCAAGTAGCCAGTCCTCCACTTGATCATATTAATATAAACCTTTTCCGCTCAGCCTTTTTTTTTTTTTGTTTAAATTAATAATTCTTGGGTAGTGCTTTCAAATTTCCATTCAGATTAGATATTGTCGCGGCACACAAAATCGATTGGATGACAAGCATACAATAATTAAATTCTGTATTGCCAAGATAAGAAATTCTAGGATTTGGGAGGACATTTTTGTTGCCACAATTCCTAATATGCTGCCTGGGATGCATTAATTGGTAATCCAAATCATTTTGTTTTGACATATCATAAAAGAGTATAATTTCTGTTTAATGTGTACCTTATTGCAAACAATCTCACATTTGAGTGTATTTGAAGAAGTCAGAAAAAGCTTTCTTTAACCCTTCCTCTTTAATAAATGCTACCCTTTAGTTGTATGAATACAAATAATTATTTGACTCAATTTTGTTTTTTAAGATATAATATCTTGACATAATATTAATACCCATTAATATTTTCTCATTATTTTACCTTAAATTTAAATCATTTTTATATTTAATTTTTTTAATAACAATTTTAACAATCTTCTCCAAATTCGTTTTCTGTTATTAATCCTCTCTCCCCCCCCCCACTAGTGTGGAGGAGAGGGAAAGAGAGGTGTAAAAGAGAGAAATGAGATGGATGGGAAGTTTTTGGGTGTCACTTTGTAATTATAGCTAGAAAATAACGACATGGCAGAGTTGTTTAAGCGAGTTTCTTTCTAATTATTTCTGGATTTTTATATTAGATTATACTCCTCCTTAATTTTAGGAGTGTTGGCATTTTTTCATATTCTCACAATATTGTAAATAATATTAATAAAATTATTAATAACAAATAAATTTTAATAAAATACTATTATATTTAAAATAATCACTTATTTATTTTTATATATAATAATTATTATAAATTTCTTTTTAACAACGATATAAAAAATACTTTTTATTATCAAATTCCAAACAATTTAGAGAATTTTTTTTTTCAAAAACTAACTAAATACGCTTAATTAATTATAGTATGCCTTAACTTGCAACCAACAAATATTTAAAACTCATGCCATGAGTGCATCTAATTGTAATTTAATATATAAAAAAAAGAAAATGCCAACATCTTTTGGAAAAGGTGGCCACTAAATGTTGTAAGAAGAGCTCCATTACATGGTTAGAGAATAACCCAAATGCGAGTTCTATTTAGTGAAAACTAATATTTTGAATTGTTATTTTTTGAAAATTTTAATTTTTCTATCAAAAATCAATAAATATAAAACTAACAAGATAAAATATCTAACAAATAATATAAGATGTGCAAGGAGATATAAAAATGTCCAATGACATTTAATTGCACAATTTTTTGTATTTGGTTATATATTTTATTGTTCTTATAACACATATAGTAATTTAGAGTAGAAAAACTAAAATTTAAAAAGAAAAACTCAAACATATATATTTTTTTATTAAATAGGGTCCATATTCTGCTGCTATTTAGAGAGATCTTCTTATTATAAATATTTATTTTGTGGTGTATATATATATATATATATATATATATATATATATATATATAATTTATTATTTTTAATTATCCATTTTTTATTTTTATTAAAATTTACTTAAATTTTTATTTTTATATGTTATATTGAATCATTTTTTAAATAAAATAAATTAAAAATTTTTCTTACTTTGCACCTGAAATTATTTTAGGTGAGAAAAGTAAAATTAAAAAAAAAAACAGTATTAAAATGTAATTTTTTATTAAATAGAGTTCATATTTGGACTGACATGTGGTGGACATCCGGTGAGATCTTCTGGCCATAGCCCAGAGTCAGACCAACAACTTAGAGACACGTGTTGTCCGGTACGGTCCAATGACAATAGATATTGTATTTTTCTTCTTCCTTTTTTTATTATTATTTTTTATTTTTAACAAAACTCTAAAGTCTAACCCAAAACCCGGAAGGCGCCCCGGTCCACGACTTGTTTTGAGCATTGACAGGGCACGGAGCATGTGGAAGTGAAAGTGAATGGACAACTTCACGTGCTTTCGGCGATAGCCATTCCAACACGTGTGTTATCCGGAAAGGCTTTGTAGCGAGAACCGCTTAATGTTTGTCTGATTCATTCGTTTTCAATTGGACAATTCATAAGGATTTAGAAAATTGTAAAATTTGAGTTGATCATGTTAACACGGAGTTATTATTTTTTTTAAAAGATAATTTATTAAAATATATAATATTTATATTTATATAATTTAAAAAAAAATTTATCTGATATAAAATATGAAAATTGAGTTATATATCCTATATATAATTTCGCGTGACAATACCTCATGGTGTTTTCTATCAAATGGGAATGTCAATTATCGTCTATCTATTAGGTGCATGCGAGGTGGAGTCAGGGCCTCGTATAAGTGTGGAGCATTTTATCTGCATGGCGAATACGGCCAGAAGATGCAACCCCTTTGCCAAAAAGCAAAATTTAAATAAATAATAAATTTATAATTTTAATTTATAAATTTTTTATTTACATATTATATATTATCTATATTTAAAATCTGAACGCTTAACTGACATTGCAAATAAATGCACTTTGAATTTTCTTTATTCACTATAATTTATCTTTCGGGAATTATATATACTATATATATTTTTAAAGTAACCTGATAGAAGTGTCAAAGTCGGTTGGGTGCCCTTGTAAAAGAGCGCCGCATGTGGTAAGTGGCAACTCGGTAATATTAATATATTTGCCTCGAATTGATAAGTATGCGTGGGACCAAAGGCTACAGAAGTTGCATGCAGTAGCAGCACAATGAGGTAAAGAATTCCCACTTGATTGCATTTTGCTCTGGCCTATCATGTTGCACAGTTGCTAAATTTATGACATGGAAGCTCTTGAACCGGGGGATTTAAAATTGTTAAAACTCATAAGTTTGTTCTTGGAAGATTTTAGTCGCTGCATGCATTTTTTTCTAAGAAATGCCTTAAATAAATCTACTTTATAAATATTGTTATTTTCGTAACTAATTATTAAAATTTATATTATATTATCGTGATATTCTTCCTGTTATTTATATTTATATCTACTAATTAAAACTTTAACAATATTAATTATTGCAATATGCATAGATCATTTATCTTAATTAGCTGTGAGCCAACCATGCTTGTGCGTGTTTATCATTAGGGCAATGGGATTAAGCTATTCATCTACACGGACGATTGGTAATTTGGGAGCCTACTTGCAAAAAATCAGGCAACAACAATAAACAGTGGGCGCTTGTGTGCTAAAACTATGTAACTTTGAGGTGCCTCGGATACATCTTTTTTTTGTTTTTGGTTCTGAGAATCTGGTGGGCAAGATTGCGCCAAAAGTTTGAGTTTTTGCGGCGGCGGCGGTGAGGAGATGTAGCAGGCGGTTCGGTTAGTGAGGGGCAAGCCTACGGGAACATGGTATATTATGTTCCTATCCCTGCACATTGTACCCGTACCGACCCATGCCCTCTTCTGGTTTGTTTTCTTTAGAAAGTCCTCCCACGTTTGCTCATGTTTGCCATGCTTACTCTTTTTCTTTTTTTTTTTTAGCTTAGCCGGTTTTATGTATTAGAGAATTAGGTTCACTTAAATTTTTTCAACCAGATTTAAGTTTTTTTTTTTTTTTCTCTCTCTGATATTCAGTATTGAATTGATTTGACTTAACACTTTCTTAAAAGGGAGTTATATTTGTTATGTGGCCAAGAATGGTTGCTTTTGTAAAGAGTGAAAGTGAAACGGGCAATTATGTTCCATTTAGGGCCAATTATGCAGCAAGTCCAGCGATTCTAGCATTTTTTTTCATAATGTAATGGAATGTTTAGTAGGCCATAATTAAGTGATTCTAGCATCTCATTTCAATGTGCCGAATATGCCACAAGAATGTAGCTTTGTCAACATTCAAAAATTAAAATGTGTTCAAGACAAAATTTCAGGGGGAAAGAAAAAGAAAAAAAAAGCGATACATTAGAGAGGGACTTTCGTAGTTGTGTGGAAGAAATGTGCGAGGAAAAGGAGAGAGACGAAAACAGGCAAGTTAAAAGTAAAGTTCTTAACTTAATGGTTGGCAAAGTGTATATTATTTGAATCCTAGGACTCGACCACAAAGAGGTAATTTCTTGGTTAAAAGAACGAAGCTTTTGGGAACTTGGACCAATGGAATTGGCACCCCCGCCAGCTCGTCAAAGGAATTATTGTTATTTTAACCACCTCTGACTCGCTGTTCTATGTTTCTCAACTCAATTCAGTTGAACTCTAATCGGCTTACGGATCTGTGTATAAAAACTCTTTGAATACCTTCAGCCAACCTCACTGCATCTATCCATTGAGTTGCCTTTCTTTCTGGTTTCACTAGAGGGCTTGTCTGTTCAAAGTTTTCCCAATGAAGGTAATTATAAAGCCCGTTACAGGAGGCTACTGCTCCCTCGGTTTCGTGATGATAATCACGTTTGTGATGATGTTGCAGATATTGACTTGGATGCAGAACAAACTGAATGGAAGATACAGCAACAAGAAACCACCAAACCTCATTTCTGCAAATATCAGTAACTTCTCCTTTGCCTTTCACTGAGGCTTCTTTTCTTACTTTTTTATATCACTTTTAATTTGAGAAATTTCTTCTATTTGCTTTAAGTTTCCTTTTGCTTATTAGCAATGGGGCTTCCAAATGGAACATGATGCTGTCTATGTGTTGGATTTGTAACCATGTTTATCAGTAAGCATTGTCTTTCTGCTTCTTCACCATAGATCATGCACGGCAAGGGCATTGCAAGGAAGAATTCAACGACTGGCCTCATGGATTGCTGGCAATCGGGACATTGGGAAATGGTAACAATATTAAAACCGATTTCAAGCACACCCATCTTCAAGAAAATCCACCTTCCTCCCAAGAGCTTCTTCAGGGACTTACACCCGAAGAAGAAGAAGAAGCAAACCATCAGGATGAGCTGGACTTGATGTTGCTTAAACAGGTTGGAATTGGATCAACTTGCGATCATACAGATTTAAGGTTGGAAGAGAACACTGGGACTGATGAATCTGATCATAAAGATTGTCATCTTCCTCACAGCCCCTGCACGGTTACCTGCAGCAGGAAAGACAAACGTCTGGATAAACATAGTGGTGCAATTAACAAGAAATCCTTGTCATTTCTTGTCCATAAAACTTTAGTTTGCGGAACTGGATTCACACCTTCTCCTAGCTTAAGAGACCAAGAAGTCCCTGAGTCCATGTTGGAAAAGGTAGACAAGATGTGCATACTGCATAACACACTCGCACCAACACACGTATCCAAATGCAATTTTGTTCCAACTGTATGTATCTTTCTCATCCTCTTTTTTTTTTTTTTTTGTCGTCAATGTTTGTGGGTAGATATTGAGAGCAATTATTCACAAAGCAATCTATCCTCAGAATACTAGTCCAGAACTATCTACAGCAAAATACTTCGAGAATAAACAGAAGACTGTGTCTGCCGGTAAGGTTGATGTAAACAACAAGGCTGATGACGGAAGTAAATGGGTCAAGACAGACTCTGAATGTAAGTACATAGTGGGACTAAGAGGCGCATATCCACGTACCGTTTCATGAGTACACTGTTATTACAATCATGAATCTAATGTTGATAATCATTTTCTTTTCAATTGCAGATATTGTTTTGGAAATATAAACTGTCTGTGACCATCATGAAAAGATCACAAGGTAATGTGCCTATATCTACAATTTCTCCATAGTTCTAATTATTTGTTCGATAATCAACCGAAGTTGGTTTGGTTGGTCCCAAGAGCAAAACTTTCAAGGAAAAACTGCGGTTTCGAATCCAAGTCTCTCAAATTTCGCTGAAATATAACTTTTTATAGGGGCAACATATATGGTTTACATTTTGATCTAAGCCAAACAAGCTTTTGCAGAAGCAATGCGGCGATCCATGGTTCAAGCCTTGCACTTCTAGACATGCACTGAGCCGAATGGATGGATTTCATCGGACAGGCGAAAATAACTGTTGTATTTCGTAAATAACGCCAGGCCATTGCTTAGCCCCCCTCTGACATCTGTGGAAATGGGTTTTTACCAGTGGCCGGCTGCATTTGGTGCTAGTACAATTATTTCTGATAATGCAATGCTCAAATTACATACGTTTGTAAAGATATATTGCAGAATTGGGTGAATCTACCTCTTCCCTAAGCGTGAATTTTGCACTCCGGAAATGACTAAAGAAACTGGATTTTGTCACCCTCGAAAAATAATAAATATTTGAGCTCAACTGCTGCAGACGGATCTAAATATATATATATATATATATATATATATTTATATTTAAGTGTTGAAAGTTAGTTCTTGATAAACATGAATTAACAAATAGACTAATATAAATTAACTACACGAGTGAAACTCTGAGCGAGGTTGAACTTGAGCTCAGCTCAATCAAATTTACGCAAGATATGGATTCTTATTTAAATATATTTAAAAAAAAAAAGGTGAAACATTGACCCGTGTGAAAAAGTTGCAAATTAAATAACCAATCAATTCGACTTAAAATTTGTTTAAAAGATTAAAAAAATCTCTGAATTCGAATTTTACTTAAACTAATTGGCCAAAATCAATTACAGGTCTATCACCTTACGTTGTGGGGGTGGATGGAGGGCAAGGGGGTAATTGTCCCCCTCGTCCCCGATTGCCTCCATCCATGACTGCAAATGTTTCATATAACCTTATTATGCTATAATTATAACACATTTTTTGTTTACCAAAAAAAAAAAAAAATTGCATTCCTAAGAATGTAAGTCATTTTCACTTTAAGTTCAGATCAGAAATTACTTGTTCAGTCCTACTTTAATTTATCTATTACTTCTGACCTTATTATCAAAAAATTAAAGTAAATACATAAAAAATTATTACGGATCAAAAATTACTTATTTAATCTTATTTTAATTTAGTTGTTACTTATAATCTCATAGTCAAAAAAATAATAAAAAAAAAATTGGAATAAGGACGAAGGCCAATCCGCTTCGGGGTACCTCAATACCAATACCGTTACCATCCCGTTGCGTCTGTTTTCATTTGCTTTTTATCAACTTCTCTCGAATCTCAATCTTTGACGATAATAACAATTCTATCGAAGTTCCCCCCCCCACCCCCACAAAAAAAAAAAAAGCCCAATACAATAGTGCTAAAAAAATTGTAATGCACAAATGATTTTAGCTAACATAGCTTTAAAAAATGTTTAGTTATTAATGAATTATAATTTAATAGTACTGAAATTATAATTAAAATTAAAAGGGTCGAATTTAAATTTTAATTTAATTAATTAAAATAAGTGGTAAAAGGTTTAAAGGTCTAGAATTTCACTCGTACAAGTTTTAGAACCATGTAATTTAATTAGGCCACAATGCTGCACATTCTCTCTGGCCCATCATTGAGAAAGAAAAAAGCGAAACAAAAAAAAAAAAAAGAATTGAAAGGGAAAAAGATGAGAAAAAAATGTAAAACAAAGTTACATATGTAAAAAAAAAAAAAAAAAAAAAAAGGAGTATGAAGGTCTCCACTGGTGCAACAATCTCTGAAAGAAATCTAAAAGAAAAAAAGATAAAAAAAGTGGCTACATATAAAATTCAAAACAATTCTATTATTACCACCAATCAACTTTTGATTTAGTGATATTGAAGATGGGCTTTAAAATATATAAAAATAAATTCAATTATCAGTATTGTAATTTTTCATAATAAAAAATTTTCACGATTACCGATATGGAAAGAAAATTCTATGATTACGCTAACCCTTTATTTAAAAGTATCATTATTCATTATACTTTTTGTAAGTCACGAACCGTGCAGTGTGTTAATAGATTTATTTAAAAGTATGATTACCCTAAACTCTCTAATTTTAATTTCAAGATGAAAGAACGGAGATGACGTTACATGGTGCCACGCGTCAAGATCTTTTTGTAGCTCAAGAAGACATTTTTGTTGCCAAGGTTAGGCGGATGGATCTCATTCGCATATACGGTGGACAAGCATCATAAATGCAATCCGACGGTTCATAACTGCACCGACATTGTTACCACTTTTAAATCTCTGCCGTCGTTGTTAAACCGCAGGTCAACGGGATGAGCGGATCATAATTAATTCAGAAAAACTCCCAATATTTAGTCATAAACTATAAAGGGTAGGCCTTCGTAACATCTGGTATTAGATTTTTTGAATTTTTTTTTTTTAAAGTAGTTCACGTTTTATTATGGTTATTTAAATTCATTACATTTTGTTTTTTTTCTTTGAAAAAAAAAAAGAAACGAATGAAACATTAATTATGTGATAATTTTTATTTTTATTTAAAAATATTAAGTTGAGATAAAATTTTAAGTTATAAAATTAGAATAAAAATGAAAAAATATGTTTTAAATTATATTAAAAAAATCTAAAATATTTAAGACGAATTGGTGTTTATTAATTATTATTATCAGCTATCGTCAGGAAGTAAGCCACCCACTACACCGCGAAATCAAAAGGGAAACTCGTTGGATTTGGTGGGCGGCGATTTGATTACACGCCGAGAGAGAATTGGTGGTGGGGATTTGTGTTGAAGTGGGGTTGGTTTTTTTTTAAAGGAAGCCAATGCCACTAGATGGTTTAACAGTCTTTGAAGTAGTAGAGGTAATACTAATAGCAAGTAGAACTGCTAGCTCGCTCCATGTCTACGTCTTGGGCTGGCCCAGATAATGTTTTCTTCTCCCCTTCCCTCGCTAGCTATCTCGATAGTAATCTCCCGCTCTCTCTCTCTCAAACGTTTGAGTTTTCTCGTATATGTGCTGTGCGGGTGTCTTGTGTATATATGGTGTAACAAGCTTTGTGACAGAAACCCTTTACAATCGTTTCTGGCCTGATTTCTATTTTTATTACAATTGTTGTCTTTTCTTGATTTGTGCTTTGCTTTGATTTTCTCTTTTCAGCTGTGGATTCGTTCTTTTTTTTGGTTCCGGTGTTATATAGCTGTTCCTTTTCTCCTTTTTTTTATTTTTTATTTTTAATTTCCTCGCAATGCTAGTACGAATGTTGGCAACCGGAATGGAAATGTTGTCTTTTGACGTTCAATTTCCACGAGGCCATCTTGTTCAAATTTTCTCTTTGCTTGACAGCTTCAATTTGTAAGGTCATAAATGATGAAAGAATGGAAGTCAAAATGTTCTTTGAGAAGCTATGGTGTGGGCAACTTTGTTATTCGTTTGCCAAATTGGATGTGAGCAAAATAGTTTTTTTTTTTTTTTTTTTTGAGAAGCTATGATGAAAGAATGGAAGTCAAAATGTTCCTTATTAAAAGGGTGCTGCTCCTGTCTAGTCCATCAGCAAGTTTCTTTAGATGAGTAAACAACTGGATGACCCTATGAATTTAATCCCGAAATTGTCTTCCAACACTTAAGTTCTATTCCTCGCTAAATTTGCTTCCCTTCTTATCAGAAATCCCTAGTGGTTTCCAATCTAAAGAAACCTGAGGTCCCATTTTTTCTTTAAACAGAGTGATTGACATCAGAGTTGTACTTGCCGGGATGCAATTATAGCATTTGAATGTGACTTCACCTAGGCTTATTGAAGATTACCGTCAACTAAGACATTTTGATGATTGGAGATGCTTTGGAGACAGTGGGGAAATTTTGTTCTTTAGTGGCCAAGGATATCATTTATATTTTAGGAGGACCATCTATCAAATTAGTGCTTGATATTGAGTGCTGCTCTTGCAAGCTATTTTGCAAAATAATTCCTTGAAATTGTTTGTTGAGGAGTTCTTTCATCCTTTTCCATTTCTCTTTTGGTGGATGATACAGTTGTGACCCTATTATCTCAAAAGATGCTTGGCCCTGTTTTCATTGCAGTTTTCCCAGCTATGAAATTTTAATGTTTTTCTCTTCGGCTATCATTTTCATGCTTGTAATTCCATTCCAATTAATGAGAAATGCATACTTGTTATTAGGTGATCTTTCCCATCATTTTGTATAAACGTCACTCCTTATGGTTGTCTATTTGCTGAAAAACTTCTTCTTGTGTTGCGAGATGGCCTGAAGCTCCTAGGAATACTGCAGTCTTTCGACCAATTTGGTAATTAAATCTGTCTCAAACAGAAGATAATGTGTACATTTACTTTTTCTTGTTTTAATATTTCTCTTGAACCTGAATATCTAAACGATAAGCACTTCCCCATTTACAGCCAATGTAGTTCCTGAAGGCGCTTGTGAACGGGTTATTGTTGGTGATCTCTATTGCGATATTCCCTTAGGTCTATATGTAATTCATGGAGAGAATGTCATCTTAATCAGGGAGCTGGTAACAATGAATAAAGCCTCTTGTGGTAGTCGTTCGACCATAGTTAATTAATTTGTAAAGAATTTTTCACTGTCTTCATGCCTTTATACAGGATGTGGAGGAGGAACTTCCACCCCACGACGGTTGTGTCAGCAGCAGAGATGAAGAGAGTGAGTGCGTCTGTGATGTCACTTAATGCTAAAAATGAACGTTTTATTGACCAATTTTGTGCTAGACCAGCAATGAAGGGATCGAGTAGATGTTAAGCTGTCCTCGTATAAATATTTCCCATTAGGAATGGTGAGTGTTTTAAGTGCAGCATTCTATTTTCTTGGGTCTGAGAAGGCATGGTCAATATGAGATTGCTTTGATCAGTAGTGTGGCTCATTCTAGAATAGCAAATGAGCCCTTGCTTAGGGTGCCAAACTTTCGTATTTAGGATAGCTTACAGGTTCCTTTATTGCTCCATTCACACTATAACACCATAATTTGAATTTTTTTATTTTTCCTCTTTAAATAAAATACAAATAAAAATATCTTTAAATTACTTTTAACTCTCATCTACTTACTGCGAAACACAGCCATTAGTTAAAATACCAGCCTGCGTGCCAACAATCTAATTTAACTATTAAGAGCAGCGCATTCTGGGCCGCAGGCTCAGGAACTTGATTCAAGTTCTGCAAGGATCAGGGAAAAGGTGCACCAAATCTCAGAGCTTCCAACCCTCGTCAGCTTCAATCATGCAACAATTGGGAAAGAATTCATACTTCTCAGTGCATGAAATTCACCCTTGAAAAACTCTCCTTACAAATCCTTGCAAAGAGCTCCCCATCCCCGCACCAACAGCTTCAGCGAAATATTTTGCCTGCAACAATGTCGTCATATTAGGGCTGATCTACTGCATAACTATCCAACAGATGCCGTGGGAGATTACCTCCTGAATAGTGTTCTTGAGATCAAAGGCATCTTTCACCCGATCATCCAAGAATGCCCATGTATTGCGAAGATCTGTCAGAAGATTAGGTCATTAGGCAAGATGCTACTAGATCTACATAAATGTACATGCAGAATGGAGCAGAGAGACCACAGATGTCATATTTCTTCTACCTTGGCGTAATACACATCTAAATAAGGTTGAATTTCCATAAACTGATTGAAAGATTTTTATTTTCTTTTTATTTTTTTTTAAAGTGTATAAAACGATTAAAAATCAAATAGAGATTAATCGTCTATGCCTTTCAAATACAAGAAAAGTGAGAAAATAAACCTGGTGAACTATCAGTTAGCATGAAGATCTCAGTAGTCGAGTATATTCCACCAAGGGCAGTACACTTCACATACCAATCTAAATCAGAGCCCTCGTCACCCACAGCATGCCAAATCTCATCAACAAGCATTGCCCGTTGCTTGATACTTGTTGAAGCATTTGATGGGCATGCCTAATGAAAAAAGAGAAACAACAGAAATATCAAAATGCAAGCCTTAATCTGAACCTGAAATTGAACAAAAGAGAAAGATAAAAATGGGTACTTGGATGCTAAGTGCCTGTGGCCATTTTGACACATAGAGAGCTTGCATTTCTAGGCGAGTCCTCACAAGCTTGGAGATTCGCTCACTGGGTACCAGATTTTGCAACTCCTCTCTGGAGTCAATTCTATCAATTAGCTTTTTTAAGCACTCATCCGTGAAAAACTGAACAAGAGAAAAATTAAGAAATAAGCCATCATCACACTTAAAGATAGTGATATTTGCCTCCTCAACAACCACAGTTTAACACAAGCAAAGGAGAGAAAACAAGGTATGCCTCGTGGAAGCAAAAATACTGGCATCAGTAAACACTGAAAACTACAGTTTAGCTTTCTCATCTTCTGTGTGTATTTGTGGTTAACATTGTCCTTGTTGGCATTTGAGCCACCAACTCGATAACACAAGAACAAGGATTCCACTGAACCAGTGACGGACAAACAGCGATGAGCAAGAACAGTTGACAAAACATCACGGTTACGCAAAGTAACACTAATATATTATTTGTTATAGATAATAAAAACTAAGTATTCGTGAGAAAGAAAGAAAGAACAAAAAATAAATAAAAAAAAAATCTCCTTGTGCAATAAGCAGTCATAGTGTAACTACAGTTGAAAAGTGACAGTGGCGCGTAATTCCGCAGAACAGATTAAAAGCTGAGAGAAGCAACAGCAGACTGATGATTAAAAAGAGAGCAAAACATACATACCTCGACGAGTGCGGCTTCCTTTCTAGGAAAGGATCCAACAATGGAAGGCGAGACACCCACATCCCTTGCACCTGCAATCATGGCTTCTTCACTCCATCCCAGCCTTAGCTGCGTTATGCCCCACCGATTCAAAGAAGAAAAATTTCAGTTCTTCCCCTATTCCTCTAATCCATTGATCAAGATTACTCGAAAGCCAAAATTGAATATTACTATTGTGATAACAGTTATTTAAAACTCAAAAAAGGAAAGTTAAGAAAACGGACCACGTGGCGGAGCGAGGCTTGAAGCACGCGAGCTTGCTCCTCCTGGTACTCGACTCTCGGTACCTGCCTCTGGGGGCGTCGAGAGTCGTCGGCCGTCGATGATGCTGACCAACCCGTAGCTGAAGCTATTGAATCCGATTGATTGGAGGAGGAGGAGGAGGGGGAGGCAGTTTCTGCGCTGGGGCGTTGGACTTGATCGGAGATTGATTGAGGGCTCGATGAAGTGCAGAACCGAGAACTGCCGGAGATGACGGATTGGGGACTAAGGAATCTGAGACGGCAGTTGCTACTGTTGCCCACAGTTGCGGCGGCGAATAGCCGCCTCGCCGCCGTTCTGTACATTCTGATTTTTTGTTTTTTCTGTAAGCCCCGCCGGGAGTGGGTATGCATACACGAAGTAACGTACACAAACCACCAGCGCTCTCGGAAACGACGTCGTATTTTGAGAACGAGTAAGACGCGTGACTGTGACACCCGAAAGCAAAGAAAAATTCTAATTGGTTACTACTGCTACTACTATTATTATTATTATTATTATTATTATCTACCAAGTGCTACATAGTACGTACATTTGTAAATTTGTTTTGAATATAGAAGTATTACCACATTTGATTAAAAATTTAGGAAGTTGGGGTTTGAACCGAACTTTTCCAAAAAATATACTCTCGTTGTGAATCAAGTTGAATCGGCCAACTTATTTAACACTGCAAAATGCCAATTTTTGGGTTGACAAATGATTAATGACTCCTTTCCGTTGATGATAAAAGTCGAGCTTTGGACAAGCCAAGTGTATCCCTGATGACAGGTGATCAAATGAGGAGGAGCACGACAAAGAAGATTATACTTTGATCAAATGACAAGCGATCAGGTATAATCTTCTTTGTTGTGCATTGACTTCCTTTTCCATTACATTCTGGTTTCTAGAAAACCTCTAGATCGAATTTTGCATTCAAAATATTTACATATTCACTACCATCTGTGGATCCCTGCTTGCTCTCTTCTAAAAGTGAAACACAGATGAGGCTTTCTACCCCCTTATGTCATGCACCTTCTCTGTCAGCTCGGAACTGCAAATGGGAAGACTCCTTTTCTTTGCATTGCCATTCGTTTGAAATGATCATCTTTTTGGCAGCCGTTTTACAATTTCCATCGCCCAATTAAATCTTCCCAAAATCTCTTGCGAGCTTGCGACCTCCAAGTTATACACAAAGGCGGCCCTCATGGACAACTGGCGGCTGACAGACTGTCCGGTACGCTTCTTGTCAAACCTGCAAAGCAACTTGTATCGAACCATAAGATACAACCAAATGCATCAAACTTGTATCTCCTCTATCCTCCTAATTGCTTCCCTCATGTCTAACCGCTGCATGGGATTACTTTCAGTGCAAGCAGCCCCAACTTGGAGCAGTTCCACCATCTGTTGAACTGAGTTGGCATTGCTTGCTATCTCTGGATCGACCAATTCCTGCTCTCTTTGCCCATAAATTGCTTCTAGTGCCCATTGCACAACGTCAGTCCCTCCCTTGCCATTGCTAAGATATTGAGATGGGAATTTTCCCGTGACGACTTCAAGAATGATAATTCCAAGGCAGTAGATATCAGACTTAGGAGAAACTTGACGATATTGAATGTATTCTGGGGATTTGTAGGCAAACATTGCTTGTGCAGCATGGGTAGGATTAATTAGTGGGTCCAGGGCATAATCACTAAGGCGTGGCTCATAATTTTCAGCCAGAAGAACATTGCTTGACTTGAGGTTTCCATGGGGGAGTTTATAACTTGCATATTCAGAATGAAGAAAAGCCAATCCAGTTGCGATGCCCTGAATTATCTTCAGACGGGTTTCCCAATTCAGCCCGGCATGACAAATTCCACGATCACCTGAAGAACAACACAAACTAAATCAGGGAGAAGTTTGATAACGAGTGAAAAAGGAGATGTATACGTTGGTTCATCCAACCAATAAACAAAATGAAACAGAAAAAGGAGACCGAAGAATTTACTTGGCAAAATTAAGAGGACAGGTCGTTTGCAGACTTAACAGGATAAAAGTGAAAGCTTTTTAAACTAGCATATTTATCATGATGTTCAATTGTGTAGGATTTGGAGCAATGGGCATCTACTACAATGTGATCATTAGCATCCAGTACAGCCTACATGCATCCGACGAGACACTATGATCTGTTTTCGCTGCAATGATGAAGATCTAATTTGGCATCAGCTTGGAACGATATTGCTTGAATGAAACAGGCATAATTCAAGCAGCACATGTCCAAGTGTTTAAAATTATGGCCTTCAAAACACATTATTAATTTAATAATCTATGTTCCCGAATGTTTTGGTATGATTATGACGAGGTTCAATTGGAAAGAATATATTTGACAAAACAAAACGCAAATCTCCACAAACTGATCATACCGTGCAACACATACAACAAGCTGCCTTTAGGGATGTACTCTGAGACCAACAACTTCTCCTCCTTCCTAAAATGGTAAGCCAATGGCGTCAATATATGTTTGTGCCTAATTCTTCCAAATCGCCTCATTTCAGCATCTAACATATCTCTCCCCAGCGTATTCATCTCCCTCACCCTCTTCACCACCACGGACAATCCGTTTCCCAGAATAGCCTTGTATGCCGAACCCAACCCACCATTCCCTAGCACTTCTGCTGCCGCCTTCATCAAATCAGACAACCCAAAAGCACCATTTTCGTCCCTAAGCATGACCAAATCACCCATTGTGCCATTCCTTCTGTGAAGAGAACTACCCTTCCTGTTGGAATCACCGCTTTTTCGACTTGAACCTAGTGGCCTCTTACTTGAGCCACTTGCACGCATCACAGGCGCTGTCCGTTGGTTGAGGCTTTCCCTCCCTAAGACGCCGAAGTCATCATCCTTGTGCCTACCCGAGAAACAAATGCTAAGCAGAACAACCAAGGATATAACTGCCAATAATGCCACTGCAATCACGTATTTAGTATTGTCACCTGAAGAGTTTCCATTTTCTTCATCACCTGCTGCTTCTGACGTTGTGTTTCCCGTTATGGCGCAAGCCTTGTCCAGCGGTTTTCCACATAGTCCATCATTTCTTGAAAATGAAGAGGCAGTGAAAGTGGACAGGCTCTCAGGGATTTGTCCCTCCAGTTTGTTGCGTGAGAGATCCAAGGATTGCAATATCTGCTTTGGTTGTTTCAACGGTGGGATAGCCCCAGAGAATAAATTCCCTTCAAGATGGAGTTCCCTGAGATATGGCAGTTTCAATAACGACTCGGGTATTTTCCCTGTGAATTCATTATTAGCAAGCCAAACTTTCTTTAATGAGGACATGGAAGAAAAGAAGTCATTGGATATTTCGCCAGAAAACATGTTGCGTGATAGCAAGAGCGATTTTAATGCGCCAAGTTTGTTGAATTCTGGGATTGGACCTGAGAATGAGTTGTTGACAAAGCTCATGGTTCTAAGGCCATGAAGCTGTTGTAATGCTTCGATGTCAATCGTTCCCGAGAGGCCTAAATCTCCTAGATGGAGGCCTTCAACGGTACCACCGAAACAAATGACACCAAACCATCTTTTGACACAAGGAGAAGAGCCTGTTGCCCAATTATCCAATGCACTCGCATGCGTTAAAGATTTCTTGAGCTTGAGGAGAGCCTCTTCTTCTGACAACTGAGAAAACGAGAGGTGAAAAAGAGATAGAGTTAGGAGGGAGAGGAGGAGAAGGCGGCGAACAGCGGCCATTGCCGAGCTGGAAACACGAGATGGTGGAAAAGAGCCGCTGATCGCACGTTGGCAGCTTTTTCTTCAAACTGGGTTTGAGAGGATGCCTCATGATGATGATGGCATGTTCGTGTGCGTGGCTTTGAGAGAAGGAAACTGGATGATGCAGCTGGCAAAGGGTAATGTATGAGATACTAAGAATAGAGAGAGGCATCAGAGACAGCGACCGTTTATGGGTGTCATCGAGAGAGAGAGAGAGAGAGAGCTGTTGACCCCGTCAAAACATGGATATTTAATAATTACCTCTGATCGGATATTAGGAGAAAATTCTATTGACTATTCTCAGACTGTGCAGCCTATGTAAAGGTATTTCACCAAAAGTGATTATCTGTGCCAATGTCACATTAATTTCCTACTAAGACTCTCTAACTGGCTGGCATGTTGTGATGGTATTATTCCTGATGTTAATTGCAGATGCGCAGCCGGTAGGACCAAAAGGTGGCTCTCCACAAGTTCTTGGCTCGCATGCCCTTCAAGGCATTGCAGAGATACGTTTTTTAAGTTGTTATTAATCAATTAACTGCAATTTGGAAGCCGAAAGTCTTTCCTTTCCTTCCTTTCCTTTTGAGAAAAAAAGTCAGGTTTTCCTTTCTTTGTTGGTTATCTGGATTGGCCTTTAATTGGACAGGCCCAAATATCGCAAAATGAAACATTACAAACTCAAAGGGAGCGCAAGTGAAAGCAAAAGTCAAACTCTGGCTCCTTTGCTTTCCTTTGGTATTTAATGTTTATAATTGCTTTGCACATAACCAAGGAAATTAAGCAATTTTACACAGGCACTCACAGGCTGTCCTCCTACATCTGCGATTTTCTCCCTCAACCAGTCCTTTCAAGCAACTTCAACTCAATGAGACGTGAAAGCCTGCGCTTTGAAGTATGCAACAATAAATTTCCAGTCAAAAGTGAAAGTGGTAATTTTGACGATAGCAAATATTGGAAATTGAATATGAGAGGCAAAGCATTACCGAAAATATGTTGCAGTGACCGGGATCTGCAATGTGGGCCAGTAAGTTGTCAATGGGACCTTCTCCTGTATAAATGGCTTGGAAGCAGAAGCCAACAAATGCTAGCATGGCAAGGCGGCCATTCTTGATCTCTTTGGTCCTCAACACCATTACAGGCTCTGGGGATCCTCGACCCCAATTCATGGGATCAAACCAAAAGCCGCCTGGGTAGCCAACATCTGGCGTTGGGTTCTTTTTGTGTGGTAATTTAAGCTCGATGTCGACGCATCCTGGCTTAATCATATCAGCCCATCTTCTTCCTTCAGCCCATCCCATCAAGGCTAACTGCACTACGAACAAGGTTGTAGGATCTGCAAAGTATTCTCGAGCTCCAGCATCATACCAACTGTAATTCTCGATGAAGCCTAGGCGTTCAAGACATTCCGGAACGAGAATTCCAAACACAGCTAGCATTGCCCACCTGCCATGCATCAACTCAGCTTGTGCGAACCATTTAAGCAACTCTGGATCAGACCCTGAAAAATTCATGACATATGCCAAATGTGGAGGCAATGCAAAATTTATGATCTGAATACAAGGAGTGAACTGCACTCGAAATTCATCCTAAGTTACACATCAGATAATCACTCAAAAAAGTGACAGTTTTTAATTCTAGGAAACGCCTATAAGATTTTCTAAATATTCAATGAATCTATCCGAAGGATGCTTCAAGGCAAATTTACTGATAGGTAGGATGCCTTGATAAGACATATAATATAAAGGCATACCTAGTCCAAGTGGATCAAAGCCGAAATCCGCTGGAAGGCTACAATTAACATCAAAAAAGAAGGAAAAAAAAAAGTCAATATTTTCCCTGCAAGCAAAAGTGTTATTCCAAATACATATTAAACATGTTCAAAATTTATTAGATTATGTTGCATGTTTCCAAGAGAAAGGTAGTAAAACAGGAATAGGACAAGCAGAAATGCACACAGGTAGAGCAGAGTAATACGGACTGCTACCTTCCATCAAGCCACTCGGGAGGTGAACTACCAGGGAACCACAAAGGTCTATCCGGAGGCAGTGGTTTACAGACACTTGACACCCCTTTTGTTGCATTCAATCCAACTTTTCCCCGTCGAAACTTCACGATCTTACCAAGTTGGCATTGAGGAGATTGACTTAAAGCCCTGTTTTCCTAATCACACTACGAGTAAGCAACACATACGTTGCAATAATGAAAGAATGAAAATCATGGTGCCAACAATTAGAACAGAAACACTTGTCTCGTGTAACGAGTTGTGACCTGGTCCCGGTTGGAAACGCTGACAGTGAAGCAGAGGCGACGCTTAGAGCCATGAATGACTAATCCAATTATCTTCTACCTCTGCGTTTTGGTTGCTGTATGTTGATTTTATGGGCTTCCCAGTTCCTACCCTTAGCTTATGCTATCTATCTGAGAATGTACGTGGTGGATGATTGTACCAGTTAGTGGATGAACAGCCAATCATAACATGCCACATTTACAGGATAGAAGATTTGACTCTTTGTTTTTTTCTTTTTTGCCTCTTCTTCCTTGTTGGATCAGGGCACTTTAGCCCCATTAGAAGTAACCAAATGGGCCCTCATTGTGAGATTTGGATCCAAACTAGAAACGCGTAGCCCACTCTCTTGCTGAGCCTGGGATTCGCAATTTGGCGGCTCTTGTAGTTGTTCGATCTCTGGAATCAAACCTACACAGTTCCAAATTAGTCTCCAGCTGTAATACATGGGCCACCATGGGTGGTTTGTCTTATTCACACTGGCACAATGCGCTGTGTTTGTAGTAGCAGAGATTAGTTTCTTCTCTTGGTTATCTGTTCGAATCTTATTCATTCTGCTCTTTTTTTTTTGGTCTTTCGGCATGTTTTATAACTAAAAAATTAATTAGACAGGAAATTGCTCAGCAGTGATTAGCCAATCATTATAATCCGGATATACAGGTTTCCTTGTATATATCTTTGCTTCAAATTGAGCCAAAAAAAAAAAAAAACCCGAAATGTTTGAAACACGGCAAAATATTGATTGAGACCTTGAAGGTATGAAACATACAATGGACCCCCCGAACTACCGAAAATCTTTGTTCCCGGAGGAGAAACGGAGACGTCGGGCAAAAGTTCCCAAGCGTTGCGTTATTCCATTATGCTTCCAAATTGAACTAGAAGTCATAATAACTACCAAATACGACACTAGAAATCGAGAAACACAAGCAAAGCCACTTCCTTTGATTCTACTCCACCGCGCCTAAGATCAGCAACAACAACGACAAGGACAACACCAACAACAACAACAACTCCTGCCCATTTCTGACTATTAACATCTCAACTAAATCTCATATCTCGAGAACAAAAACTAAGAAACGAAAGAAAATGATTTTCCACTACGGATCCCTGGTCAAAATCCCACATTTCGACCTCCCACTCCAATGAATTCCCATCTCATCTCGAATTAAATCGAACTCACGGCTGAACTGCTGACAGAAGTGGAAAGCCGGGGAAAGACAAATCATCAATAAGCTGGGATCCTTTTGCAAGTAATTTTCATGATGGTAGAGAAGGTGTCACCGCTGGGGCGATTCCAGTACCAGAGGGTGCCGGCGTTCTTGTCTTCCCACAAGACCATTTTTACAGTAATCTGGATCGCCGCGTTTGCCTCTGTGTTCCTGTGGCAGCGCAACGTGGTGGGCGGAGGTCTGTCCGTGTTCTGGCGGGTGCCAGCACGGTCTATGCCGAGGCTGAGGCCCGTCGCTTTTAATTTGACAGATTTTGGCGGAGTTGGCGATGGGGTTACAGTGAATACCGAGGCGTTTGAGAGGGCGGTTTCGGCTATTTCTAAACTGGGGAAGAGAGGTGGAGGGCAGCTTAATGTGCCTCCCGGGAAATGGCTCACTGCCCCTTTTAATCTTACCAGTCACATGACCCTTTTTCTTGCTGAGGATGCTGTCATACTTGGAATTGAGGTCAGTTTCTCTTTTTCTTTTTCTTTTTCTTTTTCTTTTTCGTGCAAGTATGTTGCCACGGTATCTTCGTAGCGATTACTGTTTCTCTCGTTGTCAACTGTAAATTAGCTGCCAAGCTCCAACTATAGTTGATTTCCATTCCACTTCCTCCCTTTTTCTGGTCAACATTTTGGGTTGTTTTCGCCTGTTGCATTGCTGGTTTACCTAGTGTTAGGTGCAGGATGAGATCTCCGTTTGAATCAAAGGAAAAAAAGAAAAAAAAATGAAAAGATTCCTACTTGAAGTTAATAGTCTTCAATGGACAGGAGTGATTGAGGAAAGGACTGAAGGATGCATTTCGTAATATGGAGGCATGCAAAAAATTACCTTTGACTAAAACTCATCAAAGACATTAAGTGCAGCCTGATCCATGAAAAAGAAACATAAAGGTTATTAAATTTAACCCATTTGTCAATGAGCATTGTGGATGTTTCTGGAGTTGAAGCTAATGAAGACATATACCAGGGTAGAATTTCTGAAGTTAGAACAGGAATCTATGAAGGAGGGATTAGGTGTACTCTCTTTAGATCATCTGCAGTTTTCTTCCCATCAATTGGTTCCACCAATTTGGGGCAGGATATTTTGTGAGTGGCATAAAAAGAGTAATTAAGCAACTAGATTATTTTGTTAAAATGTGCTTGCCAGAAATTCAGGAATGGGGATTGTAGTCTTTCATGTGCTTTAAGGTTTGCGACTTCATATGTGGTCATGGACGTTTCCCACATTTCTCTCATGAAGCTTGGAGTTTCAGTGACTCAACCTATCTCTTCTTCTGGACATCTCCAATTGTATATCTAACAGGATGAGAAGTATTGGCCACTAATGCCTCCATTGCCTTCATATGGCTATGGTAGAGAGCATCCTGGGCCTCGGTATGGAAGTCTAATTCATGGTCAGAATCTCAAAGATGTCATCATAACAGGTCAGTCAACTCAAACTCCATCACTGAACAGAATTTGTTTTCAATGTGTTCTGATATTTTTCACTAGTGGAAATCATGGTATACAAATTCATACTGGTTTTCTAGCACTTATCCAATTGGGATATGAAAATCAAGAATTGTCAGTCTTCAATTGGGTAATTGCTGTTCCAGCATGCCCTTTGGAAAAGTGCATGTTTCATGAGTCCCTATATATCAAGAATGTTCCAAACCTTTAAATCAGAACTTGAACTCTAAATGTCACAGAAATCATCTCATGAAGATCAGGGATGTGAATTGAGTGGGATAGGTATGAAAAATGAAGACTGTAGTGGGTATGGCTTACCAAAGATTAGAAGGTTTCTTGTATTGCAATGTATGTATGTATAACAATGTATTCTATCTTGATGGCTCTCTGAAGCTGATAACTTTAGCTATAGCATCCAATGTGGACTTTAGCTATTTGCGAGATTGGTTCTTAACATTCACTGGTTGAAGGCAATCAGGACTTTCAACTTCATTACTTGGCATTCTCCTTGAGTAATAGCCACACAGACATCTGCAAATTGAGCTCATGCTGCTCCTTTTAGATTGCCATGGTTTGTGTGGACTTCAAATTAGCATGGCTGCAAATCTAACTGGAGCAACCATACTGGCATGGTGTTTATAATTGGTAGATGGCAGTAAGTTATCTGCATTTTTGTGAGCTCTAGCTTGTTTTATTTACTGGCTGATTTCAGAAGGTAGCTGAGTCTGGCTTCACTCTGGTTCTATCATGATAGACTTAGCAATTTTCTAACTCTAATTAGCAAATGGATAATTATTGCCCCATCTGAATCATTGTTTCTCTCTTGCAAACCAACAGGACACAATGGTACCATAAATGGACAGGGTCAGAGTTGGTGGAAGAAGTATCGCCAAAAGCTTCTTAACCACACCAGGGGTCCCCTTGTACAGATAATGTGGTCAAGTGACATCCATATTTCCAATATAACATTGTGTGATTCGCCATTTTGGACACTCCATCCATATGACTGCAATAACGTAACTATAAAAAATGTTACAATATTGGCTCCAATATTTGCAGCCCCAAATACTGATGGAATTGATCCTGGTAAGTGTGTCCTATAAATGCTATCACTGGTCAGCAGTATTTTTATTTGCTAAATGGCTCTCCAGTTAAACATTGAAACTCCGTAGTTGATTGACCCTTTTTTTGATCTGAATCAATACCAATTTGCTTAAGCACTAGCATGAGATGAGTGACCAATTTGATTGATTATTCACTGTTTCTTTCTCTCTCAAAGATGAGGAAAAAGGTGAGAGAGAAGTCTGAAAGAGCAAATGTCCACATCTTAATGCATCAAATTAGATATTAAAAGCTCTCTTCATGATTTGGTTTTGCTATTTCGCCAACTCATTGAACAAGTGGAGTTTAATAATGATTGGGGGAATGGATTGCAAGTGGCAAAGGGTTGATGAGACTGCTTTGTTACTACACTTAGTAAAGGAGAGAAAGTTTTGATCTTAGATATTTAGTATTGAATTTAGCCCTTTTAGAGCAAATTATTTTAATGTCCTTTTCTTCGACAGCCCAAACTTGCATTATTGTATGAGAAAATTCACTGGTTGTACCATTATTGCTGCCTTGATTGTGGTAGATAACTTTTTCCCTTTATATCTTCTTTAGTGAAGTTTGTGAACTGTTACTCCTTTCCAAACTGAATAATGGAGCTCTCCAATTTCTGGTGACCAGATTCATGTGAGGATATGGTAATTGAAGACTGTTACATAAGTGTGGGGGATGATGGAATTGCAATCAAGAGTGGCTGGGATCAGTATGGAATTGCATATGGACGGCCTTCAACGAATATCCTCATTCGTAATCTTGTAGTCCGCTCTATGGTCAGGTGAGATTTCCCACATAATTTTCTTTAAACTTGGGACAGTTTGCTGCATCCTTGTTCTAGTCAACTTTCATTGACTGCATCATGGGAACCTTTGAACATCTCCCCATATAAATGTGACCTATAATTTTTACATTACAAATATGAAAAAAAGAAGGGGGGTAGGGCAGGCTAGCCATGGTATAAGTGTAACATTAACGTTACTCTTATAAGCAAAGGTTTGTTCATTCAAGAATTAAGACACAGATTGTTACAAAGCCAAAAGTAATTATGACTCCATTGGAGAACAGCAAAGATGACAAGGAACATGCTGCTAGTTTTTAGTGCTTTGTAAATTGCATGTGTAACATATTTGCCTTTTGGGTAAATGGTTTTGATGGTAAGGCAACCTCGGGACCTTCTAGAAAAACTATAGTAGCTGAAGCATTCTGGCAAATGTTGCATTGACCAAATGCAGGTTTTTGTATTATAGACATCCCTCCAGTGACTTATGTGGAAACCATACCAAATCATGAATCCAATTAGATTGTTGCCTCTTAGTCATCCCGACATGTTATGATTGCATTTTTCAGTTTTTGGCTCTCCAGATGTTGACTAAGACACACCTTACCTGAACTGTGCAACAGTGCTGGAGTATCAATTGGCAGTGAGATGTCTGGTGGAGTATCAAATGTTACCGTGGAGAACCTTCTTGTATGGAGCTCCAGGCGTGCAGTTCGGATCAAGACCGCCCCAGGAAGAGGCGGATACATAAGATATATAACCTACCGGAATTTGACACTCGACAATGTCCGAGTTGGAATTGTTATTAAGACAGATTACAATGAACACGCTGATGAAGGTTACGATCCAAAGGCTTTTCCAACGCTTGAGGACTTTAGCTTCACCGGAGTTCGCGGTCAAGGAGTCCGTGTTCCTGTTCGCATACACGGGAGCGAACAAATTCCGGTGAAAAACGTGACTTTCCATGATATGTCGGTGGGACTAACCTACAAGAAGAAGCATATATTTCAGTGTGCCTTTGTTGAAGGACGTGTAATCGGGACCATTTTTCCTGCCCCATGTGAGAACCTGGACCAATACGATGAACGAGAACGTCTTGTGAAGCACTCGTCCTCCCAGAACTTAACAGACATAGACTATGACTTCTGAGGAAATGCAAGTATCAAATCCTGGAAGTTTCTTCCTTCGGTTTGATGCCTCCAATGTAAGTGTGTTCGAGATAAGCCACAAGACAGTACATCGGGCCAGTTGGTCTTGTTCTTGCATCATTCCACCAATGTCCTCAGCACTTTTTTTATTTTATTATATATATATATATATATATAATTTTATCAGAGTTGTACTTAGGAAAAAATTTTGTTTATTTTTTTTAATACATTCAAGAGGCCACCGAAATGAGCAGCACGAATTTTCCTTTTATTTAAATCCTTTTACGTGGACTAAAATATAAGTAGTAAAAAGTTGGTGGATGGTATTTTTGGTACCCTATTCTCATAAAGAAGTGTATAATAATATACAGAAGAAGGAATGATGTGTTGGCCATGCCAAAGAATATTGTGCGTTCTATTTTCTCTTCCAGATTTTTCTAACCTTCATTGGTTGATAATAAAGTGTTGCTTTTCTGCTTGGCAACCAAATTTCTTTTAATTTGCTGAAAAATATTTTTTTTTTTAAAATCCTTTTTAAATATTTAATCGAGATATTAAATTTTGATAAAAAAAATATTTTTTTTGTCTTTGGGTTCATATATTTAGAAAATTGTAAATTTTTAAAAAATAAAGAAATATTATATTATATTTTTTTTCTCCTATATGTCACAGACAAGTGGAAAAAAAGTTAACAGTTGAGACTATGATTTTTATAGCAATAGATTTTAATAATTGTCAAAAGAGTGATGCGAGGAAAATCTAAGGAAAAATATAAAAAAATAAAAAAAATGAAGATGCATGCAAAAATAAAAAAAAAATAAAAAACAAAGGATGAATCAATTTATTAGTTTTGAAAAATATTTTTATTTTTTAAAATTCTATAAAATATTTTAAGGAGATTGAACGACTTTTTTTTGTTAATTTAAAAAATATTTTTTGTTGATTTTTCATTTCTTGTAAAAAATAAATACCAAAAAATATATATTTTTGAAAAAAAAAATGGAGCCTAAGAGAAACTCTTAGCAAATCCCACAAAATATTGACTTGCATTTAAGGTTTTTATCATGAACATGGGCTTATTTTCCCGGAAAGAACCGTATACTCGCCGTGAAAATGATGTTCTACGTATTGTAAGTGGCCATCGCCATCAGCTTAGAATTTTATGTTACCATGTTAGCAAATAGCGGACTAGCTCGTACCGACACCCTACCCGAACAGGGACATCATCAGGTCGCGTCGATTTGGTTTTGCACGTGAGCATTAGGACACAGCAATATATATATATATATATATATATATATATATGTCACGTGTTAATTCTATGCCTTGCATAGATTTTAGATGCCAATTGAGAAAAGATAACATAGATTCAGTTAGATATAGCTTGAGAAAGACTTTAATTACTACTAAGAAGTATTTATTATAGTTTTTGAAAGAAATAACTTTTATATGTGCTATGGTTTATATTTAATTTTATTCTTTAAGAAATTTTAAATATATACTTAGAGTAATTTTTAATAAAATAGTAAATATTTAATTTGTTGAATCATCTAAATTCCATGTTGTCAGATTTGGAAAATACAGTAAAATTCACAAGATGTATGAAAAAAAAAAAAGAAATGATGATTAATATTGAAAAATTGTAAAAAGTTGTTAACAATAGTACCCTTTTGTTATTACAGTAGCTTAAAACAACATACATACATACATACATACCTTCACAGAAAGTTCGAATAGATCAACTTTATCACTTCGTTTCGGACTAATGTTCCCAATTTAAACTTCTCGATATAAAAGAAAAGAGAGCATTTGACCATTAATGTTAAGGAGGAAGGTTTTCAATATATGCATTATTAAGCTTGTTAAATGATTTATTGTTGAAGTTAGATTGCGTTTGAGACACTATTAAAGAAAATAATAGAAATTAACAATCAAAATTAAAATAAATTTAGAATAAATGGGCAGAAACAATTGGACAATTAATTGACGAGAACACTCGGAGAACTACAATTGCGAAGAAGTTTTTAGAAAATACGATTCTACAGGAATTTATAACATATTTATATAAAATTACATTATATGTTCATTAATGCCTATAATTACAGTCAATGTATAAAAGAAAATCGATAATAATTGAAAAATTAAAAATGAAAATTGTTGAAGAAAAGAAATGACACAAAAGTCCAAAAAAAAAAAGAATTCAGAAAATTCTTTTTAAAAAAATTATTACATACCATTTTTTCAATTTTTTTAATATATTATTACGTCAATACTTTTTAAACTAAAATTATATATATATATATATATATATATAGTATTAATTATTATTATATATTAAAAAATTAAATTTATTAAAAATAATTATAATAATATAATACACAAAGTTTTAACAAAAACACATTCAGTCGATCATATTTACCTAATTTTAACGAAATTAATTTTGTATTTCCTACGTGGAACCCATAAGTTACGGTGAGTTGATTGTAAATATCAAAACAATTTGCACGTGCGAATGTCAAACACCTCGTAAAAACGGAAAGTAAACCTGACCACCGGGTCGGCTCATCTCGCATTTGGACCCGTCGGATCATTTACGGTTCAATTATTCTAGAACTGCCGAACAAGCGGTTAACCGGCGATTTTGAACTGTTGGTTCCAATAGGAGGGTTAACTGCTAATTAATCTGCGATTCATGCAAAAATAAAATAAAAAAAATATATAAAATATACAGTAATTTGAAATTTTAAAAATAAAATAAATTAAAATTTCCCTTTGTAAAATTTTTAAACTTTCAATTTTTTTTTTTAAAAAAAAAAAGATATTCTACAAAATTAAATCAAATTAATAATTAAATTAAATTTGAAACAGAACTAAAATTAATGATCAAACTAAAATCAAAATCATCTCAAAATAGAAATTAGAGGCACCAATTAAGACGATTCTTTTACGATTCAACCTCTTCTGAACCAAAATTGTTGGTTCTGAATCATAATCGTCCAAAGATTGGCCTAGGGTTAGGCTTGAAGGAAAGCGAATCTTTTTTAATTTACTCGGCACAACCCCAAATTAATAGCAACCCTCGAATAAAGAAACTATATAAATAGTTTAATTGCCCGTAATTAAAGCTTCGAACCTCTTTTATCTTCTGGACCACAACCCTAATTTCTTACTCCTTGCCCGCTTTCCCACGACGAAATTAAATATGCTAGTCAAACAAACATTTCCTTGAACAGTGCACGGGAGTACATGGCTGCTCAGTGCACGTGGACCCGCTGTACGTAATATAATTATTCGTAATTTTAAACCTGTCGGTATTAATTTTCTACCGGATTTGATTGATTCGCCTTTGGTGATTCACCAAGATAGAGGTAAAAAAAACAAAAAAACAAAAAACAAAAAAAAAGAAAGAAAATGAAGGGGGTAAAATAGTCATTACCTATTTATCTACTTATTTTTTTGAACGAAGTCCCGTAAATTTAATTCGTTTCACAAAATTTATTTCTTCTTTTTAATTAGAAGAATTATAACTTTTTACTAGTATTATTACCCTTCACCAAAATACACGATAGAATAATAACTATATTACAATAAATCGTTTAATAAAATAATTATTTTATTCAAGTTGTATAGTTTACTCATGTGGTCAGTCAATCATCTATTATGTTCTCCAAACAAATAAATTGATTACTTCCCTTCTTTTCTCGATAATCAAACATTTTTGCGCCTCCGTAGGAGAAGCTTTTTCAACATATAAAATATTTTATATTATACACATAATATTTTATGTAAAAAATTACAGTAATATAAGAAATATTCGTATAAAATATTTTTATATAATATAAAATTTTATTCTATTTAAATAAATTCATGAAATTGCACATCGCGCTGAGTCAAAATCATCCTTGATTGTGTTAACAAAACGCGTGTGTTTAGACAGAGACGGCCGCCCAAAAAAAAAAAAAGAAGAAAATCTTATACTTATATGTATTTTAAAAAATCTTTATACTAATATGAACCAGAAATTGTATCTCCCCAAATGACAAAAGTTAATAAAAGCACTACATTTATAGTATTTTCCACCTTTACTTTCGGATGAATTAAAAAAAAAGAAGAAGAAGATATTTTTCGCTGTAATTGCAATAGTTGAATCTCACGAATTGGGGTACGTACAATACAATCTATTAGGTCAAATAATTAAGAGAAAAATTCTTTTTAGACAAAAATCTCATCATTTATTTAGAGACAATAAGGTTTTATATAATATAAAATAAATAAATATAATAAATATTAATATAAATTTATTGTATAAAATATTTTGCAATGCTCTTGATTTTCCACGCTCACTTGTCATAAACTAGCATTTTCCAGCGCGGCTCTTATCTGTTGACGGAGGAAACGTGCCCTTCCCGCATGCTTCGCTCTTCGTTTTTTTTTTTTTTTAATGTTTATTTTTCAATTGATTTTTCTAAGTGTTGGTTTGAAAAGACCGCTAGCGCGGCGGCGCCTACTTCGACGCGTTAATGGACCTGCAGCACCGGTCTGACGCCGTTAACAACTCCCCCTGCCCCCCAGTTCGGTTGTTTGGAAAGTGGAATACCTTGCACTTTGTCCACATTGGGTGTCGTCTTCTTGTCTATTCACTTGAAAAATTGAGGGCCTGCGTATAATATATGTTGATTCATTCAACCAAAATATCCAGACGACTTAAAATCTCCTTTTAAAAACTAAAATAAATAAATGTAAAGCAAAGGATGGTGATGGCGTTTGTAGTAGCATGGAAATGTTTTGTAAGAGAAAGTCATTGGTGGCGGATTGTTCTACAAAAAATTAGTTAAGATAAAAAGAAAAAAATAATTTTAAGGTGGAAAAATTCCTAAAATTGAAAGGTAAGTTACAAATAAAAAAAAATAATGTTATTATGAGAAGAAAAAGAAGAAGATCTAAAAAGAGGTTGAAAAAAATATGAAAAATAAAAAATTTGAATAATTACTTTGTCTCTACTTTTTTTTTCTTTAACCTTATATTTTTCTCATTTATTATTATTTTTTTGCAGTAAGTTTTTCTAGACAAAAAAATATTTTTACTTGTTGACAGATAAAGTTATTTTTTATAAAAATTTTTGTATTTTTCAATTAATGTGCAAAATATTTTTGTTGACCATAATTTTTTATTGTATCAAATATTAAAAAATAATAAAAATATTTTTAAAAATAATATAATATGCCAAAAAATAGATCCTTAGTATCATTATTTTCCGTTTATTTGTGGCAACTAAAGGATGCTATAATCACAGCGGTGCCTCACGAGTTACGGCCTTATCGTTTCCTTATCCCGGTGCAAGATAATGTTATACCTGAAAACAAACGCAAGCCAACCAATGGTAGGGGCAATTCCGTAAATTAAAAACAAAATCGTCGCCGAATGTTGGGGCACGGTTAGCGTAATTGAGCACGCCAAAGATGGCCGTTTCCAGGTGCATAGAACACGTGCTTGAAAAACACTCCTTAAAATATTTCAAAGGGACAATGTATCAGTATGCCATTGTGATACTAATAGATTGCATAACACGCTTTTAATATTAAATTTCTACATATAATAAAATAATTAATAGTTATGATAGAGTTGTGTGTAATCATAAGTCGATTCTTTGTTTTTCTATTTTTTTACTCTATTTTATGAATTAAAAAACATATTTTATATTCATTGTATTCGTACAAAAAATAAATAAATAATGAAATGAAACGCGCGAAGCATCTTGGAACCAGCTTAAAAAGCCCCATGTATTCCTCGTGCTTTATTTAATTTGATAAAATAACATTGGCTTCCTCTCTCTTTCCTTCTGCAATATAGACAGCTTTTTATTTTCTTGCTCCTTTCTGCATACACGTATTGGAGAAGCGCGCCGATCGAGGCTATTCGGGTTTTGATTTCCTGTTATCCGTGGATGAGAGAATCGTTTTGGATCCTTTTTCCTTTTCGAGAGCTTTTTTTTTCAGTTGTTCTTGGAGAATATGTCTAGCGGGGGTGAATTCATTGAGTTTGAAGGCCGGAAGGAGGCGACGTCGCCGAAGAAGCTGAGCTTCCCGGAGAAGTCTAGCCTGCTCGGTCAGTACTCGAAGGAGCATGGCGGGTTTGGAGATCTCAATCTCGGAATGACATCCAATATTGAAGCAAATGGAACTGGTGCGCGCTCTTTATTCTTGTCGTTCTTATTATCCTTTTTTTTTCTTTCGATAAGTTGTTATTATTTTTATTGTCACCTTCATTACTGAGTTGCTATATATATATATATCCTTTGTATTTACGTTTCAGAGAGAGAGAGGGGTCTTAAAGCGGAATTGAAGAAAGCTGTTCTTCCTCCTTTTCTCGGTTTTGATATTTAATCTCCCCGTTTTTTTTTTTAATTCGAAAATTCGAAAAACGTCCATTTACATATGACAAAAAATTTATTTTTTTGAATTTTAAAAAAATTAAATTAAAAAAAAGAAAATTTTATTATACGAGTATATCTGTATCCTTGCCTTTGTTTTTTTTTTTTTGGCTCAGTTTACACCGATCATCAAAAGCAGTGTCCGGTGAACTGGGACTAGGGGTGTGTGACGCGTGTCCACTATTAGGTTTGCATTTTAAATTAACCAAATTAAATTATGTTTGAAAATTTAATTTGCTTTGGTAGCTTAAAAAGCATGATTTGGTTTAAACCTTTTAAAAATTATGATTTATGATTTATTTATATTATTTAAAACAAACTAAATCGCAAAACAAATCGTAAATATTATTTCTATGCATATATAATATTTACATATATTTTCAACTTTCATATATAATATCTTTTATACATATATATATATATATTAAAACACATATATTAATGTATTATTATTATTATGAGATTTTAAATATATTAATATAAAATCATTTTTAATTTTTTTTCTCTTGTTACAATACAAAAAATCTCCAAATCCAATTTGTTGAATTTATTTATTTATTTATTTTAAACCGCACCAAATCAAACCGGGTACTCTAATTGGATAGTGATTCACATTATTGTGGGGTAAAAGTTAATTAATGAAAACTATTGGGGTGTGTGGGTAACGTGGATCCGCGTGCTCCTTCTCTAGTCCTCGTTCTTATTTAGTCGTCTGCTGTTTTGAGTGTTTCGTCCTTGGATCCAGTAAATTCGCAATTTTAATTGACACGTTCCTTGCTTAATAATTCAACGGTCTCGGGAACGTGCTCCCTTTTCTCTCCTAAAAAATCTCCACGTTGTTTTGAATTATTTGTTTGAAAGAATAAAAGGGAGTTTACAAAATAGAAAACGAATGAGAGTGACATGTGCCTAATCCGAGTTTGCTTTATGTTTTTCTTAAATGTTCTTTTTTTTTTTTTTTTAATCTCTAAGTTCCCATACATCCTGTCTCGGGTTACTATATAAATAAATTTTCAATTTCAAAAATTATAATAAAGTTAATATAACTTTCAAAGTATAATAATTTTGTTACGATAGTATTTTTATTTTATAATAAATTTGTAAAGAATTTACTGGCATTTTTTTTGTCAATATAAGTGATATAGAGTTTTATCATTAAATCTAATGATGTAATTTTGTCTACATCATAATGATATATCATAGAAAATATTATTAAGCTTTTATGGGTAGAATAAATTTGTTACAAATAAATTATTATATTTTAAAACTCAAATTAAATTTATTATAACTGCAAAGTTGAAAATTTATATGTATATTAACGCTGGATCTGTGATTCTGTCGAGATTATCTCTATTCGGTTAGGATGAATACGGGTCCTGCACACCGCTACTCATTATAAATAGCAATTCCTTGTCTTTGAATCTCTCAGCATTAAATTATAGACAATATACGTAGCCCTTAATTTATACTTTTTAGAGTTCAAAAAGCTGCAGATACAAGAGCATAGAGATCTCATGTTCCGTTTGATGTATCAAAACATTGCAGGTACACCAGAAATGTCGTGCAAGGCGACAACAGCAATGAGCTTGTTTCCAGTGCTCGAAAAGTCATATGATGCTGAAACCCGAAACATGGGCTCTCTGAGGAATATTAGACCCATGGATTTGTTCCCTCAACGGGCCGGTTTTGCCTCCTCACCCTTTCAAGATGTCCAACAGAAGATCGATTCAAGGTGTGTTCATTTACCCCCACTTTGATACACGACTGCATTGGAGCTACACATTGCTAGTTTAGTATATGTTTTGGCAAGTTCTGGGCAGTTATTCTATCTGGGTTCATCAGAAAATAGTTAAAAATATAATGTTGGTTTATTTATTGCTAATGCGTTGGGTGAATTTACTGCATGCGTGGGAAGATTGTAATGGGAGATGGAATTTACTGTCGAGTAATTTGCGTTTTATCTGATTCGTGCTAGTGTTAACAAGTCTGTAACCACGGAGCCCCAAACTGCACAAATGACCATCTTTTATGCTGGACAAGTATTTGTGTTTGACGACATTCCGGCTGATAAGGCTAAGGAAATTGTACACTTATCAAGCAAGGGAAGCTCCAAGAGTCACACTGCCTTTCCTCCTACTCCTGCCAAGAGACATCCCGCCATGGCTTCTAATATGGTTAGAAGTCCGAGTGAATCCAGCCCTGATGCTATTCCTAGTTTTGGCAATACTTTAATTCCGGAGCACGTGCAACCTCCCCGTCAGCCCCTTGCCGGAGGTAATTAGTTTCTTTTTGTCCGATTGGCTCTTTTTTGTTCAGTAGTGAGGGTGATTCAGTTTACTAATTGTTTTGTTTATTATGTCTTTAACAATTTTTTCCCCTCACTTCCACTACAGGTCTGCCGATTACAAGGAGATCTTCTCTCCAGCGGTTCCTGGAGAAGAGGAAAGATAGGTAGGCCTCCATTGTTTAGAATTTGCTGCAGATGCCATGAAATAGATTTCATATAGATGATAAGGATGAAAGAATTGTGTCTTTTTTGATAATTCAACCAGAAGGATATATGTAGTCCACGATCACTTCGTTGCTAAGTCCATGTGTAAATTGTTGCTATCTTCATGCTATAATAGTTGCATTCATTGCATTAACTTTGTTAGTTGTGGCACTTTACAGGATCGCCGCAAGAGCTCCGTATCAAACAAGTAGCCCTTCTTTAGCTCCCTCTAAGCCAGCTGAAAGCAACTCATGGCTCGGGTTGACTGCTCCACTTGGACATTAATTCAACTACTAATTATATTAGGCTCAAGGCTTCAGGATCTTGGACTCATATCTTATTTGTTTTTGGGCTGGGAGGAGCCGATTATTTATCTGTTTAACTCTTTCATGACGTTGGAATCTAAGATCTTAATGTGGCACCATAGATCTAACTGCCATCCATCAATTTCACCATCAGTTCCAGTATTTAACTTTACCGAGCAAAATTTTAGCAATGGCAAAGCACACTATCCAACCGAAATTATATCTCTGAAATTATGCAATGATAGTATTTTAGTCAGGTATTGTATAGGCTTTACAATTCTTGGCGTTCAGTCTGAGTTACAGGCATTGCAGGGGAAATGCCAGCGTCGGCCTAACGGTTTCTTAACACGTCTTTTCTCTCAAGTGAGGACGAAGTAATACTAAAAGTAGACATCCCGGGCTGCCCTGCATATTTCTCACAAGCTTTTGCTGTTCACCACAATAGACATTTACATCCAAGTTCGATGCATCAAACTTAAAATATCTAGAAAAGAAAACAAAAAGTATAGGTGCCTTGTGTCTCCTCGAATCCTCTCAGCCCATTGCCACTTTGCCGGTGCAATAAGCAAAAAGCAAATCAGCTTGCTTTTGTAGTCAGAAGATTAAACTAAAAAGCATCCTAAACGTAGGTTTTATTGAATAAAAAAGTAATTTTTTTAATTTTAAAATTTCAATTTTTTTTGCTTAAAATTAGTATAATTGCAACTAAAAAATCAAAATATGTAACAATTAAATGATTTTTTATAACGAATCAAAAAAAAAAAGTCAAAATATTTTAGTAGCACTTTTTTTTTTATATTTGTTGTACATTGTATTGAGCTAACTACACATTTACTATATTTGACCGAAAATTTTAAATTTAAAATATAATATGTTTATTTTTTTAATTAAGTAAGACCCATATCTCTAAATATTGTCTGGTGGGCGACAAAATTTTCCCGTAAGCAAGTATGATTGCTCCTACGTATTGCCACTTTGTTCACCTCTTAACTAATGTAGCTAGACAATTGACCATTTCGAGGGCCAAAAAGGGAGGAGGCAACCATCTCGGGGGAGGACATGCAATGTGTCACACGCAATGCTTAAAGTGGTAGGGGCCGACTTAGATCATGCTCATTGCTTTGCCCATGTTTACAGGGCACCGATTCCACCCAATGTTTGGTGGGTGGTCCTTATTTGTACACTCATTAATTAGGATAATGTTAGCGATACTAAAAATGTAATTAAATTTTTCATTCAATAATGCGAGATATTGTAATATTAAACACATGTCATGTCTCCTCTATAACGCAAAAGGTTATTGGATCACATCACATCTAGTACAAAATTTTTAATAAAAGTCTTATGATTATTCTCTTAATCATTCGCTTACTAAGATTGGTGGCACTATTGTTTGACCCTTTCTCCTTCTCGTTAAGTAACATTTCTTGGTCTTCTCTTAAGTTGTCTTTAAACAAGGATAACAATTTTTACTAGTGCACTTGTTGTAGCGCAGGGGTAATTTCTAAAGTCAGTTGTGGACATTCATATTAGATAACTAAGCCGGATGATTTTTAAAATCTAAAATCTAAAAATAAATCTCGTATTGCTAATGGACGTTAGAAACGTTTTCACTGGCAGAATATTCTTTCAATGGACTTGGCTAATTAGGCTTGAAAATAGAAAGGAAACGCTGATCAATTTGGAAAATTTTACACGTGACATCAAATTCTACTTACTTGCAATCTTTGGGCCCATCTTTCATCGGGTCAGTACTCGTTCGGCTGAGCTTTGGACTAGACCAAATCCAAAATCGAATACACGCCCTCCATTGGAAGCGCCGAACAGACACCGCTGGAGCCGAATCCTGTCTCCTCGTCTCAGTTCTGAAATGAGGCCTCTACAAAGAGGTACGAAATGCGAAACATTTACTCTAGTCAAGCCCACAAAACAAACATGGGGGGCCAATTTGAATCTGAATACTAGTCTTTAGCCTGAATCTAGGTGATCCAGAAATTACCTTTAACCATGTACCTCCGTGTTACATTTTCAAATTTCAACTTTCGAGTAGTAAGGAAACTCAGAACAAGTGATAAGGAGGCTTTTTAGTTGATTTTTTATATCTTTTATAAGTTATACTATGAATTGCATATTATATTTTTGTGAGGTTAAATACATTTTTATTTTTCCAATTTTAAAAGAAGTTCACAAATTTATTATTGTTTTTTTAAAAAATTTATAATTTAAGTCTATTTTTATTTTTTATTTAAATAAAATAAAAACATATTTTTCAATAAATATAATAAACTTATGCATAGTATGGGTCTAATATTACTGTATAATATAATTGTAAAGGCGAATAGAAATTTAATAAATTATTTTATATGGTGACGTTTGTTTAATTTCAAAATTTTTTTAATAGACTCACACAATTTTTAATATTTAATATTAATTTAATAATTAATTTATAATTTCTTTTTAATATCTTAATATAATTAAAATTTCAATATATATCAAATTCTCATCTTTATATCATAAAATGACAAATATGTTTAACTTGTATTATTTATTTATTTAACTAAATTTCAATTCAACAATTTTTTTTAAATTAGTATTTTTGTCAACTAAAATTCACTTGATCAATATTTCTTCAAACTTAATACTTATAATTATTTTTATTATTATTGATTGATTCTATTATTTTAGTTAATTTTTCATAACCTTTATAAGCTATATTATAAATTGCATAACACATTCTTGTGAACTTAATTACATCATTTAATTTTTTTTATTTTTTATTTTTAAAATACTCTTGATTTTAAAAAAATACTTACAATTTAATTCTTTTTTTATTTAAATAAAATAAAAAATAAAAAATATAATAAATATAACAAACTTATAAAGTGTGCAGATCTAATATTAGTGTATTTTCATGTATAATATAATTATAAAAATTGAGAAAAAACTCGTGAAATATTTATATAACACAATTTACTTAATTTTAAGAATATATATGTAGTTAATTTAAGTTTTAATTTTTTAATAGAGTTTTATGATTGTAATATTTGATATTAATTTAATAGTTAATTTATAGTTATTTTTAAATATTTTAATATAATTAAAATTTTAACATATATATAATTTATTTAATTATTATTTAATAAGTATTATAATTTCCTTTATTTATATTAACAATTTTTCATACATATCAAAAATTTATATAATATAAATACTCATAATTAATAAAAACAAATAATTTTTTTAAATAATTATAATTATAATTTTTTTAAAAAAATATTTATAATTTAAATTTATTATTTTTTGTTATTTAAATAAAAAATTATATATACTTTTAAATAAATATAACAAATTCATATATTAAATGAGTGTAATACTAATTCATATAATGCATTAATATCAAGAAAGATTAAAAATAAAATTATCACTTGACCGAAGTGTTACAAAAAATTTAAAACTTAAAAATATCGTAAGTCGAAAGTTATTTACATTTAAATTAATAGTTAATTGTATTTTAAAAATATACTTAAGTAATTTAAATTTTAAATTATGTAAAAATATAAAATTATTTTAACTAAATATAAAAAAAATAAAATTTATTTAAATTATTTTTATTATATAATTTATAATTAAATTTAATATATTTTACTATTTTAGAAAACAGAAAGCTGGGGGTTGGGCATCTTCCATAAACCAAAAAGGGAAACACCGCAATCCCCATGGTCCCGACAACACTTGATAAAATCTGAGGGCCCTTACACCCGAGTCACCCCTTTTAATTAATTAATTAATTAATTAATTTATTATTATTATTATTTTTTTTTTGGGGTAGGAAGACGGCCTTTAATATTCTAGACATCTATCTATAAGAACACCAAAAGGGCGCTGCCATCCTCTTGATTTCATCGTGTATAGTATTTTCCATTTTCTTGATCGTCCTCAAATTTCCCTCTCTCTCGAGGGTTTTCTTTTTCTTTTTTTTTTTAATTTCTTTCTTTCTTTTTTCTTTCATTCCGGTTTTTTTTTCTTAAATTTATTTTCCCCTTTTTCTTCTTTGTTTCTCTGATCACTTTCCTTCGTAATTCTGTACAATCTCTCTTTTACGAAGCCCATCCCCACTGCCTTGGAAAAACCATAACCCTAGTTTTTTTTTTTGTGTTTTGTGGCGACCCTTCAAGACGATGCAGCAGCAGCAGAGGCTAAGACAACAGGCCATGTATCCTCTTTCCCATCCCGCTCTTTTGGCTGCTCCTCAGGTTGTTTTTTTGTTTTTGCCCATTTTTTCCTTTTTTATTTTTAGAATTATTTGACTATTTTCATACTATGACTGCAACCCTTTTGTAAACTTCTTTATTATTATTATTATTATTATTATTTTTTAAATCTCTTAGGGTTTATGTCTGTGTGATTTGATAATTAATAGGGTTAATCACTGGGTTTATATCGTGATTTGTTTATTCGGTGATATCTGTCAACAGAAGGCCATTTCTGAGTTAAGAAATGGTAAATTGAGCGCGGGAAGGTTAATTGAGATGGAAAATTTGTTATTTGAATGCGAGTGTTTCGAAGCAAGTGCCGTTGGCTTGCCCGTTTAATTTTTCTTTTAATTCTTTCGCATGGTAACTGGAGGGGGAGGGGACTTTCTTTTGTTCAAATTGTTGGTAGATAACTGACTTCTTAGCTTATGATAATGCCATAATGGTTGAAATGATGGTGTAGTTCAGCTGTTGCTTTTTTTTTTTTTTTTTCTTTTATAGAAATTCTTCGTGTTATCAACCCATGCACATAAGAGTCTGTTTGATGGTGAGGCACTATCTCATGGTATTTAGACTTCTGCCTGCTGTTGATGGGTCCCTGATTTCAGTCTGTTTGGCTTAGTTTCCGGTATTCAAATATAGGCAACAGCTCGAGTGGAATATAAAGCTGTGGTGTATATGGATTTTATCAAGCCTTAAGGGATGATAGAAATTTAAATCTTGTTGGTCAGTATTGGAGTTTTGTGAGTTTAAGTGCCTCACACAGCATATGCTTGGTGACTGGCTTGAGTATTAGTACTACTAAAAGGGAGTTTAGGTTATTAACTTTTAGGATTTTTATTTTTATTTTTATTTTTTATTTTTACATTTTGATTTTGCAGATAGAGCCTATCATGAGTGGAAATCTGCCTCCTGGCTTTGATTCGAGTACATGCCGCAGTGTGTGAGTGTTGTAGCCTCCCCACCCTTTTTTAAGAAAAAAATTGAATTTATTTTACACTCAATTTCTTGTTTTCATATGTATCTAGCTGAAATTGTTTCTCCTCTTACTTAAAACTTGTCCTGCCTCTTTTCCAGATCAAAGTTATTATTTTGGTATAAATGATTTGCTTGTGTACAATACTCTGCAACCTGCACATGCTTTTTCCTACTTGTCATGTCTAGAAGGGTACCCCACATTGTGCATCCTTTTATGATCATTTTTTCCTGCATAAGTTTAATTCAATTGTCCATTGTTTATTTTATAAGGATTCCTTTTCTTATGTCTGTTTGAAAATGGCAGATATGTGGGGAATATCCACCCACAGGTGACAGAACCTCTTCTTCAAGAGATTTTCTCAAGTACTGGTGCCATTGAAGGATGCAAGCTCATTAGAAAAGAGAAGGTTAGGCTTAATTTAACAGTTGGATTAACATTTCTTAACTTGTTGGATGATCAATATCAATTATGTGATGTTTTGAGTGCTAGTGTGCTGGTAACCAGGGGGTTGTCCTTTAGCTGGGTGGCAATTTTGCAACCTAACTTACTTGAGCCATTTCATTTCCTTGTCAATTATATCCTTGCAGCTTCATTGTCTTGTCATATGTTTGCTTGCCATACTACTAACATGGTGGCATCCTGTCTATTTATTTACAGTCATCCTATGGATTTGTAGATTACTTTGATCGCAGATCAGCAGCTCTGTCCATTGTGACTCTCAATGGAAGGCATCTGTAAGTTAGACTCCTTAAAAATTTCTGATTGGATATTGCAAATCCTATGTCCTAATAGGTTATTTACAGGTTTGGGCAGCCTATTAAAGTTAATTGGGCATACGCTAGTAGCCAGAGAGAGGATACATCAGGTTTACTGTAATTTTTTAATGTTTTGAGTTTGACTGATACGGTGGTAATGTTCTTTTTTAACAGTTTAAGCTATCTTTGCTGTGGCATGCAGGTCATTATAATGTCTTTGTTGGTGACCTTAGCCCTGATGTTACAGATGCCACATTGTATGCATGCTTCTCTGTTTATCCTAGTTGTTCGTAAGTTCCATTTTCCTTAATTTATTTTATAAAAAATTTTTGTGTCCCTGAGATTTCTTATCTTTCAAGCTTTGTGAGGGCCAATTGGATATGTTTGTTGATTGCAGGGATGCTAGGGTTATGTGGGACCAGAAGACTGGGCGTTCAAGGGGTTTTGGGTTCGTTTCCTTCAGAAGTCAACAGGTACTATCTTGACTGGAATGTTATATACTGATATATCGTCTAAGATTTGCATTTCATATGATAACTTTTTTTTATGAATTTTTTGTTCAGGATGCTCAAAGTGCAATAAATGACTTAAATGGTATGCATAGACTTACTGCATTTACGGGTTTTGTTTTTCAATTTTCAGCCTTACATGCAGATTTCACAGTGTGCTTTATGGACTGCTACTAATTGAATTTAAGAGTGTGTAGCAGGGGAAGTGGGAAATGCAGACATGTTAAACGGAAACACGTAGTGTCAAATTGAATGTGAAACTTGACCCAAGAGCAACTAACATCTAACAGATAATTGAGTGTGCTCTAGAAGCATCTGTGGGGAAAGTACTGTGAGATTCTTTTTGAGCTGTCTTATTTGGTTACAGCAAAGGAGAAGAAGGGGGGGGGTTAGGCTGGTAGGGATTCATCTTATACTGGCAATTCATCTGTTTTGCCATAAACTGGTTATGGACATCCTGAAGTTTAAAATATCTTGATAGAGATCACTAAATTGTTTATGGACATAATGAAGCTTCAGCTGTTTTACTGAACTGAATGTTAAATTCCTATGGTAACACTCGATGTTAGTCAATAGTAGAGATCAATTTATTAAGGCAATTCATCAACTGTTTTACTGCAAACTGGTTATGGACATGATGAAGCTTCTACATTCTTAAAATATCTTAACAATTGATCGTTTAATTGGTTATGGACATATTGAAGCTTCAACTGTTTTACCGAATTGATGGTTGAATTCCTGTGGTTAGCAATTAATGTCAGTACATGGTAGAATCCTTATGGAGCCTGATTCTTCATGGTTAGTATTCCAAGAATAATGCTGTGATCTGCTATAACAGGCAAGTGGCTTGGAAGCAGACAAATTCGATGTAACTGGGCCACTAAAAGTGCCAGCTCTATTGATGAAAAGCAAAGTTCTGATGCCAAAAGTGTTGTAGAGCTGACAAATGGCACATCAGGTGAGCTTGTCTATGAGCATTGTGTTTTTAGTTTTTTTCTTATTGGGGAACATTAAAGGATGGTTATTGTGTTGTGAAGTTTCTCTCAGTTTCCAAGTTTCTCTCATATCATGGCTTTCTATTCCAATGTTTTTGAACTTATCAGCATTTTGGTGAATAAAGGGCAAACGTATGCTACACTATTAAGCTTTCTTGATTATGCAGGTTCTAAGATTGATGTTTATGCCATTAAATTTTCACTCAGCACTACTTCTTGCACTGTACATTCATCAAAATGACATTATGCTTATGTTTGATGTGATTTCTGTACCTGAATCTGTTACATTATCCCACCCTTGTTGAACAATTCTTGTTTGTCAGTGTGATGCTTGTATTATTATCATTGAGTGCCCTTGAGTTCATTGTTTTTTTTCCCCCTTTTGATTTTGCATATAAGCTTCTATTATGATTGCCAGACATTTTCTTTTTTTAACATGTTAGAGCTCAGAGATTAATTTTGCTCAATGCAGATGATGGTCAAGAAAAGAATAGCGATGATGCTCCAGAGAATAATCCTCAGTACACCACTGTTTATGTTGGCAATCTGGCTCCTGAGGCAGGGACTTTTCTCATTGTTTTAGCTGTTATTTATTGTTTCTCAATATCCTTGTCAGTATTTTGAAAGATGCTTTTGCTTTAGATTAACCTTGTCTTGTTGGATAGATGGGAGGGTTATATTATGGTTAGCTGGCTGTTTAACTATAGATTGATCCCACAATAGCCCCTCTTACATGCTTGAGGTAAGAACCTTGTGAAATCATATGTAAACTTCATTCTTGAGTTAGATGCAGAGATTTAGCTCAACCAATTCCCACTTTCGTTAGTTTTGATTCTAAAAGCATACAGAATAACCTTGTACCTGTCATTGGGCCTTGGGCTTATCTAGACAAGTTGGAAGAAAATTTTCTATGAGGTCCTGTCTATAGAGATATTTCTAATTAACAAACCCTGTTTGTAGGTTTCCTCTGCAGACCTACATCGGCAATTTCATGCCCTTGGTGTTGGAACTATTGAGGATGTGCGGGTGCAACGGGATAAAGGCTTTGGGTTTGTGAGATACAGTACTCATGGTGAAGCAGCCCTTGCTATTCAGATGGGAAATGCTCGGATTCTATATGGCAAGCCACTTAAGGTACATTGTAGGTGTTGGTTTTATCATTGACAGTCAGATATTAGTTTTTTCCTTTTTCTATCTTGGTCATTGATCGTGGCTTGTTTTGAGGATAAAATAGTTTCAATAGAGAGATATTTCAGTGATTTACTCCCTTTCGGTCAACTATTAGGAATGTCTGTGATTTGTTCTGCCGTGAGGTTTTCTGCTTATTCTGCTTTGTCCATGGGTATAGTTTTAATTAGATTCTTTTTTGGTGCGGGTACTCCGCAGACATTGTTGCTACTCTTTGTGCATGCTGACTTATTCTTTGAACCATGCGTCCCTTTGCCACGATGAGAACTGTGGGTTCATTGTCCAATTTTTTGTTCCACAGTGTTCATGGGGTAGCAAGCCAACTCTCCCAGGTACAAGCTCCACCCCTCTTCCCCCGCCAGCTGCTGCACATGTACCGGGTTTTTCAGCTGCTGACCTTGCAGCCTATGAAAGGCAGATGGCATTGAGCAAAATGGGCAGTGCGCAAGCCCTCATGCTGCCACAAGATCAGCATGCCCTTAAGCAAGCAGCCATGGGAATGGGTTCTGTTGGGACTAGTCAGGCAATCTATGATGGAGGATTCCACAACGTTGCGACTAACCAGCACCTGATGTACTACCATTAGTGACGCGTTATCATGGCTTCCCAAGTACCCGCGATGGAGGGAAGCAAGTAGTTGGAAAGTTTGTTGGATGGGTGCATATTTTAGCTTCTGTCCTGGATAGGTTGTTGTACTATGTCATATTACCTACCGGGCGATGTCTTTCGTTTTCTGTTTGACAGTACATCACAATTAAGAATTAATCGTGAATTTCCAACTAGTCCATTTATTAGCTGTGTCTTTATACTAATAACACCGATGAAGAGGGTTTCTAAACTCTCAGTCACCCGAAAGGTTGGTGCATCCCCTGGGTGCAGGCTGCTGGGAAGTGGGTGGATTGCGTTTTCTTTTAAATTTGAAAAGCCGGTTTTACTTAAGAGAGAAAATTCGATTAATACAAAGAAGGTGCCCAGCCGATTCCACAGAGCAACAAAAATCGCCCAAAACCTTGCACTTGTTACCGCTCTTCAGGCCCGTCGTCAGCATCCCGCTGATTACTATTTTTCCAAATGCATTTGCTCTACAAGATGCAGAGACGTTGAAATTCGGAACCGTCGAAACAAAATGCGGTCTAACGGGAAAGAATTTAATTTTCCAAAAATTAACTTCGGTACGATGAAACGGAAGTCATTTTTCGCTGTTGGAGTGTGTGAGAGAGAGCCTCGACTTGCACTGGGAATTGATATAAACAAATCTTGCGTCACGTGTGCCCGTGCACACGGGTGCATGAATGCCTATTTAATGAGGCTGGTCGGAACGGAATCGTATGAGGAGGAGTGGATTGAAAAACGAATATGTTCCTCTGTCTACTGTGATTGATCTGATTCTTTTGCTGCTTTGCATCTCGTTCTTTGATTACCATAAATCAAGTAACCCATTAATTACAATCGATAATGCATTCATACGTTTCCTTGCGTCTGTGTTCCTTCCTCGAAAGCTTTCATGACAAGGGCGAGCGTGGGATCGGGTCAATCCGGTCAGACACATGCAACGTTTTCAGTGTATTTTTATCTCTACCATAACAAGTTGTTAGAAAAAGGGAACACCACTGAATTTAGATTTAAAATAAAAAAAAAAAGGAAAGTTCAGCTTCCATCTTTGCGTTCATAATTCTCGTTACGGCAGAAACGCTATTTCTAAATCCGAACAAAAATTCGTTACATTCTGTTCTTTTCATTTCCTTGTTTTTTTTGGGTTTTTGCTTGGAGATGTTATTTAAGAGTGGGAGTTGAGTTGGGGGTTGGCGGGGCATGGCGAATTGGTACGTCCGAAAATTTAAAAATATTAACAATAATAATCCCGGTATTGGGTGGTTTGTATAGGAGGCTAAATGGCAAGAATTCCAGTAGAGAAGATGGGACTTCTTGAGCAAGGGGAGCTTGAAACATCTGCAGATCTTGCAACCTCTGATCTGCACTGTTCTTTCCTCTCGTCTATCATTATTTGCTTTGATCGACACTCCGGGCTACAGAATGCTTTGTCTCCCCTGTAAATTAATTAAACCGTCCATAAGAATATTGAAATAAAGTTCCAATTTTTTAAATCTATAATTATATTATGAAAAACAAAGGAGCAAGGAATTGAAAACTTGTTATTGTACACACACCTGTAAATGTAAATGTCTTTCCCATGGAGGCTTTTCCAACACCAGTGACATGAACTGAGGAAATCCGACGTTGGATACATCGTAACATCGCCGGCAACTCTCGCCGGCAACTCCTTGGGCATACAAAAAACACCCACACAATTACCGCCACCCAGATCTTTACATCTTCTGTCGTAATTATAACCAGTTCTCCGATGATGTCCACTTTTTTTATTGTCTCCGCCATCATAATAGACCTTAGTGAAGGACTCCTTATTGGGTCCACGAATTGTCACATACGTGTAATTCTCCAACTCCAAGCTACTACCCATCTCCACTCCTTCACAACATCCTTCAATTCGCTCCCAACTTTTGCCGGCACTCACTGGGATTGGATCGGATCGATTGGAATGTGCACTACAAATTGCATACTTGGCCAAAATTTCGTGCCCGCCGTTGTTATTGGGCTTTTCAAGTGCAGCAACGATACCCAATCCAACCCCACCAAGATCATAGCTTTTGAGGCCTCTCGGCGATTGGATTCTGTAATCCAGTGGACTTCTTGGACTGATGGCAGCGTCCACGGACGTGGTACGGTGGCCGGAGACCAATAATTCAGACAACATCGAGATCTTGGGGTTGGTAGTTCTCTTGCCTAAGCCTAACATCTCTCTCTCTCTCGCTCACACACTGTCTCTCTCTGTCTGTATTATATGAACCAGAGGCTCTGAGGGTGGAGAGGGGTTTTATAAAAACTCCACAATTATTTGTTGATTGATTAAAGGGAGTGGGTGAACCTAGCCCATGGTTTCATTGGAATGGTTTCTTGGAATTACATGATGATGCTGCCAAGAAAAGGACCAGCAAGACAATTAGTTTTTACCATAAAGAAAGTAATTTCTAGGACATGATTTCTTTTTCTCTTTTTTCTTTCTTTTTTTTAAAATAAATTTTTTTGAATTGTCGCCTTTTGGTGGGGCCCATTACTTTTAATTTACGTCCGCATCTAATGATGGTGACTTTATGTTCGACCACGGGCCCACCGATCACCAGAAAAGATTCCCGGGGTCCACCCGTCCTTCTTGGTGGGGTTTCGGGTACGTGTCAATGATCTAAGGGCTTAGGCAATGGTGGAGTGGACGGCAATTATTATCAGTTAGCTGTAAAGAGACCGGGCCCATTATTTTTTTGGCATCGACGGCGACCTCCCTAAATTTTCCCTTCCCTCTTGTCTAATCCCTTGGATTACTATAATGAGCTTCCTCATTCCGCGTGTTTCTGTGCGTGTTTGTGTGTGTGTGTGTGTGTGTGTGTGTGTGTGCGTGTGTGTGTGGTTTTTTTTTGTTTTTGTCGTTTTTCCTTTTAGAGTTTTTACAATGACGTGGAAGATGGATAATTAACTTCGTAATTTCAAAATTGACTTTTTTTTTTACACGAAAAACCAATTTATACATTTCATTTCAGGGATAAGGCCAGGATTCCAAAACATGAGTAATATGACTTGATTTAATGATTTATATTTAAAATTAAGATTTTTAATTTTAAATATAACCCAAGTATTAAATAATTTTATTATCTCTTTCAATTCTTAAAAAAAGGATGATATCAAATAACTTATATAAAATTTAAATTTTTTTAAAAAATATTATTATCTTAATAAAGAAGTTATTTTAAATCTCTCAAAAATATATAAATAATTAATAATTTATATTTTTATTTTTGTCACTTTGAATTCTAATTTTATGAAGATAAGTATAAATTTATAAAAATAAAAAAAAATATTTATATTATATAATTTAAAATTCAACATATTTTTTTATTAAAAAAAAGTCATCTTAAAACTTAAATTTTTGATTAAGGCATATATATTATTTAGAGACATTAAGGACACTTAGGCAAAGTTCAAGTTTGTCCACTAAATAATATATAATTGTCTACATTAGATTTAATTTTTTTTTATCTTTTTTTTTTTAAAGAAATGACTTATTTATTATTTGAGAGAAAACTCAAAACTTAAAAATTATGGCATTAGGTAAAAAGACATTCAAGATATCATTTGTTAGAATTTGCTTTAAACTTTGCGAAGGATAATGTAACATCATTAAGCTTGAAATTATAACGAACACAAATGAAACTAAAACATTAGTTGCTTTCTTCCCTTTTTTGTATATATAGGGCAAATAAATTGTCTAATTACGATTTAATAATTGGTGATAGGAAGCAACTAAGTTTGTTATAGTTGGGTAATTGGGATACCATTCTTGATTGCTTCCAATGCTAAAATTGAGTCAACCTTCAAAACCACATTTCTCATATCCATTTGCCAAGTATACGAGAGCCTTGGGTAGATATCTCATAACTTTACTATAAAAATTGAACCCAAACTAATATTGTGCACAAACCTTCGTAGTCCTGTGTTAAAATGTTCTCGTAAAATGCCTTCTCTCCTTGCAAGTTTGGGGTTACCTTTCACCACCTTGTTCGTATTCACTTTGATCTAACTAAAAAACGAGGGATTCTAACAAATAACCATTTGTTCCTTTAAAAGTATAGGAGCATTTTCAACTCATGCATCCCTAGTGGTCATATAATTACACACTTTGGGGAATATGATATGAGCAAAGTAAGCGGAAGTTCAAACTCTCTCTCCTAATTCTTAGTCATTGCATCATTTTTATATCTCCCAATAAGTTGTGGCAAATGCAATAACATATTATTCAGATAAGTAATCATTAAAGTTTTGAATTAAACTATTATCAATCTAATCATCTCAGGAACTAATAAAAAAGGTGGCACACTTTGATAGAGTAACTAGGTACTTTTATATGTCAATAAGGCCTTTATAATCTCTTAAGAGATGTACTGAGTTCTTAACATGTAAATTATAAAAGGGCCACATATTAGATTGACTTAATTTATATCTTTGAAATTCCAAATTTGTAAGTAACCATCCATGACTTAACTACCATTTAAAATATCTAATGTGTTCCAACACTTTAATTTTTCACAATATTTTGCAAATTTGTTAGTCAGGTTTCTTTAAAGTTCCTTTCATAGCATTATATGTAGATTTTGTAGTAAATTGCTTATTAAATGTAAATTCCCAATACTAATTATTTGGGGCCTTATTATTTAGGCTGACTTTAAAAGTAACCAACTCATATAAAACACTTGTTGGGAGCTTGCCATCTAATTTGTCACATTTCTAACCAAATATAGGATGCCAGTAATCCTTCACTTTAGTAGTAATCTTATCATTTATTATAAGCTTAATAGCATTTTGTAGAAGATTTTCATTCTTTAAACATTTATTAGATTAAAAAAAAAAGTGAACTTCTCATTACCTACTTTTCTCTTTAGTTTTAAATTGAGACATAAGTTTGCTTAGACTAATCCATGTCAAGTGTGTGATGCAATTCTTTTGTAACTAAACTCTACTTTCCCTTACTCTTTTTATTAATATTTACTCCTTAAAACTTTAATCCAAAGACTCTACAACTCTTGAGCAAATCTCCATCCTACTTTAGCCATCATAACTAAATCCCTTACCTTCAAACTATTATGAGCTTTTGGTAATCAAAGTTTGTCCCAATTCATAAGGTGTAATATTCTTCCCTTATTAAAGTCCTCCTTATAAAAATCTATGTTAAAGTTGATCAATCATGTTAAATACCCTTATAAGGAGCATAAAGATTTACATAGCATATAACAACATAATTGTCATAATTGATTTAATAAGAATTAGTTTATTTATAAAAGATAATTGTTAAGCTTTCCAACTTACCAAGTTTGATTGCACTTGATCTATAATTGCTTTATAAGTGAAGCTTGTAACCTTATTATGCATAACCAAAATCCATAAATAGTTTACAAGATTATTTATTAATTGAATTTAAGCTAAGTGACTTAATCATCAAACCTTTGCCCTATTAACATTATTAAGTGAAAATTCATAACTTGGCAAAATTTACCTTTTGTCTTGAATTTAACTATAAAATCTCCAAACACCTTTGAATTGTCCTGACTTGATTTATGTTAACTTTTTTAAATAAAATGACACCATCAATGAAAAAGAGGTGAGAAAGGAGTAGATCATACTTAATAAGCATAAAAAGTTTCCAAGATCCCTCTTGGTATAACTTGCTTTATGATATGAGACAAGCATTTTATGCAAAGAACAAAAAGGTAAGGGAAAAAATAATCCTTTTATCAAAGTTTTACTTAATTTGAATTCTTTATAAGCTCACTATTTCACAAAATTTGTATCTTAATATAAGATAAACATATATAATCAAACTAACTATGCTACCCAAAAGTTTTAACTTTAATCAAGAATTATGTATATTGTTTTAACTTATTTGATTGTAAGTATTTTTGACATATAGTTTTAGCTCTATATCCCTTTTTCCCTTTGTATATCCATGAAACTAGTGCACAACTTCTTAGAAGCTCATCATATTATCATATATTTGGCTTTATTAATATTTTATGAATTGTGTCTAATTTTATAGTTATTTTCATCCAAATTTAGCTCTATTAAATAGACAAATATTTTTCTTTAAATGTCTTTATCAACCAAGTATAACAACATTTAGAGGTATTTAAATCCTACCAACTTATGTAGAGTATAAAATTTTCTTAAAATATGTTTGAATTATTAATAATGATTAATAGGGTAATTGTTATCTAGATGGCAATCTTAGTATGCAAAGTTGTTTAAGCTTCAATCATTATCCAATTCTTAAGGATATACAACAAAAAATAATTTCTTATAAATCTTTTCATCTTAGCAAAAATTTCTTATAATAAGTAAACATTGATATGTGATGTCATATGACCAAAACAAATGAGAATCCAACTTGAAAAATAAAACATAATCTTACTACTAACTAACTCTGGATCACAATAAGAAAGTTATTATACAATTACTTAAGGTGGGAGTTTTGTGGTTATTTAGTGTATTTCTCCTCATATTAGTCTAAATTCACGTCTTCTTATTGATATCCTCTTTTTAATAAATGAGAATTCATTTTAAGAGTGTAGGGTTGTATTTTAAACTTATTAGTAATAAGATCGGGTAAATGAGAGACCCACTCAAACTCAATAGTATTGGAGTGGTGGATCATTTAGATGAAAAAGGTTAAAAAAAAAAAAAAAGACATTAACTAGTGGTCTTAATCTGAGTGTATAGATATAATGATTAATATATTTGTGGTATATATTTTTTCTAATTTAAAAAAAAAAGGTCATTATGTAAATTGTCAAAAAAGACAAAAAAAAAAAAAGGAAGCTATTATGTAATTGTGGAAAAGCAAGGGGTAACTAGAGTCCATCATTACATTTGTCAAACCAAATTGCCCACTTATTGCCAGCCTGTTGAAAATGAGACCATTACCTAATAGTTGAACTTACATATTAAACAAAATAAACACATACAACTTCAACTCTGTCCACAAAACAGTATTGATTCCTAGTTTCAATCAAGGGATTGGCATCAGCGTAATTTTATGATTCTCACAAATCCCTTGGACAATATAATAGGCGTCTCCATCAAATATATATATTAGCCAAATGACTTGATCAAGAAATTAATCTCATGCCATCCGAGATGACAATGACATTAACAATAAACTTTCTTATTATTTTTTTTAATGATTATTAATCCGGACAGGTAACATTGAAAACATTGAGGAATCGGTGCCAGTTAATTAACTTAATTATGCGGAGTCTCGTAGATACATACGAGAAAATCCAATTACTAGCATCACACGTCGGACCGTGACAGGGGCTTATGACAATGCATATTTCTACGTTTGAGTTTATGAACTAAAATTATTATGTTCTTTTTAGTGGGAAGAGAGTTCAAAAAGATGAGTGATATGGTGATATTATGGATGCATACAAAATAACAATCAAAGCGAACCGCTGCTTCTGTTTTCTTAATGCCAAAAGAAAAGGAGAGGAAGCAGGTAATTATCTAAAAATAGAATTGTGTATTCACTAGCAAGTTGCTTGGTATAGAAATATAAAGCTGACATTATTCGTAGAACAAAAACTAGATTACTAAACGAAGATGTACGGTTGAAATTTTACGTGACCACAAAATTCTCATTAAGTTGAGTGGTAAATTCCATATTAGGCTGGAGATGCCACACAGTGGAGAATGTTGGCTTTTCAAGAAATAATATGTTTGAAAAATGAGCAAATTGTGTAAGTGAATGCATTTGTTTTTATTTTTTGATACTTCAAAATTAAAGCCTATATTTTGTAAGAAATTAAGAGAAGTAAAATTCAAACTCTTAATATCTCCCAAGAGCTTTGCTTTTGTGGCCAACTATGTTAATCTAGTTGTTTAATTAGTTTTATTATCTATCTCGCATTACGTGCAAACATTGTTATCTTAGAGTATTAATATTTTATTTTAAAAAATCTATTTAGAGATATTTTAATAATTATAGTAAGTCAATAATTATTAAAAACATTATTATTACCCTTTTATCTCCTTTATCATCTTTTTATGGTATACATTTTTAGCATTAAAACAGTTAGGGTAAATTTAATAGCATTGAGAACACTTTTTTTATCAATGAAAAGAGGAATTCTCAACAACCATAACAAGTTAAAAACTCTTGAGAAGTATTACTATAATTCTTCACTTCTTTTCTTATTTATGGAAAATTCGGGAAATCACTCTCGAGGGAAGATGACGCAGACACGGATGCGCCGCAGAAATACTATATATAGAATTTACTCATTTTACACAACGCTAGAATATATCCGAACACATCATATATGTGTGCGTGTTTGTTTATCCTAAACTGAGGCTCCCTTTGTTTTTCAGAAATTTTATTTTTATTTTTTGGTTTTTTTTTTTTTATAAAAAATGTAAAGTTAACAAAAAAAAAAATTCTTTAGATCAATGAAAAATTTATTTATTTTTATAAAATATTTTACAGAATTTAGAAAAACAAGAATATTTTTTAAAATTAATAAATTTAATTTATCCTCTGTCTTCTTACTTCTATTCTCTCTTCGTATGCAATCATATTTTTCTCATTTCTTGCGTTTTCCCTTAAAATTCTCTTACATTATTCTTTTATCAATTATTAAATCTATTGCTGTAAAAATGATGGTCTCAATTGTTAATCTCTTCTCTGGTTGCGTGCCACATATAAGAGGAAAGAGAAGTGGTGCAATATTTTTTTAATTTTTTTAAATTTACAATTTTCTAAATATATGAACTAAATACAAAAATATATATATTTTTCATCAGCATCTTAGCCAAACACTAAAAGAAAAAAATGTTTTCTCAAAAACTATTTTTTCTTATAAAATATTTTACGTAGAAAGATATTTTTCAGTAAATAAATGGATTTTAAATGTCTTTTCGACGGATATGCTCTACACTCAATTCGAAAAATCAATAAATTTATGTGACATTTGCACAAAAATATAATACCCATAATTTTTTATGGAAATTTACATACAAGTTCGTTTTAAACGAAATTCTTCTTATAATTTTACCTTAATGGCAGATAATCGTAATGATTTGATACGATAAAGTTTTGAGAAAGATCTGACCTTATCTCATCCAACGTTAATAAATTATGAGCCTATACAAATAGAGCTCTTCATTGTTTTATTCTACAATTTTCCAATTTCCATCCACTATCACTAGGTCCACCTTATCTCATCCAACGTTAATAAATTATGAGCCTATACAAATAGAGCTCTTCATTGTTTTATTCTACAATTTTCCAATTTCCATCCACTATCACTAGGTCCACCACCATGGAGAAGGCTTCGTCAAGATTGTTCTTTTGCTTGTCGTTTCTTGCTATTTCTTCTTGTGCTACCGGCCTAGATGTTTCCCATGACGGAAGAGCTATCACCATCGATGGCCAACGTAAAGTGTTGCTATCTGGCTCAATACACTATCCAAGAAGTACCCCAGAGGTATGCAATGCAAATTTCAGTTAGTCAATTTTGTTCTTTACTAATTTATATATATCTTTTCATTCAAGCTTCTTATACATAGTTGTATAATAATATTATCGTGTTTTTATCCTTGTAAGAGTTTCATTGCGAAGACATGAAAATTGGATACAAGTTGGTCACACACCCATATCTTTCAATCATAAACATTGATTTTTACGTACCAATTAACATACGAATAGTAACTAAGGGTTATGATTATATATTTGAAAATCCGTTTTCACATCAGTGTCTAATTCTCCTGTGTTTTCATAATATCTTTGTTCTTGTAAAGGCCCTTATAATAATGCATTAAAATTTTAAAAATTTTTGGTGGCAGATGTGGCCGGATCTGATAAAGAAAGCAAAGGAAGGTGGGCTGGATGCCATTGAAACATACGTCTTTTGGAATGCCCATGAACCAGTGCGTCGACAATACAATTTCGATGACAATCTTGATCTGATAAGGTTTATCAAAACCATTCAAAGTGAAGGACTTTATGCCGTTCTTCGGATCGGACCCTATGTTTGTGCCGAATGGAATTATGGGTAACAATAGTACTGTTTAATAATATTTTCTAGCTAATAAAATGGAAAATTTTAATGAAATATTGATTTGTTTTATTTGAATTATTTAATCTTATATAAGTTTGTCTTGCATATGTTATTAGAGGATTCCCTGTGTGGCTCCACAACTTGCCCGGAGTTGAGTTGCGCACCGCAAACGGTGTGTTTATGGTAACTCTCCAACTTACTGGTATTTAATTATTGCTTAATTTAACACTTAATCAATGCGAAATTTTATATTTTATTTTACCTTTTAACTTATAGAACGAGATGCAAAATTTCACTGCATTGATCGTCGACATGCTAAAACAAGAGAATCTGTTTGCATCCCAAGGGGGCCCCATCATCCTTGCCCAGGTACACCCTTTAAGAGTTACCTACTTAATTGGTAGTTAGGTATATTATTGTCACGAATTATGATATTATTTTTTACCATTATCGGGGTCAGGGTAAATGTGACATATTAACATAATTAATTAATTAATTGATATGTTCAACATGGATCAGATTGAGAATGAATATGGAAATGTGATGGCACCGTATGGAGATGCCGGGAAGGCCTACATTGACTGGTGCGCGAATATGGCCGAATCCCTTGAAATTGGAGTTCCTTGGATCATGTGCCAGCAGACCGACGCTCCGCAGCCAATGGTACATACATGGTTTATATCTTTTCTTTATCTGTTTTTACTTCTTTTTTTCAATATTTTACTTCGAAATCTTTTAAATTTCTTTCCTTTTTTTTCCCCCGTGGTTTGTACACTTGCTGTCAGATCGATACGTGCAATGGGTGGTATTGCGATTCTTTTACACCCAATAATCCCAATAGTCCCAAAATGTGGACCGAAAACTGGACTGGCTGGTATGTGATCAATTACTATATCTTGTTGACAACAAATGTGTACACATGACGTCTATGCTTCGAACATAAAGAACGAATATTAATTAACAAAATCGACTTCAGGTTCAAGAGTTGGGGTGGTTTGGATCCACATAGGACTGCCGAAGATGTTGCTTTTGCGGTTGCCAGATTTTTTCAAAGGGGCGGCACATTCCAAAATTACTACATGGTTTGTAGTTGATGAGTCACTGTCCGAATTCTATATATTTTCTTAATTCTTATTGATTACAACATTTGATTATATCTCTTTGATTTGGTGTGACAGTACCATGGAGGAACCAATTTTGGTAGGACATCCGGTGGTCCATATATCACTACTTCTTATGATTATGATGCACCTATTGATGAATACGGTAATGCAATGCATGATATATTCAGTTTTAATTTAATTTTCCTTTTTTCTCTTGAATAAGTAGCTTGTTGTTTTTGTTAATTACTTGCTCGCCGTCATTATTATACATTATATTAATTGGTCCTTCTTTCTTTGTTTTGTTTTTTTTTTCTTTTTTTTTTTTTGACAGGAAATTTGAATCAACCGAAATGGGGCCATTTGAAGCAGCTTCATGACATTCTGCACTCTATAGAATATACTCTCACTCATGGCAACATTACTAAGTCAGACATGGGCAACTCCGTCATTGTATGCATATGATCATATTCTGTGGTTATTACCAGATCCTGTGATGATCGAAATTGATTGAATTGACTTTAATTGCTTCATAGTTTGGATTTAAATTTGTTACTTTGTTAATATTAATCGGATAGGCAACTATGTATGCAACCAATAACAACGGATCGAGCTGCTTTTTGGGGAACAAAAACAGTACATCAGATGTTACAGTCAACTTCCAAGGGAAGGAATACAATGTTCCTGCATGGTCTGTCACTATCCTCCCAGACTGTGTAAATGAAGGATACAATACTGCCAAGGTAGGCCCTTTTTTTTTTTTCCCCCTCAAATATACAGTTTGATGTGTTGTTTTCTCTGAATTTTTTCTTTTTATTTAAAAAGAAAGCTAATTTAATTACTTTTTTTACTATTTTAGGTGAACACCCAAACTTCTGTTATGGTAAAAAAACCAAGTAAGGCTGAAAATCAACCCGAATCTCTCAAATGGTCATGGAGGCCCGAGAACCTGGACAAGCCCGTACTGTTGGGCCAGGGACATCTTACTGCAAGTCAACTTATTGATCAAAAGGCTGCAGCTAATGATACCAGTGATTATTTGTGGTACATAACCAGGTAATGACCCCCACATGTTGTATTGTTTCTGTTTTTCTGCGGCGGTCAATGATTAGTAGCTAGTTGCTAATGATTATCTGGGTTACTGAATTTTTGCATTAATTGCCTGTTAATTATTGACAGCTTACACCTTGACGAGAATGACCCAATTTGGGGTGATAACATGTCGCTTAGAGTCAATGCGAGTGGCAATGTTCTTCATGCATATGTTAATGGACAGTATCTCGGTAAGGCTTGCTCTTACTTCACTTTTGACTCACATCGTCGTATGCTAATTAGCAATGAAAAAAAATGAAAATTTCATCTCTATTTATCTTGACAATCAGGTTCTCAGTGGGCTGAATATGGTGCCTCCGACGATACATTTGAGAAAAATGTGACCTTGAAACCAGGAAAAAATTTAATCAGTTTGCTCAGTGTTACAGTTGGATTACAGGTATAATATTCGACTCATTGCTGCATACATATTATATTAATATGGTTTTAAAAGCTCGATTTCTTGCTGCGTTTAAAGAATTATGGTGCAATGTTCGATTTGATACCAAATGGAATCCCGGGTCCCGTCGAATTGGTTGGACGTAAGGGCGATGAGACAATAATCAAGGATTTGTCCGCACACAAATGGCATTACAGGGTTGGATTGCGCGGATTGAACAAGCACCTCTATAATTCGAATTCATCTAAAGGATGGCAAGAGGAAGATTTACCAATCAATAGGATGATGACTTGGTATAAGGTAATAAATTAACGCGGTATCATACGATTAATTTTAAGAAGTTACTGTTTAGCTAACTAATTGTCAAAATTAATTTTGTTCGTCTTTTTGGCCTATAGGCCACTTTCAAAGCTCCTTTGGGAACAGATCCTGTTGTGCTAGATTTGCGAGGTACGGGTAAAGGTATTGCTTGGGTTAATGGTAACAGCATCGGTAGATACTGGCCGAGCTTCCTCGCCCAAGAAGATGGCTGCAGCAACGATGCCTGCGATTACCGCGGTGCCTACGATAACAACAAATGCGTGACCAACTGTGGAAAACCAACTCAGAGATGGTAAGGAGTTAAAAAACTACTCTGTCCCATTATAGTTCTTTTTTTTTTTTTTTTCTTCTTTTAGTTATTAGAGAGCAAAGTCTCTAAAACTTAAATACAAAAAGAAGAAATTCTAACAAAAACACCCCAACCAAGTTGTGCCAGAAGAAGCACGAGACCCCAATATAATTTCTCAACGTCACGAGAATTGGCATGACTTTTAACATTGCATGCACACGTTTTGTGGTTTTCTAGGTACCATGTTCCACGTTCATTCCTTCAAGACGATGTGAATACGTTGGTCTTGTTCGAAGAGTTTGGTGGCAACCCATCGGCAGTCAATTTCCAAACTGTTGCGATTGGAGCAGCCTGCCTCCACGCTTATGAGAACAATACTGTGAAATTGTCATGCCAGGGCCGAACAATTTCTGGGATCCGATTTGCTAGCTTTGGCGACCCACGAGGGACATGTGGATCCTTCCAAAAAGGCACCGGTGAAGGGGCAAATGACGCATCAGCTATTCTTCATAAAGTAAATTTTTTTTTTGGGGGGGGGGGTGGGGGTTATAATTTGCTGTTATTTATGTTAACAAATTAATCTTATGAATTCCTGACGAAGATAATTAATGATTTCTTTTCCGGTTAATTCTAAATTTTCAGGCATGTGTTGGCAACGAGAATTGCACTATCAGTGTTTCTGAAGATACGTTTGGTGCTGCTGCAAGCAGTGGCAATATTGTCAAGAGGCTGGCCGTGGAGGCCACTTGCTAGGTTGCAAAGAGTATTACCCTGTCTTCATGTTAGCCTCTAGCATTAGTTTGCAGAGTCCCTAAGGTCACGTAGATGTTCTTCACTATCTAATAAATCTACAGTTATTATTTCCCCCCTTATTCGGTGTTTTTATTTCTTACTGCCTTCCAATTCGCGACAACATTGACCCGAATGTTTGGGTCGGATTAAATCTCGGTGGTGAACCGGGAGCCTGGGACCGAGTCAGTGGCCTGAAAGTGAGAGGAGCAAGGTTTGAGAGGCTAATAAGAAAACGACAAAGCAGCCTGGGTTGTCATATTTGGGCCTTTCTTAAAGAATTGGGCTTACTCAAAGCTAGACAAGCAGGGCCTGGCATTACGATGTCACTATTATCTTCTCCAAACAAATGCTGGCTTTTAGTCACGCCAACCCCCAAAAAAAAAAAAAAACAGTAATATTTTAATAATTAAAATTTTAAATTTTTATTTAAAAATTTTGAAAAAAAATTCTTTTTATTATACAGTTTATTGTCTAATAAACTTTTTAATTGCTGGAGGAGAAAAAAAAAAAGCCACGTAGTATAGCACAACGAATCGATCCTATGAATATTCGGAAACAAGATTTGCATTCTAATTTGCTAGGTGGCAACGCTTTAAGCAATGATATTTTCGACTCATCCCAGCCGGTGGAGGCATGGTTTAGCCGTTGGCAGAAAATGTTTAATTAAAGAAATCTGGTGGACTGATTGAGTTTAATTCTAGAGTGGATATAATACATGATCGTAATATGTTATTTTTAACAATCAACTATATATATATATATATATATATATATATATATATATATATATATATTTAATTACTTTAGTCTCACTTAAATTATTTTTTCTTATATATATATATATATATATATATTTAATTACTTTAGTCTCACTTAAATTATTTTTCTTTTTTATATTTGATATTGAGTTAACTCAATTTTAAAGAATCAAATAAAAAAGCGCAAGATAGTAATTGCTATAGTTACGGTAGATTACCCATTTATCTTCTTTGTTATTTTGATCCTCACAGCTGTCCAAGTGCTGGTGGCATTACGTGAAATTCGCCGAAGAAGATAAAAAAGAACGACCCGATGGTCCTATCTTAAAGTCTTAATTGGTCACAAGTTTGGATGACGCACCTAAACTTACCCATGAATGGCAAATTATTTTAGGTAAATTGCAGCTGTCCAAACTTAGAACGTTCCGCAATCCCTGGAATGCGGTAGCCTATATAAACAACAGTGAGGTGATCAGCTTAATTTCATCGAGCCACAACGACAGGCTTTTTCACATGTAAGAAATGCTGCCGCAGCCACTTCTTCAAATCTAATTTCCGTTCCATATTTTCTACTCGGGAGTCAGAGATATCTTTTGTTTCTCACCCAAAAAAGAACAACAAAAAAAAAAAAAGCAAAAGACTTCAAATTTCCTTTGAAAAGAAAAAGGCAATCATTGGCCAATGAAGATGGCAGGTTTTTCAAGAAGCGAATTGCTTCTGTTTTCAAGTTTGGCATTGCTGGGTTCATGCTTGGCAATAACAGTTGAATACGACTCCAGTGCCCTCGTCATCAATGGTGAACGCAGAATAATAATGTCAGCTGCAATCCATTATCCGCGCAGCACCCCTGAGGTACATTGGAAACTAATCAACATTGCTTTTTCTAATGTTTTTTTCCCGACAAAATTGATACTTCAAAATACCCCACATTATTTTACACATTTTCTCTTCTTGCATTTCCAGTCCTCTGCATTGGATATATTATATGATGAACTTCTGCGTGTACTAATGTGCAATAATTACGTATACACAGATGTGGCCAGATTTGATACAGAAGGCCAAGGATGGCGGCATAGATGCCATCGAGACTTATGTGTTCTGGGATCGCCATGAGCCCGTCCGTCGGCAGGTAATGTGAACGGCAGCTACTTACACTTGATTGTCTGTTGTTTTTCTTTGTAGCTAGTGAAAGTAGAACCCTTTGACTAACTTACATTCCGTGTTCTGCAATGAATCAGTATGATTTTTCTGGAAATTTGGATTTCATTAAGTTCTTCAAGCTCGTTCAACAAGCTGGACTTTATGTCATTCTAAGGATTGGTCCTTACGTCTGTGCTGAATGGACATACGGGTGGGTAGATTTTCCTTCAAAAGTTGGTTGTTGACTGCCTTTACAGAAATTTTAATCAAATCAGTTCTCACCAAACCGATTCATATTTCTTCCCCAACAGAGCCTTCCCCATGTGGCTACACAACACTCCGGGGATTCAGCTGAGAACAGATAACGAGATTTACAAGGTTACAATGACCGTGTTTTTTAGCATTTTTCTCTTTACTACTTTTATATCAGCCTTCATTTTTTTTTCGGTTAGTAACAACTGTATATCTTTCCTCGACGTGCAGAATGAGATGCAAGCTTTTACAACAAAGATTGTGAGCATGTGCAAAGAAGCCCAGCTATTTGCCCCACAGGGAGGACCTATAATTCTTGCTCAGGTTTTGACAATTGCAGCAGCATTCTTTAGTTGTCTTTTACATTTGCATTGCTATGGAATGCTCGTAACATTTTGTTTTGCTTGTAACAGATTGAGAATGAATATGGAAATATTATGGGAGGTTATAGAGACGCGGGGAAAAGATACATCGATTGGTGTGCCAAAATGGCAGTAGCTCAAAATGCTGGAGTTCCATGGATTATGTGCCAGCAAGCTGATGCTCCACAGCCCATGGTACTAATTTTTGTTTCACCTCTATCTCTCTCTCTCTCTCGGACACCCTGCATGGATTCTTGAGGGTGTTCATATTGAATCTAATTAGACGAAATTGTGTCTTGTGCCTATTTTATATCATTTATATCATCCTGCAGATCAATACATGCAATGGATTTTACTGTGATCAATTCAAGCCGAACAATCCTAAGAGTCCCAAGATGTGGACTGAGAACTGGACTGGATGGTAGGCTTTTGTTCTTTCCCATCATTTTCATCATCTATGCAAGGACTAAACTCCTCTTTCCTGTGGTTTTAATGTCAACTGTACTGCCGTCCTTCTAGGTTCAAGCTTTGGGGTGGCAAAGATCCAGTTAGAACTGCTGAAGATATTGCATTTGCGGTTGCACGCTTTGTCCAGCTTGGAGGGGTTTTTAATAGTTATTACATGGTTAGTCAGCTACCAGTTGCTTCCCTGCCGTAGCCGAGTGATTCCATATTTTTTCTGCCCTATGGCAAAATTTTCTTCTAATTTCTCAAATTTCAGTATCACGGAGGAACAAATTTTGGACGCACAGCAGGAGGTCCATTTATTACAACATCATATGATTACAACGCACCGCTTGATGAATATGGTAATGGAAGTTTAATGATAATTTTTCTACACTTTCAACGAGCTAGGACGGTTGAGGAATAGCGGTCATTGTATGTAGAATTTGAAGTTAATGCACTAAACTGAAAACTTGCAGGACTTCCGAATCAGCCTAAATACGGACATCTTAAGCAACTCCACTCAGCTATAAAAGTGGGAGAGAAAATTCTCACAAACAGCACCGCGACCAGCAAGAATTTGGGACAAGGGACCGATGTAAGTGACTAATTTATTCAAGTATTATTAAATCTTCAGATTTAACTCAAACGACAGAAGAAGTGACGCTAATTTCTATCTTGAAAATTAGCTGACCACATACACAACTGCATCCGGGGAGAGATTCTGCTTCTTGAGCAATCAAAACATGGGGGACGGCACCATAGATTTGCAACAGGATGGTAAATTCTTTGTGCCTGCTTGGTCAGTTAGCTTGCTTCAGAATTGCAGCAAGGAGATATACAACTCCGCTAAGGTAAATGAGGATGCATGTTTTTATTTCCTCTGCTGCACTACATTGGACCTTAAGCAGCATATTATTTCTACTGAAACAATAATGCTAATGAATGTTGGTGTTCTGCATAGGTTAATACACAGACCTCTTTGATGGTAAAGAAACTTCATGAGGCTGATCAACCTGAAAAACTCAATTGGGTATGGGCGCCAGAGGACATGACCGACACCCTGAATGGACAGGGCAGATTTAAAGCAGCACAGCTTCTTGACCAGAAAGAGGCAACCTTCGATACCAGTGACTTCCTATGGTACATGACTAGGTATACTTTTGCTGAACCCCTTAACAATTTTCCGGCTACGGTTCAATTGAACTGGTATTATACAAGGAAGAAATTCAAAAACAGTTGCGTCCTTCAAAATGTAATTGCCTAGTCAGGTAGCTGCTTAATTTCAATATTTTTAATAGAGATGACATTCACGCCTAACAAGTTTTGGCACAGTGTAAACGTCAATGAATCGTCCTGGAACAATGTGACTCTCCGTGTGAGCTCAAGGGGCCATGCACTTTATGCTTATGTGAACCAAGAGCTGATAGGTAACTCCAATGATCGATATGGTTTCAAGTTCAATCTGCAAGATAATATCTGGTCACCAGGTGGCAAGTCATTCTACGATCTAACTCCAATTCTGTTACATACATCAGGTTACCAATTCTCCAGACAAGCCAACAGTCAACAATCCGTCAAGGGAGATGATTACAGTTTTGTGTTTGAGAAGCCTGTTACTCTGAAACAAGGGAACAACACCATAAGTTTGCTTGGCGCCACAGTTGGCTTAGCGGTATGTTTTCAGTAATGAAGATGGTGAAAGGGACAATTCCAAGCTTAATGCCCACTTTTAATGTTTTATTACCTGTGGATACAACTTCGCTGTTTTTGCAGAATTATGGTGAATTTTACGATCTTAAGCCTGTTGGTCTTGTGGGCGGCCAAGTACACTTTGTTTCCAATGGAAACGTTATGTTGGACATGTCAAACAACACATGGAGCTATAAGGTGCGTCACTGATTAGCCCAGGACTTCATGTTTACTCTCAAAAGGAAAAAGAAAAGCAAGAATCTCCCTTAATATTAGCTTATATTATACTAGAAAATAAACAATAAAGTTGAAAATTATTTTTTATTGGTCGGATAAAGGTTGGATTGAACGGCGAGGCCGAACGACTCTACGATCCAAACTCACGCAAAGGCAACTGGAGCTCAGGTCTGCTCTCCAATGGACAGCCCATGACATGGTACAAGGTATGCACGTTTGAATCTTCTACGTCTCACCTTTCCTTAATTCTTCTCAAAGCAGAGTATTTTTGAGTATTTTGGGAAATACGAAGTTTCCCATTCTCTAATTTAACAGCAATTCCGTTTTAATTTGCCTCCAGACGACATTCACAGCTCCATCAGGCTCGGAACCCGTGGTGGTGGACTTGCTAGGAATGGGCAAGGGAAATCTATGGGTGAACGGCCACCACCTGGGACGCTACTGGCCTTCACAAACTGCTGGTACGGGCTGCAGTGAAACGTGTGATTACCGTGGGGCATACTCCAGCAGCAAATGTGAGACCAATTGCGGGCAGCCTACCCAGAGATGGTAATATACTTGGCCAATGCCAACTATTTTGCTTTGCTCCGCTGGATTGAATATTAGCAGCAAACATCAATGACAATACTCTCTTGTCATTGCCATAGGTACCATGTTCCAAGGTCATTCCTCGACAGCAAAGGTCCAAACACATTGATATTGTTCGAGGAGGTTGGCGGGAACCCTTCGAATGTGTCCTTGCAGATTGTTACCGCCGGCGCAATATGCGGGAACGCATACGAAGGAAGCACACTGGAATTGTCGTGCCAGGGCGGCCGGGCCATCTCCGACATCCAATTCGCCAGCTTTGGTGACCCCAAGGGCCAGTGTGGCTCATTCCGGAAGGGCTCTACTGAAGCCACCGGCAGCGTGGCTGCCTTGGAGAGGGTATCGATCGATCTATTATGCACCCTTAATTATGCGATTCACTCGGAAATATGTTACGATTCTTAGCGTCGCACTTCTCTTGTTATTGCAGGAATGTGTTGGCAGAGAAAGTTGTTCAATCACTGTCACGAAAGAAACATTCGGAGCCAACAATTTTGGCGACGGTAACTTCAGACTGGCGGTGCAAGCTCTTTGCTCAGGAATTGAGTCGAATGAGAATTCAAAGAAGGGTAAACCAAGAGACTAGAAATAAGATGACAACCTAAATGTGGGCTCTTCATGGAGCGTACAGGGTTAAACTACAGTAATTTGTTAGCAGAGACGGAATAGGAGATTACAGTTCATGTAGTTTTGATGGGGATTGAGATTCCCATTACGATACGAAAATGATATTCTCTTCTCTGTACTTTTTAAATCATGCTCGATTATGATAAATGCATCGTTCTTATTCGTACAATCCATGTTGTTGGATGCGGGAACTTGCATGGAAAGGTCAACGACGTCGCGGATGTCTCGGTTTGAAACGACATCGTATATATTATCGAGTAGTCCGTGATGTTTGGAAAAGCACGTTGAGACATTGAAAACGTGGAAAATGCTAGATGGTTACATTGCGCTGCATGATTGCTGTCATCGTATTTTGACTTGTTTGCAGAAGGTCCGCCATTTTCAGCCCCCTGAGAACTTTATCCACACGAAGTGACCCAGGGAAGAAAAAAAAAGAAGAAAAAATTCAGCTAAGTGCATACAAAATAGTTTTTATACTATATTTTAACATTTTATATTACACCAACTTTGTGTTACTCATATTTTTTCAAAAATAAAATTGGATTGCAAAATAAGAAGTTCGTGAAAATGGTGATAACAATCTAAGAAGAATAGCGATTTAACAGAAGGAGTTACAAAAGCACAAGACACTGGTAAATAGAAGGTTTACTTCCATGAAAGAATTGGAGGTTTCCTTGAGTATAGAGTCTCGCACCCAATGAGAAATATTAAGTTTTGACCGTTAAAATATGGTCCATCAATACCCCGAAATTGAGATTTTCCGGGATAGAAAAAAAATTGCCAGCAAATCGGAATTCTAAAACAGTCCAGAAGTCCGCCCCAGCTCTGGTCACTTCAGAAATTCCAAAGAAATGAATCTTGAGCTAGAGCCCCATCAGAGTTCTCCTCTCCATATTCAATATCGGTTACCATTGGCGGTGCGAAAAAGTCATTCCGAAGATCATCGAAATCCGTAAACATCCCATAGTCCGAGCCCATGCTCGAATTCGGGAGCAGATCCAAGAATGGCATGTCCAACATTAATTCAATGCCACCTAACTGGGCGGTCCCGTCTGATAGCACCGAACTGGACGGAGACTCCGCTCGTAATTCGGACGTGGACGGCTCCGTCGAATATCGATCCGACTGGCTCCTCGGAGCCTCCGAATCGTTAGCGTACCTTGCTGCAGCCGCCTGAATTTCGGACGGAGACAGCGAACGTCCCCCTGCTATGGCCGGTGGGTTATTGGGGAAATTAAATTTTGAGGTGCGTCCCCGCAGGCAAAAAAGGGCTGCGTCGAAAGCACGCGCCGCTTTTTCGGCGGAATCATATGACCCCAGCCAGATTCGCTCCCTACTGTTCGGCAGCCGGATCTCGGACACCCACTTCCCCCATTTCCGCTTTCGGACACCCTTGTACTTGGATTCGCTCCTCTCCGCTGGCTCTTCGGTCGTATGCTTCACCATTTCAGATACTTCCTTGTTCCTGTCTTAGTGTCTATCTTTTCAACCGTTAGTTGTCTTGTTGACGATTCGGATGTCTTTTGGTTTTCTTTTCTGTTGGGTTTAAATCGAAGGATGCTTTGTTTGCCTGTTGCTGATTGCTCGCGAGGCCTGAATTTTGCTGCTTTCTGCGTGTCTCTGTGTTTGTAAGTGTATCTCTCCTCTCTCTCTCTCTATCTATCTATATATATATATATATATAGATATATATATTTGAGAGCGCTTTGCCGAAAGAGTGGGGGGAGTAAGGAGCTGTGACTGTCACGGTCAACACTGGGAAGCGCGTCGAAACGAAGGCCACGAAGAATAAGAAAGATTACACGTGGCTGACGAGCATTGTTACGTGTACGCGGAGTACACTTACTCCAAGTCATGTGTACCATTCATTCCTCGTGTTTAAATTGAGATTAAAAAATTTAAATGAAAATTGTAGCTTGCGACTGCATCGAGCTAAAGCACCCTCCCACAAAGGCGATGCCTTGTAGACGTGAGGTCCTCGGGGGTCTCTTTTTTAATTTTGTTTTTTTGTTTTTTTTTTTAAATACGTAATGTGTTAATATATAAGGTAAATATATCTAATCTGTATAATAATAACAATAATAATAATCATGTACAACTAATATAATTTTATTGATTTTATACACGTTTAATTAATTAGATATATTTTTTATTTAATTATACACACAATATATTTATAAAAGAATCCAAAAAAAAAAAAGGAAGGCTGCATCCCATCCCTTCACCTTGTCGCTATCCATCTCCAGCCCCGTCCGCCTAACCTTTTCCAATAAAGCATAGAATTTCACCCATGCCATTATGCGTTAGATGTGGGACCCTAGCCCTCAGATTGTGGGGACATGCTTATTTTTCTGCCTCGTGCGTGAACAAGTTACCCTGAAGTGATTCATATAGTGTTAACAAGTATCTTTAAATTAAGCGTAATTGTTTTTTTTTTTTTTTTGTGGTCAAATTGTCTGACTCAATGATACAAAATTATTAAATAGACGATGTAGATAAATAAAATTATTTTTTATTAAATATTACTTTAGTGTTTATCTTTTAAAATTTATGCATAACTGTAAAGTCAAGAAAGTTGGTAACAAATATATCATTAATCCTAAATTAATAGTTTGCGAAAAGGCAGGGGGTTCTTTTTGTTTGCATTCACAATGGAAATCTTTGTTATAAGAGAAAAGAAAGGGAAAGAAAAAAGAAAAGAAAAGAAAAAGCTGGGATGGAAACAAAGGGTATGCCTTCAGAATACTGCTTGCTTAAAATAATTCATAAGCAGGAAATTTTAATTTAAAAAAAAAAAAAGAGTCCCAGTGTTCTACAATAGAAATATGTAAATAAAGAAAAATAATTTGTTGAAGTCACAGCGAACAAAGCATACATCAGCAAACGACTACGTTTTCGTGACCTGGAGGCGGGGTAGCTCATCGGCATCCGATGGAGCTCCATTGTTGCTTCTGATGTCAAATCAAAGTCCCTTAGAAACTCACGTCTTGTCTCAGAGAGTCAGATTACATCACCCCCATCCCCAACGTGGTTGCCAATGCTCCCGTTGACCGTCAAATTCAGAAACTTCGTGTCGCCCTGTCTTGTTAGAGATTGCCACGTTAAACTCTGGCTTCCCGAATCGCATTTAAAAGTCGGTCATATAAATTAGGAATTGTTTTTTTGAAAAAAAAAAAGAGAGATTTTTTAACAATTCCGTTAAGAGTCTTTTTGGGTTGATGGAAAACCAAAAATTACATTTTTAAGTTAGAAGGGAAAATCGTTAATCCGTGCTCCTCCTGCCAAGTCCCAATTTCGTGTCCTTACAACGATGTTATGACTGTCGTTATCCCATGCAATTTTTCTCTCCCCAATTTAAGAGTTTTCTTTGAAAATAATAGAAACATTGAATTATATTGATACACAATTTTACAAATTTATTTATAAAATAAGAGAAATAAGTCGAGAGAGTCTTGCACCTTAATTAATTTTATTATTCATTATTAAGATTTATTAGATTATGAATTATATAATAAGTAAGTCATTACATTTTTATAAATTTTATATTATTTTTAAAATTAAAATTTAAAATTTGTAATATAGAATTTAAATATTTAATTATTAAAGTGACCGAAACGTCTGAATTTGTGCGTGAAGAGGGGTCAAAAGCCCAAATACTGTGCACGGGCAAATGTATCGGGCTAACAGAAAGGTCCGAAAATGGCCCAAAGCCACAGTTCTTTCTAGAACCCTCTTCTTACATTCTAACTGTCGTTGGGAGAAACCCAATTCTAGAAGTCTCTTATCACCTGATAAATAGAACAAAAGCAAAATAATAGACCCACCCACTCTTTATTAGTCGTTTATACAGTAAAATCCAGTTAGTAGGGTTTATATATTCTGGGGCAATTTTCATTTTCAAGGCCAGCAAACAGAAATTTTGAAGGTATTAAAATTTTATTTATTTTTTTTTGTTTATTCTTGAGGATAGTCTCTGATAGCTGGTAATGACTTTGGTCGGCCGCTTGGTCGGTGTTTTTGGGGATTTTAGAACCAGGAATGGCGACAGTCCATCCGACCGCAACTTCTTCGGCTTCGGTGTCGGCCAGGAGCTTGACTTCGTTCAAAGGTCCAAAGCCTACATATGTCAGGTTGGCGACTTTTGGGACCTTCAAAACGGCCGAGGTTCTCTCGAAGCGGTCTTTTAAGGGCTTGGTTGTAAAAGCTGCCACCGTGGTCGCCCCCAAGGTGGCCTTCTTGCTTTAATTGAGCCGCTTTTTTTTGGGGTTGAGGGCGGGGGGTTTAGGTGCTTAATGTTGGACCCGCTTCTTACATGCTTGCTTTTTGAGCCATTCGAGAGATGAATTGAAGCTACATTTTGTTAGAATTTGTATAGGCAAAAGCTTCGAAGCTTTGTTCTTGTAGCCTCGTTTGATTGTTTGTTTGTGTTTTTTTTTTTTTTCATTCTTTGACAGTCTATGGTTGGAGTGGGGTCTGCGTTGTGGCGTAGCCTTTTGTGAATATAGCAGACTTCTTTCATTTATTTTGTCCGGAAACCACACGAAGCTGTGATAGGAGAATATCCTTAAATCATCAATTATTTAGGTGCATATAGGTTTTAATTATGATTATGTTAAAACTACACCTATGATATGTTTGGTGGACTGAGATAAAACGTGATACAATGTAATAGAACGACTTCTTTAAAAAAAAAAAATAATAATAAATAAATAAAAGGGAAATTCTTGATAAAAAATCATACCATGCTTGTAAAGTTCTCTTCGCTATTTTTTTATATAATTGGCTAAGGATTACATCGGGTAGGCTAGGCATACGGGTCCATTCGATCGATGGTCCAGATTCACTTAATTTCAATGCATATTCAGCTTGAAAGTGGTACGATCTTTTTTTAAGTTAATCATACGTAGATTTGATTCTGAGAAACACGATCGTATTTAACTTGGGAAGGGAAGGCCTCGCCCATAAATTATTAAAGGGGCTCTGCTTTGTAAATACGGTCCGAAGACAGCGACAGGAGAAGAGATAAAAACAAAGAAGGAAAGCGAGAGAGAGACTTTCGCGGATCAAAATAATTTCTTTTTTAATTTTTTTTTTTTTAAAGGAAGAAAAAGTTGAGACTTTTTGCTCGTGCGATGGAGAGATGGTAGGTACGATCCTTGACCAAAAAGGAGGATGGATTTATTAAAGCAGTAGGAATAGACACAAGCCGCAAAAGCAGAACATCTTCACATGCAACAGAGTTTGGCGGGGTCTCAATTGGGACACCGTTATACCGCCATTGAAGTTGAAGTCGAGCATAAGATACTTTTGGCCAGTTTTTCTGTAAGATTAATGGATGCTTCCATGTCTATTTTATGCAGGAGCAGCAGTTCAGACGCTCGGGAGATCCTGATTTTGACAGTGTCCCGGTTCCACGATCCATGATGCCGTGGGGCCTGCCAACTTTAGTCTTGTTTTCCTCTCCTCCCATACCCCCAATTCACACTAAAACATTGGGTTAAGCACTAATTTGATCTTGAATTTTTCGAGATTTTTTCAATTTAATCTTAATTATTTTTTTATTTTATTTGAATTTTATAAATGAAAATTTTGTTTTAATTTAATATATTTTTGCACAAAAAAAACAAAAATTGTTAGTATATTATATATATATATATATATTCATTTATTATTTAAAAAATATTGACAGAGTAGAATTTTAAATTATAAAATTTAAATATAAATAATAAAATATTTAAAATTATATTAAAAAATTTTAGTATTAAATTAATACTTATATTAAATTTTTATAAATTTTTACACTCAAAAAAGGTAAATCATCAAATCGTACTTTCACTCCCAAAAAAAAAAAAACTGACCAAGGAAAACTTATGAGGTATTATTTATTTGGAATATTTTTTCTGTTACATAGGAAGTCAGGTAAATAACTTTTAGACATAATTTAAATTAATATTATAAATAATCATAAAAATACTATTATAAATATCTAAAAGAGACTAAAATACTTCTACTTTATATAGAACCAAAAAATATTTTTACGATGGGAAATCAATTTGTTTTTCGAGGACAAAAGAAACATATTAAGTTTTTCAGTTTTTTTTTTTTGGCTCGTATAAACTATTCTCGCGTATATTTTGATGCATAATTTGTCCTCATAAATTATTTATTTATCTCAGTGCACTTAGAGAATTTGATATTCTATGAGTTTTCACTTAATTAGTTGGGATGAAAATGTTTTTGTATTATTTTTGTATATTTGACTAACTCTATTATTAGTTTAGGTATATTTTTTATAACATAGAGTATATTAAATATAAAGTTTTTTAAATTAAAATGCAATTCAGCGAGTCTCTTCTCTTTACCCTGAGACCATAGTAAATTAAATGATGAAAGGAAACATGCAGAAGAATGCCAGGTGATCGTGTGATCTACGTAAAAACAAAATTGAGTTTTTCCAAGGGCTCTATAAAATACAAAGAAACAAAAAGAAAAACCAGTGGTGAAGGCCATCAAATCGTCCAAAGTGCCAGACGAACATACACTCGAGGGAAAAAATTAAAAAAAAAAAACAAAAGCGGAAAAAAAAATGAACATGGGAGAGGAAGGACACCGAACATACAGAGAGCAGCCAAGAGGCAGGCAGCCCATGAGAGACTGCGAGGAAGCTTCCAGCCATGTGAAGGGATGCCGCTTTTGTCGGGCCATGAGACTGTGGGGTTTCAATTTGATTTTTCAAAGTTAGCCCTGCTAGTGTACACTAATATTTTGTGCATAGTTGTTGCCTGACTGACTCTGCCCAAAATATGTATTTTGTCTGTGCTTAGTTGTTCGCGATTTCTTAGCCTCCAATACATATTTTCAAGCCACTTTTCACAATTCTAATATTTATGTCTTCTCTTCTGACTCTACTCTAGTATTTTTATTTTATTTAGTTGTAACTTTAATATTCTTTACTTTTTCATACAGGACAGTATTTTTTAATTGCATTTCTGCCTTAACTACTAACAATATTAAAAAATTCACAGTAAAGGTACAATTAATTTCATATTAGATTTTTTGTAAAGTCTATTTTTAGGATTCATTTTTATGTCTTAATTATTTGTTTAACAAATATTCCTTCTTAGATGTTGATATTGGTCCAATTTATGTTATTACTTCATATCTTCAATTAGACCCCATAATTTGTTATCCAAATTTGGTAAACTAATCTTGGAAAGCAACCATTTGTTTTTTTTTTTTTTCAAATCTGACAACCTCAAAACTGAGCCTTTTTTTTATTCAATTCTTTCAAAATGAAGAATGTTGGAAATCTTTTCGATTTTAACTTCAACTTTCATGTACTTCTTCACTCTCATTTTCTCAATTCCAAGCTTTATAAACAAAGGATATTTTTCTACAATTCATTGCATAAAAATTCTCACCTTATTAAAATAATGTTAGCTTACAACAATAAAAGCTCAATTGCATTCACTCTAAAATAGTGTCAGCTCCATAATACTCTCAAGATTTCTTATGAAGTTTGCCTGTCGAATTGAGATAAATCATCCTCTCCAAAATTGTCAATGACTCCTTTGAAGACTAGATTAATTGTAGAGGAAGGTAGATAAACTCATTCATTACATCAATACACTTAATTTTCATTGATTCTTTACTATATTTAATCTCTTTTAATATTGCAATTGTCACGCCCTTTATGAGGCTTTGAAGTCCGTAAACGTAATAAAGAAATAGTAATATAACTCCATTGTCTGACAAACTTCCAATCAACAATCCATATGAGGAGAAATTTCTAAAATGATTGGCAAATGGTAACAATAAGTAGGCTTGTTATATGCGAGGGGTTGACTGCTTCTTTAGTTTTTGCACATTATTTTTAAGATACATGACAACAAGTTTTCGATCATGGCATTGCATAATCAATTTCGAGGAATGATTCGTTATGCTTCAGCTGCAAATATCAAACAAATTATAATGTCCAAAAAATTAGGCATCTGACATCGGAGAAAGAATTATAACAAAATTGAAGACATGAGAGAGACATACATCACATATATCAAGTATTCCATTGAAATTGAGCTATATAAGCTTCACTTTGCTTTTGCGTAAAAACGTAGGCTCGACCATGTTTCTTTGTGATATGGACACCACCATCATTTCATTTCAATAAAATCAAGTATTTCAAGGACATAATTTCAATTTCACCTTCCACATAATCTAAAAATATCTCATTCTTTTTTGCTCTAAAGTAATAAAAGTGTTATATTAACAATATTATAACATCAAATACCACATCTACCTTAGATCATAAATTGAATTTCTATAAGTCCCTATTGGGCTTCTGCTTATCGTTAATAAAAATCTTAATTGTATCTGTGTAAGCCGTGATTGATGATTATGTTAAGTAATCTTAGAAAAACAAAAATGTCTATTGTTTACTGAGGTTGAGTCCTTGATTCCAATGAAGATGATATAAACCTTATTTATACATTTTCTCCCTAAATTGTAATGCCATATGATTAAAGCAGCAACAATATTTATTGTTTGCTGAGGTTGAATCCTTGATTCACACAAAAATGAAACTATTTTGAATTTACCATAGATGTGAAAAGGTTTGTTTTTGTTTTTTTTTTAATAATTTGTTTTACCCTATTAACACATAATTATAAAATTAGAGTGCACATCTACATTAAGTCACAAAAAAGATTGTTAGCTTTATAGAATCATATGTTAAAACTTTTCTTGTTGAGGTTAAATCCTTTATTGACATGGATACAAAACTATTTTGGCTTTTGTATAAGTGGGAAAATGATTCTTCTTAAATAATTTTTTAACTTTTGATACAGAATTAAGATGTAAATATAACTTATTATAAGATAGAGTTAAAATTATATTTTATGCAAATCAGTAATGTCTTTTAAAAAGTAATAATATGAATTTTGTAATAATATCAACCATAGTGTTGTCAAAATTTTATACTATCAGACTTTGATTTTCTGTAAAGATATTCTATTTCTTCGTTTTATATTCTAAAGATTGGGCGTAGAACATATGCAAAATTTGACAAAGCACAACGTCTCCTTTTATAGTTGATACCCTTTTTTTTTTTTTCGGGTACATCAGAAAAATGGCTTCTAGCAATAGTTGATAGTTGAAATGTACTGCTCTGATAGTAATATAAGCTAACTTGCGGTCAATAAATGGTAACTTTATGTGCATGCGCATCTTCCGCGTCAAGCCCTTGTTCCAACCATAATCTCACATTACAGTAGTGATTGGATGTTGATAAGGAAATGGCAATTGGACGGCCAGCTTGCCGGCTAAAGGTGACGCACTGGCCACAAATTATGAGAACAACAACAAAAGAAAAATTAATCTCAAATAATTTGTGGGCCTATTGATGTACATCTATACTTTTAAAAATTATATCTTTGATTTTTATTTATAAATAAAATATAAATAATTAAAGTTATAATATTAGAAAAGAGACAAATTGGGTTATTACATGAAATCATGTTAGATAGATTAATGACTTCGACTTGGGTTAGATTTGTATTTTCCCACTTAGCCATGGGATACTTTATTAATCTAATTATTATGTGAACTTCCAAGTAAAAATTAGCGATAATAGAAGCCAACCAGCATAAGCAAATTACCATTAATTTAATGTCTTGGGTTCAATTGATTTCTTAAATATATGAAAAATGATTGATTAAATGATTTTATAATTTTTTTATTCAAAGTATATTTAATAACATAAAAATGAAAAAGATCATCCAAAAATATAATTTTTGTTAAGCAAAATAACTAATATTTTTTTATTTTATTCATTTATTCATTGTCACATTGATACATAGATATTTATCCAAAAAAAAAAATTTTTGATTCTATCACTGTATTTGATGCATAACTTTTTTTTTCTTTGGCTCACATTTGTGTATTTATTTGGTTCTTAGAAATTAGAATTTAATATTTGATTATTAAAATTAAAAATTTAAAGTATTTTATTATTAAATTATTCAATTGATAATTTATAATTAAATGAATATTTATTTATAATTTAAAATATATATAAATAATTAAAAATAAATTAAATAAAATATCTAATTAGTTTAATTATAATTTTATTTAATTTTAAATATCATTTAATTGAATAAAATAGATTAACAAAATTAATATGTCCACTATATAATACAAATAATTATTTTATTTAAGATATTTATTACTTTTACATATTAAAGATTAATTTAAATTAAAATATATAATTTTGTTTTCTTTGGAAGGCTGTTGAAGCCTAGGGAATAGAGAATGAAGAGATTAAAACTCAAACTCTCGTCTTTTTTTTGATCAAAAAGTTAATAGTCAATTACTTTAAAGGGATAACTATTTTAAAATTTAAGTTATTTATCACACATTAAATTTCTAATAATAGTATGTAATTCATTGATTTGACCCAAATTATATTTGGTCCTTGAAAGGTTCGCATGCTTCGTTGGAGGGTTTAGCAGATATTACAGATGCCGTTTCCCTTCACCTATCAGCAACCCGACTTTCTTGTTCAGCCACTTTTAACATCCAACCTCTTTTACCAAAAGGGGAAACCCACAAAAAAAAAAGAAAAAAAAGAAAAAAAAACAAAAAAAGAGAACGGGGGTGGGGAGAAAAAGATAGGTGACAAGACTCGCAAGGAACGCAGGTCCGTTGAGGCAACTATTAGTCTCGTCACGTCCTTGGCAAAATGAATGCGACGGCCTTTGGTTCGGCGTTTGGAATATTGAATCCAGCGGTTCAACATAACTTGGCAGTAGTCGTCTGGGCCTCGATTCAATAAATTTTGTCAAGTAGTCGATCACATATGATTTGGACACGTTTTCCGGGAGTAACCTACACTAATCATCACAAGTTGTATATTACCATCAGAATGAAAAAAATTATTTTTAATAATTTTAATTTGATCTTTTTAATATTAATAAATTTTATTTGTGTAAAAAATAAATCAAATTTAAATCTATATGATTAAGTTCATAAGAATTATTACACACAAAGGTTAAATGGATGAGAGTTTTGAGGAGTTGGTTGAATAGTAATTCGGTATTTTTTTACTGTGTTCGATTCTTGTCTTTTTTTTTTTTATAATTTTTTCGCAGACGGCTTGTCCGTATATTTACAGTGTTTGCATATATGTTTATAATATTAAGGGTGTCCGTGTGCTGTGTTGATTAGATTCGATTCTTGTCAAATTTTTTTTTATTTCGGAGACGACTTGTGCGTATGCTTACAGTGTATGCATATATGTTTATAATATTAAAGGTGTCCGTGTGCCGTGTTGATTAGATTCGATTCTTGTCATTTTTTTTTTTAATTTTTCGAAGACGACTTGTCCGTATGGGAAAGAACTACGTACATGGTTGTTTGTTGAGAACTAACGAAAAGTCCAACCATTTAGAGAATGCTCCACAGTCCGCTTGCCAGATTTCTAAGAATTCATTGAACATCACCGAAAATGACAAGAACCAGACGTGAGGAGTCAATCTGATTCCACGTTTGAACGGAGTGAAGAATTTAAGGCAATTCTTGACCCTGCTTTCATTTTTTTTTTTTTTCATTTATGTTGGTTTACTACAATTGTCAAATAGTTCACGTCACGTCTTGTTTGTGCTACATCAGTCCCACTCAACACAATTTGCATTCAAGTGAGCGAGCCACCCAGGAGCAGTTGGACTTATTATGGCAGTCGATAATGTGGGTGATATGCTGCCATTCAATCTAAAGCACTCCAAGGGACAGATTTCCCTATAAATGATGCAGCGCGCTTGTTCTAGCTCCAGACAGGCTTTCTTTCAATTTTCAATACAATTACACTTAGATTTCCGTTGCATTTGCAGAGCTTACATGGAGTCTCGTATCCCATATTTCCTAGGTTTGCTCATGGTGAGTGGCGAAAATCTTTACCGTCGGTTCCCATGCATTGAAGCTTCCTCCGCCGCTTTGATTTCAAAGAATTTAGAGCTTTCTCAAAAGCCACTCATTGCCTATTTTCCCATTTAACGTGTTTACTGATGTTGCAGCTTGCGCTGGTGGCAAGTGACGCGGCCTTGGCCCCTGAAGCTTACTGGAACTCTGTTTTGCCTAACACGCCCATGCCAAAGGCCATCAAAGTTCTTCTACACCCAGGCCAGTGTTTTTCATTTCAAAACAAATTAAAAACAAACTAAAAAGAAAAGGGCGAGCCCTTCGTAATTATCTGTAGTGTTACCAAATTGCAGATATGTTGGAAGACAAAGGCACTTCAGTGGCTGTAGGAAAGGGCGCAGTAAATGTTGATGCAGGCTCGTTCATAAATTACTACAATGCTGCATCTGAAGATCAGATCCGCGACAACTCCAACATAACTATTTTTTTCTTGGAAAAAGACTTGAAACCGGGCAAATCCATGAACTTGTATTTCTTCGAAAGCTCAAACACGGCAACTTTCTTGCCTCGCCACGTCGCAGATTCCATGCCATTTTCATCAAACAAGTTGCAAGAAGCTTTCCGCGAATTTTCGGTGAAGCCCGGATCTCTGGAAGCTGAAACAATGGAGAATACAATCAAGGAATGTGAAAATCCTGGAATTGAAGGAGAAGAGAAATACTGTGTAACTTCACTGGAGTCGATAGTTGACTTTAGCTCTTCCAAACTTGGAAAGGACATTCAGGCAATCTCTACAGAGGTTGAGAAGCAAACGGGCAGGCAGAAATATACAATCGCCGTAGTAAAGAAGATGGCAGGTGACAAATCCGTGGTTTGCCACAAGCAGAATTACCCTTATGCTGTATTCTACTGCCATACAACCCAATCAAGGGCTTACCTGGTTCAATTAAAGGGTGCCGACAGATCAGAGCTTAAAGCAGTAGCAACCTGCCACACGAACACATCAGCATGGAATCCAAAACATATGGCTTTCCAAGTGCTAGCGGTCAAACCCGGAACGGTGCCTGTTTGCCATTTCCTTACCCAGAGCCATGTTGTTTGGGCTCCCAAGTAGATGCCTGCATTGTTTATGATCCATCTCGTCAGTCGACCTGGTTAGGATTGGTGCTGCAATAATGATCTGTCCATATACTTTGTAATAATGTCCTCAACTATCAAAACTTTGGCTATCTAGCTAAATATGTACTATAAATAATCCTGGTGTATTGTATTACTGGAAGAGCTCCATTTCGTCTGTATTATATTGCATAAGTCATGGATACTATCGCCTTTAATTGCTGTCAGTCACTATAATCTCAAGTCCATCAGAAAGACCATTTGTTCCGATGACACGACTGTACTCAGAGCAGGTTAAGAGGTTCATATCAAAAACTCTTAAATATTATACGCGTTTATTGGCTTTTTATCTTTTTTTCCCAGGGGCATTTGTAGCCCATGTATTTGAATAACTCGTCCCTGCCGGACCTTATGGACCCGATGCACAAGGAATATTTTTATCAGATGAGTGGCGCAAAAGCAATGACTCTACACCATTGTTGGCCATAAGCAATAATGCCATTGAAGTATTGAATTTATGCGTATACTTAAATATTATTTACTTTTCTCTCGTTTTTAGTGAGATTTCTCACCATACACTCACTTAAATCCCACCGACTATGTCACCTCGTGTGCCTTAATAAAGTTTGCATGTCCGTTGACGATGACAGAAGCCCAACGCACACCCAATGAGACGATGGGTAAGTTGAAAGGAAAGATTAGGGTAAGTTCGAGTTCATTTCAGCCCAGTTTTACATTTTTTATGGACAACTTGGTCGGATTTACTGTATCTCAACCAATGTTTTTCAAGACCAAACCAGATATCTAATCATAAAAGGCAATGTCAGGGGATAACTGGGATTTAACAGGAAGGAAGAATTAATAATTATGCACATATATTGCATAAATTCTACAAAAATTGAATTTCAGCAAATTACGCTCACACCCACGTACGTAAATCACTTACCTAAGTAATTTCTTCGGCGGAAAGCCGCTCACATAGTTGGAACGGTGCACACTAGGTAATTTTGAATGGTCAATGACTCAGAAACAAGCATCATGTTGTTAAATTTCTTACGACTTAAGAAAACAATGTAGCAGCGTAAAGAAGGAATTAGAAGGAGATAAGAACAGGAGAAAATTTAAACAATCACAATTGTACTAATATTTCTAATATGAGTAATGTTATTTTTTATAATTTAATTTATCGTATAAATTATACCAAATAGAATTAGATTAATTTTTTTGAATATTTTTATTTTGTTAAATTAAATTTATTTATATTAATTAAAAATTATTAATGTGACTCCATTAGGTTAAATATCATTATTCTTTTAATATTATTAACTAATGTCAAATGTTAACTCCCATCAACACGTATCTTAGGCAACCATTAAAGAGAAAATAAAGGAAAGAATCTAAATATAATATATATTTCTATGACAAGATATGATACCTAGCACACTTTATCTTCTCTTGCTGTTTATTCTAAGAAATATATTTTTATTTTCTCAATATTAAAGAGTAAAAATAAATCATTGAACTGAAATGTATATTATCTTTTGAGATAAATATGAATTTAAAAAAATGTAAAAAAATAAATAATTTATTATAAAAGAATAAAAAGTCAAAAAATTGTTAACTTTCACTAACAATAGACATCATAATTTAATTACCATTAATCATGTATATTAAATATTTAAATGAGCACTCTCTCTATTCTTATCACATGCTTTTCATTTTGAAATTACCTTGCATGACTTGCTTGTATTTTTGTTCTTTTGGTCACTATCTTTGGTGCCTCAACTATTTGCTTGGTAGGTCCCTAAAGAGGCACATTTTAAGGTGAGAAATAGATTTGAAACAATTGAACAACAAAAACGTAAGATGACTACTATGTAGAAGTGTAGGAATTTCTTGGCTCTATATAAGAATCATAACTCAAGATTCAAGCAGTAGTAAATTACGTGTTCTTATTGTAGGTATAAGAGGTCAATTTTAGCCTTAACCATGTCATATGAGTTAAGAATTTTAAATTAAGTTTGATGTTGATTTTGGTTGTAAATTATGAAATTTGTCCTAGTACTTTTCAATAATGAAAAGGAAGCATTGCAAAAATGACAAAGATAGTTTGGAATTTCTTGTACATTTCTCTCTTAGCTACAAACTTGAAGCAATGATGATTATTTTTATTAAAGATAGTCTAGATATTACAAATTTTTCAAAAGTATTTTGAAGAAATTAACAAATAATTTTTATTCCATCTAAATTGGTATAACTATGAAAAATGACAATATATCATTTTGATTCTTTAAAGGTAAAAGTATAATTTATTATGTCTTTTTTTCTCCTTATAGACATGTTGAATCATAAATAATCCTACAATTACCTCAAAAAATATGTTTTATTATTTTATTATAGCAATTGTTTTCTTTAAACAAAATAATTTTATATAAATATATGAATAATATGAATAAAAAAATTAGTAACTACAATATGTCAAAATTTTTAATACTCCATTATCAGTTAAATTACTCGTACCATCTAATTTGTTAGAAAATAAACTTTTATAAGAAATTGAGCAAGTCAAGTCAATATGTCACCCAATTTTATTGCCTCTAAAAGGTGAATTTTCTCATTCAAGAAGATAATGGTTCTAAATGATTTTTGTCTTAGTTATTTCCATAGTTTGATCGATAAGTCAATTATTCTTTCAAAAATAAATAATTAATATTTTTGTATTATATAAAATAAATAAAATATTATTAAAATAAAATTAAAATTTACATATACAAATATTTTTAGTAAAATAATATAATTATATATATTTTTTAAAAAATAAAAATAAATATTTTTAGTAAAAACCTTCTCTATTCATTAGTCCAACTATTCATACTAATTATTGAGGTCAATTTAATTAAGTTTTTTTTCTTTTATTTTCAGTCTTATTTAGTTTTTTTAAAGCAAATTGGACAAAATCTATTACTGGATCATCAATTTTTTAGTCTAATTATCAATTCGATCTTGAGGTCAAATTTTGTTGCTAAAACAAGCATTGAAATTTTTGGTGCGAGCAAGTTGGAAAGTGTTCACTGGACTGTTTTTTTTTTTTTTTTTTTAAGCGCAATATATAATCTTTTCATTCCATCAACAAGGTAGGACTTACAATAATATTGTTTTTAAGGAAAAGGGAGACTATGATTCATACCACCACTGAAAAGGGGAGGAGGGCATTATCATCTGAGAAGAAAAGGCATCAACACTAGCTTACGAGATAGAGAGGGATAATATGCTAGAAAATGAAGATATAGAAACAGAACAAAATGGATATAAAATTTGAAGTGAGATTAGTATTATTTTTAAAGGAAAATTTTATTTTTGTAGATAAATGGTTATAATATAATTAATTATTATGATAGGATAAATCTTTCAACTAGTGTACACCCCATAAATAAAATAATAGAAATAGTATAAATTTAATTGATCTAACAATTATCAAGTATCTTAAGTAGAGTGAGCATATGAGAATATAAATAATAGTTTCTATGGGAAATTCTAAGATGTTGGTTTGGGGACTTGGTCCACCGTATAAGGTCATATCTAACCTCTAATATTAGGCCTAAACTTATGCCTTTTAGATCTGCTCGTAAATTTTTATTGGGATCTTTTTCTCTTACAAAGTTTAATATAAGTGTTGTTATATAAATGCACATGACTAAGTGATGCGGAAAACCCAAAAGACGTGGCTTAGGGACCCAATGCACACAAGTTATCAAAAAACAATAAGGAAAGTTAAATCAGAGTTTAATAACAGAAACCCTAAACCCAATATTCGAAGAAACATGAACCTAGGGTATTCAAGAAGGATATGGATGTCACACTCCAGAAAAGAAAGGAATTAAGAGTGATAAGTCGATTTGAATGCCACAAGAAAAAGTACCTCTTGATAAGTTCTTTAGTTCTTAAAAGAACCGAGGGAGAAAAACTCTTACTTTCTATTTCACTCAAAGTTATCTTATTTCTTTTTGTATACAAGGGGTGACTATTTATAGGCTAAGATTGCAATCTTAAAGGGGCACAAATTCCTACTTAGGACAATTCCTTATTTAGAAGAAATTCCTATCTAGGGACAAATTCTTATACAGAAAATAAACTCCTAATTTGTAGTGACTACTATTACTTAGTCCTAACATTTTAAGTACTCTAATGATATTAATAAGGCCTGGACTCTCTTCTAAGTTTAAATTTGCACCATTTGAAACTTGGTTGGCCTGAACGTCCTTAATCAGCCCATTTAGTTCTTCTTTCATCTTTCTAGTTCTAACTCGTGTTATTGGGTCTTCTGGAATGTGCAATAGACCTCTTGCATCCATTGAAGCTCTAGCTCGTGTTATTGAGCCTTCTAGAATGTGCAATGGACCTCTTGCATCCATTGAAACCTTTCAGGCTTCATCTCTACGGTTCTCATTATTCCCCCTTTTCTCGAAAGGATTCGTCCTCGAATCATTACCTTATTTATACTTGATGATGTAAGGAAAGGTTTGAATGAATTTGATCCACTTGGCATGTCTTTTGCTCAACTTTCCTTGTACAAGTAGGATAGGAACTGCACAATGACTCATGCTTTTCCTTACATACCCTTTTGAAATAAGTTCCTCAACCTGCCTTTGAAACTCTTTTGTCTCCTTAGAATTACTCTTATATGTTGGCCGGTTTGGGATGAATGCACCAGGGATGAAAACAATTTGATTCTTAATTCCTCTCTGAGGTAGCAATCCACTTGGGACATCATCATAGAATCCATCTTTAAATTCCTGTAATAGAACAACAATAGTACTAGGCAAAGATGGTTCAAACTTGTTAGTGTTAAAAGAAGTCTCTTTGTACAAAAGTACAATCATAGGTTGTATGACAAAAATTGCTCTTTTGGCATCACTTTCTTTTGCATAGAAACTTTCTATTTTCTTCTCTTTCTCTTGTGTTCTCATGTTTTCTGCTCTCTTTCCTTTTTTTTCAATCTCTCTTTTCTGTTCACTCTCATTTTTAATCCTCAATTGATCCTTGTAAGTTTGTTGAGGTGATAATGGTACAAGAGTGACAGGTTTTTCATTCATTACAAAGGAATATCGATTCTTGAATCCATCATGCATAACTCGTCTGTCAAACTGTCATGGCCTTCCTAATAGAATATGGTCTGCTTGCATAGGTACAACATCACATAAAACTTCATCACAGTACCTTCCAATAGAAAATGACATGAGCACTTGCTTATCTACCTTAACTTCACCACTCTCATTTAACCATTGAAGTTTATATGGCCTAGGATGCTTCATAGTAGGTAAGTTCAGCTTCTCAACCATAGTTGTGCTAGCAACATTAGTGCAACTCCCACCATCAATAATCATACTATATACCTTATCTTTGATGAAATACCTCGTCTGAAAGATGTTATCTCGTTGTAGCTCATTTTCTTCCTTCACTTACACATCCAATGCTTGCCTTGCGATGAGAGCTACTTCATTAATCGGATACCTCTCTCCATCACTTTCACCCTTTATTGATGGCACAGAATCATCATCTTCATGGTCATAGGTACGTTTCAATTGCCTTCTTACTTTAGGAGTCTCATATTCTTCAAACCTTCTTTGCAACTACGATATTGTATTAGCTTGCTCCTCCATTTTATCTCTCATATCATTAAATTTGGTATTCATGTGCTCAAATTATTGTTGCATAGCTTTGATCATGAAGGACATGTCAACAGCTCCCTCCTGAGCAATACCTTTGCATTTTGAAGTCATATTATCTTTTCTGATTTAGAGCCGAGCTCTCATACCAATTGATGCAGAAAACCCCAAAAGACGTGGCTCAGGGACCCAACGCACACAAGTTATCAAAAAACAACCAGGAAAGCTAAATCAGAATTTAATAACAGAAACCCTAGACCCAATATTCGAAGAAACACGAACCTAGGGTATTCAAGAAGGATATGGATGCCACACTCTAGAAAAGAAAGGAATTGGGAGTGATAAGTCGATTTGAACGCCACAAGAAGAAATACCTCTTGATAAGTTTTTTAGTTCTTAAAAGAATCGAGAGAGAAAAACTCTTGCTTTCTATTTCACTTAAAGTTGTCTTATTTCTTTTTGTATACAAGGGGTGCCTATTTATAGGCTAAGATTGCAATCCTAAACGGGCATAAATTCCTACTTAGGATAACTCCTTATTTACGAGGAATTCCTATCTAGGGACAAATTCTTATACAGAAAATAAACTCTTAATTTGTAGTGACTACTATTACTTAGTCCTAACACTTTAAGTACTCTAATGATATTAATAAGGTCTGGACTCTCTTTCAAGTTTAAATTCGCATCATTTGAAACTTGGTTGGCCTGAACATCCTTAATTAGCCCATTTAGTTCTTCTTTCATCTTTTTGGCTCTAACTCGTGTTATTGGGTCTTCTGGAATGTGCAATGGACCTTTTGCATCCATTAAAGCTCTAGCTCATGTTATTAGGCCTTCTGGAATGTGCAATGGACCTCTTGCATCCATTAAAGTTTTAGCTCGTGTTATTGGGCCTTCTGAAATGTGCAATGGACCTCTTGCATCCATTGAAACCTTCCATCTTTCATCTTTACAGTTCTCATCACTAAGCTCTCGTTTTCAACTTGAGATCTAAGGCTTTTAAAAATACATAGTTTATAACAATATTTTACATAGCGAATCATGATAGATCATTAGTGATGATAAAATGGTTTGGCACCAATTGAAACTTGCACACAAACGAGAACTAGCTTAAAAATGGGTTGACAAAAAGTTCTTTTGATTTCTATCCTATAAGTCCTTGTCCCCTCTAATTTCAAAAAAGCCCCTTTCATTGAGCACTTGTCGTAGCCTAAAGGTTGACAAATTTTTTTTTTCTTCTGTTATTGTGGCTTAAGACCATTTGACTTTTAAGTGCCTGTTTAATATAGTTTTGGCCAATAGATTATCCATATTTGAATCCTAGATGTACACATTGATTATTAGCTATATTAATATAGCTAGCCACTACAGAATCTATTATGTTCATTTTGGAAAAGTGTCAAATTTTAGGAATCCTAAGTTTAGTGAGAATAAGCATTGGAATTGTGAAGATTTTGAGATTGAACAAACTTAAGCTCAACTTGGACAAGCTTTAAGATTGTTAAATATAGAAATTGATTTAATAGATAATGAGAATTACGTAATTAGAGGAATACGAGGCCTTTTTCAAATTTATAAAAATGCAAATGAAGTTATTTTAGAACCTGTAAACTATGAAAAAACTTTAAATATTCCCAACTAAAGGAAAGTCATATAGGAGGAGATATAATCTATTGAAAAAATGAAACTTAGGCATTGGTTCCCAAACCAAAAAAGAAATTAGCTATTAGTGTAAAGCAGATATTCAAGACTAAATACAATGTTGATGGAACAACTAGCAAACTTAAGGTAAGGTTAGTAGTAAAAAGAATATGGAGTTGATTACTATGAGACATTTACACCAATAGCTAGGATGGATATCAATAAATTTCTTATAGTAATTATGGCATATAAAGACTAAAGATAACAACAACTTGATGTGAAATCTACTTTCCTCAATAATTGTTTATAGGAAGAGATCTTTGTGGAATAACCTCTTGGCTTCATTAAAAAAGGATAGAAAGATAAGATATACTTACTTAGGAAGACATTTTATGGCTTAAAGCAAGCCCCAAAAGCTAGGTATACTAAGATTAATGATCACCCACTAAATCTTAACTTCAAGAGAAGTAAAACTAAAGTTACCTTATATGTCAAGACTTAAGGACATCAAATTCTCTATATCTCTTTTTATGTTAATAATTTATTAATCATAAGAAGTTGACATTAGCTAATTCAAAAATTTAAAATTAAAATAAAGGTTGTGTTTAACATAACTGACCTTGGTAAGATGTTTTACTTTATTGACTTGTAATTTAAGCAAAATAAACAAGGAATCCTTGTGTGCTAATCCAAGTACGTTAAAGAGATCCTATCCTTAAGAAGTTTTAGATGATTGATGACAAGAGCACTAACACCCCTTTTGTAGCTAGTAAAAAGTTAAAAAAAGAGAATGTAGCTAAGAAAACCAATGTCATTAGATATAAGAGTCTCATAGGTTGTCTATTGTATCTCTTAACTATTAGACTTGATATTATGCACGCAATTAGCCTCCTTTCTAAGCTTATGCATTCCTCCAATGATTGTACTACAAGCAGCAAAAATGGTCCTAAGATACATTTAAGGGACTGCTAAGTTAAGAATCTTGTACAAGAAAGCAAGTAAGCTAAAGTTAGTTAAATTTACTAATAGTTATTGGGTAAGATCTCTTAAGAATATAAAAAAACACCTTAAGCTTTGTGTTTACCCTTGAAGTAAGGGTTTTTAGCTAAAACTCAAAGAAGTAAGCCACTATTATTTAATCAACAGTAGAAGTAGAATATATAGTTACTGCATTTTCCATAAACCAAGCTATTTGGATCATAAAGCCACATTTTGACTTGAATTTGGAGCAAATATAAAGCTACATTTTGACTCGAATTTGGAGCAAATAGAGGCCACTCCAATTTATATTGATAATCAATCCACCATTGCCACGTTAAAAAATCTTATTTGACATGAAAGAACTAAACATTTTTATGGTTAAATTGCACTTCATTAAAGAAATATAAGAAAGCAAAGAGATAATTCTAATACATTATTCTTTTCATAAGCAACTAATTGACATTTCCACTAAATGTTTGCCGAAGAAAAAATTTGAAACTCTAAGAAGCAATTTGGATGTACAATACTTCAACACTAACGAGGAGAATTAAAATTTTAAGTTCAAGTTGAATACCATTGTGTTGGATCATTACTCACTAAGTTCCAAAATATAGCCTTGTTGCAAGCTTCCCTCTTATTTTCCAAATTTTTATTAAAGTTGTTACTTCCAATAAAAGGAAAGGCTACCAATCTTCCTTTCAAATTCATCTTAGCTTATTTTGTTGTAATTCTACTTTGTATTTGAATTTTAAATAAAAGTGAGTATGCTTGATTGATCAAGCTTGCTGTCACACTTTTTGTAATCTCTAAGATTAGATTCAAATTAATTTGAATTGGTATTTAAATGACTTTACTTTTATGGTTGTATTAAAGATTGTTTCAAATTTGTAATGATGCACTTGTTCAAATCTTCATATATAATGAAGTTTGTAATCCAAAGGAATGAATCACTAATATTTAGTTAGATTCCTCTCTCGTCTGTTCTCTTTTGCTACATTAAATCAAAAGACTTTTGGTTGTAACTTTGAGCTTTTTGCTTATAAAATACCTACATAAGTATCATCTTTGTAAACGCACCATAAAAAATCATTAATAATAGTTAGAAGCAACAAAATATAAACAAAGAGCATCCTGGTGCATGAGATTCCTATACGACGTAAACCTTAAGGAATTACAATGTAGGATAACATTACTATCAAATTTTGCTAAAAATCACAAAATAAAAATATGAACAATAAATATAGCAATTATAATGTATATGAGCCACATCAATAATAAGACATCTCTATTTTATAAATTTTGTCACACCTTTAATGTGCTGCAAGTAGTGATATATATTGAGATTTTAAGATTTGTAGTGAGCTCTTAGTCATTTTAACCCTATTTAGGGCTATTTTATTAATGAATACTCCTTTTCAATTAAAAAAAAGGATATTAAAAGAAAAGTGCAATTAATAAACCAATGAAATCTATTGCAAATAAGGTGAGAAATTGATTGTTAACAGGGAAATAAAAAGTTTTAAAAGTATCATATTTTGAATATGTGTGAATAAGTACTATTAGTTTTTGTGCCATTTAAATTGGAAAAAAGGTACTTTCTTGGTATTCTAAACTTTAGTTGTGCATTCAATTAAAATAACCTAATAAGGAATAAAATACTTACTAAAGAAGAAGAAGAAGATGACACCTAACTTCTTTGGATATTAACTACTATTCTATGACCAACAAGTAAATCCTAAGTGACAAAAAATACGATTTTTCTTCGAAATGCTAACTCAACTTTTTCTTGCAAATGATTTATTAGAAGGCCATAAAAAGAATAAAAGAATAAAAAATTATTTTGAATAATTAAAGAACTCATCTTTTAAATTAATATGCTTCCATTTTCCTTTTGTTAGTTATTTGCTTTACTTTTCTTTTATGTATCTTTTTGTATATCGTGCTTTTAATAAACTTTCTTTTAATTATTTGGCATTTCCCTTAACTGCAAACAAGACAACCCTTTCACTGGTCCCTTTAAAAATGTCTTATCTAGTCTAATTATTCTCCTACAACCTTTCAAAAATATCTTCTTATACCAGTAAAAGACCGTGTATATATTGAATCAAAAATTGGCTTGCCTCTACCAATTGCTAACTTGTAAACTACCAAGTTTAGATTTCACAAGTTTCTATTTATAATCCCACAAAGTTGTACCTTCTTCATCAACTCTATGAGTAAACTTGTCTATCACAAGTTTTCTCAGCCTCTTCATCTTGAAGATACTGAAATCTAATTGAAGTTGTTATTTGCAAATGTCGCATGTTACTAAACTTCATACAGGTAATTTGAGTGTAATTCTTGAAAACATTTTCTACAAGCCAATTCCAATGGCCCTCTTGTTTTGGAAGACTTAGGTGCATGTGTGATCTTCTTTTAAAAGCCTACTTACCCTAAATATTGATTTAGTGTGCAAGGCCGTAGCGGTCTTCCAATGGCAATTAGGTGCCTTACAATAAGCTCTCATAAAATTCCAATTATTCCTAGAGTATGCAATCTCAATTCTGCTTGACATTGAGTAATTTATAATAACTTCATTAACTTAGTCAACATCCATGAATCACATGCCAACGTCAAACAAAAAGCTCTTGGAAATAACTTCATTAATTTAGTCAACATCCATGAATCACATGCCAATGTCAAACAAAAAGCTCTTGGAAAATGGATGATGTACTGTAGTCTTGCTCTTGGTCCTCATAGCATTGCCTTTGTTACTTTGTGCTTCTAAGCCACCAGATTTATACCTTCCTTCCTCATTAGAATCAAAGTATTTTTCACCGTGATGGTCATCTTTTATGACTTTGAATGAAAAGTCATGTGTGTATATAACAATTCCCCAAAAATGCACACACACACACACACACACATATATTTGCAAGATCAAAATTTGTCTCAACTAGTTCCCGTCTTCCGAATTGTGCTAAAAATAAAATGGATTTTGCCTGGAGTCAGGAACTTGTTTCATCTGAGTCAGGCGTTCGAAATTCGTTGTAAACAATTATTGACGTATTTCATGCACAGTTTTCTCTTTTTTTAGTTGAGATAAAATGATCAAATTTTGCTTTAAATTTTTAATACTATGGCATAAATTTTGAATACTAATTTGTAATCTACGTAATAAATTTAGATTAATTCCACCCTATATATAATGCGAGAATGACTTGCAGTATGTCAATCCTCTGCTTCATGGTTGCTGAAGCTTTCGCCTTCACTTCATGGAAGGACTTAGACTTTGCCAGATATGGTATCTGTTGTAGGAGTCTGCCGGAGTGTGAGGTTGAGCTCCCGACGACTGTGCCATGGATGGATGAAGAGAAGTGCAGTGTCCTAGAGATGCCCCCTGGTATTGGGGTTAGATTGATTGAGAAGGTCCTCTCGACAAAGCTGGTAGGACCTGTTGATCGGGTCAGGGGTTGTTATCTTTCTGTAATAGCTTCTCTTTTAATGAGGGTTCTGGGCTATCTACTGCGATTCGTCCGTAGAGATTTGCATTTTGCCTACGCGACTGGCCAATGCAGTCGCAATGCTTCGATAAACTTACTGTAGTAAAAAAAATCTCTTTTTAATAATTTTGACCTCAAGATTCATAAGCTTTACTTTTCTAAGACTTTGGAGGCATAGTTATTCATTCGAGCAACAGTCATTCATGGAGAGCTTCAAAAAGAAAAGCATAAATATTATGATAATATTGAAATGCTAAAGGTGACGTACTGGCCACAACTTATCATAACAACAAAAGAAAAATCAATCCCAAATAATTTGTGGGCTATTGATGTACATCTATACTTTTAAAAAATATATCTTTAATTTTTATTTATAAATAAAATATAAATAATTAAAGTTATAATATTAAAAAAAAGACAAAAAAAACATAAATGACTTAATTTAAAGTGAAAAGAAATTATTTTTTGGCTATTAAAGGAAATCGTGTTAGACAGATTAATGACTTCGACTTGGGTTAAATTTGTGTTTTCCCACTTAACCATGGGTTACTTTATTAGTCTAATTATTATGTGAACTTCCAAGTAAAAGCTAGCAATAATAGAAGTCAATCAGTATAAGTAAATTACCATTAATTAATGTTTTAGTTTCAATTGATTTCTTAAATATATAAAAAGTGATTGATTAAATGATTTTATAATTTTTTATTAAAAGCATATTTAATAACATAAAAATGAAAGAAATCATCAAAAAATTTTAAAAAAATAAAATTAGTAAAGAACAATTTTGTAATTTTTGTTAAGTAAAATAGTTAATATTATTATTTTTTATTTATTTTATTCATTTACACATTGATACATATATATTTATCCCCTAAAAAAAATTTCTTAGTTGATCACTATATTTGATGCATAACTTCTTTTTTTCTTTGGCCCATATTTTTATATTTATTTAGTTGTCAAAAATTAAAATTTAATATTTAGTCATTAAAATTAAAAATTTAAAATATTTTATTATTAAATTATATAATTGATAGTTTATAATTGAGTGAATACTTATTTATAATTTAAAAATATTTAAATAATTAGAAATAATAAAATGCCTAATTAATTTAATTTTATTTTTATTTAATTTTAAATTTTATTTAATTGAATAGAATGAATTAACAAAATAACAATACAAATAATTATTTTATTTAATATATTTATTACTTTTATATACTAAAATTTAATTTAAATTATTTAAATTAAAATATATAATTTTATTTTTTTTGGAAGGTTGTTGAAGCCGAGGGAGTGGAGAATGAAGAGATTAGAACTCAAACTCTCGTCTTCTTTTTATCAAAAAGTTGATGGTTAATTATTTTAAAGAAATAAATAATTTAAAATTTAAGTTATTTATCAAACATCAAATTTCTAGTAATAGTACGTGGTCCATTGACTTGACCCAAATCATATTTGGTCCTTGAAAGGTCGCATGCTTCGTTGGAGGGTTTAGCAGATATTACAGATGCCGTTTCCCTTCACCTATCAGCAACTCGACTTTCTTGTTCAGCCACTTTTAACATCCAACCTCTTTTACCAAAAAGGAAAACCCACAAAAAAAAGAAAAAAAAAAAAACAAGAAAAGAGGAAGGGGGTGGAGAGAAAAAGATAGGTGACAAGACCCGCAAGGAACGCAGGTCCGTTGAGGCAACTATTAGTCTCGTCACGTTCTTGGCAAAATGAATTCGACGGCCTTTGGTTCGGCGTTTGGAATATTGAATACAGCGGTTCAACATAACTTGACAGTAGGTGTCACGGGGCCAACCGTCCCGGACAAATTTTTGGCCTTGTGATGGCACTAAGTAGCCCACTTAGTCTCAGCCAAATTCACGCACACTCACACGCAGAGAGACAACAGCACTCTTACGGAAAATCTTCCCAACCTTTACTACTTAACACAAAGTACAAAGGATTGCCAAGACTCACAAGTGTTTCTCACTCTACACTTTCTCTCTCTCGTGTCTGGATATATGTTAGTATCCTTAGTGTCTCTTGGCAGACACTTTACACACCTATATATAGGCTCATGACTTGGCTGCCAAGCCAATCATACTTAGTGGGACATTCCCCACTACTTCCTACAAGTTAGGCAGAACATGGGTCTGCAATCAAGGAGAGCCTGCCACCTCGCTTGGACTGGTTCAACCTTCACCTGCTGGCTGTCATGTGTTCCTTGGCTCAGGAAGAGACTGCCAACACATCAAACCCATGCAGTCATGCTTCTCTCATGTTCTCTGCAGATAGGGTTGCAGAGACTTAGTGGGTTCTCCCCCCATGTCCCCCCTATGAAGTCCTTGTTTCATGGTGCATGGCTGAGAGCCTTGCCCACGCTGCCACCTGTCCTCCTGCTGCCCAGTTTGTGTGCTGGTCCGGACTCCTGCCCATGCACCAGTCTTGCTCACTGCTGGTTTGGACTCCTGCCCAACCTACTGCCTTATTTTCTTTGACGTGTCTGACTCATGTCAGCTCCATGCCAAGCACTGGCATAAGGCATTCCCAATACTTGCATTTTGCATCAAGGACTCTAAGGGGCTAATAGTAGGGCTCTGGGCCTCGATTCAATAAATTTTGTCAAGTAGTCGATCACATATGATTTGGACACGTTTTCCGGGAGTAACCCATACTAATCATAACAAGTTGTTTAACCAAGGACTTCTTATATTACTATCAGAATAGAACAAATTATTTTTTATAATTTTAATTAATTTTTTTAATATTAATAAATTTTATTTGTGTAAAAAATAAATCAAATTTAAATTCATATAATTAAATTCATAATAATTATCACACGCAAAAATTAAATAAAAGTAATAATTCGTTTTTCTTTTACTGTGTATGCATATATGTTTATAATATTAAAAATGTGTTGATTAGATTGACAAATAGTTCACGTCACATCTTGTTTGTGCCACATCAGTTCCACTCAACACAATTTGCATTCTAAGTGAGTGGGCCACCCAGGAGCAGTTGACTTATTATGGCAGTTGATAATGTGAGTGATATGCTGTCATTCAATCTAAAGCAATCCAAAGGACAGATTTCCCTATAAATGATGCAACGCGCTTGTTCTAGTACCAGACAAGCTTTCTTTCAATTTTCAATACAATTTCACTTAGATTTCTGTTGCATTTGCAGAGCTTACATGGAGTCTCGTATCCCATATATCGTAGGTTTGCTCATGGTGAGGAGCGAAAATCTTTACCGCCGGTTCCCATACATTGAAGCTTCCTCAGCCGCTTTGATTTCAAAGAATTTTGAGCTTTCCTAAAATCCACTCATTGCCTACTTTCCCATTTAACGTGTTTACTGATGTTGCAGCTTGCGCTGGTGGCAAGTGACGCGGCCTTGGCCCCTGAGGCTTACTGGAACTCTGTTTTGCCTAACACGCCCATGCCAAAGGCTATCAAAGATCTTCTACACCCAGGCCAGTGTTTTTCATTCAAAAACAAATTAAAAACAAACTAAAAAGAAAAAGGCGAGCCCTTCGTAATTATCTGTAGTGTTACTAAATTGCAGATATGTTGGAGGACAAAGGCACTTCAGTGGCTGTAGGAAAGGGCGGTGTAAATGTTGATGCTGGGAAAGGAAAGCCTAGTGGTGGCACCCATGTTGGTGTGGGAGGAAAAGGTGTTGGTGTTGACGCTGGAAGTCCCGGCGGTGGTGGCAGAAGGTGGGGTCCAATACCTTTATACAGTTATGCTGCATCTGAAGATCAGATCCACGACAACCCCGACGTAGCTCTCTTTTTCTTGGAAAAAGACTTGAAACCGGGCAAATACCATTATGGTCTGGTAGCATACGATTATGCTGCATCTGAAGATCGGATCAGCGACAACTCCAACGTAACCATCTTTTTCTTGGAAAAAGACTTCAAACCGGGCAAATCCATGAACTTGGATTTCTCCGAAAGCTCAAACACGGCAACTTTCTTGCATCGCCACGTCGCAGATTCCATACCATTTTCGTCAAACAAGTTGCAAGATGCTTTGAAGCTGAAACAATGGAGAATACAGTTAAGGAATGTGAAAATCCTGGAATTGAAGGAGAAGAGAAATACTGTGCAACTTCACTGGAGTCGATGGTTGACTTTAGCACTTCCAAACTTGGAAAGGACATTCAGGCAATCTCTACAGAGATTGAGAAGCAAACGGGCAGGCAGAAATATACAAACGCCGGAGTAAAGAAGATAGCAGGTGACAAATCCGTGGTTTGCCACAAGCAGAATTACCCTTATGCTGTATTCTACTGCCATTCAACGCAATCCACAAGGGCTTTCCTGGTTCAATTAAAGGGTGCTGACAGATCAAAGCTTAAAGCAGTAGCAATCTGCCACACGAACACATCAAGCATGGAACCCAAAACATCTGGCTTTCCAAGTGCTAGGGGTCAAGCCCGGAACTGTGCCTGTTTGCCACTTCCTTCCCCAGAGCCATGTTGTTTGGGCTCCCAAGTAGATGCCTGCATAGTTTATGATCCATCTCGTCAGTCGACCTGGTTAGGGTTGGTGCTGCAATAATTATGTGTCCATATGCTTTGTAATAATAATCCCACCGTGTATGTCACCTCGTGTGCCTTAACAAAGTCTGCATGTGCGTTGACGCTGACAGAAGGCCAACGCTCACCCAATGAGACGATGGGTAAGTTAAAAGGAAAGATTATGGTAAGTTCGAGTTCATTTCAGCCCAGTTTTACATTGTTGATGGACAACTTGGTCGGATCTACTGTATCTCAACCAATGTTTTTCAAAACCAAACCCGATATCTGATCATTAAAGTCAATGTCAAGGGTTAACTGGGATTTAACAGGAAGGAAGAATTAATAATTATACACACATATTACATAAATTCTACAAAAATTAAATTTCAGCAAATTACGCCCAAAAATTGAATTTCAGGAAAGGACATTTTCTTTTGTTTGAAAACCAACATATTCTTTAAAGATCTCTTCGATATAATTAATATTTTCTGTTTTTTCTTATTTTTTCACAAAAAAAATTAAAAATTATTCAATTATTGCTTTTATTTTTTATTTTTTGTTGAAATGTTGAAAGCAGTTTTTATAAGAAAACAAGTTGGGAAAACCACAAAATAAGATTTTTTCAATCTGATGCTTGTTTGTTTAAATTATCACAGGGCCACCAAAATACCTTCTCCTCTACTCTCAATTTATTCATTCTCTCTGTACCCTTTTTTTTTTTTATTTTTTTATGCTATCTGTTTTTTCGTTACCATTTTATTATATATTTTTTTCTCTACCTTTTTTTTATATATTCTTTGTCTCTTTACCTTGCCTCTTTCTATCATTGTCTTACTTTTTTTAACTCTTTACATGTTTTCTTTTTATCTTTTTTCTTTCTACCCTCTTTTCTTGTCCTTTTTCTCTCAAAAGATCTTGTCAAGAAAAAAAAAAAGTTGTTGATAAGAAAAAAACTAGAAAGAAAAATAGATAACAAATAACAAAAAATAATAGTAAAAGTTTGATAAAGTAACTAAACAAGTCTTGAATTAATTTATGTTTGGTTTGATGTAAAATGGTTAGAACGAAAATAAGTAAGAAAGTCAGTTATCCTGTGTTTGGGTAATAGGTGGGAAAGAAAGCAATAAGGAAATAAGGAGAAAATTTTTTGTGGGGGTCACAACGTTTTTTTTTTTTTTAACTGACCAAATCGATGACAAAGCAGGGAAAAATCTACCACGAAAGTATATTTGATAATGTAATTACCAAACTATCCTCAAACTCACCTCGTCTAATTCAAGGCTACTACACCAATTCCCTGTCCCACTAACATTTTTTTGCTTTTTGTTATTTCTTGATTTTTTCTTTTTTAATTTTAATCTCATTCTTGTTAGACTTTTTTCAGCACTTACTAGAGCTCAAAGATCTTTTGTTCAAAACTCATTCCCATTCTTTTTCTTTTCTTTATTATTACAACCAATCCCAATTATGTCTTTTTATTTTTCCTCTCTTCGTTTTTTCTTGCTTTTGTGTTTCATTTTTGTAGGAGAGGTATTTAATAATTTGTATAACAACATTAAAACTGGGATAGGAAAGAAGCTCCCGATTGGTGAGTATCTTAGCACGACCATCTTCTCACTCGAAGTTCAAATTTTGATAGTGACTTTTGGCTAAAGCAACTATTAAGGAGTCGAAAGGAGCCGCCTAAGTAACATAAATGTGATTCTTGAAGAAGCTATATCCATAAGTTGGAGTGATTAGGCAAGAGCATAGTATTCTAATGCTAATGTTAAATTTTGGCAAAATTATAATACCAAAATATGCTAATAAGTATAGTACCGTAAGAAAGTTATCATTTGTATTTGTAAATGAAATAACACCGCATTAATAAGTTTTGAGCACTAATGTTAACTGTTAAAACCCTTTATGGATTATTGGTAGTTTAACTTCTTAGTGCATTGAGTGGCATTCCTGTTGATTATCGTTAATCAAAACTTCATTTTGATTATGGTTTACGGTGTTTGGGTACCGGAAAATATGGATGTTTGGGGATCAATTTCTAGGCATGGAAAGTGGACATTTTATTGTAATTTTCTCGATGTTGGAGAATTTGTCTAGGCATTGCAAGTTCAATCGCTCTATTATACGGTCATGTTGTAGCTTCTTAATCGAACAAACACATTAATTTTTTTAAGTAATTCAGAGTGAAATAAAAGGTTTCTAAAAATATTTCAAATGAAGTTGTTTTGATTTAAAATCAAGCATAATTTGTAGTTATTTTTCATTTGTATAATGTGTACCCAAAAGAAAAATCACCAAACCATACATAGATTAGTACATGAGTGCATAAGTGTCATTTTATAAATACTAATTTTTTTTTATACTTTTTACAACATTCAACCGAATAATTATATTTTTCATTTATTTTCATTCTTATCAATTTCTAGTTTATCTAAACAATTAATGAAAAAATTACTTGTTTTCTTTTACACTTCATCTTAAATTCAACAAAGCAGTAAGAATGGAACTTGTCATGTATTATTTATAGACGTTGGCAACAAATTGAACAATGGAATTTCTAAACCTTTTGACGGTTTCTAAACCTTTTGAAGGTTTAGTAATCGGTATGATAAAATTCAGTAGATGAATTAGGATTCAAATTTTAAACTTCAAATCAACTTATTGTTGGCAATGGGACAGAGTTTGCAAATGAAAATAAGAATTATTAAGGATCAGTTTGTTTCACAAAAACTAACATTCTATAAAAATATTTTTAGAAATTAATTTTTTTTCAAAAAATAACCTATATTTTACTATTTTTTTGTGACTTAAATTATGTTTAAAATATGTTTTTCTATATTTGTTGTATGTAGAGAAAAATTATAAATTTTTAGAAAACTAACGATATTTTTTCTGACCAACAATAATTCTTTTTCTCTTTGTCTCTTTACTTCTCTCTCTTCCTCTCTTTTTCTATTTTGCTTCTCTTTTGCCCTCTCTTATCTTTTTTTATCTCTCTCCCCTTCTCCCTCTCCCCTCCTCTCGCTCTACCCTTTAACTCTCTTTTTCTCTATTTCTCCCTCTCTTTATCCCTATCTTCCTCCTTTCTCTCCCTCTCTCCCTTACTCTTTCTTAGTTTCCCTCCCCTTCTCTCATCCTCTCCCCCTATCACCAACTTGTTTGCATCAAAGTTATAGAAAATGACTTTTAGTTTTAAAAATCAAGTGTCATTGTTTACATAAAGGACTTATGTTTTTCTTTTGATTGATTTTGTTTCCTATTGAATATCCTTTTTCAGTATTCCAAATACCAAAAAATGAGAAAAGTATTTTCTAGAAAAAATTTTTTTACAAAACAATTAGACCCTAAATTGTGTAAGCCATATTATTTAACAAAAAATCATTAGTCAAAATTTTCTTTATTCATTTCTTTCATTCACTTAACAAAATTGTAAAATTCATAATTTAATTTGTTAAAAATAGTGGAAATAAATTATAACATTTGGGAGATTAGGTAGGAAAAGAAAGACATAATTTTCATACAAAATTTTGTTGTTAAATTAAAATACCTCAATTGAAAATCATTCCTTAGTTTAGGATCTCAATATTGAATCACTAGTCTTTCAGTATCACGAATAACCCACAATTAGAGTAAAATCACATTAGAACTCTCTCATTTATCATAATTCAAGTATCTTAGAATGCAACAACGATCATACACTTACTATTTTCTATTTCTCTACTTAAGAGACCATTTTGTATCTTCTGTTTTTATTACATTGTTTAGTTTGCAAAGAGTGATAGGGGAGATATAAATATATAGTAGTCACCTTTTTGTAACTACATTCCTTTTAACTGCCCACTAATATAGGCCATTCTTAAAGAGTTGAGTGAGATTAATTAACTCTTCATGGTTGTAAGACCTATACCTATAAAAAACATCTCTCACTCACACATGATTGGTTCTTTTGACTTGACTATATATCTATTTAATTTTCTTAAATATCTTTTTATAATTGGAAAATGTGTCATGTGACTTGTGAACACACCTTAAGCTTTGTGTTTACCCTTGAAGTAATGGTTTTTAGCTAAAACTCAAAGAAGTAAGCCACTATTATTCAATCAACAGTAGAAGTAGAATATATAGTTACTGCATTTGCCATAAACCAAGCTATTTGGATCATAAAGCTACATTTTGCGGACAGGGATAGATGAACGTGGCGTGAATTGACATCATATAATTTTTAGTACTAAATGTATTTTATTAGTAATTGTTTACAAATTCTATTTTACTTATTTACACATCATAAAATTTTATTTTATTTTATTTTTAAGATAAGAAAAGGGAAAAAAAAAAACAAATGGAATCGATACGAAACTCATGCTGCAAAGTCACCACATCTGCGCAAGAGGCTCTTCCGGGTAACGGAGAGAGAGTTAGCTTAGGCGGCGCTATCTCTACCAGGTGACTTTCAAGAAAAATTCTTTGGGTCCTATTCAAATGTAGTAGTTAAAAGCTAATGGCAATTGGGTTGAACTTGTTTGATGGATACAAACGATGTCTGTGTGGGCAACATGCTAGCTCATGCTAAATTGTGCTCGCCCCATTTAAGTAGAAACCAGTGTGCCTAGGCTACATGTACAACAAGAAGAATCTATAAATGTCTTCGCTTTTTTTATAAAAAAGAATAATAATAATAACTTGAATCCCCAATAAGATTCACAAGTTCATTGCTCACTCTAAGAAGATGACAATCTTTCTTCTCTCTTTTCCCAGAATATTAGATACACTAACATAGGGACGCTAGTTACTGAGGAGGGAAGGAGATCACAAAGGCTTATTAGAAGACTGCGAGCTTGATGGAACTTCAATTGGACCAATCAGAAAATATTTCTCATCGGTACAGATATTTTGATTGCACTATAGACCAAAAAAGGTGGAATTTTGAGGTTTGTAAATGACTTCAGTAGCTAGAATCACAACATCTCCACGCAAAGTAAAGTAGACAAGACACAACTAACTCTTCAGGGTGACAATCTTTGCAACCGCAATACATTGAGCATGGCTAATGCAAGTTGTCATTTCTGACAAAGAATCAAAGAAAGAAATTGAAAAGTTGAAAATGTCTGCCAATACTCTATGCTATCACAATTGACCAATACAAGCTACTTGATGACATTCGTCGCAATGGAACGCCATATTCGCCTAGCAAATATAACTGTGGTTTCACAACTAAGGCATATGGAAGCAAAATGGAATGATTCCCAAAGTGGTTATTGCCTGGTGGCATTCGACGTACCCATTACCTTAGTAGAATCCACATGCCGCGTTGTACAGTAAGGCAAAGCACATGGCTGCATAAATGTGCGTGCGTGCGTGCGTGTGTGTTTGTGTGTATGTATGAAAGAAATGTTTTTATATGCAAAGCAACTTTTAGAAATATTAAATCTTGCAAATTAACATATATGATAATAAGTAACGGCCCAAGGTGGGAGCTTGATTAGGTACTTCTACGAGTATGCAATGCATCTGACTAATGTTAAAATCCCTGCAAATGCATTATCAGAAAGAATGGTGGTAAAATGTAAAAACAAGGATCGATGTGACATCTGCTTTAGGTAAGGCGAATATTGCATCAACTTATCAATACTTGGGTGGTGGGATATTCTTATTAGAAAAGTTGAAGTAGGGATTAGAATGTCATACAACTTCTAACTTAACTCACAGGAGCTGCATCCAAACGATTCTCTCTTTTTGTGGATCAAAGAATAAATAAGTTGTATAATGTAATAATGAATTTTGTGAAAGCACATAAGCATGTTTGATATTATTTCGTTGATTGCTTTTTTCTGGGGTGTTTTGAATGGCTAGACAGAGAAAAAATGGTGAAAAAACATATGTTTTATATATTACTCTTTTATTTTGTGGAACAGAAATTTCATTAATATATCAAAAATAACAGCTTGGAACAACTTTTAGGGGACTAGTAAGACCAAATCACTACAAAATAAAACAATCCAATTGTAGAAAACAGTAGTCTTCCAGACCAATCCACAAAAACGCAACCAAGAACACCACAAAGTTGTAGCAACCTGTATCACCCAGTTATACAATAGAAATAATAAACTATATATCCGTCGATCATACCTCCACAACCACTCTCCCCGACAGACATGCACACAATCCCTTCTTCCTTCCCACCCTATCTTCGCCAATCCACCAATCCATCTAAAAAATGCTACACACTCTCTTTATATCACACCCACACATATACATTTGTTTATACTATTTTTTTACACTACATTCTGCACATACTAGTTTGCAGAGTCCCTAAGGTCACGTAGATGTTCTTCACCATCTAATAAATCTACAGTTATTATTTCCCCCCTTATTCGGTGTTTTTAATTTCTTACTGCCTTCCAATTCGCGACAACATTGACCCGAATGTTTGGGTCGGATTGAATCTCGGTGGTGAACTGGGAGCCTGGGACCGAGTCAGTGGCCTGAAAGTGAGAGGAGCCGGTTTTGAGAGGCTAATAAGAAAACGACAAAGCAGCCTGGGCCTTTCTTAAAGAATTGGACCATAGAACTTCATCTCAACGGCTTACTCAAAGCTAGACAAGCAGGGCCTGGCATTACGATGTCATTATTATCTTCTCCAAACAAATGCTGGCTTCTAGTCACGCCAACCCAAAAAAAAAAAAAAACAGTAATATTTTAATAATTAAAATTTTAAATTTTTATTTAAAAATTTTGAAAAAAAATTCTTTTTATTATACAGTTTATTGTCTAATAAACTTTTTAATTGCTGGAGGAGAAAAAAAAAAAAGCCACGTAGTATAGCACAACGAATCGATCCTATGAATATTCGGAAACAAGATTTGCATTCTAATTTGCTAGGTGGCAACGCTTTAAGCAATGATATTTTCGACTCATCCCAGCCGGTGGAGGCATGGTTTAGCCGTTGGCAGAAAATGTTTAATTAAAGAAATCTGGTGGACTGATTGAGTTTAATTCTAGAGTGGATATAATACATGATCGTAATATGTTATTTTTAACAATCAACTATATATATATATATATATATATATATATATATATATATATTTAATTACTTTAGTCTCACTTAAATTATTTTTTCTTTTTTATATTTGATATTGAGTTAACTCAATTTTAAAGAATCAAATAAAAAAGCGCAAGATAGTAATTGCTATAGTTACGGTAGATTACCCATTTATCTTCTTTGTTATTTTGATCCTCACAGCTGTCCAAGTGCTGGTGGCATTACGTGAAATTCGCCGAAGAAGATAAAAAAGAACAACCCGATGGTCCTATCTTAAAGTCTTAATTGGTCACAAGTTTGGATGACGCACCTAAACTTACCCATGAATGGCAAATTATTTTAGGTAAATTGCAGCTGTCCAAACTTAGAACGTTCCGCAATCCCTGGAATGCGGTAGCCTATATAAACAACAGTGAGGTGATCAGCTTAATTTCATCGAGCCACAACGACAGGCTTTTTCACATGTAAGAAATGCTGCCGCAGCCACTTCTTCAAATCTAATTTCCGTTCCATATTTTCTACTCGGGAGTCAGAGATATCTTTTGTTTCTCACCCAAAAAAGAACAACAAAAAAAAAAAAAAGCAAAAGACTTCAAATTTCCTTTGAAAAGAAAAAGGCAATCATTGGCCAATGAAGATGGCAGGTTTTTCAAGAAGCGAATTGCTTCTGTTTTCAAGTTTGGCATTGCTGGGTTCATGCTTGGCAATAACAGTTGAATACGACTCCAGTGCCCTCGTCATCAATGGTGAACGCAGAATAATAATGTCAGCTGCAATCCATTATCCGCGCAGCACCCCTGAGGTACATTGGAAACTAATCAACATTGCTTTTTCTAATGTTTTTTTCCCGACAAAATTGATACTTCAAAATACCCCACATTATTTTACACATTTTCTCTTCTTGCATTTCCAGTCCTCTGCATTGGATATATTATATGATGAACTTCTGCGTGTACTAATGTGCAATAATTACGTATACACAGATGTGGCCAGATTTGATACAGAAGGCCAAGGATGGCGGCATAGATGCCATCGAGACTTATGTGTTCTGGGATCGCCATGAGCCCGTCCGTCGGCAGGTAATGTGAACGGCAGCTACTTACACTTGATTGCCTGTTGTTTTTCTTTGTAGCTAGTGAAAGTAGAACCCTTTGACTAACTTACATTCCGTGTTCTGCAATGAATCAGTATGATTTTTCTGGAAATTTGGATTTCATTAAGTTCTTCAAGCTCGTTCAACAAGCTGGACTTTATGTCATTCTAAGGATTGGTCCTTACGTCTGTGCTGAATGGACATACGGGTGGGTAGATTTTCCTTCAAAAGTTGGTTGTTGACTGCCTTTACAGAAATTTTAATCAAATCAGTTCTCACCAAACCGATTCATATTTCTTCCCCAACAGAGCCTTCCCCATGTGGCTACACAACACTCCGGGGATTCAGCTGAGAACAGATAACGAGATTTACAAGGTTACAATGACCGTGTTTTTTAGCATTTTTCTCTTTACTACTTTTATATCAGCCTTCATTCTTTTTTCGGTTAGTAACAACTGTATATCTTTCCTCGACGTGCAGAATGAGATGCAAGCTTTTACAACAAAGATTGTGAGCATGTGCAAAGAAGCCCAGCTATTTGCCCCACAGGGAGGACCTATAATTCTTGCTCAGGTTTTGACAATTGCAGCAGCATTCTTTAGTTGTCTTTTACATTTGCATTGCTATGGAATGCTCGTAACATTTTGTTTTGCTTGTAACAGATTGAGAATGAATATGGAAATATTATGGGAGGTTATAGAGACGCGGGGAAAAGATACATCGATTGGTGTGCCAAAATGGCAGTAGCTCAAAATGCTGGAGTTCCATGGATTATGTGCCAGCAAGCTGATGCTCCACAGCCCATGGTACTAATTTTTGTTTCACCTCTATCTCTCTCTCTCGGACACCCTGCATGGATTCTTGAGGGTGTTCATATTGAATCTAATTAGACGAAATTGTGTCTTGTGCCTATTTTATATCATTTATATCATCCTGCAGATCAATACATGCAATGGATTTTACTGTGATCAATTCAAGCCGAACAATCCTAAGAGTCCCAAGATGTGGACTGAGAACTGGACTGGATGGTAGGCTTTTGTTCTTTCCCATCATTTTCATCATCTATGCAAGGACTAAACTCCTCTTTCCTGTGGTTTTAATGTCAACTGTACTGCCGTCCTTCTAGGTTCAAGCTTTGGGGTGGCAAAGATCCAGTTAGAACTGCTGAAGATATTGCATTTGCGGTTGCACGCTTTGTCCAGCTTGGAGGGGTTTTTAATAGTTATTACATGGTTAGTCAGCTACCAGTTGCTTCCCTGCCGTAGCCGAGTGATTCCATATTTTTTCTGCCCTATGGCAAAATTTTCTTCTAATTTCTCAAATTTCAGTATCACGGAGGAACAAATTTTGGACGCACAGCAGGAGGTCCATTTATTACAACATCATATGATTACAACGCACCGCTTGATGAATATGGTAATGGAAGTTTAATGATAATTTTTCTACACTTTCAACGAGCTAGGACGGTTGAGGAATAGCGGTCATTGTATGTAGAATTTGAAGTTAATGCACTAAACTGAAAACTTGCAGGACTTCCGAATCAGCCTAAATACGGACATCTTAAGCAACTCCACTCAGCTATAAAAGTGGGAGAGAAAATTCTCACAAACAGCACCGCGACCAGCAAGAATTTGGGACAAGGGACCGATGTAAGTGACTAATTTATTCAAGTATTATTAAATCTTCAGATTTAACTCAAACGACAGAAGAAGTGACGCTAATTTCTATCTTGAAAATTAGCTGACCACATACACAACTGCATCCGGGGAGAGATTCTGCTTCTTGAGCAATCAAAACATGGGGGACGGCACCATAGATTTGCAACAGGATGGTAAATTCTTTGTGCCTGCTTGGTCAGTTAGCTTGCTTCAGAATTGCAGCAAGGAGATATACAACTCCGCTAAGGTAAATGAGGATGCATGTTTTTATTTCCTCTGCTGCACTACATTGGACCTTAAGCAGCATATTATTTCTACTGAAACAATAATGCTAATGAATGTTGGTGTTCTGCATAGGTTAATACACAGACCTCTTTGATGGTAAAGAAACTTCATGAGGCTGATCAACCTGAAAAACTCAATTGGGTATGGGCGCCAGAGGACATGACCGACACCCTGAATGGACAGGGCAGATTTAAAGCAGCACAGCTTCTTGACCAGAAAGAGGCAACCTTCGATACCAGTGACTTCCTATGGTACATGACTAGGTATACTTTTGCTGAACCCCTTAACAATTTTCCGGCTACGGTTCAATTGAACTGGTATTATACAAGGAAGAAATTCAAAAACAGTTGCTTCCTTCAAAATGTAATTGCCTAGTCAGGTAGCTGCTTAATTTCAATATTTTTAATAGAGATGACATTCACGCCTAACAAGTTTTGGCACAGTGTAAACGTCAATGAATCGTCCTGGAACAATGTGACTCTCCGTGTGAGCTCAAGGGGCCATGCACTTTATGCTTATGTGAACCAAGAGCTGATAGGTAACTCCAATGATCGATATGGTTTCAAGTTCAATCTGCAAGATAATATCTGGTCACCAGGTGGCAAGTCATTCTACGATCTAACTCCAATTCTGTTACATACATCAGGTTACCAATTCTCCAGACAAGCCAACAGTCAACAATCCGTCAAGGGAGATGATTACAGTTTTGTGTTTGAGAAGCCTGTTACTCTGAAACAAGGGAACAACACCATAAGTTTGCTTGGCGCCACAGTTGGCTTAGCGGTATGTTTTCAGTAATGAAGATGGTGAAAGGGACAATTCCAAGCTTAATGCCCACTTTTAATGTTTTATTACCTGTGGATACAACTTCGCTGTTTTTGCAGAATTATGGTGAATTTTACGATCTTAAGCCTGTTGGTCTTGTGGGCGGCCAAGTACACTTTGTTTCCAATGGAAACGTTATGTTGGACATGTCAAACAACACATGGAGCTATAAGGTGCGTCACTGATTAGCCCAGGACTTCATGTTTACTCTCAAAAGGAAAAAGAAAAGCAAGAATCTCCCTTAATATTAGCTTATATTATACTAGAAAATAAACAATAAAGTTGAAAATTATTTTTTATTGGTCGGATAAAGGTTGGATTGAACGGCGAGGCCGAACGACTCTACGATCCAAACTCACGCAAAGGCAACTGGAGCTCAGGTCTGCTCTCCAATGGACAGCCCATGACATGGTACAAGGTATGCACGTTTGAATCTTCTACGTCTCACCTTTCCTTAATTCTTCTCAAAGCAGAGTATTTTTGAGTATTTTGGGAAATACGAAGTTTCCCATTCTCTAATTTAACAGCAATTCCGTTTTAATTTGCCTCCAGACGACATTCACAGCTCCATCAGGCTCGGAACCCGTGGTGGTGGACTTGCTAGGAATGGGCAAGGGATATCTATGGGTGAACGGCCACCACCTGGGACGCTACTGGCCTTCACAAACTGCTGGTACGGGCTGCAGTGAAACGTGTGATTACCGTGGGGCATACTCCAGCAGCAAATGTGAGACCAATTGCGGGCAGCCTACCCAGAGATGGTAATATACTTGGCCAATGCCAACTATTTTGCTTTGCTCCGCTGGATTGAATATTAGCAGCAAACATCAATGACAATACTCTCTTGTCATTGCCATAGGTACCATGTTCCAAGGTCATTCCTCGACAGCAAAGGTCCAAACACATTGATATTGTTCGAGGAGGTTGGCGGGAACCCTTCGAATGTGTCCTTGCAGATTGTTACCGCCGGCGCAATATGCGGGAACGCATACGAAGGAAGCACACTGGAATTGTCGTGCCAGGGCGGCCGGGCCATCTCCGACATCCAATTCGCCAGCTTTGGTGACCCCAAGGGCCAGTGTGGCTCATTCCGGAAGGGCTCTACTGAAGCCACCGGCAGCGTGGCTGCCTTGGAGAGGGTATCGATCGATCTATTATGCACCCTTAATTATGCGATTCACTCGGAAATATGTTACGATTCTTAGCGTCGCACTTCTCTTGTTATTGCAGGAATGTGTTGGCAGAGAAAGTTGTTCAATCACTGTCACGAAAGAAACATTCGGAGCCAACAATTTTGGCGACGGTAACTTCAGACTGGCGGTGCAAGCTCTTTGCTCAGGAATTGAGTCGAATGAGAATTCAAAGAAGGGTAAACTAAGGGACTAGAAATAAGATGACAACCTAAATGTGGGCTCTTCATGGAGCGTACAGGGTTAAACTACAGTAATTTGTTAGCAGAGACGGAATATGAGATTACAGTTCATGTAGTTTTGATGGGGATTGAGATTCCCATTACGATACGAAAATGATATTCTCTTCTCTGTACTTTTTAAATCATGCTCGATTATGATAAATGCATCGTTCTTATTCGTACAATCCATGTTGTTGGATGCGGGAACTTGCATGGAAAGGTCAACGACGTCGCGGATGTCTCGGTTTGAAACGACATCGTATATATTATCGAGTAGTCCGTGATGTTTGGAAAAGCACGTTGAGACATTGAAAACGTGGAAAATGCTAGATGGTTACATTGCGCTGCATGATTGCTGTCATCGTATTTTGACTTGTTTGCAGAAGGTCCGCCATTTTCAGCCCCCTGAGAACTTTATCCACACGAAGTGACCCAGGGAAGAAAAAAAAAAGAAGAAAAAATTCAGCTAAGTGCATACAAAATAGTTTTTATACTATATTTTAACATTTTATATTACACCAACTTTGTGTTACTCATATTTTTTCAAAAATAAAATTGGATTGCAAAATAAGAAGTTCGTGAAAATGGTGATAACAATCTAAGAAGAATAGCGATTTAACAGAAGGAGTTACAAAAGCACAAGACACTGGTAAATAGAAGGTTTACTTCCATGAAAGAATTGGAGGTTTCCTTGAGTATAGAGTCTCGCACCCAATGAGAAATATTAAGTTTTGACCGTTAAAATATGGTCCATCAATACCCCGAAATTGACATTTTCCGGGATAGAAAAAAAATTGCCAGCAAATCGGAATTCTAAAACAGTCCAGAAGTCCGCCCCAGCTCTGGTCACTTCAGAAATTCCAAAGAAATGAATCTTGAGCTAGAGCCCCATCAGAGTTCTCCTCTCCATATTCAATATCGGTTACCATTGGCGGTGCGAAAAAGTCATTCCGAAGATCATCGAAATCCGTAAACATCCCATAGTCCGAGCCCATGCTCGAATTCGGGAGCAGATCCAAGAATGGCATGTCCAACATTAATTCAATGCCACCTAACTGGGCGGTCCCGTCTGATAGCACCGAACTGGACGGAGACTCCGCTCGTAATTCGGACGTGGACGGCTCCGTCGAATATCGATCCGACTGGCTCCTCGGAGCCTCCGAATCGTTAGCGTACCTTGCTGCAGCCGCCTGAATTTCGGACGGAGACAGCGAACGTCCCCCTGCTATGGCCGGTGGGTTATTGGGGAAATTAAATTTTGAGGTGCGTCCCCGCAGGCAAAAAAGGGCTGCGTCGAAAGCACGCGCCGCTTTTTCGGCGGAATCATATGACCCCAGCCAGATTCGCTCCCTACTGTTCGGTAGCCGGATCTCGGACACCCACTTCCCCCATTTCCGCTTTCGGACACCCTTGTACTTGGATTCGCTCCTCTCCGCTGGCTCTTCGGTCGTATGCTTCACCATTTCAGATACTTCCTTGTTCCTGTCTTAGTGTCTATCTTTTCAACCGTTAGTTGTCTTGTTGACGATTCGGATGTCTTTTGGTTTTCTTTTCTGTTGGGTTTAAATCGAAGGATGCTTTGTTTGCCTGTTGCTGATTGCTCGCGAGGCCTGAATTTTGCTGCTTTCTGCGTGTCTCTGTGTTTGTAAGTGTATCTCTCCTCTCTCTCTCTCTATCTATCTATCTATATATATATATATAGATATATATATTTGAGAGCGCTTTGCCGAAAGAGTGGGGGGAGTAAGGAGCTGTGACTGTCACGGTCAACACTGGGAAGCGCGTCGAAACGAAGGCCACGAAGAATAAGAAAGATTACACGTGGCTGACGAGCATTGTTACGTGTACGCGGAGTACACTTACTCCAAGTCATGTGTACCATTCATTCCTCGTGTTTAAATTGAGATTAAAAAATTTAAATGAAAATTGTAGCTTGCGACTGCATCGAGCTAAAGCACCCTCCCACAAAGGCGATGCCTTGTAGACGTGAGGTCCTCGGGGGTCTCTTTTTTAATTTTGTTTTTTTGTTTTTTGTTTTAAATACGTAATGTGTTAATATATAAGGTAAATATATCTAATCTGTATAATAATAACAATAATAATAATCATGTACAACTAATATAATTTTATTGATTTTATACACGTTTAATTAATTAGATATATTTTTTATTTAATTATACACACAATATATTTATAAAAGAATCCAAAAAAAAACAAAGGAAGGCTGCATCCCATCCCTTCACCTTGTCGCTATCCATCTCCAGCCCCGTCCGCCTAACCTTTTCCAATAAAGCATAGAATTTCACCCATGCCATTATGCGTTAGATGTGGGACCCTAGCCCTCAGATTGTGGGGACATGCTTATTTTTCTGCCTCGTGCGTGAACAAGTTACCCTGAAGTGATTCATATAGTGTTAACAAGTATCTTTAAATTAAGCGTAATTGTTTTTTTTTTTTGTGGTCAAATTGTCTGACTCAATGATACAAAATTATTAAATAGACGATGTAGATAAATAAAATTATTTTTTATTAAATATTACTTTAGTGTTTATCTTTTAAAATTTATGCATAACTGTAAAGTCAAGAAAGTTGGTAACAAATATATCATTAATCCTAAATTAATAGTTTGCGAAAAGGCAGGGGGTTCTTTTTGTTTGCATTCACAATGGAAATCTTTGTTATAAGAGAAAAGAAAGGGAAAGAAAAAAGAAAAGAAAAGAAAAAGCTGGGATGGAAACAAAGGGTATGCCTTCAGAATACTGCTTGCTTAAAATAATTCATAAGCAGGAAATTTTATTTTATTTTATTTTTTAAAAAGAAGAGTCCCAGTGTTCTACAATAGAAATGTGTAAATAAAGAAAAATAATGTGTTGAGGTCACAGTGAACAAAGCATATATCAGCAAACGACTACGTTTTCGCGACCTGGAGGCGGGGTAGCTCATCGGCATCCGATGGAGCTCCATTGTTGCTTCTGATGTCAAATCAAAGTCCCTTAGAAACTCACGTCTTGTCTCAGAGAGTCAGATTACATCACCCCCATCCCCAACGTGGTTGCCAATGCTCCCGTTGACCGTCAAATTCAGAAACTTCGTGTCGCCCTGTCTTGTTAGAGATTGCCACGTTAAACTCTGGCTTCCCGAATCGCATTTAAAAGTCGGTCATATAAATTAGGAATTGTTTTTTTGAAAAAAAAAAACAGAGAGATTTTTTAATAATTCCGTTAAGAGTCTTTTTGGGTGGATGGAAATATTATTTGTATAATATAAAATATTATCCGTATAATATAAAATTTTATTAAATTTAAATGAATTCACAAAATATGTGTGTAAAAGAAATTTCCCATAACGAAAGCTACGAAGGAAAAGAAAAGGACTACAATGTTCTTAAACTCGTTAGCATTTGGCAAATATAAAATGAAACGGAGTAAAGGAGAATCACTCTTGTTGTCCGAGAATTACACTCAGTTTGGAGCTTGTGCACGAGAGGAGAAAGGATAAATTTTGGAACACAGAATGTGATAGAAAGTAACTCTCCCTTTATTTAGAAGCAATATAGAAAAGAGAGAGAACAAAAAAAAAAAAAGGAAAAAAGAGAATGATATAAAAATTGTCAAATGCATCCATTCTCTCTCAAAATAAGGAAGAAAATAAGAGAAATAAGTCGAGAGAGTCTTGCACCTTAATTAATTTTATTATTTATTATTAAGATTTATTAGATTATGAATTATATAATAAGTAAGTCATTGTATTTTTATAAATTTTATATTATTTTTAAAATTAAAATTTAAAATTTGTAATATAGAATTTAAATATTTAATTATTAAAGTGACCAAAACATCTGGATTTGTGCATGAAGAGGGGGTCAAAAGCCCAAATACTGTGCACGGGCAAATGTATCGGGCTAACAGAAAGGTCCGAAAATGGCCCAAAGCCTCAGTTCTTTCTAGAACCCTCTTCTTACATTCTAACTGTCGTTGGGAGAAACCCAATTCTAGAAGTCTCTTATCGCCTGATAAATAAAACAAAAGCCAAAATAATTGACCCACCCACTCTTTATTAGTAGGGTTTATATATTCTGGGGTAATTTTCATTTTCAAGGCCAGCAAACAGAAATTTTGAAGGTATTAAAATTTTAGTTATTTTTTTTTGTTTATTCTTGAGGAGAGTCTCTGCTTGCTGGTAATGACTTTGGTCGGCCGCTTGGTCGGTGTTTTTGGGGATTTTAGGACCAGGAATGGCGACAGTCCATCCGACCGCAACTTCTTCGGCTTCGGTGTCGGCCAGGAGCTTGACTTCGTTCGAAGGTCTAAAGCCTACATATGTCAGGTTGGCGACTTTTGGGACCTTCAAAACGGCCGAGGTTCTCTCGAAGCGGTCTTTTAAGGGCTTGGTTGTTAAAGCTGCCACCGTGGTCGCCCCCAAGGTGGCCTTCTTGCTTTAATTGAGCCGCTTTTTTTTGGGGTTGAGGGGGGGGTTTAGGTGCTTAATGTTGGACCCGCTTCTTACATGCTTGCGTTTTTAGCCATACGAGAGATTAATTGAAGCTACATTTTGTTAGAACTTGTATAGGCAAAAGCTTCGAAGTTTTGTTCTTGTAGTCTCGTTTGATTGTTTGTTTGTTTTTTTTTTTCTTTTTCATTCTTTGACAGTCTATGGTTGGAGTGGGGTCTGCGTTGTGGCGTAGCCTTTTGTGAATATAGCAGACTTCTTTCATTTTACTATGTTTCGGAAGCTATAATACCAAAATTTTCCAAGAGGTTACCAGTCAAATTTTGTCGCTTTTAAGAAGACCGTTTGAATGTGGAATCAGAACTGCATATGTTTTGGAAGTGGGAGCATTTCAGGTTTTTAAGATTAGTCTACCGTTTGGTGGTAACTCATCGCGGCCTAATATAGTTGGCATAAAAGAAGTATTTTTTTTCGAAAAAAAAAAATAAATTATGGCTTTCACACGACATGAGTATTTCCAAGCTTGAAAGTTCAATTCCCCAACTTCCTTCCACTTTGATGTGCCAAACTCATATTGTCTTAGGTTACAGCCAATTGCAGGAATGCTTCACAATGTATGTGTAGTGCTGCCTTTAGAAAGGACTTTGATATGGAGTTTAGTCAATGAAATGGAACTCTAGTTTAGTGCCTTCATATTAGTTGATTAAAGATGTATTTGATAACCGAGTTTACACACTTTCATTGGCTTATCTCACACGGTTGTGTTGAATACTTTGTAGTACACTTCGATTAAGCCGTTGGGTGATCGAGTGCTCGTGAAGATCAAGACTGCAGAGGAGAAGACCGATGGTGGAATCTTACTTCCAACTTCTGCCCAAACAAAGGGTCAAGGAGGTGAGGTGGTTGCTATTGGAGAGGGAAAAACAATTGGAAAGACAAAGCTGGACATCAGCTTGAAGGTCGCTTTTGTGAAGCAGATATTTTCTTCCTTCCCTCAGTCATTGATTTTAGTATTGCTTAGTGCTTTTTGCCTACAGGCTGGTGCTCAGGTAGTCTATTCGAAGTATGCGGGGACTGAAGTAGAGTTGAAGGGTTCAAGTCACCTTATATTAAAGGAAGATGACATTGTTGGCATACTTGAGACGGATGATATTAAGGATCTTAAGCCTCTGAATGATAGGGTGTTTATTAAGGTATTCTTGATATTACCCACATCTGGCTGCTTTTGCTATTAGAGACTAATTGGCTGCATGGAAACAAATTTCTAGTTTCATTTTCTGTTGTACATGAGACAGTTGTTGGTTAACACTTAATGAAAATCTACTGGTGCAAAATAATCTGTATTTGCATCGGGTGTGATTGATTGTAGGTGGTGGAGGCTGAGGAGAAAACAGCTGGAGGACTGTTGCTGACGGAGGCTACCAAGGAGAAACCTTCCATTGGCACGGTAATATCGAGCAGCTTCTGTATTGCTACATAGACAACCACACCTAGTTGTTTATCTTTGTTGTTTGATATCCATTGCATAAACAGGTGATAGCATTAGGTCCCGGGACTCTTGATGAGGAAGGCAACAGGAAACCATTATCCATCTCCCCAGGGAACACTGTTTTGCACTCCAAATATGCAGGGAACGACTTCAAGGGCAGTGATGGCAGCACCTATTTTGCTCTAAGGGCTTCTGATGTAATGGCTGTGCTTTCATAGTTGTCTTTCTTAGATATGATTTGCATGTATCAGTGAATTTTGTGATTGAATTGCCTTTTAAAGCATATGGATCACCGATTAAATTTTTGAATGTAATTGGCTGATGCACCTGTGCAAGTAGGCATTTTTTGCATTCAATTTCCTTAAAATCATTCTTCAAATGTCTTTGTAGGTTATTTTTATTGAGAACTCTTTCTCTTGCTTCTAAGTCTAATTTGTTGGGATGAGTGCACATTAGGATGTATGTCCCCATTTGCAGTCACTGCCGTTTTTGCCATGAACATCATTTGCAGTCATTGGCCTGTTCACGATGAACAATTCAGTGCTGATGAGGTAACATCATAAGTGACAACAGACCGCGATACTCATCCTCGTATAGAGGTAATAGGCATGATGCCAGGTGCGACTGCCCAATCTATTACTTTGAGTCTCCTGTAATAATATTCAATTGATTAACAGTCTATTGGTTCAAATAAGCGTTAGGAAAATGGCTGTAGCAGATACGTTAGTAACAGCTAGATCTCCATGATAGTATTTACAAGATGTCAGATTTAGCTCCAAATTAGGTGAGATTACAAAATACATCATTTGCCTTCCCTGTCTGCCGCATTCTGCTGTACACAAAACATCCCACTAGCATGCAACCTCTAAAGCTGTTGAAGAAAAACCAGGCAACATGAATTTACATAATTTATTCCACCTTTGTGGACACGGCACACAGTGCCACCAGAGCGGAAAGAGCTCAAACACCAGAATCCAGTAACAGAAATAAAAATATGCTTCGTAGCCTATGGTCCCATTTCCAGGGAAGGTTATCATTTTCCCTCCTTGCCTGGACCACCTTAACTGGAGGTCACCAGAGAGTCTTTCTCATGTAAGAATAAAACTAGTAAGTATTCTCAATTGATATTTATTATCTATAAAAAGACGCAGCTGAGTTGACGTTGTTGTGGCCTCTCCAGGCATTACCGCTTTCAGTCCCACTACAAACTTGATAGTGAGCTGGCACATTACCAAGATCTCCGTCCAAGCTCATCTGCTGCACTTCACTGGAGGACAGTATTTTGATGCTCTGAACACAGCTTACAAACTCCCTGTAAGCGAGAAGATCGCACAATTGAGAACAAATTGATCAGAAAAGAAGTAGACAGAATGTAGGAGATAGGAGCATTTTCACTTACTCCCAAGGGTCGTCCCCAAGAAGTAGCATATCATTTTCATGATCCACATAAACTAATTTCCAATCTGAACTTTGTGGATCTTCTAGCTGCCCTTCAATACCAAACATGCGGGCCAGATCATTTCTAAGCTCATCGTAACCTTTGTAGCGGGTTGTATCAATAGATCTCCCTACAGAGCCATGTTTTTGAACCTTCACAATTTTGGATTAGTGTTATGGCATCAAAACTTTTGAAGTAAGAACCAAATCAAAATTATCTACAGAAGGATGAACAGATGCTGATACAGCCAAGGCGCAAGTGAAACTTTAATTGTCTTGACAACCAGAAAGATAAGTCAATAATAGCATTCATCATGAGGGGAAAGAAAAAAAAAAAAAAAAGAAATGAGGGCATTTGGGTGACTGTTCTGCCACATTTCCCAAGAGAAGAAAGTTAAAATCTTTAGGGTCTATAGCAGAACATATAATTCTTTTCATCATGCCATCCATGCAAGAAATACAATGACTATAGAAAGAGTGCTGTGTGCATGTGTGAGCATGTGACTAGCTATTGTGGGACAACAAACCTTTGTATATGTTCGCATTCGTTGAGTCTGGCTGGTCCACATTCCACCATTCAAAACCCCAGTATTATTGATGGCAACATTATTTGAACACCCAGGCTCGAAGGGTATGCTCGGCACCCCAAATGAATGAGAGCTTATTGCAGCAGTGGACGACTGTGTCTCACTGTCTATGTAAGTACCACCATAATTGGAAAGTAAGTTCCGAAGATCCTTTTGAGACTTATAACCCCTAGACAATAGAGTGTCAGGTGGTAATCCATCAATATTAGTTGCAAAAAGACTGTTTTGAGGATGTGATTGGACATCACCATCTAGACCAAAGGCGGGAACTGAAAAATTGGGCAGGACAGTGCCAGCATCCAGGCAATATGATGTTCCAGAAGACGAAGCTTCTAATTGATCATTTACTGTGCCATTATATTTCACTTGGTCTGATAATTTTGAGCCAGGCAGTTCATGTTTAACTCGGATATCAGACTTGCTATGGATCTCCTGAATAGCAATCGTTGCTGGTTCAATTGTTGAATCTACCATGAATGTAGCAGGTGCTTGTTGGTTTCCATTATGGAAATGTGACACAGAAATCTGGCAATTATTAGTGGAAGGAGACGTTGAACAAGATGGAGCATCACCATCAGTCAGATTCGAATGTGCTTTCATTGCCATAGGTGATCTCTGCAGGCTCTGAGGCTGGTTCATTGGATAAGATTGTGATGGCATTAGTGCTGCTGTTGAGGAGCTGTTAATGCAAAGGGAGTGCTGCTGACTTTTTGAGAGGGGCAATTGCTGAAGCTGCTGGTTGTGTTGATGGCTTTGCTGTTGCTGTAAGAGATGAGGCTGCAAAGGTGAGCTTACTGGGGAGAGCAAATGCTGCTGCTGCTGCTGTTGTTGCTGCAATTTCTGTAGCAACTGTAGATGAAGTTGCTGCTCTGAGAGGACAGGTTGTGGTGATTGTTGCAACTGTGTTTGAGTCTGTACATTTTGTGACAAGTTTTGCTGTAACTGCTGCAAGGGGGACTGCTGCAATTGCATTTCCTGCTGTGGTTTCTGTAAGAGGCTAGGTTGCTGCTCCATTTGTTGCTGAAGCTGAGAGTCTTGGGGTAATGGAGTCAGCTGATATGAAATCTTATTACTGGATGGGTTACTGTGGGATTGGGTATTATTTGCCAGTAACTGGTGCTGCTGCTGGAGCTGAGAGTATAAACCTGGCTGTTGAAAAGTTTTATTTGAAATCTGATTCGAGGCAATAATGCTATTGCTTAGAGGAGGCGGTTGAAATATCTGTTGTTGTTGTTGCTGCTGCTGCTGCTGTTGTTCCTGTAGCGGTGAGTGTCTTAGTTGTTGCAATTGTGTCTGAGGCTGCTGCTGATTCAATTGCTGTTGCTGTGGTTGCTGCAGTTGTTGCCCCTGTTGTTGCTGTTGAGGATGAAGCTGCTGCTGCTGTTTTTGCTGAGCATAAGGCTGCTGCTGTTGGTTTGTAGGAGTCTGAAATAACTGCTGCAGCTGCTGTTGTTGGGTCCATTCCATTGATGACTCCGGCGACTGATTGACTTGGTTTTGTGGGTTCACTTTATTTAAATGCAGACTTGGTGTAGACAAGCTTGGGGCTTGGAAATTCAACAACTTTGATGGATCACCTGTGCTAAGGTTATTATGCAATGTATTGGATGGAACTGTGGATGGAAAGATTCCTGTTTGAGCGGCTGGAATCTGATTATTTTGTTGCATGCTCATCCATTGAACTAAACTTAAACCAGGGAAGATTGAGCTTGGCACTTCCTTCATGCCAAAGTCATCTTCAAGCCAGGGTGTAGCCCTTTTGCAAGCATTCTTAATGTCTGACTCATCAGCTGCAAAAGCATTACTGCAGATCAACAATAAGGAAAATACAACAGCCTGCAGTGAAAACAAGTTCTTCTAAAACCCAAGGATGCAACTGCACTTCTGCTCATTACCAGACTACTCCTCCTTGTCTCATGAGCTGGTGCATTTAGGATCTCAAAATTGAGATCCACCCTACTGTCTCCTAGGGGTTAAAAAGAAAACAGAGGAAAGTGACTGATTGACTAGACAGAATCAGAGTCTGTAAGTTGGACTATTTATGTTTCGGTGCACAAAATTCGCACACTGTGGGGTCAAAATTATTGAATTTTGCTTGAAGGCCAATATTCTAAGTTGGACTATTTACGTCCCAATGCACAAGACTCCCATACTGTGGGGTCAAGATTATTGAATTTTGCTTGAAGGCCAATATTATTATCCTTTCCATCTACCCATGTGATGATAAAATTATTTCCAACGGCATTTAATAATCCAGCTTCCAGGGAGTCAAAAACTGTCAAGTACCCAGTAAGATATCATTCTTAACTGCCCTTTTCTACCATTGTCACAAACCAACCAAAGGAAACATCTGTTCAGCTTACAAGAAATTAAGAAACCATGAATTCATGATTTTATTCTGGTACTAGACTAGAACAAAGAGAGCTTGGAAAGGAGAAATAGATGGAATTATCACTCCAATCACCACTAATGGGAAAGCTTATAACTAGCACAGCTATATATGACACTATGGTGAAACTTGCCCTTGACCAATTCATTATGCATGTGGTAAAGTAGTAACCATTGAGTATTTGCTTAATTCAATTTACCTGGCATCCCAGGATGTTTGGGGAACTTGGGCCTGAAAAATGAGGGGGGACATATGTAAAATGGAGTGACAACAGGTTCAATCTCCCAAACTGAAACCCGGCTTGGCCGCTCACCAACAGTTGATTCATCCCACCCAACCTACAAGATGAAAGAACTGACCAGTTAATTGAAGAGTGCATCCACGGGTAATAATTTATTCATAGCAAATGAAATATATCAGCACCACCAAAGGTAAGTTCACAACAAGATGGGTCACCAAAGAATTAGTTAACTGAAAGCACCACCCATATCCAGAAATTTTGGTCTATAGGGGAGGAATAATATCTTCCAAGTGAAATACTGTTGAAATAAAACCGATGTACCTCTTACTAGATGAACAGTGCAACCACGATACTAAGCTCTACAAATAGACCCTCTACAAAAACCTCTAGAATGACAATATATGTAAATAATAGCCCATTGCAGATAGATCTGCAAATTTTTTTGATACCAAACCAAGTAAATCTTGAAACACAGTAATGCAACACCTAAGTAAGTTTGCAGCATCTAGTGATACCTGGAGATTGCGCCACTGAGAATTTTTCCATCGTACTGGGTCCAAATCACTGATACCAGTGATTGTACCCATATATCTACGAACTCCAGACTCCTCGGTCTCAAACATCATTCTAAACCTCATACCAATAGACATCTGTGCGTACATTGACTTATTATACTTGGAGAAGGGAATCACAAATTCGGAAGGGCTTGCTCTATTAAATCAATCAAACATTGTTAGTTGCTGCCCTCCAAATATAATTATTTGCTATTAATCATATAACTGCGATGACAACTTAAATAGTTATGCAATACCTTGGATTGCAAAATGCTGTAAATTGAGTATTATTTGCAGCTGCATGAGCAGCAGCAGCAAGAATTCCAATGTGTATGCTTTCACTGGACATGAATGACAAAGAAAGAGCTGGTTGCTGTCTATTAGCACGTCTTATACCCAAGAGAAGCTGTGATTTTTCATCCCTACAACCAAAACAGAATTTCAGCTCAAACTAGAATGTTCCAGCTGAACACTTTCTTATCAAATATTTTTGGTCATACCTTATAAATAGAACAGAATCACCAGCAAAAAGTCTTTTAGTGCTAACAAAGACACTCCAACCAGAAGTGAGCAGGTGTCTCTTTGGCTGGCCTGCGATTAATGAGCTTTCATTTTAATATGTATGTATACATAAACAAACCTTCAAAGTAAAACAGATATTAGATATCTAAAATGTCCTCACCCATGTTGTCCAACCCATAATCCAGGTATCTCCCAATTAAAATGCAATAGGATAATTTTGACTCATTGTGGACAGATGGAACTAATCTTAAGTATGCAGGAATAAGATTTAAGGAATTACAGACTACAACCATGTTATGGAGAAGGAACATGAACAGATATCCATGATAGAAGTCTTTTTCTCAGCACCAAACTTATACAGATATTTAAATAAGATTAAGCAGATGAAATATTATGCCACACAAGGCCATACCACGATAAATATGTCTAAACGTCCATGAGTTGTCATGTAAATCCCTGGCTACCAACTCCTGAGAGGGTGGTTGCATTGAATAATCCTAACAACCACATCCACGATAAGTGTCAGGAAGGAAAATGATGATTGTAATCAGAAGTGAAATTGGAAAAGATGGTGCAAACCAGAGGTGGGAAAATCTTCTCAGCTGCTCGACGAGGTACGGAGAATCCACCATGAGTACTTGTGTCACTGGCAGTGAGGGTTTTGCAGAAGAACTCAGCAGGTCGCCAGCTATGCTTGAGGCCCATTTCAGATGCCAACATTGCATCTTTGTCACACTGTAGAACAGATGATTTAAGCAGTAAGCCACAAAACCACATGTGGTTGAGTATTCCATGTTATTATTCACCGCTATTGAAATTGAATGGCTGACCTACTTTGCTTACTGGTTGAAGTGTCATCTGTGCATAGACCTCATCAGTCTCTGCATCGGCCTGAATAAGCAATGATGAGGGTCAACGTATAACTTTAGAATATAGCAAGATTTGCCTTGCATTTTCCAACTATATTCATTTATTGATGATTAAAATTCATGCTTTAGCATTTTTCAAATGGTAAGTGAATCCCAAACAAGCAAAGTCATGCGTGTCCGTCAATTAGAATAAAATAATTTAGATCATCGTCCAAGATGTGCAAATGCCTGGAATACCAATTCATTCAAAGAGTTCTGAAAGGATTATTCATTATAATCTATACTGCATCTCTTTGGCAAAATGAAGGCTCTCATACATGCAAAGTGACGTTGTGAAGGATGCAAATTAACTTGGAAGGAAGGTTGGGATAACTTGGTACAAAATTAGTCTCCTTTTGCATTGATGCTGCAACCTGAAAGTCAGCGAAACAGATATTTGTTATAAACCAGTCTATATAATTGCTCTTTATAGGTTTATTGAAAGAAACACACTTGCTCGCTGTGGCCTTGAGGGAAGTAAACAACAACACTTCCAACTGGAGGCAAAGAAACCAATGGCCCCGCACAGGCATGCCATAACTCTGAATTAATACTCTTCCTTTCTCCTGTTGCCAAATGAGTAGAATATCATCACCAGCCAACAAAAACCAAACAATTACGAATGCACTGACTTGACACCCGAATGCAACCAAGGATTATATGGTCAAATTAGGTATTGAAAAAAACAAAGATTTACGACTGTACAAGAGGAAAAATATTCTCACCAAAACAAACAAGGAATAAAGAAAACCAGAAATATATATATACAATCTACAACTTTTAATTTCACCTTCCACTTTCAATCAGCAAGAAGGCGTGCAAGGAAAAGAAGAAAATTGGCAAAAAATCGCCAGGATCGCATAAATCTTTACAAAAACCAGGAAGCATTAACTAAAGCAAGGTAACAAAGAGCCACAACCACACGTACAAAAGAACAGAATTTGAACAAAGATACCTACCTTCTCCTGAATTTGTCATGAGCCCATTTGAAGGAACTTTCATTTTTTGCAGATATGAATGACAGAAGGACAGTCTGTTGGCAACTTCAACCGTCTGCTGTCTTCCACACAAAAGAGATGTTAACCATACGTCTCAAACCCAACTGCCCCTCTTCACCCTCAAACAAAGTTCTAGCTCCAAAACCATTGCCAACAATGGCAACTTCAATTCACTTGGAAAATCAGCTTCGACAGTCACCCCCCCCCCAAAAAAAAACTACATCCAATCCAAGTACAGAAGCAACCAACCCCAGACAAACCAACTTTGACTTAAAACTAAAAGTAGCCCACTTGAACTTAATCACCCACTTAAACAGACAATACCGAACACAAGCTTTCCTTTATCAGACATATCTCTTGTTCGTGAATCCACACGTCCCTCTAAAAGAATCTTCTCCATCAAAACGAAACCCAAGACGAATATCTTTAGAATTTGATGGATAAAAAAAAAAAGAAGAAGAAGGAATTTAATCCCACTTTCTTTTTTATTCGGTGAAACAATAAAGGAACTAACGTTTTCCCATTTTTCCTTTTGCTTTCCTTTCTTTTCTTTTTCCTTTTTCCTTTTTCCTTTTTCCTTTTTCCTTTCAGGGGGATCAAAGCAAGAGAGAAGGAGAAAGAGAGGGAGAAGAGAAATCGACTTGTCGCCGAGAAATCAGACGCCTAAACACAGCCAAAGGCAGAGGCACAAAATGAAGGGTAGCTTTTTTCTTTGTGTGAACAAGCCGATATATAATGGACCGAGACAATTACTCAGACATCTCTGTTCTGTTCTTCCCTCTCTCTCTCTCTCTCTCTCTCTCGCTCTCTCTCTCTTCCTTATGTTCGTTTTGTAGAAAAGAAAAGGACGTAAAAATGTAAAGGAATGATAGCGGTATAATTACGAGAAATAGACACATAAGTATACACAATTCAAAGATTTATAATAATAATTATTTTTTAAAAAATGTAATTATATATTTATAAAAAATATTTTTTTTATTTTTATTTTTATAATTTTTAAAAATATTTTTATATTAATATATAATTTAATCTATTGGTTGAGATAAATATATACAAAATAAATATTAAAGGTAAATATAGTTAAAAAAAATCTATAATATTTTTAGTTTTTTTTTGGTTGGTTGCACTCAAGTTGAATCCTAATATTGAGATTAAGAGTCTAATAATTTTACTGAATCTCAATTTTTTTTTTTTGAATTTGAAAGAAAATACCAAGAGAAAAAAAAACAAAAAATCAAATTTTAATTATAATCTATTTTCTGTTTACTCTTTTATTATTAATTTTTAAATTTTAAACGACATGAAAAACAGTAAACTACTAATCTAATTTTGACAATTTAAATATATATCTATTATTCGAGGAATTATTGTCTAGAAATCTAGAAATTGCTCAAGCACTGACAAGGTTGGGACCTCCAATTTTTCATCTTGTTTCATGGATAATAGAATGCATGGCATGAAATTTCATTTATTTTGTCCGGAAACCACACGAAGCTGTGATAGGAGAATATCCTTAAATCATCAATTATTTAGGTGCATATAGGTTTTAATTATGATTATGTTAAAACCACACCTATGATATGTTTGGTGGGCTGAGATAAAACGTGATACGATGTAATAGAACGACTTCTTTAAAAATAAATAAATAAATAAATAAATAAAAGGGAAATTCTTGATAAAAATTCATACCATGCTTCTAAAGTTCTCTTCGCTATTTTTTTATATAATTGGCTAAGGATTACATCGGGTAGGCTAGGCATACGGGTCCATTCGATCGATGGTCCAGATTCACTTAATTTCAATGCATATTCAGCTTGAAAGTGGTACGATCTTTTTTTATGTTAATCATACGTAGATTTGATTCTGAGAAACACGATCGTATTTAACTTGGGAAGGGAAGGCCTCGCCCATAAATTATTAAAGGGGCTCTGCTTTGTAAATACGGTCCGAAGACAGCGACAGGAGAAGAGATAAAAACAAAGAAGGAAAGCGAGAGAGAGACTTTCGCGGATCAAAATAATTTCTTTTTTAATTTTTTTTTTTTAAAAAGGAAGAAAAAGTTGAGACTTTTTGCTCGTGCGATGGAGAGATGGTAGGTACGATCCTTGACCAAAAAGGAGGAGGGATTTATTAAAGCGGTAGGAATAGACACAAGCCGCAAAAGCAGAACATCTTCACATGCAACAGAGTTTGGCGGGGCCTGAATTGGGACACCGTTATACCGCCATTGAAGTCGAGCATAAAATGCTTTTGGCCAGTTTTTCTGTAAGATTAATGGATGCTTCCGTGTCTATTTTATGCAGGAGCAGCAGCTCAGACCCTCGGGAGATCCTGATTTTGACAGTGTCCCGGTTCCACGATCCATGATGCCGTGGGGCCTGCCAACTTTAGTCTTGTTTTCCTCTCCTCCCATATCCCCAATTCACATTAAAACATTGGGTTAAGCACTAATTTGATCTTGAATTTTTCGACATTTTTTCAATTTAATCTTAAGTATTTTGTTATTTTTATTTGAATTTTATAAATTAAAATTTTGTTTTAATTTAATATATTTTTGCACAAAAATACAAAAATTGTTACTATATTATATATATATATATATATTCATTTTTTATTTAAAAAAATTGACATTGTAGAATTTTAAATCATAAAATTTTAATATATATGATAAAATATTTAAATTATATTAAAAAACTAATACTTCTACTGGGTCGGTATATTTCAAAATAAGGATATATAAAAAAATTAATTTTAAATTTTTATAAATTTTTACACTCAAAAAAGGTAAATCATCAAATCGTATTTCCACTCCCCCCCAAAAAAAAAACTGACCAAGAAAAACTTATGAGGTATTATTTATTTGAAATATTTTTTTTGTTACATAGGAAGTCAGGTAAATAACTTTTGGACATAATTTAAATTAATATTGTAAATAATCATAAAAATACTATTATAAATATCTAAAAGAGACTAAAATACTTCTACTTTATAAAGAACCAAAAAATATTTTTACGATGGGACATCAATTTGTTTTTCGAGGACAAAAGAAACATATTAAGTTTTTCAATTTTTTTTTTTTTGGCTCGTATAAACTATTCTCGCGTATATTTTGATGCATAATTTGTCCTCATAAATTATTTATTTATCTCAGTGCACTTAGAGAATTTGATATTCTTCGAGTTTTGACTTAATTAGTTGGGATGAAAATGTTTTTGTATTATTTTTGTATATTTGACTAACTCTCTTATTAGTTTAGGTATATTTTTTATAACATAGAGTATATTAAATATAAAGTTTTTTAAATTAAAATGCAATTCAGCGAGTCTCTTCTCTTTACCCTGAGACCATATTAAATTAAATAATGAAAGGAAACATGCAGAAGAACGCCAGGTGATCGTGTGATCTATGTAAAAACAAAAATGAGTTTTTCCAAGGGCTCTATAAAATACAAAGAAACAAAAAGAAAAACCTGTGGTGAAGGCCATCAAATCGTCCAAAGTGCCAGACGAACATACACTTGAGGGAAAAAATAAAAAAAAATAAAAAAACAAAAGCGGAAAAAAAAAAAAAAGAACATGGGAGAGGAAGGACACCGAACATACAGAGAGCAAGCCAAGAGGCAGGCAGCCCATGAGAGACTGCGAGGAAGCTTCCAGCCATGTGAAGGGATGCCGCTTTTGTCGGGCCATGAGACTGTGGGGTTTCAATTTGGTTCGTAATTAAAAAATATACTGCACCTCGTATAAATTATCAAAATCGCACTCACCGGCTCTGGCTTCTCCGGTTGGCCACTGCCCATCTGGTTCTGACCCTGTACGGATACGGCTCTTTTTATGCCTGTCATCACAGACTTAAATTAAGTTAAACAATAAAAGTACGCGGACAGGGGTAGATGAACGTGGCGTGAATTGACATCATATAATTTTTAGTACTAAATGTATTTTATTAGTAATTGTTTACAAATTCTATTTTACTTATTTACACATCATATAATTTTATTTTATTTTATTTTTAAGATAAGAAAAGAAAAGAAAAAAAAAACAAATGGAATCGATACGAAACCCATGCTGCAAAGTCACCACATCTGTGCAAGAGGCTCGTCCGGGTAACGGAGAGAGAGTTAGCTTAGGCGGCGCTATCTCTACCAGGTGACTTTCAAGAAAAATTCTTTGGGTCCTATTCAAATGTAGCAGTTAAAAGCTAATGGCAATTGGGTTGAACTTGTTTGATGGATACAAACGATGTCTGTGTGGGCAACATGCTAGCTCATGCTAAATTGTGCTCGCCCCATTTAAGTAGAAACCAGTGTGCCTAGGCTACATGTACAACAAGAATAATCTATAAATGTCTTCGCTTTTTTTTTTTTTTTAAAATTACTTGAATCCCCAGTAAGATTCATAAGTTCATTGCTCACTCGAAGAAGATGACAATCTTTCTTCTCTCTTTTCCTAGAATATTAGATACACTAATGTAGGGACGCTAGTTACTGAGGAGGGAAGGAGATCACAAAGGCTTATTAGAAGACTGCGAGCTTGATGGAACTTCAATTGGACCAATCAGAAAATATTTCTCATCGGTACAGATATTTTGATTGCACTATAGACCAAAAAAGGTGGAATTTTGAGGTTTGTAAATGACTTCAGTAGCTAGAATCACAACATCTCCACGCAAAGTAAAGTAGACAAGACACAACTAACTCTTCAGGGTGACAATCTTTGCAACCGCAATATATTGAGCATGGCTAATGCAATTTGTCATTTCTGACAAAGAATCAAAGAAAGAAATTGAAAAGTTGAAAATGTCTGCCAGTACTCTATGCTATCACAATTGACCAATACAAGCTACTTGATGACATTCGTCGCAATGGAATGCCATATTCGCTTAGCAAATATAAGTGTGGTTTCACAACCAAGGCATATGGAAGCAAAATGGAATGATTCCCAAAGTGGTTATTGCCTGGTGGCATTCGACGTACCCATTACCTTAGTAGAATCCACATGCCGCGTTGTACAGTAAGGCAAAGCACATGGCTGCATAAATGTGCGTGCGTGCGTGTGTGTGTGTTTGTGTGTATGTATGAAAGAAATGTTCTTATATGCAAAGCAACTTTTAGAAATATTAAATCTTGCAAATTAACATATATGATAATAAGTAACGGCCCAAGGTGGGAGCTTGATTAGGTACTTCTACGAGTATGCAATGCATCTGACTAATGTTCAAATCCCTGCAAATGCATTATCAGAAAGAATGGTGGTAAAATGTAAAAACAAGGATCGATGTGACATCTGCTTTAGGTAAGGCGAATATTGCATCAACTTATCAATACTTGGGTGGTGGGATATTCTTATTAGAAAAGTTGAAGTAGGAATTAGAATGTCATATAACTTCTAACTTAACTCACAAGAGCTGCATCCCAACTATTCTCTCTTTTTGTGGATCAAAGAATAAATAAGTTGTATAATGTAATAATGAATTTTGTGAAAGCACTGAAGCATGTTTGATATTATTTTGTTGATTGCTTTTTTCTGGGGTGTTTTGAATGGCTAGACAAAGAAAAAATGGTGAAAAAACATATGTTTTATATATTACTCTTTTATTTTGTGGAACAGAAATTTCATTAATATATCAAAAATAACAGCTTGGAACAACTTTTAGGGGACTAGTAAGACCATATCACTACAAAATAAAACAATCCAATTGTAGAAAACAGTAGTCTTCCAGACCAATCCACAAAAACGCAACCAAGAACACCACAAAGTTGTAGCAACCTGTATCACCCAGTTATACAATAGAAATAATAAACTATATATCCGTCGATCATACCTCCACAACCACTCACCCCGACAGACATGCACACAATCCCTTCTTCCTTCCCACGCTATCTTCGCCAGTCCACCAATCCATCTAAAAAATGCTACACACTCTCTTTATATCACACCCACACATATACATTTGTTTATACTATTTTTTTACACTACATTCTGCACATACGTACTAATTATGCATATAAATATTTTCGTGAGAACTCGACGTCGAAAATCTAAATGATAAAAAGTTATTTACTATAAAAGACTAAAAACTGTTTGAAATAACCGCAGTTTCAATTTTTCTAAATATTCAAAATAAATTCCCACATATGAACTAAACAAAAAATTAAAACATTGATGTGTACCATTTTTCTGTAAGATTTATTTATGAGAAAAACACTTAAAAGACATGTCAGGGACAGAGAGATTAAGGAATTAATCTGATTTAGTTACATCAAATGTGAGTGCGTTCAGTCAAGCCGACGATGAGATTATCCCCACAAATTAAACCCTGATCGAATGTTTATAGCTCCTACGAAATTTTTGTGCATGAGCTGCATGCCTATAGCAATGATGGTTCCAACCACCCTCAAGCACGAGTCGTAATTCCCCACAGTGCTTACTTTAGCAATTAGCGCCTGTGAGAGAGAGAGAGAGAGAGAGAGAGTATTGGAATATAGAAATGGCAGGGTACCTGACTTTATTGAATTCTGTATTCTTGCATGCGCAATTAATGTGACCATACAGTAAACATTGTTTTATTATTGGCTGGTTTAAACTCACTAGCCAGGATGATCAGTGATTGAGTGGCGCTATTGATCGGAACGGAACCTTGAGCCATTTTGCTTCGTGATGCTAAAGAAACAAAGCAAAGGTAGGTTAGAACAAAAACACATACCCAGAGTTGACGTTGATAAAAGAGCCATTAGGGTCACCATCCAGGTGATTGATTGATTCAACCATATATCCCAGTGGGACATCCACAAAGAAAGAGTAGCCACAAAATTTCCTTTTTTAAGGCCCTTCTTATTTGAATGCTTCATCAATCAAATCTCCATTTTCCCTCTACCGAGCCTCCTCCAATTTGAGGATAAATATTACTGACCTTGATGATGGAGCAAGCAGGTTAGCTGCATGTGGGGATTGTTTCTTCCCCACTTTCTTGCCCTACCAGTGTTATGTCATAGTTTCCCTTTTCAATTTACCTTTCTCTTAACGTTCATGGTAGTGAAGTTGTTGTTAGCCAACATTACTTGCTAACTGAACAATATCAGTGATTCCTCTGAAGTGATAGAATAACATATTTTCCTTTCATTGCTTGTCATAGAGTTTTTGAACCAAATTTGCAAAGAGTGATTGTTGAAACTTTAACAGAACTCATGAACAGGAGTGAATGAAGAAAAAAACAAAACTATTTGTAGTAGAGATAAGTATTTAAAGACATGATTAAAGAAATGAAGGTAAAAATGGCATTTTTTTTAAAAATTCAAATGCTCTATTATATTGGAGTTTTATAAAGATAAAGACAAATTAAAAATAATTACAAGAGTCATGATTTACAATATAAAACAAATTATCACTGTAAAAAGAAACAAAAACAACAACATCTAACTGTTTTCACTAACTTGTAATTAAAAAATTTAACTAACTTGTTTCTTGGTTGAAATCTAAAGGCTTACTTCAAATTTTTTTATTTTTTTTTAGCAAAGTGGCAATTCTAACAGCTTGTCAATGTCATTGATGATCTATTTCAACCAACGGAAAAATGTTGAAATAGACCAAAAATTCATGTGATAGACATATATATCCGGGCATGCCATAATTAATGTTTTGATAATGTGATTCTCAATCAGCTATAACTCATTAATATTAGAATTATCCTCAAAATTAAAAATCTCCAGTTTGGCTCCCATTTGAAACCAATTAACCAAAATAATTAAATAAATAATTCTTTGATTCGAACCATGGAAACCTTATCCAACACCAACTGCAATCTAAAATTTTAAATTCTTTAATTACCGGGGGTCTTTTCTTAAGAATCATCATAAATTCTTAAGATATAAAATTCGGAAAGTACACCAGCCTGTCGGAGTAGCATTGAATATATATAGTGTCGATCGCTCGCAACCCTTGCAGACTTGGAGTAAAATGAAGAAATGCCGATCTTACTATTATGACAGAAACGAGAATCATCACAGTAAATACAGAAAATAAAAGGCCTGCCCAATAAAATAAATGTCACCAATTCCCCTCAAACAGAGGTACAGTGAACATTGAGTACAAGCTCATTTCGTGGAACCCTAAAGGGCAAGCAAGAAGGCTAGATTCACGGCACATGCAACTGGCTGTTGCGAGCAAACCTCCTCGTCAAAGTGTCCCCAAAGTTATATTTAAATCCGTAAGTACTATGATTGCGTTTGTCTCCAGTGCCTGCCACCATTCCACGCTTCCCTCTCCTTTAAAAGAGAAACAAGGATCCTCCACTGAATTTATCATTACACCGACACTCTTTTAATTTATTGGGCTTCTTTATTCTATGAAATTAGCTCCACTCATTCAGCAATAGTCTGGCCTTTTTCTTTTGTTTTTTTCCAGTTAGAATGGGAAAAGGGGGAATTCACTGTGAGAGATACAGAATTCGCCCGTATTCGGCGGTAGTTTAATAGCATTGTAGTGCCATTATGTGGTAGCTACAATTATTGCCACCCACGTTTGGCCCATTATCCATGGATTCTTAAGTGAAGTACTGTGGAAGTGGGACACCCAATTAGAATTACAGCTTGACTATGTAGTAATGAAGTCTGACTATGGGAGGCATCTGGGAAGCATGCAGATTATTCAACGGCCTCTATATATATATATATATATATATATATATATTATTTTTAATTCAATAGTTATTTCACTAATTATATCACATCAATTTATATATATCGGATTGCTCCCACCATGTTGCCACCAAAATTTTTCCTTAGAATTATTGGTTACACGTTGTAGCCTTGGTAACTCTAGGTTATGTCGGCTTTTGATTTACCGAAAACGCAATGCTTTGAAAGAAAATAAACATACGAGCGAATTTTACAAGCAAACGTTACAAACATCTATACAGTACACTTGGTTTTCCTTTCCTGGTCTATTACTTAGCAAATTCAGCTAATTAACAGTAAATTCTATAAATATACAATTTCTTTCGTTGTATGTGGTCTGTACAATTTATTTATTTGTTGGAAAGAATATCATTGTCATACCTTTTGAATTATTGCACTCTTTTCTGTGACATTAAGCAGAGCATTATTAGCTAAGCAATTGGTCTTTTGAATGGTTGGCCAAAAGTTGTATGGTCTCTTGCCTTTTTTTTTTTGGCCTGCCTTGCTTTAGGGCTCTCAAAGGCTGTCCATTCTCAATGGAATTGATTTATTACTTGAAATCCAAGAAATCACAAAATTCGACAAATATAATTCCAAGTGTGAACTTATCCAAGATTTGCTTGTCCGTCCCTTCCTTCCCTGGAAAACAGGGACAAAAAATTGCAGATAGAGCGACTCAACAACAGGGACGTGAAGTGGGCCGAGCGACGGGGTTGATGGCCTGCTTCGGCCTACTTTGTCACTCAAACAGCCTAATTGTGGGCCCAGAGCAGAACCCAACATGGTGATTGTCATATATCCATCTAACGTCGGAGAGAGACGTCGGGTCCTACTCCATGCACCCCATGTGCTTTTGATTATGGCTCCGCATCCGCCATCATACCGACTTTCTAGGCTTCGACGCTGTGTATTTTGTAGCAAATTGGGCCCTTGTCTTCTTCCCATACAAGAAATTACAATTTATGCCTTTTTCTATACAATCATTGATGGGTAAATAATGAACAACTGCATAAACCAAATGCAAAACCAAGGTGTCGACCAAAAGAGATTCGCAACTAATATGGGAGATTGGCTTCCGTGCTACTGAAGAAATATAGGCTGGCTTGTCCAATGATCTCTGAGAGCAAACAGACTCCTTGCCCTATTAATGAGCTTATTCAGTCGACTGTTCAATTATAAATTATACTCATCTAATAATACAATTTTAAGCACATTTCTAGTTATGTCATAATTTGGGTGCCTTTGATTATCTCGTTGAAATATACTTCTAAATACTACCCAAAGCCAATTGAAAAAAGATTCGAAAGGCTTTGGTATGAGAATTTTCAAAATCATAGAATTGTTTAAATTTATGGATTTGAAATCCTTGAAATGTAAAATATTAGGGACTAGAAATTATATTATCTGAATTATGAGAATTTTATAACTTTTTTTTTTTGTTAGACTGCTCCAATTTTCTTGGCATTTTTAATAAAATTCCCAAATTTTGCTTAATTATGATAAATTTATATTTGAAAATTCAAAGTAATTTTGTCAAAATGAAAACCTGTAAGAAAGAAGTAGAAAAAACTCATATCTCTTATTAGTCACAAGATCTAGTAGCAGAGTTATCTAAACACTTCATTTTAAGTATAGAGTTTAATTTTTAGCCCCTATAAACTGAAAAAGAAAAAAAAAATGATCTCTCCCATGAGAATTCAAATATCTTACCCTTGAAATCCCAAAATCTTTCATCCTAAAGCCTTCACATAAAAGGGATCTATAGATTCTTCATTAGGTTGTCTAGACTCTTTTTTTTTTTTTTTTATAGTCCATTAAGAGATCAATTAAACGGTAAATTATATAATAAAAATAATTCTTCTTATTTTCTTAAATCTTACACTCCCTCTTCAAAATTAAAACTCAGGATCTGAAAGATTAAGGTCTAAGGGATACTGTCTCCCGAGGGACACGCAGACTTCTAGATGAGATGGGTAGATTCATCGTTCATATCTCGAGGACCCGGGAGTCCGGAGGTGGAACACTGGGCTTCTCAAGCCCAATCAAAGCCCAGTCGAAAATCTCCATGTGCAGTGAAGCCAATTGTTGTTGTAATGTTGTGCGACAGTCTGACAGAGATCACAATACTTCTCAGTTCCCACAAATGGCCTTTGTCCATGAATTCGTGCGCAAAGTTGGAAGCAGTTACGAGCGATTGCTCAGGACCGAGGAGGAGCTCTTTCAGTAAGGAAGTAAGATGATTCTATTTGCCTCGGCCAGTCACAGCCTTAGCCTGCTAAACGTGCCTGTGGCCACTTAGGAACTCTCTTGAGTACAGGAGCAATCGTCCAGAAAAGAGAAAAGTTTTGGTGAAACAAGAGGATCTGTGCTAAAAGAGAAAAAGAGAACGACAGCCTATGTCTTCCATTGTTTGTTAGATAGCTCGTGTCTCGTTTACAGGAGACGGCCGCTTTTTATTGGAAATCTTATGGAATAGCTTATTTTCCAAACTTGAAGTGAGCTTTGAATGCATGTTGATTTACTGGCTCAATGCTTTTCTTCTGATTAGCCAAGCTGTTGTCAAGTTCAGTTACCATTGCTGCATATCACGGATTGCTTTGGTTAATGACGTGTTTCCTATGCTTAGGTTACAAGTCCAATAGCATTTTCCATGCTTTGGGTTGTTAAAGAAAGAGAAGCATGTTTTGTTGGTTTCGGTTGCAGACATTGTAATCGAACATGGTAAACTTCTTGCAAAATTTTTATAGCTTTAATTTGTTTTTCTTTCAAAAAGATTCATATAACCGACCAATGAAATTTGGAATTAAAGCTTTGTTGTTGTTTTTATGCTTAGCTTTTCTTTCCTTCTCTTCTAGTGGGAAGGGTTATAGAGTTGTCTGCTGTTGTAGGATTACTCCAGTCCAAGATTAATTTTCTTATTGTGGACCAAATTCTGTGGCATTATTTTAGCTGCTCGGACAACAAGATGTCTCCTAATAAACTCACATGCCATGCATCGTATGCATTGCCAAAGGCCTCAAGCAATTCATAATTTCAACCCTTAGAATGATTTTCCTTTTCTTGTGTGTGTGTGGTGGGTGGTGGTGTGCGAGTTTGTCTTGCAGTTGAGATGAAAATTTGTACAACTTCAACGAGAATTACAAAGAGTTTCTCCTTGGAAAACTTTGATCTCTCCTATTGTTGCATGTAGCATGTCTCATTACTTGTGCTTGCCTTGCTATCTAAAGGGGTTATTTCCCCACCATCATTTTACATGATTTTCCATTTTTACGAAACAGTTCATTCTCTGGATTTGTGTTTGCTTAATTCTTCTCAATGTGTAAGAAGGCCCCCAAGTGACGATGTTCAAATTCAAGACCTTGCAAATCCTAGCGCTTTCAGGAAGGCTTTCCTCTTCTGTTTTACATGTGGCCCTGGTTTGTATTAAGTACTTGGAGCAGTTCAAGAAGTTTATGAGTGTCTTTTCAGGCTGTCATGACGAGGCTATCTTATATGAACAGTGAGGTCGCCTCTAGGCAAGTTTCTAAATTTGATGGCATTCCTAATCTGAGAATAGCACAGCTATCATCCACTTTGGTGAGTTATTGCTGTCTAAAAGTTGTAATTTTATTGGTCTTACACCTTATTTGTCTTCCTGCTGTTCATAGCGCAGACAAGTTTCACATTTCTGCTGCCATTAGTGACAAACTACGCTACTAGGCTTTCTTTCTTGTTTGGGGACCACATAGCCTTTTGTTTCTCCCCCATATTGTGCAGGCGTCACCTTCAAAATTTCAAGGGCACGATTCCTTTCCGAACACTGGAGATATGATGCTACTTCAGAAACTGGAAGAAGTTGGTAGTTCGTTGAAGGTAAAGCAAGAACGCAATTGTTTACACTTCTTTGCTTCATGGCTTGTGATCTCGCTGTCAACGGACATGTTCCTTGTGTTAAGTGACAGAGAGTTCAATCTTTGACTGAAGAACACTCTCAAACATCAGAATTGATTGGTTAAGCTATGCCAAGCAACATATCAGATTTTCTGGCTTTTGTAGTTCTTTTTGTTACTTTCAAGTGATAACATTTCATTCATTTTGAAGTAGTAATTTCCTTTAACTCTGCCCGCATCGGATCAACTAAACATTGGGTTTAGCGGGCAAAGTGAGTAGGATTGCTATAGAAACTTGGAGAAAATATTCCCTTATTAGGATTTATGAATGACATAATGCCTGCATATTAACATATAAAGCAGATTCAGCAACGGTATATATATATATATAACTATGGGGATTGTTGTGCTGATAAACGATAATCAGGTGTTTACTAATGTTGAGTTGAGCTGTTATTATGGAAACCGTTGCAAACATACAATGCGTTCCCTCTTCCCTCAACTCTCTTTTCGTTTAATTAAAGGTGACATTCTTTTGGAAACAAGACGGTGTAGTCCGGGGCGTTCCATTACATTCTGTTAATGATTATATGGTTTCATATGAGAGTGTCACGTTGTTGTATGTTTTACCGAGGCGCTTGCACTTTCCTCATAGAAAATTTTAATTCTCATTTTCTTTCCGGCTATAATTTTATGTAACTCTTCACTGTCTAATCCCTGTGAATATAATCCAGCACAACACAAGGGAAACAGACCATCGTCGATCACTCCAAATCATTAAATAGGTTTTCGTTATCAGTCAACAGAGCAGACCTTTGTTGTATGATTTTCGGGCTTATTCTTATCCAAGGTAGGCAGAAATTCTATTATTCTAGCCTTATGGAACCGACAGCAATAATCACACATATAAATAACGAGATTGCCAAACCATATTGCCTCAGTGTAGGGTTGAGCATGCGAGACTGTAAGTCCATCCTCAGATTCGCAATAAATAAGGTATGCCAGTCTAGGGGTGTAACTTCCTGGGTTTAAGTGCGCTCAAGAATTGATGAATGACTAGAAAGCCAGGCTAGAACTAGGAATTATAGCAATTAGTTGTAATTTACTTTTTTTTTTCTTTTTTATGAAATAAAAATTATAGAACAATATTGTAATTGAAATTTGTTATAGATTAAAAATTAATATTTCAATAAAAAGTAAATAATTATATTTGTTTTTAAATTATTAGTGAATTAGTATTTAAGTAAAAATTAAATTAATTCAACTTGATTTAATATAATTTTAATATTTAATTAAAATTAAATATTTTTTATTATATAATAATTTAAGTGTTTTAATTTCTTGTGTAACTAATAAGTTATATTATTATTGTGTAACATTTTATTATATTAATAAAATTAAATTTTTGTATAGTGATCTAGTGATATTAAAATTACTGAGCTATAAGATTTTGCAATAGAAGATGTCTAAAAGCTTGAAACTTTAATGAAGATATTGGGCCAGAAAGATTTGTGTTGGATGGATGGACCCCATCCCTCGCTTTCAGTATGAGGGCTTCCCTACGACAAAACCGCAGGAGGAAGGGTTGACAAGAACCTGAGAGCTGGGCAGGGAAGCTGCACTAGATATGGAAGGAAGTGCAGGTAATTTGACCAATTTAATGCTTTGCTGGTAGTTTGTATATTTTCTTATCAACATGTTCGAGGCAATAATGGCGGGTCGTCCTACATGATACCGGGGACAACATTTTTTCCTGCTTCTGTTGAGTTAAGCCAATAATTGCACGTTACGCAGGTGGTTTGGAAGAGTGGTTGCATGTACATTTCTTCCTCCCAAATGCTTGTTTTTCTGTTGCGAGCGTCTTGTCGGCGGTAGTTACGAGCGAGGAGCTGTTATGTGTGGAGGTGGAAAATCCAAGAATTTGGTTTAGAAGATGGAAGTTTGGCGTACCAAGTTTGACCTCCCTCGGGATCCTCTTGATAAATGTTGGTTTTTTATGAGTTACGGCATCTATTTTTGGATATAATGACCAACACATTGCTCTCTGCCGAAGAGGTGAACTTCCGCTCCCATCCGCTTGGGTGTTGTTTCTTTCTTTACCGAGCTTCGGTAGATAGACTGAGCCTATAGACACGGGTCAATGTCACGGATGGCGTCACGTCAACATGAAGTTATTAGTATGTTTTTTGAAAATTATTTTTTTCTTGTTAAAAATAACTAGACCTACGGTAAGATCACTTCGAATTTACAACAAGAAACTAGTAAATTTTTTACACATTCAAAGCGGCCTTGATGATTGAAAAAAAACAAAAGAATTTTGACGTTATCCGCAGTATTGACCACGCCTATTCTCTCATCCCTCTAAATTTTTCGTCCTTTAATTTCCGCTTTTTTTTTTTTTCTTTTTTTCATTATGTGGTGCGTCTCATTAAGCTAGCCTTTTTAATATTTGTCTATATAATGGCAGTGAATTAGAAGGAGAAGCAAAAGACCGTGTGGAAGGCCTCGAGGGGAGCCCGAGCCCCCCTTATTTTAGGGAGGCTGTCACCAAAGAGAGAGCCAACCTAGAAAAATTAGCCGGTAAACAATAAAATGTGCAAGATTCATAAAGCTCAAAACTTGTGAGGTAAGGCCGCTCGACTGAGAATGTCAGCTCGAAAGCAAGGCTTACTCTCAATCCGCCAACCAGCCAGGGCAAGGCTGCGTTCATCTGTGACGGCTGAAGGTAAGGAACATGAGATAATATGCGAGTGCCGCTCATACAGATATTCGAGCGGAGCTCACCTCCGTCCCCTCCCCACCCCCCCGCGGGGCCCCTTCTCCTCTTTTGTTCTCAAAGGCAGGGGGCCACACTTGGATGATATTGTAAGTCATGTACTTGTTCACGCTAAGGTTACTGGTGGCACATTTTCAAAATATTAAAATCGTATCTTTTAATTTACTTGCTAGTTATGTATACATGTTTTTTTATTGATAAATAAACACATTAAAAAATTAAATTTATTAGATCTCTTGGTAAGTAACTTTTACACTTATATATGTGTGTGTGCGCGCGCGTATTAGGGTCATCCACATATAATGTAAAAAAAATATAATTATTTTTTTAATATTAAAATACAAATATTTCAAAATTTTAATTTTAATAATATAAATTATAATTAACCTATACTGCTTTATTTTGTAAAAAAAATCATTGTAACTTATCTTGTATATTAGTAAAAGTAAATATCGCTCTAAAAACAATTGATATTATCTAATAACTTAAAATAATTATTTTATCTTTTTAATAAAATCCTATATCTGATTTAACAATTTTTAGATGAAATTAGTTTGTGGTTGAAACGTTAAAAAAACTGGCATCCAACTTCATAAAATTTGAGAAGAATGAGGCAAATAAGTTTTAAATTATTATCAGGTATATTTTTTATTTTAATTGTTTGATAACATGAGATTGTTCGTGTATAATTTAAAAGCATATTTTACTAAGGAATTGTAAATTCCTTATGCAAAATTTGTCTCCTGTATATAGTAATATTGGGGACACTTCTATGGCATCTCGTGTGCATGCAGGAAGTTTCATGCATTCTCAATAGCGTCTCCTAAAAGTCATAAAGAAAGAGGCATTGCCGTTGGGTGGTCTTAATGAGAATTGATTCTTTTAAATAGAATTTAAAATAGAAAATGAAAAGGAGGCATATTGGGTTTAAAACGAAGAGGAAGAGGCACTGTAAAGATTAAGATAATGGAGATGCTTTTGTACCTTGCATGAATTTTCATGCAATTTGAAACTGGTGCTGTAAATGACAAAAGTTTTTGTCCTCTACCTTGCATGAATTTTCAAAATATATATATATATATATATTATTAGGCATGAGTCTTTACATTGTTTGATTAATTATTATTTGTTTTATGTCACTTTAGTTATTCATGCATGTACATTAGTTTGCTTGATAGTTATGCGTGGATATTTCTTGCTAAATAAACACATTAAAAAAGTTGTGTTTATTGAATTTAAGAGAAGTCTTTTTTAACAAATAGTTCTTAGATTTTTATTTATTGTAATACAATTATATGAATACAAACATTATAAAAATTTAATTTTAAAAATATAAATTACAATCAAATATATTTTATTAAAAAATTTATTATTACTTTTGTTACATATTAATAAGAGTGAATTTAGCTTTAAACAAAGTAACATTTTTATACAACTAAAAATAACTCTTTTATTTTTCAAGCGTTTTAAACTTTTGCTTAGTATCCCCACCAAAAAGAAACATTTTAAGGTATTTCAAATTCTTGATTGTTCCTTAAAAGAAAAAGGAAAAAAAACAAAAAAAAACTCTTGCTTAGTTCTCAAAACAAAAAGACCACCCAATTGCCGGGCTCGACCTTATCAAACGAATATTTATGGTGCATAGATACTCGTGTATTATTGTGCAAATGTTTTTTAAGCTTTTTTTTTTAAGTGTAATAAATATTTAATTTTATGTCTCGTAATATTTTATTTTATTTTATTTTTATATTTAAAATATAGTTAACTTAATTACCATAAAAAGTAGAGTTAAATTAAAAAATCCTTTAAATGTATTGCTTTTCTAATCTCTTTAAATTGTGATCGTGATTTGGTCACTATTAGATACAGCAGTGGATGAACTTCTCGTTTTCCCCTCTTTTGTCGCTTTCTAGTCATTAATAATAGAGGGGAGTGGGAGGACTAAAATTCGTCGGAGGCGATTACATGAGAACTATCTTACGTACCATAAGTGGTGCATTTCAAATCCCAACGTCAATTGCAGTGTAGAGTACCACAATCTACCAACATTTCACTATCAATTAGGTAGTAGGTGACAGATTTATTGGGATTTTAATTTAATTTCACTATCAAGATTCTTTTTCTCAAAAAAAAAAAAAAAGAATAAAATAATCCCGGTGTAAGCGTCCCATGGCCAACCCCACCGCTGGTATACGTGTGGTCAACAACCCCATGGCCGAAAAAACGTCATTGTTTTTTCTATGATTACTAAAGAAAAAAGAATTCATTTTCTTTTTTTATTTTCACTATCAATTATACGTTAAAAAGGAGAGTCGGAGTGAGGGAAAAATAAATTTTTTTTTTCTTTTTGGACACAGAAACAATTGGAGTTTGATAATCTACGGGTGTGTCATGCTAATTTATCTTTCTAGAGTTAGGCTAAAACTCACCCTAGGAAATCCTTGTTCATGAGAGAGAGTCAAGGAAAAACTATTAATATTATTATTATCATCAACATTATTTTTAGAAACCATAAAGCGTGAAATTAAATCAGTCAAACCAGTAAATTATTCAATCACCCGTGTTTCAGGCAAACAATGATTGGCAGCACACTCGTCAGTCTGCACCGCATTCATTGATCAACAAGGGACATTCCCGTCAACGCTCCTGGCTCTGCCATTCCTTCTGCAATGCATTGACCAACTATAAACATTAATGCTTTGTGGACACAACTAGTGCAGTAGTGTATCTTGAATGAGCGTGCTATCCGACCTGCTTTTAGTGGCTATGTGTCCATAATAATATGCTGGTCCCAAAAGCCACGGCTATTAAATAAGCTAAAGATTTGCATAATTCAGTAATAAATGATTTCCAGTGTTGTAAAATGTCGATTTGATCAAAAAATTTAAGCCGTCCACCGAGTAGGCAATGACGCTGAAGTTACTGTATTTTTCAAAATATACGTAGGAGAACAAATTTTCACGTAGAGAAGAGCCAAAGTCTATATAGATATCATTTCACGAGTAAAGGGCACGAAAAATAGCGCCTAGTTAGCTTTTGAGATTATATTGTGCAAATGCCACGTGTGTGCGGCGCATAATCTTATTTTAGGCGTTTTTATTAGTGTACTGAGCGCGAGACAAATTATTATATTAATTGATTATATTTTTGTAGATGAACGTGCAAGGAATTATAATCTCTGTTCAAAAACAGTTTTTTTTTTTTTTTTATCCAAAGCAGTTATGTTCATGCAAATGCAAACTTCTTCTGTTTGTTTCACTGTGGGAAAATGTAGAATAGTTCATGCAATTGTGTAAAATACAAACATTTCTCAAACGCCTTGATTTCACGCATGCATAAGTACGATTAAGGGTCTCGTTTTATCATACAAGAGCATTGACATTAATTTTTTTTCCTTAAAAATAGTGATAACGATATTGTTGCATAATTTGAAGTAATTATATAATTTTCAAGTTTTCAACCTTTTGTTTTAATTATTTATAAATAAAGTAAACCGGACCAGGAACCCTTTATCAATGAGAGAGCGAAGTCAAACAAGCAAGTGACACCATTGTTTTTATTTTTTAATCAAGGGTCTGTTAGAAAGGTGATTAAAAATCAATAATTGTAACAAATGAAAAATTCCTCTTCATCACACCCGACGGATAGCTGAATAACGATATATATTACGACTGAATTCCTCTCTTTTCTTTTTTTTTCTTGTTTTTTTTAGTATATGCGCATACGTATTACACGAGAAAAAAAAAGTCTATGTTTACCAGTCACAGTTTTTCGGACATTAGATCCTCACCGTACGTTTGTATTCCAAAATTTTTGGTCAAAAAAATGTGATAATTATGCGGGTTTCCTGACGCCAATGCCTCCAAAAAATGGCATATTTGCACATTGGCGGACGCTATGAAGTCTGGTTACTTTTTTTTTTTAATTATTTTTTTAATGGTTATTTTGCAAAGCAAACACACGCGCGCACGCATCCTCTTTGTATATCCATCCTATAGTAGGATTCTACGAGGGAGAAAGGAAGAGAGCAGTTGGCACTCAGATTCTGAGGTCGACTAAGATTGCAGGGTACTCGGCCTCTTCAAAGGCCGCCCTGGACGACACGCCAGAAAAGAAGACGCGCAGAGAGGAGAGGAAAGAAAAAGCTATTCTTTTTAAAAAAATTAAAAAAATAAAAAATAAAAAAGATCGAATGCTGCCCTCCTTCTCGCGTTTCGTTTGGCTTTCTCCTCTCCCTCTCTCGATCAACCGGCCAGCTGACATCTACTCTTTCTTTATGTCTTTCTTTTCTTTCTAAATATTGTTGGCAATTTTCGATTTGAGGTAATCGGAAGAGAGCCAGAATCAGTTGTTGTTGGTTATGACGGGGCCAGCAGCTTCAGTTTCGTCTCCGCTGTGCACGTGGCTGGTGGCGGCGTGCATGTCGGTCACGTGCGCCAAGGAGCATTCGACGGCATCACATGCGTCGCCGTCGAGCAACAGGCGGTCCGGCCATCGGAGGAGGACACTTCTCTCTAAATGCAGTAGCGCCACTAGCAAGAGCAATAGCACCACCGCGTTTGGCGTTGGCCTTGGAGGCGGCGGCGGTGGCTGCCAATCTCTCTCGAGACTTTTGGCGTCTTCATTTCGTGGATCGAGCTTCCAGGGATTAATGAGCTCCTGCTTGGCCTTCGAGCCCTGTAGTCACTACTACGCCGCCAATGGCCTCCTCTCTCATCCCACTCATCTCAATCGCAAGCAGAGACGCCTCAATCGATCCGCTGTTTCCGGTAATTTCTTCCTTTTGATTCATCTCTTCCGCTCTGCACAACTTTCGTTGCCTATTTCTTTTTCTTTTTTTCTTTGCCGCTTCATATTTGATTTCATTCTGTATAGATATATATATATATATATTCCTCTTGTAGTATGCTTCGAGTAAATTGCTTGGTTTTGGCTGTTTTGTGGCATCTGATTTCGAATTTGTGCTGGCGTTATGTTCTATGCCACGTTCCTTCATCGCATCTGTCTTTTTGTTGGGAGCTTTGGCTGCTCTGCTTCATGTAGTTGGTTTCTTTCCAGTTTCCACTATGTCGATCGTTGGTCGTGATAAAGCAAAACCACAGAAGATTGCTAGATGATGCAAATTAGCCTTGAGCGAGAGTGAGGTCCACCTTCAATCAAGGCGGAAAAAATAGGGGTATAATACACTAGTTGGATTGTAAAGCTATATTGATTTTAAGTGACAAATTTCAGATCCTATGCTGTTTAAGTTAATGTTTTCACCAGTGGCATTATCAGTTTATTTTAGCTTCACTAGCTGCATCTATGACATTTCCTTGTGTGTGAAATTGAGTTTTTTCAGATTATGGAAATAAAATTGCAGTGGCAGTTCAATTCTCCTTTCTGCCAAATTTTCTCTCCTCCCTTCCCTCTCTCCCTCTCTTTCTCTCACAACACGTGTTCGTGCACAGGCACACCCAGCAGCCTAACAAGAAACAGAGCCTCTTTTGTGAATTTTCTTAGAGCACATATATTCCTGACTATCTATGATGCTCTACTTAAAATTTTCAGGGGAAGCCAAGGCTGTAGCAGTGCAACCTGCAGAGGAAGTTGAAACGAAGAAGAGACCTGCAACAAAGCAGAGGCGAGTAGTTGTGACAGGGATGGGTGTTGTGACACCCCTTGGCAATGATCCAGATGTTTTCTACAATAATCTGCTTGAAGGGGTCAGTGGTGTTAGTCAGATAGAGGCCTTTGATTGTGCTCAATTTCCAACTGTAAGTTTTCCTTGAGGCCTCTCTTCTTTTGCTAGTTGCATTAAATTCTGTTCTCATAATAATGCCTTCTTTTTCTGCCTTGGCATTTGCTTTCTCAGAGAATTGCTGGAGAGATAAAGTCTTTCTCGACTGATGGATGGGTAGCACCAAAATTGTCAAAGAGAATGGACAAATTTATGCTTTACATGCTTACTGCTGGCAAAAAAGCCTTGGCAGATGGTGGAATCACTGAGAATGTAATGGATGAGTTAGATAAATCTAAATGTGGAGTCCTGATTGGCTCGGCAATGGGTGGCATGAAGGTAACCATGAGGTCCATGTGTTTCTGTTGCTTTTTATTTTTGATAATAAAGCTGGGGGGATAACAGGCCTGCTGACCTTCTGTTTCCCATGTTGAATTTATTCTGGCAAAAAGGGCATCCAGAAATCTGTCTTTTGTCTCTGCCCCTAACCACATGCTGTACAAGTTTGGAGGCATTAACAGTTCTCTTTATGCTTTAAAGAATTGGGAATGTGAAGTTATTTTCCATATTCACTTTTCCCTTGTATAAAATCAGCTTTGGTTTTTGTTGACCTTAATGGCATTGTTGATCTCTCTTGGAACATAAACTCTTTTAGATAATAGGGTTTATTATTCCATCACCTTGCACAAGAGCCAAATGACTTGAAGGATGGCAAAAGGCACGTTTCTGTTTCATGACATAACATTGATAATAGAGATAAATTACTGCTTTATGTGATTATTATTAGGTCTTCAATGATGCTATTGAAGCTCTGAGGATCAATTACAAAAAGATGAACCCATTCTGTGTGCCTTTTGCAACTACAAATATGGGTTCTGCCATGCTGGCAATGGATCTGGTAGGCCTCAACTTTTTAAGACATGCAGAGTAAGCTTGTAAATTAGATTAACTGTGGATTTTCTTATTAAATCACAGGGTTGGATGGGGCCAAACTATTCAATTTCTACTGCTTGTGCTACTAGCAACTTCTGCATATTGAGTGCAGCAAACCACATCATTAGAGGCGAAGCTGTGAGTGTTATTGAATCTGATACATGTTCGACAATTAATCTTGGTATGCTTAAGATACTGTACTTAACCAGTGAGTATCCCTTGTCCCATTTTCTTAAAAGTGTAGTTATGAACTTGCAGGATGTTATGCTCTGTGGTGGTTCAGATGCAGCAATTATACCTATTGGTAATCATTCTTTCTTTATGTTCATCCTCTGTGGCAAGTTGGCATTGACTGAGGTTGGTGTACTCCCTCTTTGCTATTCTTGTTTAGGGCTGGGAGGCTTCGTGGCATGCAGAGCACTTTCTGAGAGGAATGATGACCCTGCCAAAGCTTCAAGGCCTTGGGATATGGTGGGCTGTCTAATCATCTCTTCCCCAATTTTCTCCCTGTTAATTGTTGATATATTATGTAATGGTTACCTGAGTTATTTTAAGGAAGATATCGCATACAAAGGTTCGTAATTCAAGACCACCACTTGAAACATGCCAGTGCCATGGGTTTAATATGTAATGGTTACTTGAGTTATTGTAAGAAAGATATAGCATATAAAAGTTCACAATTCATGAGCAACACTTGAGAAACTGCCAGTGCCACTCATCACTTCATCATCAGCTATTACTCCACTTTCTTATCCTGGTTTCTTGTGTCATAGCCAAGAAGCTCTGATTCTGAGTGCTGCACTTTTAAAACTTCTAAAACTATTGGAAAAGCCTTTTGTTCACTTATGTAAACGTTGTGATTGGAAGTAGCTAATCAAAGCTGTGAGCCAGAATATTGCTTATAAAGGTACTTTGTGTTGCTTGACTTTAATGTTGTATCTGATTATGAGCAGAATCGGGATGGATTTGTTATGGGGGAAGGAGCTGGTGTTCTGCTTTTAGAAGAATTAGAACATGCAAAGGTATGCCCCTTTTAGTCCATTAATGGGTTGCTTATAGCCCATTGTTTGAATTTTACAATTACCTGGTTTTAGCCTGAAGATTTTTTGTTGCCGGTCCCATTTGGGGTCAAATCTGTCAAAAGCAGGTCACTTTTTGTATTTGTTACCTTCTGTGTATCGTCAACTTTGCCTCTTGTATCTGTGATTCTGATTTTTCTTGCTTGCTTAATGCTTAAACAAAATGATTTTATTTGTAAATATTGATTGTAAGGTCTCCCTTGAATAATTAATCTGTTGGTTAATCTATAATTTGCAGAAAAGAGGTGCAAATATCTATGCAGAATTTTTTGGAGGAAGCTTTACATGTGATGCTTATCACATGACTGAGCCACGTCCAGATGGTAATAGACCATATATAAAGTGCTTGTAAATTCACTCACATTTGGTCTTGGAGATTTCCAGACCTGCTGAAGGATGTTAACCTATGTTTTAGTCATTGAATCTAGTTATTCATCTTTGTGGCTAAATTACTGCCTATTGGGTTGCTTATACTACTTGGTCAATACATGGCATTCCAATAATTACTTTACACTTGTGATCCAAAGGAGGGTCAAAAGTTGGAGATAGCTCCTGTAAGCTTTTACTTGATTCTTATGAAATGCATTCACTGGAAATACATGAACCAGTCAACACTTGTTATTTGTTGTTGATGATTGTCAGTTATGTAGGCTAGATACAACTACATAGGAAAAGAAAAGGATTCTTCAGTTAACATCAAGAACTAAGGGCATTGTATGACTAACTAGATTTCTGTTAAACATTCTGTTGACAAGCAAACAAATTTCTAATATCCCACTTGAGTACTACTAATAAGCCAGATGAATGCAGCATGATTCTTTATTTTCTCAGCACATTACATCTGTTGATCATAATTGTACTTAGTTATGCCTACATGCAATGTGCATTATCCCCCTAAAAAAGAGTTCAGATGCAATGTGCTTGTTTCTTTGATGCTTATCAGACCAGACTCTGAATCAGTCATCACTGAGAGTCACACACAAATGAGTAACTCTATATGAGAGTTTGTCATCTAGCTTACCTTGCAGAGCATCACAATCCAATTAATGCTCTTTTTGTCCCTCTGAAAAACAGGGTTTGGTATCATTCTCTGCATAGAAAAGGCATTGTCTCAGTTTGGGGTGTCTCGGGAGGATGTGAATTACATAAATGCACATGCAACGTCCACACCATCTGGAGATATGAAAGAGTATCAAGCTATCATGCATTGTTTTGGCCACAATCCTGATGTAATTGAGCATTCATTATTATTTATATAAATCACCTGTATCATACTCAGCAAAATTTTTAAGAAAGGGATCTCCTACAATTACAGCTAAGGGTGAACTCAACAAAATCTATGATTGGCCACCTCTTGGGAGCAGCTGGTGCTGTGGAAGCTGTTGCAGCAATCCAGGTACCTACTGTGTGGTTTTGTGGCCACTTAAAAGATCAGACTGTTCAGTTAGTTAAAATATAAATCACTGCTCCTGTTCTTTCCTTTCTTTCCCCTAACATCTCCATTGTTGACTTTGACAAATTGCTGTTACATTATGTCTGTTGCTTTCACAGGCAATACGGACTGGATGGGTTCATCCAAATATCAACCTAGAAAATCCAGATGAAGGCGTGGTATGTTGCCTGATCTTGGCATTTGTCTAACTTATATGTCTCGTGGCAGGGTTCACCACTCAGCTGTAGTAAACAGAGACATTCAGTTTTTGAATTATTTCATGTTTCTGGCAATATCCATTCAGGACACAAATGTGCTTGTGGGCCCAAAGAAAGAGAGGCTGGACATTAGGGCTGCATTATCTAACTCATTTGGATTTGGTGGCCACAACTCATCAATTGTATTTACTCCGTACAAGTGAAAGAGAGCTGCTTCAACTTTACTGTATCGGTAAGGTGGATTTGTAATTTTTTTTCTTTTGTCCTTTTGCACGTTTACTTTCCTAATTCAATTCAAGAGATCTAGAAGGGCGGGATCATTTATTTCACTATCCAAGATGGAATCATTGGTTTAGGGCCTGACTGTTTACCATGTGAGCTGTAAATGTGACTAAACATCAGTAGTCTATAAAACTAAAAGAAGAGTACATTATGCAATTTGTGGACAGATGACGTCCTGAGTTTAGACTCCTAATCTTATTTTAACTCTTCAGCATGCCAAAATCACTCAGCAACTAACAGTCTCTGGAATGGATACATCTTGCAGAACATACTAGGAGTCTTTGTTGTCTCTGGTTTCTGTTCAATTTGCTGAGCACAATAAATTTTCAAATATAACTCCCAAGACAGCTGATCTGGAGAGAGGAATGATAAATGGCTCTTTATTTTGGAAATTGTGAATTGTTCAAATTTCACCAAGTGGTTATTGGGGAAACATGTAATTGTTTTAAGAATCCTCTTGGGGGCATATCGAGGGGCTTTGTGTACTTTGAGAGCCATCAAATTACTATTAGATGCCCTGGCTTCCCCCTTCCCGCCCCTTTTATTTCTGTTCCATATGCAAGCAGTTGTCTTTGTCAGTGAATTCTAGTGTATTTTGAGCTTGCAGCTGGGCAGGTTGCAGTAGCATACTTGTTGAATTTTGAGTTAGAAATCACCTGGTATATGCCGCTATACCTGTTAGTATATCTGCATCACTGCATCCTGCAATTTTCTTGTATTCTTCACTGAACTGCTTTCCTGACCGTATCCTTTTGTATAGTTTTAATAACTGTTAACAAACTGCATTCCCTCGTCGTAATTGATCGAGCTCTTGAGAAGTTGTAAGACTAGATGCGTATTTGCCGTTGTGGTTCTGTTGGTAACCTAGGCCAAGCAACCATAAAATGGCTTTCACGGGGCTTCTTGATATAGAGAGATTTCTATAGGTAGCCTACCAAGGGGAAGCTATTTGTAGCCCTAGAAAGGCGCATACCATTTGTTGCTTACAAAAGCTATCGAAGCGGTTTAGCTGTTTAGTCATTTTGAGAAGAAAAATTATAGAAACAAAATAACCGAACGTAGAAAATGAGGAAATAACATTATTGTTACTTGAATACTGTTGAGAATTGACTCCGTCGAGAACTGTCGAGAATTGATTTTAATGGAGCTACCGAAAACCATCGCAGCCATTTGGTCCCATCAAAAACAATATTGTTAGGCTTGACAAGCAGTTATGTTTACGACCTGAGGAAGACGCTTAGACTGTTCTTACTATTTCAAATCAGAGACGTTTGCAGAACAAAGGTCCACCGTGGGTGACACTGACGCCATATCCGTCCAGAACATAGCTTGTCCTCTCTCTCTATCACGCCAGCCCTTGTACCACTTCGGCCTTAAGGGATATAGGATTTAACTCAGAGAAACAAGCTCAAGGCCCAGTAACTTTGGTTAAGGGGGAGAGATGTACGACTACATTTCACCAACAAATTCGCGGGTAGCTTTAGCAGAAATTATCGACCCGTCCGACGCTACTTTTATGCAAGAGAATCAATTACAATTGATCAGATCAATTACAATATATGTATGCAACTAATCAAATGTTAGCATGACAAATATTTGCTTTGGAGTTGCACTGAAGGACACTCAGGAACGCAACTTTAATGACCTTGGTGACATTGGGAGTGGCTTCAACTGTATCAATGTAGATGGGACCCTTGCCCGCCTTTTCTCTTATTACTTTTCCTTCGACCCCTTTTAATTTTCAGGACCTTCATTGAAAGTGCACTTGCAGCACTCTTGCCCTCAAGCTTCTTGGTCATCTTTACCACACTTGCCATACCTTTCCGCGCTGCTGCCCGATGTTCTGGCTTGCGGCTTAACATCTTCCGATCCAGTGGCCAATAGGCATATGGATCAAGCTTGTCCTTCCTCCTCACATCTCCACCAGCCTTCTTACTGGCATATTCACTTCCAGTGTATGCCCACCCAGAATCTGATATTTTCTGGCGCTTCTGGGTTTTCTTTGCCGGGAGTGCAGCCAAAAAGCTCACAGCTTCGCTCCTATCTGAATCAGGGTCAGTGTGCCTTTCCTCCTTTGAGTTTGCTCCCTCGTGAATAACCAGCCGTCCTTCAGAATCTATCTCTAGTTCATCATCTGATTCTTGCTTCCTTTTCAGACTCTGAGATGATTGAAGAGCTGACCTTGTTTTGCGCTGATCAAGCAAGTCAAGAGGCTCATCACCCAAGTGCTCTAATAAATCTTCTGGCAAGCTCTTATCTGATCTCTGTCTTCTCCTTGACCTGGATAGATTAGACACATAATTAAAGATCAAGTATTACAATTTTAAATTTTTACCACATATTTTTCATTCATTTTATTACACTAGATAAAAAACCCAAAAACAATACATTTTGATTCAATAATATAAAAATACTTTCCACTGTGAAGGATTGCTACAATCTGTGTGGTACAAAAGATGCTAAAGTTTTGTTATAATATTTTTTTTCTAGTTCTTTTATCTACACGCACCAAAAGTCTTTCCCAAATCTAAATGTTAAGTGTCATGATAACATATTGTTCATTTCTATTGTTAAGGATACCAGTAGCAAAATCATATGCCAGAAATTAAGCTGATGCTTAATTTTCAACCAGAGCCATTAGACACCACAGTGAATCAAACAAAGGTTCAATGAAGATCCAGATGCAAAGAATTGTTATTTATTGGTGTATTGAGCTTGATTTTAGGACAATTAATAATAGCTGAACTCAAACAAAATCCAACCAAAAAAAAAAAAAGAAAAAACAACAATACAACCTACTGACACAAATTAACAGAAGATTCTTAATGGATTTACCGCAATGAACTGGCCTTTGATTTGAGCATTGTGGAAGTGTTGCTGTGTCTACCAGAATTCATGTCCATATACGTATCATCACTATCCTCTGTTTCTTCATCGCCAAAATCAGAGAATATTTTTGTATGGTTCCATCTGCTTAACCTTCAAAGAAGGGGAAAAAAATGAACTTTTCAATGAGATACATATATCTAAAGTAATACAACTTCAATGAGGAGAAAAAGTTCATCTTAATCTGGATGACATCATGGTCAAATGACACATTACAAGATATCAATGTATAGTCCCCCAATTAACATTAACAGTTCACTAAATGTATGAATTTCAAAAATGGAGTGAGACCTGGTTGTCGTTGCCCTTGAAAGATAAGATTTAGTTTCCTCAGAGTTAGATCCAAGCTTTCTCTCCTTTCGTTCCTTTATCTATATTATCAATAACAACAAACACCACAGAAGGTATGAAACCCCAAAAATAGCCTTCTATTTGAGTAAAAGTTAAAAAAAAGTTGTGTCAGCATAACCATATAACTAACCTTCCTGATATTGGTTAGGAGTTTCATATGTTCTTCCGGCATCACAGCTTTGACAGCATCAAGACCACATTTCCTGACAAGCATTTCCAGGAGATGCTTAACCTGAAAAGAATTGGGAAGTGATGCATATCAAAATGTGGCCCACTTTTTCACATAACCAAGAGGCTTTCCTAGCAGTGATCAAAATGTATCCAGCACCAGAACTGAAATTGCACACTGTCCAACACTGAACCAAGACAATCAGCTCAACACATCTTACATCCAAAAATAATCCTCATGAACATTAGTTCCATAATGCAGATAAGCTGTCCCACCATGTAAAAAATTTGGTCTGCACTACAAGGGAAAGTACCATTTGGCACGATAAAGGAAGCAAGACAGCACTAATCAGAACAAACAACAATTGTGAAATACTTGATGGAGCAAAAGGTTGCTGTGATCAGACACACATCCTCTAAAATGACTTGAACTGATAACAATATCCAGGGTTAAAAATTGGAGGATAGCCATATACCTTTGCTTTGAAATGATTTTTGGTGTTATCCTGCCACTTCAGCAAGCCTTCCACCAAGCTGCCCAAGTGCATTTGCAGCCCTTCAGCCTGGGATTTGGCTACCAGAACCTTCAGCAATCCCAAGTTAGCCTGCACCAAAGATAAGCAAGACTTAGACTAGGAAAGAATATCAATTATGAACATTAATCAATTGCAACTTTAATTGGTTATGCAGGTGACCAATAAAGCTAAGATAAAACTATACAGAGCATAGATAAACACACTTTGATTATTTCTCGGTTCTTTCTTTGAAGGAGGAGAAATGTGGACGGAAGTAACTTGTAAGCAGTAGCAATAAGGTCTGAGAACTCATAAGCCAAACGAGCTAAGCCTTTCACGGTAGCACTGACCATATGAGGAGTTTCTCCAGCTAGGCCTCCAGCCACCTGCAACAAAGAAGAAAGTTGATGCTTCCAACAAGTGGTCAATTTAGATATTTTTCCTTTTAGCTGTAAAGAGTTGACTCTGATTCCTGCATCTAACCCATTCTAAGAGGAAAAAATAACAGTGGCTATGAAATGCACTAACAACCATTGTCAAAGGAAAATGGATCGAGACAAGATGGTTAGTTTCATAAAATTTTGTTAGAACTTCCCAAGCATTAGGCCAAAGCAACAGCTTCAATCAATCTAGAAATGATTACGTTGAAATGAAAACCTGAGAAGTTAGTACCATGTTAAAAAATTGATACAAGTTTTCCCTTTTTCCACCACTCCCTTCGTCTCCAAATGCATGGCCGATTTGCACAAGCACATCATAAGCTCTATTTCTTGTTCTCTTGTTAGCCTGTCAAAAAGAATCATAAAAGAAAAAAGCTAAAACCTAAGGAGTAGCATGTACAGAAATATTCTAACTTCGGGAAAAGGGGTGGAGGCAAGAGAATATTTAACAACTTAATGCAAGAACGAAACTAAAAAGTGATCTGATACAATAATAGTTCATTGATCATAGTCAGCCCAAGACAATGGACAAAATCAAGGTAAAGAAAACCCAAGTACATTATGCAGGAAAAATGAAACTGTTTTCCTATTCTCCAGACTCCTCTCTCCTCCCAACATGTGGAGAAAATTATCTAACTATTCATCCCCCCCCACAGTACCAACAAACAACTGAATCCTCATTCCTTAAAATTTGTAGCTGATTATACATACCATGCAGCCTCCCTGTAGACAAAGTACAACATCATACAATCTCAAGTCTAGATCAAGTTAACTGACAATATGCCACACATAATTTAAAAGGTTGAGGCTTAATAGGGACCTCTGTTGACAAATGAGAAGATGTGATTCAAATGATTTTAATTTTGGACAAAGAAAAGAGCAAAGAAGAGAAAATTGTTTGTCATGATCAACCAAGAAAATTCGAAACGAGAAAGCAAAATGCAAATATGCAGTAAACCAACATCCCAGTAGATAGCAAAGTACCTCCTTCAGAGAAATTATAATTTCAGTGAGGAAAGAACCAAGGATGTCATGCCTTCTCTGCTCAGAATCTTTCTGCAAAAATGAGTGCAAAGAATTAAATTTAGATTGGAAACATGATCATCGAGCCTTTCAGAATCTCAATTTAATTAAAGGTGAGTAGGTGAATACATTGCTTTACCAAATGTTAACAAACAAAAGAAAAGAGAATAAAGATAGTTCTTACAACCTTGGCCACATGGACAACAAGAAAATACAGACAATCAATTCTGTGCCGTTTGGCTGAAAAATGGCACCAGGGCAGCACATCGATCATGAGTTGAAGCAATTCCTCAAGTGCTGATGAAAGAAACCCATCAGACTTCTGATACAATAACCAGAAATGAAAAGTTAAATTAGCGAATACATTGACAAAATATAAAAACAAATGCCTAGCAAACCTTCCATATGATTACTTGTTCAATAAATAAACATTCCAAGAAAAAAACTTGATCTCCCTATGTTTGAGATAGCTTCTCAAGCAGCCATAACTTTCAGGAAATCACTCAATTAAGAACATTCAACAAAAACTAATGCCTTTGTTTTAATCTGAAGAACTGATTGTAATTATAAAGACAAGGTTCGTGAGCAGACTGTATAAGTGACTACACTATTCTGAAGCTTTTACAAGGATGAATGATAACCTGAAGAATAATTGAAAGAACTTTGTATGCCTTCTTCTGAACGAGTCCTTCTGCATCCTGCAGACAATAACAGTCATATAATAAAGGAGATATCCTGTTAATCTCATATGGTGGAAAAATTCTCCTACCCCAAAGCAAAGTCAAATCAGGGGCCAATATCTAGTAATTGACAAACCTGTAATGCAGGTTTTACAGCATCAAATAAAACATTAATTTCTTTAATATCCAGGCCAGGCAGAAGTGAAACTGCCAAGTCAAATAGTCGTGCCCTGCATTTAAAAAGGAATTATTGAAAAAAGTTTGACTGCAGAAAATTTAAACTGGAGATGCCACTTCATTTTTACACCAGTAAAACATTTTTCTCAGTAGAAAAGGGTTGAAACATTGAAAGGAAACTTTACACAGGTAACATAACAGTAAGAGCGGATCAACGGATGGCAAGATAAGAACAGACAAACCTCTTAAGCAATAATGACTTTTCGTTTGATGAGTCCTCAGTCTGCAACAAAGAGGAACTTTTTGAATTTTCAGCTTCTGCAGCCCTTTTTGTGACATCCAAAATTCTAAGCATTGTCTTCGAGAATATCCTTGTGATCACCTTTTTGTCAGCTATAGAAGCAAACTCACTAATCGTATGCTGCAACATAAACAGAATTAGACACCTCACTAAAGTACCTGGATGATACATGAATTGCAGAACACCTCCTATGAAGGAAACAAAATACATGCTGGTTGGAGATCTTTCTGAATTACTAAATCCTATTAGCTTCTTCCTATCATAGAAGTTCACTTCTTCTTATACATGCAGGCCTACTGACAACTATTGTTCCATAATTCCTTGCAAAAAAGCATCTATAAATAACAATTACATTCATTTTCAAAAACTGAGTGAAATCCCTGACTAGTGATGACACTAATCCAGAAAATATTGCCTGTTAGAAGAAATATAAAAAGACACTGTTCTGGATAGTGGTACACACATACCTGCAAACAACCACCATCATCTTTTGGAGAATCCAGGAGGATCCCTGACATAACAGTCAGCAACTCCCGAGCAGATGACTTTAACACAGTCAAATTATCTGCTGCAACCTGTGGGGTATAGTGGGCCATGACTCGTTGCCTGGCACCATTAACTTCGATATCAAACAGGTCGTAGTTTTCCCCCAGAATTTTCTTATTCTGTTGAATAAGAATTTGAAGAGCAGAACATATCATTCCACGAACTTCAAGTTCCTCCCGGATAGCACCAAATAAAGCATTCTCCAGATCCTTGAAACTTTCTGCAGTGTCCACAGGATAATTGCAAAAGGAAGGTAGCAAGGACCACAAGGAATATGCAACTGCATCAAGACTCCTTGCTGAGACAATTCTTCCCTCTAGCTCAAGCTGCAGCGAATAAGATGTAACTGAAAATTGTTACACAAGGAATAATCATAACTTGTTTTGTGAGCTTCATACCTGTTGGGACTTCCGCCGCATCATACCAATCATACCCAAAACTGTCTCTGTATAGAAGCTTAAATGTGCACCAGTAGTATACTTCTTCAGAATAGGAAACAGCCAGACATTAACCTCAGATAAGTCATCAGCTTCAAGATTTAGAGGTAGGATACTCAAAAATGTCTCTGGCCCCATTGCACCAATAGCAGATCCAAGACATTCATGCAACTGTGGATTAATAAACACAATCACTTGTCAGCTAGAAGTGCATGTTTGGAAATTTCCTATGATTTGGCAAGTAAACAAAATGCCATTAATAATGATTGCATAATATGTTGCTTAAGATCAAAAACCCTTCAATTAGATACCAAAAGCAGGCTAACCAAATCATACTTAGATCAACGGTACACTTATAAATTCAGCAAATATAGTAAAACCACTATATATGTTCATTTAACAATAAAGCAAGTTGATCCACATAAACCAAACTGGTTCACAACACATCTTGTTACCAATCCTCTAATCTTGATATAGCTCATGACCAAATTGGAGAGGACAAGACATTCAAACAGTTACCAGAATATAAAAAAAGGGCCAAGATAATGTTGCCGAGGGACCCAGCTTTCAAAACTTTCCTACTTTTTCTGTCCTACTGCTTTTCCTCTTTTCTTAGCCTATTGACCATGACCAGATTTTAAGTTAACCAACATGTGCCAAAACAGTCAATCCGAGCAAGGTTCTTCTATCAAGCCATATTGTTCTAGTTTCTCCATTGGCATGATAAAATCTTATATCCGAATAATAATGTGGAGTGTAAATGAAGTCAAACAAACTTCAGCAATTACAAAAGTATCTATGGCTACTCAAGATGGGAAGAAATCAGACCAGAGTGACATTATAGGCATCCTGCAATAAGATCTATGGCAACAAACTGAGCGATAGTAACACTAGTTCACCAGATGATGGCATAATCTAGAAAGAGGCACTGCTCCTTATCAACAAGGAACTTTCAGAAGATTTTTCAAAAAGGAATTACATAATTACCTGTTTCCTGTAAGGAAAATTTTCGTCTGGCATTCTCTGAATATCTGCCAAGTTCATAAGGATTCCCCTTGTAAAATATGAGGAATAGAACCCTGAATGTCAACAAGTGCAGACTGTTACATTTCAGAGGTAATAATTATTTCCATCAATAAAAGACAGTACAAATGAAGCTCAAAACAAATGAAGCTCGTTTTTCTTCATTAAAAAAAAAAAAAAAAAGCGCCAACTAAATCTACAAAACCTTAAACACATTCAGAAACACAGGCAACAAATTGGAAGCATAAAATGTAATGTAACAAGAGAAGAAGGGTCAAAACCAGCAATCAGAATACCTAGTTTATCAAACATCACTGAAACAACACGGAATACCATGTCCCAGACTGCGCTATAATGGTAATCCAGTAAGCTTTCGATTGTTGCACACACTTTTTCAATGACAGTTGGTCCAGACTTTCTAACTTCTACATTTTTGTTCATTACAATCTGATCCACGCCCTGCTTGATCAAATTTTCATCAACACAGTTATGTATCAGACTCTTAAATGCCTCCGTGGCCGCAAAGATGGGCTCCTCATGTTCAGACACCAAAATATCTGAAGATCCCAAGGTGAGAAATACACTGGTCATGAAATGGAATTCAATTAAAAAAGAAGACAATGACATTAGCCATTATTCTGAAGATTAGCATCTAACCTTTAAGTGTGCTAAATACAATGGGCAGCTTAACTACACAAATTTGCCTATTTAAGAAATAAATTTTTTTCAACCCAACATCCAACAAGCGAGCAGTGAAAGTCATGTTATCAGCTGATGTTTCATTTGTCGAGGCATCAACAGCTATTGAGCATAGCAGATCAAGCAATATTTCATCTGGAACATCCATAGTTGGGTGGAGACAAATTGCATTCAAACTATCAGTTATGCGCCTTGTAACAACAGGTTGTCGCAGTTCAAGAAGGGTTTTGAAATACTTGAGGATGGTAGTAATGTACTTCATCGACATAAGAGAAAGACATTCTTTCAGCAAATCCAGAATATAAAGGACTTCCTGGGCTCCCTTGGACCCTTCAGTAGCATTTGCACCTGATCCACCAGCTAAAAGAAGGTGCCTTTCAAATGCTTTTGTGATACCTTCACTTGCTGGGGCTAGTGCTGATGTCCCCTGAAAACTTAGTAGGACATCTCTGATACACATATGTGACTGCCTTCTCACCTGTCAAAATCCAGATTTAAAACCAAACAAAGTGCCCATGAGAACATGGCGAAGGGACAGCTTACGTTAAGCACTCAAACATTATTAAGAGGACACAAAATCAAGACTTAATTCAAGTCAATTATAAGAAGTCCTGGAGCATGCCAAACTGAATAATTCCAAGCAGTGCCTGGAGCCTAGAAGACCACGACTTTTCCAACTTTCAACATTGAGCACACACAGCAAAATCTAATCATGGGAAGAAACACCAATGCCACCCCATTCTGTCAACCGATTAAGGATAGAAATCTTCCGTCATGCATTGCATGAGAAAATGACAGGATTTTCGTCCACGAAAATCCATATGAAGATTCGGCAGCTCCATTACTACCAAAGTGAGGAACGATTAATTTTTAACCAAGATTCCAAGCAAGAGTAAATAGCCCAATTCAACTTGAAAATACAATAAATAATGCATCCTATCACAATACAGGATAGAGGCAAATCCATTAAGGGAAATCGGAGCAACTCGGGGGAGATAAAAATAGGCTCAACTAACAACACAAAAGATATCACTAAGAAGGAAAAAAAAAAAAAAAACGCCCTCGTAGAGATCACCTTTGGGCGCGAATCAACCATGAACCCCAACAAAACAGAATATATATGTGAGACATCAGTCCAATTGGCAGTATCTTTAACAATCAACAAATGCCCTACACACTTCAATCCTGAAACGAGTGCGACAACGGTGGTCGAACTCAACCTCAAAACCCTAACCACCAGCTCCGAAACGAATTCCCTCTTCTTTCTCAAAATCGGGAACGAAGTTCTGGGAAGGATGAGGGAAAGAATGGCCATGAGAGACGACATTAAGTGGGGAGGAGGGTCGGGGTCGGAGGAGAGGAGGCGGTCGAGGGAGGAGCACGTGGCGCCAAAGTAGGCGACGGGGTTGGAAGCGAGGTTCTGGTCCTTGAGCTCCTGGGACATGGCGCCGATGGTGGCGCAGAGGTGCTGGTCGTCTTCCTCCATCGACGACGACAACCGCGAGAGAACTGACTCGCAGAAGTCGTCGTCGCCCACGGCGGAGACAGTGGCGGGATTTTCCATCTCGACGCCCTCCATTGTAGCGCCGACTGCAGACAACGGTTTCGGGGTTTTGGTTCCAACTTCGCTAGGGTTTATGAATTTTTTTTTCTTTTTCTTTTTTTTTTATTATAAAAAAATTGATTAAATGAGCCCCTGTCGCTGTGACCTAAAGGAGAAATGACTGAGAGCACTTTGGGCCGATGGCCCAATATTTATGGACCTCGCGTTTCATAGAAATCGGCCCGGCCCGGACTTTTCATTTCTAACTTACTAGCTAGCTAGTCACCGACCACAAGCCTGGTCATCGGATCCGAAACAAGCTACCCCTCTAACCCAGCACTTTGTGCACGCGCACGAGCACGTCCCAACAACACTGACTGTGACAATGCGTATGCACGTCCCCCTCTCTCCCTCTCTCTCTCTCTCTCTGGCCAATAATTCGTGTTGTGAAACACCGAACCATCTTCAAACCACGGTGGCTAGACCTTAGTTTGTAACCTATTTAAACTATTGTTGTTCGTGGCCCCGCTCTTTTCCGATCAAGACCAAATGTCAATTATTAGCTCAATTTTTTGGGTCACTCCGGAAGATGTAGTTATGAATGTTTTCGGTCCACCCCTTCTTTTCACGATGCCGGCCAACAGTTATTGACAATACCTGAAAGTTCCTACCAACAAGATATCAGTCATTTAATGTTAACACACACCGGCCCATTGCCTGCTATCATCTGAAAGATAGAATCAATTCTTCCATCCTAATAGAAATTTAAAACTTGGGGAAAAAAAATGGAAAATCGAAAGGATGCCCAAAAAATTGAAACTTTGAATAGGCATATTGGCATTTAATTCTAAGACTACATAGCAAGGAAAAAAACAAAAGTAAAAGTATTAAAATCATAGTATTACATTGTTAGAGTTCAATAACACACAATTAGAATTTAATAATTTTAATACAATTATGAGAAGAGTTACTGATTTTAAAAAAATTTTCGGCAGCACTTAATGACAACTGATGGAGGCTTCCAACTTTTTCTTATATAATCTTTTATTATTCTCGATTTTAATAATTAATTTCAGATTGAATCGATTTTAATACAATTATTAAAATTCAATAATTTTGATTTAATAGGTATTTAATAATATTTATAAATAAAAGATAGGAAAGTTAAAAAGAAAATATTATACGTACATACACTTCCCATAAGATTAAGATAGTCCCAACAAAGGAGGACAATTACACTTGATTAAGTAGTGCTAATCAGCAAATAATAGTAGATTTATTAACAGCCCGCCGAGCCAAGGCTGGCATCTTTAAGGGCTCAGCCTAGACCTACCGCGGGTTTCGTCTAGGCGATTGATGAGGTACAAAGCATTACTAGTAACCTTAGCCACATTGGAGATCTTCCGCTTCACATCGGCCTTGACCTTGCCTTCCACTCCCTGAAACCCATCAAGACACGTGTCCTCGTTAGTCAAGGAAGCGCTCACCCACGTCTCCGCATTGCTCATCTGCCACCTGAACGTTTCGCCTCCTCTCAAGTGCTTGAGCTCCGCGAGGGTCTTTCTCAGCTCGTCCACCGAGTCAGATATCTGCTCCGCGCAGTCCCTCAGAACAGCTCGCTCTCTCTTGGTCTTAAGACACGGCAGCGCGGCCAAGAAGGTCGATACCCTGCGAGCCTTTGCGAGGCTGACCTCGACGGCTGCTTGGGCTATTTCGCGCGGGCTGCTGGCGGGCCCTGCGTGTGAGGAGAGGGTGCGAATGCAGAGACTGGGATAACTGGCGTGAACACACGATGAACGGACCAGATCCCTCGCGGTGGCGGAGCGGGGAGAGGCGGAGAGAGAAAGCAAGAGAAAGAGACCCATTAGTAAAGAGACCCGGATGTGCATTTTGTTTTTCTCAAAGAAAAACTCTATTTCCAGTGGCTATGGCTGTCTAGAGATTGTGAGAGACGCTACCTGCCGGGGCAAGACCACCGATATTATAGGGGACTGGCTCTATAACGTGGGCTTAAAGTGGGTGCTTAATTGCGAAATGGACCTCGATCGTATTGCCTGTCATCTACATTCAATTGTCGTTGCGACGTATTGGACACAAGGGTAGTTTTGGCAAAGTCGTGGATGAGAAGAGATCGAGAGAAGAGTAAATACACCGCAGATTAACAGGTCGGCACCACGATGTCTGCAGCTTTATTCATTGACGGCCGTAGGCCCAAACACTTTGCCTCCTTGTAAAGTTGATTCCTTCCTCATTTTTCAGGTTTGAGTATTTCTATAGGCTTATACCAATCCAACTCACATTCGTCACACACACGCATGATATTGATGGTTGGTTTAATTAGGTCAAATGTGCTCTGTCCTTTTTTCAAGATTCAATCCCCTACTGTATGCGCATGTTATACAGATTTAACGTATGCTACTCCACTTTATATGCCTATTTGATTTATTTTCAAGTCTAAAAAGTTATGGGATAGTAAATTATACAACAATATAATTTTTTATATTTGTATTACTCTATATTCTTCTTTTTTTTTTTAAATTGAAACTTGAGAATTTTAGGATCAAAATTTAAGTTTTTATCTATAAAATTGTCCTTAAATAACTATATGTCTATCTAATTTAGATAAATATTTATATGGAGAGAAATCGTATTAAAAATTGGGAGGGGACACTTGATGCTCAATTTTTTTCATGAATATAGTAATGGATCGGGTGAACATATTTAGTTTACAATAACTTAATTGAATGCATATATTATTGATATAATTTTTTTACAAGGACTTAATTACCCATTTGGCTTGAAGCCACAATCCCATGCTTTAATTATCGATATTATATAAATCTTGATAAATGGATAATAGTTCCATAAATACGACATTTAGCTAGTTAATCGCCCAACATTTATAGAATGCAATATTCTATTTGTCAAATTATATGTATGTGAATTTTTTTTTTTTGGGCAAAACTGAATAATAAAAAATGTTTATCAAACATAGCATATGGACAAAATCACAAATTCGGTGACATGATACGAGACTAAATGCATATTTGTCTCTCCAGATTATAATAATTTACACAAACAAGTACATTTGAATTTCCCCATTGCAGTAAATGAAGCACTATTGTTATAGAGCGTGATTTCATTGACGGAAAAAAACTAACCAGAGAAAGAGACAGATATGAGTTAGCATGTGGGTTCAACACATTTAAAAATATTTTTTCTAAAAAATATTGAACTTTCCCTTAGAAAAACAAAAAGCATTGATTTTTAAGATAATAACAATTTTTTATTCTATAAATCTCACTTGCCAACTTACTCTGACCCTCTTTTTACCGAATATCTCTGTCAACCAAAATACTCCCATTGTCATATTACACGAATGTAGTGAATCCAACAGAAGATGGCATGGCCCGCCAGCGACGATTGGTTCATTGTCAAAGCGGTTACTAAAGCGGGGAGAAACGTTGAACTAGCGCATTATTGCAGCCGAACCAATTCCAGTACCACCGACGCCCACGGACCACAGCCCGTACAAAAAGGAATTGGTTTTTATTATCCTAGGATTCCGGCGATGGTACGTAGAAGCAATAGCAAGTTACGGGTCTCTGCCACAGCTAAATTATTGAATGCAATGTCTGGAATGCATCATGTGAGCTTTGCCTTGCCCGTGATCGTTTCCAAAACCTTATTTAGTCGTTTCCTGTTCACTGAAATTTGTTGCCACCGAAACTGGAACAAGCTACCGTTGTAATTGACTGGCATTATAACTGGCTTGCCCATCATGCTAGCGAGATCCAGGGTCCCAGATCTATTTTTTTTTTTTATTATTGAAGGGATGGTTCTGGCATCCAGGTCATCGCTTATGGAACCCTAAGAATTTTACTTGTCCTGACTTTTCTTGTTTTGCAGATACGAATCTATAAATATTGTGTCTTGTCTGCCTCGTATTTGGCATCAATTATTGGCTTATCACTGTTTTATACAACGAGTTTGGCCTACGACAGTGGTTCCTCGTGAAGAGATCAGCTTTTAGTTCTTAACTTTTTGAGTAAAATTGTTCTATTTTTGTATTATTTGAGTGTGTAAAGCATATCGTTCAATTTCTTGACGGGTTGGTTTATGTTAAGAGTATCAAATCATCCAATACCAAATATAAGATTTAACACGAGTTATAATTTGTACAATTTTTTTCACTTATTAATTTAAATTTTTAAATAAATTAAAAATTGAAAGATATAATTTAATATATTATTCAATTTTAATTTATCTTATTTATCTATCCTCTTATTACTTAGTAATTTTACCCTTTTGATCTTTTCAATTTAATTAATTAGTTCAATATTAATAATGTATAGTATTTTGATTTGGTCTATTTTAGTTTAATTTTGTCGTATTACATAATAATCACATTTAACACAAATCATGAAGACTTACTAGGAATATTGAATCCCGCAATGCTTAGTATAAGACTTGACTTTACTTATAATGCTTAACTTGAATTTTAAATAGATGTCACGTTTCAAAGTGTTATTTTACGGTTAGGTTTTCAAACATTAGAATATGGCTCTTGTTTGGCATGCCAGGAAATTCACATACATGTCACGCTATTGATTGTTATAACATGGTTTTACAATTAACACACGGCACTTTAGTGGTTGACAACAGGAGAAGGACAAATCCCATTAAGCCAATGGAAACTTAAACTAGACCATCGAAGCATTGGAAAAGGGCCTTAATGGCTGTTTATTACTGGCCTGTGTTCGTGAACTTCCAGCAATTGCGAGAGCGACAACCAGAGACCCGGCCCACAAGATGTTATTCTCAGTCCGCCAACCAGCCAGAGCAAGGCTGCGTTGATCCGCGACGGCTGCAGCTAAGGAATATGCGATAATATGCGAGTGCCACTCGTACAGATATTTTAGCAAAATATTCTTGAAAAATGTTTTACAAAGGATGGAAGTATCTTTTTATTATTTTTGATAAGTTCGACTAATATTCGTTAGTCTCTCTATGTTTGTGGTTACCTCTAAAAATAGGGAGTGTAAATGACTATAAAATGTAAAATAGAGTGAGTTAAATTTAAATTCTCTTAATTTTTAATTTTTGAAATTAACAGTCCAGCAGTTTTACTACTGCCACCAGTAAATATTTTATTGGGTGATACAAAATGCCAAACGAGATGTGTGATTTTCTTTCTTGGTGTTTTTCGGCACGCAATTCTTCCACTGGCCGAAGCCGTCCTGGTGCCAATAATTTATCTATCTGCAGGGCAATTATTGAAACAAACAGAGGCTATAAAACCGTAAAATTTTTATTTATATATTCAAAAAAAAATAATATTATTCACAATTTCATTAAAAAAAATTACGCCGGATAAGCATTAGAAAGTAGACCGAACTATAACATCAGGGTATGATAAAAGCAAACCTCAGAAGGAGTATGAGTTGGAATACGTGTGCGCTTCGTCTTGGTCCGCTAGTTAAATCACAGAGACGGTGATGCGTGGGAATTTCCGGTACATCCACTTTTAGTACAGCCGAATATGGACTCAAATGATCATGACAATTCAGTTCAGAAATGGGCAAAACCACCCCTCGTTCGGAGATCGCAACTTCAAATTGTGGCTGTCGTGACAGCGAGCGCAATCCACAGAATGTGTCAATAATCAAGATTGAAACTAAAGACTTCTATACACTGTCTAGGATAGCTGGAAATCTGTAGTTTTTATTTTCTTTAGAGAATCATAGTGACGACTGGGGATCGCTATTTGAAGTAAGCGAATGAATGAATAAATATGTATTGGAGAGGAAAAAAGAAAGGGCATCGCTAGGTTTTTTCTAATTTGAGACTCCTTGCAAATCCCTTCTAAAGTTAAAAATTTTGAATTTGATTCTGCCACAAATCAACAGTTCATTTTTCAGATTTTCTGAAGTGAAAATAGAATTTTCCTCAGAAAATTGCCGCTAGGACATCTAAATCTAAACCAGTCGATGAGATTTCGATGTTAACAACCTTGGCCCGAAACATTTGTCTGTTTTTGACGAGGGATAGGAGCGGATATTCCTTAATAATCATTCATGGGAAAAGTGCCTGGAGATTGAAAATATGTATTTTCTATTGAAACTAACAGGGGCGACAATGATATCGGGTGTAATATTATTAAATATTTTCCTAATTGTCCCCTAAAAAAAATATATACAACCACCGTATATAATATTAGAATGGCCTTTAAAAGTTTTGGCAGGCATTTCTCACCTGCCCCATCTTTTTGGTTGATATATCTTACGATTTCGGCCTACACATAATATTCCGGGCGTCGAAACCGTAATCTATTTATTAGAGCAGTGGCTAACAAACTCCATTAACCACTTGGGAAAAGGCTAGCGGGAGTTAATATTTTGCAGATATTAACACCCTCCGTGGTCAAATAGATGCGCAAATCAAATGTATTTCCTTTTTTTTTTTTTCTTTTCAAAAAGCAACCTGATTGTGGTCTTTTGTGAGTGAAGAACATTGAATCATGGCGAGTTCCAAAAAGGGTCCACAAAAGCTAATTGTTTACGCTACCACCCGCGGTCGAGGACAAAAGATTTTTGGAATTACGGTCGCGGCGTTTGGGATGGAGAGACGTTTATGAATTGATAAGAGCTTCGGCAAAATAATATTGCAAGACGGCTCTTCAGCCTTTCCATTTCAGGTTGGACAAGGACTTCCATACTTCCTTGGAGAACTCCTTAACACATATCAATGGTTTTATTAACATAAAATCACTCTCAGGAGCGCCGCAGTTAAATTACTCGTGCCTGCACTTAATAAATCATAATAATTAGCACCTTCAAATTACTTTATTGCTCAAAAACGAAAACACTTTACATTGCACGGTTCGAGTTTGTGGGTTGTTTGGCCCAGCAAATACATTCACAATTGAAAAGCATTAGCCCCAAATTAAAAGCAAAATGAACCCCACTAACGCATTAACTACCCTACCAAACAAGGCACTCGCAGCTTGAGCTGTACTTTTCTCTCCTAAACCCATCCCATAACCTTACAACGTTGCCGTTGATCGCCGTTAAATCCTGGTAGCCGTACCACTCCATTTCCCCCACTCTCAACCTCAACAACCTATCCCAACCATCACACCACTCTCTACACACATCATCGCGAAAGCCACCGTAACCCCTCTCCTCAACCTCCGTTAACTCGCCGTCATCGTCGTCCTTGTCGTCACCTCCTCTGACATCCTCAAAATACTCTACGAATTTCCCTTTCTTCGTTCCATTGTCTTCGAAAACTGATGGAGATGGTAAGGAATGAGCAGCTGGCGGAGCCCGAGAAATACGTGGCTCGGTGGCTGACGTATCGGGAACCGGTTGAGGACCACCGTCATCGAGGTCGATGCAAGCCGGCGTCGGTGGCTCCGATTTCAAGAGGCGCGAGGCGGCGGCTACTCCGGCCCCGGCGGTTCTGATCCTCCAGAAGCTGACGGCTGCCGTTATCAGGGCGACCCAGGTCCATAGATTGTTGACTATAGTGAGAATCCCGAAACCGGCAACGTCAAGGACCAATGCATCGAGAGGAGAATCCAAGGCGTTCATGGTCGAGATGGAACCGTTTCCTCGGTCTGCTTTCTGAGGTTTCTGTGTCTCTTCGCCTTGTGTTTTGTTTTCGATGGTTGTGGACTTATGGTGTGGTGTGCTCTCTTCGGTGGGCTTGTGTGGGCGATGCTTTATGGGCGGGCGAGGGAAAATCTGAGCCGTTGGATCTAACATGTGGGGAAGCGGATCAGATAACAGATACCGGGAATCAAGAGCCCAGATGCTGTTTTGCTGTGGCAGATCCAAATTATATTCCCAAGTTCCACGTGTTCAATTTTCCCCCCAAAACATATGACACGTGTAAGGTCCCCACTGGGTCTCGTTTTCGTTCCGGGTTCGCATCCCCAAAACATAATAAATATATTTTCGTACCGGGAATCAAGAGCCCAGATGTTCTTTTGCCATCTGTGGTTGCTTTAATACTTGCTTCATGGTGAAGGATTAAGAGTGTATTTGCTTTGCCTGTTGGATCTCACTATCACTTGTTGTACTGATTATTGATTATTTTGGCTTATTAGTGAAAATTAATAAAATATTTAGTCAATTTTGTAATTATTATTACTTATAAAGTACCAAAACCTCTAAAATAATAAATATTTGTTTCAAATACATACATGCTAAACACGACACTTATTTAATATATTTTAAATATGCATTAGGCATATATTAAATACTTTAAAATATATCCAACAAAAAATTCAAACATATATATTACACACATTTAATTTATATATTGATATTTCTATTAATATGTCGGATACTTTTATCTTATTGTATGCAAGATATATATAATATTAAATTTAAAATTTTTAAATTTAACTCAAATGATAATATTTCATATAAAAAATTAATAAATAATTTTATGGTAAAAAAAGATAATAAAATATTTTATTCTAATAATTATATTAAATATCTTATTTCACAATATATTAAATATTATATTAGATATAATATTCTTTTAAAATGATTAAAAAATATTAATTACAAAATAAAATAACATATAAATTTTTATAATTTATATTTAAAAAAATACTAAATTTACTAAAAATATTTAAATTATATACATAATTATATATATATATATCTATGTATAATATATTTAATATATATATTTTTATAATAGTATCTTCGTTATATCGGTATTTATGTATAAGTTGTTGCAGTTGAGTAATGAAATTAATAATATAGATATGTAGTTTATATAAAATATATCATACTAATAAAATTATTAATAGACTTTTCTTACTTAGTTTAAAATATTTTTACAAAAAAATAATTTTTAATGTTCACAAAATAGTAAATCATAAAAGAAATATGCTCTTCAAGAAATTTTTCATGATTATATAAGAGTTAGCTAAAAAGAAAAAACAAAAAGAAGATATGAAGCTTACATAAATATTAATGAAATAAAGACAGAGAACTAACCCCCGTAACAAGTGAAAAAATAATAAAATAATATAATATCTTCTTTTAGGGTAATTTAGTTTATATAATTTTTTTGTAAATGCTAAAAAGTAAAAAACAGTGAAAAGTAATTATTGATACTTTTTCGTCAATTGCCGTTTGAGAGTTAACATAAAGAAATTTACATGCTTAACGTTAGACTGCAATTGATAATTGACGTGCAAATAACATCTAAAAATTAAATCAAACACCCTCTAAGATGGTAACATGGGTATTCCCCCCCCCCTCCTTTTTTTTCTTTTTAATTTTCATGTACACTGTATCCTTTATAAGAAAATTTTCTCTCCAATTATATGAAAGTATAGATTTACATCTAAGACACTTCACTTCTATTCTGTAATAATTGGCATATGATATTTCCTTATTGCCTAACCACAATTGCAATATTTGGGGAGGGGTGGCGGAATAATAGGTAAAAATTAAAAAGATAAATATGAGAATCAATATCCAAAAATAAGAAAATGCAGGAATTATCTCTTGAAAGCAAAGAGAATCAGCCCTTATTGAAAATGTTAATGCAAATGTTAATAATTATAAATCATCTCCTAACTAATAACTTAAACGTTATTTATAAAGCTAAACTAATTAAATTAAATAAGATTAGAATTCTAAATAAAAATTTAAACGGACTAGGAAAATAATATTAAATTTCTAAATAATAGAAAATTTTCTTGTTATCCCTCGTCATTCTCTCACGGTTGAAAAATGAGGAAGAATTTACTTCAAGCTCAAGAAAAAATTTTTCACAAAAATTTGAGGAAGGCAGTAACAACATAAACTTCACGAACTCTCTGCTCGGTAAATTGAAAATTAAAACTCCAAAAAAATAACAAAATCAGCAAATTTCATGCTCCGTGCAGCATCGTTGCTCAAATCTAGTTTAGATTTTCTTTCACTGACCAAAATTGATGTTGAAATTCGAGTAGCGACAGGATTGTCATATACTAGATTAACTTGTGCAGACAAATTCACACCGACTGCTATCTCTTTACTAACCCGAACATTTTGTGTAAGCAAATGCATATTTGTTACTGTCTTTGCAATCACTTGCGCAGATGCTAACTGCTGTGTATTCTGACACGTCCTGAAAAAAATCATAAGAACTCAATTCCAAAACTTTGGTATTCACGAATTTATCAGCACGTTGGATTGACTCGCTAAATTACCTAGATGCACGATCCTTTTGCAGATCCTCCAGTGTTATGTTTGACTGAAGGGACAGCATGTTTGCTAGCTCGATCTTTTCAAGAGCAAGAATATCAATTTGATCATCAATTATAGACTTTGTCTACCTCAACAACTCTCGGACATGTTCGAATATTCATCCAAGTCGTGAAAGGAAAGTATAACAGACTCAACAGGATTTTGCCATCAACATTGTCATGATATCATCCTCAGCGCGCCTCTTGGAGATTCTGTTTCTTTCTGTTTATTGATAGATTCAGAGACATCATTTTTTTTATAGCTTATTTTTTAGAGTATGTCATGTCCTATGGTTTACGTACTCTGTAACTTATATCCTTCAGTTTCAACTTGCACCAAGACTCATGTGGTGTGGTTTCCTATTTTGTCAACTGAGGCCTGTCGATACAATTTCGTTAATTTTAGTAATGGAATTTATAGCGAGGCTCGCCATTTGTAGCTCATTCCTACTAAAATATAAAAATTAAAGACTAAAAATAAAATATTAAATAGTATAATTAATGATAATTTTCTAATTGAGGGAATGGTTTTAATGATCATAATCCCCCATGGAATCGTATCAGACAAGTTAGCTTGTCCAAAACGCCAGCCGGAGAAAAGAGCAGGTACAGTAATATCTAAAGCCTACCATTGCAATTCATTTTCTGTTCCTGTAAAGTAAAGTTGAAAACCATTTTATTTCCTAGTGAATACTTCTTGCGACTTGGTTTTCCACATTTATGCTCTTTGTTGGGATTCAAACTCGAGGATATAAATTTGTCCATAGCTTTTCAAAGCCAAATAAATTCGGGGCCTTCTTCTTCTTCCTCATCCGATGGCTCGTACAATTTCAGTGGAAAAGCTAGCTCGAGTAACGGCCGGTGTGTCTTCTTCTGATGAGTCTCGGCCAAGGTATTTCGGCTTCTTTTTTTTTTTCCTTTGGGTTTCCTTAAATCAATTTTAGTTTCTTGTTATTGGGAAAAATAAAATAAAATCATAGCTCTTATTGTAATAATTCTAGCTGTATTGCTGGTATAAGTAAGTAGCTCACCGATGTTAGAAAAAGCATTTTAAGAGACTCTTAGGCTAGTGTGGCAATTGATCCCTGCAACAAGTAATATGTTTCACACTTGGGGTAGAACAAGATTATTATGTTAAGAATATAGAATCTCATATCGTTAAAGTGTACACACCTCACATAACTTACAATGTTTATGAGATTTTTCATCTACTAGCTTGAGTTCTTAAGTAAATTTGGCATTTTAAAGTGTTACTTGGTATATTATCAGAGTTTGGATTTGGTTTGTTCAGTCTACAACGTCTTTGTATTTAATTCTGGAAACTTGAAGTTTGAAATCTGTCGTTGCTATCAAAGAATGCGCGTTTAAAAATATTTGAGAAAACATGGAAGCAACTAATTTGCTCATGGAATAGGTATTTTCTTTGTGGATACGGAGTGTTCTCCATAGGAGCTTTGGTATGCCTAGAAAATTATTGATCGAACATGGTAGTCCTAGTGCACATTAATAGTTTTTTTTTTTTTGGTTCTTTTTCGTTTTCTATGCTTTATTCTGACTGACCATTATTGTTGGTCCAATTGCAGAGATGTGGTTTCACTGTCGACCTGCTCAAAGCTATGTGCAATTTTCTTCGTTGCTGGAATTGTTGTTGGTCCCGTACTTAAAAAGGGTGTTTGGAAATGGGCTTCCAAGCGTCTTAGGAGATCAAAGGATGACTGATGTTAGAACAGAACATCCTTTATTTCTAATGCAAACTTGTAAGGCCACCTTCTTCTGATAGGTGCAAGGATTTTGGAGTCTGTTGGCGGTGAACTAGGTCTTGACATTGCTAGATGTACTTGTCCTATAGGTCATGCCAATGAAACAATCCTCAGATTTTCAACATGGTATAATTTCCAATGGGCAAGATAATTTTGTCACCTGTGGATGCTTTAATACTTGCTTCTTGAGATAGAAACATGGATGTTACCCCCTAATTTCGTCTCTCGCATAAAATGGAAGTACAGATCTGCTTCCAACGCACATTACTTCCATCCTGCAATCGTTGGCATGTGATATCTGCTAATAGTGGTTTTTCAGGATGCAGATAATCGCGAGGTTGGCCGTTGGCAATATGTTTTCATTCTTGCCTAACCATATATGAACCGTTCCCCCGGGGGGGGGGGGGAAGGCGGTTTGGGGGCACACGCTTTGTGCTTACATTTTTCCAATGCTTCCTGAATTTTTTTCCACAATCGTTACCAAATTCTGTGTCAGAACAAGCACTGCTCGTTGCCGTTGTCAAAATTGAAATTTTAATTTTGCCTACATCAATCTGTTTACAATCCATAACTACATTTACATCTAACCGAGCTATGAATATGAATTGTATGTGTATAATTAGTAATCTTTAACATATTTTGATAATTAAAAAATAATTGCAGCTTGTCATTTTTATCATAGTGAAAGAAGTCTTATCTAGTTTTAGAAATACTTCTTGTGGAACTCAAACCGATGATGTCTTGTGACTCAACTCGTAACTCTTTTTTCATTTATTCTTTGTCTACCGTAGCACAAATGTACTTGAGTGAGCACTTCTTTCTGGTTTGGTCTTGCAAGGTGTGTCCTTACCTCCAAGAAAGCAAATGTCGAGTGATATTTTACCGTCAGCTCATTGGAGACAATACAATATCTCATAAGGAGAGAATGATTAGGGTAACTTCAAACTGTGCTTATATTAGAGATCTTACCTGAGTGCCAGACAAGGTATTAACGCCATGTTAGGAATGGTTGAGAACTTGCACCATGGTAAATCAATGTTGAACTTGTGTTGCCTTCTTCTTTAACACTAGTTAGACAGTTGTGAAGCTCGATTTGACCCTGTCCCATAGTTTACACAACAAATAGGGAGAGAAAAAAAAAAAAAAAAGATCAATCACTTCTCCATTTTGCCTAATACATAACAGATTGAAAAATAATTATAATTTAAATTTTTATTTACTTATTCTTTAATATTATATTTATTTTAAATTTAAAATGTAATATATTTTTTTATTTTAAATAATATAATACAATCGAATGTATTAAATTTTTAAAAAAAGAATTATTTTAAATTTAAGAAAAATGTTGGCATTGTTGTTGTTGCTAAAATTAATTTATATTTGTTATAAATTAAAAGTTAGCTTTTAAATGATAATTAAATGATTAAGCTATATTTTAATATGTTTTTAGTTTTAAAAAATTAAAAGAAATGACATATTGTTATTATTGAAGTTAATCTAAATTTATTATAAATTAACAGTAAATATTCAAATAAAAGTTTGAATGATATTCAAATGATGTATAATTTAAATTTCTATTTACTTATTGTTTAGTATAATGTTTATTTTAGATTTAAAATGCAGTATTTGTTCATTTTGAAAAATATATAGATTACACTTTTGAAAAAAAAAATCAATCTTAAGTTTAAAAGAAATAATTCACATAATTGTTGTTGTTGAAATTAATTAAAATTAATTATAAGTTAAAAGTGTGTAGTCGAATAGAAATTAAATAGTTAAATTTTATTTTAATATATTTTTAATTTTTAATTAAAAATAAATATAATTTACTATATAAAAATTAATTTTTTTAGTTTATTTATGGTTAGTATAATTGTGAATTATTACTTATTAGTGTTATTTGATATTTATGTTATTAATATATTTTTTTAGTTAATTATGCATAATGTTTTAAAATTAATTGTTATTTAAATGTAATTTGTCAACAACATTAGAGTTATTGAATTTTAATAATAATATAAAAATTAATTGTTTGTTAATAATAGTATGATCATAATTGTACACTTTAACAATAATATTAGAGTTAATTTTTCACTAATAGTTGTAACTTGATATGTAATCATATTATTGACAAATAAAAAGAGCCCTACTAGTTAATCTATTAAATAGTTAATCTATTAAAAGTTTAAAGGCTAAAATTAAGATTTGATCTTTCAAATATACTTTTTTTTTTTGGGAAATTAAACCTCAATGTTGCTCTCGTCAATGTATTGATTATTTCCCATTAATATGCCGTTAAATTTGATTATTTTCCAATATTAATGTGCAATTTGTCCGAAATTAGAATTTAGAAGAGGCAAGGGGGCGAGTGACAAGAAGTAAGCTTCTCCAAGAAGCTAGACCGAGAAAAGCGCAACTAGAGTAAGTAAAATCTAAAACCTACCATTGCATTTCATTTTCTGTCCCTGTAAAAGTAGAGTTGAAAACGGCTTGGTTTTCCGCATTTCTGCTCCTTTTTAGCCGCCATGTCTTCTTCTGATGAGTCCCGGCTTTCGGGTGCCAGGCCGCCGAGGTATTTGGGCTTCCTCCTGTTTTCCTTCTTTTTTTTGTTTTCCTTTGGGTTTACTTAAATCAATTTTGGTTTCTTCTTTGCATCCTCGTCTTCTTCATCTGAGGTTTCGTACAGTTTCATTGTAAAAACTGGAGTGAAGGCAGCTGTGTGTTCTTTTGACGAGTCTTTGCTTTTGGTTGCCAGGCCGACAAGGTATTTCGGCTTCCTGTTCCTTTTTTTTTTTTGAAATTCTTGTTTGGGTTTGTCCTAAATCAGTGTTAGTTTCTTTTTCTCGTAAAAACTCGTAACCTTTTTGTAATGATTCTAGCTTTGTTGCTGGTATAAGTTAGTACATATTAGATGACTAGTGTTAGACCTAGCTTTTAACTTCTTGGCAAGGCTGTCAGGCTAGTGTGGCAATTGATTACTGCAACAAGTATTAATATGTTTCAGGTTAGGGTAGAACAGGAGCATGCACATTGCTTATCTGAATTTTAAAATGTTCCACCTTTTTCGTTGGTTTTTGCATTTGATTTTGGAAACTTGAAGTTTGAATTTTGTCGTGGCTATTAAATGTTAAATGAAAGGGTGCGTGTCTGGAAATATTTGAGTAAAATTGGAAACAAATAATCTGCCAATGGAATTGTCACTTTCTTCGTTGATTTCGTGTGTTCTCCGTAGGGAAGCTTTGGCATGCCCAAGAAGGCATTGATCGAACGTGGTAGTTTTCGTGCAGATTGATAGATAATTTCTCTGGTTCTTCTTCATTTTCTATGCTTTATTTGGACTGACCATTGTTGTTGGTCCAATTGCAGAAATGTGGTATCACTGTGGGACTGCTCAAAGCTATGTGGAATTTTCTTCGTTTCCGGAGTTGTTTTTGGTTGCACACTCAAACATGTAGTTTGGAAATGGGCTTCCAAGCTTTTTAGGAGATCGAAAGATAACTGATAATAGAACAGGATCTCATTTGTTTCAAATAATTCAAACTTGTAAGGCCACCTTCTTGTTGATAGGTGTTGCCCTAGTCAGACTGGATGTTTTGAGAGGCCTATTAATTTTCATGGTTTGTGTATTTGAATATTCATCCAAGTCATGAAAGGAAGGTACAATAGACTCACCGAGATTTTTGTTATGGACATTATGTTTGTTTTTGTTTATTGATATATCGAGAGACACCGTCTTCCAATTAGAATAGAGTTATCCATATGATTTACTTCTTGTTGTTGCTTCCTTCCTTGGCTTCAATTTGCACTCTAATGCTTGCGGTTTCTTATTTGGTAACTGGGATTCTCATAAGATTTCGTTAATTTTGGTAACAAAATTTAGTTGAACTTTAGGACTTGTTGGTTTTTTAGAAAATGATTTGTCTATAAAAAAAATTTATTAAGAAAAATTTTTACAAGAAATATAAATTATTTTTTACTATTTGATTGTATTGTTAAAAAATATTTTTTAAATTTTAATTATTATAAAATAAAATTAAAATAATAAGATTCAAAATTTTAGTATAAAATAATAATTATTATCAATAAAAATGTTTAAAAAATTTTCAAGTTAGTTCTTTATAAGAAATAACAAATTTTGATACTATATGACAAAAAAATAGCAACATTTTAATTAAGGGCTGTTAATTTTATCATTATTTTTTATTAATTATATATCTTTTCAATTTATTAGAAATAAAAAAATATAAAAAATATTTTACTAAAAATAAATGAACCTTAGTCATAATAGTGTTATTTTAAATATACTTATTTAGTTCTAGTTTAAATAATAATAACAATAATAATAATATAATTTTTAAAAAATAATTTTAGTTGACAAAATTTAAAGATACTCAAAATAATGCTATCTTGGCAAAATTCTAAATTATAAGATGTGAAAAAGTGTCATATATGTATATATGTAATTTTATTATTTTTATTTTTTTAATATCAAAATTATTTTGATGTAATGAAATTCTAATTTCTATTAAATATAATTGAATAATTTTAACCGTTACATCAAATTTTATTCTTAAAATTTATTTCTACTAGAATATAAGAATTATAAAAAGTAAAATAATAAACAACATAATTATTAATAATATTCTAATTAAGGAAATGATATTAATGATCATAATCTCAACATGGAATCGTATCACACAAGTTAGCTTGTCCAAGACGCCATGCGGTGAAAAGCGCAACTAGAGCAAAATCTAAAGCCTACCATTGCAATTCATTTTCTGCCCCCGTAAAGCAAAGTTGAAAACGATTTTATTTCATTGTGAATAGAGTTCATTCGGCTTGGTTTCCTACATTTCTGCTCTTTGTTGAGCTTTGAACTTGAGGATATATAAGTGCGTGGAGGATGTACAGCAATTTGTCCGTAACGATTCAAAGAAAAATAAAATGGGGGGCTTCCTCATTCGAGGCTTCGTACAATTTCAGTAGCAAAGCTGGACTTACCGCCGCGATGTCTTCTTCTCATGATTCTCGGTCTTTAGTTTTCTTTGCCAGGCCGACAAGGTATTTCGGCTTCTTTTTTTTTTTTTTTTTAATTCCTTTGGTTTACTTAAATCAACGTTAGTTTTTTATTCTTGGGACCGAAAAAAAAAAAAGTCCGAGCCTTTTTGTAATTATTCTAGCTCTGTTGCTGGTGTAAGTGAGTAGCTGACTAGTGTTAGACTTAGCTTTTAACTTCTTGGTAAGGCCGTAAGGTTAGTATGGCAATTAATTAGTGCAACAAGTAATATGTCTCGGATTTGGGTAGAAAAAGAACATACACATTACTTGTCTGAATTTCAGAATGTTCCACTTTTTTCGATGGTTTTTGTATTTGATTTTGGAAACTTGTTATTGAAATTTGTTGTGGCCATTAAACGTTAAAGGGACGGATGCGTGACTGGGAATTTTTGAGTAAACTTGGAAGCAAATAATTTGCACTTGGAATTGGTACTTTCTTTGTTGATTTCGAGTGTTCTCCATAGGAAGCTTTGGTATGCCCAAAAATTTATCGATGGAACATGGTAGTTGTAGTGCAGATTGATAGTTAATTTTTCTGGTTCTTTTTCATTTTATTTGCTTTATTTAGACTGACCATTGTTGTCGGTCCAATTGCAGAAGCGTGTTTTCAATGGGGACCTGGTCAAAGCAATGTGCAATTTTCTTCGTTGCTGGAGTAGTTGTTGGTTATACACTTACAAAGGGTGTTCGGAAATGGGCTTCCAAGCTTCTTAGGAGATCGAAAGATAACTGATGTTAGAACAGAACCTCCTTTGTTTCGAATACAAACTTGTAAGGCCAGCTTCCTCTGATAGGTGCAAGGATTTTGAAGTATGTGGGCAGTGAACTGGGTCTTGACATTGTTAGGTGTACTTTTCCATATTGGTCATGCCAATGAAACAATTCTCATTTCAATGGGCGAGATAATTTTGTTACCTGTGGCTACTTTAAGACTTGCTTCATGGTGAAGGATTGAGATAGCAACCTGGATATTACCCCCTTTTCTGCTTTTATTTTCGTGTACTCTATATCCTTTACCAGAGACTTTTCTCTCGAATAAATGGAAGTTAGATCTACGTCCAATACACAGTACGTCCATTCTGCAATCATCAGCGTTTCATATCTCTTAATTGTTGTTTTTCAAGTGGCAGAAAATTATGAGCTTGGCACTATGTTTTCATTCTTGCCTAACCACATTGGCAGCATATGGGAGTTGGGGGGGGGGTTTGGGGCATATACTTTGTGCATACATTGTTCCTATGCTTCATGACTTTTTCTCCACAATTGTTACCAAATTCTTTGTCATAACAAGCACTGCTGGTTGCCATTGTCAAAACTGGAATTCTGATTTTGACTACAATCCTCTGACATGTTGGATGGCATTAATCTGTGTATATTCCATACCTCCTGTTACATCTATTGGAGCTATAAATATGGCTTGTATGTGTACAACTTTTTCTTTTAAACATATTTTGACAAGTGAAAAATAATTGCAGCTTTTCACTTATAGCATACTGAAAGAAATCTATCTTGTTTTAGAAATGCTCCTTGTGGAACTCGAACCGAGTGGATGTCTTGTGACTCAACTCTTGACATAGCTTCTTCAGCTCTTTTGCCAACATGGGGATCCCACAGTAAAATACCCCTGCAATTAACCTTGTTTTGGTTAGAAGATATTCTTTGGTGGTATTTTTTATCTTTTTTTCTTGAAAAAAAAAATCTAGAGAAATTTCTTAAAAAAAAATTATCTTCAGTGGCTTCTCCTCTGTGACAAATGATTCACCGTATGAGCATTCGGTGAGGTGTTAATAGCAGGAAATTTCTTATTATCATTTAATTCATTGCTCATTTATTCTTTACCTACTGTGGCAAATGGATGCTTGGAGGCCACTTTAGTGAACACTTCTTTCCAATTTGGTCTGGCAAAGTGTGTCCTTACCTGCATGAAAGCAAATAACGAGTTATACGTCTCCATCAGTTCAATACAATATCTCATAAAGAAAGAAAGATTCGGATTGCAAACTCTGTTCTGAATTAGAGATCCTACCCGAGTGCCAGATAAGATATCAACGCCATGTTTGGCATGATTGAGAGCTTGCACCATGGTAATCAATGTCGACCTCGCGTCGCCTTCTTCGTAAACACTGGTTAGATAGTTGTGAAGCTCGATTTGACCCTGTCCCATGGTTTGCACAACAAATGGGGAGAAAAAAAACACATCAGTCACTTCTCCATTGCATAAGGTATACCAGATTAAAAATTTGAAAGTTGGTTGAAACATGAAATACCTTGTGGTCCATCTCCGCCACTTCATTCATGACTCCTTTAAACCATTCAAAGGAATCAGGTTCTCTAGTAACCCAGTAGAATTGGGCATTTATTGTCCTCTGTGCTCTCTTCCTGCTACCTGATGTCGTATTTGAAGATGCATAACTACTTGAGCTGCAATCTGATATACTGGTTTCCGTGTTCGTATCCTAAGTCATCAAAATATCACCAGATTAATTGTTGGAGATGAAGATTTGTTAAAAAGAGGGCAATAACTCGACATAAATCATACCGTTTGATATTCTGCTGCTCTCGTACCATTCAAAAGATCTCTAAGGATGCTTACGAAAGGGGTAGCTCCAATTCCTAGCCCAACAAGAAGCAAGACGTCGTAGTTTTGGTAGTCCTGCGCTGGAGCCCCATACGGACCATCAATGTATAGCTTGGGTTGGCTGCAACAGTGAAGCATCTTGGCTTAAGAGTTCCATGTGTTGGTTGAATATAAATTTATGCTGTATGATTGCTGAACATGTAATTACCTGTGTTGATCCACATTGCCGAGTTGACCAAATTTGGCTCGCCCAATAACGGATGGTGAATCATTTACTTCAGTGAAAACTTGCTGCAATTCTTTTGTCCAATCTCCCACTATCCGGATGTGAATACTGAGGTAGTTATCTCCTGGTGCTGAGGTTATAGAAAATGGGTGCCTGGAAAGAATTGATGTTGGTTCAGTGCTCCAAATCAGGAGGACATTTTACACTGATTCAACTAATTGAGGTCAAATTAGAGGAGGAGATGGATTTGCAGTGGAAATAACACTCACCACTCAAAGGGGGAAATTTTTGGGCATTGCAGAAAAATATACTGCCCACTTTTGTACTTGAATCCTTGTGGCTTGGACATGAACAAGATGAAGACATTTCCGGGCAGAACTGACACCTAGAGTACAGAAAACAACCGGCCAATTTGAGACTGTCATTCTTTAGAAAAGCTTCCGGCAGGAAAAAACATGAATAAAGGTGAGTTTTTCTTTTTGGTACAAGGTAAAGATCAGATCCTAACTTAACCAATTACCTTCAATATCTTCACGGAAGTATGTTCTGATCTACATGTTCGCACACTCCGCTCTGATACATAGAGCAAAAAGGGAACAGAGACATACATCCACGTCTGTAAGGTATATTGAGCACCCAAAGTTAGTCACTTGACATGGATTTGTACTGTCAAAGTCATAATGGATTATGCCTCGAAAGTTCTTACACTTTTCTGGTACCAGTCGTGGGCCAAAAACAGGAAGGTTCCGTGGACAAGCAGTAGAACATAGACGACACCGAGCAGATGATGAGAGTACCAGAAAGCATTGAAGCCCGTCAATTTTTTGAAGGGTGTAGGTAGTCTTACTGCGTTTCGTCGGAATTGGCGTGTTGCTAGCGTGAATGCAATGGCCATTAGTACCACCATAGCAATGCCAGTCAACCCTTCAACACCAGTCAAAAGGTACGGATATGTAGGCCTATGGTTATGGAAATCAGATGCTATCAAGGCAAATTTTTCTGGAGATGAGTGAATCAGACGGGGAAAGTCACATAACAAGTGGCTTCCAGCGTGCATTATAATTCCAATGACTATAGCACATGCAATGATCTGTGAGAGTCACGAAGAGTTTTAGTTTAGTCGTGGAAGAGAAATATCAAGTTTTCTCATCCAATTAAGGCATCTTTCTTACCTTGTGGAAATTGATGTTGTCATCGAAGGGAACAAAACACCTTGCCCTGGTGGATCGAAGCCAAGTCAGTGTGTTACGACAAACTGGAAAAAGAATCAGAGCCATGTTGAGTTTAAGGGTCTCTGCGGCTCCTTTGGCAGTCGCCAAGCAATTACCCATGACTTGAAATGCTGCTCTGTTCTTGTATTGGCTGTATTTCCAAGCGAAGAGCCCACCCATTGCCATCATCCAGAGGGCTAAAATCCAACCCCTCTGCCAGTTGTCTACAATTAGACACGTCAATGCAAAGCTTAGTCTGCGTAACAAACTTTTGGGCCTGAATCGACTCAAATTTTGACTCCAACCCACTGTACTTGTCGTGCTCAGTGGTCTGCTGTAGTTCATGTATGCGTCTCTTTGGAGAAGAAGTGTTTCCAACTGCCATAGCTGAAAAAAACTACAAGAATAAGGCTCGAGATGGTGGAATCCGAAGTGGCATAAAAATTCCAAGAAAAAAGCCACGGTTGCTCAAGCGTACCATTATTTTAGCCTATATATTGAAGTAATTACTTACACGGGTAGGCCTCAGAATTAAAGAAAATGTGACTTGTAGAACGTAACTAAGGCCTTGCATCCAATACGACTACAAGAATACTTCCCTTCTGAGAGGGTTATAAGTCGGGATCCTTTCTCAATTCTTCATTCAATACAAAATAATGAATGGAATTCTTTTGATTACTTTTTTTTTTTCCCATTTTGCAGTGTTTGTAGAACTAATTGATGGAATTTGAAATTTTGTATAATCTTTACGACTATAGTAATCTGTTGCATTAGTCGTTTTTCAATTAGTAGGGAATGGATGAAATTTTCGAAAAAGAGCAAATAAATTAAATGATCATCTAATTCAAGGATTGCTCAGTTTGCAAAACATCTGCACCAAAAGATGAAGTTCCAGTTTCATGTCTGACCACAGATTTAGAGAGGAATGTACTTTACGAAAGTACGCAAACAAATGAGTTAACGGCGATTTGTAGAGAAAATTTTACCTCAATATATCCCAGATTTTCAGGATCTAGTTCTTCCATTATCAATGAAGCATATTCCTCAGCTTGTTCCTTTAGCTTGGACAATTTGTTTGTAGAAGCGCTCAGCATTATGAGCTGTGATTTCAAATTAAAAAATTTAAAATAAAATAAAACCATAACAACATTACTGAGTAATGATTAGAAGGAATCAGATGTGCATATTTTTAAACTTGAAAGGCGAGCTAACTACAATATAATAGCAAACAACAGGAATTAATTATTATCAGGGAAAGCACCATTTCTAAATTTCCAACTATCTAACAAACCAAAGTGCGGAGTAGTTGGTGGCCTCACAGAATATTTTGGACATAGCTCCAGCTCAATGCCAGGGAAAGAACAAGTCCCATAAACCTACTAAAATGTTTGCAAGTCAATCACGAAAATCTACGTTTGTCTTTTCTGTACTTTCCTCTTTCTTTTGAACGGTATTTTTCCATTTGCCAAAAATACCTTTAGTAGAGTATGATCATGGTCTATTGGTGAATAGATTGATACTACTAAAGATGTAAATTTACATAAAGTCCTTATTTTATTTAGTCCCTAAAGTGATGCATGTGCCATAGCAGCCAAAAATCAATGTTACCTCCTGCACTTCTTCCCTTGTGATTCTTCCATCTTCGTTGCTATCTGCCCTGAACAGAACCATAAGGTCTCCGGTTAAGCTTAAGAAAATTTGATCAGTAAATTTTATCCATCGTGAAAGTAAGTTTCGCGAGAAATTATAATCACAGAGAAGCAGTGAGTATATAATTCAAGTGAGCCGAAGCCCAAAACGTAAAGTGTGTCCAAGGTCGATGATTTGGACCCAACATTAATATGCGTCCCTAGGTCTCGGTGATGGACGAAATGGATTTACCCGCCTCCCGTCTCATCAAAACCTGAATTTTTCTTTAGGAATCGATGTTTCTCAAGAAAGTATGATAAAAAAAGATGCTGGAAAAGAAAAAACCATTTATCTCTAATCTAAATTAAATGTAAAAAAAAAAATATATATATATATATATATATATATCTATATATATATATATCTATATATATATATATAAGCCAAATTAAATTTCTATTGAATCTTTCTTATGTTTGTAACTCTTGGTGTTCATTTTCTTTCATTTATCTCATAAATTACTGATAGAATTTAAAATTATATTTAAACATATAGAATTTCGCTAAACTAACATAATTTATCAAAAATTTAAAGAAAATATTTACAACGATTTATAAAAAATCATAAAATTATATTTGAAACATTAGGAAACTTTCCCTTTTTTTTTTTTTTTTCTTTTTCTTGTCGTCGTCAAAATATCAGCTAATAAAAGTTTGATACGGTGTCCCACACGGCAACGTTGCGTATAGAGATTTTCACCCTTCTCGAAGCCAGCTCCGAGGGTACGACCAACTTTTTTTTTTTTAAGTTCTATTAAACACACCTTAAAATAAATATAAAATAATAATAATAATTCGTATATTATAATTATTTATTTTATATATAAAAAAGTGTTAACTACATAACACGATTATAATAAATTTAATATTTATTTTTCATTTAAATTTAATATTTTTCTTAATTTTTTATTTTTCTTTTGAGGAAATAAAGGGAGGATGAACTTATAAATTTGGTGCGTTTTTTATTTTTTCGAAATGGTTTTTTTTTTTTTTGAGGAAAAAGACAAAGGAAAAATGAACAGGAGAGAGAGAGAGCCACGTACATGTCAAAGAAAATTTGAAGGCGGGCGTCGAAGCTCTGGTCCGAAATCTGCAACCAAAAATCACGAAGCTCTTCTCTGCAAATCTTGTTTATCCTTTGCCTTCTCCTCCTCGCCAATGCATCAAATATGCACACCGCAAACTCCTTTGAATCCACCATCCCTGCGTTTTAATATATTTCGGACAACAAAAAAAAAAAAAATAATAATAATAATTAACTTGTCCGAACATGCTCGGGCCTTGCAACAAAGGTCCCGCACGATAGTTTTTCACCTAAGTTTGATTTAGAAGCTGCTTTTCTTTTTTGTTGTTACCTATGCATTCGCCAAAATCTTCTCGACGAAGCAACCCGTCGATAGCGAGCGAGTCGAAGCGGGACTCGACTCTTCTCCACAACTCGTCCGAGTCGGATGCTCCCGTCGTCTTGCTAATAAACCTCAGTCCTTTCAGCGCCAGCCGTGCGCTGGGTCTCGTCCGTTGAAGTCTCGCTCCGATTCTCCTCGCGTCTCTCGCCGAAATCGTCCGGTCCTCAACCTCCGACGACGTCGTCCTCGACGATCTCGACCTCAGCCACCCGAACGTCCTCTGGATCCTCGACGTCGCCGATAAGCTCCTCCCCAGCGTCCCCGCCCCCGGCCTGTCGTATCCTCCGCCACCTGTGGCGGCGGTGAGATTAGGAGTGACGCTGCAAACGACAATGGAGTCATGATCGAGCTCCAGTGTGACCTCGACTAACTCCTCCTCGTTCCTTCTTCTCAGGTCATCAAGGAAAACCGGCAACATTGGGCCGCCGAGTTCGCAGTCGCTGGCCGCTCCAGATTCTTGGAATTCATCCGGCAAGTCAAATGTACGGCTGTAATTGGACAGCCTGGAGCTGCTTCTTCCAACAGTCGACGGCGACGATCTCATAATTTTCCAACTGGTAGATGAATTAAGTTTTCTCTTCTCTTTCCTCCTTACTTAGAACGCAGAAATGGAAATGGTGCACGCACGCACGCACGCACGCACGCACCCACCCACCAATACACACCTACAAACACACACACACACACACACACAGCTGCAGCCTAGCCTAGCTAGAAGCGCTTGGCAATTGGCACGCCTGCGGGAATAATTTGGTTGATAGTTAGTATTAAAACAAGACAAACACCTCCCAACCGATCTCCACCCACGATTTCAACGCTTCTGCCCCTCTCCAGTCGTGCTTAGAGAGATGCGTAGTAGTTGAGTTTTTGCACTCTTTTTATTTGCACCTGCATTAGTATTCCATCATCAATCAGTCGATTTTCAGGCCTTGCTAATCAATATTGCTGGGATAAAAAAGAGAGAGATAGATAGAGAGAGAGAGAGAGAGAGAGAGAGAGAATTTACTATCCAAGTGAATGTTTTCTAGCTACTCTCGTACTCTTATGTAATGAGGATAGAGAGAGTGGAAGAATTTACATGATTGCTTGATTATAAGGAAAGCTAGCAGCCACGACCTCGGGCGAGGATTGGGCCACGTATTTAGAGATTACTGACGAATTTTTGTGTTTTCCCCCCCCCGGTTTTCTTCTTTTTTTTTTTTTTAATGGTTCCCTAGTTTAATTATTAGAGGCTAACGAACTTCGAGAGAAATATTAAAAAAAAAAAAAAAAGTTGGGTTGGTGAAATGAATGCGACGAGCAAGGGAACATCGACTTATATATATGAATATGGTGAGGTCAAAACTTGTAAGGTATGTGATGCGACCTTGAATTATATTGGAGAGTTGGTCGGGATATGTGGGCGATATCTCAGTCTGTCATTTGCCTCCACGATTAGTATTACTTATTGAGCTTTACAATCGGCGGAGCCCGGTTTTCACGACGAAGCACTCTTTTCATTTTTCTGAAGCAATTGCGTCCTCGTCTCTGCCTCACTGTGATACTAGAAAATCTATTGTTGATTATTTACATAACTCCATCCAGAGTGTTCAGAACTCATCTTGTTGTTAAGTTGGGCGAAATTCTTTGACCATGCTACGGAGAAGTTAAATTAAATTTGAAAAGAAATAGCAGAGAGGATGTCAATCAAACAAGAAATTTCAATACGAAATGACATAAAATTAGTCTCATGTGAATCTCTTACTTATTACTTGGGATTGCACTGATAAATCCTGTCAATTAGACCAACTTAATCAGAGTGTGTGGTTTTATAAATTAAATATTTTTTTATTTATAATAAAAAATATTTACCTATATTTATGATTGTATTTTAGTTATTGATTTAGCTCATAAGAAGTTGTTGCTAAGCAAAGCAATCATCCAGTTATTGGAGGCAACGTCACACATAAGATTTTTTTTATTTTAAAATAATAAATAAATAAAGGGGTGCTACAAGCCGACGGTTTGTTTAAAGAGTGGGTCTAAGAAACTGTTTACTCTTTTAACATGAAACGAAGGTGGCGTTGAATAATTATTTTATAATTGTCACGGACACCAGCGTGCATAATGATTAAAATTAAAAAAAAAAAAGGAAAAATCTTATCGTTGATTAAAGAAGCGGCACGACTAGCGAAGAAATTTTTCGAGGGAGAATTTAAGTTATATAATTTTAGTGTATTTAAGTAAATATAAAATTTTTATATTATATATTATATATTATATATTTTTATATAATATTAATTAATATTAATATAATATAATATATAAAAATATAATATAAATTTTTTATTGAAATTTGTATTCGTTTAGTCAATCCTCTATTTCAATATCTCTTGCTGCTTTCTACGACCCATAGGAATTGTAAATTTCTATTACACAGGACAAGCCTATAAATGTATAATACGGTGGGCGTCGAACTTGGCTCCCGTTCGACGCAAAGGGTGACGCTAAACCCCAAACCAAACCCAAGCACGCCAGGGCCCCCATCCATGCCAGCTTGCTATGATGCATTATTTTATGGTTAATAAATAATTGACAGTTTTTAATATGCATGTATTAGAAAAGAATATATAATAATAATATTATTATTATTATTTGATGGTTATAAAAGTAATTAAATTCGGATACTTCTTATATATAGTGTGTTATATTTTGACCATCATTAAAATTTTAACATGTATAAATTAACATTTGTTCATAATTTTAATAAAATAAATATATAGATAAAATAATTATATAAATTCATGTTCTCAATTTTTGAAAGTTTAGAAATTATCAAAAATTAAATAATTATTTTATAATTAATAATATAATCAAGATATATTAATACTTTTAATTAAATATATTTATTTATTTACAAATATCAAATATATTTAGTTAGAAATATTTAATTTACTTATTAAAATTAATATACAGTATCATTTATGATAATTTATTATAATATTTCTTTAAATAAAATTACAATATTTTTTAATTATTTTATCTATAAATATATATATAATTGTGTAATTAATTTAATTCACATATATATTTCATTTATTATTTTTTACAATTAATTAAAATTTTTAATAATAATATAAAAAGTCCATTTTTATTTATATATTATGTATTTTGAACTATACCATTAGTGAATAAATTCGCTGCAATTACAAATTCAAGTAATAAGAAAAATAAGTTATATCACAAATGTAAAAATACAATAATATCAATTATTTACAAAAGGGTCTTGCTACACGATATTAGTAAAATAAAATGTAATCGTTAAGTATAAATATAAAAATCAAATGATCATCATTATTAATTATAACAAATGATTTAAATCTCATCTCATCTACCCTATTCACGTATGTTTTGTCCTCCTACCCTTTTCGTTTATAAAAGTACATCCAAATGATCATGGTATTAATTTATAGGTAATTTTTTTTATTTAGTACGGTTGATTAAGTTTTTCTTAAATTAAAGGTCATAACTGGAAAAAAAATTTAAAAAGGGCAGAACTAAACAATTTTCTGTCCCATTTGATTAATCGATATTTATATCTATTTTTCTGCATATATTTTCTTAATAAATTTGATCTAACTTATTTATAAAAAAAAAAAAACACTCCATTCAGTTTTTTTTAAGAGAACTAATTCAATTTGGAGTCTAATTTATCATTCACCAGTCGAGCCAAGCCGATTAAGTTGGGCATAATTCTGTAACTATGGTACCAAGAAGTCAAATTAAATCTATTTAAAAAAAAAACAGAGAGAGAGAGTTGAATTTAACTCAGTTTTTTAAAGTTGCTCCTATAATATTTTTTTTGTCCCCTCTTTTATAATTCGCCTCCATTTGAAAGAATTTTCTGAATCCGACCCCTGACTTGCCCTGATATAGCTACTAGCCGCAGTCCTGCAGCATTTTGCATGATTGCGTTGCCTCTATAATTTCTCGATTCAAATACGTTTTTTGTCCATTTCTAGCTGGCGAGAGGGCTGCTGGCCATATGCTATGCCAGAAAATCATTGAGGCCTTGGATTTTTTATTCTTAAAAAATAAAAATAAAATAATAAATAAATAAAAGAAGGAAAAACTACACACGGCTGTTCGTACAAAAAAACTTCATTAAATAATATCGTTCCACCGGGCTCAATGTCTCGTGTCTTCCACTTCTGACGCTCCTGCATCAAACGACCACTCCCGGCATACAACAATATATCATCTAGTTGGCCTAGTTCTACGCGTTTATCCCTTTCCCAATCACTTAATCTGATACTATTCTAGATAAATTTGTTAGAAAAAAAAATAAAATAAAACAGAATATATAAATGGAATAGAAATCCATGAAATGGGCAAAAAAAAAAAAATTGTTTTTTGAGCATGCGAAACACTTGACGATAGATTTCACCTCGCCAAAATCTGAGTATACTCGGACATAACATATTTTTTTTTATGTCACGAGTGAGTGAGAAAAGCAAATACGAGCTTGATTGACCTAGTCGTATATCCCTTCTACTTCTTCTAATTCTCCCATCTCAGCTCCTACGAATTTTTTAATGCATATTCTAATAAATCCCAACTTCTTAACAACTAACCAATATCCCTACTTAAAAAAGAAAAAAAAAAAGACTAAATCTCTATTAGAGTCTTTTCAACGAGTACATGTCATCCACTTGTAACTAGTCTTACTCAACCATACCAAATATCACAGATATGACCTATGAGAAAATATGTTAAATTAAAAGCATATGTAGCAAACCGAAAAGGAAAACCCAAGGGCATACACGTAACACCGGGTAGTTGCAATGGCAATCAGTTGTTTTTTCTTTTCTTTTCTTTTTTTTTTTGGATAAATTATGCTATCTTCTTGTGATCAACATTTTCTAAGCTGTTTTAAATAGTGTATCCAATGTAAAGTTTGTCCAGATTTGTATGGTGCAGAACTGCAGATATGTACTCGAAGCCAACAGATGACTTTCTCTCATTTCGCACGTTCCGCTGGAGATGGGTTGTCCCATGCATGTCGTTAAGAATAGGAAGCAAAAATACCACAATCAATACCTCGGGAGGCTTCACCAAATTTTTATTAATAAAACTAGCCTTAGACTGTCCGCTAACAACCAAAAAGAATGCAATCTAATGTGAGAAACAATAGAAGGCAAAACAATTATTGTTGGGAAGATCAGAACTTTGTTATGCCTGGAAGAACAAGCAAGCAATTTGGTATAGAGACAAAGAAAGCGGTGAAGCCCTGGTAGGAATGAGTTAGATTTCCTATTTCTATTCTTTGATTCTTTGATACTCTGTAGTACATTTTTGCCGTGCGGAGGGGAAAAGAGTACACTTTGAACACGTTTAATCTCCTCTAGAAAGGGTACTCACATTTGCGCGGTACATGCTAACATATAAAAAAATAAAAAAAAAAAGTTAGTTGACACATGAAATAAACACCATTCCTATAATTGATTATTGTGTACTATTAATTATAACTAATATTTATAATAAATAAATATTTATTTTATACTTATTTTTAATATCTCATCATAAAAATTAATATCTGTTTTGTGTCTATATTTTTCATCCTGCGCAAAAACATCTGGGTCCTACGTGCATGAGCCGCCGTCTCTGTCTTATTTAAAGTTCGCACTTTGTAACCTCGGCAACCTTTGGGTCTTTTCCCTCCCATAGCATATTTCCAAGGTCGGCTGCTCTGCGTGCCTTTGATAACTGATATGTTAAGCAATTACCACAACACGAAAAGAGCAATAATAAAGATTTTGAGAGTACTTTAATAAGATTTTCGTACTGAATGACCTAACATGCCACCTGTGATATGAACCAACTTTTTTGTATTCTATCTCGGGTCCGTCCGTCTGCCTAAATTCATTGGAAGTGGCGTAATTTAGACACTAACAATGACATGTCTATAAATAATCTTAGAAATAAATCTTGCCAAACATATGACACAAATGAATTTTTTTCATCACAATAATAGTATCGGAACGACCTTAAATATGATATGATATATATGATTGATGAGAAAACGTTTATATGATGCCTTGGTAAGATTTATTATCATGAATAGTTTTTTTTTTTTTCGATAAACTAGTATGAATGACATGACCCATGTAAATACGTGTTAATTTGTCGTGTGTACTCTACATTGAAATCATTGTAAAACGCCTAATATAGTAATATTACTTAAAAAAAATGGAAAAAAAATAAGCAATTATCCATGTCAGCTAAGAGAGAGAGAGAGAGAGAGAGAGAGAAATTCAATTATGAGCTAGGCCATATTGCAATGCTATATAGAATAAGGTGACTTCATTTGGATCAAGTCGTCTATTTTAATAACAAAAATCTAAAAAGAATAACTTGTAATTTTTAATTTATGTAGTGAATATAGACAGTCAACACTTTTTAATATTCTGCCGTGATAGTTATGACACCCTTGTAATATGGGAATAATATGTCTAAGAAATTAATCGTGAGCGCCATTAAAGTATTTTTCACAAATCAAGCGCGATCGTTGTGCTGAAATGAAATTTTCAGAGAAATATGGTGAAAAATGACGAGCGATAGCACACGTACAAGTATAAATTTCCTTCTGGGATATAATGATTAATCATGCACATAATTGAAAGGTGTCTAGAAGTTCTGATGTTACGGACTAACTAACTAATAAGAAATACCTTAGGTTGGACCTGAATTTTGTGCTTTAGCAAGTATTTAGCGGTTGAGAGGTTTGCGTCACCGTCTTATGGTATTTTATAGTAGAATTCCAGCCTCCCCCTGCATTTCAAAAGCATTTGGACTAACGAGTCCGAACAACTGCTCGGGACAACCCATTAGAACGTAATATAAAATCTTCTGGCCAGCATTCTAGAAGACTGGCAATCTGGCGGCCGGAAATGTTTATTCGATCCTAATAATTTCTGTACCAGAAAAAGGTACTTATACTGGGGGGATTTTATTTTATTTTATTTTATTTTTAAAATTTAAGTTTAAATTTTAGGGTTTAGGTACCAAGAAATCCTCGATATAGGTACCCTTGCTCTTTGATATACTCGGGGAGAAATTCAATTTAAATCAACTCACATGGTGAACAATGACGTGTAATTTAAAATATTTGAAATAACTTAAAAGTTAATTAATTTAAAATTTAAATAATCTTAATCTAAATAATTTAAATTTAGAATTTAGAATTTAGTATATTTAAAACTCTAATTAACTTAAAATACAATACCATAAATATAATATTTGTGAAATTTAATATATGTGAAATTATAATACGAATAAAATACAAAATAGATTCCCAAATCTTAGCATATTTGTCACCCCTAGATAAAACACAAAACACACACGCGCTTAACGGTGACATATCTGTTTAGTAAAATTACGTGCGCGGGTTTTACAATCATTTGTGGCATCATTTTATCTTGATCCCAAACTGGCCGGTGGCTTTGCAAGTTGGGGCCACGTCTTCAGCCACCATCTTTTGTGGTTTGACGTACTAAATTTCTTCACAACCAATCCACTTTGTGTGACAAAATCAATCACAAACAGGGTGTTGGGCACAGGAGTTTATTCTTTTGCTTGTAGTTACAATTAATATAGTGTAACTTTATAAGATGATTACTTTGTTTTTAAAAAATAACTTATTGGAATATATAGTACTCATTTGTATATTACTTAAATTTTTTTTTTTTTCTCGAAAATGTGGGAATCGAGTAGTGTGCACCCATGACATCTCCTAATTCATCGACGTTCTTACCGATGCACCTTTAGTGTGCTAGGTAATGTGTACTCGGGATAACATTATCCATCAAGAATTACTCACTACCAAATCGAGGGTTCCACGTCAATGGATAAAGATAAGTTCTGATACCATTTGTTACGAGATTATTATTTTTTTTCTAATAGATTCTCCCTAAAAATAATTTATTAGAATATATAATATTTATATTTATATATCTGAAGGTCCTATTTTTCTCGAAGATATGGGAGTCGGTTAGTGTGCGCCCGTGACAGTAAGCCGACTTTTGAATTATAGATTTCAAGGGAACTGTGGTCGACGTTACATTTACAATTCATTGTTGTCGTGACATAATCAAGTTGAAATCTTAATCCAGAACAAGGAAAGCACGAGCTTAAATTAGTGGAAATCTGATTATTCCTCTACTATATGGCTTTGATTTGTACCCGCCAACAATCTATCTTGGCTTTCAGCGTCATCCTAAAGCAATAGCCTGCACATTCTTATCGTTAATACTTTGGAACTCGATTCTGTAATCAAGGACAATTTACAATTTGCTTTCTCTTTCATTTGTTTATCTTGTTACTGCAATCAGCAGGTCCCTAATTTCTTGAACCTTAATTTAAAGTCGTTTCTCTATCTTTACCCCTATAAACCTTCCACGACGCTGCCAAGAATTTCATCGATGCCACTGATCTCTATCACAAGGAGATTTCTGGTGCTGGGAGTCTGTTACAAGTTATTTCAATATTAACTGCTGGATGTACCCATGTAAACTAGTATGGCTAGTGCCCTTAACAATTCTCAAATGCAGCGACCATCTACAACTTTGACATTATTGCCCAGTGTTAAGTGAATTGCTAACAAAGCAAAGGCTAGTACTCCCTGTACTATAGCATAGCAGCTAATGGAAAACAAGGCCATAACCTCAAAAGGACCATATAGGCTGTATTTCTACAAGTACAGAAAGTGTACATTCCATGTGTAAGTTATGGTTTTCTTGAGCACCAACATTTCTCCAATTAGGTTGAACCCCCCCCCCCCCCAAGCAAAGTCATAGCAACTAAAAAATGAATCGAAATGTACACACGCAACTCGTTGTACACCGATTCAATTCCTTAAGATGACTGACTGCCACCTGCGGTTACTTCTTTTGCAGAGCTAATTATTAAATTCCATACTAATCTACTTTTTGTCTTCTTGCCGCTCCCCCTCTCTGCCTCAGTTGCAAGGCGACGAGGGGAGATGGTGGAGATGTCGTATCGCTGTGGGACAGAGATGAACCGAAGGGAATTGTTGTCGTTTTGTTTGATCTTGGTCAGCGATAAGAACTATGTGGGACACGACTCATTGACTACAATGAGTATGAACTTCATTCTACTAGACACGTTTGTACCAGAAACAATTTACTGCACGCATGTGTTTTAGAATGAAATTAGAATGGTTTGGTGACATGTCCACTTTGTTATGCAAATCATCTAACGACTGATTTCATATTTCAAACGGTAGAAACAATTGACTTTACGTTTATCAAAGTACTGTGTATGACAAAAACATTATACTATTTGGCACATTTAATTAGTGATATCTATTTGCTTGCATGTCACGAGGCATGCCAAAAATCCCACTTACCTAAGCGTATTAGAATATTTAATATTCAATTGAATTCTCGTGTTTTAAAAGTATGATACCATGCATAAAATTGAAGAAATAAATCTTTTCTGCATTGTTTTGAACAAGGAAAAACACAACAATTTCAATTCAGTTCAAACTTTATGAAGAGATGGATTCAGGATTTCAGTCTTAAAGGATCGGGGTGGGGGGGTTTAATTTTGATATATCTTTAATATAATTTTGTCTGGAAATGCAGAAAAATAAGTTGGAATTGCTTAACTGCTAACACTTCACAAGTATAACCAAATTACTAGATTTTTAACGACAATTCTACTCTTAGAATAAAATCGAGGGAGGACGGCACCCTTAAATCCGTCCCTGCATCTATAAATGACAAGCAAGCTATAGAGAGGACTAGTTTCACTATCTAAATTTGATATATCATAAGAAAATCCAAAAGAAAAAAGAAAAATATCGTAAGTAGCCTCCAAAAAGAGTGATTTTCTATTCAACGTAACTTCGCGCACAAAATCGTATCCCATCTTTGCTAGCTTTAGTTTATGGAGATTTTTTTTTTTTTTTTTGGTTAGTCCATTAGGAAGTATACTGAATCATGACTTATATTATAGGATAACTCTTCTTATTTTCATAAATTATATATATATATAGAATTAAAATGTAAAATTTTAAAAATAAAAGTCCAAATTGTTTTTTAATTTATAAAAAATAGAGATTAAATTTTAAAATTTAAATTTAAATAATTTTATTATTAAATTTTATAATTAATAATAAAAACATACCATTAAATCTTGTAGTTAACGACAAGGATGTGAGTTTATTATTGCTTATTGGTAATGTTTTTCACGTTCTTTTGAGATTTGGGCCATATAGGTCCATTAAGTTTGAGAGTACAGTCCAAAGCCCAATAACTTTTTTTTGTTCTTTGGGTTTTTCGAAAAATTCATTGTATCCTGGGTGACATAATAAAAGGTACTATTTATTCATCCCTGAAGAGGAATCCCCGAAAGAGATGGCGCGCTTAGCAAGAGTTGAGAAATCCCCGAGCTGGGTTAAGAGCAAACAACTACAAGACAAAAGGGTAAAGAGTGTCGGGTCATAATCTTGTATTAATACTTTAATGCACTAAGTTAATGAAAAAAGAAGAAAGAAAAAAAAAAGCAAAATGAATTCAGAAAATAAGAGAGACGGTGAATGAAGATATTAATATTTATAGGATTTAAATATTAACGATAATAGCCTAGGGGCCCATGATATATAGAATTTCAGCTGAGTTGGTGGACCCAGGCTAAGAATGCTAAGTTCGGAACAGGCTCGTAAGCGATGAGTATGACGAGAGTTAAGTTCAGAGATCCAACGAGCCTAACCCACATCAATTCTCGTTTAACCTTGCATCCCTCATTGTAGGAATTGAGGCCTAAAAGTGCTGTTGAATGAAGATGCGGGTACCGAAAAGTGTGAGACGGCTCTTTTTAAATGTATTTTAAGTTAATTTGATTGACTGTAAGAACAAAGCCTCTTAGAGGTATTTGCACACTCAAACTCCAAGTATTTTAAATTTTCACAAAATATGAATTTTAATTACAGTTCAATAATGTACTGAAAAATGCATTTAAACTATTCGCAAGGACGGATAATGTGGAAATAATAATAAAAAAAAAGATATTAAAGGTTCAGAGCTAATCTTGTTGACATGGCAATCTGCATGATTACACAAATAAGACAATCGTTCGGGCTCAAGTCAATAGCGGACGATTGCGTACGGCGTTGTGGGAGGGAGGAGAAAAAGAGGGTAATTTGTGTTGTACACGGTGTCGGTGTTTATGCTTTACTCGACACAAATCATGTGCACACCCCCCCCCCACCACAACAATTGTTTTCTAGATGAGTCGCATTCCTTCTTTTCGATTGGGCCTTTGGTTATGGTCTTTTCGAATCAATTAAGGTTGCTTCCAATGCTGCCTATAACTTCACTTTCATGCCATGGCCCATTTCATCTCTCTTGCTTTGCACGTCTCCAAACACGTTATTTCCTTTTGGAAAAACCAGAAGAAAAGGCAAATTTCAAATCCTTCAATCTAGTAAAAATCTGTCATTTACTTCAAATGCATGCAATTTAACTTTAAAACTTGATTGCACGTGAACATTTATGTTCCTTAAACATTCAAGAGGAAGTATGTATCTTTGCGGTATTAATTAAGTAATAAAAATTTGTACTCATACGTAGATCTATACTAATTATTTAAATTAATCTTTTTTTTTTTTGTAATGATTGATTGTAAAATTGTTTTTTAATATCTGAAAAGTGAAATTTTAACTTAAAATTGTTGCCCAGAAGTAAATTTCTACATACTAGTCATTGACCGTTGCCTTACATCAATTCAGCGATGGTCTTTTTCTGCCTTGTTTTGTAGGAGTGACCCGATTTTTTTATTTTTTATTTTTTATTTTTTATTTTGAGAAGAGCTATCCGAATTTAATATGCACTTGATGATGAATTTCAATATAAATAACAAATAAAATTGACATTAGCATCGAAAAAGCTTTGGCATTTACTTTATAGTAACTAGCAATATCTTATAAATCCGGCTTATGAATTAAATATTTTTAAAAATTTCCCTTTATATAGGTACATTTCCTCTGTTTTCTTTTTTCTTCTTTTTATTATTGTTTACGTCAGCATACCTTCTCCATTTCCCTCCTTTTTTTTTTTTTTCGGTAAGAATATTATAATAGGTGAGGAGGAATATGGATCCACACACACCATCACGAGGGATCAACCTATAAAATCCCGTGTTTCCAGAGCGGGAGATGATCATGGGTCTCGCGCATATCTGCGTATATTTTATTTTTTAAGAAATATATAATGTGTATATAAGTTAGAGTAAATTATGTAAATAAAAATTAAAGATATGTATTTATTATTTTTTTGATAATATTTATTATTTTTATTTATATTTTTAAAATATAATACCTATAATTTTATTTTATATAAATTTTTAATTATTTTTTATTTTAATTTATCTCATTTAATTTTTTTAATTTATATTTAAAATTAAATTAATTTCTCTTACATTTAAAATTTCTGTTATTTTAAATATTCCTCTCATTTTGGGTGAGACTACAAAAGAAAGTCTCCAGCATTGGCACCCAAAAATCGCTTCTGATTTGGCTAACTGTCTCTATCTGTGCCCGTATCCGTCTCTGTCCCCACAGAGAGCCCCCCGCGCTGTGTCTCTACAAACCCACTTCCAGAGCTCCTCATCCATGGCATTCCTCCTCTGAGTTGGCAGTCCTTGATTCCACTTCCATCACCTTCGTCAACAGGCACTCCCTTCTGCATTGATTACATATGGGCTCTCTTTCCCATTTTTTTTGGTTTCCTTCTTTCTGGGGTCTAATGGTGTGTTCGTTTCTCTTGATGAGTCTTACGCGTTGCTATTGAATGGCCATATTCTCAAGCTTTGGTCGAGTTCTTTTGCACGTTCATCTCCCTTTTTGGCTCTCGAAGAGATCTACAGGGATTGCGTTACGGTTACGGGCTGCTTTTCACCAAACTGGTCTCTCTTTCGTTTCCTTTATGCGTTCAACATCATCAGTATTGCCATTCACCCAGTAGATGAATTCACTTTAAAACGAATAAAAACCTGACGATGCTTAAAGGGAAATTGGCGTTTGTTTTCATCTGTGGATAGATCCTAGGACTCCCTCACTTTCAGATCCTTCCGCATTTTTATTCCTGGATTTGTGATAACCAATTTCTCGTAGTATTTTGGGCTCCTATGCATACACCCCCCTTGAATGCATCGAAATTTGGAATATCGATTTCTCAATTATGTGCCCTTTGTTTTGGATCAAAGGACTTCCGTGCATGGTCCGATAATTATCAGTCGGAGTTTTTCATGTGTGAGGATTTTGGATTGGTCTGTCTTCCCATAATGTCCAAAAATCAGATCATATCATGAATTGGATCGCCTGTGGAAGGATAGTACATCTGCATGTTCGGATCTGAAGGCGAAAATTGGATGTCACCTCCTGGTTATTAGCATTTTCCTTGTGATAGTTCGGTTTTGCAAATCTGCATAATGCTTCGTATGTGAAACAGTTAAAACTATGCTTAAGTTCATCTCATAGTTGTCTATATATCTTCATTTATTTGCTCTGCACATTTCAATGTAGCGGAAGAAGATCTGATGAGAGTTGCTTGTCTGAAATCAAAACGCCGCGAATTCACTTATGGCATATTTTTCACCGTTGTGTTGAAACATTTAGAAAATGGATGACAATGGTAGCAGGAAGTTGACTGGAATTTGGCAGATTGTTAGGCTAAAAGAAATCCTCCAAAAGTGGCAATCTGTCACAATTGGCTCAAAGGCAACCAACTCCGACCCGACCAGCACTCCTGGGGCCATTTCAGTGGCAATTAAAAGGAGGATATCGGATATTATAAACTGTGATTCAGTTGAGGAAAGCTGCCACAGCCCCGAATCGCCACCTGATGTGCCTAAATGGTACCTGGAGGTCTATGTTGGGCAGGAGCTTCGGAGGTTTATCATTCCTACCAACTACCTTAGCCACCCCGCTTTTTAGGTTATTCTGGAAAAGGTTGAAGAGGGGTTTGGGTTTGATCATAGGGGCTGGGTCACTATACCATGTGAGATAGAGATCTTTAAGTTTCTCCTAAAATGCATGGAGACCCATCCGCCAGATCACCAGGATAATAACTCAGGTAAGCTCTATCTCGTTTCCCCGTGATTTCTTTATCAATTCCAAGGTGTTTGTTTGCAAGTTAACAGTTCTGAATTACCCAAAATATACCGTTCCATTAATCTACTTAAATCTGTATTAGCCACTTATTTGATGAAGTCACGATCCTGCGCCGTCATATTAGTAGCCATTTTCCATTTGATTGTGAATTCCAGGTAGAATGACTCTCATTCCTATTGCAGAAATTATTTCAAGATGCATTTAGGCCATACGGGGGGCAGGAAAAGAGTCATTCCCTATGTGGAAATTGGAAACATTTTTATTTTTTCAGGTCTACACAAACTTCTTTTTGACCTTTTTAATTTTGTTTTCTCGTCACTCAAATATTTTCCATAATTTTGCAGCTGAAGATTCATTGACCGTCAAGAGTAATTGTGTCGGTCTCTTTTATCGATATGGATTTTGAGTTGATATAAGGTGTAAAGCAGGTTCTCCTTGTATGCGGATGTATTCTTCTTTTTTCTTTGACAAACAAAAAATAGGAAACTTTAGTGAGGTTTGCAGATGTATTTTTGTGAATTTCTTGCTAAGAATGTTACGTGTTTAACCTCTGTAGTCAGCATTCTGGCCTACTCTGTGGTCGAATCACTGCCTCGTCCACCAGAATGCGATGCGATACGTTATTGCAACAACTCATACATTAGTGGGAGCAGACTTTCGTGGCTGATATTATTGGAATTAGCTTTGATTAGTTAGGTTATTCGCAAATCACGAAGGTGGTTAGTATTGCTGGTTCTTGTTGCTACTGCTTTTCTCGTTTTGTCTTGTGTTCTATCATGGATATCAATGAAATGGGGTTCGCGAAACATCTCTAATTTGAAAGCTCTTGCTTTGTGACCTCTGGTCTCCACATGCCCCATTCCTATTGATTGCTATATGCGAACATTCATTCTATTTTTTTATATCACATTAAGTTAATATTTACAATAGGGTCTTATAAATATTTTATTTTTAGGTGTCCTTAAATCTTGGATACTATGAGTAAGATATTTACTACTCTCTAAAATGTGAGATTTATATATATATATAAAGTTATTCCTTAATTTATACTTTACCATCAAATAATTAAAATAAAATGTTAAAAAAAAAACTAAAATGAAAACGTTAAAGAGTGTGGTCCATCATGCAATATCTAACTACGAGTATCCAGTAGGCATGTTTAAACGCCAACCATTGTCAAGGGGATCTCCAAGATAATCCTTTGCTAGAAAAATTCTTTATTGTGTGATATGATTTACAGTCGGTGTTGGTAATTTAATTAATTAATATTGTAAATCAAACTAAATTAGCTTATTCAATTATCTTGCAGATGATGCAAGATATTAGAAACTCAAAAAATGATGGATAATATCAACTCTTGGTGTGGACAATTTATGAAGAGCATCATAATCGCAACACCAAATAAAAGATCCCTACCAGACAGTATGGCAAAACTACAGAAACAAAACGGGCATTGGAACTTAATTAGACGACCAACGAACGAAGAATCTGTCTGTTGTTTTTATCTTTTGCTGAAGAGCTCGAGACAGGACTCCTCCTCATTGAAGGTGGCAATGCCATTGTCATTTGTCATGAATCGTATAACGAAATTTGCCTTTTTGTCCAACGCACTTTTGGCATCGTGCCCCCTCCTCCATAATGGGTGATGGAATCCTACTCTTTCCCTTCAATCGTGAAAAACCGAAAAAAAGATGGCACCCCTTCAAGTACTTTGAGAATACCAATTCCACCATTGTTCCCCGGTAGCAACCTTAAATGGATAATAATTATTCCTTTGACAAATGAAGCTTGGACGCTACAGCAATCGCTCATAAATGTTGCCCACTCCCTCTTCTTCTTGTATTCAAATGTGCAAGAATGTACCACTCCTTCCCTTCCCATCCTCGCGGGTTTTGTTTTTGGGGGGTTAGGGAGTGGGGGACGCCACGTCATTGGCTTTCAATCTTGTCTTTGGTGTTCTCTTTCTTCTCCTTTCATGATCTTATTATTCTTAGAGAAAATGACATAATGTGGCCATTGGTACTTTCTTCCCCTCCCCCTCCCAAAAAAACAAAAAGAAACCCAATTAAATCACAGGCAATACTTCATGACCACCTTCTATTTCTTTTTCATTTCATTTTTGTACGTCTTGGTTTTTCATTAACCAAGCAACCGTTGTGGCTTGAGATTTCGAGCGATCGAAGGAAGATAAATGACACTGCTGGAGAAGTTGAATGGAGATATATACTGTAAATTGGGAAGCCCTTTCAATATATAGGTTAAAATAAAATGATTTTGGTTGAGAATACGATACAGGCCATAGGTTCAAAATTAATTTTTTTTAAAGAAAATTTTAGTTTTGTTAGTTTGTGCGCTGCGTTCCTTCTATCTTTATATGTTTCAATATCGATGATTAATCATTAATGCATGCAAGATTGAAAAATCCATTTAAATTAAGCTGAAAAGCCCCCAAATTCGTCCTTTATATTAGTGTGTGAGTTTCTAGATTGTAGCTTAAATGTTTTCTCTTGGTAATTAATAAGGAGGCTCAAAAGCATTCACCAATAACTTACGATGAACTTAAGAAATTCTGTTAATGAATTTGCACGGGCTCTCTCAGATCTGCTATATTAGACAAAATACTTGTTTTTCATGAATTAGAGTAGTTTATCTATGTATCAATATAATTAAATTTCACTTTTTTTTAACCAGCTTAATAATATATAAATAATCAAACTGTCATTCACACAAAATAATAATTTTTTTTCTTTCTATACTTAAAAATTTCAGCACTCTTACTAATACTAATATCAAAATCTAATTTCAATCCTTAATCATGTAGTCTTGCACAAGACTTAGCCTAAGCTTCATGACTGGATCTCAGCATTAACTTGACCCAACAAACCTTATTATATGTCTTCTTTAACGAGCACCTCTCATCGGTAGCTGATTTCAAAGAGTGATGGCACATGTTATACGCATTGCCACTAGACTTGTGGTCAAGTAGACCGAAACTCGTAAAAATTGTATATTGTAATTAAAAAGAAGAAAAAAAAAGAAAGAAAGAAATTGGTGTCAGTGCCAGCACTTCGTTTTCTAAGTCATCCTCTGATAAATCAAGGAAAATTTGGGGGGGGGCATAAAAGTAATTGTGTAAATTAAATGAAGTGAGGAAGTAAAAGAAAATATTAACCTGATATTTCGAGGACAGATATGAGAAAGGGTAACCGGTCAGTACGTTTTAACCAGGATTTGATAACGCTATAAGAAAATTTGTGTCAAAGGAGATAGAGAACCAATAACGAAAATAAAAGAGAAATACCTGTGAAATACACTTTTTTATTAGACTAATCATATATAATTAATAAAATATTTTTTATTAATAAATAATGATAGGTATTATAGTAAAATTTTATTTTTTAACTATAAGATCTTATTATGTGGACTTATTTTTTGTGGTTTAATTGCACACATAAAATAAAATTCATTAAAAAATGAAACATACATCAATAAATAATATAAAGTACTATTTTTTAAAATCTATTTTACATTATTTATTATAATTCATGCCATTTTTAAGGTGGTTTATCTAATGTGTATAATTAATTTACCAAATCATGAGTTTCTCGTAACTATAAATTTTGATTTATGTGTCCTTTTTAAATTAATTGTGTATAATGTGTTTATGTAGTTGTTCTTAAAACAAAATGGACAGAAATGTCGTTCGTCGGATTAGTCCTACCAAGCTACACCGCTCGAGCTGGGCCTTGGTGCATGGGTCTCCACATTAAGGGCCTCGGGCTGCTCGTCCGTGTGTGGCATAAATCATAAAGCCGATACCTTCAACACCGAAACCAATTAAAAAAAATGCAACTTTTTCTCTCTGTTTTTCAAATTCGATAGTCCTTGACGTTTTTTGACAAACAGTTGGTGGCTTCACCCCTTTTGGTGCACAATATGGCACTTGACTCTCAACCTTCTGGTGAGGGGGTTGATCAATTGGAGCGCAATAATAAGAAGATCAAGATTCATGAAACTCAGGAAGTCAGCCTTAAGACGTCAGTCCACGAGTCTCAATCTTAATGTTGTTCAGGTGTTGAGTCAGGAGTGAGACCCAGGATCTCTTATCGGGATGTATTTTTGTGGTTTCTAGGGGTTAAAATGGATAGGGTAAAGCGTGTGAAATGGAGTTGGAGGAGGATGATGAAGTGCCTCGGTCGGACGACGAGCACGATGTTGGGGATCAGAGTTGTCCAAAATTGGTGTTTTCCGCTCAGAAAAAGGCGGCCTTCCGAGCCCCCACGGCGAAACACCATTATGGTTAAGCTGTTGGGCTGGAAGGTTGGTTATAATTTTCTTTATCGCCACTTGACACAACTCTGGTTTCCCTCGAGTAGGTTCTCCTTGATCGATCCTGGCCATGAGTTTTTTTTAGTTTTTTGGTCCATTTTGCCGGTGCAGGGGACTACAATTTTGTGTTACGAGGAGGTCCTTGGATTGTGTTGGGACATTATCTGACTATCAGATGGTGGCAATCGGATTTTGGCCCGGAAAAGGCAGAAATTGATAGTGTAGCTGTGTGGATTCGGCTATCCCACCTGTCGGTGGAATACTATAATTCTTCTGTTCTTCTGCAACTTGGAAATCACATGGGGAAGGTTGTGAAGGTGTGGATAGCACAACAACTGATGTTACCTGGGGAAATTATGCCAGATTGTGTGTAGAAATCGACCTCTACTAACCACTAGTGACCAGGTATGAAATCGACGGTAATGCCATTAAGTCACCGGAGGAGCGAGCGGATGGAGGACAGCTCAGACAGCTTCGATGGGCTCCTTTGCAAAGCGGATTAGTGAGATGGCGCTCATAAACTTGGGATTTGTGGGTCCCTGTTTTACCTAGGCTAGGGGTCTGATGCGTAGGACTCGCGTATTTGGACGCATAGACAGAGCCCTTTGCAACGCTCGGTGGCGCACCACTTGGCCTGAGGAGCTTGTTTGCCACCTGCCACAACGTAAATCGGATCATTGCCCGCTGCAAATTAAATTAGGTGTACACCAAACACTGAGGACTCATGGGCGACCTTTCCATTTCCAAGCTGCTTGGCTACTTCATGATGACTTTCGAAATATGCTGCAGGAAGAATGGTGTAACCAGATTCCTATCCCTGAAGCTTTGGCAAAGCTTAAACCAAAATTGCGAGAATGGAATCGTAAGGTTTTTGGGAATATTTTCAATCTCAAGAGACTTCTCCAGGTGCGAATTGCTGGTTGTCAGAGGGCGCTAGCCCGCTACTTTTCATCTGGTCTTGCTGCATTGGAAGACAAGCTGCAAAGGGGATTGGATGGAGTTGTATATCAGGAGGAATTACTTTGGTTTAAAAAATCTCGAGCCCAGCGGATTGCAGATGGTGAACAGAATTCCAGCTTCTTCCGTACCACTACTATAATTCATCGTCGAAGGAGTCATGTCAAGTCCCTGCATGATGAGTCCGGGGGTGGGGATGAGATGAAGTTGCTATGCGGAGCTTAGCCTTGCAATATTTCCGATCCTTATATTCGACGAACGAGTCATGTTATGGAAAGCTCCCCAATAATGATTCTTTTGGTAGGCTGGACCCATGGGATTTTGAGCATCTTATGAGATCCTTCACAGCTGATGAAGCAAAGTGCAGCAGTATGTCCCCCATCAAGGCGCCAAGTGTGGATGGTTTTCCTGCAGTTTTCTCAGTAAAACTGGAAGATAGTGGGGCATTCCTTTGAGAAATTGTGTTACAAGTCTTAAATGGTGGTCCATGGTCGTGCAACATAAACGAGACTCTCCTCATTCTTATTCCTAAGGGCCAGAAGTTAGAAAAGTTGTCGGACTTTCACCCTATCAACCTGTTAGATTATCGTGCAGCAGTCTTAAAGTTCTCATGCCTCACTGGGTTGCCCCTGGGCAAACAAGTTTTGTACCTAGGAGACAGATCGCCAATAATATTGTTATTCTCCAAGAGGTTTTGCACTCGATGAGGGGTCTGCGAGGGAAATAGAGATCCATAGTCTATAAGATAGATCTCGAGAAAGCTTATGATCGTCTGAGAGCCCTTGGGTCAACTTAATTATGGGCTGTATCAACACGGTGTCCGTGTGGTTGCTATGGAATGGAGATGTAACGGATGCGTTCCAACGGTCATGGGGACACAGGCTAGGGGATCCCCTCTCTCCCTATATATTTGTACTTTGGTTGGAGTGGTTATCTCATATCATCAATGGAGCTGTTGCCACTGGAAGGTTGAAGCCCTTTCATACGTCAAAACGTGGTCGGACCCTTTCGCACCTATTTTTTCCTGGTGATATCATTCCTTTTGCAGAAGCGAGTTTGGGGTAGGTAGCAATTGTGCAGCAGTCTTTGGACCTTTTTAGCAGAGTATCTGGGCAGAAGGTTAGTCTATCGAAATCTAGGTTTTTAGTTTCTCGGAATGTGCCTCATCACTTGGCTGTGCAGTGTGGCAGCAGGTCAGGTCTAACCTTGACGGAAGACCTTGGTAGATATTTTGGTATGCCTACCCTTAATGTTCGAGTGACACGACACGAATGTTCCAGGACATAGTGGATAGAGTGCAGAGCAAGTTAGCTGGTCGGAAGGCAAAACATCTTTCCTTTGCGGGTCGTATGACATTAATTAAATCAGTTGTCTCTTCCCTGCCAACTTATGTCATCCAAACCACAGCTCTCCCGGTCGGTGTTTGCAACAAATTTGACAAGTTTAACCGTCAGTTCTTATGAGGTGATACGAAACGTGGGAAAAGGGTACATTTGTTCAAATGGAGTCACATGCAGGGGGGGCACACATGCCTCACGATTAGTGAATGCAACACTCCTCACTAAACTAAATTGGCATTTTTTGAAGGATTAGGAGAGCCTGTGGGTACGGGTTCTCGGGAGCAAATCCTATGACCAAGGAAAACCCCCCATTTCCGTATAAAAAGGTGGCCTTTCATATATGGAGGAACTTGGTTTGCAATCAAGCATTCTTGGAGGAGCATCTTATTTGGAGGGTTGGGGATGGGACCCGTGAGCTCTTTTGGTTGGATAAATGGCCCTTTCCTTTGGTTCATTAAAGCCATATGCCTTGCGTGAGCTCACTTCTGTTGAGCTACAAGCTTCTGTTCGGTGTTGTTGAAATGTCGTCTCAGGGTGGCAGCGGTCTTTGTTGACTGAGCTCCTTCCTACACATGCACTGCAGAGTCTAGCACCAGTAGTATTGAGCTCTAGACATGACCAGGCTGATGTGTTGGCTTGGAGTGCATCACAGGATGGTTAACTTTTCTCCAAAATGGGCCCATCATAAATTACTCCCACGGCCTCCGAGTCTCTCTTAGGAGCCCTGCTGTAATTTGATTTGGAAGCTACGGGTCCCTTAAAGAGTGGTGTTTTTTATGGCAGGTAGCATAAGAGAAGGTGTTAACCAATTCGGAGCTGTTTATGCGTGATTTTGCACAATTAGTATTTGCTCCCTATGCAACAATTCTATGGAATTTTTGCTCCATTTGCTTCTTGATTGCCCGCTGGTAGCACGCCTGTGAAGATCCTCGATGCCCCAACCAGCGCAGGTGCCATTCTTTCAGCTTGCCTTTTTTAACTGGCTAACGATAAATCTCTGGTGCAACTATGGGACCCCTACATCTAGTAAATGGCCAGAATTTTTTGCACTTGCAGTGTGGGGGATTTGGAAATGGAGATATGAACGAATTTTTTTGAACATATCTGTTAATCACTACTCCATAAAGTTTGTACTGGCTCAGTTTACAGCATATTTTAATGCTCCTTCCATCGTCATCGGGCAAGGTTTATCGATCCCGCGGACCTTATAGCTAATTGGATGGCATCCCCCTCCAGGTGATTGGATTACCACCAATGGTGCCTTTCGTGGGAATCCGAGGGTGGTTGGTGCTGAGGGGATTCTACGAACGCGCACCGATTCCTGGATCAAGGGGTTTGCTCATAGTTTTGGACGCTCCTCTCTGTTTACTGCAAAACTTTGGGGAGCTTGCTTTGGCCTACAAATAGCATGATAGCACGAGTTCAAGAAGGTCTGGCTGAAACTGGACTTTAGAGGTGCTGCGGAGGCTTTTCAAAATGGGGTTTCTGCCACCCATTGCGCGGCAAACTTTGTTCAGTTGTGTCGGGTTATACTGCGTCGCCCATGGGAAGTTTAAGATTTTCGTTTGATACCACGGGGTCAATTGAGTTGTGAACTGGTTATCTCACTATGCCTGCACTCTTGGTTGGGGGCTACACGTCCTATTACACCCTTCTGCTACGTTGCGGCAGTTACCCCATCAGGATACAGCAGAGGTATCTTTGGCTCCGACAAATTGTAAACTAGCTTTTGATTTTTTCTAGCGTTAAGTTCCCGTAAGACACCTAAAAAGGAAGAAAAAAAAATAAAAAGAACATATACCTTGATATTCAATAAAATTAAATTTATATTAATAAAATTTGCCTTCTAATGGGTGCAATGCTCTTTGGCATAACCGTGGTACCAACTCTGCTTTATTATTTTCTTTAAAAAAAAAAAAAGAAAATAAGGTAAGCTGCACGTGTCAAAGACCTGACCAATTAATTGTATGCGAAATGTAATCTCGCCTAAGCTTCTGCTGCGGTGGAGAACTTGAGATCTAAAGCAGCACTCGCAATTTGCTTCAACCATGTGAGCTCTAGTCCCACTCTGTTCCCCATATATCTGTAGAACCATATGATGTTAGAAATGACGGTCATTGGATGATCATTTTCAGGCAATCAAACATGTGATGTAGCTACTAATCAAGTTGAACTATTTATGTGGCTAATTAAGGACATGAGTTTAAAATTGTAATGGCGACCCAGAAGGGTAAGAAAAAAAATGATCATCGGAAAGCATTCAATTTCCCTACTGTGAGAACAGGTCAAGGAAAAAACCCCCACGTTGTTTTGAGACATGGAACTGACGCCCTGGAGACTTCACATGTTGGTGTCTCTTGGCCTTGGCTTTTGGATTGTAGCTAATATTAGCAGCCACAAGAAGACTTTGAAAACAGGGAACATTTCATCAATAGAGAAAGTGACTTGCATTTTCGTTTTCAGCGTGATATTAAATGATATGTGGTGCCTTGATGTATGATTTGCGCCATACATGGCATGGGCAAGACGGCAAACCGCTTGGCTATCCGAATTCAAAGGTCTTTGTTCTCTTGTATTATTCTCAATTTTTCCACCATATTCCAGTTTGGATTGAGATCCTCTAGAATTAACCATATAACTTCAGAAAAAAGTTGGCCAAATCCAAGCATTTCATTGTAATTGAATGGTTAAGATTAAAACGACATTTTTTGATGTAAATATTTAGTACAAAATTTTTAAAACTTCGTTGGCATAAACACATAAATTTAAGATTAAAGCTTTGTTTACTATCATAGTTGTTGTTGTTGGTATGAACATAACACCGTTAGCCTAAGCTATAGTTTAATATTTTTTACATTTTGAAAAACACATGCTATTATGTTGCTTATTGCATAATTTTATTCCTTTTATTTCTAAATTCATAAAATGAGGTTGAAGCATAATAAAAAAGTTACAAATAATTTTTGAATTATTGAAATATATCTAGGTTGGGTAAAATAAAAAAAAAGGACTAGATGGAGGGACATAATGTGAGTGTGTAAAAAAAATGAAATAAAAAACAACATTGGTGGGAAATGATTAAAAAATTAATAACAAAAAGTCAAAAAAATTATAAATAATGAAAAAGCATATATTTATTATATTATACGCATTTAATGTGGGGTTCTTAAAATCTTTATCACGACGAAGAAACACTATGCATTGGGGCCATACCCAGCAGTTTCTTTTATGGGCCACATATGAACATGCTCAAACGACATATTTTTTATCTTATGCTGCCAACTACAAAATTTAAAAGTATTCAAATTTTTAATTTTGAATTTAAAGTAGAATCCTTAGGTTTTTGGCAAAAAAGACAGTTTCTTTCGCTTGGCTAATAGCTGGTCTAAAGACTTAGATCATAACTGGCAACCAAGCATTCGGCTTACGTGGTGGCCCTGATTTCGGCGGTAACTTTCATTTCAAGTCCCTTGTCGTCAAAAAATAAAAGAAAAAACAAGAAGAAGAAAGGCTTACTTCTCTTCCAATGGGGGTAATCTAACAAAACCTACGAAAATTATAAATCATATACACTTAAAAATTGCTCTAAATTTTTTTTTTTTATTATTTTTAAACCACACACTTCAGGAACGTTAAATTAGACACCGGCTAGGCTACCAATTACTACTAATTGAATATTTCGGAAAAACAAAATGGAAATTCCCAAATCACCTGGGGGTCATCAAATCGAACAGCGTAAAGGGTGCTGCAATTTCTTTGTCTCGAATCCTAAGGCAGGCACGCACACCGAAAACCACCCCCGTCCACGCATCCACCAAATCGTACAAAGCCTTTGGAAATCACACGAAAATCCAACGTCCGATATGATTAAACAAAAGAAGCTTTTCCGAGACAAAAATTCCAAGAGTAACATGGAGCCCCTTTGTGGGGGGGGGGGTTTCGCCGCCCGGCTGCCCACGTGGTCTTGTTCTAAATGTTCTCTGGCTCAGCGTTGCGCTCGAGGACGACAAATGCATGCATACAGAAGCCGCTGATTGGGCATCTCGTACATGCAAAAGCCGCGAAAAGCGGTCGTCTTCTTGCGTGATTAGAAGAGAATATACTGCGGTCGGCTCACAGGTGTTTTCAGTTTTTTTGTAAGTTTAACCCTTTTGTGGCATTGGCTGCCGCATAATTTACTCGAACCAGAAACGATTTTATTTCAAAATTTAAATTATTAGATAAAGTTTAAAATATAAATTATATATTTTTAAATAAAAATATATATTATATATTATGGTTTAATATATTAATTAAATGTAAAACTAGTAAAATGTGAATTTATAATCATTTATTTATAAAAATTTTCATATCATATTAATAAATTAATTAATTAAAAAATTTAAATTATTAATTGAGATATAGAATATAAATTTTACATTATATTTTAACAAATAATTATTAATAAAAAATAAATTAATAATAATAATAATAATAATTTACAATTAAATGTAAGTACAATTAGTTTGGATATTAAATTTTTTGATCATAAAATTATGATATTATGTTAACAAATTATTTGATTTAAAAATCTCAATTATTAAATAAAATTTATGACACGAATTATTTTTTATATTTTAACAAGTTACTAATTTTTCTTTTTCTTTCTTAGGTGCTAGTTTACCGATTTTATTCGTCGACATTGAATATTCGGCAGCAGTACGAGTAGCTGCTCGGCCTTGTGGTTTCCTTTTAAATCCTTCATGGTTATCTTGTCTTGTAGCAACTTCAACGAGATGATACATTTTCTACGTAAATACAATACATAGCGAAACAATAACATTTGCTCTAAGAAGACGTCTCGGTAATACTTCACTCTTTGTCTCACATTAACTTTTGATCTTATGTGGAATTCATCGTCTATATTACATTCTTTTCAAACTGTATTAGATGAATTTTGGAGCTGAAGGTGGCCGACGATGACGCTTTTGTAAAATTAGCAATTTCGAATACGCAGCAACACTTAAATTTAAAGTACTGTGAATACAAGTATTGACATTTCAAAGGGCAATTTCACTAATTTGACTATGACCATATTTTTGGCATAGGAAATTCCAGAAAGGTATTATGGTCTGAATTTTTCCTCAACCTAATTCCAGAAATTCCTATAACCTCCAATTTAGTTAATTCATCGTTATATCCACAAGCTGACTTTTCATTTTCCTTGGAAAAAATTAACTTGAATAGTTAAGTATCTTTTATTTGTTTATGTATCTTTCGATGCCGTTCCAAACCGTTTTTAGTCATCAGAGACTTCAACTATGAAACCTACACATAGGTCATTTCTTTATCCTTATTCGGGTCGTGCAAACATCTCCAAAGAAATGAAGAATCTTCAAAACAATTATAAATTGAATAACCCTTGGCACTATATGTACATTTTTTTTTTGTAACAGATATTTAAAGGTGGCGAGTTGGCCAGGGCTGCTCTAAAACGCGTTGTGGAGGTAAGTATTAGTGTTTGTTGAGGAATTTCGTGTATTCCAGTTATAATCTCCAGTTGGTATATAAAAAATTTCTTCCAATCAACAAAAGCAACAACAACGCAATAAATATATAAAAGAATCTCCAACAACCTAATCGTTAGTAAAATAAACTGCGTATTTCACACTGAATTTTTAAACAAATAAAAAAAAAATGCTCTTAAGTCAATATGCTAATCATCTTCTTTCCGAAGCACTTTTTGGGGTTGCGGTGCTGCCTGTCGTCATATGATGAATTAAAATGTTTTTGACTTCCGGCTGCCTTGTCATACTACCGCTCGTCCTGGCAGCGATCTAAAATTCCAAATTCAATCAAACCAAAAAAAAAAAAAAAAAAGTCCAAATTCAATTATGCGACCTTCCCAGTACACCATTCATTCAGCATTTAGGCTAGCTAGTGACATAAGGCCGTCCAGTTAAGTTGCCCAAAATTAAATTAACTAAAAAATTTTCTTTTTCATCAATTTAATTTCACTAAAAAGTTGGGTGAAACCTATTTGTGAAATCCCATGTCAATAAAAGGCTACATAAGACCTATCCCGCGATGATGCATCAATGTTCAATGTCATGTTGATTATCACAATAACCAGTGAAAAAAGAATTTGAAAAATCAAAGGAATGATGGCACTCTTTCATCCAACTGAATGTCATTATACGTGCTGCTGCACGAATTTTGAAGGAGTGCATTATTATCTGTGAAATATAAAAAAAAAAATTAGGGAAGGCACGAAATATGATACTTAATTCTAATATTCTTTCGCTTTCGATTTCGGTTGACCAACAAGAATTGGTGTCTTCTTGCAGCAGCCAGCCGCGGGTTATACCATAGGCTCCAACCAGTCGTGTATTCATGATTTGTTGCGTACTGCATCATAGTTGGCTCAACATCATGTACAGGTAAAGCATGCGCGTCTGTTTTAATTGGACCACGGGATTATACCATAGGCTCCAATCGAGCACTTGCTTTGGATGCTCGAGATTGCTGATGAGAGTGGGCCACCGGATAGACAATCAATTGGATCCCGTCCATTTTACAGGCCGTAATTCATCTAAAAAGCATATTCGAGCCGATTTACGTTGGCTATATCTTTGACGCATACGAGAATCAGAAATATACATAAAGACAATTTGCATCGTCCGCCAAAGTTTCAGAACAGAGAAAAAAAGGAACTAATGTAAAAGGCAAAAGAAAGTAAAAGCTTGGTGGGTGTGAAGGAAAGGAATAAATAAACATCGTACATTAATTTAGAAAAGGAAAAAAATGAAATAAATAGAACAATATATGACATACTGAGAAATTAATATATGATCTCGGGACACCACCAGGCCTACAGAATTAGAGTTAAGCTGGTGTGAGAAGGGGTAAATCCTTGAGCCCCTCAGCGATCAAAATCAAAGATAATTAAGAAAATACTTGGCCTCAAATCTTCATCACTAAGAATAATGACCCCACCACCTTCCCTTTTTGCTAATAAAGTCTGAATACTTCAATTTCCATCTACGCCGCTGAACTCTGTACACACCATATAAAGTTTGCATGAATCACCCCCCAGCAAAGAGCTCGGAGTTACTGATTTCCCGGGAACAGCAACTAATTAGCTTTGAAGAATTTACAAGATGATGGAATTCCATTCAGCAAGCGTAGAACTCAGCGAGCTCGTCCAGGGACTCGGGGGTTTGCGGGTCAGCATTCTCGAGCATCCAAAGCAAGTGCTCGAACAGAACCACCTCACACGCGACGCTTATGGTATCGGACTCGCCGGACCTTTCTGCAAGCTCGCGAAACAGCGGGTGGTCGATGACGTCTGAGCTGATGAGGTAACGCCTGCGAGACTTGCCCACGTAGACCGGGTGGAGGTCTCCGGAGTGGGAGTCGGCCACGGCGGTTATGGATATGTGGCTGCCCGCCGGCCGGCCGCCGCCGCCGCTTCCGCTTTGCTTGTTGTTGAAGGAGTGGAGTCTCTTGAGGACCGACTTGAGCTTGGTTAGCTTGCCGCCTTTGGCCATTTGCCTTGGGGAACAATTTAGAACTTCCAGAGAAAGAAATGGCTAGCTCGGGCTGATGGGGCTGAGAAGGGGGGAGGGAAGGTTCGTGTATAAAGGAGAGGCTGGAGGGGTGCAATGGTAATTCCGGCTTGGAGTTGCAGCTGTATCTTACCTGAGCCTTGGCTGTGGGGCCCAACTACGTGGGTCCAATCTGTGTGTATAATGATAATGGCAGCAAGAATTTTAGGGAAAAAAAAAAATCAAAGGAAACAAAAGAAAAGCCAAAAAAAATGAAGAAAACTAACGGTGGGAGCCAAAATCTGAATTCCCGCAAATGCCACTCTGTAACAATTTTCCTTAGCTCCTCCGCTTATTTTATCTTGTTTATTTTATTTTTATCTTTTACCATCCCTCAGCTCCTCTGCTGACATCTACTTTAACTGCGGCCTTTCATCTGCAAACGGTTGTGGTTGTAAACGTGTCCATTTGATTTTTATTTTCTTCTTTAAAAATAAAATAAAATAAATATTATAACGCGTCAATTATTATTTTTACACATCTAAGTCAAAAATTCCTGGTTGATATTTCAATTGAACATCTCAATAGTAAAAGTTTATTATCTAATTAATAATAATTTTAAATTCTTTTACATTTAATTATAATATATTAAATTTAAAACGTCATAATGTACTTTTAACCTTAATTCCTTAAAATAAGAAGAAGAAAACAGTGTCGAGAGAATTTGAATCCGCAACAGTGTCGATTGTGCCTTGGAGACAGCATCTTCTCCATTCGTTAGAAGTTCATTTAGATTTTTGAAAAATATTCAAATCTCAATCTTTACATTTCTTTTTTGTTTTATTGTAACAGTTAAATAATTAAACTGTTCTCAATGAGAAAGATAAAAAATAACATTAAGAAAAAGAACACGAAGAAGCTTCATCCTTATTTTCACCTTTACAGCAGTGCTTACGCATGTCCATTAAATTATAAGTTGATGTATATATTAACGAATCTCTCTTTTTTGAACACTATGTATTGAGACATCTCATAAACACATTTTAGTTACAAAAGCAGATTTTTTTTTTTTTATAATTTATTAAAGGTCTAGTAATAAATAGTTATAATTATGATCACACTTCTCGTTGATAAGGAGCGCCCGGTTGGGGTATTAGAATTTAGAACTCTCACATGAGGAGAAGGAAAAACAGGGGAAAAGACAGAAAAACAGCTAAGTCTTTTAATGACACCAAGGAAAGCTGCTCTTTCCCATTTTGGGTGCGACGATCGAGCTGTAGGTTACAACTGCGTAACCATTGAAGTAACGTTGTCGATAGTTTTGTCCGCATTCGGCCTTCACATACGCGTACCAACCAGAGCATGAAGACGTGGTTGTTGATCCCGTACAAAAATTATATGGATTTCTCTTGCTTGGGGGAACTAACTGGCTCTATTTTCTTTTTTAATTCGCAACATATTGCTACTGACAGCGACGGACATGTGCAATGGCGATGCAATGTCTCGAGTGACAGTTTGGTATAAATAAATCGCAATTAGTTTACTCTAATACTTCAAAAGGGAGAAACCAAAAGGCAGAGGTGACGGTGACACACGCGCGCACACACACACACACACACACAAGTAATTTTAGCTAGAATTTTTGGAGTGGTCAAATGATGAACAGGCGTGACTGGAGCATGCCTTGTTGGCTCCGAAGGCCGCACCAAATTAATTGGTGGTAACCACCGGGAATTTTTATTTTTAAGCGTATTAAAAAGACTTTAAAATTAAGTTTCATTAATTTTTTTTGTTAAAGTATATATTACTTTAAATTTTTTAATACTAAAATTAAGCATAGAAAAAGTTGAATTAGATTTAATAATAATCAAATAATAACTTTTTATTTAAAAAATTAAGTAATAATGTAAATAGGTGATTAATTATCGTATATTCTCAAAATACATTCTTTTCCCTGTAAAAAAAAAAAGAAACTTTTTATTTATACCAGGCTAACCAATTTAATCACGCTATATACATTGACTTATTACTGAATTAATGTTTGACGAGGTGACTTATTCACTCCTTTCAACTAATCAATCATCATCATTAATTATTCTCCTCTTAAATGATAATCCAATAAATGATAGTCTTCCCTTATCTCATTATTCAAAAGCCTCTTTCCAGTTACTCATGATTTGAGCATGATACGTTAGGCTGAAATTCCAAATCCATAACCACTAAATGTCCCATTTGTAAGAAGAATTCCTTTTTTTAATTTGTTTTTTTCAACTAAACAAGATAAATATTTGTCATAAAAGATTGTTAATATGGACTTTTTTTTATTAATTTTTTAATCTGCATTCATTTTTTAAACCCATATTTTTGTTTACCTCTCTCTCTCTCTCTCGATGGTATATTTTCGTTAACCTTTCAAATAACCACCATGTCTCCTTCTTCCTTTTAAAGACTTTATTTATCAAATGTCAAGCCTTTCATCGCAAATTTTATGATGAAAATCATTTCTCTTACAAAAAATAATTAATCTAGCCGAGAAGCTTTCAGTTTTTTTTTTTTTCTCAGATTGCAATTTTCTAATCAAGGGATTATTTTGGAACTCCGTTTCTTCTAGCGTATAAACTTGCTTTTAAGGATATGCAAATCTCCTCTAATTAAGTAATTAACCAAACTAGTACACCAAAACACTAAAAAACACGATGATGCATTGTATTCCTTTAATTCAAGTTGAATTATGCATTTGTTGAGCCAATTAATTAGCAATGTTTTTTTTTTTCTCCCTGATCAAGAGCCAAATTAACAATGTTGAAATGTGTTGGATCATTAATTAGCCTAGTCACACATGCCATTTTTGTGATGACTGAGTTTCTTTTGTGAATAATAACTTTTTGACAAGTCATTGTTCAATACCAAAAACATACGTGGATGGGGTGGGGTGGACAGGGGGCATACGAAGCCTGAGGTTCCACCAAAAAAAAAAAAAAAGCTTTTTCTTTTACTTTTGAAATTTTTTTTGTCAAAAAATACACAATGTATAACGAGATGAGCAAAATATACAATCAGCATGACCGACACAATGTACAATAAACAGCCAAAATATGTATTTTTATATCGTTTCACGTTATATTATATTTATTATATATTCCGGTATATTTTTTAGCAAGAATTTCAAAATTAAAAAATATATTTCTTAATCTATGGGGCCCTGAGGCCCATCTCCCCATGCAATGTACACGGACCCTTTCTAATGCATGCTATCTTCCGTGGATACGCATGTTTCTTTTTCGAATTCTGTCTTGTAAGCTTTAACGCCAAAAAAAAAAAAAGAAAAAAAAGAAAACAAACAGAAGAAGATTTTTTAATTCTTCGTTTTTTCGAAGAAAACCTCGGGAATGCTCAACTGCATTTGGGCATCACTTTCAAATTCTTGCTAATTACAAGGGCGCACGGCGGCGATATAGCAAAGGCATGTGAGCAACACATGCACCACCTTTGGCCCAAATATGTGACGGGATGTCGACATGTGTATTAAAGTAACCCGGATTGTGCCCTTGCCTTCTTATGTGATTTTGCACAGGAAAATGATAACATTCCATCCATGCACGGATATATTGATATGTTTTGCAGGCTTGCAGCTGCCACGCAAAATTGAAGGTCGTGGAGGCGAACTTCGACAAAGAGGCCATGTTAATCAATTGTTAATTATCATTTTGGATGCCGACTGTTCTATGCAGAGTTAGGACGATCGAAGGTTATGCTGATGGTTATGATTAATAAGTTGAATAAAGAGAATTAGGCAAAGGAGAAAGTATATGCATTGTTGTTGAGTAATTTAGAAAAACCAAAATTGTTTTAATTTGGGCAAGGTTCCTTCAGACACCCACGAATGCACGCTTGTTGAAATCCACGTTTAAAAGGATAGGTGATCGACATGCATGCATACAAATTAGTCACATAATCTCTAATTAGCCGGCGATTTGCTCCCCATTTCAATGCACAGCATCTCTCTGCAATGAAACGTGCGTGGTTTAAGAAAGCATTAGGTGGGGTTGTGCGTGACAGAGGTGAGGTAGAGATTATGGTTTAGGATTCGTCCATGTCTTTTATTATGACACTGTAAAGAGAAGTATAGAATATGAACTCTGTCAGGTTCTGTCAAAATCAATGAACAGAAGGATGTTTTGGATGGTAATGCAATTTGATTCTCGGCGGAAGCACAATCTTGCTACTTGCAGGATTTGTCACCTATGGCACAGTAAGCAGGATCGGTTGTTTGAACCTGAGATCCGAAAATAGTAGAAATTGACATAATAGAACAGGCTCGAGGTGCCGTTAGGCTTTAAATGATGCGCATCGACATTTACAAAGCAAAAATATTATGATTATTTTTTTCATCTAATGCCAGATCTAAAATCAGGTAGGGTAGCATGTGGCTGTAAAACCACCGAGTCTAAGGCCCGTGGTATGGCTGTAAGACTTCCGGACAAGTGCGTGCCGCCAGTGGTTAGATTTCTGTCAGTCGATGAGCTAATGGCTAACGTCAATCGGGATCGCTGTCATGATTTGAAAAATTTCCAAAAGAGACTGAATACCTTTATCCAGCCGATGGTTGATGCAAACTCAAATACCTTGAAAATAATGGACAACATCAGCTGGGCCCAGGATACTCGGGCCAGTTCTCATCATGTTTATCCGATCCTCTATGCTGTAAGTTGTGATTTTTTTTTTTGGTTAATTAATATCAATTGATATTTAAATTTAAAATTTTTAATTTTAAAAAGAATCCTAATATTAGTAAGTTATAGCTCTTTGGTTAGAAAAAAGTTATCTCTTTTTAATAGATATAACGACTCAACCCATTTGCCAAAATGGACCAAAAGATCGTTTGCTCTTTCGCCATTCTGTTATCTGGATAATTAACGAGTCCGAGATTGTCGCAGAGGTTCACGTTCGGCAGAGTTCAGGTTCACCATCAACCCTTTCTTCCAACAAAAATGGTGTCGCTTCTAATTCAATCAAATCCAAAGAAAAAAAAATACAGCTTTGTTCATGGCTTCTTAATAAAACAACCAATACGGAGAGGCCGCTAATTTGAATATTAAATGTCACATTTTAAAAATAAAGGAACTTCCAATTCAACAATGTTATTACTTTTAGTATAAGACCCCATAGATCAGTTGCTTTATACACATATTCCCTTTCTTTCTATTTCTTTTTCTTTTTCAAACCGCACATGCACTGTCCACACGGAATTACGTCTCTGGACTGGAGACCGCAACAATATAAAGTGATTTTACGTTTCAGGCTGAGAAAGAAAAAAGACTGATCACGGCTTCTTCTCTTTATCGGAACAATTGGGCCTGGCCGTTGTTATGTTCGCTACTGAACTTTTGAAGAGCACCTCCACATTGTCATGGCTGGTGGATATGATTTCTATGGGCCACTTGACACTAAAATGAAACATTATATTGACTTACAGAGGTTCCTGGCTCATCCATTCATCTGGGCCTTGTTACGGAACCAGATCAATGAGAAAAGGATATGCATCATAATCAAAACAATGATAAAACCGAATACTGTGATCTAATAGTAAAAAAAATTTATTTGTTATTGGATTAAAGGTTTTCAAAATTTGATCCTCTAGTAAGATGCAATCCTTCATAGCCCGCTTTCTCATTTTAGTGACCAAAGAATTAGAAAATGATATACTGATAAAAGAAAATCAGAAAAGGTATTAAAGAAAAATGTAAAAAGCATAACAAAATATACATCAGAGTGAGTGAAAAGTATAATACTATAATACTATAAATTACTACCCTTATCGCACTTTTTCTCCAGATTCTCCCTCTCTAGGCCGTTCCATTGTTGAGCTTTGCTGTCGTTTGGCAGTCTCAGCCCATTTGAAAAGGAAAAGCCTCAGGCTTAAACGCCACAAAACGGATCTCTACGTTCTTTCGCACTGCCCTTGCATTATCGATGGGCAAAAGGTCTATAAATTAAATGCATAATATTATCAATCCATTACAAATAAATCATACAAAATTTATGATTATAGTGTTGGGTCTCATAACTACATTCAAAATTATAACTTTTAAATAGTTAAAAAGGAGTTTGTACCATTTATTTATAACATTTGTTTGTAAAAATGGCGTTACTTATTATCCTAAACGCCATAATAGTATGTATTCGCTATTTGATTTGTGCTTAATATGCATCGGATTGGTAAACAATTGATTATAATATAAAATGACTAGCATTACTTGACCCTCTCGTGTTTTACAATGACAGTTGCTCGATGATTAAGCTTAGTAAGGCGCCACGTACAACTAGAAAAATGTCAGTGCGACGAAATTCCTGTATACAGACAATTAGAGCTCCCATCCCTTCTTTAAATTTATAGGCTTGGCCCCGTGAGCCATCAACAACGGCAATAAGCTCATTTATTACGTATGTCATAGCGCGAATAAAAATGCATCGAAATAAACGGAGATGGTCGAGTTTCAATGCTATGAGCCATCAACAACGGCAATACCCCGAAATAAGCAAAATAAATAAATTAGACGTATAAATAGACTTGCGGCTACGGCTGATATGGATTTTATTTTACTCTTTTTTTTTTCTGGATAATCGGCAGTTATATGGAGCTTATGGGGACGTCTACGAGGGAAACTGTTTTAGGAGGCATTGATGCATCTACAAAAATGAGATGCCCCAAGTGAAGGATCACAATTGTGTCCCCGTCCAATGTTACCTAAAATAAAACAAGTAGCAATTATGCATTGGATTAAATTCCCGTGATTTCCATTTCATAGGACGATAAGCAAGGTAGCGAAAGATGAACCAAAAAACACAATCTTTTAGCTGAAAGATAATAGACCCAATACTGTGAAAAGGAAAGTAAATAACCTGAAAAAGAACGACAACATGAGTAAAAATTAAAAAACTTGCTTTGTCCAATCACAATTGTGAAATGACAATTATTCTCAGAACTCAGAATTGCTTCCACAGCTTGACTTAAAACCTTCACTTGATTTCTGCAGGTACCCTTTACTCAACGGTCAGAGGAACTGATTCAGCCTGATTCAAAGAAAGATTTGTCATAACACCGTGGTTTAAATATTTGACGAAAACTGCTATAAAAACAAGAACTCGAGGAGATTGGAGAAAGAAGCTTACCAATTTACGGTACTTGAGGGCGAAAAACATTTCGAGGTAGCGCCTGCTCTCGCGGCGATCAAGGTTAGATACATGTTTCCAGAAGCCATAGACGCCGGTGAGTGTCAACAGCCTCTGAGAGTAGATTTGCCATGTATACCTGCCAGAAAGAGAAAATAACAAAGAAGAATGGGAAGTTAGTGCAAAGCCCATCAAATAAAATTCAGCAAAACAAAGGAAATTCATGATAGAAGGCAGTGATCAGCTTACTTCTCTTGGATACGTTGCAGGCCTCCCTGGGAGATCCTATCCCAATGAGATGGATCAGCCTTGCACTTCTCAAAGAAATCGGCAAGAAGCTCAGCAGCCTGATCACCATGGTAAGGATCAATATGGAACCCAGATTTTCCGTGAACGATGATCTCGGCTGGACCCCCTTTGCAAGTAGCAAAGGTTGGTAAACCACAGGTCATGGCCTCAATAACTGTCAATCCAAAGGCTTCGTATAAAGCAGGCTGCACGAAAGCTCCCTTCGTGTCACAGATGTAACGGTAAAGTTCCCCATTCCTCACCCTATTCATTTGGGAAGAAATCCATCTGAACTGGCCATTCAGGTTGTATTGCTTGATAAGGCCATACATTTGCTTCATCTCAGCTTGTTCTTCCAGATCTTTTGACTCTTTTCTTCTATCACCACCGACGACAACAAGGTTAACAAGCTCCCGCAACCGTTTGTTCTTTCCATACCATTCTACCAGGCCAGTTAAGTTCTTAACTCTGTCCAGCCTTGCCATGGTGAACAGGATTGGCTTGTTGCGATCTTTCAGCACACATCTACCGAGGAAAAAAAAAGGTTATCACAGTCCATCTCTTTGCTCTTACCCATATATGTATATTTATTAATTTTTCCTAATACAAAGATGAAAACCATAAATGGAGATGCAAAGACTCACAAGTGCTCTTCATTCTCAACTTGGCTGTAAAGAAGCTCATCAATTTCTGGATGGAAGGAAGTCAACCTTCGTTTCTCCTCAGTGTAAGGGAAGTATACACTCATGTCGGCACCAGGGGATACAATGTTGAATTTGGGATCAAAGACGTCAATTCCATGGACAACTCTGTACAGGCCGGGAAGAGTAAAAGCAGTGTGGCTCTCGTATTGACCAACAGTGTCCTTGCTGAAAGAAGTGCCGAAAACGTAAGAAAACACATATTAAATGCACCAAAAGAAGTTTATTTCTTCTCTCTCTCTCTCTCTCTCTCTTTTTTTTAAATTACGGTAATAAGAAATAAAGAATAAGAATATCACCTTCCAGCAATCTCTTGGAATGTGCTGGTGATGATGAAATCTGTGTGATTCATGGCAAAGAGATCCGCTGTAAACTGGCAAGAAAAGTGATACTTTTCATCAAACTTCTTCCAATAGATGTCTGAATCAGGATATTTAGTCTTCTCCAAAGCGTGGGCAATGGTACACTGCAAGTAACAGAACCAAGCGGAATTTTTATGACTCTTGATGGGGAGGATGAAATGGGAAAAGAAACAAAATTAGGGTAACAAGTGAAAAAGACTAACCTGTGTAACACCTAGTTTATGTGCTAACAGGGAGGCGACAATGTTGCCATCACTGTAGTTTCCAATTATCAGATCAGGCTTGCACTGCAACTCTTTGGCAATCTCTGCAGCAACATCCTAAAAAACAAAGATACTTTAGTAAACCAATGAACATTAAAGATCAATGACAATAATGATAAATTTGGGAAAAATACATAAATAAAACCTTTTAGAACAACTGTTTTACCTCCGTGTAAGTCTCTAGGTAGGGCCACACTTCAAATCTTGAGATCCATTTGCGGACAATTCCCTTTTCTGTTCTAAAAGGTACTCGAAGTATATCTGAATACTCCGTTCCAAATACTTTCTCAAGACGCTGACCACAAGTGGTTCCTACAGCATCAGGAAGAAGTCGAGTAATCTGCAGACAATCGAGAATGATTTAGCATCAAAGATAGTCAAAAAATCAGGAAGCTTGAGCAGATCAGATAATTACATAAACAAGAAGTAACTTACTACAAGAATTCGTGGGGTGATATCAAGTCCCTGCTGCTTTATCCGCTGAAGCATTTCAGTCTCTAAGGCACGAACTTGATCCAAGATATAAACAACCTAGGAAGCAAATTGGATAAAGCAGATCCTTCAAAAAATTCATAAGAGTACAAAATTGAAAGGCAGATTAGGCTGGCCTTCTGAACTAACCTGGCCTCCGGTGTCAGGGTACCCCAGAACATTGTCTTGGGCGAAGTATCCGTGAGGAGTCATAATCACAACATTGAAGACCATTGGGATTCTCCCAAGGAATGTTTCAAGAGTGCAGGGGTCTGGTGCCTCAAGAAGATCCAGAAGAAGTTGAATCATCTCCAGAACACGTTCTGCGGTATCACCCCAACCTCTCTCCAAGCCAATTTCCTGAAACTTGTGCTCAAACTGGGAGTACGGAGTCTTGGGTGGTAATGTTGTCAGATACTCCTCTGCCTTATGCAGGACACGTTGCAGAGAATTCAGATTATGAACTCTGTCATTCAGCATCATGCTCTGTGCAACACACCAAGGTATCCAATAAGAAACCAGGTTTTAAAAGGAAGGAAGCTGCCAAGATCTCAACAATTGTTCCCTAAGATTGACTCTAACAAAGAGGCATACCTTTCCCTTGTGGCAGTGAACCCTCATAAATTGAAGCAGGGGGAGCAGGCTCTCCTTATCATGGAACAACTTGGCCGAAAGGTGGCGATTGAGGAATTCCACACCATCGCCAATATACTTTGAAAGTGTGGGCCGTGGAAACGATGCATTGAATGGCTCGAAGTCCAACTCAAGAGTAAAGTTGCCATTAGAGCTGCATCAGTTCGATCAAGAATGTCAGGTTATATGGTGTATGTAGAGATCACAAAGCAAAAGCATTTAATCTGGTAGCCAAGAGTTCCAGAGTCCAAACTGAGAAGTTACCTTCCATCAACAAGCTCCTCCTTGAAATGCAGATACTCAGAAACCTGCAACTCCTCAACAACAAGAGCATGGACATTCACTCTAATGTATTCCCAAACACCAGGCCTTGGTCGCACAGCAAAAACAATCCACGGCGGCAAAACAATTGCTTCCTAAAATTACAGGATTAACAAGAAAAAGTGAGTTTCTCAGACATACGTTATAACTGAACATGGAAGGCCAAGAAAGCAGGTGTGGTCAGGCTCACCTGTGTGGATCTCAGAACTTCAGCAAACGCACCATCTACTAGCTTCTTTCTAGTCTCCTCATGAATCGATTCATACTCAGCAACAACATGATGGCGTTGAAGGATTCCTTTTCCCTTGCCTTCGATCCTGCGATACAAACATCCTAATGTAAGCCATAATCTTCTACGAACAGCGTTAACAGCAAACCTAGATACTTCTAAATTCAAACAAAAAAAAACAAAAAAAAGTGGTGAGCCACAAACATGTAAAACCACCCTAAAAAGCCTGCCAAGCAAAGATTACCTTGCCAGTAAGGCAACGATTTCATTGCGGTGATTAGAGATTGTATCGTCCAAGCGTTCGCGGATGCTTTGAACGCGAGTCAGAAGACGTTCTGCCATGGCTCCTCAGAAAACTATCAGAATCATAGAACAGAAGCAAGACTGTAAGTAACAGACACAAAAATCACTCCCTCAAATTCCGGAATATAACGACTCGTATAATCACCCAAAAAAATAAAAAACAAAGTCAAGATAAACAGCAGATCACATTGTTCTAGAACGGTAGAAATTTCAAAACCTACCACCCCACCAAAGTCACCAACTACCAAAACCCATATTGATTACGCTCTATGCTTGGACAACATTAATATATTAGTCCTTAAATACTCCACGAGAAGATTGCAGAGATCAATAGGTCATTGGCAAGAGTCGCCAAAAATACAGAAAAACATCCGTGTCTGTTTAAAAGTCGGGGTTGGCCATACAATTGAAAAATCTTCCTTTTCAGTTATGGTGACCAAAGAAAAGGAATCACCAGCAATGAGAATAAAGCGGAGCAGGAAGGGAAAAAAAAAAAACAAAAGAAAGAAAGAAAATTATAAGCTAAAACACGGAACAGAGGTGCGAATCGTGGAAAAGAAAAGTAGAGAGAAAATTCAGAGGTGGAAAACAGAGGAAAAGAAAAAAAACGTTGACCCCAAAAGAAACTAGATAAGAACTTTTGACAAAGAGCAAACAAAGACTTGAACAACTTCTCTGTTCCGTGAGTTGAAGAAAAACGGAGACTCCAAAGACAATAAAGGACTCGACCATTTTAAAAACAGGGAAGATGTGATGTAGACTGGCAGAAACAGCATGTTATTACAAGATTAAGAGTTTTTTTTTTCTTTTTTTCCTTTTTTTCCGGCAGAAACCGTTGAACAAGCAATTCTGCACGACTTTAACACCGCTTTAGCACTTGGAATATCATGATCTGCAAAGATGTCTAGTAGACTAGCAGAGGCAGGCTGACTATGTAACAACTAGAGACTCCAAACAAGTTTATGAGGAGAAGAAACAATACGAGACAGACTAGGCTCTGGTCTAGCAAGTAAAATGCCATGATCTTGACATCTTCAGAAGACCCAGTTGCAGAAGATCACTCAAACTCTCAAAAAGAGCAGAAGGCAAAACAACAGAACAACCCAAAGAATAAAGACAAAAACAAAAAGGAAAAACAGAATTAAAAAAAAAAAAAAAGAAGAAGGAAGCGCACCTACAGAAGCAAAAAAGAACACACCTAACGCAAAAACTGGAGAATTAGAAGGAGAAACGCAATGAGGGTGGTGGGTGGCAAGACTAGCCAGGGTGGGAATTTATAGAAAAAGTTGCCCGGAGGCCCATTGAGTGGGTTAGTGTAGCCGAAAAAGAAGCCAAGGTCAATTGGAGCAGTAACCTCACCTTTGGGGCTCGCCACTCGCTCTAACGCTGGCCTTTGCATTGATTTAATAATTATATATATATATATTGTTTTTTACTATCCCCTATTAAATGAGTTAAAATTTACTAGATATTTGCGAGCCGGGGGACGGGGGATGTTTTAATCATGTCAAAAAGATCCCATTTATTAATACTTGATTTAGGATTCTTGTTAGATTTGAAAGAAGAATTTTTATTAGAGAAATTAAACATCCGCAAACAGATTTTGTAAATAAACCATGTGAATACACGTAAGAGCAACGAGATAAACATCAATCTTTTTTCTTTATTAACTAAAATAATGTTGGAATGATTGCACGCCTGGAGCCCCAAGCATTGCAAATCCTAAACATTTAATAATGTGATAAGAAAGAAACGGAGACTCCCAAGCCAGATCTCTCATTAAAAGACTCAATTAATGCAAAGACATTTTTTCACCGAATAGTCGAAAGAGGAAATCGGAAAAAGAAAAGAGAGGGTGGATCTTAGCTCAGGGAGGGTGTTGCAACTGTTTCCATGGGTGTATATATATAGGTGGGGTCCTATCATATAGTGGAAACAATGCTGGTGGCCTTGATCATCGCGGCCAAAGGCTTTCTATTTGCTACCTTTCATAGTGATAATGTATGACCATTAGTTGGTATTTCTCCATTCACACGGCCAGTGCTTAGGTGGAGACCTAAATTGGATCTACATTACGATAAAATAGAGAGTGAGGTCAATACGGTAATTCCAACGAATGTGAAAACTTTTCTATTACCAGCGAGCTTCGGCTTAGCGCCGAGTCCTTTCCAGGATCAAAGACAAAGCCCAAAACCCCGGTCCAAACTGTAAAAATTAAAAGATAGAAAAAACTCGTTGCCCTTTTAGCCCGGATGACACAAAAATTTTGGGTTAGAACGAAGATAAATATATGTTATATTATTATAATTATTAATAGTATATTTATATTTTTATCATTAATTATAATTATTCATCAAAAAATTTAAAAATATTTTTGTGTTTGTGTGTGTCGAATGTCCATTCACCTAACATTCCTAATTTTTTTTTTTTTTTTGTGTGGTTGGTGGAAGGCCTTCTCTCCGAGTAGTAATCTTGTCGTAATTACCGGCTACATGTCGGTGCGTGGCTAGGTGTTTTTAATGAAAGCTGGCCGTGGAAACTTACCGGCTATAAAAACAATGTGCGTCTAATGGTCCAGCTTCGGTTGCGCGACCGCATTGGTCTAAGCATTCTTAAAATGGGGTAAAAAGAACAAAGCAAGACGGAGAGAATCCACATATAAAAGCATAATATATATGCCAATAAACAGCGAATCAATTTCTGGCCAAAGAAGGAAATTGGAGGATGGAGACTGAAGCATAAATATTGCTTGAGATATAAGCAGAATATTACCTTAATTTTCTACTATCTAGGCTGCAAAGATATACAAAAAGTACTGTAATCTGAGGAACCTCGAAGTAAACTCCAACGAAAAAAATGAAACCTTTAAATATGTGTATATATATATATATATATATATATATATATACACAAGGAAACGAACCAAACGCAACAATGCACAGGGAGAGCAAAGAATGCAAAGAGAAAGCGAAGTAGGGATGGAGAGAAAGAGTGAATGATGAGGCCCTTTTATACAAAATGGGCGAGACGGGGCATATCAGGGGTAGTCGTGTAGGTGCTTAGATTTGAGTAGTGGTATTACTGTAATGGCGCCTCTCTATCCATGAAACAGGCTGTGATTACTGCCTGCGTCTTCTCCGGTTTTGTTATTCCTTTCACTAAAAACCGCTTTTCTCTTCCGCTATTATCATTATTAATTTTGTTACACAGGACACAAAAAATTATTATTATTAATTTTTTTAATCTTTTTACTCTCTCTTCAATGCCACTAAATCAGAGTCATTGGAATTTTTAATTTCTTTCTTCACTTACCTTTCTCCTTCAAAATATTGCCGCAGCAATTGTCGGCAAAGAACAAGATCTTGTCGGTGCTTAAAAAATCCGATCGAAGCAGTCGATTTAATTAAAAAAATTTAAAATTAATTTATAATTTTGTTTAATTTTTTATTTAATAAATTAATTGGTTTACCCTAAAATCAGTAAATTAGGTCTAATTTTTTAAATGTAAAGAAAAAAATTATTTTTTTCTAAAATAATTTTATTTATAATTATTATTCTTAAATTTTTACATATATAAATTTTATAAAATATTTGTATTTTACTTGTTTTAATTGTGATATATATTTTAAATATTTTATATTAATGTTAAAATATTAATTTTATTATATTTTAATTTTTATATTTGAATTTTTTATCTAATATATAATTATGAGTATACACATATTAGATTTATTTATTTGTTTAATATCAAACATTAATTTTAATTATATATTTTAAATTAATTAAATTTTAAAATTTTAAAAATTTTAACTTAATAATTAATTCAATTATTAAATTCTTAGATTTTGCTCCTTTTTTATTTTTTATTTTTTAAAATTTCAGTTGAATTTGCTCAATTTTCAATTTCTGCGGGCCATTGCTCGCTGGCTCCGTATCGCTTGAATTTGACGGGAAAGATACCCACATCTTTATTTAATTAATTATTTTTTTTATATTGTTAATACTTATTAATTCTCCCACTTTTCATTAACGTCTGCCAACCCTAGCAGGTTGGAGGAGCCGACCAAGGCCAGCCTCACTATTGATAAGGGTATTTTGGCCACTTCATCCCATAAAATATTATGAAAATATAACGCAAATGGAAAACTTGGTTCTTTATGACCCGCGCCACGTGCGCCACTGTGAACGAAATTTAATATTCCCACTGTTTTTTTGGTGGGACGTGGTGCAATAGTGATTGGTCAGTGCTCGACCTAACATAACCTGAGAGGTTACTTGCGGAGAGAAGTATCTTTGTGGCCCCCACTTGTCACACTTTGACAATAGTGCGAGACCGCGAACTCTGAAGAGCCATCGGTCATGACATACCGTCTGACGCAGCACGTATACCAACAAAAGTGCCACATTTAATTTACTGGACAAGTTGAATTTTAGGGCTTATCCGCTCACAAGTTATATTAATATTAAAATTACGTAATACACCGAATTTATATTTATATATAAATATATATTATTAAAATTTTAAAAAATTAATAAAATATTTGAATGATTATTTTTATTTAATTCTAAGAAAATTTAAGTATTTAATTTAAATTTTTATTTAATAATTAATTTATAATTTTTAGTATTTTAATAAAATTATATATATATATGTGTATGTGTATGTATAATTATTTAATTTATTTTATTAAAATATAATATATATTATAATTAATTTAATTTATATTAATAAATTTTTATAAATATATAAAATCCGAATAACGTAAATACTTATCGGCAAACTCAAACTCATTCTGTGGTCGTAAAACAAAGATTTATTGCCCGCTAAACGTGTACGGCATTTAACTGGAGAAGTTTCTCGGCACCGTCGCAGAATACTTCCAATAAGTCCCACATGCACATGCATCAGGCAAGTTCATGGAAAGAACATAGTTACTCTATATTATACGGCTTGTGGCTCGTTAAGCTTACAATGGATTAAATAACAATAATATAGCGGGAAAAAAAAAATTTATCAGGACAAAATATAAAGTCTAAGGAATTGGTAATAAATGACTATGAAATCCCCGTGCCTATTTGTTTGAAGAAAAACTTGAAAACTGAACTCATCCAAACAAAACATATTTAATTCAGAAGATGCAATTTGTAGCTTCTCGCGTGCATCGGTAGATACGTTATATACCTAAGTTAAAAGCTGAACAACCTCACAGTGATGTTCTGTATCTAATTACATATGCACCAAACCTATCAACTTAGAACTGTTTACGTATTATTTTAAACTTGAGGCATCTTGGACATTGACACCCTCCTACCGCGAAAATAAGTCACGCACTGTTTTAATCATTCACCTGTTGTCTAATACAAGCCACGAAAAACACGTAAAACATTCATCCAACGGCTCCCACCTCCCCCCCCCCACAGTTGTATGATCTGATTATAATACTAATGTCCAGTCAGTATCAATGTAATCAGTGTTCATTTTGAATATTCAAATTAAACAGCAGGACATCCAATATTTAAATTAGTGCTCTGATTCGGCCATAACAACGCTCCAACAATCCCGGCCTCTGAGGGCCAATGAACATTCGGGTACGACAAAAAGGGAACGCATCAATTTTTATAGCTTTGACAATAGTTGGTAAGGGAAAAAAAAAAAAAAGGATTAAGGTTTGAAACAAAAATGCAATTGTTCGGCCATTGGCCCGTCAAACTAATTTGGATGGGTTGTTTCCCTTTTGCAATGGAAGTCGCGCGGTTTGGTCTTTGGCTTAAAGTAACACTAACCGCCATTATGGTAAACAAAAATGCATGGAGATTAATTTTGGAACTGCCAATTGGTGCATCCTACTATTGCTAGAGTGTTAACTCTAAACATTAGCAGATTCGAGTCGTTGCAATGGTCCACCACTTTAATGTAATATCAATTACTTACTGACATTTTCACGTTCGTGCCATTGTTTCTTATGAATGGCATTTCGTCGGCTCGAATCCATACGTGTGCTCCGGCTTCAGCACCCTTGAGCTCGTTCTTTCTCTTATAGGTACTCCAGCGAATAGAAAGCAATGTTACCTCAAAAAAAACTGAATAATTAAAGACCAAAGTTCTTCAATTATATATTTTTTTTGTTTTTTTTGATAGATTTTGCTCTGAATAATTAATGACCAAAGTCCTAGAACCCTTAGAATATGACTCTATCCCAAACCACAAGCTACTAGAAGATCCTCCTCAACGAAATCTCAACATATAATTCAGTGACAAGTCACATTGGAAGAAATTTAGCAACAAGCTACTATTGGCTATTGAATTTCACAGAGAGGCGCCCACCGTAATATATTCCATGCTCCAAGTTTTTCAACAAACCTTTCCACTTTTGCCGCTGGAAGAGGCAAAAATGAATTATTCTCGCTATTAATTTTCTTCGAAGAAAAAGGGTTGGCAAAAAGATATGCGGGCTTTCTGCATGCTCTTCAAACATTTGTAATAATATATAATAAACAAAGCATATACTTTATTTCTTCCGTACTTTATTAATTCTCGAAATGGATAAGAAAGATTTCCTCTGGGTCGTTGACCGACACGAAATACTAAATTCAATCGCACATATATATATTTTATAAACTGAGACCGTTTGGAAGGTTTGTGGTACCAATTCTCAAAGATGGGGCTTTTAATAATGAGTTTTGGGCGACGTTTCTTTTACTCCAAGCGTTTTTCAATACCTACTGGTCTTTATGCCTCCTGCCTTTTTTAGGATTGGTGAACCCTCTATACAGATAGGTTGTGATTATCTGCCAACGCATCCTCCTGAGCTACAAGTTTATATCTAAGGTAGCTAGCAGGTCGTGCTTTACTCCTGAATTGGGGAAACGCTGTGGCCCAACAACTTGTCATAGTCAAATTGGTGCGTAGTGAATGTATCGAGGGTGTGGCATGTGACGCATTATTAATTTTGCTGAAAATTTTCAGCTTTAGATGACAGACTTCCAGGCTGTTTGCCATTGCCACGAAAATAACCCAACATCGATGATTGCTGATTGCTCTTGTCCTCTCCCCTCTGATTGTTTCAACCATGAATTGGGCACGGTTTTCTTGTCTTTTTGCGTTTCTTTTTCTGCTTTTTTAGCACCAATATCTAGGAATGTAAATCAACCGATATCCTTGCCAAAAGCTGTCTAACTCAACTCAATGAAAGTTCCTTCGATGATTCCCAAGCTTATTTTTAACCCTTGTTTAATAGATGACCAAACTTGCACAAAAGGTGGTTCAGCTCATTTATAATCCAAGGACAACCTATGATATAAGTTTGTTTAAGACTTGTGTTGAAAACTCGATAAAATTCATTTAATATGATTTATTTTTTAATTTAAAATCAGATATAAAAATATAAAATATTTAAATATTTACAATCAAGAATAATTTATTTTAAAATTCTATATAAACTTATTCAAATTTTATATTGAAAATTTGATAAAATACATTTCGTATGACTCATTTTTAAATTTAAAATTAGGTATAAAAATACAACATATTTAGATATATTTTGTGAATAAGGTAAACCAAGTTTGATAATAAATTATTTATTATCAAGTTTAAATTAAATTTGATTTTAAAATTAAAATTCTATAAATGCATAGAATTTAAATTAAGTTTGAACTAAAATCAAATTACTTTTTTTTTCTTATCAAATTAAACTTGAGTTCAAAAACTAGAATTTGAATCAAATTCAAACTCGATTAAAACCTTCACATGAACCTAAACATATCAAAATTTAACTCTATATAACTCATTCACCACCTTACCAAATGCCATCGCTCGATGATTTGGGGGGGAGGGGCGTTTGGAATAGGAAAGACAATAGTGCGGTTAATATTACCGTATTATTAGAATGTAATATTATGGAGAATGTTTGTCAAGATATGAGATTAACATTGTACCTTACAACATTATAATCTAAAGATCAATGCTTGTAATCTTATATTTAATTAAGCTAAAAAAAACCTATTTGAAATATTATAAAGTGAATGTTTTGAATTGGCATTGTGCTTATAAATAATTAAAAAAATAGAAACTACATATTATCTATTTTAAATTGAAAATAACATTATTCTATGAAACTTAGTATAGGGCAATGTAGTGACTAATAGGATCTTTGCATCTATTTTAACCTAAGCTTAAAAATACCAAAGGATTCCATTATCGTTAGATGAGATTACGAGAAATTAGGCTCTATGAGGTTTATGTATTCCAAACGTTGTAATGTTCTTATAGGCTCGTTTTGCCGTTCTAGACGGAGTTTACCATAGATCTCATTTTCACCGTAAAATTAATGTGCGAAGGAGACCAAGGCTGTCCTTGGATAGCGACGTGGAACCTATGTAAGTAAATAACCCTTTAGATCCGCCACGAGATTCACATTTTTTTATAATAGAAATCTTTTACTTTTTTTAAAAAAGTTCACATTAATTAAAGTTATACTAATCACATAATTTTATAACACAGTCTTCTCGAACACGCCAATTATTTATTTATTTATTTATTTATTTATTTTGATCGTTAGAGCGAGTACATCTCTTTCGTTTTGCTACTTCCGAATGGGAAGGATATGAGCATAGGACCCTGCAAATCAAAATACGATTTATAATTTCAAAATTTTATTTATATTGCCACTTTGCTTTTTTAAGCAAGGATAGGCACTTCCAGAGCCAAAAACGTAAATGACTGCAAATTACAGCCAATGTCGGCAGATTTTTTTGTCAAAAAAATAATTATTATATATTAATCATTATTTTTATAAATTAAAATCAAGAATTACTTGTTAATATATTTTTTTAATTTTTTCATAACAGATTTATTATTTGAGTATTAATAAATTTAAATAAAAAAATTTTATATTTAATTTTGACATTAATAAACTTAAATTTTAATATTATATTTTTAATATAAATTTTCATTTATTAAAATATATACACACAAATGTACACATAAATGAGGGAACCAGAATTTAGGAGCAGAATCTCAAGTATGGACCAGAATTTAGGAGCATATATGCTAATTGCTAAATAGTCTGGCAGAGTTTCAGGTCATGAAGAGCTGGCTGAAATTCCAATGTATTCCGTCCTGATTTCCTTTGAATTGTAATATGGTTCGTAAATCAGCGCCGTGGTGGCAGGTGACACGCCACAAATAATACAAGGGAAATTTTTGACCCAAAACAACCCCCTTTTATGCACAAATGGTAGGTATAGATTGTGGGCTTCCCCGATTTGTTGGACTGCAAGCAACAAAGCTATCCTGTAATTCCACGTTGAAATGGACTGACGTACGTGGCCGACCCTTTTGTCTTATACTCAATGAATAGGCATATGGGACGTTTTTTTAATTTTATTTTTTCGTCCAAAATACCCCTTTCCCATTGATAAATCTAAATCTTTCTTTTGAATTTTTGCCTTTTGTCTGAAAAAAAAAAAAAAAGCGTTCGAACCCACTACTTATAATATCTTTTTGACTTGTAGCACGTTGTCCAAGTCGGGTGTCTAAGCTTCCTGAGCCCGCTTTCTTGGAATGATCTTCATGCACATTTTGTGGTTTTGGTTCCTTCCAACTAGCCCCAGATTTGACATACGAGAGAACATTTTAATTTCATTCATTTTTCAGATTGGATTGGATCAATGTCATGTTGGATATAATCTTGAAAGCCTCGACGCTTTTGACGTCCCTTTAGCAATCGCTATCAATTGGGCTGCAATCGAATATGCTCTTGAAACTTGCTCGTCTTAATTTGTCATCAGGCTCCAACCTTTTTCTTTTCTGCCGAGTGCGCTCAGAGTTTGGGCTTTTAAAGCTCAGAAGAGAATTAATTGGGTAGGCTTCCTGCAAGCGACGGGGCCCAAGTTTCTAGAAACAGATTTGCGTCTTGGATTTGAGGTGACAAGTCTCTTCGGGATAAATAGCTCCTCCTCAATTATACGTTGGATTTGAGGTGATCAATCTTTTAATCTCCCGAGTGGCCAATGCATCTCCTTGGACTTTGAAGCTTGAAGTTGAAGGTTGACTGGATGTTACTATTCAATATGGGATCGTTTGTATAGTGTAGTTAATTTATAAATTTTGTATTAAAAGAAGAGGTAGAAATTTAATTTTTCTTTTATTCCTTTTCTTATATATGACTCTTTTTTTAAGAAAAAAAAAAAACTTCCTTATATATGTATATATTATATGATTCTTTAAAAAAACCAAAAAAGAAAAAGGATAATGTAACCCTAATAAAATCTTATATCTTTCTTCTAAATTTTGCTGGGAATAGCTTTTGTTTCCTTTTTATTTCATTAACTAGTTTCGAAGATCTACTCGATACTATAATGAAACCGTAGATTTCTCCAACTTGAAATTCGAAGGAAAGGTAACAATCCATGAACGGCTGACAAGACTGACGTGGCAAATGTGAGGTTCGCGAAGATTTTCTGCATTTTTTTATAAACAAAACAACATGAACAAAAAAAAAAAAAATAATATTTATAAGTATACATTATATAAAAATAATAAATAATAATGTGAAGCCCACGGTGGCTCCACGCCCAATTCAAAATATTGCACACCATTGGCAGGAAGAGAACGAAATAAAGTAACGCAAGTAGCCGTTACTGACGACCACCCTGGTTCATGCTTCGTCTCCGCTCCATCCTTATTGTTCTTTAATGAAAAAGATCCCGGCAGTTACACATTTTCGTTTTAATTTCTTTTTGTAATTTGCTTTTTCTTGGCGTCGGAACCGCGTTCTTTTATTTTAAAAAATTTGAAAATGGTGCCTCGGTGTCTCCGGCCGCTGGTTTCGGTTTTAATGGAGTAGGTTTTTTTTTTTTTGTTTTTTTTCTCTATTCGCCTTCTCTTCTTTTTGTTCGTTATTCTTTTGTAGCAGAATCGTGGAACATGGTTTAGAAAAGGAAAGAGTAGAAGCAGTTAATGTGAACTTCTTGATTTGTTCAAGTTCGATATGGCATTTCTTAGACCGATCAGAACTTTCCGTTTCATTTTTTTTTTTTTGTTGATGATAATTTCTAGGTGACTTTTTGCTTCTCTCTTTCTTCTTCTTTTTTTTTTTAAATTTTTTTTATGAGTTAATGTTCTGTAATTTCTGCACATGAAGTGCTTTTAGGGTTACTAATGCTGCAATCGGAATGTTTAACGTTTCGATATTTTTTTATTCTGCGTGTTTCTGAAGTGTTTGAATCCAAGTGAAGAATTAAGCAAAGAAACGGAACAATGGTTGGTACGCCGGCCACGCCTGCATCCAAGATACCGAGGACTCCTTCGTCCACTCCAGGTGGACCCAAAGCTCGTGAGGAGAAGATTCTGGTCACGGTTCGGGTAAGGCCGTTGAGCCGTAGAGAACAGGCGCTATACGATCTTATCGCCTGGGACTCGCCCGACGACCACACCATTGTGTTCAAGAACCCAAATTCCGAGCGGCCTTCAAGTTCGTATACTTTTGGTATATATTTACCTCACGTGACATTTTCTTTTCTTTTTGTTGTTGTTGTTGTTGTTGTTGTTGTTGCTGTTTACTAATTGCTGATTGTCTAATTTCTATGGTTTATACTTTAAATTGTTTATAGATAAGGTTTTTGATCCTACTTGCTCAACTCAAAGGGTTTATGAAGAAGGGGCCAAGGATGTTGCCTTGTCCGCGCTTACAGGAATTAATGGTAACATATTACTTTTGGTTAAGAATGTGAATTATTCAGTTAATCACATTGTCCTAAGTTTTGAATTCTTCCAGCAACGATCTTTACTTATGGGCAAACTAGCAGCGGAAAGACATTTACCATGAGAGGAATCACAGAAAATGCTGTTAGGGACATTTATGAGTGCATCCAAAATGTGAGCTATTCTGGACACCAAACCATGAAAATTGTCCTTTTTTTGTTTTTCTTCTTTTTTCCCCTTTTGGGATAGATTGCTGCCTTAATTGCATTGCCATCTGGGTACAGCATGCAGTCAATTGACAATGTATCATTGTACACCAACTGTTACTCCTCATTAATATTATAGTACGGTTTGACAGAAAATTGCCATGGGTGAAAGGCTTCACTAAATTTCCTCTAGCTATAATTAGTTCCCGATAACATGTCAACTAATTTACAATCCATATGTGTATAGTGCAACACCTATATGTACTGATTAGGACCAAGAAATTGTTCATCGTGTTTATAAATGGTTCTTATAGTTGAAGTACTTCAAATTTTTGCAGACGCCGGAGAGGGAATTTTTGCTGAAGATATCTGCCTTGGAGATTTACAATGAGACTGTTGTAGACCTTTTAAATCGTGAATCTGGTCCTCTTCGGCTTTTGGATGATCCCGAGGCATGTACACGTATAAAATTTGTTGGAACAGTGACAAATATTGTCCTTCTATTGGTTTCCTTTGTTACAGTGCTAACTTCCTTTCCCTAACTTTGTGAAGCAGAAAGGGACAATTGTGGAAAAATTAGTTGAAGAAATTGTCAAGGACAGCCAACATTTGAGGCACTTGATTGGAATTTGTGAAGGTAAACATAGCTTTCATGTATTTTAGCTGGACTTTATCTAAGTGTAATCAATTGTGCATCTGCGTACTCAAATATTCATGTGTTACTTCTGGAAAAAGATGTATCTGGGTCAAGTTGTTAACATGCACAGGTTCAAGGTTATAAAAGGAGACTATGTAACATGCTAGACCATTCAGTATATGTGTGTGTATATTGTTACATAAATACCAACACATCCCCCACCCCCTAAATTATGTATCATTAAATAACTACAGGGAGAAAATTTTAAAGGATGCCTACCATGCATGCATCAATAGTGTGCTTATTTCATATCTTCCTGTTCTTTGATCTATGGACACTCACATTTTCAGCTCAACGGCAAGTCGGTGAAACTGCTCTGAATGATAAGAGTTCAAGATCACACCAGATAATAAGGCTGGTGAGCCCAATTGGTGTTGTATTTTCTTTTTTATTTTACTTTCTTTGACTATGATCCTATTACCATGTAATTTCAACTACCAGCACCTTCAATCATTTGTTGATTTCTACCGCATACAACTAACAAAAGCTCTAACATTGTATGCATGGGTTGACTTACAGACCATTGAGAGCAGTCTTCGGGAAAATTCAGGAAGTGTGAAGTCCTTTTTGGCAAGTTTGGTAAGTTACCTAACTTTCTCTTTAATCAGGACTTTACCCTTGAATGTATCATTTAAGTATTGAAATTTTGCAGAATCTTGTGGACCTTGCTGGAAGCGAGCGTGCATCTCAAACATATGCAGATGGTACCAGATTGAAGGAAGGCAGTCATATTAACCGAAGCTTATTGACACTCACAACGGTGATCAGAAAGCTAAGGTCAGTGCCAAAGGCTGAGGCATTATGTTTTGAATACAGCAGCGACCTCAGACTTCTGTTTTGCTTCTGTCATTTTCAAGATACACCTGGCATATTTTCCAGATGCTTTCCTGTAACTATTTTAGTTATAAATCTCAAGGGCATGCATTTAAGCCAACGCATCAATAGGAATTAGAAAAGAACTGATAAAGTTTGTGTTACCTTGTTATTCCTGGAGAATGCTATGTGCGCTACTATTGTTTTGTGAATCTTGGAAATTGGTAAATGGATGTGAACTTGGTTCATTATAAATCTGTTGGCTGGGCATTTAGGATTCTTTGCTTTACCCTTGATCATGTTTGCAGTCATGGGAAAAGAAGTGGGCACGTACCATACAGAGACTCAAAACTTACACGGATATTGCAGCATTCACTTGGGGGTAATGCACGAACAGCAATCATATGCACCATGAGTCCAGCTCTAAGTCATGTGGAGCAAACAAGGAATATGCTGACATTTGCAAGCAGTGCAAAAGAAGTTACCAACAATGCCCAAGTAAACATGGTATGCTACTGTTTCTATCCAAAGAAATGGTACGCTACTATAACTCTATGGATATTCATCTGTTTTCTCCCACCTTGAAAAGAGAGTAATTGCACCCTCTAATGCGCTGTACTTGAAATTGGTTTACGTGTTTGCTAGTCACAGCAGCAACTATTCTAATCACAGCAACAATTGAATATGAAGATTTATGCCATCATAGATGCGATGGCCATTATGTCATTGTGTGGTTTGCAAAACTTCGAGCCTCCAGTAATGAAATATGCCCATTTCAGGTTGTATCAGACAAGCGATTAGTTAAGAATTTGCAGAAGGAAGTGGCTAGACTTGAAGCAGAGCTTCGCAGCCCACAGCTTTCTTCGGCTTCATCTTTGAGGTCTTTGTTAGTAGAAAAGAATATGAAAATTGAGCAGGTATGCATTCTATGTTTGTTGACTTAATCATTTAGCTTCCTTTTTGGTTGGAGAAGAATGTTATGCTTCTTGAAGAAAAGCCAAAGTAAACTCTTTTGCATCTTAAGCGCTGAGTTCGAATTATAGGATTGCAATTTCTCCTCTTTTACGAGATTAGTGCTTTTTTCAATCCTGTGTATACCATTAATATTTTCCAGAAAATCTGAGTCTTTTTTGGATATCTTTTCACATATTTGAATTTCTGGAAGGCTGACATGCTTTCTTTGCTCCAATATGCAGATGGCGAGGGAAATGAAAGAGCTGAAACGCCAAAGAGACCTTGCAGAAGCAAAACTTGAACTGGAACGAAAGTCTCACAAGGAGCAGAAGGTAACCTCAGCAATTATTATTGGTATTTTTTCTCAGCTTAAATGTTTGTTCCTCACGTTTGAAGTTTCCAGGGTGTAAACCAAGGTGGCCCTTCCTGCAATGTAGCAAGATGTCTTTCATTTACTGCTGAAGGTGAACCAGCCATTGCTAAGCCTACACCAGATGCAACAAAAAGAGCCATTGGAAGGCAGGCAAGAGCTAGGCAATCTGTCACTTCTACAGATCCATCCATGCTTGTTCAGGAGATACGTAAGCTTGAGCAGCGGCAAAAGCAATTGGGTGAGGAAGCAAATCGAGCTCTTGAAGTACTTCATAAGGAGGTTGCTTCTCATAAAATAGGGAGCCAGGCAGCTGCTGAAACAATAGCCAAGATGCTGTCTGAAATTAAGGACATGCAAGCACTTAATTATGTTCCTGAAGAAATTGTGATCGGAGATAAAGCTAACTTGAAGGAAGAGATCTCTCGGTTGAACTCTCAAGAACATACAATTGCTTCTCTGGAAAGGAAGCTTGACAACGTCCAGAAATCTATAGATATGCTGGTTTCTTCTTTTTCAAGTGGAGAGGAGACTCCAGAGTTCAAGGCTCAACAGAAGAAGAAAAAAGTATTTCATTTTGCATTGAGCAATAGCTCAAGCAGGCAAAACATAATACGATCACCATGCTCACCCATGTCCTCTTCTCATGGTGTTGTAGTAGACAATGAGACTGAGAACAGAATCCCTGAGAACTGTAGTACAATGAACACTCCTGCTGAAGCTACCCCCCAAAAGAATGACAGACATGTTGCAAGCATCTCATCAAGGGATGCAACTCCTGTCTCACGATCTAATTCAGTTAATGTAAAGAAAATGCAGAGGATGTTCAAGAATGCTGCTGAAGAGAACATAAGGAGCATCAGAGCTTATGTTACTGAGTTAAAAGAGAGGGTGGCAAAGCTTCAGTACCAAAAGCAGCTTCTGGTTTGCCAGGTGAGTTTCCCTATAATTTCAGGTTTTTCCTTACAATCCTTATTGCACATTTTGCATCCCAGATTATGCTACTTGTTTCTTAACGCCAAGGATTAGGACCTTTGAGACATAGACACTTGCTCATTCTCATTTTTTGTTGCTTTTCAAAAACTTCCAATCAACATTATGGGAACTTTATCAGTTAATTTTGTTCAACTCAAATAATAGCAATGTTATGCCTCTCAAGCTGTGCTAATGTCAAACATTTATTTCACATCTCTGTATCAGGTGCTTGAGCTAGAGTCAAATGAGGCTGCACCTATCGAGCAGGATGCTATTGATCCAGCTCCCTTGCCATGGAATTTAGTTTTTGAGGATCAAAGAAAGCAAATTATTATGCTATGGCATTTATGCCACGTTTCCATCGTTCACCGCACCCAATTCTACTTGCTATTTAGAGGAGAACCCACAGATCAGATGTATATGGAAGTTGAGCTTAGACGGTTGTCTTGGTTGGAGCAGCAATTGGCAGAAGTTGGAAATGCAAGCCCAGCGCTTTTAGGCGATGAGCCTGCTACCACAGTATCATCAAGGTAAAATTATTAGATAAATTAATGATTATTTTGGTAACTCTGTCTATGTGGCTTTAAAGAAAAAAAACCTCCATTAACCGCTGGCCATGTTTGTTACTTTGGCATTGAATGCAGTATCAAGGCTCTGAAGCAAGAAAGGGAGTATTTAGCTAAGAGAGTGAATTCAAGGCTAACGGCAGAAGAAAGAGAAATGCTCTATGCAAAATGGGAAATCCCGCCGGTGGGGAAGCAGAGGAGGTTGCAATTGGTAAACAAACTGTGGACAGACCCTCTTAACATGCAACACATAAAAGAAAGCGCTGAGGTCGTAGCCAAGCTTGTTGGGTTTTGCGAATCTGGTGAGCATGCCAGGAAGGAAATGTTTGAGCTGAGCTTTGCAAATCCTTGTGATAAGAAGACGTGGATGGGCTGGAACTTGATATCAAATCTTTTACATCTGTGATCTGAAGCGAGTCTTGCTGATTATTATCAGCGAGTCTTTGATGTCTTCGGTGCATTAACGAGAGGTGAGAGTCTTGTCAGATATCCACGTGTCCTCGCGTGTTTGTGATTTTTTTTTTTTTTTTTTGATGGGGTTGTCCCGACTGTCCTATGATCTGATGGCTGCGGCGATTACGTTTGCAACAGAAATTTATTCCTCAAGAGAAGCGGCTTAAAGCTTTTCCCCTGGTCGCTTTGGTCGCATGATTTAAGTGCCTCATTTTATTTTTATATTTACCTTATCATTAATTAATCAGCTAACTTTATTTTTTTTTTCTTTGAACACCAAAAAAAGGGGTAAATGTTAGTCATTATTATTACAAATCTTTAATTCAACATGTTTAATAAAAAGAATTTATCATTGGATAATTGTAACTTTGAGTTAAACTCTCTCATATTTATTTAATTTTAACATATTGAATTTAAAATTTAATAATATATTTTAACTTTTAACTCTTGAAAATTTAAACTTAAATTAAGTAAAAAAAAAATATGTACGTTAAATTATCACTAAATTTCCATCATTGGGTTGGGCCGTATTTAGCTAACATTGTTGGAAGAAGGCAAAAGCCTGAAAAGAAATAGATTAGGATCGTTGGTGTGGCCCGGGGGGGGGGGGTGTGGGGGCCACACAGGCCTGTTTCGACTCGTTGATAGCCCTTTCTCGAGCGGCTTTGACCGGCCGTAAATTTTCTTGAAGCCACGGGGCGTTCGGTGCGGTACACTAGTAGAGATATACATCTCCGGTTTTTTGACCAGCGGGGACCCTTGGCAGCCGCAGCGAGGGCAAAGCATCAAAACGTCAGCTTAAATCAGAGAGAAAAAAAAAAAAGAAAAAAAGAAAGAGCGAAACAGAAGAGGAAGAAGCAAGGGAGAGATGGGAAGGGAGAGAGAGGCTCAGAAAGCGTCGCAACAGCAACAAGTCTCATACACAGTTGAGCAGCTCGTCGCCGTCAATCCTTACAATCCCGATATCCTCCCCGATCTCGAAAACTACGTTAACGAACAGGTCTCTCTCTCTCTCTCTCTCTCTCTCTCTCTCTCGCTCTTTGTGTAGCACTGTGTCCACTATTTCCGTGTCCTGTGGCCTTCTCTTTCGGAAATCGATTTCTAATTTTATCGGATGTCCCTAGAGGAACAGACTGAACTCGAGTTGATTTCTTTGTTTCCTTTTATTTTCTGAAGCATTAAAACGAGAGAGAGAGAGAGGGAAATTTCAAGCAAGGATAATCGATTTCTTTATTTTCTTGTTATTTTCTGCTTTTTTTGTTTTTGTTTTATTGGAACAGCATAACTAATTGCTACGGGTGGATTGGAATTTACGTATTGCCGTTGTCTGATTAACAGGCCGATCGCTGTTATTTATATGTGTTTAACAAAATAGAAATTTTCCTGTGTGGTTTTTGTCTTGGTTAGGTGGCGTCACAGACATACAGTTTGGATGCAAATCTTTGCCTTCTTCGCCTCTATCAGGTTCTCCATCATCAGTCATGAAGTTTTTCCATGCATTGCATGATGCCATATATATATATATATATATATATATTATTTTTTTTCCCATTTTCAGTTGATTGGCTCGTTTCATTAGTTCTGGTTAAGAACTTAATAAGTTGAAGAGATGCGAATCTTATTACTTCGATCTATTGTGTTATTTGTTTGTAGTTTGAGCCAGAGCGAATGAGCACTCAAATTGTTTCCTGCATTTTGGTGAAGGTTTGGTTGAGCCATTCCTTAAAATATAGTTCAAATTGATTTGCAGTTTACTGGCATTACATTCGTTTTTTTTATTTTTCATTTTATTTAAATCCTTTTAATTTGCTTTTGAGCAGGCACTCATGGCAATGCCGGCCCCAGATTTTAGCCTCTGTCTGTTTTTGATTCCAGAGCGAGTGGTAACTTTCTGACCAACCTGCTCATATAAATTCCTAGATCACTTTGAGATCTCTTTTGGTTTTTTTTTTAATAAAAGTTAGCTCAGCCCGAAGCAACACTGGCTTCAAGGTCATTTAGCAGTTGAACCATCTTTATTTTAAGCACTTATTAAGCCTGTTATGTATTATGTTTTTCTTGTGCTCACAGCAAATGGAGGAACGGTTCAAGACACTTACAGTTCTCTCACACTATTTGGAGGTATCTTGCTGTTTAATCATTTGACCTGTGTGGAAATATGAAATAGACATATATTAAACACTGACCTTTTTGTCTGCAGACAGGAAGGTTTCGCCAGTTCTGGGATGAGGCTGCTAAGTCCCGCCACATAGTTGAATCTGTTCCAGGTTATGATGAACAGCATAGTTGCTGTTATTTTCCTTACATATACCTTGATTTTTTTCTTCTTTTAAGTTGTCTAATGTATATGTCATTTACAAAGAGTAAATGCTTTAGTGAATTATTCTTATTTTGTTACTAGGAAATACTATTCCACAAATTTAAATTATAGGGCATGAAACACAGTAGTGATATTTATTGAGGCACTATTAGTTTGATAACTTGCCCGGGGAAATATAGCGGCAGATATACTTTAGACAGCAGTGATTTAAAGTCCAATGTTAATGCAGATGATATTGCAGAAAAGTACAACTGTCATGTAGTAATCTATTGGTTTGTACATAATTGCATATATGGTTTTTTATTTTTATTGTTTATTTTTTTTTGTAATAATTGATTAGTGTATGATGGAATTGGCTTTCTTTAATGCTTTTTATGGTGCTAGCGATTGTCACATGTTTCATAAAAGGATTAATTGCAGGTTTTGAGCAAGCAATTCAAACCTATGCAATTCACCTCCTTTCATTGACTTATCAAAAGGTTCCTAGGTCTGTACTTGCTGAGGTATGTTCCAATTATCTTACTATTTAAGTATGTCTGTTAAGCGTTTGTTGTTTTGCTTTGCATTTTTTATGTGTGGTCCGTACTCTGGTCTGGTCCTAGCACCAGCATGCTTACAGACTCATTCAGAAAAATGTTCCTCTTCCATCAAATAAAAATTATTGTAAATTAAATCCTAGTTGACATCCATTGATGTTACCATGTCTAATTTTGATGAGCTTTTGTGATTTTCACATCGATGAATGTCTTGTTTGTTATCTACTTGAATTCTTTACTCGACTTGACTTGGATATGTGACAGGCTATCAACATTGAAGGTCTATCATTGGACAAATTCCTTGAACATCAGGTTTCCAATTATGGGTGGAGTATAGAAAAAGGTCATGGGAAAGGCCAACTGATTGTCCTTCCCAGCAATGAATTTAACCATCCTGCACTGAGGAAGGACACAGCAGATAGTGTCCCGTTAGAACACATTGCTCGAATCTTTCCCATTCTTGGCTGACCCCTTTCTAGTTGTTCTGAAGCAATTTGGTTTTTGATTCATGCTTCCACCCGAAGCTCTGTTTTCGGGGATGGATCAATGTTCCCCATCCTTAGCATCCCAGCTTGCAAATTTTGCCCCTTTTTAGGGACATTTGTTTTTTTACAATTTCCTTGTTTTTGCATTCAACATGTAGTCTATACGGACTGCACGGGAGTTGTCAGTTCTTATCCTTGCACATGCTGATTTGAAGTTTCAAATTTCAAGTGTATTAGCTAAACGCTTAACTGATGCTACATTGTGTACCAATATATATCTATGGCAATCTTGTAGACAGTGATTATCCGGATCAATTTTTAATCTGTGGAGGGTGAGGGGTACTCTAGAAAGCAATATGGCAAGACGGCGTACTCAGCAGTCAGTTCTTCCCCCAATAGCAGGCAACACTGGCTCTTTTGCATGCAGAAAAGGTTATGAAATAGCCTAACCCTTCATGGTGATACTCACTTGTAAAGCTCCCTTAATTTCGTGGATGCTTGCAAAAATTAAGGACATTAAATGAGGCACATTAGAAACTCAAACTTCAAGAAAGCTTCTAAAAATTTCAAAGATCGATCACATTATTGCTCAACCCAACAACATCCTAGCCACGTTTCTAATTCAGTGGCTAGAGCTTTCTGGCTAATAGCGAGTTAACAGTTAGCCAATGACACGCTATCACATCATGCACATCACTATAACAGAAACAGCTGTTTTAAATGGCTTAAAGGAACTAACATTAGTTCGTCCCATAGCGGGTGGGCCTTTCCGAATTGATGTATGCCCCTAGAATTCAATGTAATCTGCTTTCAGTTTTTCCATTTCCGAGACTACGTTTCTCTTTCCTTTTCGAGGAGACTCGGTTATCCATCTGTTTAGATGAAAACTTTTATGGTCATGGCACCTACACAGATAGATATCCTTCTCCTTGAAACGGAACGGAAAACCAAAAACCCAGTCAACAGTGCTAAAACTGAAAGTAGAATACATCGAACCTTTGGGTGCATCACTACACTTAATCCCAGCATCGTGGGGAAGAACGAATCAGTGACCTGCAATTGCTCTAAAGGTGAAGCTCTTAGGCGCAGAGCCAATATATTTACTCGATTTAAGCCTACAGTACTTTGGCTACTGGAGGCATTAGAAAGAGAGGAGCTCCAAAATGAATTTGTTTTTAATGCGTTGGATATTTACTCTCTGTAATTTGGTGTTGAGAAACATGGAGACTTCCATAGTGGAATCAATGCCGTCAGTCACGCATGCAAGGATTGTGAGGATTTCTTGTTGATTGTTCCTACACTCTTTGCCAGTAAAATTTGCCGTTTCTCCATTCCTGCTCCTCTACATTTCTAATGAGTTGATCAGCATCTCAAAAGCAGGTTGAGTCGAACAAGGGCAGGAATTCAATTAACTCCACGAGATTGATTTTCACATCAATGGCAGATTGTCTCTCCACGAGTTACCCACTGCACAAAGCTATCTGAGAAATCCTCAATAACATTGGAATTCTCTGGATTACCATAGCTTAGCTTTATTCCTGTATGCTGACTTACCTACAAGGCATAGAATGAGAGATGAGGGTCAACTTAGCATGCCTAATATGTATTTTGAACATAGATTGTTAGGTTCTTACATTAACAATATTAAGCAATCAACTATTAAGAAGCGTACATCTTATATCAACCAATTGCTTAAGAGCTTCACAGATTATCAAAGCCATACACTGTGGGTCAAAAAAAGTTGGATGTAGTACCCCTTTTGAGATATAATTGTCAGCAAAAACCAGTTAGGGATGAACAAATGCCAAGAAACCTTGGAAAGGGAAAACAACAACAATAACAAGCCTCAATTCCAAATTTAATTGGGGTCAGTTACATGAACTTTTTCTCACCATCCTGCTTTGTCTTGCACAAGGTCGGCTGTAAGACCTAATTATGCCTACCTAAGCAAAAATTCCCCAGTCAACTTATGTCCATCTCTTCCTCTCCCCACACAATCTACTTGATTTTGGTCACCCTTCTTAATAGGAGCATCTATTGGTCTACATCGGACACCAACTCAGATGTTACTCCCTTGATTTTTATCTAATAGGTGCTACATCTACTTTACTGTGAATGTCCTCATTCCTAATTCAGTTCTTCCTAGAGTGTCCACATATCCATCTAAGCATTCTTATTTTTGTCATACTCATCTTCTTTGCCTGTTGCTTTTTCATAGCTCAACACTCATTACCATAGGGCATTAATAGTCTAATTGTCGTCTGGTAAAAGGAATTCTGCCATCACACAAAACTCCAGTGGCATATCTCCATTTTACTCATCCAAACCTAATCCTTTGAAGTACTTCATCCTCTATGTTGCCATCCCTTTGAACACTAAAACCTAAATAACAAAATTGGTCACATAGAGGGACATCAACCCTATCTAAACTAATGGTCTGCTCTACTACACACCTAGCATTGCTAAAATTACAATGCATATATTCGGTTTTGCATGGTTCAACCTAAAACCTTTAGATTCCAATGTGTCCCACAAGAAGCAAAACTCTGCAATTGCTGATTTCTGATGGTTTTGAAGCATGTGTCATTTACAGTACCCATTCGCTTCTACGGTTTAGTTAAATCATTACTGATCTGATATGCTGCAGAAAATCCACAAGAAATGTGACCACCAAGACAGTCTACTGACCTTTATGCTGGGGTCATAACCACTTTTGGATGGGGTGGATTCACCCATGATTCCATTCACATTCTCCGATGACATCCCGGCAACTGGAGAGCCTGTAAGTACTGATGATCTGCATAAAATAATAATAATAAACACAGTAAAAGGAACCGTTAGCATGCTATCAAAGTAATTAAAAAAAAAATCTGATATGCTTCGAGAAATTAGGTCAGGAAACATGAAGCCCACTGTTGATACATCAATTCTGACCATGCTGTCAGTTAACATCCCAATATATAAATTTGACTACAAAATACTAGTTAGAGCGAGAAATGGAACACCTTTACAGGTTACTCTCAATATCGGGAAACCACAAAAACATTCTTCGTAATTTTTAGTTTGAATAGCTGGTATTATCAGTTTGAGCTTATGAGATAATAAACAGAAGCACACACACAGCAAGTTTTGATCTACCAAGCTCCTTTTGTTTTTCTCTATGCATTGCTATAATCACCAACGTCCCACTTATTCAAGAAAAAGGTTATCATATCAATTACAAGTACCTCTCAAATAGCTCTTCTTCGCATGAATTTCCAGAAGAAGACAACCAATCTAGATCAACAAAATTCGAGCAATTAAACATATCTCCATGTTCAGAGGAGAGAGCATGATCACTATTGAGGTATCGATCTCTTTGTGCCTCTCCAAAGAGTTGTTTGCGAGGTGTCAAGGGAGTGTATCTGCATTGGGAAAAACACTGCTCAGAGGCATAGTGATGAAAACTGTGCAGAAGATCAGAAAATAGCACTAGAATAAGCAGCACAACCAGTCACACACAGGGTCAGCAACAGGTGCAAAAAATAAATTGATTAATTACAAAGGTAAGAAATGAAACAATAACCAAACAGAAACAGATAGAGATAGAGACTTACATGCAGAGAGAGAGATAGAGAGAGAGAGAGAGTCCAAATGTCAACCAGAGTAACAGCCCTTTCATGCAAGGGATTTTTGTATCTCTTTCAGGATGCAAAAGACAAAGTTTTATGCAGGCAACAATCCCACTGATCACCTTTCCTAGGGATGAAACCCCACATGGGACATAAACAGTTGAACATGATAAAATATCTCCTAAGATAACTATCCCATGTTCTATCAGGAACAGCTTTGACAACTACGTTCATGACTATAACTAAAACTCCCAGTTGACTGGAAGTGAGATATTAGAAAATTTTCACAACTGTTGTGACTACTGATGTACAACCAAAGGGGTAGCAAGCCCCCAATTGTATACCAACAATGACTACATGGAATCAGCACTGGAACATCATATCAACAATCAAAAATAGATTGACACATATTTGCTGAAAAAAGACAAGATAAAAACCTTGAAAATGCTATATCACTTTCACAAGTTGATATTTCTGGGGATGACTCCACAAGAAAACTAGTTTCCTTGTGCAAATGATCAGGCAAAGCTGAATTGGAAAACTTCTTCTGCCTGATAGTCATGGCTGCAGATGGCGACCCGCTTCCACGAAGTATATTTCCATCTGAAAAGGACCTTTTGAAAAATGACCTGAACATAAGGAACTTGATAGTTAAAGGATAAGCTACAATAGTTGTGGTCAACTTATTTATGTTGCTATATGAAAAGCAAAATGCTAACAATTTTTACAGGATTATAAGATGAAGACAAGAGATACATCTCAAACACTAGCTCCACCCCCCCCCCACTAGCACCCCTGCCCCCACAAATGCTAATTTAAATTAATATGAAACAGAGAAAGAAAAAGGAAAAGTGAACATGGAGAAAGAACAAAGGACTGAAAGGAACAATGCCAAAAGAAACACACAAGATGACACCATATTGACATTTGACACTGCATCTCTGCAACTGCAATTGATGGCAGAGTTTTGTTGAACAGTTATTGAAGCCTATGCATTATTCTTTTACTTTTCCTAGTACATTGGAAGTGTATTCATTACACTCTGAGAGTGAAATTTTGAGAATTTAAATTCACCATACCCAAGGCAGATAGAAATTCAGGCATAGTTCACATTGGTAGCCAATCACATACCTTGAATCTTCATCAGTGTTTGTTTGCAAATTCCTTCCCACAAGGTGATGCCGGTCAGAATCCAACTCCCAGAGTGCAGGTTTACCCTCTTGTGGCTGAAAGTGACCCAAGAATCTGCCCAAAGTAATCAGCAACCAAAAAAAAAAAATTTATTGACCACACAAGGAAAAACAAGCCCAGTAAATGAAGTATGCTCATTATTATTCAGAAAGTGGGTCATTTATCGGTTGCCTAATGCTAATGACATTGAATAAGTGGAACAAACATCAGCCATTAATTTTCCTCCGTACACGATATTTCGTATGGCGATGTGTTTATCTTTCAAACTTTATGGGTTTGATTTGAAAGCAAAGAGTGAAACTTGTTTACACCCAACTTGTGAAACACACAACTTATGGACAGGACAAATTAATACTGAAGGTAAACCTTGCTTTTATGCAAGTAATACAAGACTAAGATCAAAAGCATAACATACACATTAATTGCATCCTGTTTCTCTGCATCCATGTATGCATTGCTGTAATACCGCTGAAGAGTTCTGAAGAACTCCTGGGAGTGGGTTGCTGCTTTCCATTGGCCCCTTCTCTCACAGAATATCTAGAGAATGTAAAAAGTTTCAAAAGGATAAGCCCCTATCATTTTGGAATCAAGATGCTGGCTTTATTCATTAAGTTAGAAAGTACTAGGACTATAAAAAATGATGCTAAATGACCAAGACTTGACAGAAGTTTACAATCCATCCCAAAACATGATTAATACTAAGCAAGAATTGTTGTCTGTTAAACATTGTCAGCACAGTATTTTTCCAACTTTTTCACAGCACATTAAAACAGAATAATGACTGTCATGTTGCCAAATACCACCACCCAACCAGCCCAAAAAACCCCTCTGAGACCTAAAATAATTTTGTTACAGATACCCAATTTAACTCAATTATTAGACATATCAGTGCATAAGTTCTGACAGGAGAGCTTCTTGCCAAATCATGGGCCCAAGACAATCTGTGATGCATATAACCAGTTCTAGTAAAAAAAAATGAACCAATAATAACTCTCCTTCATAATTGCTCCACTGAAAAAGCCTGCTCTTTAAAGATCTAAGACAATGAAACAAAGCAAGCAAAAGCTATGGGGCAATATTCTTGAATGGCAAATGTTTGTGTCACAAACTAGAATCACCTTATTGTGAGCAGCTGAGCCACCATACTGGTGTGCCAATGTGTCACCCATTGTTTCATAAAACCCCATTAATTCATCCGCCAAAGGTTCATCAAGATCTATTTTTGGGTTATCTATAGCTCCTAAAGCATGAAGCTGGTGTCCAAGAGCAGCCAACCCATATGCATACTGTGCAACATTTGTGCGGTCAAGACAATCTATGCAGTTTGTTCTTAGCACACCCCTTTGGAACATTGGACCCTTGATAAGATTTCCATTAGCATCACTATCACCTATGCTACATCTTCTCTCCAAATTATCTACGTCATTATTGTTGCTGGAGCTATTCTGCATAGATAAGTTGTTGTTCTCAACATTCCTGCACGAAATTCATAATGCAGAACTTGCCATCAATAATGCATGGTAAATAGCTTACAAATAACAAAATGCAAAATTGGTAATGCTAATCCCATCCTTATGTCAGCATGATTTTCTAGGCTACAACAGCCTATGCTGTCAAAGGGAAGGAGGAAGCCAGGTAATGAAGTTGGTTGGGCAAGAGAAGGGGGAGAGGGAGGGAGGGTGAAGGGAAGGAGGGAGGGAGTAAACATATAATCATCTGTGAACTGAGATGCAACTTAAACCTTGTTAATTCATCCAAGGTGTCAACACTTCCCAAGCAAGGTAAATCAACATACAGGGAAATGGATCGTTTTATATCTACCGGCATACACTAATACTTTGCTGCAACTTGAATGATACCAGCCTAAACATCATTTTATCACATATGTTACAGATGACAGCAGAACTGTGATGTATCAACTTACTCAGACAATGGAAAATTCATCCATCCCTCAGGTCTCATGGTTGGCGTTATTTGGCAATAAAAGAAACCTGTTAGCATCAAAGCATATGCAGCCACTTTTCCCAGAAGTAACAAAACATTGGCTGCTTTGCTGAAAGCAAAGAAACAAAAGAAGAAAAAGCGAGTGCATTAAGTATCAGGGTTCAACATTCATATGGAATTAAGAAGCCAAAATCAAGCTACAAGAGATGTACCTCCGAGAATGTTTATGTAGATCCCAGTGGAGGAATCTTAGACAATTCTCCTCTGTTAAATCTTTATTAATGAAATCAATAGCATTAGCAAACTCTGTGCGAAGAATTGACTCTCGAGGCTTCTTTTCCTGTGTCTGTACATTGCCAAAACCATATCAAAGATAGACAACATTCAAAGAGGAAAGGAAAGATAATAAAAAGCTGATCAACACCAACACCAATTTCTTGTAAGAACAATGTTCCACAAGATTCTTTTATTGTGTAAAAGCAATCAAAGGAATGTGAAGTATAAGCAAAAAAAGGTGAAGACACTGGAAACTGAAAAAAGAAAGAAGCTCACCTTAATCAAATTCAAAATAATAATAGGATTTCCATATCTTTCAACAAGATTTTCAAAATGAAGTCTGGTTGCTTCAAAATTTTGGTCTTTCTTTGACACTGAAAGAGATGCACAAAATTGTATGAAATAGAACAACATAAGACACAGCGATAAAAGAGACAGAAAGTTGCAGAAATAAAACCATGTAGCACTGCAATAAATTCAACAAGTGCAAGGGCATACATATAATATCTGGTTTAAGATTTAACCGTGATGTTTCTTGTGACCAAAATAGAGGGATAGAGCCACGGTTCTGCACAACAGAACATATTTGCTTGGGAAACCCATCAAGAACATCCACAGAAACAATCTGCTCTGTCTCAACGTCATTTGCTACTCTTCCTCTCTCATTCACTCCCCGTTTCAAGTACCTAATTGAGAAGCACAATATGAGAGGCATAAACAGATCTCAAAACACATAAATACAAAGCTTGAAAGCTGTTTAACTAAGAGATAATCATTGTTCGATTCAACACCAACCGCTAAAAATATCAACTATTATTGAAAGAATCAAGAGAAACACAATATTGCCTTACTAACTACTGCACAAGAATTGCCAAAGATTATGTTTAAAGTGATGCAATAAAAAAAGAGAGCACCAATGCATGAGGCTCCCACACTATAAGGTCTAGGAAAGAGTTAGATATGTGTAGCCTTACTCCTGTTTTTACAAAGAGGCTATTTCCCTGACTTAAACTTGTGACCTCTAGGTCACAACAGAATAAACCTTACTGTCACAACAGAGGCTGTTTCAACTGATGTAATGCAGCCTGTAATTAGCAATCAGAGACTAAGAGCCAATTCAATCTTCATCAACATGCAATGCACATCAACACTAAGCACAAAGTAGCCTGAGAGGAAGAAGAACACCTGCACCCCTACCTGGTACCAGCATAATGGCGAGATCGTCTGGCAATGAGAGTAAGTCTGAATTCCCTTCCAGACACAGAAAGCGTAGCCTGAATCCACATAGTGTGAGAGATAAAACAAACTAAGCCAATACATCTTAATAAAACTAGTACATGCTTGATAGCAATTTGCCATGAACTCACAATGCTGAAAAAAATTAACATCAGCCAATTGTTGTGCTTATTCGGTAAACAATTACTCTGAAGCGAAAACACACGCCTAAGATGTATCCTCAATATAGAAGCTCAAAAAACAGAAAAAAGGGATTCTCATTGTTCAAAGTATAAAGGTTTCATTTACATAGTAATAGCCTGAGAACAACACTAAACCACAGAGATGGAACAAAATTGTTAACTTATCCTTGAATCGTTCATTACTCACCTGTTTAAAGAAGCCATATACTAGTGCAACAGTCCACAAAGTATTATGGAGGTGATTTCGGATTCCACGAGTCAAAAACTCATTCCAGACGAACATTGTCTTGTAGGGGACCTGGCCTGTCTCATTATGACACAAGTTCTTTTGGAGACTACGCATGACATTGTATGAGTAGCTAAAAAAGAAGTCCTTGGTAAGGTCCACCATGCAGAGGAGCTTCCTGTATCTAAGCAATTAATGACACCAATGCAATTTAATTAACACAATCATCAAAAGGTATAATACGGAAAACACAAGGCAGTTTCTAATTAAAAAGAAAGAATGGAACAGAATTCACGTCCTGAAAGGGGACAATAGATCTTCTAAAATAATACGCAGCACAAGCCTAAAGCTTCAGCTTCTGTCCCTTGTACAACAAAATAAATCCATGTCCGAACAATGCAATATCCATTGCTCAGATCAATGGAGATTGATTACAGGACTACACCATTGTTCTCAACGGATTGTATGTTTATTGCACATTCATGAGATCAAAACCTTGTCATTCATTACAAGATAATGTGTATTGTCAGTCTTGACATGAGAAGAAAAAAGAATTTTCATATTCTCTAAATGTCAAAGAACCAAATACAAAAACCAACTACTGAAAAAAGAAAAGCTAAAAAAAAAAAAAGTCATATTTATACAACAATTTCACCAAATACAAAAACCAAGGGATCTTTTGGAGTCATATTTATCGTTCCCTTTCTCAAGTAACATGGACAATATACATTTAGTGCAGAATGGACTAAAGACCTGTTCTCATTCTTAGAATCACTGATATCAGACTGAACAGAAGGATTTGGTAGCGGAATCATTGCAGTCTTGGAGACTGCATAAACACCATGACCACAGATGGCACCAATCTGTCTTCTTCCCGTGATAAGTAGCATATAGTATGGCCCCAGAAATTTTATAAATCCTGAGAAGAGAAAATCACCATCAATACCACAAAACACCGCCAATAGCCAGAGATTTGAAAGAATGCAAACAGAGCTCTGCCATACCAACAATCCCATAACACGTGGTAACAAACTTAAGTCCACCGGTGGCAATGTTTCCTTCATGTATTCGCATCAACAAATCGGAGCATTCCCTCTCCGTGTACGTGGTGGAATCTTCGCGAATATTTAACTCAGAAGGTTCCAGCCGGTCAATCTTTAGCACTCTCCAAGATGTCCTGCTCTTATCCCTCCCTATCATGTAAAAGTTCTGCCAAACAGAGAATTAAAACAACAGTTCAAAACAGTATTTACAGCTGCCGTTACAGTATAAATGAGTCATCTGAAAATGTAACTCAAATCACTTCAACCTATACAGTTTATACCATCTATGGTCTAACTTTCTCGCTCAATGCGCAGCACTTTCAAAAACTGTATTTATTTACAATGTTTCAAAAGCATCAATCAAACACCTAAGGAAACGCATTGAAATTGAGGAGATCTCAACGAATTCTAAAGCAAAAGAGTACCGATCGTGTCTTGTATAGCCCGAACTTCTGCATGTAAACCTGCTCGGGGCAGGACAGCTCGTGGCCGCCTCCGTTCGGAGAGCCGTATACTCCTCCGTCATTCTCCGGCGACGCCATCACTCTTTATGAATATCTAATATATATATGTGTGTGTGTAGAAGTAGTCGTAAACTATCTTGTTTTTCGAGGATTTTCTTTTAAGTTTACAATTTCAGATCTCTCTCTCCCCGAGCCGCCAGCTCAGGGAAATTATCGCGAGGGCATGCAAAAACACGTCTCAAATTGGAAACGATTCGTTTTTCCATTTAGATACATAATCGCAGGCCCTTGCGTACAATGGAGAGGTCTGGCTTGGCTGCTTCAAATACAACATTCTTCCAAGTTTGACCTTCCTCCCTCCCTCTCTCTCTCTCTCTCTCTCTCTCTCTCTCTCTCTCTCTTCTTTCCTTCTATTTCTCCATTCGCAGCCAAACGCCACCAAGAAGACACCTCCTGATTGCCGACCAGCTCTCACACACCGCGTGATCTTCTTCTTCGCTTTCTTCTTCTTCCTTTTTTTTTTTTTTATCGAATTTCGACCACAAAAATCGAATGGTTCGCAATGGCTGCGCTTTCCTTCAGCAGCCCCTACGGGTTATATACACGGTAAAAAAAGAGGGGCTCTAACGCGTGTGCTTTGAAAATGAAGGGCATATATGGAAAAAAAAGGGGGGGATACGAGGAGGACCAGATGATAAGAAGAAGAAGAAGTAAAAAAGGAGGAACAGAGAAACACGAGTGACAGGAAGATTTTGGGAGGTTTCGAGAAAATAGCTTTTTCTTTTTTCTTTTTTCTTTTTTTTTTAAATTGCTGTGGGAACACGGCTAAGTCTCGGTGATGTTATTGTTGTTTTGTTTTTTCTTTTCTCTTCTCTTTCGGGGGGCGGGGGAGGCCGCCCCGGGGGGGGGGGTTGTGTATCATATGCATTTATTTACTTTTTAAAGCTTGCATTGGTGGTAGCCATTGTTGCGGTTGTTTTGATTGAGAGAGACGCGTGAAAGGGAAAATGAGAAAAGCTGAAATCCACGGAAGAAATATAAACCACAACTTCGTTGATTGCTCCCTCTACACACAATGTTGTTTACAACTCGTCGATAGGGTTTTTGTTTTAAGTTATTTGTATTATTACAGAATTAACCACCTCCCCCCCCAACCATCTTTTTTTTTTTATTTATTTAACTTATTAGAAAGCACAAGAAAAAGAGGGAACGAGAGCGAGAGAGAGAAGCGGAGACTTGTAATTTAGGATGGATTGTGTTCTCCAACTGACATTCTTACTAAATTTTCGTACATTTTCATCAGACAAACGGCAGAGTCAGATGGTCTCTTGACAACAAGATTAAAAATTTTATTGCAGACTCGTGGAGTCAAATATTCTCATAAATTTGACGGATAAAAATCTCAAATTTTATTTTTCTTCGCATTACTTTTTTTTTTTAATGTTGATAAAAGAATTTTCTTAAAAGAAATTCCACGATTATACAAAGTGGGTTAGTTTGAGGCCATATTGATCAACTAGATTTACCTAATATCATTTTTTCGTTCTTCTTCAAAAAAAAAAAAAAAAATCATTTGTTGGAACATAACATAATGTCGTTCGGATAGCCAATCTATTGGATTGAGAAGAAACATGGCCCAGTATTCCAAATTATATCAAAGATTTGCTTTTCAGACAATTGTCAATTTGTCATTGGCTTTTGTAATTACATAAACCTTACCTCAAATACAGGCAAATTTAATTTAGATCCGAGTCTATGCCCATACTTACAAGTTACAACCACCACCAACAAAGCCAAGTACGCAGCGGGTGACACAATTGAATGATATCATGCATATATATATATATAAATGACGTGCAGTCATCAAAGGACCGCATTTTTAGCCACACGCAGATGCAGCCATGACGCTGCTGGCTGCATGCTCTCCTCGTAATTGGCTGTCATTCTTGTTAAGATGAGGCGTTCTTAAATCGCAGCTTAACTTAATTGTAAGCACGAACAACTTCCTGCTCTTGAAGCTCGACAATGTGACATGTCACTGTGAAATTAGCTTCTGATTCTTAATCATGGCAACAACTACATGATTATGATGAATCAGTTTGATATATTAATTATTTTGTCCTAATCCATCTAACGTTTTCTTCATATCAATTAAAAACGTCCGCTCCCTCTTTCTCCATTAATCTTTCTTTGGAGTTTCTCTCCCTGCTTTCAATCTACGTGGTAATTAACTCTGCTGGTTATACAAAAGTATAATTGGTAGGTAGTCGAATATAATTTTTTAAAGAAGATTTATTTCTAAAATACAAGTAATTATATCATGTTATGCTTACAATGGTGTGGCCAATTTGACTAACAAAATAAAAAAAAAAAAGTCATAAGAAAAGCTTTTTATTTTAACTCTATCCCCTTCTGTGTTTTTGTTTTTTTTTACCTTATCATCTAGTCGAACAATTTAGTTAGAAAAAATATCATTATTCTATTAAAAAAAAATCACAGTAGAAATCTAAGATGACGTTATAGACTTGCTAATATGGAATGTAAAGGAAGCTGGTTTCAAGCTTGTTAAACGACAAAGGAGCTAGCCATGTGCCAAACTTCTGCACCTAAATTATCCCGGGACATGTGGGGACGGGCAAGAGGTTCGGGACAAAGTGGACTTGTCGCTGTGGAGGAGTTGTAGAACGTTACCATGCACCATCTTAAATGTGCAAGCCGACCATAAACCATCACCCTCTATTATTGGCCATTTGAATAAGCAACAAAAACAACCACAACAACAAAAAAACATAGTCATGATGACAGGAATTTTTTATGGTTCGGCTTTCAGCTTGTGTGAAAATTGCTGCCTTGTTTGCACATGTGAAGGTGGAGCTGGACACTCGATCGCCACCAAATCGTTGGCATTTTCGCATAATTTGAATTCAGGTATCTTCTTTGTGCCTCCACACGTGGAGATACACCTCTATACGGCCCATGAGAGGATTGAGGAAGATTGGTTAAACAATGGATACCATAAAGCCAGCTCATGGTCTGTCAAATTAAATTGCAGTGATAGCCGATGTTTGTTGAATTAATGAGACTTAGACTTTTACTTGCATCAAAAGTTCGAGGGATTATTAATTCTGTTATATAGCCGGTCATAGAGATTGGGGTGCTCCAGCCTTTGTTAGAACTGCTTTCTAAGCATTGTTGTGAGCCTGTGCAAGGGCAGAAGCTGCTTCAACAAAGCAACCATCTTCACTGGCTTTGGGGTTCGCTGCTCTTAGGCCTGGTATACAACCTAAAGGATTCAAGCGTTGAAAACCGAATTTTTTGTCTCATTTATAATACAATACCTGAATAGGATGAATAAATGGATAATTATAAATACAAATTTTATTATTATTATCCAATACTACTATTCCTCTAAGTCTTAGTAAACCATGATCTGAAAGACTTACCTGAAGTGCATTTGTCAAGTTTCCAACAACCATCCCAACATATTCTTCAGGGCCATAAGTTTCTTGTATCTTCGGATTGCCAACATAGCCGCCCATGTAATCGTTGCTCCCCATACTGATGGATAAACTACTTCAGTTGCCTGTTCCTTTGTTTTGGCTTCTCCAAGCTTTTCCGTCAATATTTTTTCCACCACTTCGAAGTACTTCAACTGAGTCTGAAGATCAATCACCTGTTCATGACAGTATAAAAATAAGTTAAGATACTAGTTCAACCCAAATTGCCTTCTGTGAACATGATTCTTAAAATTATTAAAATCAATTGATTGGACTATCTCGCTAGAATATCAACAGATTCCTTACCAACCTCTGATTCCCTTGATTGGTCTCTTGAAGAATGCCAGTTCCAGTGGAGGCAAAGTTAACGCCCTTTGAATAATCAGCAGATGTTTGTAGAAGAGGAGGAATTAATGGTAACTTCGCATGTTCAGCTTCATTTTGCAGAGTAACTTGGTAAGTTGCACATAGCACACAAAGATAGAGACAAACTTACTACTCGAAAGTTCTCAATCTACATGTAATGATGCTTCACACCTTTCCCCCATCGGCAGTAAGAAAAGTAAAGTGTGTGGATCGTCCCTAGAAGGCCATCAGAAAGCGTCCTGTTGGTCCTCCAAAGAAGCCATTCTGGACGTAAGGCTTGTAATTTGCTTTGATTTTCAGGGATGGTGTTGATGTGGTTATTGTTGCCAGAATCGACGATGCAGCCGCCAAAACAAGTTCCTGCGGTTCTACAATCCCCTATTCCCCTTATATAAATTTAGCTCCAGAAAAAGTTCGTTTTCCTTCCAGGCAAAGATACCCATTAAGCTTATTCAAGAGGGCATGCGTCTTTCAAATGCTTACTGCCTGGTGAATCAGTGTGATAGTGATTTATAAAATGCATGATAGCATCTCAGCTTCTTATGTAGAGCTAGACAAATAGAATTTAGATGGATCTATGGAAGAGGATCAAATAGAGGTATCCATCTCAAACTCCCATTTGGCATTCGTTGTGTTGCCCATATTCGGGAGGAAGGTTCTGACTATTTTTATTTATATTTTTTAATATAATATATATATATAATTTTATATTATATAAATTTATTTGATTATTTATTTATGTTCAATGAATTTTATTTAATTTTTATTTATATTTAAAATTAAATTAATTTGATTCATATTTTTAAAAAATATATATAGCAACAAATTGTAGCACGATATTATATAAAATGTTTATCTTTAGTGACACATCAAATGCTGTAACCGTACCTTTGCGACGATGGAGCTTGTCCAATTTAAGAATAAGATAGCCTTTTTCCGTTTTTATCTTCTAGTTTTTATCCTTCTGTCCTAAGATAAGCGAAAAAAAAAAAAATGATCTTTCAACAATTATAAGGACACTTGAGGAAGAAAGAAAGAAGGAAAAAGAATTTTGTTTTTCACTTTTTAAAGTCTTAGACGAAATGTAAATATTTCGATAAATATTTATGGACCAAAAATAAAAATTTGTAGTCAAAACTTGACTTCCGTAAATATGCTGCAATCCTTTTGACAAAGGTACGACAACGATCCCCTTAATCCCTGTTAAACTTTTTTTTTTTTTTTTGAAATTGACTTCAATGGGATTTAACCTGAAAATTTTTAGTGTTAGAAGCGATTTCATTAACTAAAGTTAATCCTTTTCAAAAAGCATTCCGTCCCACAACCACACGCAAGTAGAGATGAAACCATCTAGTCATTCACCGAATTAAAGAAATTTTAACGGATGATATGTTATTTATCGACTCGTTCATTTAGGTTGATCTGTCTTCTATATGAATATCATCTTCATAACAAAAAATCACTTATGACGAAGAAAGATCAAGACCCCTCAGTAAATGGCTGGCCATTTCACTGAAACAGAACACAAAAAAGGTTGGAAAAATTAAAGATAGCGGGAAAAGAAGAAAGCACAGACCGATTAGTTTCTGCCGTATATGCAATTCAACTATCAACGTGATACATGCTCGAAGGAAAGCGACAAGAAACAGTTGACTTTGGCGGGGTACTTTGGTCTCTTACGACCTTTTACAAAACCATTTGTTAATTTTTGACAGCTATATTATTATTTACGTTAAAAAATTATTAAAATTGTTTAAATTTTTATAAAATATTAATCATGTAATATGAATTTTAATTTTTGATCTAATATACTAATATTTATTATAGGATTATAATATTTTCAATAGTAATAAATTATTGGACTTATATAAATAAATTTATCGTCTTAGCAAATTCTAATTTAAACTTTCTTTTCTATTAAGTATTTGAATCTATGAAGTTGAGACTCTCTATTTTTATCAAATACAAATAATTTCTTCGATTATTAAATTTATTATTATTACTATTGACATTTTCAAATTTTTAGTGTTAGCAACTTCTAACCTAACGTCAAACCAATACATCTCTGCCGCACGAGACAGCTTTTAGGAGGAAGGACTTCAAGCCGACATTCTGGGAACGAGGATAAAGTTGTAAAATCACACCCTCCTAATCTATCTTTCGCCCCTGCTCTCTAATTTCCCAAATCGCCATAAACCCTAACCGAATTATCATCAAATTTCAGCAATGACCTCGTCGAAGCGTTTTTACAAGGAAAAAATCGCTCGTCGCAAGTATGTCGTAAATCTTCCTGTCTTAATTTCCGACCATCAGCTTTCTGTCCCTCCCCCTCCTTTTTTTATATGGGCTATGTACGGATATCTAACGGCGGAAATTGCACAGAGAAGAGAAAGCAGAGGAACCAGAACCACCGAAATATAGGGACCGTGCAAAGGAGCGAAGAGAGGATCAAAATCCCGATTATGAGCCCACGGAATTGGGTTCCTTTCACGCGGTGGCTCCACCGGGCACCGTCGATCTCCGCTCGTCCGACGCTCACAAGATTTCCATCGAGAAGAGCAAGTACCTTGGAGGTCCGTGTTTCTGAAGACCCAATTAGCTTTGCCGTTATCTGTTAACAAAGGGCTGGCTTAGCTATATTTTTTTAGTTTTGTTTTGTTGGATTTATTTTATTTTAATTTTTCGTCTTTTCGGTTCAAGTAATGGGCGGAAAATTGGTGTTTAGGTGATGTGGAACATACCCACTTGGTGAAAGGTTTAGATTATGCATTGCTTAACAAAGTAAGAAGTGAAATCGATAAGAAGCCTGATTCTGGAGATGATAATGATGTGAATTCGAGGTAATTGAGCATATATTTGTTGAATTTTCCGTCTTTCCTTTTTGTTTTTTTTTTTCTCTTTCTGAAGCGATCTTGAATTGTGAGAGTTTTAAAATAAGTTGCATTTGATTTGTCAATGTTGTAGGATTAAATTTTAATGGTAGTATAGAAGTTTATTGAAAGAAAAAGTGAGTGCCAGTAAATAGAACATGCAGTCAAACCAAAATGAATGACACAGTGATAGAGCTCAGTTTTTCCAGAAAAAAAATGAAAATAGCCTGTGGGAAATTAAGACCCATTGTGTTCTATGCTCACCGTGATGTTGAGTGACCTGCAAAGGTAGCTTGCTGTGGGCAATCAAAGAAGGGCAAGTGAGGTCTTGTCTGTGAATGCATTGCCTGCTCCTGATTCATTGTTGCCCAAAAAAATTTGAAATGTACTACTATCTTGTCCATTGTCCATTGTTGGAAGTTTTGCACTGTTGTAACTTTGTTTGCTCATGGTAGTGTTCCCCCCCCCCCAAATTCCTGAATTTTATTAAAATATTACCTATGTTGCATTCTTTGGCTAGTAAGCACATGCCTTACCCTTTTTGCTTGGTCCTATTACTCTTATAATTTAACAGAGCATCTAAGGAAGACCAACAATTGTCATTTCGCACAGCAACTGCAAAGGTGTGCCAAATTTTTGAAAATGTGCAGAATCATGAAATAAATATCTTCTTAAGCTTATTAAATCAGGTGGAGTAGTTTATCATTTGCTGAAGTTGTTTGTTGATGTCTTATCTCCCTCGTTCAGTCAGTTTACCAATGGATGGTCAAACCTCAAACTGCTTTGAAGACTAATGAGATGTTTCTTCCTGGTAGAATGGCATTTATTTTCAACATGGTGAGGAGTTGCCTTTCTATGCTATAAAATTCCTAATGCTGTTGTATTTGTCGTACTAAATCATGTTTTTGTTGAATGTACATTTTATGGATTTGTATTTGACTCTAATAACCCCAAAATTGACTCTTTTGGTTTTGCTATTTGGCTTCACACAATGACAAACTACAACTGAACTTTGGCAGGAAAAGTGGTTGTTGGGCTCTTGCAATTTACCTTCAATCAGCTTTTGCCGTATTACTGTCCTGTTTTGCGGACAGCCCTCATCCTTTATCGTTAGAGACTTTGAATTACTGAAAAAATGGTGCTACCTTTCTCTTTATGGTTTGAAGTAGCAGGAATTGAGCAAGTTAGTTAGCCTAGTTGCAGATTGTGGGCCACTTTGGCCTTGTACTAGCAATGAGCTAGAATAGGGAATGAATGTGTGCAAGGTACAAATTTCAATAAAGCTACGGATGTAGATATAGGTATTGTTGCCAGGATTGCATTCATAAGAGTTTTGTATATCATCTGCTCACTTGATGTATCACTGACATTGATTGCACTGATAAGTTGGATATCCTTTATTCTTTTTTCCTCTTTTTCCCTAGGAGGGTGGATATTCTCATGATATTCCAACCACGTTGCACAGAAGCAAAGCTGATTGTCCGGTGCCAGAGGTTTATACTTTTTCATTGTATTGAAGCAGTCTCTTACTACAAATGTTGGGCAGCATACTTACTTTGGTTTGTGCAGGAAATGGTCACTGTTAGTGTTGATGGATCTGTGCTGGATCGAATTGCTAAAATCATGTCATATCTTCGCCTTGGATCTTCTGGGAAAGTTTTGAAAAAGAAAAGGAAAGAGAAAGATTCAAAAGGTAAAGACACTATCTACAGCACTTTGGTGCCAGTTTCATTCTTCAATGTATTATGTATTTTTCAAATTGTATATGATTCACAAGCTATTGGTTCTTTTTCCTGTTTAAGCTTGAAATGGCTTGAGTGCATTTGAAATATTGTGTATTTAAAAGGAGCATAATGATTCACGGCCTGATTTCATGTGTCAATTAACATTCAAGTGGTATCATGGACAAAAGTTTCTTTATCGTGATTTTACTTGGGCAACTGTACGGAAGGTGCGCTACCATTTCAGTTCAGTTTATCAGTTGCCACACACTTAAATGAGCTGAATTTGTTGTCGTCAGGATTATTTGCTCAAGGCGTTATATGATGGGGAAAAAGTTGCAATGTGTGATCCATATCAATTTGGACCTATTATTCACATTCTTCATCGTTCCTCAATTTCTATACTCATATTTAATTGGTGTGACAAAGTTGCTCTTTCCCTTTCTTGATTTTGCCTTGCAGGAAGGATTTCTGCTGTTGCCAACGGATATGATGAAGAGGATAAGCTATCAAAACGTAATGGTATATTCTCTAGTGGCAGGACTGAAAAAGAGATTGTGCCACCACCCCCACCACCACCCAAGAAAAATCAGCCTGATCCTCGGGAAAAGCAGGTTCCCATTGTTGCTAGAGCAGATGAGGATGATATATTTGTGGGAGATGGTGTTGACTATACCGTTCCCGGAAAGGACACGAGTCAAAGCCCAATATCAGAGGACATGGAAGAGTCTCCTCGAAACAAGGAAAAAGTTTCTTATTTCAGTGAACCTGCTTATGTCTCTGTCCCACCGTCTGGGCCTCCTCAGGAATGGCAAGACTTGGTAAATAGACTTTCATAATGGCATAAATTAAACAGATACAAATGAAAATTTTGCAACTGAGCTTGACTTTTGAATACTGGCTCTTGTACTAGACTGACCTTTTCACCTTTCAATTTACTGTTGCATTAAATTATTGCTTTCCATCACCTCTCTCTCTGAAAAAGTTAAAACATTATAAACTTCAATGTCTTATTTGTTAATCTTTTTGGCTGGTTGCTAATTCAGAATGGATATGATGCCATGCAAGCACAAGCACTTGCCGGTAGCTACCAGGGAAACTGGCAGGAGTACCAGTATGCTGAGCAATTGGCTTATCCTGAACAGTATCTCCAGCAAACAGTGCAGCCGTATGACATGCAAGCAGATGCAACTATTCCACAGGATCCACGCTTTATGACTCAAGAAGAGAAGGATAGGGGTCTAGGTTCTGTGTTCAAACGGGATGATCAGAGGCTTCAACAATTGAGGGAAAGGGATGCCCGAGAAAAGGATCCCAACTTCGTCTCAGAGAGTTATTCTGAATGCTACCCAGGGTATCAAGAGTATAATCGTGAGATAGTGGACAGCGACGATGAAGATGACCTGTCAAAAATGGACATGGGTGGACGTGTAAGTGGCCTATCCTTGGGGGAAGTGTAAAGAGCCTTTGTTTTGCTAACTGAGTTGGGAGCATGCTTGATACTTTTAATTGACTAATAATTTTTTTCTTTATAGGGACATGAAATGTGATTACTGTTGTGAACAATGGGACAAATTTTTATTATGCTTATCCAACTCTCATGAGACATTTGAATCAAGATGTTTGTAATGTGAAAAACTGATTTGTGCTTTGTGAAATTGACTTTTCCTTAAATTTTTTGTATAATGCCTCTATGGGGGAATTTTCAGTTGGTGCTAATTAATTGAATCCCATCTCAACAGGCAAAAGGTCGCCTTCATCGTTGGGACTTCGAGACGGAAGATGAGTGGGCAAAATATAATGAGCAGAAAGAAGCAATGCCAAAGGCTGCATTCCAATTCGGTGTGAAGATGCAAGATGGCAGGAAGACACGGAAGCAAAATAGGGACCAGAAGCTCAATAATGAGTTGCACCAGATTAACAAGATACTGGCCAGAAAGAAAGTGGAAAAGGAAATGAATGATGGTGGTCATTACGATGGCGACATGCAAATTGCAAAGAAGCCACGAATGCGAAGCTCAGAAGTTGATTAGGATCAATGTTACTGCTCCTGCATTGACCATTCCCCTCTGGCCAAGTTGATGACCTGCTTAAGCTTGGAAGTATTCAATATTCGTTATCTGGGGATTCGAAACTGTCAGTCTGCATGTCCATTTAAAAGGAGTTCAGCGACTGTATCATTGTTGAAGGCATTAGGAATCCAAATGACGCTGTTTATTGTATGACAATCGTCAAAGTGAATGCAATTGAGCCGTGACCATGGTAAAAGCCTCTATTTCTTGCACATAACCGTATGGATTTGAGTCTTCCGTGTCACCAGTCGTTGTTATGCTTTGTAATTCTTGATCTGTCTTTTGTACACCACCCCCCAACACGCGCACGCACACACAGGACATCGAAAAATGGAACAATACTACGGATAATAATACTTCTTTTATTAAGAGTTTTTAACTGGGCAACATGATATACTATTAAACAAAATTGGAATATTTAGAATGAATAAATTTTCTTTGGTCTTTCCTTTGCTTGGTTTTGTCAAAAATAAAGGCCCAAGAAGTAACCACGAGGCTGTGTGTAATCTATGGGCTTTCCAGCCTGCTGGCCCCTTCGAATCGTTTCTCCGTCTCGCGACCCCAAAACTTAAAGGCTGTCAGCCTTGGGAGGTTTATCTTGGTTTCTCTCTAAATTTTTGTGGCGGTGGGGGGTCGGTTGATCGTTCCTCGTCGTCGTCTTGAAGAACCCGAAAACAAAAAACAAACGAAAAATTGAAGTTCGTGCAAGCATTGTGAAAGGTATTCTAGAAGAAGTCAATCAAACTTTGTTTTAGAGTTTTCCTTCTCCTCGTATCGTGTTGGACGAGATAACGTAGGAAAGAGGTAACTCCAAGGTTAGAAACATCCTAATTGGAAAGGTAAAACTGTTGGCTTCGCGGTCTTCCTTGGATTGAATAATGAGACATGCTTCTAATACTTATTTTGATGGTTTGATTTGATTTTGGTTTCTCCTTTCAAATTCCCTTTATAAAGATCTAAAATTCTTCTCCCGTGTTTGTTAAAGTTTAATTAATGTCCGTGTTCGTGTTGATTGCCTATAATTTGATTGCGTAAATCTAGAATTATGTCTCTCCTTTTGATTTCTAAGTGGAGGTGTAATTCGTGTTTATTCTTGCTCGTTCCTGGAAGTGAAACGCTGGCTGTCTTTAGCTGCGGCGCAGTTTCTCGTTGTTCGTCATCGGGAGGCTGCACATGGTGTAGCTATGACAGGTTTTGAGGGGAAAGTTTCATTTTCTTCTCATTCCAAGTTGGATAAGGAGACAAATCTATACCCCCATGTTGGTGACTATGACAATCGTTTGTGGCCTGCTGTGAAAGGTGCGAGTACGTGTGAATCAAGCTCAAAATCCGTGAAAGAAGATTACTTTTTCCAGTTTCCGTTTGAATCTGAAGATTTTGTCGAAGAAGAGTGTGATTCGGGTGTGGATATTTGCAATTTTGCACAAAGCAGTCGTCCTCCTGAGGTCAACTTGAAAAATGTGTCAAGTGGGTTGGTTGCAATTTTAACTGGGCAGAACAAAGCTCCACTTGTCTCCACAGTTAAACAACTTCCTAGTTCAAATGTTTCCTTTCTTGAGTCAGAAAAGAACGGAGACACATATTTGCACTCCTCAGTTTATACTCCAAGTGCCCCACCACTTCTAGAATCAAATGGGATTAAGCATATGGCTTTCAAAGAGGTTTTGGAAACCAAACCCCCAGAGTGGGTGCCAGATAGTTTCACTACAGTATGCATGCAGTGCACTGCTTCCTTCACCTCGCTTACACGTGGAAGGCATCATTGCCGGTGTTGTGGTGGGATTTTTTGCAGAGCATGCACTAAAGGAAGGTGCTTGTTGCCTGTGAATTTTAGGGAGAGGAATCCGCAGAGGGTTTGTGATGCCTGCTATGATAAGCTTGATCCTTTGCAAGGCATTCTTATTAACTCCATTAGCAATGCAGTGCAAGTTGCAAAGCATGATGTGATGGATTGGACGTGCTCAAGGGGATGGTTGAACCTTCCAGTTGGTTTTTCCATGGAGCATGAGATATACAAAGCATCAAATGCATTGAAAAGCTACTGCCAGGTGCAATTCTGTTTTTCATCAAGATTCCCTTAATTGCACTAATATGCTCTATTTCTTTGAAATTGAGTTTAGTATCCCAGTTCATGGTGCTATGGGACTCATTGTCATTACCAGCTGTATACCTAGTTCTTGGATTTTGCATTGGGCTATGCTTTTTTCATGGTGATTTTTTGTGATTATTTTCAACTAGCCAAAGAATTTTGGTTATTTTGCATCAAAGAACCCATCAATATCCTATATTTGTGCCCTGATCATATGTGGATTGTTTTTCTGATATGGGCAGGTTGCTAGGTTGAATCCTGAGAGGTCTGTTCCCTTAGCAGTTCTAAAAGGAGCAAAAGGCTTGGCAATTCTAACAGTTGCTAAAGCTGGCGTTCTTTTGTCATACAAACTTGGCACTGGTTTAGTCATTTCTCGACGGTCAGATGGATCATGGTCTGCCCCATCTGCCATATGCTCAGTTGGTTTGGGATGGGGTGCTCAGGTATATCTTTGGTGATAGTTCCTTAATGTTTTAATCCAGTTGCTACTTCCCTTTGTTAGTCTCTTTGGCAAACTGCAATTCTTATTTAATAGCAGTGCATTTTCTTAGTTTTCCAGAAGGAATAGTGCAACTGAAGTGGTAGAAAATAATAGGATGTGCATTCTCTTGTACAGTTGGAGATCTACCCTGATTTTTTTATTTTGGTGAAGTTGATTAATTATTTTTCAATATCAAAATTAGTATATTTTCTATATTTACTAAATATAATATGCTGAATGAATATTTGTTGTATCTTTCACTACCTAGTACTATGTCTGATGTTCGAGTCTCATATTATAAAAAATGCTGATGAATTGTGTATCAACTCTTTGTTTCCAGATTGGGGGTGAGCTAATGGACTTCATAATTGTCCTGCATGATATGAGAGCTGTTAAGACATTTTGTAGTCGCATGCATTTTTCCCTTGGTGCTGGTTGCAGTGCTGCAGCAGGCCCTGTGGGTAGGGTTCTGGAAGCAGATCTTCGAGCTGGAGACAGGGGTTCTGGCATGTGTTATACTTACAGTTGTAGCAAAGGTATTCTATCCTGAACGAGGGTTTTTAGTTATCACAGTGAGCCTATTGGATGATTTACTTAACTTAGAAGTCCAAATTGAAGCTAGGCATTCTTTACTAGTACTAACTCATGCTTGTTAATAACCTAGCTTATTGAATTGTAGGAATTCTATTAGCTGTAACAAGATTGGGTAATTGATCCTGACAGACATCTTGTATTTAGCTGGCACTCCATTACCCCTTGGATTCTATGATTCTCTCTGCTGTATTGTCCATGCTCATGAGTTTGGTCATTGGGGAGGCATGATTGTGAGTCTCTATGGAATTATAGTCTTCTTCCTGGTTGAGGGAGATATGTGGACTCTCCTGTAATGTTTCCATAGGTATGGAAAGGAAAAAATAATTATGAGAAATAAGTGTGAGCCTTGGTATAATGGTAAGAATATCCATTATGAGATAGATGTTATAAGTTTGAGTTACAAAAACAAGTTCTTTGTGAAACAAAAATAAGATTGCATACATTTGACTCTTACTTCTACAATATGAGAGCCTTATACACTGGGATGTCCTTTTACTGCACCTGTGTGCCACTATCCTATGTAAATTCACCATCCAAATCTTACCTTGATTTGCATGTTGTAAACTGTGCATCTTATGGCAGTTATTTGGGGAGAGAGGCAGAAAGGAAGCAATAAGCATTCTGTTATGTGTTGCTGTCTTCAAATCCTTCTTTTGAACGTTTATGTACTTCTTACTAGTATACATTGGTGGCCAATAGACATAATTTGTTTACACGGTTTAGTTGGGAATGATGGTGAACGTTCAATTTGGTCTTGGACTCTTTGGGATGTCTCCATGATTTCCGTTGTTTAATGTTGATGTAAACTTGTATTAATACATTAATTTCTGTAGCCTGTGTTGGTTTTGTTCTTAATTTTCATTCAACCTGGCAGTTTGGTTTGTATCTGATCCTTTGTTGTTGCAAATGTACTAGGAGCATTTGTTGGGGTGTCGCTTGAAGGGAATGTAGTAGCAACAAGGATGGATATTAATCTAAAATTTTACGGCGATCCTTATCTCACTACGGCTGACATTCTGCTCGGGACTCTGGACAGACCAAAAGCTGCTGAACCTTTATATGCTGCCCTTAAGGAGCTCTACTCTAGTCTACGGAGTTAGTGCTGCAAGTCTTCTGTGCATTTGGTATCCTTCTGCGGTTCTGCTGCATAAGAAGTTGCCATCACCGTCAGGTCCATCATGTCCGGATACGGTTCTCAAGCTTTGCCTGTGGACACTTCTCCATCTTTGAATTGGAAGGTATCCTACCCATGGTTCATCCATGCAAAGGGAGAACTGTTTCATGCAAAAGAATTACCGCTGTCTATATTGGGCCGAACAGTTTAGGGACCGTCTGTTTTTGATAAAATATTTGTTTATAATTTTTTTTATTTGACAAATTAAAGAGGTGTATTTAACGAAAAACAATTGTAAAATTGTAATAGTCTGCTTATGGAAAAACAATTTTTATTCAAAACAAGGGAAAAGTATTTTTGGCAGATGTCGTAATGGGAGAGAGAGAGAGAGTATTAGTTAGAGAAAAAAATATATTTTAAAATTATTATTAATTTTATTATTATTTTTATTAGTTATTAAATATCTATAAGTAATTAATCACCATTATAATATAATTTTTAGATTTAATGTCAATTTTATGTTATTTTTATAAAATGTTAATTAATTTTTATTAATATTTTTATAATAATTATTAATTTGTATTAAAAAATTTTGATTCAATCATAATTTTTACTGATATAATTAAATAATAAAAAATAATTTATTTTTAAAAATCTTTTAATAATATTTTGATAAATAAATTGTCAATCAATTATTATAACACACTTGCATGCATGGAGCCCGATAATCTGACGTATATAAGAATTATTTGTAAGAAACCATACACGGGATCTCATTTGGGAAATAGATAACGCGGCCATTCTTGAGCATCTTTCTTTATGCTTCTGGTGATGCATGACGGGAGTTTGAGAGGTTAGAGGGTACTTTTTCTTATCACCACTTGGTGTGATTGTAACCTTCTATTGGCTTTGGGCAAGCCTCTTTATGTCTGTGACGACTTTTGCGCGAGCAGGGGCTTTGATTGATCTTTACAAAAGCAACTTATGGATATAAAAGGGGATATTTTTTAAGAAAAGTGGGTAATGACTAATAAGAGCTTACTTAGAAACTAAGCTTCCTCCTTAGAAATATGAAAAAAAACAGATGCCGAGTCTTCTGCCTTTCCAGGTTTTCGCTTTTTAAGACTCGGAGTCAGAAACCAAAGAGGAGAAGAAAGCAGAGGGCAAAAATGGAAGTTGCCCTGAAACTTCGCATTAATGTTACACTGTTGTTTCCCCAAATGATAATCTTTAGAGTTAATTATGGTATTTACATAATGAATAATCCGAATTTTATACAGATAAAAACTACAGTTTGCTATTGCTAGCCTCTTGCTATCGTTAGCTATATATTATTAACATACAATTGTTGTAGGAGTCCTACTCTTATACGTCCGTGAAAACATCGGAACTCACTTCTTCTGTTGGGTTTATTAGTCTTTTTTTACGTGGATTAATAACGCAAAATTTATTAAAATAGATATAAATACTTATTTGATTGAAAAGAAAAAAAAATAATAAAATAAATATAAAAGAAAGGGAGGAGAGTGGTTGGCTTGTGAGAACAAAAAGGAAAAAAAGTCAAAAAACCTAATAGCCGAGAGAAAGAAACAAAAGAGGAAAAAAAAAAGGGCTGCTAAAATGAAGAAAAAAAAAAGAGATAGACTTTTTGATCTTATGTTTGGAAGGGATATCGGTATCCGATCAGCTTCAAACTTGGATGGTTGATAGAGGGAGTTTGGTTCTTATTTCTAAACGGTGGAGATTAGGTTTCGAGCACTGTAAGTCCTACTTCTCTTCAGTTTTCATAAGTCTATACTCTGGGTAATTTTCTGTATGCAGTTTTGATCAATCGTGTAATTGAAAAATTGTTTGTGGTTTGATCTAGCTGATTTTTGGTCAGTAGTTGAAGGATACATAGATCTTATTTGTGAACGGTTAGATTTAGTTTCTGTGAACTGCAAGGGCAGGTTTTTCATTCTAATCGAAGCCTCTCAATTCTAGTAATTGAAAGATTGTTTGTGGTCCAATTGAGCTGATTTTTGGTCTGTAGTTGGAAGACACATAGATCTTGTTTGTGAATGGTTGGATTGGGTTTCTGTGAACTGCAAGGGCAGGTTTTCCATTCGAACCGAAACCTTTCAATTCTGGTAACTCTCTGCTCTCTCATCTGTGGCAGAATTGGTAAACCGTGTGGATGACCGATTGAGTTGAAATTTGGACAGCTGGTAGGGGACATCTGGAGGTTCATCTTGAACGGTTGGATTACTGCCTTGAGGTCTACTTGTTGAGTTGTAGTTGACAGAATGTGGTTGGTTTGTCTTGCTTAACTCACAAGTCTCTTGTTTAATCCAAATTGAATTTTGTTCAATTTGTTTGATATAATTGAGGTTGTGTACCTTTATTGTACTTACTTGATTATAGTGGAACTGACCTCTGATTCAGAGTGTCTGTGGTTTTTCCCCTCTTTTGATTTGAAGGGGTTTTCCACATAAAATTAATGTGTTCTTTTACGTGGTTTATTTACATTATCAATTTTTGTTATTCAATCATCTCCTCATAGGTTCAAGCAAGCGGGAGAAGTTTTTTTTTGGGGCTATTTATACTCTGCTGCGCCTCCTTTCTCCCATCAAAGTGGTATCAGAGCCTGGTTGGTGTATTTGGCTTGTTTGAATGATAGAGTTGAATATGAATAAATTGGTCTGTTTGAATGACACGAATTATCATATATAAAGGAGTAAAATGAAGAATCTCTTATTTGTGAAGAAATTGCACTTGCTAGTATTTGCTACTACGAAACCTGAGTCTAAAACTGATGAAGAATGAGAGTTTGAGCACGAATAGGTTTGTGGTTTTCTACGACAATTTGTTGATGATAATGTTTATAATCACATTTGCAATGAGACACATGCGCGGACTTTGTGGAGCAAACTTGAGACTTTGTATGCTTCAATGTCTGGTAATAACAAGTTGTTCTTGTTAAAGAAAATGATGCAGCTGAGATATAATGAAAAGAGTTCTGTTGCTGACCACTTAAATGAGTTTCAGGGTCTCATTGATCAGCTATCAGGCATGAGCATTAAGTTTGATGACGAAGTTCTCGGGTTATAGTTACTTACTACCTTACCTGATTCTTGGGAGACTTTTTAAATGTCTCTTGCTAATTCTGCCTTTGGTGGTGTTTTATCAGTGGAACTTGTAAAGGGTGGTGTGTTGAATGAGGAGATGAGAAGGAAATCTCAGGGTTCATCATCATCCAAATCAGAGGTTTTAATTACTGAAAATAGAGGGAGAAATCAAGGAAAAGGAAATGGTAAAAATGGTAGAAGTAAGAGCTAGAGCAAGTCACGATCTAAGTACAAGAATGTTCAATGTCATTATTGCGAGAAGATGAGTCACATTCAGAAAAAGTGTTACAAGTGGAAGAGAGAAAATAAAGATGACAGTGATAGGCACGAGAAAAAGAATGTGAGTAATGATCGTATTGCTACTGCATCCACTTCTGGTTCTGGTGGCCTCATTATTGTTTGTGATGAGGATGTGATTAATTTGGCATCTCATGAGACTGATTGGATCATAGATAGTGGTACTTTTCTTCGTGTTACTTCAAGAATGGAGTTCTTCACAACATATACTCCTGGTGATTTTGGAGTTTTGAAGATGAGTAATAACGGCTTAGCAAAGGTCATTGACATTGGTGATGTTTGCTTAAAAACCGGCAATGGAGCACAACTGACATTAAGGGATGTTAGACATGTCTCTGATATCCGTTTAAATTTGATTTCAACGGGAAAACTGGATGATGAAGGTTTTTGCAGTACCTTTAGTGATGGCCAGTGGAAGCTTACCAGAGGCTCCTTAATTGTGGCACGAGGTAAGAAATGCTCCATTTTATATTTCATGCAAGCTGTTATCTTCAAAGATGTTGTAAATGCAGCAGAGAATGATAATTCCATTGAATTATGGCCTAAGCGGCTCAGTCACATGAGTGAAAAGGGGATGAATTGTTTGGTAATAAATAACCAACTTCCAAACATAAAGAGTGCAGTTTTAAAGAAGTGTCCTCACTGTTTTGCTGGGAAACAAAATAGAGTTACATTTAAAAGTCACTTACCTTCAAGGAAATCAGAGTTGCTTGAATTGGTGCATTCTGATGTATGTGGTCCTTTGAAGGTACGTTTACTTAGTGGTGCTCTTTATTTTGTAACTTTTATTGATGATCACTCAAGGAAGCTTTGAGTTTATGCGTTGAAGACTAAAGATCAAGTTTTTAATGTATTTAAACAATTTCATGCTTTTGTTGAGAGACAGACTAGTAAGAAACTTAAATGTGTCTGCACTGATAATGGTGGTGAGTATAGTGGTCTATTTGATGAATATTGCAAAAAGTATGAGATCAGACACCAGAGGACACCTCCCAAGACACCACAGTTAAATGGTTTAGCAGAAAGGATGAACAGAACGTTGATTGAAAAGGTCAGATGTCTTCTCTCAGATGCAAAATTACCTAAATCCTTTTGGGGTGAAGCTTTGAATACAATGACACATGTAATTAATCTGTCTCTTAATGCTCCACTATAAGGTGATGTTCCGGACAAAATTTGATTTGGTAAAGAAGTCTTTTATGACCATTTACGAGTCTTTGGCTGTAAGGCTTTTGTTCATGTCCCTAAAGATGAAAGAGGGAAGTTAGATGTGAAGACTCGACAATGTATCTTTCTTGGTTATGGTGAAGATGACTTCGGGTACCGTTTATATGATCTAGTTGAGAAAAAGCTTGTAAGGAGTAGAGATGTTGTGTTCGTTGAGGATCAAAACATTGAACACATTGAGAAGTCAACTCCTTAGGTTAATGATAATCCTGTTGATATTGTTCCATTTCCTCAGACATCTCTGAATGATCCAGTTGATGTTCATGGTGATATTCAAGAATGTGATGAGAATGTTCAATATGATCATAATATGGATGGTACAGGTGATATTGATGCTCTAATAGAATATCATCCGCACATACCTTCACCTCCGTTTCAACCACGGAGGTCCAATAGAATTCCAGTGCCTTCTACTCGGTACTCTCCTGATGAGTTTGTGATGTTAACTGATGGGGGAGAACTTGAGTGTTATACAGAAGCAGTTGAAAGTGAGAATAGGCAACATTGGATCGATGTCATGACAGATGAGATGAAATCCTTATATGATAACTCTACTTATGAGTTAGTAAAGTTACCTAAAGGTAAGAGGGCTTTGAAGAATCGGTGGATTTACAAAATAAAGTAAGAAGAAAATACTTCACATCTACGATATAAAGTCAGATTGGTTGTCAAAGGATTCAGTCAGAAACAAGGCATCGACTTTGAAGAGATCTTTTCACCGGTGGTGAAAATGTCTTCCATTCGAGTTGTGTTAAGTTTGGCTGTTAGCCATGACTTAGAGATTTAGCAGATGGATGTGAAAATGGCTTTTCTCCATGGTGACTTGGAAGAAGAAATTTATATGGAACAACCAGAGGGATTTGAGGTGGAAGGAAAAAAGGATTATGTGTGCAAGTTGAAGAAAAGCTTGTATGGTTTGAAACAAGCTCTGAGATAATGATATAAGAAGTTTGAGTCTGTTATGGGGAAGCAAGGCTATAAAAAGACTACTTCTGATCATTGTGTTTTTGTTCAGAGATTTATTGATGATGATTTTATCATTTTACTACTTTATGTTGATGATATGCTTATTGTTGGTCATAATTTTGTTAGAATAAACAAGTTAAAGTAAGAGTTGAGCAAGTCCTTTGCCATGAATGACTTGAGACCAGTAAAGAAGATCCTCGGCATGTCAATCACTCGGGATAGGAAAAAGAGAAGGTTGTATTGTCCCAGAAGCAGTACATTAAAAAGGTACTTTAGAGGTTTAACATGGATAAGGCTAAAGTGGTAGGTACTCCTCTTGCTACACACTTTAAATTATTCATTAACCAATGTCCTTCCACAGAGAAAGAGAAGGAAGAGATGCAAAGAGTTTCATTTGCATCAGTTGTGGGTAGTTTAATATATGCAATGGTATGCACGAAACCTGATATAACTCATGCAGTTGACACAGTTAGTCGGTTCCTTTCAAATCCTGGTAAAAAGCATTGGGATGCAGTGAAGTGGATAATGAGATATTTACGAGGCTCCATTGATTTGAGACTTTATTTTAGGAGTGATAAGTCTATCCTTACTAGATTCACAGATTCAGATATGACAGGTAACATTGACTCTAGAAAGTCTACTTCAAGTTATGTGATTACTCTTGTAGGGGGAGTAGTGAGTTGGCAATCTCGATTATAGAAGTGTGTTACATTGTCCACTACAGAGGTAGAGTTTATTGCAATAATTGAAGCGTCTAAAGAGTTGCTTTGGATGAAAAGGTTTATGAAGGAACTTGGTTTTCAACAATCAAATTATGTGTTGTATTGTGATAGCCAAAGTGTCATCCATCTTGGTAAGAATCCAACTTTTCATACTAAGTCAAAACATATTGACGTGCGGTATCATTGGATACGAGAAGTTTTTGATTTTAAACAGTTGGTACTTGAAAAAATTCATATAGATAATAATGTTACTGATATGATGACAAAGATATTATTAAGATAGAAATTTGAGTTGTGTTGTACATTAGTTGAGATGACCAATATTTCCACATAGTTGAGAGGGGGAGAATTGTTTGGTTTATTGGTCCATTTCTATGTGGATTAATAATCCAAAATAATTAAAGTGGGTATAAATACCCATTTGGCTGAAAAACAAAAAAAATAAAATAAAATAAAATAATATAAAAGAAAGAGAGGAGAGTGGTTGACTTGTGAGAACAAAAAGGAAAAAAAAGTCAGAAAACCTAATAGAGAGGGGGAGAGCCGTCGGCCGAGAGAAAGAAAAAAAAAAGGGCTGCTGAAAGGAAAAAAAAAAAGAGGCAGGCTCTTTGATCTTATGTTTGGAAGAGATATTGGTGTCCGATCAGTTTCAAACTTGGATGGTTGATAGAGGGTGTTTAGTTCTTATTTCTAAACGGTGGAGATTGGGTTTCGAGCACTATAAGTCCTACTTCTCTTCAGTTTTCGTAGGTCTATACTCTGGGCAATTTTTTGTGTTGATCAACCGTATAATTGAAAGATTGTTTGTGTCAGTTTTCGTAGGTCTATACTTTGGGCAATTTTCTGTGTTGATCAACCGTATAATTGAAAGATTATTTGTGGTCTGATCTAGCTGATTTTTGGTCAGTATTTAAAGGACACATAGATCTTATTTGTAAACGGTTGGATTTGGTTTCTGTGAACTGTAGGGTAGGTTTTCATTCTAATCGAACCCTCTCAATTCTAGTAATTCTCTGTTCTCTTATCTATGACAGTTTTGATCAATCGTATAATTGAAAGATTGTTTGTGGTCCGATTGAGCTGATTTTTGGTCAGTAATTGAAAGACACATAAATCTTGTTTGTGAATGGTTAGATTGAGTTTCTGTGAACTGCAAGGGCACGTTTTCCATTCGAACCGAAGTCTCTCAATTTTGGTAATCCTCTGCTATCTCATCTATGGCAGAATTGGTAAATCATGTGAATGATTATTGATCTGTGGTCCAATTGAGCTGAAATTTGGACAGCTGGTATAGGACATTTGGAGGTTCGAACGGTTGAATTACTACCTTGAGATCTACTTATTGAGTTGTAATTGACAGAAACAGAATGTGATTGATTTGTCTTATTTAACTCACAAGTCTTTTGTTTAATTCAAATTGAATTTTGTTCAATTTGTTTAATGTAATTGAAATTGTATATCTTTATTATACTTTCATTTAATTATAATAGAATTGACTTCTAATTTAAAATGTCTGTAATTTTTCTCTTATTTTGATTTAAAAAATTTTTTTACATAAAATTAGTAAAATTGATTTATTCTCTTGCATAATTCATTTACATTATTAATTTTTATTATTCAATTATCTTTTTCACATGTTCAAACAAGTAGAAAAAGTTTTTTGTAGAAATATGCGCCTCCCTTCTCCCATCATCTTCTTCTTCAGCGAAAGAGGACAACGGAAAGTAATTGCGAAATTTTAGTTTAGGTGACTTAACGTAACACAGTAAAACTCCAGAGAAAATACAGCAGAAATATGGGGAACATCATGGGAACGATGTTGTCCAAATACCACAAGCATGGAAAACCCAAAAATTTCCTCCAAAAGGCTGTTTCGATCGTGGGTCGCCGCCACCATAATGTAGTTGTAGACAACGACGTTTTCTTCAGACCCAAGTCATGTCAAAGCGGGCTCGAACCCAAAGAAGATGACGATGAGCAGGTCATGAAGACCAGTGAGACTGCTCCTACTTTCATATGCGAAATCTGCGTCGAGCCAAGACCCCTCCACGGCTCGTTCAATCCAAAGGGCTGCACACACTTCTATTGCACTGAATGCACTGTCAGATACGTGGCTTCAAAGCTTGATGGCAATCTCACGTTCATCTCCTGCCCGGTGTCGGGCTGTGGAGGAGCGTTGGAACCCGAGTACTGCCGTGAAATTCTGCCTAAGGACGTGTTTGAAAGGTGGGGTATCGCTTTGTGCGAGTCTGTGATTGATGGTTCTGAGAAATTTTACTGCCCGTATAACAACTGCTCGGCGTTGCTGATCAATGACGCTGAAAAGGAGATTTTGGACTCGCTGTGTCCTCTCTGCAAGAGATCGTTTTGTGCGAAGTGCAAGGTTCCGTGGCATTCGGAGATTGACTGTAAGAAGTTTCAGAGATTGAAGAAGAAAGGCGAAGATCGTATGTTGGAAGATCTTGCCCAAAGGAAGAAGTGGAAGAGGTGTCCAAAGTGCAAGTACTATGTTGAAAAATCGTCCGGTTGCGACTACCTCAAGTGCAGGTCTGTTAATTTGCTTTCTGCCTCTTCACTTTTTGCCTCTTAGAAGAACCGGCTGTACAGGGGATTTTTTTCTATCATTATTCTGGATTGTATTCTTGGGTTAGGGCTATTGTTTTTTTTCAAAAAACTTTTTTGTTGGTTTGCTCGCTTTGCCATGAGAAATAAATTATTACTATTCTCTTTTATGGTCTGTGGATTAGTTTCATTGCCTCGGCCAACGTTTGGTTGTTGATGTTTCAGAAGTTGTTAGACCAAACTTGTTTTGTTTGAATTCATTGAAATCACTTCAGCACTCTCAGAGTCACTGACCGAGATGAATTGGCATTTTTTTTTTGTTTTTTCACATCCGATGTCGATATATTGTCCTCAAGGCAGACCACCTATGGGTTTCTTTCTGTCTCTGTTTTTTTTTTTTAAATTTTTTTTTATTGTTTTAAATATTTGGCAGTTAGGTTCGTGATATCCCCTAAGTTTCTTTCATCTTGTCAGTGGCAAATAGCATTATTTGTTGCTTCATTCGTTGCACGGACCGTTCTGCAAACATGCTCTCAGAAAGTCCACAGTCTGGAGGACTGTACATCGATGCCTTAAATGCTAATCATGACTAAATGAACTAAGCCCATTTAAAATTATGGTTGGATTGTAATTAGCAGCTGGCTTCATTCTATAGCATCCGGGTAGGTGACAGTTGCATTTAGCTAAAAAGATTGGAATCAAGTTTTGATAGAATTCAATATAATTAAGTTAGTGATTGAAATTTAGTTTTAAACTCATCTAATTTTTCATTAATCTTCTCTTTTAATGATCACAGGTGTCAATATGCCTTCTGTTACAAATGTGGCTGTCGCCGGGGCCCCGGTATCCATGTTTGCCCCACTTGCGAGCAGTAAACGTACTGCAGATATTTTAGCACATCGAACTGCAAATCAGAGCCCCCATTCCCTCTTTTTTTTTTTCTTATTAGAAAGGGATTCATTTGAAATGCAAAGACGAGTTGAGTTTGATAGCCACAAGGTGGCTAAAAATGTCTTGGAGTAGAATTAAATATTCTGTACATACAAGCCCTGAGAATTGGCTTCGCTGCCCTCGGACGTGAGGGAAGTAATACGAAGTGCTCAAATAGGGTAAAACATGCTCTTTCAATGTGATTGCTTATTGTTCTTCTAAGGGTCCAAAAATGTTAAAAGTATCAGATAATAGACGCTTGTACAGAGGCTGCTGACTGCCTAACTTGACATTCCTAACTGCCGTGGGGCACTGGTCCCTAGTTTTTCCCGAACTCCGCTTTTAGCCTGTAACACTGACTTTGGGCGTGCTGCCGTATCAAAAATGCTACCTCTATATAATTGAGTTGACACACGATGGACATGATTTTGATTATATATTTTTAATATTTTAAAATATAGTTATAATTAATAATAAAACTTATAAATATAAATTTAATAATATGATATAAATTCATATTCCATAAGCGCATAACCATCGTGTAATGGAGCTGTTACCATAATTCATTGTGGCAGTGGATCAGTGGTCCATATTTTTTGCAGTACCAATTTAATCTCCGTACAGGGAATCAAGGAAAGAAGTGAACAAACGAAAGCGAAAAATAATACTCACCGCCATAAAATCACCTTTGACGTTACCAAAAGAGTGGAATGTAAAATATAATCGTAGAGTCGAAGTGACCATGGCAGGGTAAGGCATAACCCTTATAATTAAAATTTAAATTAAAAAATAACATATATATATATATATATATATATATATATATATATATATATATAGATTTACAAATGTAAAATGAAATTTGTGTTATGAAAAGCAAAATGGGCAGGGTTCCCAATAATGCTTTTGGAATTTACAAGGACGTCGTACGGTATATTCCTCCAGACGAAGAAAACAATAACCGAAAGAAGACGGATTAGATAGAGAGGTGGTATATTCAAGAGCTACTGATCGGCTGATCGCCTCCACAATTTCCGTTAAAGCTTATCATATTCTAGTAGAAGCCGAAAAGCAAAGTGTTTGGTAGAAGCCACCGACAATTCAGCTAAATCATAGTCACCATGTCCACAACAATAAACAAGAAGCCAAAGATGGAGGAAACAGAGGTCACCCAGGTTGTTGATCTGGACGACGACGACGACGACGACGACGTTTTTTGCTACACACCCATACCGAAGAAAGGCGACACAAAGAGGACCGCCATTTCCGTTGACCATTACAGTGAAGAAAAAGACCTCTATTTGGCCATCGTGGCCTCTCTCAAATCCATCGGCCCTTCACGCAAGAGAGAGAAAAGCTTCGTCGATCTCTCTCGAGACTATGATTACATTGATGATGACTTACGGATGCTTCACTTTACCCCACAAATCGATTTTTCCGGCAAACGCAGGAAGAAGAATTTTTGTGATCCCCTCATTGAAAAGGGGCAGTCTTCAAAATCCCAGAACGACGCTGATACTGAAATCGTCTGCGAGATTTGCGTTGAACCCAAGTCTCAACAAGATTTATTTTCGATTAAGGGCTGCTCTCATGCTTACTGCAACGAATGCGTAGTCAAGTATGTGGCCTCAAAGCTACAAGACAACATATTTAACATTCCCTGCCCCGTATCTGATTGTAAAGGCTTACTAGAGCCCGAGTATTGCCGCTCTATTCTCCCTCAGGATGTGTTTGACAGGTGGGGCAACGCCTTGTGTGAGGCTGCGATCCTTGGGTCTCAAAAGTTTTATTGCCCCTTTAAGGATTGCTCAGTGATGCTGTTGATCGATGATAATGACGATGGAGGAAGAGGAGGAGGGGTTATAAGGGAATCAGTGTGTCCTAGTTGTTGGAGAATGTTCTGCTTGCAGTGTAGCGTTCCTTGGCACTCTGGGATTGGCTGCGAGGAGTTTCAGAAGCTGCATAAGGATGAGAGGGAGCGAGAAGATATAATGTTGATGAAGCTTGCAGAGAACAAGCATTGGAGACGGTGTCCCAGATGCAGGATTTATGTTGAGCGAACCCAAGGTTGCAGATATATGAGATGCAGGTGACTCTTGGTTTGTTTGCTATTGTTTTTTTTTTTTTTCGGTTCTGTCTCTCGTTTGGGTTTAAATATATGATTTTGATGGTTTTTGCAATTCTGGTAGATTACTCTAATTATTTTACTGGCATGAATGTGCATGTTTCTTATTTGTCAGTAACTATTGGGTTTAGGGAATCAAAATGTGATGGATTTTGAAGGTTTATTGGAGTTCAAAAAAAAAAAAAAACCACAAAAGGAGTCGTCTGCAGCCTGAAGCTCTCGAATTTGAGCATCAATTGGAGCCAATTAACCCAAAAAGAGGTCTTGCTTAGATTAGAACCATTCACTTCACACATTTGAGTGGAGGCATTTGCTTGTGTTGAAGTTCATAATCTTGGACACGTGGGTTCTTTGGGAAAAATAGACATTGACTAGAATTTGTTTTTATTTGTTGGAGATATGATACTTCTTCCCTTCTGTGTGTTTTGAGTCAAGCTTTTGTTTTTTCATTGCTTTGATGTGGCACCTACTGCTCTTGGATCAGCTTGCTACGCCCTCTACCGACTGCTACACACAACTGTTTTTACATGGCGGTGCTTTCCAGATTTGCCATCTTCACAAATATTTACATATTCATGAGTTATTGAGAGAAAACCTCTGCTCTGGTGATGATGCTTACACAAATTATTGATCTCTTTCAGCCCAAATTTATAATAGTAAAACAGTATGCTAGTTCATTTGCTCTGCTTAGTAATTCCATTAAGAATTGAGCACGAAAATTGATGTAACTTTTTCCCAAATCTTTCGCGTTCAGAAGAGTGTAAAATTTCTGCCTTAATTGAGTGTTTTTCTAAGTTTAATTGGGGAGAGCAATCCAAAGATGGTGTAATTTAATGTTCTGTTGGCTCTATTTTTAATCATACACAAGTGCCTTTCTGCTGTTTATTGTTTTTAGTTAGCTTTAGTTATGCATACTGTTGTTCAGTTGTGAGTTTTGACCATGATATAAATCAAATGCTTCATGAATATCAATCTCAGGGACGTCTGCTTGGATTACGACCAAATTCATCTGCCTACATGGGCATGAACAATCTTATCAAACACCATTATCCAATGTTATGAGAAGTTAGGAAGAGAGCATGCTGTCTTAGTTTCTGTCTGCAGTTAATCCCATTTTACTTGAACAAAAGCCTTATCGGTCTCATTCCTTTTCTTGAGGCATGAAATCAAGAATCATGGATATCTTCAAACCAGGAACTGAATTATGTGCCATTATTGGCCATTTGTCTTGACCTTCTTCCTATCTTAATTTCCATTAAATGAATTAGACAATGATGAGTTGTAATATGCCTAGTGACCCATACAATCTGGTGATTTTTGTAATGCCATTGGTTTGTCACTGTAGAATTAGTCCTAATTCTTTTCTGTTATTTAGCTGTACTAAACAAAGATTGATTGTCTTCTAACTTTTCTCTCTTCATTATCATGGATGACAGGTGCGGAGCTTCTTTCTGCTATGGCTGTGGAACAGTTAGCACTGTAGACCATTGTTGTTCTTATTGTAAAGGTTAAGCTTCGCATGTATATGGTAAGAGTATTAATTTCGTTGGAAAGAAATATGAGAGTCCTTTTCGAATACACTCCATGGATGATAAATCAACCAGCTCCGGTATGTTTCGGAAATAGATTTAACTTTTGTCATCTTGCACATATTTTGCTAAAGTGAGCCCACTCACCACCAATTCCACAATTGGCCAGTATCCAGCTGCACTACTGTAATAAAATGTAAACAGTGTCAGTTCTTTTATTTCATTTTCTTCTTTTTTTTCCATTTTGGGTTTGGATGTCGAACGCGATCTCATGATGCACCACGGTCCTGGACTCACTTTCGAAACCTGTGAAACCTTGGCATGGATGTCGGGAGACCCAGTTGCTAATTTTTGTCTTAATTTCTGATAAAGAAAAGTAAAAGCCCGTTTGTCACAAATTTTTGCCATTGTCATTTACATTTACAATAGAACAAACAACTACAATAACAAATTGGCCATTTTGATACTCAAAGTCAAAGTTCCTTTAAGGCTGCGTATTCCATAACCTGTTGTTGTTGTGGTCATGCATTCTCACGGTGGCGTGACTGCATTTCCGTTGATGTTGTAGATCATAAAGAGGCATTCTTGTTATGGAGTTATGGACTTGGTCTTTGCTCGAGCCCAACTGCCCCATAATGGAGTTATGGAGCAGACTTGCAAAAATGCACTGCTTTGAAAGCCCAGTCGAGAATTGCATCACTTGTTTGTGACCCACCCCGCCCGAGGTTCTTGCATAATTGGAGTTTGAGGTTTAGTGGTGAGTTATCAGACCCCGCCTGCCCTGCCCGATCCGGCCAGAAACCCGGAGACCTGAGTGTCGAATCGGACCGGGTTGCACAATTAGACCGAGCAGCAGTCGTCCCAGTCAAAACTCGGTCAAACCGGCAGTTTTATGCAGGCCCGGCAACCCGTTTATTATTAACCTTGATCCTGAAGTGCAAAACCTGTCCTGCTCGACAGGATAAAGAGCATGAGATAAGTAGAAATCTCTTAGGGACTTAAATCTTTTAGATTATTTTACCTTATATGGAATATCTAGTAGAAGTTCACTGCATCTTACTGTTCCATATATCTTTGGGTTGGCAGTTGCGTTGATTTGTTGAAGAATGAGTGGTTGATCGGAAGACAATTTCTCCAGATTGAAGAACAGAAATCAGATATTGGCATTTCCAAGGAGTTCCCCTTTCTCCCAAAGGACACCAATCCCTATTTCCACATCATAGACCCCAAAGGTGTCGTTTCAATATCAGATACTCTACTCCTCTTCTTATTGTTTGAAATTTGTTTTGCATGAATGGAATTCCTTTGATTCCATCATTGGCCACTGCTGGTTTATATTTTTCTGTTTACACTGGTCCAAGACTCGAGGAAATGAGAAAAGAAATTTGCATTATTCGTCTGTTGACATGGAATTATATATCACTCTGATTGTGATATGCATCCGAGCAGGATTTGACATGGACAAAGGTACAGTTATGCACACCAAATGTGAACTTTTCATGTTTCACTAAGTATAGTATTATTTATATATTTTTTAATTAAATCTGTTGTTTGACCAATGACCTCGCGATTTAATTAAAGATTCACGAACCTGACTTATTGACCAAGTTAATGGCCATGGCAGGTCTGATAACTATGGTTTGGTATTTAATTTCTATATCATCTATTATTTAGTGTATATTGAAAAAATTTTCGAGGATTTTTTTTTTTTTGGTAAAAGGAAATTTTCTAATCGTTTTGAAGGAAAATGCAGCCAATTTTTGGGACTTAAGCATCATAACCTCACTTGCTGATCATCACCAACGGTCAAAAGATCTTATTCCCGAAAAGGTAAAAGCTAATATTTTATAAAATTTATTTTTTAACTTGATAAAATAAAATGAAGTTATTTATATGATGTATCCTTTTTTTCGATTCTATCTGTATGACGTTATCTTTGACTCCTATTCCACTTGTATCGGCACGGGATAAAATAAAATGAAATATAAAATAATAAAATATAGTGAATATTTTATGTAATGCCAGACCACCTCGTATCAATTTAATCTATCTAAAGTCTCACACATAAAATAAAAATCTAATTGTTTTTTTCATTGTCAAACATTTACACACGATTTGTCCATAAAATTAAAGAGCATTGTGGATTTTACTTTTGTCATTTATTTCATCAAAGTGGAATGTAATGGTTTACACAAGATTTTCATGCCCAAGGCGGAAATAGTTACATTGTATTGTATATAGAGAGAAGGGAAAAAAAAAGAAAATAAAATCTAAAAACCTAAATATTCTCATAAGGGACAATCCAAAAAAAAAAAAAGGTTATATTATTTATATTTTCCACTTTTTTTTTTTTTTGACGGTAGTTCTTTTAGAGTTTAAAGAAGAAAATGGACAATTTGGTTTGTGTTGCTGGAGGATGTTAGGGTTTGGAATTGAAGAATGTAGATGAAGGGCAAGAATTTGGGGATCTAAAGAGAGAATTGAGACCGAGAGTGAAAACTGAGGGGGGGGGAAAGAAGATGGAATAGTACAAGTATATAATGGTTGAGGTGCTTTTCAAACATAATCATGATTGACTGAGACTTAGCTTATTTTATATTAGGTTATCCAAACTCACCAAAAGAGAATATTTAAGTTTAAAAAAATTAAGTAAATACAAAAATAATAAATTTTATTAAATATAAAAAATTTTATATTATATATAAAATTATTTATATTTACGAAATTTTGCTGTTTTTATGTCTATTATAACTGGACTCTTTCCTGTTTCAGTTATTAGTTCATTGTTATCCTCTTCGGTTACAAACTACTGTGTAACAAAAGAACGTCTTAGAGCTTATGTAGTGACACGTGGCGGTAATCTGACTTAATCATGCTTAAACACGATTATCACCTCAATTAACAAACTTCTAACTAACGACATTTGACGACTTGAATAAAAAAGCAACCGATAGGAACCGACCACGTCACTACTTATCGTCATCGTTACCCAAACTTTCTGGTAGGGTGAGAAGCAGGGCAAGAAATTTGTCCCACCACTTCACGTAGGAAATTGAATGTAATTTGACCTGTTTTTTATGCATTAAATTTAAATTTGAATTTTTTATCATATTTTTTTTTAAAATATAAATATAAATTAAAATATATCATTAAATTTTAATTTTAATACAATTTTGCTTAAATGTAAAAAAATTCTGTTTAAAATTATAATTATTTGATAATAAATTTTTTATATAAAAAATTAAATTAGAATGTTAAAAAATAAATCTCAACTTGAATCCAAAGACATACAAACCTAAACTCTAATTTGTGCTTTGTAAGATAAAAATAGATAATTATTTCACTTTTTTTTTTCACTTACATAATTTCCTTTTTGTTATTATAACTCTAGTTTGTTTACCTCAAATATTATGACTTGAGGAAGCAATAACAAGATTTTCTTACTTTAAAATTTCATTTATATTTATGTTTTCATACGCTATATAGTTTAAACATATTTAAGTGAGTATAAATGAGTATATATAATAAAGTGTCAAGAGTTTAGGATTAACCGAGTGAACGGGTGTTATGAAAACAATAAAAAAATAATTTGTCCGAGAAAAAAAAACACTAATAAATGACATTCAAAGAATTAACAGAGATTTCGTTAAAAAATATTTTAACAATTACAAATTAAAAAATTTATTTTTAAATTATCTTATTTTAATTTTAAAAAAGTTAAAATTTATAAAAATAAAAAAATTATTTTTATTATATAATTTATGATTTAATATATTTTTTGATTTTAAATTATAATTATTATAAATAAAAAAAAAAAAACAAAGATAGGGAGACTAACACAAAAGCAACAGAGAGGATCGGTGGGTCTCAGGCGTCAAATTCATTGGGCACGGCTGAAAATACAGTAGACAGATGGGGGGCAGAACTGACAAAATAACAAACTAACAAACTAATTCGCACAAAGGGGTTCTATTTTGATACCATTACACTGTGCCGAATTTAATGTTGTGGTACAGATTTGTAGGATCTTCACCCCGTCCAAAACCCAAAAAAAAAAAAAGAAAAAAAAGAAAAAAAGGAAAAGGTAGCTAAAGAAAAAATAATTTAGAACAAAATGAAGTATTGTGACCAGAAAATTCAGAAAGAAATAGAGCTGCGGGCTGAGGGGTGGATATTGCTTGGATTGGTGTAAAAAACACACAACCCTAATGCTACCGCAATTAATTCATTTTATTTTTCAATTAAAAAATTTAATAAACTATAAATTACATAATATCTTTTATTTTTTAAAAAATTTTATACCTCATTTCAAAAAATTTTAGCCATCGTCAACCCGCCACCCCGACAAATTCTGATTACGATTCTTCTTTGTTTACTGTCGAATAAATAAATAAATAAAAATAAATTTATATTTATATTTATTTATGCATACCGCTGTAGAAGGAGGCAGGGGGTTTCTTTCAGGCTTATTAACATTTTTCAATTATTTATTTATTTTATTCTTCTTCTGTTTCTTCTCCGTGATTTTCCCTCTGAAAAAAAAAAAAAGAAATAAGAAAATTTTTATTCATATAACAGAACATTAAATAAAATTGACATCACCTGGCGATTCTTTGATTGTGATTTTTGTCGTCAAATGGACCGGGTTTTACTCAATTTTGTGGTGTGTGCGTGCGTGTATATATATATATATATTTGTCTGTTTCTCTCATGATTGATTGATTGATTAGGATTATTTTGGGGGGCGGGGGCGCACGAGATTGAGCTGTGCATATGAGCGATTAGAGAGACCTAATGGGTATTCGAGAATTCGAACATTAGTGTTTGGATTGAGGGATTGATCGTTGCTGGTCCATACCACAGCGTATTTGAAGAGGAGGAAAAAAGAAGAATTTTTGTTCTTGGAGTTCTTTATTGCAGGTAATTTCACGTTAATTACCATTTCCTTTTGCGTTTTCTTTTGTTTTTTTTCTTTTTTTTGGGGGGGGGGGGAGGGGGAGGGGGTAATTGAATGTTTTTGAAAAGGCTTTAATGGATGCACCAAAACCTGCAACGCTTCTTAAATTGAAGCTTCTGCTGGAAACAGTGCTTATGAGGCATTTCACATTTGAAGGGAACCTTTAGGTTTAATGACTCTTCGGGCGTGGTTATGGATTAATCTGTGAATACCACCAAGAACTTATTTGCAAAATTTTGACTTCAATTGTGTGTGTACGTGTGTGGCAGAGGGAGAGAGAGAGAGAGAGAGAGAGAGAGAGAGAGAGATTTGTGAGAATTTAGATTGCAGAGAGTGGGAATTGTAGTGCTCCATTAAACTAATTTCCTTTCTCTCCAGGACCGTGGGAGAGTGCCTTGGATAAACTTTTGTTGTTTGTGGCACATCTGTGGCAAATGAGTATTTCACAATGAGTTGGGAGGTGTGGTGGGGGCGTGGTCGATGGGCAACGCTAATAACATAATACTGGATTTTTTTGATTTCGTAAAATCCTGGTTCCCAAGGAGGACTGAGCCCCGCAATTTGCCGAGGGATTTTTGGATGCCCGATCAGAGCTGTAGGGTATGTTATGATTGTGACTCCCAATTCACAGTATTTAATCGTAGGCATCATTGTCGGCTTTGTGGCCGAGTCTTTTGTGCTAAATGTACTGCAAACTCAATTCCTGCTCCATTCGATGAGCCGGAGACTTGTCAGGAAGATTGGGAGAGGATTAGGGTGTGTAATTTTTGTTTTGAGCAGTGGGAGCAAGGGATAACAGCAACTGATGGGAACAGTGTAGCTAGCTCTGAGCTCAGTTCGTCCCCATCTGCGACGAGTTTGGCCAGCACTAAGTCTAGCTGCACCGGTAATATTAGCAGAAGCACAGTTGGTTTGACTCCATACCCGACTGGATCTTACCAGCATGTGCCATATTGTTCTGGTCTTAGTCCTCATAAATGTGCTCCGGGGGATTCCACTGCAGGTGAGCAAGACAATTCCATATCTGGAAGTAGAACAAATGCCTCTGCTGATACATTTTATATGTCCCAAAGCCAGTTTGGATATTCCATAAACAGGTACCTCTTCCTTGCTTTTGTTTGGAGGGATGTTTTTTTTGAGGGTTTGGGGGGTAGGGTGTTGGTGTTTATGTCTTTCTGATGTGATGAATGCCTGTTCATTTTAAACTCTAGGTATTTTCTTCTTTGAATCTGCACAAGGTGCCTCAAAAGGGAAACAAAGGAGAAAAAGTAGGGATTCGAAAATATTTTGGTGGTTGAGACAATTTCTTGTTTTAGTTTCTTTTTCTTGGTTGGTATATTGTCTTGGGGGTGCATTTACTTACTGGAATGTTTCTCTTGACTGAGAAAGTAATTCTTGATCCCTTGAATTCATATCATCATGCTTTGGTGCCTCTTTACTACTTACTAGTTTATTAATTTATTCTTCTATCTTTCAGTACAAGGGGTGATGATGAAGATTACGACTGTGGCATTTATCCTTTAGATTCAGAAGCCAGGCAGTTCTCTCATGCTGGCGAATATTATGGTCCAGTTGCTAATGATGAAATCGATAGTATGTATGGGCCACATGAAATGTATCATGTTGGTGACCACGTTGATGTGGAAAGCATAAGCTGCCCACCGACACTGGACAATTTTAATGCACAGGTTGAGTATAAAATTGAGAATGCTGGGAAGCAAGCAGAGAGACATTATAATGATGGTTGTGAAGCTGCTGGATATGATGTAGAAAGAACCAATGTTGAACCTGTGGATTTTGAGAGCAATGGATTACTCTGGCTGCTTCCAGAACCAGAAAACGAAGAGGATGAGAAAGAAGCTCTTTTATTGGATGATGATGACTATGATGAGGGCACTTCAGGAGAGTGGGGTTACTTACGTCCTTCAAACAGCTTTGGTATGGGAGAGTACCAGAGCAGGGATAAGTCAAGTGAGGAGCACAGGAAGGCAATGAAGAATGTGGTGGAAGGGCATTTTAGAGCCCTGGTAGCACAGCTTTTGCAAGTTGAAAACCTATCAGTTGATGATGAAGATGACAGAGAGAGCTGGTTGGAGATAATAACTTCTCTGTCATGGGAAGCTGCTACACTTCTTAAGCCAGACACAAGCAAGGGTGGAGGTATGGATCCTGGAGGAAAAGTGAAGGTTAAATGCTTAGCTTGTGGATGTCGTAGTGAGAGGTAATGTTTTGAAAAATACATTATTTTGTCTTGGAACTCCTGCCAATGCAACATTGCAATATTTTGACCCTGTCAGTTTCTCATTGCTTTGAATGTAGGCTTCATATTTTGATGCTTTTGTTTAACTCATTTTGCTGAAAAGGTGCTTCGAATGCTTAACTGTACTGCTTGTCATTTAAACAATATTTGTCTGAAATCATGTATTGGATTCTGTACATGGGTGTGAGCATATTGATTTTGATTGCTGTTATGGTGAATCTTATGTGTTTTGAGGGAACCAAGGACAAAGCACAGAAAAGGTGGCATTTTTCCCAGTCTGATGGTGACATGTGGTCTATTGACTTCATGTTCTCTTATTGCAATTCATCCATTTAATTATGCTAATGGGGTTTTTCTTTTCTCTAGTTTGGTGGTTAAAGGAGTTGTTTGCAAGAAAAATGTGGCTCACCGGCGAATGCTGTCAAAAATAGACAAACCACGTATTTTGATCCTTGGAGGAGCTCTGGAGTATCAGCGTGTTTCTAACCTCTTGTCCAGTGTCGATACTTTGTTACAACAGGTTACAATTCTACTTTTCATTGGTATTCTATTGAACTCGAATGTTTCTGAAATTTACAATGTGAACATTGTCCTGGGGATAGTCCTTTACCGCTCATTTTTCCTTTTTTAATGAAAGGTCGGGATCATTGCCTGTTTTTTAACAATCAAGCATTTGTTCAGGAAATGGACCATTTGAAGATGTCAGTTGCAAGGATTGAGGCTCACCATCCTAATGTTCTTTTGGTAGAGAAGTCGGTCTCTAGATATGCTCAAGAGTACCTTCTTGCAAAAGACATATCTCTTGTTCTTAATCTTAAGAGGCCGCTCTTAGAGCGCATAGCCCGCTGCACTGGTGGACAGATAGTTCCTTCAATTGACCATATCACACCACAGAAATTGGGATGTTGTGACTTGTTCCATGTGAAAAAATTTTTCGAGGAGCATGGTAGTGCTGGCCAAGGCGGGAAACGGCTGAATAAGACTCTAATGTTCTTTGAGGGTTGCCCAAAGCCTTTGGGTTGTACTGTAAGTTCTACACTCTGTACATCAATCCATCTACAAATAGGCATCTCAATGCATCAGGCCCCCACAAAGTGGGATTTGGGGAAGTGCCAAATATACACAATTGTACTCCTGTTTTTATAGGTAGGCTGTTTCCACAACTCAAACTTATGACCTCCAAATCACAATGGAGTAACCTTACTGTTAGACTAATGTTTGCCCTTCAATCCACCTACAAATTGCTTTCTTTCTTTTTGTCTTTTGATCAAAGGGAAGGTATGACTTAACCTAGCTTAAACAACTACATTCCTGGGCAGAGACACCCCTACAATGTCCTCATATAAAATATGTTTCAGGCCCAGCGAGGGTTGATGCAGTACAAATTGCTTTCTGATTGTCAATTGCAGTGAATGTTCTATTATTACTATGGCCCTTGCTCATGGGGTCTGTAGAGAAAATAGATTGACTAATAGTGGACATTCAAATACTAAAAGAAGCTTTGAGTTCTCACTGGTACAAAAACAAATATTTGGTATCAGTGTTGCACTCAAGATCTTAGTACACTATCACACAGAAACTATTGTTTCCTTCACAACTTAAACACCCTCACTTTTTGGTTACTCTCATGATGCTCTTGGGCTCCTTTTCTCATGGCACTCTCTTACTTGACCACCCTTTGCATTGGAAAATAATAAGAATTTCCTATGAAGTAACTCAAAGTAATCCTTAATGCAACTAGGTTTGGCAGCACAAGCATGGGGTTAGCTATTCTTTTTCTAGAAATTTTTACAGGACTAGAATGAAATATCTTACATGTAGAATTATGTAGACCTCTGTGGAGACCTTTAGGGTATCTTCCCTTCTATGAGACATAGCTGACCCCTGAGACATGTTCCAACAAAGATCAGGGAAGCAATTCACAGATGTGGATTAGGAAGCTCATGTATTAGGTAAATTTCTGGAGTAAAACTGTTCTTCATCTAGACCTTTGTGATGCATGGATGTCAGTGTTTGCATGCTATCCAATGTTATTATGCCACTGGTTTCAAGCACATTTAGCTTGCAGAGTGCCATTCCTATATTTTTTATGACTTTCGAGTATATTATGCCACTTGTTGCACGCAGCTTTTTAAACTATTCTTATAGAAATTTTAAGTTGGGATAGATTTGACTTTTTAACCCCTTTTCTTTCAGATTTTGCTCAAGGGTGCAAATGGGGATGAGTTGAAGAAGTTAAAACATGTGGTGCAGTATGGAGTTTTTGCAGCTTATCACTTAGCACTAGAGACGTCTTTCCTGGCCGATGAAGGTGCATCACTTCCAGAACTCCCCTTGAAGACTCCTATAACTGTTGCACTGCCTGATAAACCATCAAGCATTGAAAGGTCTATTTCCACTATACCTGGATTTACTGTTCCTGGAACCAGAAAGCCTTCAGGTTCACAGACTGAAGAAGTAAAATCAGACAAAGGCACTGGTGAGGTACAGACATCCATCCAAGGCAACATATCAGGCATAATTTCATTTACCAAGTTGGACCCTGCTTACAAATTAGAAGGTGCCAATTTAACTAGCTTATCTAGAGATCCTTCCAGTCAAGCTGGGCACATGAAACCTGCCACAGGCTTAATTGAGCCTCCCAGTTTTCCCACTTCTTTGTCCTCTTCAGGACAGGACATCTCAGGTCCATTCCATGGCAACCTCTTCTCAAATCATGTTTCTAGGAACAACAGTGATGTGGGTGCTGGGAATGCTTCTCTAGGCAACGAGCCCAAGAAAACTGGGTTTGATGGTCATAACTTTTCTACTTCATTTGCCACCTCACTGGCTTTGGGATACGGTAGCCATGCTGATATTAATGATTTTGCTGCAAATCACTTGGCTACACCAGAGTTTTCATCCCTGAAGCAAGTTGGTGATTTTCAGGAAGAGATTGGATCCTCAAAGGTGGAGTTCCCTCCATCACCTTCAGACCATCAGAGCATTCTGGTTTCCTTATCAACACGCTGCGTGTGGAAGGGAACTGTATGTGAACGGGCCCATCTCCTCCGAATCAAATATTATGGGACCTTTGATAAGCCTTTGGGGCGATTTTTACGAGATCATCTTTTCGATCAGGTACCTAGCATTTTACTAACAACTTGATTCACTTGAATTAGGTTTTGTCAGCAATCATAGAATTACATGCTGACTCTGAGCGAGCTTATTTTCCTTACCAGAGCTACCGATGTCGTTCATGTGAGATGCCTTCAGAAGCACACGTCCATTGCTATACTCATCGGCAAGGCAGCCTTACAATATCTGTTAAGAAATTGTCAGAGTTTCTTTTACCAGGGGAAAGAGAAGGAAAAATTTGGATGTGGCATAGGTGCCTACGATGTCCTCGAAAAAATAGTTTCCCACCAGCCACTCGGAGAGTAGTCATGTCAGATGCTGCCTGGGGATTGTCTTTTGGGAAATTCTTGGAGCTCAGCTTTTCAAATCATGCAGCTGCAAACCGGGTTGCGAGTTGTGGCCATTCCCTTCACAGAGATTGTCTTCGCTTCTATGGGTATGCTTTCCCTCCTAACTTTTGTTGGCATGTATGAGTTATTCTCATACATAAATGTTTTTGTTCTTTTCTATTGTTGTTTCCAGTTTTCATTTCCATTGATAAGCTTCAACTGAAACAACCATTGTTTTTGCTGTTCACACATGGCATTGTCTTCACCTGTGCAGCTTTGGGACAATGGTGGCTTGTTTCCGCTACGCTTCAATTGATGTTCATTCTGTTTATCTTCCACCGTCGAAAATTGAATATAACTATGATAATCAGGAGTGGATACTGAAGGAAGCAAATGAGGTGCCATTTTTGTTTATCTTTTCTGTTCAGCAAGCAGTTTTTTAAGTGCATTCATGCTTAGGACTGCTTGTGTACAGGTGCGTAACAGGGCAGAGCTCTTATTTAGTGAGGTGCAAAATGCACTGCATCGCATCTCAGAGAAAATGTTATGTGTGGGTTCTGAAGATGTTGATACAAAAGAACGTGAAGTGTCAAGGCTCTGCATTGCAGAACTCGAAGGAATACTGCAGAAGGAAAAAGAAGAATCTGAGGTAGCTTATTTCGGATTCATCCTTCACCTCTCTCTCTCTCTCTCTTTCTTTCTCTCTCTCAAGAAAAGGGGAACAAGAGGAAAAATGAATTAGCTGTCTGAAGAAAAATGATTGACATGCAACTTAATGGATGAGATCACAAACAAAAATAGGCTGTCAATTGCTTTTGGCTGACCTCAACTATTTATGGGTGTGCCTGATTACCTGCAGTTAGCTGCACTGGTAGCTCTAGACTTTATTGATTATACAATATTCTCATTAATTTTGCTCTTGGTTGTATATAATAGAATACTTGATACTTGGGTGCCACACCAAAAAGACTTCGACTGCAAGACTTTCCTATGCCTCAATTAATGTATGAGTAGGGCTTGCACAGATAGCAGCAATGAGGCGAGAACTAATAGTCCTTGTTTGAGAAGTGTCTTGTGCTGATTATTTTTATTTTGTGGTTGTTTACTGCTAGTATTTTATTGTTTAGGAATCTTTACAGAAGCTTTTATCTAGGGAGGTAAAAGTTGGCCAACCTGCTGTTGATATACTGGAGGTCAATAAATTGCGGAGGCAGATACTCTTCCATTCTTATGTCTGGGACCAACGCCTGATTTATGCTGCTAGTTTAAGAAGCAATCTTCAAGATGTCCGGAAGAGCTTTGTTCCAACGCTCAAGGAGAAATGTGTTGATTCTGTGGAAAAGCTTGTTGAGAAGGATACAACTTCTAGGCCTGGCAAAGGCTTTAGCAGTTGTGATTCCTACCCTCTGGTAAAGAAGTCAGAAATAAATCTTAGTCAAGGGGGAAATGATGTCCATGCTAGTCAACCAGGTGGAGTTCCTAAAGGAAGTGACATAGACCAGGACCTCAATGTGAGGAAGGAAGCTGAGCATGATCTTTCCTTAAGTGCAAATATTGATCAGACAAGAGATGCTCTTGAGTATAAAATTGTCCAAAGAGCCCATTCAGAGGGGGAGTTTCCAACCATGGCAAGTCTGTCTGATAATCTTGATGCAGCATGGACGGGCAACTGTCATCCTGCAAGCAAGACACCAGAGGAGAATGCTTGCTCCCTTCTGGATACGACTCTGGTAAATAAAGATGCAGCAAATTTGGATTTGGAAAATTGTGTTGTTGATAAAGCTAGGGTTGAGGTAGATTGCCTTCTTGGTCCTGCATCAGCTGCAAGTGTGCCTCACAATGCAGACAAGTCCACTGGTGGGGCAGTAATGCCATTACCTGATCTATGCACTTCATTTAGTCGGAGATGTTTATTAAATGTTCAACGGAATGGTATAAGTGAATATAGTCCTATCTATATCTCTCTGTTCAGGGAGTTAGAACGGCGAAGTGGTGCTAAGCTCCTTCTCCCTGTAGGTGTCAATGACACTATTGTTCCTGTTTTTGCTGATGAACCAACTAGTGTTGTAGCATATGCACTAGTCTCATCAGATTATCATGTGCAGACTTCTGAGCTTGAAAAGGGGGATTCTTCAGTCTCGTCTTCATTTCTTGATTCAGTGAGCTTAATGTCACTTAACTCTCTTGATAGCTCATCTTCTGATACCTATAAAAGCCTTGGGTCCACAGATGAGAGCATGTTATCCATGTCTGGGTCCCGAGGCTCCCAGGCTTTGGATCCTCTTTATTTCACAAAGGATTTGCATGCCAGAGTGTCATTTACAGATGATGATCCTCTAGGGAAGGTGAAGTATACAGTGACTTGTTACTATGCGAAACGTTTTGAGGCCTTAAGGAGGAGTTGTTGCCGTTCTGAATTGGATTTCATACGATCACTTAGTCGCTGCAAGAAGTGGGGGGCCCAAGGTGGCAAAAGCAACGTGTTCTTTGCAAAAACATTGGATGACCGGTTTATCGTCAAACAGGTTACAAAGACAGAGCTGGAGTCCTTCATCAAGTTTGGACCAGCATATTTTAAGTATTTATCTGAATCAATTAGCTCAAGAAGCCCAACTTGCCTGGCAAAGATTCTTGGTATTTATCAGGTACTGATTTCTACTTTCAATATCTACAGGATTACATTTTAATTTTTCTACATGGATGCCCCTCTCCTGATGTTGAGAAAGTGTCAAACGGTCCCTGATCATATTAAGACTCTCCCTGACCTTTCAACTTTATTGTAATGTCACTGAAAAATCCCAAGGATTTTCTATTTGTTAATATTTGTATTTTTCTTTGGCTGGATTGTACTGTAGGTTTCATCAAAGCACCTCAAAGGAGGAAAAGAGTCTAAGATGGATGTTTTGGTAATGGAGAATCTTCTGTTTAGGCGTAATGTTACTCGGCTTTATGACCTTAAAGGATCTTCTCGATCGCGGTATAACCCAGACACAAGTGGGAGCAATAAAGTTTTGCTGGACCAGAATTTGATAGAAGCAATGCCAACTTCTCCAATTTTTGTAGGGAACAGGGCAAAGCGATTGTTAGAGAGGGCTGTTTGGAATGATACTTCATTTCTTGCTGTAAGTATGGTGCTTTTCGGATTACACTTGACAAGTAGCAATTGCATCATCACAATTTTCTTTCTCTAATAACATTTCGTTGGGATCCCAGAAATAGGAACTGACACATCTCATACAAGAGTCTACTTGATAAATTAGTAAATGGATTTGTTATTATTTTGTTGAAACACAAGATGATAAAATGATGTTGGGTTAGAGGGAAAGAGGACTTGAAGATCATTGAGCTAGTCTCACTTTATTGTCGAATTTATCTCCCTTAGAAATTACATTCACTATCAAATTGAATGTTGTGAACCGTTACCTTGCCAGCTCCAGAATCTCTCCTTTGAAGCGTATGTGAAATTAGCCATTTGTTGTCAAATTAACCAAGTGGCCGATGTTGGGCTACAACTTTGGTGTATTTTTGAGTGCATTCTTCCTTTGCTCTGTGCTTCTATAATTTGTGGGTTTATGTTCCAACAGTCTGTTGATGTAATGGACTACTCATTACTCGTTGGTGTGGATGAGGAAAAGCACGAACTGGTAATTGGGATCATTGACTTTATGAGGCAGTATACGTGGGACAAGCACCTCGAGACTTGGGTGAAGACCTCCGGCATTCTTGGTGGGTCCAAAAACACTACTCCCACTGTGATTTCACCTCAGCAGTACAAGAAACGATTCAGAAAAGCAATGACGGCTTATTTTCTGATGGTACCGGATCAATGGTCCTCCCCTAGAGTCATTGCCTGTGGATCACAATCAGACCTTGATGAGGAAAATTTGGCAGGTGAGCCTCCGTAGGATACCGGGAAAGCTTTCACTCGTCTCCACCCGTGTTCTTATTCTAATTCCTATATTTTTCCTGTACATATGTCCGTTGATTCGTTTATTACAAGAAGCAGGCTCTTTTTTAGTGCCTAAATATATATCAAGAATAGGTGAGAGAGTATCCCAAATGGCAACCTGTGTTTATCTTTCTTTTTTTCTAAAAAAATAAAAATTATGTGAGTACTTTCACAGTTTTTGAGCATGTTGATGTTCTTGTTTAAAGTATCCATACACAATCTGTCCTATATATCCTTTAGCCATAGTAAGAATACTTGACTCAGCTTGTAAAATTTCTCTAGTTGAATAATATTTTTCAATCAGGTGTCGTGCAGAAAGCTTTCTCAAGAAATACCAAAATATGTTTGTTGTTGTATTTCAGGATGGCAACTTTATAATCTGTAATATTAACAATATCCCACTGATTTCACATAACGAGAAAAAGGGACAATTCGGATCCCTATAAAAACATCATTATTGCCCTTGGGAATTTGAATGTGCCTGTTGTAAACGAAAATTGCAGTGGTTACAGCTTGCATCCTCCAGTGATGGATACAAATTTAATAGAGCTTCCAAAGTAACAACACACTCAGCTGTTGCTGGTATCGTCTAGTCTTTAACATCATTTACGCGGTAAGCCACCTCTTACAAGGTTGATGGAGGTGTCCTAGTACGTGAGACCCCCCTCTTTGCCGGGGCGGTGAAAGGTTTTCATAACCAGCCTTCTTACATTTGGCAATGAGGCTATTGTCATGACTTGAACTTAAAAGCTTTCGGGCCACAAAGGTGCAAAAATACTTTCCCTACCTAAAAAAGGAAAATAATAATAATAAGTGGACCGAGGTGTATAAAAAGTTTATAACACAATTGTAGGGCTGATTGATTTCATACTTTTAATTTTTAATTTTAAATACAAAACACAACTTGAATTGTATGCTTTAAAAAGTTTTAAATAACTATAAATAAATCCTTTACGGACAAACTGTATGGTATTTAGCACAACCTAGAGTGGTGCTCCTCCTCCCACTGACACAATTGTTACTCGTACGAATATATTCATTAGCACTATTTAATTATGTACCGAATGCGTTTTTTTTTTTTTTTCCTAATCATGTGTCGGGTGGGTCTTGCACGGTCCATGATGCCAATAGTTAAATAATTCTTTTATTTTAATAAATTTTGCATTTTTTTAATCAAGATTTAAATTTAAAACCATAAAAACAAGTATTTGAGTTTTTAATCATTAAAATATCGATTTGGAGGCACTTATATATGTATATTGATTATTGAATTGAAAATTATTTGACAAGTGAGAAACTCTGTTAGATGCCACTGCGGTCTAACCAACATTGGTGAGAACATGTTTGAGTAATACATTATTCTAACTTATGTGCAAAGGGGATCTTTTTTTAGGCACAAAAAGGGAAATATTATTACTATCTTATTGACACCTGCCCATAATTGGTAACCATTATAGGGAAAAACTTATTTGTTAAATTAGAGTATGTTGGATTATGCTCTTTATTTTTTATTATTTTATTTTGTTATTTATTGTCAGTTTTTGTTATATATATTATTTTTTGGTTACTCTTTAAAAAAAAATAGTAATACTTATTGAGATATAACACACGTGGACTAATTATAATTCTTTTGCTGCTATAAGTTAATGAAGTTGTTAAGTTAAAAGAAATTATTCTAATATTTTTTTGTGTCTAGATATATCCCAATAAATGTTATTACATAATTGTGTTATACTTTCTCTCTCTCTCTCTCTCTCTCTCTCTCTCTCTCTTATCTCTCTTCTCCATTTTTTATAAGCTCTACACTCTCTCTGCGTTTTGTGTTTATTGAAAAAACAAAAAAAAATGTCCGATTTAAGCATATAAATAAAAATTAAAAAGTCAAAACGTAATTAAAGAAACTCTGGACTCTCGGCAAAATTGAATCATATTCAAAAGCAAATCATAATTTTCAAAATTGAATCCAACCCTGATTGAGATAAGAGTTTGGTTTACTAGGACAACAGTCACATCGACGTGCTAATTTTATTTAAAAATATAATTAAAAAATTTATATTAAATTAAAATAAATTAAATAGTATTAAAATAAAATTTAAGCAAATATTCCCAGTTTTTATAAATAAAATAATATAATGATATACAAATTTTTTTCAAAAAAAAAAAAAGTCTAATTTAATGTTTTATGTGATTTTATACTCAATTTGACTCGATCAATATCATTCATTTAATTCTTGATTCAATTATTAGTTCAGTTGGAATTTTAAAAACTGAGATACAAGCCACACAATTCTTTAGAGCAACATTTAAAGTCTCAACCACACATTTGTGAACGTAACCCTCAAATATAAACCGCACTATTGCTGTCATCACCGCGTACGTACGATGTGGCCATAGGATCCGACGTTTCCTCCGTCGCGAGCAGAGAGCGACGCCCGTTACGTTGAATGCGCGGAATTCGGTGACGGTGACGGTGACGGTGACTTGACAGCCAATGTCTCTTCTACCAATAATTCATATGGACATACATAATCGTCGTGCGCTACTCTGCACTTTTGAAACGTGCCACGTCCACATGATTCGTCGCCTATTTATCTTTGCTGTGGTGGGAGCCATGACGTTCCGCGGGAATTGGGTGAGTTGTGAACCCACTAAACCGCAATGGTTAAGATTCCTGCCCGTATGCCTCTCTGACATAATAAAAATTTAAATTGCGTATAAAATATTTTATATTATATAAATAAAATTTTATATAAAACATAAAAGTTAAAGTTATATAATAAATATTAATATATTTTTTTTATATTGTACAAAATATTTGTATATATAATTAGACCCTTTTGTTAATAACACCCAATAAATGTAAACAAGTGTACCCTTATTGAACCGGTGTAAGTCTGACGGATTTGAGTCTGAAACACGGTGTCGAATAAATTGATTGGAATGGATTTGAAATTTTATTTGACAAATTGGATTTGAACTTTTTTTTTTTTGGTTCACTAAGCATAATTTAGTTTGAATCACTATCGTTTGCAGCCTTGATTATGCTAATTATTTAAATGATAAGCTGAACGGACGGGAAAACACAATGTCCACGATATCTGAAAGAATGAGAGAAAGGAATTTGATCAACTGTCATTGTAGCCTCGAGGAAGAAATTGATTGATCATAAATGTGAATAAAGGCCACTTGCCAACCATGCAAAATAATTGAATTCATAAAGCTATACTTTTATCTCTTAAGAAACTTAAACAGTTAAGTATTTAAATTTTCATTTTGAAAATTTTAATTTAAATCCTAAAAAAAAGTATAAGAGATATAAAAGTTTTAAAAAAATTCTTTTTATCATATCATTTACGGTCTCATCATTTTTCAGTAGATAAAAACATAATAATAATTCTATACTTTACATTAGTTAAGACAACCTCGAGGTAAGCTACAGATCATGCTCAGTAAAGTCCAACTGTTTGGACGGATAGAAAGGCCGAGAAAGACCGAAGCTGGGATTGAGCTGGCGTCTAACACGCAAAGGCCCATTGGTCAGTCCCCATCCACCATTTAATTTGATGCTTAAAGCTAAAGGTCCCCCTAACGACACTACAAATATCACACCCGTATTGCATCATTATGCAACAGTGATGTTGATCTTGACCCCTTAACCAGTTATTAGCAAGAGAAGTGATCAACAATATCAAGAAAAGAATCAATACAGACACATGGGAACGGTTCAAACGTTACGTCTGTCGAGTGGGCCATTCAGGGGCCTCGCGAAATCACTTCAAGCTACTGGACCACTCTTGCAGCTGGCTTTGATTTGTCAAAAGTATCAGGAAGTTGACTGCCCAACGCGGAAGCCTCTGCTGCAGCCTAAGTCAAGCTAACTCTTAAAGATCGTTTTGTTTGTTTTGAGTAAAGTATTTTTCTTTTTTATAATTTTTTTATTTTAAAATTTAAAAAGCATAATTAATAAAAAAATGATTATCAAATTAATAATAAATAATAAAATTTTTTAAAAAATAATTTTCATTTATGATAAATAAAAATTATTTTCTATAAATATTATAATGAATAAATGAGAGAGAATATGAATTTGAGAAAAATACAATCACATTTAAGTTATTAATAATTTTATCAATTATTAATTAATTTTATTATTATTATTATCAATTATAAGTTATCAATCACATTAATTTTATCAACATCACATTAAAATTTTTTATTTAGTATCATCAGTGAAAATTTGGTTAAATATTTTTTTATATATTTTTATTTATAATAATAATAATTAATTTGTATTAAAATTCTTAATTTTATCATTTTAATTTTACTCTATAAGTTAAAGAAAATATTTTATAACAATACAATTAAATAGTGAAAAATAATATTTTTTTGTGAAATATTTTTATAAATAAATCATTTTTAATAAATAAATAAACCCCGAGTCGCTCCGCATTTTCCGCTTTGATTCGCATCCCAATTTTTGCCACCGATAATCAAAACGTTCGTTAAGCCTTTTACTCTTAATCGTAAAATAGTTAGTAGTTAAGAATTAGTTGTTAGAGACGAGCGAGGGGTTATTTGAGTTCTTAGAGCTAGTAAAGAAAGTGCAATGCATCTTAATTTTTATTTACCAAAAAATTTAATAGTAATAAAGTAAAAATTTTATTAAAAAAATTATTATATATATATATATATATATAGATTGTTAATTAAACTGTACAGTTAAATATATCTTTTATTACATGATTATATAGTCAAATTCTTATATTTAATGTCAGAGTTTGAAGAAATGATGAAAGTTGAATGCTCATGTCCCCTGACCTTGCATTTGTTTGCCTGACGAGAAAGTAGTGCGAACGAAGAGCACGAGAAAGAAAAATAATTTCAAAATGAATTTTTACTTGTTCGAGAAAAACACGTGAAAGAAAATTTATTGAAAAACTCAAAAAATGCTCTAATCGTACTGTTCAACATCTCAACCAATTGGTGAGAAAACGTTGGAAAATCTGGACAAAACATCAATCTTAATTGTCTACTTACTAAACTACCCTCAATTCAATAATCATCCAAACTACGAAAATATGGCATTCTGATGCACGAAAAGGGTTCTGAGCTTTGAACCTGGAAGGGCAACGAGTAAGAACATGCCACGTTCGCATAGTATCTACGACAAAAGTTTCATGCGTGTAATTTAAACATCCATCCAATTGTTAAAAGGAACGGCTGTGGTTGTTCGCAACAGTTCCTCGAAGCAATAGGAAATGTAAACATGGAAAGGGCACAAGAAAAGTCAATCAAATACAAATATCGTCCGATATAATTTTATAATGTATGCGTCTATAAATACGAAAACATTTAGACTGAGTCATTTTAAATAAAAAAAAAGAGTCTCAAATTATTTATTAAGGGGGCATAATTATCATTTTATAAATATTACTTTTCAATTTTTCAATTTTTATCACGTCCAAACAAAAAAAAATCTACTTTTCACTTATTTTTTTCTTTAATTTTTAGTCTATTAAGAGGTTCAGTAAAATATAAATTACAATTTTTTTTTACTTTCATAAATTTCACAAAGATATCTTAATAATTAAAAATTAAATTTTAATTACAATTTTTTTTTGAAAAAATTAGTTATTTTCTTGTTTACTCATTTCTGATATATTCAAATAATTAATTAAAAAATTATTATTACTTTTTATTTACTTTCTCACGTCTTTTTTTGTATATTTTTTTTCACACTTCACTTTAAATCTAAATACACCACTAGTAACTACATAAGTCAAGCTTAATGGTTCGTACATAGAAGTATCAAAATTTGACCCAATTTAATGGGTCAATCCAAATTCATCCCAAAAAATATATATATATTATTTTATTTTTTCTAAGATTTTTATTTATTATTTTATTTATATATACAAAAATATATACACATCACATATTTACATTACTTTAATTTTATATATTATATAAATATATAGTACATTTAATTTACATAATTTTTGATATATTAAATATATAATATTAATTTAAATTTTTTATTTTATTTTTTATAATTATAATATTTGAAAATTTTTATACATGCATACATACATGTATGTACAAAAATTTTATAAATAATGTGAATATATAATGTGTATAATATATTTGTAAATTTTTTATACAAATTAATGTATCAAAAATAAATAATAAATAATAATATATTTCTATTTATTATAAAGTATTAGTTTGAATTGAGACCAAAAATAAGTGATAAGATAAAAATTATTAAAAAAATAAAAAATTATATAGTTTTGATAAAAATTATATATTTCCATTAAGCTTGTATAGGTCCTAGTTTTATTTTCCGGATGGACACTGAAGCATTCAGACTATGCTCAAACAAAACACACTGCACAATTTCTCCATTCTCACAACAATCATATTATCTGGGAAATTATACATGTCACCATATGAGCAATTATTGTGGGTTCTCCTCTATTGCCCTTTAACTTGCGGTATAATTTATTCCGGTATAATCATCAGCGGAGGCCCGAAATGAAAGTTACTCCTGTAGAAGGCAGCCACGAGGTTCCGGCGATGAAATTGGCTACTGTAAATTGTGCAGCTTCGGTAGGTCCAATGACATGGAAGCCAGGCCAATTTACCCGGTAGGATGTTCCAGCTCCAGGGCCTGTATTTGAGAACTCAGCGAAATACAGCGTGTTGGCATAAGACCCTTCACCAGGCCACTCAGTCCAACCCGTCGACTGAATTGAATCATCTATGTTGGATTCCATTATGACTGACCTTGAGTACTGTTTCCAGGGCCTCCCCAGATAAGATTCAACGTTGTGCTTAACCGGAGCCAAATCTGAGCTCGCCATGATCCTACAGTTTTGTACAGAGAAGCCAGTGTTTTGTCCGGGGTCTGACCTCCCATTTGCTAGAATCGCATTATAGCCACTGGCACGGCGACGAAGCTCCAGGTTGCAATTCTGGAAAACAGCAGCAGCGTTGCCGAAAATAAAGTCCAAGGTGCCATAAATGTCACATTCTCGGTAGAATTGACGGAGTGCAGACGCATATAGAGTGTCCTGATAACCTGCAATGCTGCAACGATAGAAAACAGAACGATCGGAAGCTACATACAGAGCCACGGCTTGCTCTCCCTGTGGCCCTGCTGTGTTTTGGAATCCAATATCACGAGCAATGAATCCATCGCCTGTGATTGCTGTAACCCAGCAAGTTAAAAAGAAAAACAATGATAATTACTATTCCAGTATCCCCGAGGGAAAGCTTGAATGAAGCGCTAGGCAGTTAGCTGGCTGCTAGTTAAGCTGAAGTACGAGATTTTGGAAACCAAAGTCTTAATTATCCGTGTAGACTGAGGATGGCAATTCTGGTTTATTAAAACTAAAGCTTATTTTTCCGCTCATATGAGAACTAATGACATGATTTCTAGGTATTGTTATTGCAGAGCCAGAAATGTTTAAATCGTTGTCTTAACTCTAGGACAAAGGTTTCTAGAACTAATGCAACACTTTTGCTGTGGTCTTATTGTCTTGGGAAAAAGATTTGACTTAAAAATTATATCTTTTTAACTTAAAATTTCCAACCTAAAAATACACCATGAGCAACAAAATAGCATAACGTGCAACAAATATGATACAATATGCAATGAAATATAAAATATGCTTTTTAATAATTCATTATACATTATACAATACTTGTTGCACAATCTACCTCTTTTGCTCACAACAATTGTTTCTAAGTGGAAAAAAATCAAATTTTTTAACGTGTAGAATCTACACACCACCTCAACTCTCTCTCTCTCTATGCCTCTGTCCCACGGCCGTGTAGTTAGACCTACTGTCTTAACCATTTTAGTTCGGGAAAAAAACACAATTCCCTCGGATTTCGCGCTTTCTTCCTTTCTTATTTTCATACCTTCCTTTGCCTTTTGGATGCATGTTACTTCAGATACTAAGTATCAACTCTTATAAAATTAAGACATGTCTACACAGTATATATATATATATATATTTCAATATATAACTTAAAAATGTATTGTGTTATTTTGTTTTTAATTGGCATTTTGTTAAAAAAAAACTTTAAAAGATTATATTAGATACATAAAATACCATAATATTCAACAAATAATAAATTAAAGTATTTGATAGAGTTAAAGGAAAAGAAATTTATCGACAAATTATCCTATATATAGTTTTTTCTTACTAACAAACTATTTATTTGTATGCTAATAAGAAAACATTATTACGTGCATATTTTAAAGATTACGAAATTAGTTCTTCATGTCTTTCATAGACATCCATCACATTAATTAAAAGTATCTATACATATATCTGAATTTTTTAATTTTATATTTTAATAAATATTTTTATTAAGTTGATCAGCGAGAGAGAGAGAGAGAGAGAGAGAGAGAGAGAGAGAGAGAGAGAGAGAGAGAGAGAGAGAGAGAGAGGCTCACTAAATGTGGCAGAGCCGGGCGTGGTAGAGCCGCCAGCTACGCTATCATCACCAACAATGAGAGTGGAGTCTTTGCCATCGCCAATCAGGGTAATACCGTCTTTGTCCGTCCGAATTTTCTCCTTGTAAACGCCTGCCTTCACGTAAATCACAAACCGATTCCCTGAAGCAGCCTGGATTGCCTCCGCTACGGTTATGTAGTTGCCTGTCCCGTCTTTCGCAACCACAGCGTTTGCCTCTATGGGGTTCGTTTGTAGCAGTTTTCTATCCTTGGTCGACACCCATTTGGGAAGATCTTGTTCCTGCAGCCCTCCCAGTCGTCGGTTCTTGTCATTGTATGTCTTGCGGTCTTTGGTCGGACGATTACCATTATTGTTACCATTGATCCTGTTGACAAGGGCCAGAGCATTGCTGCCCAATTGAGAGAGATAGTCCATTTTCCGAGAAATATGGGCCGTGGCCTTGAGGTCGCCGGCCGAGGGGTCCAAGTCGTCGGCAGAATCTTTGCAAGCTTGATTGAAAGTCAAGGCAGCACTTAGCCATGTTTGAACGTCATCCTTGTTTTTTCTTGGATTTTCTCTTAGTGCGGATAGTGACTGGTGAAGCCGTTTGAGAGACGTGCTTATCAGCGTTTTGCAGTATTCTACAGGCATGACAGATAATTGTAGTGTAGAAAATTAGGCGAGAACCAATACAAGAATAGTGCACCCACAGTTATATATCATTTTCAGAGTTAAATTTGTTGCCCTCGGTTGATTTTTGAAGCAGCGGATAATGCATACTAAGCTACTAATTAAACTCCTCTCGTATTGTGATTAATTAACATGTCATGTTGGATGCACCTAAATCATTGATTTTGAAACAAAAGGTTGAGATTTTCGGGAAGCAACTTGATTTTTTTTTTTTTCCAAACAAATGTGAATTTTAGTATTCTATCTAAAATGAATGGTTCTTCAGATTGGGTGAATCATGTTATTCTAAAAAATGTTCAATGAGTTAACAGTGAAGTGGGGTAGTGGTAACAGCCCACTTGACTGTATTAACAAGTATTCTGCATGCATGGCAAAGAATAGTACTGTTAGAACCAATACAAGAACAATACACCCACAGTTATATATCATTTTAATAGTACTGTTAGAACCAATACAAGAACAATACACCCACAGTTATATATCATTTTCAGAGTTTGAAGCAACGGATAATGCATATTAAGCTGCTAATTAAACTCCTCTTGTATTGTGATTAATTAACATGTCATGTTGGATGCATGTAAATCATTGAATTCGAAACCAAAGGTTGAGATTTTCCGAAAAATTACTTCTTCTTTTTTTTTCAAATAAATGTGAATCTCAGTATGTTATCTAAACTGAATGGTTAGATAGGGTGAATCTTGTTATTCTAAAAAATATTCAGTAAGTTAACAGTCAAGTAAGCCAATGATAGAGCAGCCAGGTTTTTAACTCTAACAATCAGGATTCAAATCTTGGTACTGCTAAAGAGAAAAAAAAATGCTTAATTACAAAATCCAGGGAAACAAAGCAATTACATATACACATATTCAATAATCAGAGTGAACGAATATAATTATCCAAAGATCTGCAGGGAAAAATAATGCGTAGTGATTGTTACCACCTGTGATGGATTGAGCACGTAGAGCTTCTTGGACGTCCAATTGGGAACTGTGGACTGTGAAGTAGGAATTTGGCAGGTTGGTCTCTGATATTGTCTTGTTAACAAGAGCAGACATGATATCGACGGGATGATCCCTCGACTCCATTACTGTTTGGAGACAGAGGGCAGGGTATCTAGCAAAATTGCATTGCGTTTTGACGTTCTCATGGGAACTGTCCATGCCAGCCCACGACGGATGTACCATACATCCTAGTAACCAAAAGCTCATCCAATTCAGCAACATTCCCATACTAGGAAAAAAAAAAAAACAGAATATATTTATACGAGTTTAGCCAAAGATAGTACTGATATCTTTATGAATTATATGCTTATGACCACTCAATGCCAGATGGATATGGTTATTTATAGTGCAGGAATCTCCCTTTGGAACGCATAAAAAGTTCGACAGAAGATTTTTTTTCTTTTCCCTCTAGTGATGAAAAGTCGAGAATAACCCTAGTGAGTTTGGTGGTCTATTCACCCTAATCTTTTTATATTTTATTTTATTTTACTTTACTTTACTTTTTGAGTCAAGGTCTACTCACCAGAGTCTTGACGAAGAAGTCACGCTTAAACGTCCATGTCCATTAGCCCACAAAAGAACCCACTTATGTGGGGCCTATGGGCCTCTTTAATTACTCTGACTATTGTGCATGTCGTACATACAGACCTTTTCCGTGGGCATTAGGCTTTTGTTTATCTCAAAGGGTCACGGCTTGATTATTTTCTTCTTAAAAAATAAGTTTTTAAAATATGCAACACACCCACTTATATAGTCTAACGCAGCACATCTATTTATATAGTCTAAAATCTCTCTCTTTCTTGATAATATGGAAGTGACACTCATTATATTCTCTCACATCGAATTCCTCAACATCTTAATTGATGTGCTTGGACACACACCGAGCTAGTGAAACTGGAGGTTCTCGGTATTCCGCGCCAAGTCAAGGTCCCACAGTAGTTGGACACACACCGAGCCGGTGAAACCGAAGGTTCTCGGTATTCCGTGCCAAGTCAAGGTCCCACGGTAGTTGGACACGCACCGAGTCGGTGAAACCGAAGGTTCTCGGTATTCCGTGCCAAGTCAAGGTCCCACGGTAGTTGGACACGCACCGAGCCGGTGAAATCGGGGGTTCTTGCATTCCGCACCAAGTTAAGGTCCCACAGCGGGAGGGATGAATTTTGATACCTTTTGTCACGGGTCATTATTTTTTCTTTAAAAAATAACCTATTAAAATATACAGTACATCTATTTATAAAATCTAAAATTTCTTTCTTTTTTGACAATGTGTGAATGACACCCGTTACAAAAAACTGTATAACAAGTACTATGTATGACTACTACATATAAAATTTGAGCTAAAACTTAAAATTTTTATCTTAGATCAAACTTATAGTTAATTTTTTATTTGAATTCAATTGGAGAATTGGAGAAAGAACAAAAGAATTGTATAACTACTCTCTAAAACTTCATTAATAAAATCGTCTTTTGGGTATATTTTTGTATCCTACAAATTCCCATTTGCGTATAGTTCAACCATATGAGATCTTTTTGTTCTCAAACTCTAACATAAAAGATTATATGAAAAATCAACTTGCCAGGAGGTGAGCGAGTATCATTGTGTAGTCCTTTATTCCTTTCCTTCAATATTTAGTTGATGGGAACAGACCAGCCAAATCTAAGCATAATAGGGCTCGGGTACTTCTGCAAATGTTGTTTCGCCCAAGCAATTCCCACCTGCCAATCACCGATTACTCTTTGAGACATCACATTTTTCATTACAACACTCCATATTATATTGGAATAACTACAAGCAAGAGAAAGATAGACCCTAGTTTAATTTTCCAATCCTCATAAAGTACAATTTGCATCGACTTATAGCCCCGCATTTTGACAATCTGTCCTTAGTCGTGAGTCTATTTGGGATGGCAAGCTATACAAGAATACTGTGTTTGGTTACAAGGCTTGTCCCCCACACAAGTTCATACCAAGTAAACTTTGTTTGCTTTGGTTCCGAGGGGTCCTCGGCACCAAGCCTCCGATGCATGCCTAAGTCAGTCGAGGGAGCAAATCTAATAGGTATTCAAGAGAAATAGGGTCTTGAACTTACGTTTCTCTTGGGGTGTTTGGGTTATTTATAGGCTAAGAAAGATGCCTCTGGGAGTGAGTTTTAATGGCGGCTTGGACCTCACAGGCGACGCTCGAACATTAAGGGGGGAATATGTGGGCTGGAGCTAGGCGCTTGGGAGGGGGATCGCGCCCCTTGAAGTTGGGAGTTCATGGTGAGCTGGCACCCACTTTGCGCTTCGGAGTGAACGTGGTAGCTTCCTTTTTGGTTTAGAGGCCTATCTAACTAGAGGTTATATAATTAAAAAAAAATTATTTATTTTTATAAATTTTATATTCTCTTTTTAAAAGTAAAACTCATAATTTTAAAAATACAAATTTAAATTTTTATTTATTATAATGTGCTCTGAAAGGTCGTCTTTTTGGCGGACGGGCTTAATCCTTCCAACTAACTAATACCATTTTAAACTTAGTGATCATGAGAAAGGATATATAGTCTATGTAAGCAATGAGTTTAAATACATCAATTGTCCATGTAACTATAATAAAAGAAAAAGAAAATTCGTCCATATAACTTATCAGTGTACCGTTGAATTAGATGTTTGTGGTTCCTATGTTGATACATATTGGATTCTCTAACTTCAACAAATGACACCGACTTGATTTTAAAGCTCATGAATTTTAATCATCACATCCATAAAAATTAGTTATTGTAAAAGTTGAATGAAAGACGTGTAGGCGAGAAATCTTCACCGGGCCAGGTTAAGAGCTACAAGTCATGTAGGGTCGCACGCGGTTGGAAATCAAGCAGATCCAAATACTACAGTTGTCTGTCTCTTTCCTCTTTTTGAATTTTCGTAGTGTAGCGATATTGTGTGGCACAGTATTCCAGTGCCCGTCGTTTTCATTGCCGTCTATCTGATTAAAGGCATGTCTTCTGTCCAGTGCAAAAGAATTCGCAAGAAAGTGAGGGTAGTTTTGGTGTTAAAATAAAAAAAAATATATAAATTTAATCAATAACTAGAAAGAAAAGCACACCCGTTTATCACTTAAACCAATTAGTGCTATGGTTCTGATTAAAGAACTAGATCAGGGGCGGGGTATGAACTGTGGGGCAATGTTGCCTCGCCATTAAGGATGTAGAAAACGGGCATTTGAAAAAGAATCAATATATATGTTAGACTATTACACGATATAATTCTTTTATTAATTTAATAAAATATTATATAATAATAAAAAATATCCATATATAATACAAATATAAAATTTTATTTACCAATTATATAATATAGTAGATAATAATAATATTTATTTTTAATTTAATACAAAAATTATAATAAATAAAATTTAATTATTTAAATTTTATTTGAATACTAATTTTTAATTTACAACAAATTTAAATTAATTTTAACATCTCTTTTTAATTTTAATTTAATTATATAATAATTCAAAATATTTATTTCAACTTGACATAATTTTTCAAATTTTCAATAAATTATTATTTAAATTATTATCAACAATATCAATAGGATTATCAGAAAATTTTTTGACAATTTTTCTTAACTAATTTTGGTCAATTTTTGTTTAATTTTTAAATTTTTAAGGAACCTGTGGCATGTGACTTTTTAAAATTTGAGACTTCGTTCTCCGCAACATTTTATAATATATGATATATGTAAAATATTATTATATGAATATTTCGTCTTTTTATTTTTCATGCCAAATAAAAATATTAAATTGAGTTATTTTTATATTTCAACTTAATAAATACTTAATTTTAAATTTCTTTTAACTTTCAATTCTATAAGTTTGTATATCTAAATTTTATAAATTTTACTATTTAACATAATTATTATATATTTTATTACTTCAACACCTTTTGTTTTCTTGATTATTTCATTATTGTCATTTTTTTTCATCATTGAATGAGTTATTAATTTTGAAAAATTCTCCAATAATAATTGGTGGCATTTGGTGGCAATTGGTGATAGAGACTTGCTCTTATATAATCTTATATGATTTTCAACTTTGATGGTAAAACTATTAAATGATTATATAATAGTTTTTTCATTAATATAATAAAATATTAAATAATAAAAAATATACACATAATTTAAATATAAAATCTTAATTATTTGTTATATAATAAATTAAAATATTTAAATATTTATATATTAGATAATAATAATATTTATTTTTAATTTAATATAAAAATTATAAAAAAATTAAATTTAATTATTTAATTTTTACTTAAATACTAATTTTTAATATATGACGAATTTAAATTAATTTCAATAATATAAACACACCTATTGCATAGTATAAAATTAATGTTTTTTTTTTCCTTTCTTTTTAAAGTTATGGAGACTATTATTGCTTTTCCATTTTACTTACAACGAAAAAACACAAAAACATGCATAGACCCATTGAAGGGTAAAGAGTTCTATCTAATGTCGATTCCTTGAGCTGCTGCTTTTCGAACTTCTTACGAGCATCTAGTAATTAATCTAGATTTTGGATTACTTCTATGCACCATGGCAAATTTAGCACCCACCTTCGAGATCTTACTCGGATGGTTAAATTATTGCATAGTCCCACTTAATATGTTGATTTGATGAGACAAAATAATTTTAAATTGATCATATCAGCGAAATGATAGATTTGAAAGAAATGGCAAGTTGTGGGAATTAACTATCTTAATATTACACGGTTAAATTTGCCCATGAGATTCTTGATATAGGCCTACACATGTTTAAATTTGATTAGATTCGCCTACCGGGTCAGCAGACAAACGTAAAGGTAGCCAGAAAATCACACTCAATAATTATCGATAAAAATCCATGCAGGACCCTCACAACATTCTAAGTTGTCGCCATATTGAGGCATAGCTTCAATAGACATTTTCTAAGGCACAAAAGTAAAAAGTTATATAAAATTTTGATTAATGAGATTTACACATTAATTTTAGTTAGCTGTTATATTTAGGACAGAGCTCAATTATAGGTTGTAGTAAAGGGTGTGTGAATGAAAAATCATCAACGTATAATTGAATTGTTAGGTCTACATATATAAAAAATAAAAAATTTATTAAAACAAAATTGAAATGTATGGTCTACATATATAAAATATATATATATATATATATATATATATATCGCATGAAGGAAATGATGCTTGAATCCCTCTCCATTACAAGTTTTATTCTTGCGATCAACCAAACTAAATCTAATTATTAATGCAAACTTTAATTAGAAGGTTACATTTATTGAGACAATCTTGCTATGAATCTATGACAACTAGCAAGTGATCGCATTTTCTCTCAACAATTTTATAGTGAATTTGACCTAAGGTATATAACTCTCTTTTACCTAGATTCTTGTACTTTCATATCTAGTTAAAGTGTTTAACAGATGAAATGAAATAGACTCAACGGATAACGGGGAGAATTGTTCCTAAGAACTAGTGGGTGGGATGAGTACCCATCTTTTGTTGACACATTTGAGAAATCGACTGGACATGGGAACTTATATGATAGATTGCCATGGCTTTTTTTTTTTTTTTTTTTTGAGTTCCTGGGGAGTGGGGACCATTAGCACATGCCTTGAAGGACTAATTAAGTGGCCTTCACGATTGTCATGACCTGGAAAAGTTAACAAGCCAAGCCCTCGATTAAAGCTTAATGAAAGTTCCTGGTACGTGTTGCAAGTGGCCGTGAATGCAACTTCTTCTTTTACTGCTCGGAAAGGGAGATTTAGAATATACTATAATTTCCCTTAGAGATAGTCAATCTAATTTTTAATGCAAACTTTAATTAGAAGGATCTTGCTATGAATTTATGACAACTAGCAAGTGATCGCATTTTCTTTCAACAATTTTATAGTGGATTTGACCTAAGCTATATAACTCTCTCTTACGTAGAATTTTGTACTTTCATATCTAGGTAAAGTGTTTAACAGATGAAATGAAATAGACTCAAAGTACAGCGGGGGGAATTGTTCCTATCAACTAGTGGGTCGGATAAGTACTCATCTTTTGGGGACACACTTGAGAAATCGACTGCCACGGCTTTAATATGATAGATTGCCATGGCTTTTTGAGTTCCTGGAGAGTGGGGGCCATAAGCACATGCCTTGGCCTTCACGATTGTCATGACCTGGAAAAGTTAACAAGCCAATCCCTCCATTAAAGCTTATTGAAAGTTCCTGGTAAGCGTTGCAAGTGGCCATGAACGCGACTTCTTCTTTTACAGCTCGAGAAAGGAGACTTGAAATATACTATAATGTCTCTGAAAGATATTTTAATAGTTTAAAATTTAAATTTTTATCTTTGAAGTATCAGATTTTAATTTTTTTTTAAATAAAGAAAAACATTCGTGGATGGCTTAATGGGTGTTTTATTTATTTATTTCTTTTTTTAAAAGAATACACTATCCTACCCACTTGGTTTTCTTTTTGACTTTTCTATTTAGTTTATTCCACATCAAATTCGAATTTGGGACCTTTTTGCTGTACTAATCATATGTTCTGACTTCACTTTGCAGTATGAAATGTCGAGAACTCTCAATCAGTCAATTAACGAGAAGAAAATTGTCTATTTCTTCCTTTCATTTATTTATTGTTGCTTTCATTTGTTTATTGTATAACCATCAAGTTTGATAGACCATCTAGCTGAAGCACAAACACAGCTGAGCTTATGTTTTTTTTTTTTAAACCTTCTTGATTCAATCAATATAAGTACATATTAATCTATAGATTAATCCATATTAAGATACTAATATATAATTCTATATAACTTAATATAATTTATTATTTTTTAAAAGAGCTATTTTTATAGACATTATATTATTTCTAGATTCAAAAATAATAATCAATAAAATAAAAAGAACATACTAATACCTTATTATACTCTGGGAATCTCTCTCCTTTGATGATTCTATTTGATGATTATAATTATAAAATTTAGTTAGAAACATAAAAATATATGATATAAAATAAAGTAGTAAAATAATGTAGTATATAAAGTATAATAAATAAATAAATAAATCTTGCTTTGGCTAAAAAATTATGGATGATTTGACCATTAATTTTAGTTCAACCCAACTAATCTAGTATATTTTTATTATATTTTCCACATTTATAAGAGTTTTAGCTAACTATATTCTTTTTTTATTGATTAACGTAGCATAAGGCTGGTTTAGCAATTTAATTTCATCTTTTATACAACTTTCATTTGACAAAATTTTGTAGGTGGAAACCTTGGCATGTTAAAAATACTACTAATAGACTTGTGTAATGCGTAGGTTATCATATTTGCTTAAAATATATATTTTTATATGTATTTTATTTAAAAAATATAAAGAAATTTAGATTGGTACTTTATTTAAACAAAAAAGGATATTAAAATAATATATTTTTTTCTAAGAAAATGAAAACAGAAATTTAAATTTTTTTTCTCTTTTTGTAAAATTATTCTTTTATTTTCATTAGTTATATATATTTATGTTATATGAGTTTTAAATATATGCAAATAATTATTAAAATAAATTTAATAAATTATAATAAATGTTAGATTATAATTAAAAAAATTAAACTTTTAATTATAATAAATATAAATAATATAAAATTTTTTATGAAAATTAAATTTATTAATATTTATAAAATGTTAATTTTATAAAAAATTGAAATAATTTGAAATGTTATTGAACTAAATTACATATTTAAAAATGATAACAATAAGTAATGTCAAAATTTTTATGTTTATTTTATTGTAAAAAATTGTTGACAGTAATTACTATATTAGATAAAATTTTACTTAATTAAAATTTTTTTAAATTATATATATATATAATATTTATATAATAATATTTATTTAATATTAAAAATATTTAAATATTTAATTTAAGTATTAATTTTTTCAATAAATTCTCACGATTCAAGTAATAAGAAGAGCCCTTTGTTGTTGTACGCTGCATAGTAAAGAGTGTTGAGTCCTATGTTTCCTTCCCATGCTAGCCATCCCTCAGGGAGAATGAAGTCCCCATTTTGTGATTCCATTATAGTAGTCCCCGAGAATTCCTTCCATGGAATTCCAAGGTAGCTCTTGGTCGTTGCCTTGGCAGGAACGAGGCCACTTTCTGGCTCAATGCGACAATTCTGAAGCACAATTCCTTTAGTTTCGTGTTTGTCAGTCCTGCCTTGGGCTGTAACGATATTTTGCTGCTTGTACATGGGCTTCCTGCCAACAATAAGGCAGTTCTGGAAGATAGCAGCTGCGTCGCCAAAGATGAAATCGATGGTGCCAGAAATGACACAGCTTCGGTAGAACTGGCGATGAGTTTGTGTATACAGTGTATCTTGGTACCCGTCAATGCGACAGTTTAGGAAGATTGCACGATCTGCTTGGACTCGGGCCGCCACTGCCTGATGCTTTCTGCAGTGTTTGTGAATCCCATAGCTTTGGCCAAAAATCCATCTCCCATAGCCGCTGTAACACATTTTTAATTTCTCTAGTCATGATCTTTACCATTGATCTATTTTATTCGTTCAGAGAACTGAATATCGTTGAAGAAAAAAAAACATGTCAGTGCCAAGTGATCAAAGTACCCAGAGTCGCAGTTCTGAAGTCAGGACTCCGTCTACAAAATATATGCTTATAGTGACAGTTGTCCTCTGTGATCCATCACCATACATTGTAACATTCACCATCTTCTTTGTCAGCGTCACAGTCTCACCATAAACTCCTGCCTTAACATAGATGACATACCTGCATTGCCACAAGTATGAAAGAAACTCTTACATATATCAAGCACATCTCGCCGGAAACAAACATTATGCTTCTAAGGGCAAGAAGATTTGAATTTTCTATAACAAATTCAAATTTTTAAATAATTTTCTGAAAATTGACTTACAGAACTCATGATTAATGTCCTCAATACATATCGTTAAAGGTGCATACTGTCCATATTTTGCAGCCATGGCTGCTAATGCAGCAGAAATAGTTGTAAACTATCAGCTACCATCTTTTGCCACAGTAACATTTGGGGTTGCCTTTTCAGTCCTTGCACCCTTCAAAATTCTCCGATCTTCGAGATTCATCCAGTAAGGAAGGCCTTCATTTTCCAATGAGGATACACTGGATTCCTTTTGTAGAAGGCGACGGGTAACTCCTGGAATATGAAATTGCGAAAGCAAAGAACTCAAAGCCGAGACAATGGCAAGGGAGTTGCTGGTGAGTTCCCTTGCGGACTTAAAAGTCTTCTGCATATCAGTCTTCGGTTTCCCTTCAGGGAATCCGTCAATGCGAGTCTGTTGGTAAGAGATGACTGCGCTAAGCCCATTGTGCAGCTCTGGGACATTTTCACCGAGTTTCCCTAGATCAGCGCTGGCACCAGAGATACATTCTTTCAATTCTTCTTTGGCATTTTCGACGAGTTCTCTGCAATCTTCAAATGCTGCTTTCTCTTGTGAGGTATCGAATTTGAATGACGTGACCTTGTTCAAGACCTTATCAATCTCACAATCGGCTGCTTAGATTGCCATCTTGAGAAGATCCTTTGGTTGAGCCGTAGAATTCTTTTTCACTGCATTCTCCAAGTTATTAAGGCATGTGTCTTTGTAACTGGCAGCATCGCAGGCGGTCTTGTTAACTCTTTCGACATGTGAGACCTATTTTGGGATTCTGGGATTGAGCTTCTCTGCCATGGCCGCTTTTGTTGTTGGTGGTGAAACCGGCAACCACACTGGTTGCCACCATGCCTACCAAAAGAAAAGCTCAAATCGCAATAAGGGTAACCTTCTTTCTGAATTTCATTTCCCTTTCCAACCTTCTTCATTCAGATATCTGATCAAAATCTTGAAACATCATTGTGACAGAGCTTCTTCTAGACAGAGATCACTCCGCCTTAGAATCAAACTAAGGCAGGGGTTTTAACAAAAAAAGATTCAAAAAATGGGGTGTCCTTAATTAAAAATTAATATGTATATTTCTCCTCCTCCGAAAGTGAAAATTACAGTCTTTGCTGGTCTGCAAATTAGCGAAAGAGAACTGGGGTGGACAGGAGCCTTTCAAGGTGTTCTACTCAAAAGTTGGTTAGGGGTGACAAGGATTTTGTTCCGTCTAACCGCAGTTCCCGCCGTGCTTCTGGCCTTCAAATTTGTCCACTTACATTTGTATCCTTTACGCTCACAAAATCAGTGAAATTTTGCCCAAACATGTTCTGGCAGCCGTTTTAGTTCCCATCATCGCAATCAAGTCCTATTCCATTACATACCAATGCAGCCCATGAGAGTATCTTCTGTTTTCTAGGTCCGCCACAAAAAGGTCAAACTTTGGTAGCCCTAACATCAAAATCCTCATAATCATTCCTCGTTGGCTATTTTTAAATCTTAACCCAATTATCTTTCCCTTTTTTTGGGTAGATGGATCCAATTAAGTTACCTCACTAATCCAACCAAAAAAAAAAAACCTATGCCTTACAGTGTACATATACAATAATAAAACGTTGAAAGAAAACAACTTACCCTCTAATTGAAAAAGGCAGTTTTACTCTTATAATTTACAAAATCTATTAAAAAGTGATTCAATAATTTTGAAAAATTATCTAAATTTTAATTGGTGGTATTGAAAAAACAATCTAAAAATTATGATTATTTGGGGTTATATTAGGAGAATATTAATTAAGTAGTCACTAATCTTTAATATTCTTCGTAATAGAAAGAATAGCTCTTAATAATTTGCTAATAACATTCAACGAATCTCATGGATTCTAAGGACTAAATATAAGACAATTATTAATTATTTATAATTTACTTTTAATAAAGATTTGTATAGATTCGAAAGACTGTGATGTGCCTTTAGGTTTTGCTCTCCCTCTTTTTGTTAGTTAGTTTCAATTGGTCTTGAACTCTATACTTTTAGTTTTTGAGATGATTCCATTATTAAGGAACTCTAACTCATTGGTGAATAATCACTCTGTTTCTTTCTTAATTATTTCCCAAATTTACTTTTAACTTTCTTTTTCTGCTTAGTCGTGCTTGTTCCTTAATTATTTCCCAAATTAGCTTGAATGTGACCGAAAGATCATAAGCTCACAGCTGGAGATTTAATTTATGAATCTGTAATATGAAAACAAATGCAGCACCGTGAAACTTCCCAAAGCCCTAATGGCATTGGCAGCAAGAGCCGGGCCAGTGGGCTTCAAATGACTCCTCCAAGGCCTTCCAAATTAGAAGATCCTTCCAAATTAGATTTTTAACTCGGCACAAAAATTTTGACTTTGGTCAAGAAATCACAGTTATTCAACACACTGGATATCCCGTGTTAGAAACTCAATTATTCATTGACATTCCGCAACAAGCCAACCGAGAAGATCCGTGTACAAGTTTCTCAAAAAAAGGGAAAAGATGATAATAGAGCCAAAAATCGAAATCAACAAGGCAGGATTTCAATTTTAGTACACTCCCATTTGGGAGATCAATTCGAATCACTCTGGCAGTAGGTTGTTCCCCACCACTAACCTGCATCTCATATAGCTCCAATCACATATATCTCTGTAAGTATGTCAAACAGGTGACTTGTCACTAACGTCTTTTGGAAGTAATAGACGACTTCATCTACCCGAAACATAAACTTCTCCGCAGTAAACATGTCTCATTCAAGGTTCAAATGCCTTCGTCATAAGGAAACGAAGTGGAACCTAGCCACTCATCGCCAGCGATAAAATATGACACGGTAAAATTGTAGGCGTCATCATAATCCATCACATGGTACCCCAGCCAAGTAACGCGATTATCCGTGGCAAAACCAGGTCCATAATTATTGTACTCTCCATAATACAATGTGTCTAGGCCGTTATCGCTACCATCGCCCGACCATGTTCTCCAACCTGCTGGATCAATGAAGTCATCTATGTAGGAATCAATGAGCACTGTCCTAGAATATCCCTTCCATGGCCTCCCCAGATAGCTCTTGACTCTGCTAGAATTCGAGTACAAGTACTCTGTGGCCAGAATTGAACAATTCTGGATTGAAATTCCGGTGTCTTCATCTGGGGTGTCTCGAGATTGGGCTGTGATGACGACGAATTGGCCAGGCATTGGCATTCTGGATACAATGTTGCATCCCTGGAAGACTACCGCGGCGTTGCCGAATATGTAGTCAATGGTCCCTGATATGTCGCACTCGCGATAAAATTGTCGAAATGAGTGCACATATAAGGTGTCCTGATACCCATTAATGCTGCACTTGTACATTGCTGAGAAGTCCGCATTTATGCGGAGGGCAACTGCCTGGTGCTTCCCTGGTCCTGCAGTGTTGTCAATGGTTATATCTCTTGCCAAAAAGCCCTCACCGGACACGGCTGCAATTTGACGGACAAAAGCCAGAGTCACATACATTGTAAGGATGATTAAGGGGTACATAATAGTTGACTGAATTGGATTTCAAATTATTATCGGAATTCACCATATAAAAAAAAATGGAAATAGTAAAGAATGGAGGCGATTTAAAATCTATAAAGAGAGAATTTGAAAGAGACTAAAATGATACCAAGAGTGGCAGATCTGAAGGTGGTCCAGCCATCGCCCACGCTTCTACTACCAGTGATGAAAGTAACGTCACTGCCACCTCCGAGCAGAACAATATTGGGCTTGTAGCTGGGGATTTCAACATTCTCCTGATATACCCCTTCTCTAACATAGATAAAAATCCGATCATCATAACTTTTATTTGGCGCAAAATTGATGGCATCAGTAATCGTGGTAAAATTCCCAGTTCCATCAGCTGCTACTGTGAGCACCTGACCAGGTTCATAATCATTGCCATCACTTTGCAGAATCCTACGATCTTGTTTCGACATCCACCATGGAAGTTCCAAGAGTCTCCGATTTTTGTGACCCTTAGTGGGCCCTGTCTTGGGGAGCATTGAAAGGGAATTGCCAACGTGCTTGTAAGTGTTAATCAGGGAATTCACCAGGGAAGGCTTCAATGGACCGGAAGCAGATTCCAGGCCCTCCAAACACGTGTTCTTGTTAGTGAGTGCTGCACTGAGGTAGGCCCTCGCATCGGCTAGTTTACGAGGGTCTCCTGAACGGACTCTTGAAACAGATCTTTGTAAAGAAGATAATGTGATCTGATGGAGCTCTTTGCAATCTTGGATGGTGCCCCTCTGCTTTTCAACGATATTTGAGCCGGCACGTGAGAATAAATTGGTGAGTTTTCCAGCCTCGGATATTGCAGTTTGGAGGGATTGAAGGATATAAGTAATGATGTTCGGACTAATGTTTATTGGGATGGAAAGCTTTAACGAGTCAAAACAGGCATCTGGGTAGGGCACGCCATTGCAAAATGTTCTTATTGAAGAGAGATGGGTATCTAGAGATGTTGAAGAGGATACATTGAGAGCCCTTGTGGGAGTGTAGTAGGTTGGAGACAAGAGGAATAGAAGGAGAGACGCTATCAGCTTTAGAATGGAGAAGAAATCCATGAGAGTCGCTGCAAGCCCGCAACACAAGGGAATTCTACTTGTTTGAGAGCTTGGAGGGAGGCTTAAGCGTTGATTGGTCTTAAATAAAGCCTTCGGAAACACAGTTTGCATGGATTCTTGGCGTTTGGATTAGTATATTGCAAGTCATGTAATTACTCAGGGCGGTCTTTTAGGAGACGGTAATAATAGTTCTAACTTTCTTTCCGTTGACTTGAAAATTTGACACAAAACAGACAACACACATTGCAATTTTTTTTTTTTTAAATAAAAATTATATAACTCAAACATATATATAAAAAAAATAAAAAAAAGATAGAATTAATACAAAATCTATAAATTAATTATTCTAGACAATTGATTGCATACATTGCAATTTTATAACTATGAATAAATTAAAAAACTTTAATTAATTATTATAATAATATAATATATGTCTGAACTTGAGTCGGTGCCACGTTAAGTCACCCGTGTAATATTTCTGTATGCATATTCCATACCTACATAGCGTGTCAACTTTCGCGGGGCAGTAAAAGACAGAGATTCTCTGTGTTCTGCACTTATGTTCCCAATAAGGATAATAGAGAGGGAGGCCGAATTAGACATATGAACGCGTGGAAAAATGTTTTCATCCTCTTGTTGTTGTTGTCTTTTAGTACAGACTAGATTGTCGTTTTATAGGAAAGAACAGGGACGGACGAAGTCCAGTTAAAAATATTTTCGAGAAAAAAAGAAGAAAAAAACCATCTAAGGTAAACTAGATGGGCGTGTGCATGGGTGAGCAACTTTCATTTTAAAGCCTTGTTTGGGGTAATTTTTCCCTTATGGCTACTGGGACATCTATGCTTCCGTAGTTCTTTTTTTCAGTGTACAGTGTTTGTCTGGTAGCTTATAGGCAGATCGCGTAGAACACATTCAAGTCAAGATAAGCAATTACCTCAGTGCCATTGGGCAAGTGATAATCTAGAATCGACAGCTTGTCCCTCGTTTCTCTGTGAGCTCAAACCCACTCCTCCCTCCCCACCTATCCTGTAGCATAAACAGTGGTATTCGGTGTTGGAAAAAAAAACAAACAGTGGTATTCGATTAGTGAGCCGACAGATTGGAAGCCGACACATACTTTTTTTTATTTAGTCCAATCCTTGAGTTACGTGTTGAGATTCGAGTCTGTGAGGTCAAAATTAGACTTTTATCTCCTGTACATGGTTCTACTTTCCGAAGAAATAATGAAGCAGAGGACAGTGAACAGTATACATTATATATTTTACTCATTTGTACCACATTATCGTAGATTGTGGTCACTGTTTCATGGAACTACCCAAGATGGCAAAAACTATTGCTAAACGTGCCTTTAGACATTCGTGTTACTGTGTGTATACGTGGCCAAATAAAATCCAATACAAGAATACAAAATACGAATAAGGTACGCATCCATCGGGGACATTTGTATATGAATTCGGGTCGTTCGAACCCTAATTCCTAGGAACCAAAAAGATTATGGTTGCAGAGAGAGAGAGAGATGGTGGAGAGGAAAAGAAAGGGAAAAAAAAATTCACCCCATGAAGACTGAACAGGCATGCGACTCTTCGTGCTTGAAATTACATGTACAAATGAATGGGCCAGCCAACACCCATGAAAACGCCCTTTATTTAGCCCGCAACCCTGCTGTGTACCGTACCCCCGTTGACGGCAACCACAAGTTTCCTTCAACGAATTGGGCCACCGTAAAATTATTAGCCTCGTAGCTGCTATTCAATATATGATAACCAGGCCATTTGACTCTCTGGGCTAGCCCAGCACCTGGCCCATAGTTCGAGTACTCGGCATAGTATAATGTATCCAAGTACTGATCACCATTCCATTCAAGCCATCCCTCAGGCCTTAGGACAGCACTTAAGTAGGATTCCATGACAATGGTTCTTGAAAAATTTTTCCATGGTCTACCAAGGAAAGTGTAAGTGGAGTTAACGTAAGGCAGAAGATCTGTATCTGCCGATATGTTGCAGAATTGTATGGAGTAGCCAGTCGGCTCATTTGGGTCCTTCCGGCCATGAGCTGTTATGGTGTTCTTTTGCTCTGGTAGGCCTTTCTTGGCTCGAATCTCGCATTCCTGGAAGACCGCAGTTGCATCACCAAAAATAAAATCTACGGTCCCACTGATGCGGCATTCCCTGTAGAATTGACGCATGGCATGCGTATAAAGTGTATCTTGGTAGCCCCTAATTTCGCACCTGAAGAAGACTGAAAGATCAGAATCGGAACGAAGAGCTACGGCTTGGTGCTTTTGAGGCCCTGCAGTGTTCTCGAACGTTACGTCTCGAGCTATAAATCCTATTCCACTAACCGCTGCAGTGCCACCCAAAAAAGCAGTCAGATTATTAATTAAATCCTCGTACAGAGTAATGCTTTTGTTTCAATCATTTCCCAAAATCTACTCGAGGATTTCGTTAAGTTTGTCCCACAGATTCAAACTATAACTTTCGCAGACTAAATTACCGAGGCCATAGCATATTGCAATGATATATGGTTCATGGAAAGTCCAGTAGAATGTGCTGATCCTTAACATGACCATTTAAAAGGACGCAGAGACATGTCAATAACCTGTGGCCCAGTTTCACACTTCTAGCTACTTTGAAACCAAATAAGCAAATAGATGCAAGCACCGAAATCGTGAAAAGTGCGAGCTCCAATATGGTGAAATCTAATTTTGCGTGATTGAACTTGCACAGCCCATACAAGATGTAACAAGCTGATCTTTTGATGCACTTTCCCGATGGACAAAAGGCTATTTGGGTTAATTCTATGGAGTTTTAACAGAACAAGATACTTACCGAAGGTTGCCGAGCGAAATGTTGTCCAACCATCAACGTTATTCCGGTTGCCAGAAATGATGGTGACATTCATGCCATCTCCAACCATCATGATACTCCATTTGTTCTTCTTGATCTCCACGTTTTCATAATACACACCCTTCTTAATGTAGATGATGAAACGACGCATACTGTAATCAGGTGCTGCTGATACTGCATCCTCTATCTTGGTGAAATTCCCAGTCCCATCGGCTGCAACTATAACATCAGGTACCATTCCATACAGTCCCAGCAGTTTACGGTCCTCGGGCTTAACCCACGAAGGGAATTGGTCCTTTTTACCACTGTCCATGCAATTGAGGTTGTCTTCTTGAGAATTGGATTTGGTGTTTGGGTCCACGTTTCTTAGAACCTCTTGAACCCTGTATGTGATTTGGTTAAGGCCGCCTGCCACAAGGCTCGAGAGAATGCTTCTAGTACCCTGAAATCCATCAATGCATGTTTCCTGATTAACAAGTACAGCACTTAACCAGGTCCTCAAATCAGAACTCAGATCACCAGTGCTGTTATGTTTACCTTCTGTAAATGGAAACAAAAATTAAGTCTCTCTGTTAGCATTTTTCTTGCAAAAACCATAAATGTAAAAATAAACTAGTTCCTAGTCGACCAATTGAAAATTTAGATGGAAGCAAAGGCTAAGATGTGAGGTCCCTGGCATCTGAATGGCAAAAATATAATCGGATACATCAATAAGTTTTAACTCGAGCCGTCTCCTGGAGGTAGATTTCAAGTTCTAAGTTCGAATCGGAGTCAATTAACTTATAAAAGCTATAACGAGACACTTGATGAGTCTCGGGGGTGGGTGCATTATGTTCATATGTAGCTGACGTCAAAAAACAGAGGAAAGAATTTTATTTCAGTTACCCTTGGGATTCTGGGATGCAGAAATGGACCGGCTTAGCTCATCAGAAGAGAAGTCAAGCAGATCAAGACAGTCTGTTGTGGCATTGGAGAGGCGAAAATCACCATAGAAGCTGCCAAAATTAGAGATTGTAGAGGCCACACCTCGTATAATGCCAAGAACGCTCTCCAAAGAGCCTACAAACTCAGAAACCGGCACGTTCAAGCACTCGGTCCGCAGAAATTCGCTCCCAGCAGATGCAGCATCAACTGGGGTGCATGGAAAGAGCAAAATAGTGAACGAGACAAGGAAAAGTAGTGAAAGAGTTGAGAATCTTGAAAATCTCATCTTTGGGGAGTGTAATGTAAGAAGAAGGAGCTTGTCTGTAAGGACCTAGATTGCTTGTAATGAAGAGGAGAGGTGCATGGATCTTTAAGGCAGAGACGGGGTCCAAAGGGTGGATGTTAGATGGAGGGAGGAAGTGAATTTAAGAGGATCGGGTGGCATGGATCAATGTGTTGAAATTTTTCTAAGTTTTTCTTTTCTTTTTTTTTGGATGGTGGTCCCACTTATCTATGTGTCGGTTGCGTCGATAAATAATTGATTTTATTACATAAACATATGAGAAATAAATGTGAGATTGATTTGGAATTTATTATAATTGTTAGACAAAGTCGATACTATTTTTTATATAACAATTAATTATAGCTAATATGATAAGTTTGTCTCTAATATTGCATTTATTTTTTTGTATTTCTCTAACTGTCTTGTGATGTTTATTAATGGGATCCATAAGTTACTCTTTCACCGGATGGATGGCCTAATACGAATGGGCAATGGAGCACCTTTCTTTTTGTTGTTTGCTTCTTCTAGCCCATTGCTTTCACTTGCTATTTAAGAATAGGCGAATCCCTTCTTTTTCTTTTCCTGAAAGAGCCTAATTTCAATGACCACGCAATGCACAGGTGGAGCGTCTGTACGTGCACATGCATGTACCACTGGTTCGAGTAGATGTAAAGCTTGTTAATTTAGTCTCGGGAAAAAGAGCAGAGTAATTTGGCAGGGGGCGCTCTCGAAATATTTTCAAGAATAAAAAAGAAGTTCTACTGTGATGGGACCCACGTGGTGTTCCAAAATATATAATTTTTTTTCTTATGAAAAAGTTATCACGTAAAGCCATTCATTCATTTTCTTTTTCTTTTAAATATAAAAAATATACTTTGCAGACATATTAATTATTATATATATATATATATATATATATTAAAATTGAAATTATTTCTTAACATACTTATCCAACATTTTTTTCATAAAGATGATCGGACAACTTAATTCATTTATTGTCTTCTTGCGCCCCTTTTTAACCTCGGAAATACCTTTTAGTATCCAAATAAGGGAGGAGGTAGGGCGCCCAATCGTGAATAAGACTGTATAATATTTTTCTTATTGAAGGTAAAATAAATTGAATTTGAAACAAAACATAATGAAATTTTGAAAAAAAAAAGAATATTATATAAAATATACGGAATATTGGGGGGACATATACTGAATGGTTTCTAGTTAAGTTAAAAGATCAAAAAAAAAAAAAAAGGGTCTAATGCATTTTAGTTTCGTGTAGTTTTACCTCTTTTGTAACTTATCTATGAGGTTTCAACTTGTACTCTTAACTGTAGTTTTTTACTTCAGCAATTGAGACTTTTTATTGGGATTCTGTTGATTTTACTACTGTAGTTTAGTTAAAATGTCATCGTTACGATTACCGAAATCATAAAAACGTTGTCATTATTATTTTAATAAAAAAAAGTTAAATACATTTGAAACGGCATAGTTTAAACCAATTCATGTAGGTAAAATCAATGAACTTCTCATAAAAGATCTCAATCATCAAAATAAGAAAACCACACGGATTTTAGAATAAAAATTGAGACCTTAGAGAGAAAAGTCGCGAAAAAAAAAAAGAGTAAATTAAAGGGAGTAGAATGCATTTAACAAAAAAAAAAAAGCAACAACGTTAAGTACCGCGGAGGTGTATTCATTTTAAAGAAAAGAGTGAGTAATTAAGGCTGCTCTTATGATTAGTTTAAATGAATCAGAAAGAAGAAAAGAAGAAACAATCGCTCCCATCATTCCCGAAAATGCTGCGATTTTTCTATGGTGCGAACAATAATAACGCATTGGAAATCACTAGCTTTTCTCCAATCTATGTATTTATATATATTATTAATCCTGTGACTTCTACTAAACAAGTAGCACACTTCTCCGCACCTTGCTTATAGTTTTGCTTAATTCTGGAACTATGGGAGCAACCATTGATTCGATGAATCCAGTAAGGCTGTGTATTATAATTGACCTAACTATTGAGTTACTTCCATTGAGTGTTGTACGTAACTATTATTCAACATAGATATTACAGATTTATTGCCTTAAATATGACGAAAAGTTAAATGGTTGAAGAATTATAAAAGACATACATATCTTATTATGCATTATCTTTAAGTTATACCCACACAATTGTCAATTTGATAATAATTAAAGCACATTTCGAAAAATCATCTCATAACTGGCAAAACTATCAAGTTTCTTCCATAACTATTGAGCTGCTGCCATAATTATTATTTAAGAGAGATTATTGTATATAATTTGAAACGAATAACAAAAAAAGAAAAAAACACACAAATACACGACTCTTAAGAAAACCCCTATAACTCACTCTATAAATTAACACGGTAGACTTGTCCTTGATCTAAGCAGATTACAAGTGATTGAGAGAGTATAGATTAATATTTCAAGTAAAAATTTAGCCAAGAGATTTTTTCTTGTTTAGTAAAATAATTTAAAAGAGAATGGAAGTCAATAATCAAGAAATTTTTGACCCCAATAATCCAGATTATTAGTTGTAATCGAATATATTTGATTATTTGTATGATTGCTTTCTGATATCTCAATAATTAAAAAAAAAAATCCAAGCATAACACAAGCTAATATCTAGTTATTAAGGAATCAAATGCCCAATGATAAGATTTGCTAATTTGTGTCCTTACTGAATTGGTCAAAAGAAGATTTCGTGTATTCTACTTGAAAAGTATTGCTAGCGATACTATATATATATATTTTTTTTATTTAATTTTTTATTTTTTTTTTATTTTTTTGTGAGTTAAGTGGTATGTATATTGTAAAATTAAGCACATGTCATGGTAGTGGTAGAGTTCACGTACAGAAAGAAAAATAATTGCATTGCATCACATTTAATAAAAAAGTTGTGCTAAAAACCTTATCACATAAAATGCCCTTATTTGAAAGACTTACACTTCCACGTGACTTTCTGTTTTTTTTTTTTCATTCATAAATGACAATGCCTATCACCGAACAAGCTGGATCTTCTCCGACTACTTCTTTGGCCCGACAACCTTCATTCACTCTCCAGCGATGGTGTCTGAAAACGGAATATACAAATAAATAAATATATATATAATATAAATAAATAAATTTTAAAAATATAATATTTAAATAAAAATATAAAAATTAAAATTTAATTATAAAAATTCATAAAAAAGTAAAACTAAGTTTTTTGTCTATCCCGTCTAAAAACATGAAAAATTTAAAAGATGCCAAACATTGGCGATGTTTCCGCTTGGCAGGGCATGAAATGCCTATGTTGCAGCCATATATATGATGTGCTTCTAGAGCTTGAGCGTCAACAAAGGTCTCCATCATGGCTTCTTCAAGGTCTAATTTTCCACATACCTGCATGAGCAATGACAACTAAGGATCTAACCTCAATCAAGGCAAATGGACCTGTGTATACAGCTAGAAGAAGCCTTCTAGAAATGAAATTGATTACCAGCACAAACATGCACCCACGGCAGCTTATGGGAAATACCAACTTATTATTGAACTGACTATTTTTACCGTTTTGGGCAACGACTTGACAATATATGACCATGCTAAATAGAATTCCACTTATAAGATCGGTATTTGTAGGAAATATCTGCCATATTATTGACAAAAATGTTGGTCTCCGCCCACAACTAATTTGTAATTTGTAAATTTCATATCATTCTAGATGGTTGGGAGTTTGAATTTTACAAAAACTGCTAATGGTAGGTCTGATGGAAAATACATTTTAAAATCGTTTAATCCCATCCGCAAACACTCCTGGTTTAAGCCTAGTTAATTTTATAGGAAATCGAGGAAAATACCTAGAAGACCGAGATGGAGCCATCGAGTGATTGAGAGGAAGCCATATGCATCACTTTCATCAACATCAACATCAAAATCAAAAGCAATGGAGGCCAAAGAGATGGCATTAAAGATGGACAACTAGAAAACGTGTTTTTACAGCTTGCACAGGATAAAGTAATTAACGCGGGTTTGAACTTGTCCCGAGAATCCTTTTTTTTTTTTTTTTGTTCTTTGGATTATAATATAAATCCACCTCACCATTGTGCTCGTCAATGGCTGTTGCCAATCCAATGCCTTTTCATTTTCAATGTCAACAAGCGAAGCTAGAGAAGTTAAATAATGCACGATATCATCTTTTCAGTTTATTTTCACGATTCTTATTTATTCATTTTTGGTTTAACCTATATAGTCATTTTTCTTTTGTTTTACGCTTGTATTCATCAGGAAAAAGAAAAAAAAAAGGGCATTTTGTTTCAACTTTTACTAATTCAGTACCTACATATGCTCCATCATTTAGTCTATCAAGTCTTTTATCCTCGTTCTTTTTATTATGGAGTTGAATTAGGAAGAGAGATACACATTATATTTACATTTAAAAATTTATAAAACGTGTTAGGAATTTATTCAATTTAAAGATTTAAATTATTAAATAAAAGTTAATAATAAATCCCTCTAATATTATATAAAAATTATTTAATTAAAAAAATTTAAATTATTGAGTAAGAGTAAAAGATATGTGGCATGTTATGTTGAAGTTTATGAGAAACAAAAATAAGGAAAAAGGAAAAGAAGAAAAGGCCAATGCCCAACCCCAGTGGACCAGCAAAGTGGAAAGCCTCTAATGGTAGGACCCCTGTATACAACTATAGACACTTGTCGGTGCATGTTCTTCAGTTGAACTTTCTGATTTCAAGATGTCCCACTTACATGAAAAAGGAGCAGAGCCGATCCAATCAAAACCTGTGTTAAAAGTGGTCAACAGTTTTCGTGAAGGGTTTTGATCATGCGTGCACATTCACATATACAAAAACACAAGTCTCACCCATCGAATGGTGTACGCTCACTGATAAATTAAAGTTCTTACCTGCACACCCCAAATACGTTCTCTTAACATTAAACACTTGTCATTTTTCTTCGGACGTATTGGACACACCAAACATGCTGTGATTCACCTCGTATGTCAACAACCAAACAGGATTGATTTGATTGAAATATCCGTGTCGAAACTGCAAACCTTTAGTGCTGGAACCGTACTTTAGATTGAGCAATTATGTTGTGGGGGGGGGTTGCATGAAATGTCGAATTGGACGTTGACGTGGAGTTAATTGTGGGTACGTTTTGGAGTATTGCAATAGGCGGAAATCCTTTTTTTTTTTTTTTGGTCTAAATAAACGGAAATGGAAATCTTTATAGCCGGTAGGACCACGACAAAAATATGGGGAATGCCATTTCTTGGGCCTCTCATAGTCAAAGAGTTCGGGGCAGTGCCATTTAAATTCTCGAATTTGATGACCCACAACTATTGGGTAAAATTTCTATAAACAACAAGGCCTTACGGAAATGCTATCTGGGCCTCCTTTTTTGCCAAAATTCAGTTTGGGCCCATTCTTCAGTTTCTTGCCACGTAAGAAGAAAAAAAAGAATGATTCTTTGGGGAACAAAAATCAATTACCGGGAAGAATTTTAAAGAGGGGTTTAGGTACATAACAATATAGTGGGAGGTACGTTGGGAATACACAATCTATTCAAAAATTCATTTATTTTTTTTAATTCAGTAATTTTTTATTAAATTATATTATATTAATACATATTAACTACCTTATTTTTATTATATTACTAATAAATCTTTTTGTTTAAAAAAATAACGTAATTAAATCTTTATTTTATAAGACTTTTGTTCAAACATTAGCTAATGGCCTTAGGCAAGTTGCACATGACCCACAAATCCATAACATGATGCATCATATGTTACATAGTAATGATAAAATAATTGAGTGTAATTTAGAACTTAAAAGTGATGGAGTTGCATAGGGTAAGTGGAAGAGCTAAGCAACAATGACGACAAGGATGAAAATGGTAAAAAGTATTGAGTTTTTTTTGGGGGGGGGAGGGGGTTATGTGTAGGATACAAAGTAATTTAATATTTTTTATAATTATAAATCAATATTTTTAAGATGAAAAGTGTTTAAAATTACTAAAAATTATATATTGATTAAATGAAAATTATCAACAATATAATTACTGAGATATAAAATTTAAATGAAGATAAAAATAAATTAACAACTCAATTATAAATATTTGTAAAATTTTAAAAGTGTTATTATTATTATTATTTGCATATTCTCTATAAAAATGATAAAACTAAAGGTGAAAGCAAAGAAAACACGAATTGAAATGAAGTTGTGAGGGTTAAAAGTAAATCAATTTTTTATGATTTATTCTAAATATAAATTTATATTATATTATTGTGAATGTTATATACATATTTGTGATATAATTGTTAATTATGAATATGCATAGAAAATTATAAATATGTAATCAATTATCATCATGCATAATGTCTAAGTATACATAATATGTGTCTAATCTAACTTGTCTAATGTAATTTTTTCAAAAAGAAAAGATATTTGATTTAACATGAGGAGTTATGAACATGAGATAAAAATAAAATACAACATTTATTCATCAATTCATTACTTTTGAATATTAGAGATTGATTGCAATCCGCGTTCTCGTGTTTGTCTTATTGCAAGGAAGACTTATGAGCAGGGGCAAATATATGCTTTGCCTCTTAGTTTTTATTTCAAAGATTAATAGAATAATGAAAAGGAAAAAAGTTGGCGGACAAAAAGAAAAAAGAATTAAGTCACGGTGAGTTAAGTATGTAGATTCTATAAAATAAAAATTATTTTTTTTCTAAATGTATATAGTTGTCTAGTGAAAAAATTAAAATTAAAAAATATATATATAATTTATGAGATCTACATATTAACTTATTTTTGACTTTTCTTTGACTCATTTTTTCTATTTACGAAACTGCATCTTAAGAAAAACTAGTGAAAACTAGTCGATTAGCCACCCCAAGGCGATTTCTAGTGATGATTTTAGTGGCTAGTCCATTGTTATGATAAAAAAAATTAGTTAATAATATTTATTGATATATATAAGAGATTAAAAAAAACAAAATAATCATATCCTTTTTATTATATCAAATAAGTGAGATTATAAGTACAAAAACATACTTTTTTTTTTTGCTTGAAAAAGTTACACCCATCCTACTAAACTATGCCCTAATTAAAAAACATATCAAGTTATCATAAATTACAAAATAAATTCTATAACTAATGGTAGAATTTCTTATTTTCAAATCCTTCTTCATCTCTCCTGCCTCTTTTTCCAAACCTCGACATGGTAGGGCCCAAAAACAAAAAACAAAAAAAAAAAAAAAAAAGCGAAAGAAGGAAGCAGAAAACTGGGCGGGTGCAAGGTAATCGGCTACCATCTTTCAAAATGTATGCCACGTGGCAACACAAAATAAAATAAAATTTGTGCCACGTGGCAACTTTACATGAGGAAAAGCGAACCGACTTTTGTTTGGTGACAGTTACTACAGAGCGGAGAAAATTGGCTAAAAACCGACGATAACTTGTCCCACGAGGCAACTATTGAACCGGGCTGGTTCATAAATGTTTATTTTGCCTAATTGAATCACGACATACGTGTGGGATATCTCTTGCAATTTTTGTCATTTTTTAATGCGTGTCCGTTTTTATCTTTGACGCAAGTCTGTTGGATTTTAATTTTTATATTATATAAAAATTAATTATATTTATTTAAATTCATCATTTTTTAATCTATGTGACCGGACCTATTTCGTTTTAAATTCAATTATCTTCTCTGCATTAGGATCCAAATTAGTTAATCTAAATTTTTATTTTTATTTATAGTATGAATTGTATTAAAATATTATTAAAATTAGGCAACTATTTAGTGTTTTTGTATGATTTATCTTTTTATGTAGTATAAATGTTAATCAAGCAATATAAATTATTAAGTAATTTATAGTATAATATATTCATGTGGATTGTATCATAATCAACATTAATAAATTAACAGTCGTACAAATATTTAATTTTTTTAATATTATCAACTCTCTTTTTTTGACATTAACAAATATTAATTTGACTCCCCTTTTTTGTATATTAACAATTCTTTTTCGAATAAAAAAGAGTTCATAAAATTTGAATCTTTCATCAAAAGATTCCGATAATTCGGGAGGATTTAGATTTAGATTTAGCATTAGGAATGGATATATTATTTTTATTGTGGCGGGTGTGGACCTTTGTGAAAGGGGGACGAACTTGTCAGAGTGTCTATCCGTTTGGATGTATTATGTGCATTTTGCTTTGATGGCAAGGTGCAGACAGCGACCTGGGAATGCATGTGCATTGCCTGTTGTTTATGAACTCTTTTGTTTTTTAGTCTTTATTGTTTAGGTTAATTCTTTTTGTATTTTGAGTAAAATAGAAAAACAGTTATAATTACGTTAATGAAGATTGTGTCTGTTGTATAGGCTAAATACATTCTATAAATCTAATTAAGATTAATTATTATTATTATTATTATTATAAATATACAAAATTTAATATTTTTTTCTGACAGACCAACGATACCGCAAAAAGCAACCAAATAAAGCGGACCATACTACTACTCGCGAGAGGGCGATCAATAGTGGGAGAAAGGAAGACAGGAAACGATATAACTACAGTGAGTTTCGGCTTTTTCTGTTGCTTTCTCTAATTACAGGTTTTTGGTTATCGTGTTCTTTACCGCCATTGTTGATGCATATTGTTGTCAGCCATTCATCTTCGTGTTTTGATTTTTTTTTTTTTTTTTTGGTTCCTCTTCGTTTTTTTCCGGAACATCGACAAAGACGTCTTCTCTAAGCAAAATCAATGCCTCCATTGGATTCGGGCATGTCCAAAGCGGTAGTGATACTAACCCGTTACCTGACAGCTTCCTGAATTCTCTATTTTGAAAGTTTTTTTTTTTTTTTTTTGTCTTTCTTTCTTTGAGTTTTAAACGCAAAGGTTTGCATATAATATCAAGGAAGTTTTATAACTGTTAATTTTCCGCGCAATTAATCATTCGTATTACCTATTAGAAATATGTAGTAGCAACCTTGATGTCGTGCCTGCGTGGTTCAAGAATCACGTTTTTTTTTTTTTTAAATTTTTTAAAATTTTTTTGTATTTTTTAAATTTTCCTGATTGAATGAGCCAAAATCGAGACAGGCAAAGGCACACGAGAACACAATGCTCGGGAACGGAGTTGTTGGAATCCTTGCTGAGACCGTTAACAAGTGGGAAAGAAGGGCGCCTCTGACTCCATCGCACTGTGCTCGACTTCTGCACAGTGGCAGGGACAAAGCTGGAGTGTCTCGCATTGTTGTACAGCCATCCACCAGGCGCATCCATCACGATGCAATGTACGAGGATGTCGGCTGTGTAATATCAGATGACTTGTCTGAATGCGGTCTCATTGTGGGGATTAAGCAACCGAAGGTGTTAAAATCTTATGTCCAATTTTTTAATGTTTTCAAGTATGGCTTTATGGCAGAAAGCATGGGAAGTTTGATATAAATTTTTGGCATTGGTGCAGCTGGAGATGATTCTTCCGGATAGAGCTTATGCCTTCTTTTCACATACACACAAGGCCCAGAAAGAAAACATGCCTTTACTAGATAAGGTACATCTCCTTGTATATGCATAATTGTGGACGACTGTAAATCAATGTCCTCATGATGATAATCCTGCATTTCCTGACTTCTTTTTTTTGTGTAGATCCTAGCTGAAAGAGTGTCATTGTTTGACTATGAGCTTATTGTTGGGGACCATGGGAAAAGGTTGCTTGCATTTGGGAAATATGCTGGCAGAGCAGGACTGATTGATTTCTTGCGTGGATTAGGATTGCGTATGCTCCATTGGCCAGAACCCCTTCTACTGGTTTTGCATCTTTTATCTCAATAAAGTATCATCGTATAGTATAAAATGTCAATTAGATAAAGTCTTGGTGATGCTGTGAAGACAAAATTAAAATTATTATATTGTGTTGAATATTTCAAATTTATTTTCTGATTAGGTATGTAAGTTTTAAAAATAATAATGCAATTAATTGTGATATAGCCGATAATAAAATTTTAAGACATTAAGGAGTAAGTAGATGAAATATTAATTTTAAGTAACCGATAATTCTATACATCAACTAATTTTTGTAAGTGCAAATAGTATACATATGGAGCGACTCAAGTTAAACACAACTTTTTCAATTAGAATTTGATTTTGAGTTTTCTTTTGCAGGGTACTTAAGCCTTGGATATTCGACGCCATTTCTCTCTTTAGGTGCATCTTACATGTATTCTTCCTTGGCAGCTGCCAAAGCTGCTGTAATTTCTGTGGGTGAAGAAATAGCGACTTTTGGATTGCCACCTGGAATCTGTCCTTTGGTCTTCATATTCACTGGTTCTGGAAATGGTACAGTAAATTGCATTTTAGCCTCTGCTCCTCAACTATCCGAGTTCTGAATTGCAATATTAATTTGGTTAATATTCAATTTGTTTTTGATGTTCATGTGCTGACATAGTGCTCTATCCTTTTTCTTTAACTCTATATATCAATTCTGTAATGGAAAGTTTAGCCTTATAAACTAATACGATGGACTTTATCTGTAGTTTCTCAAGGCGCACAAGAGATATTTAAACTTCTTCCTCACACTTTTGTTGAGCCAAGTCAACTTCCAGGACTATATGCGCAAGTAAGTTTGAAGCAAACCCTATCATTGATCCTCCACTTATGTTCCTAAGATTGGGGATTAGCTATTAGTATCCAGAATTATGCTAACATACATGACCACCCATTCCTTGTTGTTTAATGATCATTGGCTCGTGGTAAATCTGGCCTCAATAGCCTTAAAACTATTGCATGCTCCTGTTCCTTGAGGCTTCTATTCCCAAATTTATAATTTGGTGAGTTAGGTTCTGCCTCAATGTGTTGTCATTCATTCACCGATGTTCTTGTTCTGATGTAGGCCAAGTGTGCTAGTCAATCTGCACGGACATCCAAGAGAGTATACCAAGTACATGGTTGTGTTGTGACTTCTCAAGACATGGTTGAACATATAGATCCTTCAAAAGTGTTTGATAAAGTAAGTAACTACAACATTAAACTGTTACAGTGATCACTTTTGTTCTCACTGGCATGGCAATTTCTTTGCATTTCAGGCAGATTATTACACATATCCAGAACACTACAAGCCTGTGTTCCATGAAAAAGTAGCACCATATGCATCTGTCATTGGTACGCTGTATATTTGCTTTCAACATAGTTTCATTAGTTTTGGGAAAACCATATTGGGATCACCTGTTGAAGTAGTTCCTGTGTAAGTCGATATCTGAACTGTAAGTCCTTAAGCATCCAGGAGCCAAAACAAAGTAAAGAATGCTTTGAATCCATAACTGACTTAATTTAGGTCCTATATTTTTTTGTTATTTTTATTTATATATTTCTTGTGCAAACATTTATCAGCTGAGAGGCTGAACTTTTATTTTTATTCTGCCTGGGTACATCTTCTCAGGCAGAGAGGAATGTTATGTCCACTTATAGATTTCAAAACCAAACTTTTGGTACTTTTTTTCTTGATATAAATTTTTGCAGCTATATTTTTTGTCCAAATAACAGTCATATTGTTTAACTGCAGTCAATTGCATGTACTGGGAGAAAAGATTTCCTCAATTGTTGAGTAACCAGCAACTGCAAGACCTAGTAAGGAAAAAAGGTCCACTTGTTGGGATTGCTGACATAACGTGTGATATTGGTGGCTCTCTAGAATTTGTTAACCAGACAACATCTATTGACTCACCATTTTTCAGGTACCAGTTTTTGTTGCTTCTCATCCTTCTATATCACTTCATTGCTCTTATTTTCTTGTTCACCCAGTGTTTCCAATAACTCGACTGATTTATGGAATGTTTATCATTATGGGGTGATTTGTTGTTACTTTCCACCACACTTGTTTGCTTCCACGTAGTGTGCAGATATTTTATGAAATTGGCCTAAATCTCATATGATGGGAACAATCATCCCATTGGAACATATTATGAAGTGGGATTTAATCATTGAGTTTTGCTTGAGTTCTTCATTCAGAAAGTGAAACAAACCAAACATTTATACATGAACAAGAATGAATCTAACATGTTCTTGTCAACAAAAAAACTAGTATGAATTGGGTTCTCTAAATGAGGTTTTCAATATTTTGAATGAAAAGGGAGAAGGCAAGGAGGAGCAGGTGCAGCTATTGCCTACTAATTGAAATTGGCGAGTCTTAGTCCCTTCCCCCTTGTATCCTCTTTCTCTTGGTGCCTGGACATGAGCAATGTGAAGTATGATGACAGAAAGAACTTTGGGAAACCATAGAGATAAAATTATTGAAATTTCTTCCTCAATTCTTTCCAAGGTTGAGAAATTGTAATTATGCCTGCCGCATAGAGTATTTTTAATTTGGTTACTAGTTCATAGTTTGCTTCACCTGCTGCATCATGTTTTCCTGACTGCTTTCTCTGTCTCCCTAGCCACATTTTGGCAACACAACAACAAATTTCATCTCCTTTGCTTCCATTGATTGTTTGGTGAACCTTTTGTCAGATATGATCCCTCAAATAGTTCATACCATTATGATATGGAGGGAAATGGTGTGATATGCTCCTCAGTTGACATTCTTCCCACACAGTTTGCAAAGGAGGTTAGTCATTCTGAGCCATGCATTCTTTTTAGACTATATTCAATTGTTGTGTTTCTCTGTGTGCAACAGATTTAGGTTATTGTAAACTCTAATGTTAGCTAATTAATCTTCCTGTTGGCATGTACCCCATCATCCAATCATGGAAAGGCTTCCCAACATTTTGGAAATGTTCTATCCAATTTTGTTGGCAGTTTGGCTTCTACAACTGACATTACAAAGTTACCTGCACATCTAAGGAGAGCTTGCATAGCTCATGGAGGGTCACTTACCCACTTATATGAATATATTCTGAGGATGCAACACTCTGATCTGGAGTAAGATTCTGATTCCAGTTTGTATTTCCTCTCTGCTTCATCAATATTTTTCAAATGCAAGTTTAATTATGTGATCTTAATTGTGTGGCTTATACTTTCGTATCATTGGTGATAAGCACAAATTTCCTTTCTTGACCTGCAGAGATATAGCGGGAAGTGCAGCAAATTCAAACTCCAGTGAGAAAAAGTTCAATGTATTGGTAGGTTTCTGAGTCTTTCTTGCATGTTCAGATGTTCCAGACCAAATGTAATGTGTATGCCACACAAATTACTAAACTTTTAGTATGCAGACTGTTTAGAATGATTTCTGTTATTATTTATTCCTGGAGGTGATCATAGCACTTCAACTTGTTGGGCTGATCATGATGGTAATGGACAGGTATCTTTGAGTGGTCACTTATTCGATAAATTTCTGATAAATGAGGCTTTGGATATGATTGAAGCTGCCGGTGGGACCTTTCAATTAGTTAAATGTCAAGTGGGTCAAAGTGCTAGTGACATGTCATACTCAGAGCTCAAAGTAAGTAAATCTCTGGGTCAGTTTGATTGGGGAAAATAGTTTAGCCATGTTCAAGTACAAGTTGTATCCAAGTGACAGGTTTTCATTTTGTGGCATAAGTGCCTTTGAATTGCAAATAATTTTTCAAGAAGTGTGTAAAATGGAATCAAGAGCTGTGAAACTTGTGGGATTAACATCTGGAAATACCTATCATAGACTTCTGTCTTTTTCGTTGAAAGTTAATTTGTTGATGTTAACAAGATTGTTTATTGATTCTATCTATTGCACTTCATGCAATTATTGAATTAGATGAAAATATTGATGGTAGTAACTTAAGGTAAAGACCAAACTTGATATGCTACTTCATGTAACTTTAGCACTTACATAGATTTTTTTACTGATTGGACAGGTTGGTGCCAATGATATGGCAGTTCTGGATCAAATTATTGATTCATTAACTTCTCTTGCTAATACAGATGAAAATGATGGATTTCTAAATAAAGAAGCAGATAAATTTTCATTGAAGTTTGGAAAAATCAAGGAGAATGATATTAAGCAGCAAAATGATGAAAAAAAGAAAAATGCAGTTCTAATTGTTGGTGCAGGACGGGTCTGTCGACCAGCTGCAGAGCTCTTAGCATCGATTGGAAATATTCCATCTCATGAGTGGTACAAAGTAGATCCTGATTCTGATTTCTGTGGGCAGAATGATATCCAAGTTAATGTTGCATCTCTCTACCTAAGGGATGCAGAGGAGGTATACTTATGCAAGGACCTCTTAACTTTTTTTTTTCTTTTAGGTCAACGGACCTCTAACTTTAATGTAATAGGTTTCCAGATACGAGGTTATGTAATGTTTCCTTATATTCTTGTTATTCTTTTGTGTTTATCTGATATCGTGCAGATAATTAATGGAATTCCAAATGCAACAGCAATTCAGCTTGATGTGATGGATGATGAAAGTCTTTGCAAGTATATTTCACAGGTATAGTCTTCCCTTCCATTTGTTATCAACAGTTATCTCCAAAGATGAATTAGATCAATCTGTACTAGGTTCTTTAGAGGACCTATTTACTTTTTCTTGCCTCTAGAGGACCGGTGTACTTGTGTTCAAGTTTGATCTATGTCAACAGTCAACTGGTATGGATGATGGCTTCTGGCAGATGCATCAGAAAAATTGTTTTGTGTAGCATACCCAAATGCAGGACAGCTTCCTAATCGATGCAAGATGGTAGTTTTTAGTGTAGCTAAAATTAAAATTCGTCCTGATCCCATGTAAATGTTTCTTGGATATTCATTTTATGTTCAGCATCATTTATTTGTCCTTTCTCAATGCCATCACAACATAAGAGCCATTGTTGGATCATACTTTGTCTTCATACATCTCGAACTTTTGCAGGCTGAGGTTGTTGTCAGCTTGCTGCCCCCAAGTTTTCACATTACTATAGCAAATGCATGCATCAAGGTAATTGGAATTCCTTGGTATTACATAGAACCATAGGTCAAAGGTGCATGTTTCAAGATGACCCCACTGCTATACTGATGGATTAGTTTATGATTTTGTCAGATCTTTAAAGTAATCTGATCATGTGACCTAGTCAAATGCATAAATCCCAACAACATAGATGGGACATAATTCAATTTCAGACATGCATTTCATTCATTTATTGTTTTTAACTTAAGAGATGTTTGTCTATTTGACTCAGCTGAAAAAGCACCTTGTTACTGCTAGCTATGTTGATGATTCTATGTCGGAGCTAGATGAGAAGGCAAAGGCTGCTAATATTACAATTCTTGGTGAGATGGGCTTGGACCCTGGAATAGGTAAATTTCAATCACAGCAGATGGTGATCCACAATGAATAAAAAATCTGATAACGCTGCTTGTACAATTGAACTGAATGTATAAAATGACATGCTTATCACCATGCTCCCTTAAAGTAGATATTTGCTTTTATATTCTCTTGCAGGTGGGGATGGGGGTTAGGCATTTCAGAAAAATTTTCTCAAACTGATCTAATCACTGGATATGTTTTTAAAATCAATTTAAACATGTTATAGTGGCATTGTTATCTATCTACTGAAGTTAGTTTTTATTGTTCATTGTTGATCCACCGCATAAACAATTTTAATAGTTTTGTGTTCTCAAATGTGAAACAGCTCCATACACCTAATGCATCTCCTTATCCACAATGTTTAAAATTATAAAAATATGAAGAATTATACTAGAAGCATGTTTGGCCCTCATTTTCCTTCTTTATTTTTCCCTTTTTCTGTTTCTTTGGTCCCAGCGATGGCTATAGGCCTTACAAAGTAAAACATTGTACAAAGCCAAAACACTACATAGACACTAGCCGGAGGCCACTGCACCCCATGCATATCCTGCTCCAGTATGGGCTGAAGTCTTGTTGGCGGGATTTTTCCCTTTGGAACATGTTGTTGTGGTTTATTATGCCGCTATTTTACATTGTAGTTCTATCACCCTCCTCCAATCTCAATGATTTTACAAGTTGCAGATTCCATTTTTCAATCAAGAATAATGTCATAGCTTGGTAACAAAGTAGTTCGACAGACTACGTTTCTAGGAGTTGATTTGCTGCTCATCTTCAAAAACCCTGTATTGTAGATTGTATGTGTTGTTAAGACTTAAGATATATCAGTTCAAATACTTAAGTGGCAACTAAATAACTTCATGTAAACAGCTTATGGTCAAAGTTAAATTTGACTAAAGCATCATCATATAGGTCAAAGGGGTCATGTATGCTTCCAGGGGTTGAATCTCCAATATGATGTTTGATTACAAAATTGATGAGCCTTGCAGAGCTATGGTTTGCTTTCATGAACTTCATGAATGTTTGTTATATATTATCAATTATTTGCATTTGCCTCAGATCATATGATGGCAATGAAGATGATCAATGAAGCACATTTACAGAATGGTAGAATAAAGTCTTTCACATCTTACTGTGGAGGACTCCCATCCCCAGCAGCTGCAAATAACCCACTAGCATATAAATTCAGGTATTTTATGAAGCATTTAACAAAACTAGAAGCACCTATGTGGCCTGGCTTCCATAAAACCTGTCAAAATTTGTTTCCTTCATTTTCATTAGTACAGTTCTTGTACTAAAGAACAGACAACTTTTTTTGTGGTCATTCTTAATCTTGAAAGTTATTCCTGCAAGTCTCAAGTTCTCAACTTTTTCTGGTTTTCTTTTGTCTGACTGTCATAAAGTCCTTCAATGCCTTTAGACATAAAGCAAGGCATGTGTTATTGACTGTTTTTTAATGGACAGTTTGGACCTTATTCAGGAGTCTTGCCAAGAACAACATTTCATGTTCACTTTGAAATTTCTTTCTTTCGTTTTTTCTTTTTTTTTTCAATGCCTTGGTTGCCTCTTCTGGTTTACTATCAAATCATTATCACTTCTCATTTGTTGTTCAAATTATTAAGACTTCCTCTAAGGAATTAGAACTTGGATTTTGTCTTGTAAGCAAGTTTATGAATTGTGATTTTGGCATTCCTAATGAATATTCTAAATTTTAGTGTTTGCTTTTAGATCTGTGGAGGGTAAATTAAGCTGTTGAATGCTCTAATTTTTCAGTTGGAGCCCTGCTGGAGCAATCCGAGCTGGACGCAATCCAGCCACCTATCGGTCTAAAGGGGAAATTATCCATATTGATGGTAATTTATCTGCAACCAAGTGACCAGTCATTTTTTGGTTTTTTGGATGAGTTTTTTGAATTCTTATGTTTTTTATATCGTAAAAAAAATTTCTTAATATTTAAAATGAAAATGCATATATCTTTTAACTTTGTCTACTTGTTAGAAGTCTATACCATCCTATATAAATCTATGAAGAACCAGTACATTTTGTATATCTTGAGCTTTTTTTTTTTTTAATTTCTGATCACAATGCATAATGAATTTGCAGGTAGCGGTCTTTATGATTCAGCTGCCAAGCTTCGGATAGCTCATCTTCCAGCTTTTGCATTTGAATCTCTTCCAAACCGTAACTCATTAGTATATGGCAAACTGTATGGAATAGAAGATGAAGCATCAACTGTTTTTCGTGGAACCCTCCGCTATGAAGGTAACAAGATGATTTTAACTCCAGAAATATGCTTTCATTGAGGCCAATATGGGAAAATCCTGCAATGAAGTGTTTGGCATAATTTACATGTGCTGAGCTTTGCAAACTTGAGTTGATTCTAATGACTTTTCTCATATCCCAAAATGGAAACAAGGGCTTCCTTCACCAAATTTTTAGGCAACTTGAACATATTTTATGTGCTTTGAACTTATTGACTGGCTGCTTGTGTAGGATTTGGCAAAATAATGGGCACATTGGCAAGAATTGGTTTCTTTAATAACGAACCCCATCCGGTTCTTAGCCACAGACAGAGGCCCACATTCAAAGCATTCCTGGGTGAACTTCTAAATACCAAAAATGAGAACCTGGATGGAGATTTGTTGGGAGAGAAGGATGTATCTGAAAAAATTGTTACCCTTGGACATTGCAAAGATCAAGACACTGCAGCAAATGTGGCAAAAACCATTATGTAAGCTATTGAGTTTTTCAGGAGGAATTAACTGCAGGCAAATGAGGACCTGGACTCTTACCATATTAGATAATGGCCTAAAAAAGTTCTTTTATCTATTTATGATCTTTTATGAGTTTCATCCTCAATTCCTCCGAGTATCTTGTACATAAGTCACTAAGTTTTCTTTGTTTAATCCCCCATGAATTAGATATTTAGGACTTCATGAGCAAACAGAAATACCTGTCTCCTGCCAAAGTTCATTTGATGTTGCCTGCTTCAGAATGGAAGAGAGGTTGGGCTACGCCAACACGGAACAGGTATGCTTCATTGCTTTTTACCCCTATAAAAATGAGCACAACATTATATCTTTCCTTTGATTTAAAATTGGCTTATCCTTCATTTTATTGAAATAGATGACATGAACAACATTATCGACAATGACAATTGCAGTGGTGATAATGGTCGTTATCATTCCTATTATTTTTCTTTTTCCAAAACCACAACGGCCATACTGTCGCCAACAAAAATTCTGTTCCTTGTCTTTTTTGATTGGTAATTGGTTACAAGAAACGTACTTCAAAAATTCTGTTCCTTGTTTATCTGCTTAGCAATGCAACTTCTGATCTGTTTTTAGCATTTCTTTTTCTAGTGTTTGGAAAATTTCAGTCATGTAATAATGGGTTGTGTTACCATGAACTGGTTGGCATTTCATAAAATACCAGAATCATGCTGCTATCTATGATAATTCATTAATTAGAGAACATCCTATTTCGGTCATTGCATCTACAAATAACAGCTTGTTGCTTACAAATGACTGCACGGGATGATTTTTATGTTAAAGTCAGCGTTCACTGACTTGCCTAATTTGTTGTCAGGATATGGTGATTTTGCATCACGAAGTGGAGGTAGAATTCCCTGATGGCCGACCTACAGAGAACCATAGTGGGACTTTATTAGAATTTGGGAGGACTGAGAATGGTAAAATGACCACAGCCATGGCTCTGACCGTTGGTATTCCAGCAGCCATTGGAGCACTGGTACTTGCTATACTTTTGTGCTTCCCACACCACTTTTCTTGAAAATGTTTCAACTATTTGTACTGTTAATTTTCTGCAGATTTTGCTTGATAACAAGGTCAAGACAAGAGGTATCTTGAGGCCAATTGTACCAGAAGTGTACGAGCCAGGTAATGGAATTTTTGTGTGCAGCATGTTCACATCATATTTCGGTGCTACAAACACCTACATTCGGTGTGAAATTACAGTGTCAGGTAATCATGACTATTTATGGCCTTGCAGCACTGGAAATCTTACAAGGCTGTGGCATCAAGTTCACAGAGAAGGTTGAATGACCTGGACCCTGGAATTTTACAGGACCATGGCAACAAATTCACAGATGATAATCAGATGAATGCTCTCACATTATCCCCCCCCCCTTGTGATTGTAAATTGAAACTAGTGTAAATGTGAACTAGACGGATGATGCCATGTAATTGCATGGCTCCTTATAATCAAATCAAAGTAATATTGCTAGGATCACAAGAGATGTGGACTATATACATTGTTAGAGTTGACATTTCATGGTTCGGGTCATATGGTCCAGCCGGAAGGCTTTCTTCTATTATTATCTCTAGCTTCATAAATCAATGCATACAGCTATAAAATCAAGCCTCATTGTACTCGACTTTGAGCTACACAATATACTACCAAAACAATACCTCACTTCACCAGAGTTGCCTTGAATGACAAATAATGTCTTTCTACTGCTGCACAGAGACCAAAAACGTCATTTGGCTGCTAACCTCACTGTCTGATACACCAAAAACCTACTAACACAAGCTCAACTTTTCCAGCACCATCCATCACTTTCCAGGCATTAGCCAACAGTCTCTGCAAATCCTTCTCATACATCAAAGATTGGGAAACAATCCATGACACCATTCGCTGCTCTACTTGTTTCCAGTTATGATCTTTAGTGACCGCGGGGTGCTGATCAACTGAAACTGCCTAGCACTAAGGATAGGAGTTCTCGAAATAAAAAGTATAACTCTAATTCCAACTTCAGTAATCATGGGTTATCGCATGGTCACCTGAATTCTTCCCAGAGCAGCGAAAGTTAAATTCAGCTTTGCAATTAGATGAGTTGAGAAGTGAGTACTCCCTTGGCCATTAAACTCGAAATCAAGGACCCAAAGGAGCAGACTTTAAAAGGATTTAGAAAAGTTTCACTTGGTTGAAGAGTCCCGGAAGTGAAACATAATGCAGAAATTGGTAAGTCGCTATTCATTGATACCATTATCAGGGTTAGAATCAGAACAACTTGAATGAATTAGAAGGACGAAGGATCATGTTTGTCAATATAAGGTTGATTTTTCTTCTTCGACTTCTGCTTTGGTGGTTTATGAACCACAAGAATCAACAACATTCTCCGATACCAAATCTATGCAGAATTATTTAAATAACAAACGAACAAAGTTGATAAATAACAGAATAAGACTTACACTTGATAGCTTCTATTGCACAGAGAGGAGCAGTCCAAGAGCCTTATAATAGATAAATATTTGACGTAAGAGTTTACGATCACTGCACATTTATTACAGCAAACTTTAACTAAAGTGACTTTAACTTTATGGGCTATTTGCTTTTTCTTTTTTTTTTTTAATTTATACATAAATCTTGAGAATCTTATATTATATAATTATATTTATATCTTTTATTCCTTACTTCTTAAGAATAGAGATCATCATTTTCTTCTTCTTTTTTTTTCTTTAGGAATAAACCCGCGATTATTTGGATTGACATAAGAGCATTGAGATTGGGTGAAATTACTTGTTGCTTCTATATCAAACCAAATGATCAGGGAGTTAATATAGTCCATTTCTAAAGAAAACTTGGAGAAAATAATGACTTCTATCATAAAAAGAAAAGAGACAAAAAAATTAAAAAGAAAAGAAGATGATATAGTACAAGATCCTCATTGTCCACACGAACCATAAATAGAAACGAAAAACCAAGCAAATGGCCTACAGAGTCAAAACACTTTTATTAAATTTTGCTCTAATAAGTGTGCAATAAGTGCATAGTAACATGAGGTTTTGCCTCAAAAAATTTAACTGTTGGTAAAAATAGAGGTATCTGGGAAGAAAAATTATCATCCACTTTATCTTAACTCCTGTAAATCGTTCTCTTTCACCTAGAAGAGCTAACTTATGTAATGAGCCGCCACCTTAGAACGCTAATTAAAAACTATAATTTGCAAATCTTACCCCTTATTTACTAGCAATGACAACTTGGGGGTGACATCGATCTCTGCCTACAAGATTTTTCGGTGGATATTGTGGAAAAAGAACAGCATTTTTAAAATTAATAAAAAAAATAAAATAATTACACAAAAATATTCTTTCCTATATTTTATTTTATTTATTTAATTAACTAAATACGAACCCCGCTTGGGCGCTTTCCAAGACCGATTCGAAAGTGGGAAAGGAAAACCGGACTCAGCCGACTGGGCTTGCTGTGTCTTGTGGGGGAGGTCAGGCTGTTTCTCTAATCTCTGTATAATTTGCTGAGCTCCAGAAGCAAGAAAACAATTCAATCTGTTTCATAAAATTGTAATCAGTCTCTTTTACTTTGCTTGCTCTTGTTGTCCAACATCCGTTCTTGCTCCCTTCAAAACATCGAATCGAAACATCAGCTATTTTTAGAATCTATTTGTTTTTTTTTTGTTTGTTTCTCTTTTGTTTTGTTTTTCTTTTCTTTTCTTGGGCGCGCGCGCGCGCGTGTCCGGTTGGTCTGTGGAATTTCCTTATTTTTTATTTTTTTTGTCGGTGAAGATCTGAATCGAATGGCGCCGGCGGCAGAAGACGAGGAGTTGTTGAAGGACGAGAAGAACCCTCGTCCTCTCGACGAAGACGACATTGCCCTCCTCAAAACCTACGTATTCTCTATCCTCCCCCTTTTTTTTTTTTTTTTGGTAAAATACTATTTCTCTCTTTATTATTCTTTTAATTTATTTTAAGGTTCCTTTTCGGATGTAGGGTTTGGGTCCGTACGCTAACAGTATTAAGAAAGAGGAGAAGGAGATCAAGGATTTGGCTAAGAAGATCAATGACCTCTGTGGTATGTTCATTTTCTCTGATTTAGTTTCCATTTCTTTTTTTTTTTTCTTTTTTTGTCTTTGTGGGTCAAATTATAGTGTGTAGAAATAGGGACAGAAGAGAGAAAACCCAGTTCTGTGATGCAACAATAAGGATAAATTGGGGAAACTAGACAGGGAATTGAATGATGGGTGGAGAATCTGTTCCGAATTTGGCAATTAATGGAGAGCGCGAGTATTAGGTGAGAGGAAATAAGAACAGAGTCGAGGAATTGTAGAGAGAAGAGAGACAACGGAACTGGGATTAATTTTGACATGAGTTTACATAATCAACATACTGATTCCAATCGCAGACATGATACTTATACTTGCTTCTAGGTTATCTATGACTTTGAAATTGAAATTCAACAATTATGTTGAAAAATTACTGCTTCTGCTGAAACTAAATTGAAAACCACTTAAAATTGATGTGTTAATCACTCTAATGGCCTACTGGCCAACTCCCATTTGTCTTCTCCAAGCATCTGTGTATCTAGTCCAATTGGTACTTCTTATTTCTGTATCATTCTGTCTCTCTGCTTTTATGCACTTTGATAGCTTTCTGTTCAAATTATAATACCCTTCTTGCTTTACTGCTTTGATTATTCAAAAAGTTAGGATCTTCATTGTGCCCATCACTTCTTTTGTAACCCTTTTTTGAATTTTTACCTCTGTTGATCCAAGGAATGTTAACCGTTGTATGTTTACCCTCTGCTCAACCCAAGGAATGTGTCTTTAACATGTTTTGATGCATTATATTCAGTGGATTGTTAGAAAGTTCCTCAAGTCAATTTTAATTCTTATTTGATTTGGATAAATCATTTGGAATATTTACGACAGTGCCTTTCTCAATATAGGTATCAAGGAATCTGACACTGGTTTAGCTGTGCCAAGCCAGTGGGATCTTGTTTCTGATAAGCAAATGATGCAGGAGGAGCAACCGCTTCAAGTATGGAATATATATTTTAACTTTTCTGGATAAAAAGTAAAATTTTGTTTCGTTGTATTTCCAGAGAAGTGAAGAAAGACTGACAACGTTTATCTTCTGCATTAGGTTGCAAGGTGCACAAAGATTATCAACCCAAATACTGATGATGCTAAGTATGTCATAAATGTCAAGCAAATTGCTAAGGTAGTCCTCTTTGCTAGATTTAATATTTTATCAAAAATTGTTAGGCAGCTGACCTGTTGTAGTTATTTATTCCTTCATGTACAATGCAGAAACTGGTATAGATAACATTAACAACCGTGTCATTCTGCTATCTTCGTAGGTAGTTCTAGTAAGTCATGTCTAAAATTGCTAATGTAGTACCGTTCTAATGCTGCTGTTGGCTCTCTCATTTTAGTTTGTTGTTGGGCTTGGAGATAAGGTCTCCCCGACAGATATAGAAGAAGGCATGCGGGTCGGGTAGGTTTCCTTCATTTTTCAATGATTGGTTGCAATTCTGAAATTCTGAACAAATAGTGAATGATTGGTGCTTTTACCCATGTTTTCAAACTTGCAATCTTGTTTCCCTTGCAGGGTTGATCGCAACAAATATCAGATCCAGATTCCGTTGCCTCCAAAGATTGATCCAAGTGTTACAATGATGACTGTGGAAGAGAAGCCAGATGTGACTTATAATGATGTTGGTGGGTGCAAAGAGCAGATAGAAAGGATGAGAGAAGTGTGTAATCTAGTGATTCCTTTTCTTTCATTGTTATGTTTCTGTACATTTCATTTTGTTGAAATGGAGTCTCACTTATGTGCCTCATTCCTTAGGTGGTTGAACTTCCCATGCTTCACCCAGAGAAATTTGTGAAGCTTGGGATTGATCCTCCTAAAGGAGTTTTGTGCTATGGTCCTCCTGGAACTGGCAAGACTCTCTTGGCTAGAGCTGTGGCCAACAGAACTGATGCATGTTTCATCCGTGTTATTGGGAGTGAACTTGTTCAGAAGTATGTAGGTGAGGGAGCCCGCATGGTTCGGGAGCTATTTCAGGTCAGGCACTGTCGCATAACTCAGAGATTTCCCCAATAAAAGTCTGTCCAGTCACTTGTACTCAACAGGCCTTTGATTTGCTGTAGATGGCACGTTCAAAGAAAGCTTGCATCGTTTTTTTCGATGAAGTTGATGCAATAGGGGGTGCACGCTTCGATGATGGTGTGGGTGGAGATAACGAGGTTCAACGTACGATGCTTGAAATTGTGAACCAGCTAGATGGCTTCGATGCTCGAGGAAATATCAAAGTCTTAATGGCTACAAACAGGTCAGTAGGCTGGTTAGCCGTGGTGCTTTGAGTTATTTATCCCTTCTAATACCGAGAGTGAAGGCCTTCATTGTACCTTGACCCCATAATTAGTCTATACTTTTGGTTTTTCCCTTTATAGTTTCAAAGTTTGGTGGTCTAGCTTTTTGTTGGCATGCTTATCTGTCATATCATGCAAAATATTTGTTTCTCATTGTAATCCATTGTTTGCAGGCCTGACACATTGGATCCAGCACTGTTACGTCCAGGAAGACTTGACCGTAAGGTTGAATTTGGGCTGCCTGACCTGGAGAGCCGGACACAGATCTTCAAGATTCATACTCGGACCATGAACTGTGAAAGAGATATTCGTTTTGAGCTCCTTGCACGCCTTTGCCCAAATTCCACTGGTATGTGCTTTTCAGTATTCTCCTCTTTGATAGTCATTAGAGAACTAGTTGTACTGTTAGGGAAGCCTTGTTAGATAAATTTCAGGGCATGAGATCTAAATTTTAGAGAAGTAATGGCGGCCTATTTTTCTATTCACTTGGGGAGTGAAACCTCTAATTGCCCTTTGAGATAAGAAGATCCTACCAGCTAACAAGCATCGCATAGGCCGTGTATAAAATGAACTGACGAGATGTTACACCTAATTTGACTGATGGGATTCAATTTGCTGCTTATAGATTCTGTAATTAGTGATTGAAAACAAGGGCTACTTAAGTGAGAGCATCGTGTACTGCTGAGTTAGTTGGTAGTTGTCACTAGAAAGTTTTAAAGTGCTTCCATTTATTTCATTTGTCGACCTTGTACGGTTATGCAGGGGCTGACATTAGAAGTGTCTGCACTGAGGCTGGGATGTTTGCCATCAGAGCACGCAGGAAGACGGTGACTGAGAAAGACTTCCTTGATGCAGTAAACAAGGTCATCAAGGGTTATCAGAAGTTTAGTGCGACTCCCAAGTACATGGTCTACAATTGAGAGAGATGCTGAGAAACTGCCAGTGTAATGCATGTTGAAGCTATGCTTATTGATTTTCAGTTTCTTTTTGCTTTGCATTCCCCAGCAGAAGAAAGTTTCATGTTTATGAGTCTACCCTTGGTGGCAAAATTCATTTCATCAGTTTCTCTGCTGGTCTGCTTGTTAGCCATCTAATTAAAGGCGAGTTATTGGTGGGTTCCAGAAGCACTAGGCCAGTTGCAGGTGGAGATTGCAAATGGTCATGACTGGATGAGTGGATTACTTGTGTTTTTTTTTTCTTTTTATTTTGGGTGCATGGATAAGGAATGAAAAATTAGTTGAACTGAGACTTTTTTTTATTATTATTTTTTTAATCTCTCCAGATTTATTAGCTGCAGTAACCCTAAATACTCATTTTTGGAAGAACCCACACGCGACTTCCCTTTCTCACAGGCAGAGGGAAAGAAATCTGTAAGCGGAGACTGAAAGAAAGAGAGAGAACAAAGAAAGAAGTGTGTTTTTTTTTAAAGAAAAAAACAGCTTCGAATTCAAGGATGATGCGCTTAGCATTGGGGACCCGCGCCGTTGTCAGTAATAAAAAAGATCACTCTTTATTTTTATTTTTTTCTCTGTTTCTCAAGAGGAAAAACAAAGCTTGGAATTCTAAGATGTAATGCAATGTAAGGAAAATATAGTAAGGGAAACACGTGAAAGGGAGGGAAAAAGGCCAAGGAGAAAAAAGATAAAAAGAGTGCAAATTAACGGTATGGCAGGCAAACAAGAACAGAAGAAAGCAGGAAATGGTAAACAAGACACTGAACCCGCCAGGTGGCTCCGACCCAGAAGCCGCCTCGTCAATAAACAGAGAGCTATATTGCATGCAAGTTAGACGCAAAGCCGATACGACAAGATTACACATCCTCATCGTCATGTGTGAACTTAAAAAGAATCAGAAGTTCCCTCCATGATACCTTGTGAAGTGCGCATAATATATCATCTTTATTTGTCTTTCCATGAGCCAAAGATTTATACTTTCGTTGGAAGCTTTGGCTTCCATCATCAACCAAGAGTTTTATTTAAGTGAAGACTTAAATGACTTCTAATAATTAATCCGTAACGCAAGGATGTTGGAAATTGTTTATCCAATTGTTGTTGAGTCATTACCCCAAGACTCTGTTTTCTTTAACATTTATCTTAGTTGACATCGGATTATGGTGCGCCAAGTCACCCCTCATTGATCAAATCTCGGTGGGATTAATTGTGTTGCACGTAGAAGAATCACCATTTCCTTGGATTAATGGGTATTGGCGGTTTGATAATGATGTTGAGTGATCATAATAATGGGTTTGGTAACAAACCAATTTCATTACATTAACACTTGAATTTAGCATGCATGAACAAAACACTATCTCTTAGCTAAGTTAATTTTCTCATTTTGCATTTTTATTTTCGATGTCAACACATTTTATTTTCGATATTTTGGGCATTTTTCATAAAAAATATGCATGCTTATATATAATTTTCTATGTATATACATGTATTCATAATTAATTTTATTAATTACATATTTTGAAAAGTATTTTTTAATTTATTATTAGAATAATATTTGTAGTATCATTGATAATATTTTATATTCTAATAGTTTTCAAAATTTTATCAAATACATGTAAATGTCTATATCTTTTTTTGTACATAATGATATTCACTTTCATCACCATAAATTGTATTTTTAAAAATATTTTAAATTTATTTTTAAGTCTATTGATTACTCATACTTTTAATTTTGTTATTATTTCTTTGTTGGGTTTCCAACTTCAAAAAGTAAATCTAAAAGCAAGAGATTTTTATTTAATTTTTAGTATATATAATTATTTTTGTAAAAAAAAATATATATATATATAGTAACTTATCAATGTTGGTTTGTTATGCCGTTTTACTTTATTTTTTATTTTTTTGGTCCTAGGGAAGTCTGTAACACCTAAAAAGAAAATAACCAGCTTAGCACCAGGATGAGTATCCAGAACCCCTTTCTGCACCGCCTCCATTGCAAGCTAAGAATCAACTTCCAGCCATGTTATGCTGTTTTACTCTGTGTACAGACATACTTCTCACGCTTCAGATTCTGGTCTATGTTGAAACCATATATAAATGGCCCCTATGAGTTTTCCCCTAACCTATAGGCCTAGTCAATAAAAGGCCCACAAATCAATTTGATCGACGATCCAATTGGGCCCAAACTGCCTAGACGAGTCGGTTCCCCGGGATGTCTCAGGAGGCTGACATGTCAGGACGGATCTAGAGTATAGTGTTGTGAAATTTGTTAGAGATCTCACATTGAAGATTCGAGACAATTTAAATGGTAGAATTCCAGAAGAGCCAAACGGTCAATTTTCTGATGCACGAATCTTTCAGATCATTAAAATTTAATTTGAAGAAGCTCCATGGGTTAGCAAGCTTCAATTATATCATGGCCTAAATATCATCGAGCTAAGAAAGGAGGTTTCAAGAAATGGCAGCAGAGAAGACTGATAGATTGAAGCAGAACAAAGCATATCACTTCAATGAATGTGATACTGAAGAAGAAGAAGAAGAAGATGGGGGAGAACCTGACAGTCCAATTGAGAAGCTGAGACTCGTTCCTCGTTCGAAGCTTCTTGTGCTTGAACTTTGCTGAGTCGTGTCACTGGGTGCACTGAGGTGGCGTGTCCAGTGATGCCTTTGGTAGCAGAGATTGAAAGGAAGCAACACGAATAGAAAATAGAAAGAGTCCACCACCCATCCTGTGCACGCTGGTCTTACATGCATCACACCTGTATAGAACCATCGTCACAATATATCGGGCATTAAAAGCAAGCTAATGACTGTGGCATATCTGAAGCTTGGTTCAGATAACAGCACTCCTATCACAGTGAATATCATGTACCAAAGAAATTTCAAATTGATCACCAATTCTAAATCATACCTTGTAATTTCTTAATTAAACATGTTTGGAAATGAGCTGCTGCAATCTCAGACAATCTAATATTCAAAAGTAAAAGTCAACAGTCATTTAGGGCAAAGAGTCAAGAATGTTTCAACTGAATGCACAATGAATGAGCAGTGATTCAATATGACAACATTCAACTGCAGGAGTCCCGTTGTCAAACTCAGAAATTAATTAACTGGAATCAATGAGTATCTAAGAAAATGATTTTAAATCTTTTTTACAATTACCACTTAAATGACATTAAGATCCCGAACCCAGATTTTGGAGGAACTCTGAAAAAAGTGAAAATAATTTCAACAAGGCAAAAGGATACAACCACTAGAGCATTAGCATCAGAAAAGCCTATTTATTCAGTGAGACAAGGAATCCAAGGGCTGTGTCATGTGAATGTTCAAATTGGCTTGAACTATAATAAATGGTCCAAGTTATTCCCAAAAGTTTGCAAAGCGTAGGCTTCTATCTCGAGAAACAGAGTCAACAATATTCAGTGGACTTGAAAATCATTCACAACATCAAATTGAAAATTCCATGTATAGCTTTTTACTTCCTTTTCTCTTAAAGCTAGTATTGCATATTGATATACCATGCTCACAATAAACAATCAACGAGTAAGCATTACTGATAAATAAGCAAGCACCTTGGTTCATCCCAACACAGAACATATCTCTTTACCTACCTTTTTCCCACAAACTCTGTGCCCGTAACTCTGGTGTAACTCGTGAGATCACAAAACAAAAAACGTATGGCTTCACATATTATGAAAAGAAATGAACTGTAATGTTTCGCACAGATAATCACCAAAAGCAATTAGGTGCATCTTATAGAGCCTCGAGGATCAATCTACACTGGAAATGAGGTTTGTAGGCTCCACATGTCTATCACCAATCATGTGTTGGAATCCTCCCACATTTAGAAAAGCAAAGTGTGATCCCTAAATTTTAACATTGCAAAGTATAATCCCTAATTTGTTGCTGATAGTATGCAAAGAACAAGACTGTAACATTTGGCATTAAAGCACAATATCAACAAAACACTTGGACGTACATTCATGGAGCCTTGAGAAGCAAGCTTCACAAAATTTAGGCTTCAATCACTGATCATTCATTAATGTCGTAAAGGCATTAACAAACTGGATAATTCTTACCAAAGCAGAGACAATTTCGTAAAATTTGTCAACACCATTGACCTTTCTCATGCCCACAGAGTTTTGGAGATTTTCCGTCGAGCTTATAACTTGGGGAGAACACAAGCGAGCATACTAGAACACTTTTGCAGATTTTGTATAATGATTTGCTCTCTGCATCATTCACAATAAATCACCATCTTATCCATATATGGAAGCATATCCCTTCATGCATGGTATAAAATGACTCCAAAATGCACGAAATATCTGGAAGACTTACCTATCTGCAATTTTGTAACTTGAGTTCAGAGTAACAGCAGTGGCAATGGCAGCAGCCCACACCTGCACTAAATGATTGATAAAGTTCTTGAAATGTGGAAAAACACAAACCTCATATCAGTATAAGCACAATATTGTTTGGTGATCATACCTTTGATTCAACATCAATTACAGATGGAGCTCCCAGAAAAGCTACAAGCTCAGGTGATGAGGAATTCAGTGGCCGGAGAAGTTCTACCTCGCGCACCTCTTCAGTTTCGCAGATGCTATCTTGAATTAACACTCTGTGAGAAAACATTATAATTATTGAATTAGAAATTAATGTTACAATTAGGAAAGATACAAAAATAAACAACATATGTCACATTTTAAAAACTGTGAGGCCATCCAAAATGGATTGAATATCCTACTGTCTAATCTGATAATGATTTCCTACTTGAGAAATTGAATCATAAGTAAAAAAGGTTGAGAGCACCTTTCCTTGGAAAATGAAAAGAAAAACAATTCCTTTCTCTGAGTTTTCTGTGGACATAACCATGTTTCTTTTTCTTTCTTCCCATTGCAGGTTCATAGCCTAGAGAAATCACATCAGAGTCATCCTGCAAAACAGAGTCAAAGTCTGTGCTTCCTCTTTGTCTGCTCCAAGCAACACAAACTTGCTATTTCCATCCATCTATAAGATTATATAGACAAATTTAAGCTCAAAGATCTCAAGGGATAGATGCCACGTAGATCAGATCACCATAACATAAAAATGCTGAAAAGTTGTAACCGGAACTTACAAGTGCTGAAAAAATTGCTGACATAAGAATTTAATAGTAATTTCTAAAGGAATGACTAGTATATGTTAGATAATCCAACAAGCCTCAAAGTAAGGGGGTTAGTCCCTAGTTCAAAAAGAATTTTAGGAGCCAAGGTCTATGAAACAATCCATTTTTTAAGTAATTTTGTCTTTAAGAGAATCAATCTTTGCCTTTCTGAATTGATTCCAGCCACTAGGTCATGGTTATTTTTCTACAGCATTTTGAAGTGGTAAAGGACGCTTTCAACTTGTAGAAATAGCGTACAGAGGAAGTAGCAAAGCAGTTGAGAAACCTGACTCTTAGCCAAAGGCACAGTCGAGCAAGATTCCATCTGCTTACAAGCATAGAGAGGAATTCTACTTCGATATATAGGGCCTTACAATGATCACAAAAGAAGCTAGCATTGATAGACAATTAAGCATGTCTTACCAACAAGAAGAATGTTTTTAACATTTTGCAGAGATCATTGACCTTTTTCATGTCAAACAGTTCCACATATTTTCCATCAGTCCCTAACTTTGACAGAAAGATCAACACAAGTAAAAGAAGCTCTTTTTACTGTATTGTCATATAGCTGTATGGACGGAAGATCAACACAAAAAACAGAAGCATCGTCTACTTCTTTTTAGAGGGAGAGAGAGAGAGAGGTTTCCAAAATAAGGAATTAAAGGGAGCCATTTCAGAATACATTTGACAAAAAAATTTGTAAAAAGAGCCAGTTATGTGTAAAATTGTAAAAGGTATGCCACATACCTTTAACAAATTTTCCAACTTTCACAAGATCTTCAATATCATAGACCTCATGAAAACCTCCTATTCAAGGGACAGACAACCTCCGAGTTTATGCACATTTCTCCTGCAAAAGAGAATTTAAAGGACAACAACATTAAACCTTGAGCAATTGCATTTAGTTAGAAGAATAAATCGAATTGTGAGCACTAAGTTCTCGATTCCCCAAACGTAGCTTAATGGAAATTCAATCACAAGTTCCAAATGGGAAAAATAAGGGAAAAAGAAAAAAGTGAAAGGAGATTGTTGAGCTTAGAAGGCACCATTCTTTTTCAATGTTTTGTTTGTCATCTACCTTTGCATTTGTGCAAGGATTTTTCCATGAAGCCTGAAAAACGTGTGAAAAAGAAATCTTAATGTTATAAATTTCGTAATTTTGGGTTTTTGAGGAGGGATTTATATTTATAGTGATTTGTAAGTGGAACTCTTTTTATAGTGGTTTGAGGAGAGAAGCCATTGAGGGCCTTGAAGTGGTGGAGTGTGGAATCACCAAACCTGTGTCTTGTACAGCATCCTACATTAATTCAAAGAAAGTTGACATCATGACCAAAAACAAGTTGAAATATTCAGTGATCATCAAACAATTCCACCCAGGGATAGTTATGTTGTCCTCCCCTTCATTATACTAAGCCTAGCCAAGAAATTGGCCTCCATTGAATTGCTGCCATAAAACATGATGCCCCAAGAGTCCAACATCGACAGATTACTGCATTCCAAATGCTATTTTTGTGGGAAAAAAATAAATAGATAAATGGATGCAGTTAAAGAGGCTTTTCAAAATGATACAAAGGGAAGCAGAGAGGTGATCACTATCTAAGGCAATAATTGACTAGAAAATGGCTACTTAAAGTAAGCACAAAGAGAGAGTGGAAGGGCAATATAGTGCAAAATAGAAATACCAGCTATCTTGTGCTGCTGCAGCTCTTGCATGCACACACTTTAATAGAACTATCCTCACAATGTATTGGGTATTATAAGCAAAGACAATGAAAGTGGCATACCTGCAACTTGATATAGAGTTTGAAAGGCCAGGTAACAACATTCCTAGTGCAGTTGATTGTGGATGTAAAATAGATAACATCATATTTCTTCTTTAGGCTGACTTGAATACCATTTGTTAAAGAAATTTCCAATTGATCACCAATTATAAAATCATACCTTGCAATTTCTTAATTCAACACGTTTGGAAAAGTGATGCTGCAATTCCAGAGAATCCAGTATACACAAGCAAAAGTCAACAATTGTCTAGGAGAAAAGGCAAGAATGCTTCAACTGAATGCACAGAGAATTAACAGTGATTCAAAATGGCCAGTAACATTCAACTGCAGGAGTCCCATTATCAACGACAGAAATTAATTAACAGACTGTAATTCTAATAAGGCAAAAGGATACAACCACTAGAGCATTATCATCAGAAAAGTCATCTTATTCGGTAGCCTGCCAAAAAAAGACAACGAATCCAAAAGATGTGTTATGTAAATGTTCAAATTGGCCTGAACAATAATATATGGTCCAAGTTATTCCCAATGGTTTGAAAAGTGCAAGCTTCTAGCTCTAGAAAAAAAGAAACAATAATCAGCAGACTTGAAATTTATTCGCAACATCACTGTGAAAATCCCATGTATAGCTTTTTACTTCATTTTCTCTTAAAGCCAGTTTTGCAAATTGATATAACATGCTCACAATAAGCAATCAACTAGTGACCACTACTAATAAATAAGAATGCACTTAGGTTCATCCCAACACAAAACCTATTGCTTTACCGACCTTCTTCCCCAAACTCCATGCACATAATTCTTGTGTAAAACACAAGATCACATAACTAAAAACTTGAGGCTTCAAATAGCATGCAGATCATTGAACTGTAATGTTTCACATTCAAGACAGACAATCACCAAAAGCACTTAGGTGTACCTTATAGAGCCTTGAGGACTGATCTACACCAGAAGCAAGGTTCAAAAGTTCCACACATCTATCACAACTCATGTGTTAGAATCCTCCAACATTTAGATCAATGAAGTATGATCCCTAAATTATAAAATTGGTGCTGAATCCAAAATTTGTTGCTGAGAGTAAGCAAACACCGAACTGTACATTTCGCAATAAATCACAATATCAACAAAAACACTTGGATGTACCTTTTTGGAGCCTTGAGAAGCAAGCTTCACAAAATTTATGCCTTTCCTTGAACATTTGGATAAGCAAAGCACAATCTCCAAATCGCAAGATTGTTGCTCAAACCAAAATTTGTTCACTAGAAGTCAAGCACACAAGGAGGTCTGTAAGACAACTTTTGACATTCATTTATCATAACAAAATCAAATTCGACCAAGCAAGTTCTACCTCATGCATCTCTTCAGTTTCAGAAACAGTACCCAATTTAAGAATACGTGAGAAACATTCTGATATTGAACTAGATAATATTCTACTTAGAGAATATATCAAAACATATTACAGGTACCTTATCACTAAAAAAACCTATAAAGCCATCTAAAATGGATTCAAATTCCAAACATGCTAATACTATAAAAAATTCTAACAAGGATAGAAATTGACTAGTAATAATGAAGTTGAGCACCTTCCTTTTTTGGACATACCCAATTTCTCTCTATTCCCATCGCAGGTATATAGCCTTGGGAAATCAAATTTTTTTTATCCTGCAAAACAGAGTCAAGATAGCTTCCTCCAGGTTCAACTCCGTTTGACACAAAGTTTATATTTCAGACATGAAGACCTATTGGTAATTTCTAGAAGAATTGTTAGTATATGTTCAAAACATCCCCCAAAAAAAGTCAGTTCCTGGTTCAAAACGAATTTTAGGAGTCAACTTCTACAAAAGAATCCTATTTCCAATAATATTTATCAAGAGAATTGATCTTTACCTTTGTGAATTGCTACCTGCCTGCACCAATCATGATTATTTTTGTACTGCAGCTTGAAGTAATGAAGGAGAATATCATCTTGCACAGACAGCAAAAACAAGGAGGGAGCAAAGCAGTTAAGAAGTCTGTCTATGAAAAGAGAGCTCTAAAGTTTGGGTTTGTCTAAAAGGCAAATTCATGGCAAGGTTCCATCTCCGCATGAGCACAGAGAAGGAATTCTAATTTGAGTATCACAAATGAAGCTAGCATTAGTAACCGATTAAACATTTGAGCCAAAAGGTATTAACAACGAGCATGTGTCTTACCAAGAAGGAGAGAATTTCTTGAATTTTGTCAAGATCGCTTTAAGTTTTTGATGGCAAAGGTTCCCAGATTGTCCATCAGCTTATAACTTAGGAGATACAAGGAAGCCTGCTGGAACAGTTTTGCATATTCCCTCCAATGATTTGATCACTGCATTCTTCACAATAAAATTAGTATATTAATAACTTTGCAGCTTGAAGTAACAACAGAGACTGTCATCTTGTGGAGACAACACAAGGAAGAAGTAGCCAAGGAATTCAGAAACCTGTCCCTGAAAAGAAAGCTTGGGAGCTTGGACTTAAGCAAAGTCATTGCAAGGTTCCATCTGCTTGCTGGCATAGGGAAGCAATTCTACGTGGAGATATGTGGGCCTTCAAATGATTACAAAAGAAGCCACAAGTAAGCAATTAGGCATTCAGCCAAAAGGGATTAACAAACTAGCATAGGTCTTACCAATGCAGGGACAATTTCATAAATTTTGTCAAGACCAATGACCTTTCTCTCATGCCAACAGCTCTGGAGATTTTCCATCAGCTTCTAACTCGGGGAGAATGCAAGGAAGTCTGCTGGAACAATTCTGCAGATTTCCTACAATGAATTGCCCACTGCATTATTCACAATAAAATGAGTATCCTATCCATATATGGAAGAATAACCCTTCATGAAAAATGAAAAAATGATTCCAGATTGCACAAAATAACCGGAAGAAAAACCTATCCCTAAACCCTAAACCTATCTGCTATTTTGTAACTTGCATTTAGAGCATAAATATCAACACCGGTGGGCATGGCAGCAGGCCACACCTGCTCCAACCCTACAACAAATGGTAACAGAATGTCAAAAGATCAAAGTTAAAAAAGATATATTTTAACCTACAAGAAAAATAAATTTGCTTAGGCATGCAAGAACAAGTTACAATTTAGCCAGGACATTACAGACAAATAAATGAGCACAACAAGAATAAAAACAGAAGACAAGTTTACTCACCAACGTCAGTAGTGCTGAAGGTCACACTTCTCCAATGAGGTTTTCAACTCTGAATATGACTCACCAAGTCCTATGCATTTTTAGCAAATATTATTGGCCAAAAAAAAAAGGATATTCACCTGTTGCATATAATGATTAGCAAACAATGCTATAAATGGCACATGGTTTCCCTAATTCCATCTACAATTCTTTAACAATGAATAAAAAGAAAAGAAACATGATGAGAAATAGAGTACAAATTTTATGTTAAAAACAGATAAAACAGATAACAATTCATTAACTTATAATGCAGACAATCTTCTTCGCTGTTCACCCTACTGGCATCACAATCAATACTTCTGTTTAGCTGCATACAGAAAATATGAATTTTTATGTTCAAAGTTGTTTTAACTCTTTGCTTTCCTTTTATTGGTGGTTATTGGAAGACACACTACACTGAGCTTTACCGGGAATAAGAATGGCTCCTTTAATATCTACTTCCACTGCTCCTCAGATGACTGTATTAATCATACAGCTGTCTGGACAGAAGATCAAAAATGCATCATCTGCTATGGAGTGAACCAAATAATACAGGGCACCTGGAATGTTTGAGAACATAATAGAGAGAGAGAGAGAGAGAGAGAAATGTTTACAAAATAAAGAGTTGGAGGGAGCTGTTTGTGAATACATTTGACAGAACAATTTGCAAAAAGAGATGGCTATGTGTTGTAAAAGGTGTGCCACATACCTATAACAACTTTTCCAATTTGCACAAGATCTTCAATATTGCAGACCTCCGACTTTATGCAGATTTCTCCTGCAAAAGAGAATTTAAACGACAACAACAATAAACCTTGAGCAATTGCATCTAGTCAGAAGAATAGCTTAAATTGTAAGCACCAAGCTCTCAATTACAAGTTTTAAATGGGAAAGATAAAGAAGCAAAAAAAAAAAAAGTGAAAGGAGATTGTTGAGCTTAGAAGGCACCATTCGTTTTCATTGTTCTGTTTGTCATCTACATGTGCCCTTGTGCAAGGATGTTCCCATGAAGCTTGAAAAACAACGAAAAAGAAATCTTAATGCTGAAATTCTATAGTAGCAATTTGGATTAAATGAAATGAATTTTCTTAATCTCATGCCATTGGTTTCAATGTCTCAGCATAGTTTCATTATGAAAACATCATTCTTGATAAGCAAGTACAATTATACAGGCATTGTATGCTGTAAAATGAAAAAGAGGGGAAAACAGGAATAGAAGGATGAATATAAACTCAACAATCTTGCCGAGAAAACAAAGGTCATGAATTTGTTTCTGAATTAAAACAGCTCTCACCCACAGAGACGGAGAGAGCGATCCCATTGTGTATGGTAGAAGGATTTCAAGTTTCTTGCCACCTCCCATGCTCTCATATTTATGGTGCCTTAATTCGAAAACTATAAGCCAGATGGCCGGAATCATTCCTGCCAGAAATGTTTCCTTCCTTGAACATTTGGATGAGCAAAGCACAATCTCCAAGTCATAAGATTGTTGCTCAAACCAAAATTTGTTCCCTCGAAGTTGAGCACACGAGGAGATCTGCAAAAGAGTCTCCATCTTAAACAAAACAACTTGATCTGTAAGACAACTTTTGACATTCATTTGTCAGCACAAAATAAAATTAGGCCAAGCACGTTCTACCACATGCATCTCTTCAGTTTCACAAACAGTATCCCCAAATTAAGAATCTGTGAGAAAAATACTGATATTGAAATAAATAACAATATTCTACTTAGAGAATATATCAAAATATATAGCAGGTAACTTATCCCTAACAAACCTATAAAGCCATCTAAAATGGACTCAAATTCGAAACATGCTAATACCATAATAAATTCTAACCAGGAGAGAAATTGAATCATAATAATAGAGGCAAGCACCTTCCATTGATAGAAAAGCAGCTCCTTTGATTTTTTTTGGACATACCCAATTTCTCTCTCTTCCCATCACAGGTATGTTGCCTGGAGAAATCAAATTTTTCTTATCCTGCAAAACAGAGCCAAAGATAGCTTTATCCAGGTTCCACTGCTTCTGACACAAAGTTTATATTTCATACAGGATAACTTATTGGTAACTTCTAAAGGAATTGTTAGTATATGTTCAAAACATCCCCCAAAAAAATTCATTTCCTGGTTCAAAAAGAATTTTAGGAGTCAGCTTCTATGAAATAATCCTATTTCCAGTAATATTTGTCTGAGAGAATTGATCTTTACTTTTCTGAATTGATACCTGTCTTCACTAATCTTGATTATTTTTGTAGGGCAGCTTGAAGTAACAAAGGAGAATATCATCTTGCACAGACAGTAAAAGGAGGAAGTAGTGTAGCAGTTAAGAAACCTGTCTCTGAAAAGATAGCTCTACGGTTTGGATTTCACCAAAAGGCAAATTCCATCTCCCTGTGAACACAGAGAAGGAATTCTAATTTGAGGATCACAAGTGAAGCTAGCATCAGTAAAAAATTAAACATTTGAGCCAAAAGGTATTAACAACAAGCGTATGTTTACCAAGAAGGAGAGAATTTATTGAATTTCGTCAAGGCCGTTTTACCTGTTTCGCAGTAAAGGTTCCCAGATTGTCCATCAGCTTATAACTTAGGAGACGCAAGGAAGCCTGCTGGAACAATTTTGCAGATTCCCTCCAATGATTTGCTCACTGCATCCTTCACAATAAAATTAGTATATTCACAATTTTGCAGCTTGAAGTAACAACAGAGACTGTCATCTTGCGGAGACAACATAAGGAAGAAGTAGCTAAGCAATTGAGAAACCTGTCCGCCAAAAGAAAGCCTGAGAGCTTGGGCATAGGAAATGTCATTGCAAGGTTCCATCTGCTTGCCAGCATAGGGAAGGAAGTCTACATGGAGATATAGGACCTTCACATGATTACAAAAGAAACCACCATAACGAAGCAATTAAGTATTGAGCCAAAAGTGATTAACAAACTAGCATAAGTCTTACCAATGCATAGACAATTTCATACATTTTGGTCAAGACCATTGAACTTTGTCATGCCAACAGCTCTGGAGATTTCCCATAGCTGATGGTGTGCCATGGAGCAGTGCTGCTATCTTCCCCAGCGGGTTGCTGCAAGGATGGCTGTGGGCTGCTGCAAAGGGGGCAGCAGGTGGATGGCGTGCCATGAAGCAGTGCTGCTAGCCTCCATAGCGGGCTGCAGCAAAGGGGACAGTGGGCAGCTGCAGTGTTGCTGAGTAGTGCCGCTAATCTCCCCAGCGGGCTGCCACAATGCGACAAAGCAGCGCTGCTTACCTCCCCGGTGGGCTGCCGCAGTGCTACGGAGCAGTGCTGCTAGCCTCCCCGACGGGCTGCCACAATACTACGGAACAGCACCGCTAGCCTCCCCCATGAGCTGCCACAAGGATGGCAGCGGGCTACCGCAACGCTACGGAGTAACGCCGCAGGCAAGGATCAAAGCGGGGTGCCACAAAGGAGACAGCAGGCTGTCACAATGTTACAGAGCAGCACTGCTAACCTCCCCAACGGGCTACTGCAGTACTGCTGAACAGCGCTGTTAACCTTCCATGCAGGCTGCTGCAAAGGGGGCAGTCCTGGTCATGGGAGGACATGTGAATTTACGGGCATACCCCGCTGACATTGGTTAAGAGAATGTTGTACTTATGCAATCTGCAAATGAGCACGCTGCATTACTCGCGGACTTGGGACTTGGGAGAATTAGAATTGGAACCCACAAACTGACCGCTTCACTAATAAGCAGCCAGTATTACAGGCCCAATTATCACTGGCCCATCTCCTCCGACGCTCCAAAGAGACCCATTCTTTAATACTCAACAGACCAACCCAATTGCCAAAATTCCCCGCATTTCGAACCTAAACAGTGCGCTCCACAAACACTTGACCCACCACGCTGATGGTTCTCAAATCCAAAAAGCCACAGAAACTTCATCGACAAATTCGCGGAAGTGACCTCTGGAGATTCCTTGAGACCCACCTGTAGGGGTCTGAGCTGAAATTGATCAACCAGGCCCCCGGGAAGAAAGAGAAATAATAAATCTACAAACTCTTGCGTCCCAAGTGGTTGATGTTGACTTTTCGGCTACTGAGAGGGAGCCAAGAGAAAAAGAGGCAGAAAGAGTTATAACAAGATCAATGGCACTGAAGTATGCAAAAGGCGAGAAAAAAAATATGGTACATTACAGAGGGGGTGAAATCCAGGTGATGAGGTATGTTTATTTCAAAAGGCGAGAGGCTATTGAGAACGTGGAAGTGGAGAAATGTGGAATCACCAAAACCGGGTCTTGTACAACATCCTGCATTCAGTCAAACAAAGTTGACATCGTCTTCAACCAAAAAAAAAAAAAAACAAACAAAAAGAAAGAAAGAAAGAAAGAATCGCTTAAAAACAATTGAAATAGTCAGTGATCATCACACAATTCCACCCAGAGATAGTGATGTTGTCTTCTATTTCATTATATTGAGCTCCTATCGCATTTCTGCTTTCAAACACGGTGCCCAAGATGTCAAATATTAACCGATTGTTGCATTCCAAGAGCCACTTTTGTGGGAAGAAAAATAAATAGATAAATGGATGCAGTGAAACAGGCTTTTCCAAACGAGAAAAAGGGAAGCAGAGAGGTGATAACTATACAATGATTGACCAGAAATTGGCTACTTAAAAGTAAAGCAAAAAGAGAGAAGAAGAGCAATTGAGTAGAAAACAGAAATACCAGCTATCTTGTGCTGCTGCAGGTCTTGTATGTACACACTTTTTATAGAAGTAAAGCAAAGCTAATGAAAGTGGCATACCTGCAACTTGATTTAGAGTTCAAAAGGCGAGAATGCTTCAACTGAATGCAAAAAGAATGATCAATTATAGAATCATACCTTGCTTCAGATCATCAAACTGTAATGTTTCACATTCAAGACAGACAATCACCAAAAGCACTTATGTGTACCTTATACAGCCTCAAGGACCTTACTTCCCTAAATTTGCTTTTGATCCTTACCTGAAAGGTTGGTGTCTCTGTATTGAAGATAAGAGAGAGAAAATAAAAACAGAAAAGCCAACAGATTAACCTTGATGTCTCACCATAAGATCGAACCTTCAAATCGATGCAAAATTTGAGTTCTCTCTTAGAAAAAGAACAAATTTGAAATCAAAGGGGAAGTAAATTGGCATCAATCTTTTACCTGAATGGCTGTCTATCCAGAATGAATCCACTGCCGGAGTCAAAGAAAGAAGCAAGAGAAATTTTCTAGCACCTGTGGGAGGCTGAAGCAATGAGTGGAAGCCACCATTTGGGGTTAAGGTTTGCCGAGATGGAGGTTCCCTCTGGGACAGGAGAGACTAGAGAGCATTGCAGTATGGTGTTTTGGAGGGGACTTTGGAATTGGAATGGTAAGGTTTTAGGGTCTTTGAGGAGGGATTTATATTTACAGTGGTTTGCAGTCCTGGTCATGGGAGGAGAAATTAATTTACCTGATACCCCCCACCAACATTTTTGGAAGTATTTCTTCTCTTTTCTTGCCATTGCAGTCCTAGTCATGGCTTGAGATGTGAATTTACCACAATATCTCCGCTAACCTTGTTTATTCCAAAAAGAATAGGATGGTTACACAATCAACAATCTTCATGACATGGACTTGGAAGAACTAGACCACACCATCAAACTGCTTCAAAATTAGGCAACCAGTATTTGAAGCCCAACTATCATTGGCCCATCTCCTCGTCACTCAAAAGAGATGCATTCTTCAATACTCAACAAACCAACCCAAATTACCCAAAGTCCCTGCATTTCAAACCCAAACAAATGCAGGGGAATATGAGAAGAGGGAGCCTAGAGAAAAGGAGAGGGAGGTTATAAAAAGATATATGGCATAGAAGAATGATGTGCATGTGAAAGGAGAGAGGCCGTTGAGTGGAGGAGGAGTATGGAATACACTTCAAGGCTGGAATGGGAGTTGTGATACACCAAACCTATAACATCCTGCATAATTCAAAGAAAATTGGCATCATGTTCAAAAAAAGTATTGAAAAATCACTTGTAAAAAATTTGAAATATTCAGTGATGGTCAAACAATTCCTCCCAGAGATGGTTATGTTGGACTCTACTTCATTATATTAAGCCCAGCCCTGCATTGGCCTCCATTGAGTTGCTGCCTTCAAACATGATGCCCAAGTTGTCAAAATACTACTGCAACGTACTGCCGCCAACCTCCCCAGCAGGCTGCCACAACGCTAGCAGTGGGCTGATAGAGTGCCATGGAACAGCACTGCTATGCTCCCCAGCACGCTGCACAGCCGCAAAGGGGGCAGAGTGAGCTGCTGCAATGTTACTGAGCAGCACCACTGACCTCCCCAGTGGGCTGCCGCAATACTACTGAGTAGTGCTGCTAACCTCTCCAGCAGGTTGCCGCAACACTGGCAGCGGGCTGATGGCATGCCATGGAGCAGTGCTGCTATCTTCCCAGCGGGCTGCTGCAAGGATGGCAGTGGGCTGCCACAAAGGGGGCAGCGGGTGGATGGCGTGTCATGAAGCAGCGATACTAGCCTCCACATGGGGCTGCCACGAAGGGGGTAGAGGGCATTTGCAGTGCTGCAGAGTAGCGCTGCTAACCTCCCCAGTGGGCTGCTGCAACGTGACTGAGCAGCATTACGGCAGCCCATCGGGGAGGCAAGTAATGCTAAGGAGTAGCACTACTTGCCTCCCCGATGGGCTGCCGTAATGCTAAGGAGTAGCACTGTTAGCCCCCCTGATGGGCTGCCACAAATACTATGGAACAGTGCCGCTAGCCTCCCCGGTGAGCTGCCACAAGGATGACGGCAGGCAACCACAATGCTAAGGAATAATGCCACTAGTAATGATCGCAGTGGGGTGCCGCAAAAGGGACAGTGGGCTGCTGCAATGCTATGGAGCGGCGCGGCTAACCTCCCTAACGAGCTACTGCAGTACTGATGAGCCGCGCCCTTAACCTCCCAAGCAGGCTGCCGCAAAGGGGGCGGCTGGCTGCTGCAATGCTCCGGAGTAATGCCGCCTCCCTCCCTAGCAGGCTGCTGTGAGGATGGCAGGGTTCTGCTGCAATACTACAGAGCAGCACTGCTACCTTCCCCAGCTGGCTGCTGTAAGGACCCCAATGGGCCACCACAAAAGGGGCAGTAGGCTGTTGCAATGGTACTGAGCAGCACGGCTAGCCTCCCGTCCGGCTGCTGCAATACCACAGAGTAGCACTACTCACCTCCCAAGCAGGCTGTTGCAATAATATCAAGCAGCGTTGCTAACATCCCCAGCAAGCTGCTAAAATACTACAGAGTATTGCCACTAACCTCCCCAGCGGGCTGCAGCAATGCTGCTGAGCAGCGTGGCTAACCTCCCCAGCAAGCTGCGGCAAACCTAGCAGTGAGATGCTGCAGGAGTGAGGGGAAGCAAACTGAGTAGAAAATAGAAAGATTCCACCAGCCATCCTGTGCATGCTGGAGGTCTTGCATGCACACCGATGCACAGAACCATCCTCACAATATATTGGGCATTAAAAACAAGCAAATGACTGGGGCATACCTGCAGCTTGATGCAGAGTTCAAAAGGCCTAGTAACAGCATTCCCAGCATGGATGACTGTCGATGTCTTGTACTTATTGTTATATTGCTTCTTAAGCCTAACTTGAATATCATGTGTTGAAGAACTTTCAAATTGATCACCAATTCTAAATCATACCCTGCAATTTATTAATTCAACATGTTTGGATATGGGATGGTACAATCTCAGGCAATCAAGTATTCACAAGTAAAAGTCAACAATCATCTAGGAGAAAAGGAGAGAATGTTTCAACTGAATGCACAAAGAATGAGCACTGATTCAAAACGACAAGTAACATTCAATTGCAAGAGTCCTATTATCAACCACAGAAATTAATTAACCAGAACGGATGGATAAGAAAATGATTTCAAAGACCTCTTTAACAATAACCCTATGGACTGAAATGACATCAAGATGCCAACCTAGATTTCAGAGGAACTCTAAAAAGACTGACAATACTTCCAAAAAGGCAAAATGATACAACCACTAGAGTATTATCATCAGAGAAGCCTTTTTATTCCGCAGCCTGCCGAAAAAAGACACAGAATCCAAAGATTGTGTTATGTAAATGTTCAAATTAGCTTGAACAATAATAAATGACCCAAGTTATTCCCAACAGTTTGAAAAGGGTATGCTTTTAGCTCTAGAAACAACAACAATATTCAGTGGTCGCAACATCACTTTGAAAATCCCATGCATAGCTTTTTACTCCATTTTCTCTTAAAGCCATGGTTGCATATTGATATAACATGCACACAATAAACAATCCACTAGCAAGCACTACTATTATAAAAGAACACACTTTGGTTCATCCCAACACAAAACCTATCTCTTTACCAGCCTTCTTCCCCAAACTCTGTGCACATAATTCTTGCGTAACATATGATATCACAAAACAAAAAACTTGTGGCTTCATAAAATATGCAGACCATCAAACTATAATGTTTCACATTATAGATAGAAAATCACTGGAATTACATAGGTGTACCTTATAGAGCCTTGAGGATGGATCTACACTGGAAGCAAGGATCACAAGCTCCACATGTCTATCACCAATCAGATGTGAAATCCTCCAAGATTTAGATCAGCAAAGTATGATTTCTAAATTATAACAATGCTACTGAATCCAAAATTTGTTGCTGAAATTATGCAAAGCACCAAACTGTGTCGTTCGGCATTAAAACACAATATCAACAAAAACACATCCATGTACCTTTATGGAGCCTTGAACAGCTTCAAAAAATTATGTCTCGATCACTAATCATTTATTGGTGTCAATCCCTGAACATTTTGATGAGAAATGAAAGCATAGACATCCTGCAAAATAGTGTCAAAAGTCTGTTTCCTCTTCTTGGCACTGCTCCAAACAACACAAACATTTTATATCCAATCCATCTATAAGATCAAAAGGACACATTTAAGCATAAGGATCTCAAGGCATAGGTACCAAGTAGATCAGATTATCTCCACCGTAACATAAAAATGCTCAAAAATTGTGACCAGAAAGTACAGATGCTGAAAAAATTGCAGACATTAGAACAATAGTAATTTCTAAAGGAATGGCCAGTATATGTTCAATTACCAAACAAGCATCAAAATAAGGTAGATAGTTCCTCTTTTGAAAAGAAGTTTAGGAGTCAACTTCTATTAAAAAAAATCCTTTTCCAGTAATTTTGACTTTAAGAAAATCAATCTTTGCTTTTCTGAAATGATGCCTGCGACTACTAGTCATGCTTATTTTTCTACTGCATTTTGAAGCAGTGAAGGAGACTGTCAACTTGGAGGGAGATCATAGAGAGGAAGTAGAAAAGCAGTTGAGAAACAGGACTCTTATCTAAAAGCAAAGTCAAAGACAAGATTCAACAACGAGAAATTTTCTTGCATTTTGTAGACATCATTGACCTTTTCATGCCAAATGGTTCCACAGATATTCCATCAGTACATACCTTGGGGAGAATCATTCCTGCAAGAAATGAATTAGGGAAATAGCTAAAACCATAAATTGTAAATGAATGATAACAACTGAGTCATAAAACAAGAAGTTACAATTGACTAGAATAATTTGTTCACTTACACCAAATGATTTTAGAAGAAAACAGTGAATAATCACCGCACCTCAGCATACAATTCACCCTAGTTCTGGTGTAAATTTAAGGATAAACTGTGTAACAAGAACAAAAGCGAGGGTGTGAAAGTATCGGACTGATCTACCCTGATATTGCACGAAGAAAACAAAAAAGCAAGCGAAATCAACACAAGATTCGAATTCTTTCCGCCCAGAGAGTGAAATCAATAAACAACGAAGTTAGATTCGGTTTACATTCTTACCTGAAAGGCCGGCGTCTCTGGAATAAAGAAAGGAAACAGAAAAGAAAGGCAAAAAAAATCCGAGATTAAACTTGATGTCTGACTATAAGAACATCGGTGTCGATCTTTTACCTGAACGGCTTTCTATCTAGAATGAATCCACCGTCGGAGTTCAAGAAAGAAGCGAGAGAGATTTTCGGGCACCGGCAGGAGGCTGGAGCAACGAGTGGAAGTCGCCGTTTGGGGTTAGGGTTTTCCGGGATGGAAGTTCTCGTCTTGGACAGAAGAGACTAGAGAGCACTACAGCATGGCTTTTTGGAGGGGACTTTGGAATTGGAATGGAAACGGGAACCTTTTTGAGGAGGGATTTATATTTATGGCGGTTTTGAAGCGGAATGTAGCCGTTGCTGTCCCGGGCAGGAAGGGAGAAGTGAATTTACCTGAATACCCCGCCAATCTTGTTGGACAGGTATTTCTTTTTCTTTTCCAGCCGTTGCTGTCCCGGTCCTGGGAGGAGAAGTGAATGTACGGGCATACCCCGCTGACATTGATTAAGAGAATGTTGTGCTTGTGCAATCTGCCAATGAATCTGCATAACCCACAAACAGACCGCTTCACAAATAAGCAGCCAGTATTACAGGCCCAATTATCACCGCCCCATCTCCTCCGACGCTCCAAAGAGACCCATTCTTCAATACTCAACAAACCAACCCAATTGCCAACATTCCCCGCATTTCGAACCTAAATAGTGCGCTCCAAAAACGCTTGACCCACCACGCTGATGGTTCTCAAATCCAAAAGCAACAGAAAGTTCATCGACAAATTCGCGGGAGAATGTAAGGAAGTCTGCTGGAACAATTCTGCAGATTTCCTACAATGAATTGCCCACTGCATCATTCACAATAAAATGAGTATCCTATTCATATATGGAAGAATAACCCTTCATGAATAATGAAAAAATGATTCCAAATTGCACGAAATAACTGGAAGAAAAACCTATCCCTAAACCCTAAACCTATCTGCTATTTTGTAACTTGCATTTAGAGCATAAATATCAACACCGGTGGGCATGGCAGCGGGCCACCCCTGCACTAAATGATGGATAAAAGCACAAAATTGTTTGGAAATCATACCTGTGATTCAACATGAACTGCACATAATGCCTCCAAACAAGTTCCACAAGCTACAAGCTCAGGTGTCCAAGAGCACCAGAACCATATACTTTAAAAGTCACACATTGCTTTGGAGCACACAAATAAATCAATATAGGAAGCTCTGTTTGGTACACCTAAAACACATAGCACGTTGGACAATAAAAAGAAAATAAAAGAAGGTATAAGAGCTCCCACTCTAAAAGAAATGATAACAGAAATTTCAAACCATCCTAGTCCAAGAAGGATAGATTTTTACGAACAAGAAAAATAAATTTGCACATGTATACAAGAGTGAAGTTACAATTTAACAAGGATGTTAGAGAGACAGATAAAAAAGAACAACAAGAAGCCCTTGATTCCTCAAGATTAGCTGACTGAAGATTTCAACAACAAATTTCAGATGGAGAGTAGAAAACAAGAAGTCCAAGAAAAAAAAAAAGGTGAAAGGAAATACTGAGCTTAAAAGGAGCCATTCTTCTTCATCATTTTGTTTCAAATGAGCTTAAAAGGAAAAAAATCTACCTTCCGATACTGTCATTCACATGCCCTTAGTTGAGGAGCCTTTGATTCCGTATCTGGCACAGCATTCACTTTCAACCAAAACTATATAACAAACAGTGCAAATAGGGAAGCATTTCAATGAGGCATTAGCTTCTTGAAGCTCCCTCAAATTCTTATCAACATTGTAACCGTAAGACATAGCAACACATGGAGAAAAACAAGGAAAAAAAAAAAGAGTACAACTGCTCCAACCCTGCAACAAAATGGTAACAGAATGTCAAAAGATCAAAGTCAAAAATGATATGTTTTAACGTACAAGAAAAATAAATTTGCTTAGGCATGCAAGAACAAGTTACAATTTAGCCAGGACATTACAGACAAATAAATGAGCACAACAAGAATAAAAACAGAAGACAAGTTTACTCACCAACGTCAGTAGTGCTGAAGGTCACGCTTCTCCAATGAGGTTTTCAACTCTGAATATGACTCACCAAGTCCTATGCATTTTTAGCAAATATTATTGGCCAAAAACAAAAAAAGGATATTCACCTGTTGCATATAATAATTGGCAAACAATGCTATAAATGGTACATGGTTTCCCTAATTCCATCTACAATTCTTTAACAATGAATAAAAAGAAAAGAAACATAACGGGAAATAGAGTACAAATTTTATGTTAAAAACAGATAACAATTCATTAACTTATAAGGCAGACTATCTTCTTCGCTGTTCACCCTACTGGCATCAGAATCAATACTTCTGTTTAGCTGCATGGAGAAAATATGAATTTTTATGTTCAAATTTGTTTTAACACTTTGCTTTCCTTTTATTGGTGGTTATTGGAAGACACGCTACACTGAGCTTTACCGGGAATAAGAATGGCTCCTTTAATATCTACTTCCATTGCTCCTCAGATAACTGTATTAATTATACAGCTGTTTGGACAGAAGATCAAAAATGCATCATCTGCTATGCAGTGAACCAAATAATACAGGGCACCTGGAATGTTTGAGAACATGAGAGAGAGAGAGAGAGAGAGAAATGTTTACAAAATAAAGAGTTGGAGGGAGCTGTTTGTGAATACATTTGACAGAACAATTTGCAAAAAGAGACAGTTATGTGTTGTAAAAGATGTGCCACATACCTATAATAACTTTTCCAATTTGCATGAGATTTTCAATATTACAGACTTCCGACTTTATGCAGATTTCTCCTGCAAAAGAGAATTTAAATGACAACAACAATAAAGCAATTGCATCTAGTCAGAAGAATAGCTTAAATTGTAAGCACCAAGCTCTCAATTCCCCAAGTGTAGCTTAATGGAAACTCAATTACAAGTTTTAAATGGGAAAGATAAAGAAGCACAAAAGCAAAAAGTGAAAGGAGATTATTGAGCTTAGAAGGCGCCATTCCTTTTCATTGTTCTGTTTGTCATCTACATGTGCACTTGTGCAAGGATGTTCCCATGAAGCTTGAAAAACAACGAAAAAGAAATCTTAATGCTGAAATTCTATAGATTTTAGCAATTTGGATTAAATGAAATGAATTTTCTTAATCTCATGCCGTTGGTTTCAATCTCTCAGCATAGTTTCATTATGAAAACATCATTCTTGATAAGCAAGTACAATTATACAGGCATTGTATGCTGTAATATGAAAAAGAGAGGAAAACAGGAATAGAAGGATGAATATAAACTCACCAATCTTGCTGAGAAAACAAAGGTCATGAATTTGTTTCTGAATTAAAACAGCCCTCACCCACAGAGACGGAGAGAGCAATCCCATTGTGTATGGTAGAAGGATTTCAAGTTTCTCGTCACCTCCCATGCTCTCATATTTGTGGTGCCTTAATTAAAAAACTATAAGCCAGACGGCCAGAATCATTCCTGCAAGAAATGAATTAAGGAAATAGTTAAAACCATATATTGTAAAGGAATGATAACAACTGAGTCATAAAACAAGAAGTTACAATTGACTAGAAAAATTTGTTCGCTTACACCAAATGATTTTAGAAGAAAACAGTGAATAATCACCGCACCTCAGCATACAATTCACCCTAGTTCTGGTGTAAATTTAAGGATAAACTGTGTAACAAGAACAAAAGTGAGGGTGGGAAAGTATCCAACTGATCTACCCTGATATTGCATGAAGAGATTTGCAGGAGTGACCTCTCGAGATTCTTCAAGACCTGCCTGTAGGTGTCTGAGCCAAAATTGATCAACCAGGCCCCCCCCCCCGGGAAGAAAGAGAAATAATAAATCTACAAACTCTTGCGTCCCAAGTCGTTGATGTCGACTTTTTGGCAACTGAGAGGGAGCCAAGAGAAAGAGAGGCAGAAAGAGGTTATAACAAGATCAATGGCACTGAAGTATGCAAAAGGCGAGAAAAAAAATATGGTACATTACAGAGGGGGTGAAATCCAGGTGCGAGGTATGTTTATTCCAAAAGGCAAGAGGCTATTGAGAACGTGGAAGTGGAGGAATGTGGAATCGCCAAAACCGGGTCTTGTACAACATCCTGCATTCAGTCAAAGAAAGTTGACATTGTATTCAACCGAAAAAAAAAACAAAAAGAAAGAAAGAAAGAAAGAATCGCTTAAAAAACAATTGAAATAGTCAGTGATCATCACACAGTTCCACCCAGGGATAGTGATGTTGTCCTCTACTCATTATATTAAGCTTCTATTGAATTTCTGCTTTCAAACACGATGCCCAAGATGTCAAATATTTAGATCAGTGACATCCAACTGCAGGAGTCCCATTATCCACCACAGAAATTAATTAACAGACCATAATTCTAATAAGGCAAAAGGATACAACTACTAGAGCATTATCATCAGAAAAGTCTTTTTGTTCAGCAGCCTGCCAAAAAAAGACAAGGAATCCAAAGGATGTGATACGCAAATGTTCAACTTGGCCTGAACAATTATATATGGTCCAAATTATTCCCAACAGTTTGGAAAGTGTAAGCTTCTAACACTAGAAAAAAAAAAATTAAAAGGCAATATTCGGTGGACTTGAAATTTATTCGCTACATCACTTTGAAAATCTCATATATAGCTTTCTACTACATTTTCTCTTAAAGCAGGTGTTGCATACTGCTATAACATGCTCACAATAAAGAATCAACTAGTGAGTACTACTAATAAACTATCACTTCACTGACTTTCTTCCCCAAAGTATATGCACATAATTCTTGTGTAACACTTGAGAACACAAAACTTGTTGCTTCAGATCATCGAACTGTAATGTTTCACATTGAAGACAGACGATCACCAAAAGCACTTATGTGTACCTTATAGAGGACCGATCTAACCCTGGAAGCAAGGTCCACAAGCTCCACATGTCTATCACCGATCATGTGTTGGAATCCTCTAATATTTAGATCAGTGAAGTATGGCCCCTAAATTATAACATTGGTGCTGAATGCAAAATTTGTTGCCGAAAGTATGCAAAGCACCAAACTGTAATGTTTGGCATTAAACACAATATCAACAAAAACACTTGGATGTACCTTTATGGAGACTTGAGAAGCAAGCTTCACGAGATTTATGCCTCAATCACTAATCAGTTTTTGGTTTCCTTCCTTGAACATTGGATGAGCAAAGCACAATATCCAAATCATAAGATTGTTGCTCAAACCAAAATTTGTTCTCTTGAAGTCGAGCACACGAGGAGATCTGCAAAGGAGTCTCCATCTTAAACAAAACAACTTGATCTGGAAGACAACTTTTGACATTCATTTGTCATAACAAAGTTGAAATAGTCAGTGATCATCACACAATTCCACCCAGAGATAGTTATGTTGTCCTCTACTTCATTATATTGAGCTTCTATTGAATTTGTGCCTTCAAACATGATGCCCAAGATGTGAAATATTAACTGATTGTTGCATTCCAAGAGCCACTTTTGTGAGAAGAAAAATAAATAGATAAATGGATGCAGTGAAACAGGCTTTTCCAAACGAGAAAAAGGGAAGCAGAGAGGTGATAAATATACAATGATTGACCAGAAATTGGCTACTTAAAAGTAAAGCAAAAAGTGAGAAGAAGAGCAATTGAGTAGGAAACAGAAATACCAGCTATCTTGTGCTGCTGCAGGTCTTGCATGTACACACTTTTTATAGAAGTATCCTCACAATGTGTTGGGCAGTAAAAGCAAAGCTAATGAAAGTGGCATACCTGCAACTTGATTTAGAGTTCAAAAGGCGAGAATGCTTCAACAGAATGCAAAAAGAATGACCAATTATAAAATCTCAAATTGATCACCAATTATAAAATCATACCTTGGAATTTCTTAATTCAACAGGTTTGGAAATGTGATGCCACAACTTCAGACAATCCGGTAAACACAAGCAAAAGTCAACAATCGTCCAGGAGAAAAAGCCAGAATGCTTCAACTGAATGCATGAAGAATGAACAGTGATTCAAAATGGCAAGTAACATTCAACTGCAGGAGTCCCATTATCGACCACAAAAATTAATTAACCGGCAGTAATTCTAATAAGGCAAAAGGATACAACCACTAGAGCATTATCGTCAGAAAAGTCTTTTTATTTGGCAGCCTGCTAGAAAAAGACAAGGAATACAAAGGATGTGATATGTAAATGTTCAAATTGGCCTGAACAATAATATATGGTCCAAGTTATTCCCAACAGTTTGAAAAGTGTAGGCTTCTAGCACTGGAAATAAAAAAAAAAAAGAAACAATGTTCAGTGGACTTGAAATTTATTCGCAACATCACTTTGAAAATCTCATGTATAGCTTTCTACTACATTTTCTCCTAAAGCAGGTGTTGCATATTGATATAACATGCTCACAATAAACACTTGACTAGTGAGCACTACTAATAAACTACCACTTCACTGACTTTCTTCCCCAAACTATATGCACATAATTCTTGCACAACACTTGAGTTCACAAAACCCATTGCTTCAGATCATCAAACTGGAATGTTTCACATTCAAGACAGACAATCACCAAAAGCACTTATGTGTACCTTATAGAGCCTCAAGGACCTTACTTCCCTAAATTTGGTTCTGATCCTTACCTGAAAGGTCGGTGTCTCTGTATTGAAGAAAAGAGACAGAAAATAAAAACAGAAAAGCCAACAGATTAACCTTGATGTCTTACCATAAGATCAAACCTTCAAATCGATGCAAGATTTGAGTTCTCTCTTACAAAAAGAAGAACAAATTTGAAATCAAAGGGAAAGTAAATCGGTGTCAATCTTTTACCTGAATGGCTGTCTATCCAGAATGAATCCACTGCCGGAGTCAAAGAAAGAAGCAAGAGAAATTTTCTAGCACCGGTGGGAGGCTGAAGCAATGAGTGGAAGCCACCATTTGGGGTTAAGGTTTGCCGAGATGGAGGTTCTCTCTGGGACAGGAGAGACTAGAGAGCATTGCAGTATGGTGTTTTGGAGGGGACTTTGGAATTGGAATGGTAAGGTTTTAGGGTCTTTGAGGAGGGATTTATATTTACAGTGGTTTGCAGTCCTGGTCATGGGAGGAGAAATGAATTTACCTGATACCCCCCACCAACATTTTTGGAAGTATTTCTTCTCTTTTCTTGCCATTGCAGTCCTAGTCATAGCTGGAGATGTGAATTTACCGCAATATCTCCACTAACCTTGTTTATTCGAAAAAGAATAGGATGGTTATGCAATCAACAACCTTCATGACATGGACTTGGGAGAACTAGACCTCACCATCAAACTACTTCAAAATTAGGCAACCAGTATTTGAAGCCCAACTATCATTGGCCCATCTCCTCGTCACTCAAAAGAGACGCATTCTTCAATACTCAACAAACCAACAAACCAACCCAAATTACCCAAAGTCCCTGCATTTCAAACCCAAACAAATGCAGGGGAATATGAGAGGAGGAGGCCTAGAGAAAAGGAGAGGGAGGTTATAAAAAGATCTATGGCATAGAAGAATGATGTGTATGTGAAAGGAGAGAGGCCGTTGGGTGTAGGAGGAGTATGGAATATGCTTCAAGGCTGGAATGGGAATTATGATACAACAAACCTAAAACATCCTGCATAATTCAAAGAAAATTGGCATCATGTTCAAAAAAAGTCTTGAAAAATCACTTGTAAAAAATTTGAAATAATCAGTGACGGTCAAACAATTCCTCCCAGAGATGGTTATGTTGGACTCTACTTCATTATATTAAGCCCAGCCCTGCATTGGCCTCAATTGAGTTGCTGCCTTCAAACATGATGCCCAAGTCGTCAAAATACTACTGCAACGTACTGCCGCCAACCTCCCCAGCAGGCTGCCACAACGCTAGCAGTGGGCTGATAGAGTGCCATGGAACAGCACTGCTATCCTCCCCAGCACGCTGGGCTGCCGCAAAGGGGGCAGTGAGCTGCTGCAATGTTACTGAGCAGCACCACTGACCTCCCCAGTGGGCTGCTGCAATACTACTGAGTAGTGCTGCTAACCTCTCCAGCAGGTTGCCGCAACAAACCTCTCCAGCAGGTTGCCGCAACACTGGCAACAGGCTGATGGCATGCCATGCAGCAGTGATGCTATCTTCCCCAGCGGGCTGCTGCAAGGATGGCAGTGGGCTACGGCAAAGGGGGTCGCGGGCATTTGCAGTGCTTCTGAGTAGCCCTGCTAACCTCCCCAGCAGGCTGCCACAACGCAACTGAGCAGCACTACTTGCCTCCCCGATGGGCTGCTGTAATGCTAAGGAGTAGCACTGTTAGCCTCGCTGAGGGGCTACCGCAAATACTACAGAACAGTGCCACTAGCCTCCCCGGTGAGCTGCCACAACGATGACAGCGGGCTACCACAATGCTATGAAATAATGCCGCTAGTAAGGATCGCAGTGGGGTGCCACAAAGGGGACAGTGGGCTGCTGCAATGCTATGGACCAGTGCCGCTAACCTCCCTAACGAGCTACCGCAGTACTGATGAGCAGCGCCGTTAACCTTCCAAGCGGGCTGCCGCAAAGGGGGCGGCTGGCTGCTGCAATGCTCCGGAGTAATGCTGCTTCCATCCCTAGCGGGCTGCTGTGAGGATGGCAGCATTCTGCCGCAATACTATGGAGCAGCACCACTACCTTCCCCAGCGGGCTGCTGCAAGGACCACAGCGGGCGGCCACAAAAGGGGCAGTAGGCTGCTGCAATGGTACTGAGCAGCACCGCTAGCCTCCCGTCGGGCTGCAGCAATACTACAGAGTAGCACTACTCACCTCCCAAGCAGGCTGGCGCAATGCTATCAAGCAGCGTTGCTAACATCCCCAGCAAGCTGCTACAATACTACAGAGTAGTGCCGCTGGCCTCCCCAACGAGCTGCCGCAATACTACAGACTAACACCACTAACCTCCCCAACGGGCTGCAGCAATGCTGCTGAGCAGCGCCGCTAACCTCCCCAGCAGGCTGCCGCAAACCTAGCAGTGGGCTGCTGCAGGAGTCAGGGGAAGCAAACTGAGTAGAAAATAGAAAGATTCCACCAGCCATCCTGTGCATGCTGGAGGTCTTGCATGCACACCAATGCACAGAACCATCCTCACAATATATTGGGCATTAAAAGCAAGAAAATGACTGGGGCATACCTGAAGCTTGATTCAGAGTTCAAAAGGCAGAGTGACAGCATTCCTACCATGGATGACTGTTGATGTCTTGTACATATTCTTATATTGCTTCTTAAGCCTAACTTGAATATCATGTGTTGAAGAACTTTCAAATTGATCACCAATTCTAAATCATACCCTGCAATTTATTAATTCAACATGTTTGGATATGGGATGGTACAATCTCAGGCAATCAAGTATTCACAAGTAAAAGTCAACAATCATCTAGAAGAAAAGGAGAGAATGTTTCAACTGAATGCACAAAGAATGAGCACTGATTCAAAACGACAAGTAACATTCAATTGCAAGAGTCCCATTATCAACCACAGAAATTAATTAACAGGAATGGATGAATAAGAAAATGATTTCAAAGATCTCTTTAACAATTACCCTATGGACTGAAATGACATCAAGAAGCCAACCTAGATTTCAGAGGAACTCTAAAAAGACTGACAATACTTCCAAAAAGGCAAAATGATACAGCCACTAGAGTATTATCATCAGAGAAGCCTTTTTATTCGGCAGCCTGCCAAAAAAAGACACAGAATCCAAAGATTGTGTTATGTAAATGTTCAAATTAGCTTGAACAATAATAAATGACCCAAGTTATTCCCAAAAGTTTGAAAAGGGTATGCTTTTAGCTCTAGAAACAACAACAATATTCAGTGGTCGCAACATCACTTTGAAAATCCCATGTATAGCTTTTTACTCCATTTTCTCTTAAAGCCATGGTTGCATATTGATATAACATGCACACAATAAACAATCAACTAGCAAGCACTACAATTATAAAAGAACACACTTTGGTTCATCCCAACACAAAACCTATCTCTTTACCAGCCTTCTTCCCCAAACTCTGTGCACATAATTCTTGCGTAACATATGATATCACAAAACAAAAAACTTGTGGCTTCATAAAATATGCAGACCATCAAACTATAATGTTTCACATTATAGATAGAAAATCACTGGAAGTACATAGGTGCACCTTATAGAGCCTTGAGGATGGATCTACACTGGAAGCAAGGATCACAAGCTCCACATGTCTATCACCAATCAGATGTGAAATCCTCCAAGATTTAGATCAGCAAAGTATGATTTATAAATTATAACAATGCTACTAAATCCAAAATTTGTTGCTGAAAGTATGCAAAGCACCAAACTGTGTCTTTCGGCATTAAAACACAATATCAACAAAAACACATCCATGTACCTTTATGGAGCCTTGAACAGCTTCAAAAAATTATGTCTCGATCACTAATCATTTATTGGTATCGATCCTTGAACATTTCGATGAGAAATCAAAGCATAGTCATCCTGCAAAACAGTGTCAAAAGTCTGTTTCCTCTTCTTGGCTCTGCTCCAAACAACACAAACCTGTTATATCCAATCCATCTATAAGATCAAAAGGACACATTTAAGCATAAGGATCTCAAGGCATAGGTACCAAGTAGATCAGATTATCTCCACCATAATATAAAAATGCTCAAAAATTGTGACCAGAAAGTACAGATGCTGAAAAAATTGCAGACACTAGAACAATAGTAATTTCTAAAGGAATGGCCAGTATATGTTCAATTACCAAACAAGCATCAAAATAAGGTAGATAGTTCCTCTTTCAAAAAGAAGTTTAGGAATCAACTTCTATGAAAAAAAATCCTTTTCCAGTAATTTTGACTTTAAGAAAATCAATCTTTGCTTTTCTGAATTGATGCCTGCTACTACTAGTCATGCTTATTTTTCTACTGCATTTTGAAGCATTGAAGGAGACTGTCAACTTGGAAGAGATCATACAGAGGAAGTAGAAAAGCAGTTGAGAAACAGGTCTCTTATCTAAAAGCAAAGTCAAAGGCAAGACTCAACAACGAGAAATTTTCTTGCATTTTGTAGACATCATTGACCTTTTCATGCCAAATGGTTCCACAGATATTCCATCAGTACATAACTTGGGGATAATCATTCCTGCAAGAAATGAATTAGGGAAATAGCTAAAACCATAAATTGTAAAGGAATGATAACAACTCAGTCATAAAACAAGAAGTTACAATTGACTAGAATAATTTGTTCGCTTACACCAAATGATTTTAGAAGAAAACAGTGAATAATCACCGCACCTCAGCATACAATTCACCCTAGTTCTGGTGTAAATTTAAGGATAAACTGTGTAACAAGAACAAAAGTGAGGGTGTGAAAGTATCCGACTGATCTACCCCGATATTGCATGAAGAAAACAAAAAAGCAAGCGAAATCAACACAAGGTTCGAATTCTTTCCGCCCAGAGAGTGAAATCAATGAACAACGAAGTTAGATTCGGTTTCGATTCTTACCTGAAAGGCCGGCGTCTCTGGAATAAAGAAAAGAAACAGAAAACAAAGGCAAAAAAAAATCCGAGATTAAACTGGATGTATCACTATAAGAACAGATCTTCAAATCAATGCAAGATCCAAGTTCTTTCTTATAAGAAGAAATTTGAAATCAAAGGGAAAGTGAATCGTTGTCGATCTTTTACCTGAACGGCTTTCTATCTAGAATGAATCCACCGTCGGAGTTCAAGAAAGAAGCGATTGAGATTTTCCGGCACCGGCAGGAGGCTGGAGCAACGAGTGGAAGTTGCGGTTTGGGGTTAGGGTTTTCCGGGATGGAAGTTCTTGTCTTGGACAAAAGAGACTAGAGAGCACTACAGCATGGCTGTTTGGAGGGGACTTTGGAATTGGAGTGGAAACGGGAATCTTTTAGAGGAGGGATTTATATTTATGGTGGTTTTGAAGCGGAATGTAGCCGTTGCTGTCCAGGACAGGAAGGGAGAAGTGAATTTACCTGAATACCCCGCCAATCTTGTTGGACAAGTATTTCTTTTTCTTTTCCAGCCGTTGCAGTCCCGGTCGTGGGAGGATAAGTGAATTTACGGGCATAGCCCGCTGACATTGTTTAAGAGAATGTTGTGCTTGTGCAATCTGCCAATTAATCTGCATAACCCACAATCTGCCAGTTGCCTTATCCCTAAGAAACCTATAGAGCCATCTAAGATGGATTCAAACATGCTAAAACCAAGATCAAGAAGCTGAAATTTCACTAGCGACATGTCTGATGGCCATAACAAATCTGTTCGTCCAATAGCATCATCTAATTTTTCGTCCTCCAACTGTGCCAGGATGCCTCTCACCTAGCAAGCAGAAGATGTCTTGATAAGTGTTCGGAAACAAAATGCCGCAATATAAAAAGAAAAAGACAGTGTAATAACCCCTGGGCAACATATAAGAGGAAATTGAAACGATCACGAGGCACACCAGGAAACCGGGCACGTAGTTGTTCTCTCTGAAGGGAGTCCACAACAAAAAGAATCAATAACGAAAACCACATAAATATCCAATGCGAAACTGCACAAGTTTCCATTAATACCTGACTGGGAACACCAACGGGACAATTATTTATGTGGCAAATAGACAGATCCAACTTGAATGGCGGTGTCTCTGAAACAAGGAAAAAGAAACAAGAAACAGGAAAGCCGAATGTCCTACTATAATGGACGGACCTCTACATCAGTGCAAGATAAGCTAAATTCGGTTTTGATCCCTAACTGAAAGGCCGGCCTCTTTGGAATAAAAAAATTTAAAAAAAAAAGGTATCCGACAGGTTAACCTTGATGTCTTACTGCAAGAACAGACCTTCGAATCAATGCAAGATTTGAAATCTTTCTTTCTTATAAAAAGAATAACAAAATTGAAATCAAAGGGAAAGTAAATCAGTGTCGATCTTTTACCTAAATGGCTGTCTATGCCGAATGAATCCACCTCCGGAGTCAAAGAAAGAAGCGAGAGAGATTTTCCAGCACCCACCGGAGGCTGGAACAATGCGCGGAAGTCGCCTTTTGGGATTAAGGTTTGTCGAGATGGAGGTTCTCTTCTTGGACAGAAGAGAACAGAGAGCATTGCAGTATGGGTGTTTTTTTTTTTTTTTGGTAGGGGACCTGGAATTGGAAGAGGAACGTGTTGAGGTCTTTGAGGAGGGACTTACATTTATGGTGGTTCGTCAGCGCTAAGCGCGGGAATTGCCGACTTCTTTTTTAAACTCAATGTAGCCGTTGCAGACTCTGCAGTCCCGGTCATAGGAGGAGAAACAAATTTACCTGAATACCCTGCCAACTTCGGGTGAATTAGACCCACCAACCAACTGGCTGGCTTCGCTTCATAGTCACAACAAACGCAGAGCGAAGATGGATTGGGGCGCCTTCTTGGAGGTCCAACTATTACTGGCCCATCTGCTCCGAAGAGACTCATTTTTCAATACACGACAAACCAACCCAATTACCGAAGTCCCAAAATTTCAAACCCAAACACTGTTGCACTGGGCGCTTGATCTTCTTGGGCTGATCGCGTCGCCATCCACCAGTCGGTAACTGGCAACTGAATAAACATGGAGGAGATCCAGTCTATCAGTTCTCCCATTGTGTGGCAACTAAAAGAGACGTCAACTTCAATAGCATTTTATTTCCACCGTGTTTCTGTCCATGTTGGGTTGGTCATGCCACCTAAATTAACCTGACAACATTTGGTTATGAAGGATTCAAATCAATTATATACCAAATCAAACTCAATTGATAATAACACGGAATGACATAAAATTCGTGTACATCAATTAAATTTGAAACCAAGGCTTTACGATTGTTCCGTCCATATTCGCTCTTGAAATGCAACTCACCTTCGTACTATTACAATTGGAAGGTATCACTGCATTGCAAAACTTCCAGTGAGCATATAACGTTATTACTAGTTAAATCGGTAACCGGCAACTGAATAAACAACAAACCATGAGAAAGCGCAGGTGGGCAAGTTTCCCCGCGGTGTTAAAGGGGAGCTAATCACGTCAAAAAGGCCGGGGGTGGGGGAGGTGGAATGAAAATTCTCATTTCTTCTTGAAAAACACGAGGTGATTTCAATTCAATAACTGGCAAAAATGGCTCCAAAACTATGCTGAGTTCATTTTCATATATTTTTCTAACTCCTCCGTGTCCTTCAAACCTAGTCAACACAGCTCTAGATTCTTAACAAAAAACAAAAAAAGCCTAAAAAAGTCACATTGATACATTTATATGCAAAAGAAATGACAGGTGCCAAATCTCCAATGTGCACTGCCATAAAAATTCATTCCTTCTAGAATATGAGGTCGCAATTGAATGTTGTTATGGTAGCAAAGCTTTCAGCTGTACACGGAAAAGATCACCAAGCGCTCCTCGAACATCCATCTAAACAAATGGACAGGTAATCAATGTTAGTCATGAACACGAGATTCTGCAAATTTATTAGTTGCAACCATCCTTTAACAGCAACAAGAATGGATTCCAAACTTTTAGAGAAAGGCACAAGTTATATTGGGTTATTGGAGAAGGTCATTAGTCATGACATTAACCAGCCCCAAGACACTAGACTTCAAACAAGAAAGCAAATGTGTCACCGTAAACAGTAGTTGCTTTTCAGTTTCTATGAGAAAGAGGAAGAAGGCTGAGGCTGCCTTTTGCAAACTCTATGAGAAGATCCACAGAGGATAATTATTACAATAAAATCTTAGGAAACGACTTCCAATAAGCTCATAATTCTAGAACCAGGAGATACCTGATCAAAACAAATAAGTTTTGTGAGCAAAGGATAGAGCTCTCTCATGTATCTTCTGAAAATCTCATTGTTCATGAAGCACATGCCTTTAAGCACCTGAAAGATCAAAAGGACAAAATTCCTGTTTGAATTCTCAAAACTAGATCAATCAAGTGAAATTGCTCTCTTCAAACAACACTCATACTTGATGAAGTAACACCACACAGATCATCAACAGTTCTATAATCCTAAAAAGGAACTTCACAAACTATGCTCAGATGTGTTGATACAGTTTCTCCAAGTTTAGAATCTAAGATATTAAATTGCCATCGCAAACCCAGGGGAAAAAGGGCAGATATTAGCTGCAAATTTAAGATAAGATAATACAGGAGATGTTAAGAAGATTGAAAAGGGACAGAAAGAAAAAAAAGAAGGAAAGCAGGCAAGAAAACATCATTTTACAGGAAGAAGGTTAATGGCAATATGTGCTGCTAAAGAAAACTGATATAGCACTTATTCCATTACCAGATGATCAAAACATTATGTGCACCCAGAGTAGAAGTTTTCTTGCAATGTTTGGTGTGAAGGAGAAGTAATTCCATGAGGTACGAAGGGTTACAGAATCATAAATTGCTGGAGTAAAATACCCAGTTTCCACAGATCAATCTAAAGTACCATTACAACTGTTATTTTATCAACTTAACTCAGATTCCTATCACAATATTCTATTATCTGAGATATCATTATTCAATTATTTCATTTTGAGATCAGCTGTATATCAATAGTATGTCTTTACATAGGATTAACGTTTTCCTTATGATTTTTTTTCTTCATTTTTTTTTTTTTAATTTAGCATGACTGCAAAAAATTTGTGCTGCAATTAAACAATAAGCATGAGATTAAATTTGGAAATAATCAAAACTTCCATTAGTTTGGTTAGTTTTAGTGTACTTAAAATGATAGTAAATAGAAAAGTCTTATAGCATGCAAACTTTAAATATATATATATATTTTTTTTTTGTTATTTAATAAGCTACCTCCTAATTTTCACTTCAACATTATTCCTATTTAGAAGTACACCATTAGAAGTAGTTCTATCAATAGGGATTGCAATTTATCAAGAATGCCTTATTTATTGATTGCTTTCTATATCTGAAAATGAAATGAATTGTTACGGTTCAGGAATTTATAATACATATAAAATACATTACAGCACAAAAACAGAGTACAGAAAGTGTCATCCAGGATTACCAGATGAAAGATAGGAGATTTAACATTTATCAAATTTCACTTCTACATTTTAATTCTTACCAAGGCTGTGTTCTTTCTCCATCAATTGTGCAGAAAACATTTCCACAAACAAACAAGTTCACTCATAGAAACATATTATTTTGAGAGTTTCTACTGTCAGTGAAGCGCAATGAAGAATTACTAATTTACTGGGGAAACTTCTAATTGCACATATACATACTTAAACCTAATTTAAATGCAAAATGCAGGAGAGTAATTGGTACTTGATAATAACACAAAGATAAACACCAGTATAGAAAAATAATCAACTGGCATATAAAGCATAACAGATGAGAAAAACACAATTACTGCACATTTTACATTCTGCTTTACACTTTCAAAAGTATAAAAGAGAAAAGGTTCAAACCTTAACAATAACTGGTGACCTTAACTCCAGAACTCGATGGATATCCATATTAGTGGTCTCCCCAACACTGGACTGTAAGTCAGATGCTTCCCTTAGTACCTGTTCACAGAAAGAAACGAATTTCTTTTCTGCTATTCCTTCAAGTTTCTCTTCCTCACTAGAACGTCCACTGATGCTTGAGTCATTATGGACTGATGTGATACCAGTATCCGCAGAAGCACTAGATTCCAGAGGTTGCCCCTTCTTGTTAAGTAAATTGTAAGTTGTTTTCTGCAGCACATCCAAATATATGCTAGTTCCTGCTAATTCCTGACGAAGAAGATTTAGAGGTGGCCTGTCCAAAAATACACAAATTGTAACATAAGATACTTCCAATACATAAATGCAAGATTCGTTTAAAAAAAAAAAAAAAAGAATAGGAAAGCCAACGAGAAATTAAGCAAGAAATTTCTCCCACCTTTCAACAGGGATGTGATGCATTCGAATTTGGAGGTTTGAATATGAATTATATGAAGCAGCAAACTCTGACATGGATAATAAAACATCCATTATAGCAATCTTTTGGGGTGCTTTCAACTTGCTCCAGTACTTCTTCTGCAAATTTAGAAAGGGAAAAAAAATTCTTGTAAAATCCATTGGTGCATCGTTAACCCCTGCCAACCCTGGGGCAGTGGGGAAATGAACTTTGCTTGAACTGGCAATATGCAGAACAAAGTAACTCAAAAAAATAATAGATCTCTCCTAAATGACTGGATTTCAGGACAGACTCAATATAGATTGAGATTTCTAGGCTGGATCTCAAATAGATCACAATTATTTCTGAACAAATATATATACCTGGATACTATCAATGGCACCAAGAAGCAATAACTGAGTAATGCACTTGCTCCTAACAGTTGCCATTATTGGACTTTCATCTTCTTCTTTGACATCCAGATCCATGGCATCAGGAAGCTACCATTAGATTAAGAATATGGATTAAAAAAAGGCGCATATTCCAATTGCATCAGAAATGTTGTTTACACAGTTTATTTTTGATCTTTCCTGTGCTCAACAGAAACTTAAACCCAACTATCCTCCAGGTTACCGAAGAACGTATTACATCAAAAAAGTCGCTTGCACAGCCTCAAGCATTGGAACACCACAGTTCTCCATGCATGGAAGTAAATAAGCTCTGACAAGTAATGCAAACTGGGGTCCTTCCCCCCTCAATCATAGGTGAATGTCGTCCCCCTTTTACACTTCCTTAACAACAAGTTCACTTGCTTTATGAAGGCCATGCATGATTATGAATGCTTTTCATAATTAAACAACTAATTTTGCATAGTCACAACTCAAGCATGGACCAAAAGCAGTTTATGGGGACTAAAAGACAGTTGCCCTGTTTTAGTGACCCTTGAGCAGCCTTATAAGGGCACCATAACACACATGATATCAAAGTGACTGGTACTTTGATCATTGCCACCAAGGCATGATGGCAAATAAGGGAGGGAACTGAACACAACAGACATGGAAGGTACCTGGAGAAAAAAAAAAACTTGCTACTGTCTAATTAAGAAGCCTAAGGTAAAAATGGGCCAATGTCCTTCAAAGAAGCTTAACTTTCAAATGGTATCTATACTTGTTAGAAACCATGAAATGAAGAAGGGGGGAAGGGGGGTGGGGAAGGGGAACAAGCATAGTACCTTGGTTGGAGAAGATGGCATGGAAGCATCAGAAGTGCGCCCCTTAGGTTTGGAGGTGAAGCCTCTCATGAACAGATTGTCCATCATATTTCCCATAATCTTTTGACCTATTGTTTGGCTCCTCTGGAGGGCAGAAGCTTCAGCGGGCTTCTGATTTCCCCCTGACGGTGATGGAGGGCCTGTCAGAATAAAGAAGTTTAGCTTCTTAACAACAGTAAGGAACACCTATTTGGATATCTGGCTTCAGCTCTAACAACAGTAAAGTGACTGGTCCATAGGTACTGTTTAACATTATTAATTTGCATAATTGCAGGTTTAGTTGTCATCACCAATCAATCACAAACCACCCCTTAATTATAGAGCCGGTTGACAGAATCACATTACGTCCCACCCTCTCCCTCCCAGAAACTTTCTGCTTCTCCTAACCATACAGGCTAGCTTCCTCAGTGCTGATGTATCCTGCACCCAAAGGGCAGTTCTTGCAGTTCTCATACTCAGTGCCACATCTTTTCAACTTTTCCCTTCTTGGTACAATTTATTAACTATAAAGATCAGCAAAAGAAAAAGGTAAACTAACCTTCAGATGCATTTGTGTTACTCTGCAACCTTGGTTCTTCACCATGATCTGGTGATGTTGATGCAATGGTGTCTGCTCCATTGTCATGGGTACCTGGGGATGCCACTTGAGATGCCTTCCCATTATCCAAGACACCAAACTGATGATCTACACCATCTCCTGTATCAATGTCTGAGTCTGTTGCTAGCTTTGAATGTCTTTTTGCATTCTCAAAACCCAAGGTACTGAGCAGCTCAAGTGGCTGAGTTTTGTACGAGGCATCTCTATTGGCCAAAATAGCGTATTAGTTGTGGAAAGATAACAAGATCCCCAAACCAATTAGTAACACATTTCCAAGTTGGTAAGACATTCACCTTATGCTTTTCAACAATGTGTCCCAGTCACTCTCACTAAATTGGTGACCTCCAACTTCTATAAGATGTACTAATGCACTCAGCGAGATGGAAACAACAGTCTGATCTGTTTTTTTGGCACAATCCACAAGAAAACCTAGAAGTGGTGGCAGCATGAAACCTACCTCCTGCACCAGGATAACAGAAAAGACATTCAATAGCTTCCTGAAAACTGATCACAAGCATGACATTTACTGCATTACCCATGTGCTCAATCCTGTAAGGAAGATCCACCGCATCAGGCTGGCAGATCAATTACAGCATTTCATTTCAGCATCTTCTACATCAATTCTAATAGTAACCCAATACTTACAACATACTGTTCTCTTGTCAGCCTAGTTCTATTATCAAATATGCAAGAAGAAATGGATATGAAGTTAGTTCCCTCTCCCCCCCCCCCTTTTTCCCTCAAATCTAGTATAAATTCTTGTCATGAAGGAGTAAACGGTCGAACAATGGGAAGTGAAAACGAAGGTCAAGTCACAGCACTTGCCCACTTAAAGACATCACAAGATCTCCAGGGGGGAGGCATTATATTCTCTTTCATGAGATTTATGCTAATTTCTGCAATGATTGCATCACCAAAATTATTCAAAACCGGCATTTTGTAAGCCTCACAAGCCCTAGGAGAAGGGCATCCTAGGTTTTGATAGGTTAAGATCCTTAGGTTTTGCTCAGATTTTCTAGCCTATGGATCAAAAATATGAGCAAAAGAAAATTGGTCAATGTCAACATGATAAAAGCCTTAAGCAAGGGATGAATCTGTAACTCGACATTTGAAGAGAGACAACAATGTCCAGGGATGCACATTTTGCAACATAGACAACCTTGACATGTATTGAAGGAGGTTTAATCCCAATGGAGGATAGATTTCCCAAAAGAAAAGGGAAGGAAGGAAGAAAGAAAGGAAGAAAAGAAGGTAGGAGGCAAGAAAGAAAGGAAGAAAGCTAGAAGCAAATAAGGGAAGAACAAGAGGATAGATTTCCCAGTCAATCCATCCAAAAATTACAGAGATGCTGAAAAAATCTTTTCTTTTTTTTTCTGAGGGAAATACACTGATTAATAAATGTGCACCACTGTCACTAAACATAAACAGCAACAAAGCCACCTTCTCCGTGGGTATGACCCCAACATCTACCTGCAGCAATAAGCCCACTCCTGATCAAGACAGCTTATACTATTAACAATATATACACCAAGAGGTGAGTATGATGAGTCCAAGTCCAAGGGCACTCCATCTTTTACACTGTTTGCAATACAAATGGCAAGGAACCATTTAAATCAGCCAATGAGCATCCCCCTAAATGATGCTCTTGCAAGCGCAGAATTGTCATATGCTAATTCATATTCCTGTAACTGCAACTTGTGACTTGTTTTAGACTGACACTGAGAGTCCAAAAACCTTGCTTCAAGAATCACACATCATTATCCCAGCACTCCGTAAATTCTATTTTGCGAGATCTCTATTAACAATGCTGAATGAAACCAGGAGTCAAATAGAGCAGATCAAGAAGCTCAAAATAGTAGAAGCAGAAGAAGAAACTCAATAGTACCTTGTAAAATGTATTAAAAAGGTTGCAGAGCAACTGAAGTGAATGTATGCTGGTTTCTCGAAACCACTCATCATCAGAAGAGAGTAGACTTTCCTTTCTAGCATGTATCACATGGTCAAAATTGGGAAATAAGACTTGATGGAAAATACTCTCCCAAAATGACTTTGAAAACTTGCTACCTCTCTCATTCAGCAAATCAAATAACACTTCTAGAGCACAGCTTCTGACCTCAGGTCTTGGATCTAATGTCAAATCTGACAAACCAGCTAACATTGGGAACCAATAATGCTCAGTTGCATCCACATTAGTGTCAATGGTCACCAGGCCCCCACTGGGTATAAGGCCCTAAAATCAGCAAATGTAGAGAAAATTATGCAATATCATTTACTTTGAAACAATCAAGAAGAAAGAGTAAGGATATTGCACCTACATAAATACTTTACAATGATAATGGTATTTTGTCACAAAGCATTTTATAAATGGTCGCAGATAATATTAAATTTCCAACTTTAAATGCTAGTACAACATGTATGCCAAAAGGGAGGAGAGGACAGAGGGAAGATATGGCATTCAGTAGAAGAAATATGCACACACGCATAAGCTAGGACAAAACAGGGTACCTATTAAAGTTGTTATGTGATCGACACAAGAAGGTCAAGGCTGTGAAACAAACCTCAGCAAGATGACCTTCACAAATGCGCAGAAGTGCAATTGCCTTCAAACTTATTCGGTTAGAACTCTTGTTATTGGCAAACCTGATAAGACAGTTGACACAGTCCATAAAGCAATCTCCAACAACCTGGTCAAAGTGCTCCAAGATAACTGCATATGTCCAAGGGATTAGATGTGGTAAAATAAACAAAACTAAATTATGACTACATGACAACAACAAAACAGCAAGCACAAGATAACAGGTGCATTACCCTGTTCAATATTTTCGAAAGCACTTTCAACTATTGATTCCAATTCATCAGCAGCAGCAGCAGTAAAAATCATAAAAACATTACGCCATCCAGATTTTATGCTAGCAACTTTAGATTTAATCATCTGCAACAATGAGAAGTCAGATAACTTAGGTGCAAAAGTGTGACAGCTTGTTTACAGAATTTTTCATGGCTAACAACCAAGAAAATAAAGTCTAGAAAGGTTGGCTAGACATACTTGAATGATGCAGTCAACAATTAAGCTCCTCATAGATTCACTTTGACTATTCCGCATGAGAACAACAAATGGTTTGAGAATGTCATTTTGGAACGTGAAATTGGCAAGTTCAGCATGTTCCAAGTACTTCATACCAAGCTGTCTCAGAGAATGTATGGCGTACATAGAAATTTTCTCATCATGATGATTCCCAGCAGATATAAAATGATTAGCCAGGACAAACCATATTCTAGCCCAAACCTGGAAGAAGTACCAAAAAAACCCTATATTTTTAGAATAATGAGGGGGACTATCCCTTCACAAGATGCAGTCAGGAATGTTCACAAACCACACAATTCAATTTTGAATATCTAAACCATATCATTATAAAGCATAGATTGGGACATCCAGTCTTGTACCAAATGCCAGCCCCAAGCACAAGCATTAGAAAAATCATATGCCAACAGAAAAGTCACTTGTAACAAACAAATGTTGGGAGGATCCTAATAAAATGGCATATATAATCTTCTCTCACAAGAATGGGCAATGCAATCCTTATGGTAAACTTATCTATTTTCGCAAGTACAGCTGTTTAGGCCAATTGGAAATATCAAGTAACAAGATTCAGTTATTAACTAAATCTGTTGTGCTATGACTAGCATAGTAAATGATTTGAATCTCACAGACCAAAAAGTATTTAGTCAAATCTATGTGAGATGTAAAAGCTATCCCTAATTGAGTGTCAAACTCATTCTTAAAAGAAACTAAAGGTGTTATAAATCATGGATGGTGAGCCCCAGCCTCAGACCATGTAGAGCCGGATAGTTATCTGCAATCTGCTGCTACTTTGTTTCCCCACTAACTCCTAAAATAATGTGTGGCATGAAATTTGGTGGCAGAACCTGAATTAAGAATATAGATATGCATTGGCCCAATTACCAAAACACACTGCACAATGCATTCCACTAGACACGATATTAACATTCATTAAAACAAACACACAGAGAAGTTTTGATAAATAGAGAGAATACCATGCGTATACGAGCCATATTGTAATAGCTGATCTCAACAAGCTTTTGCAAACTGAACACTCGAGCAGGAGTCTGTTTTAATTCTTCCGCTGATACACCACAGAGAGCAGTGAAGAACTCCACAACGGAATCACTGGGTAGCTTAACACTATTCACAAAAACTTGTTCAGCAGGTTTTCCAGCTAGCTCTCTTAATGATTGTAGAACAGCATCCCTGGAAATCTGATTTGAACCCAGCATAACAGATGCAGCAATAGCTGGAGTTGAAGTAATGAATTCAAGCCGAGAGACACATTCCAGTACCGCATTCCATGTATCTTGAAGGGAATCAGTTTCTGAGTCACATAATGCAAGGATAGTCTGCAATGCTTCGACATTTTTACCCTGCATTTCCTTTGGGGCATGCAAAAAAGTAAATCTGACACACAAGATTATCATGGTCAATGGTACTCCTATGAATCAAAAAAAAAAAAACAAAGTTGCTCAATTAGTGGCCCAAAAATATCAAATACACAAAATATAAGGGAAAAACAGATTGGGACTTACAATTCATAGGGGCACAACAAGATGAAAATAACAACCAAAAAACGGAGAGGCGAAAATTCACAAAATAAAAGGCAATGGTGAAAAGGGATCTTACCTGATCAGAGATGTTAAGAAAGCATAGCGCATGGTATCCATCCCCAGAACATGTGTGACATGTATTCCGGCTTTAAATCCCTCCATGCAGAGGACAACCCTAGGCTTATTTTCGCCTTCCTCCATGGTGACAGAGAAAGTAGCAAGCAAAGGCCACCCTACAGCTTCAATCATGGGCCTTAGAATTTGAATCTCTTGTACAGTATAGAAAACTCCCCTTCTTCCTCCTTGATTGCGGAATATCACCTGTGTTTGTTTTATGATAGCTTCCTTCTCTGATTTAGTGTCAGTAGATGAATTTCTTTTAGGAAGAGCCAGATTGAGAATATTCAAAAGGCGGCCACTTTCTTCACCTTCTGGCTTCTGCCTGCTGCTTTTCCCAATACCAAGTGAGTCATCTTTCATTTTTATCTCTTCCTTAACAATAGAATCATAGATCTCTTCAAGAAGATTGGTTGGGGTGCATTCTTCAGCATTATTCATGGCATTCATGCATAAAAAATCAGACTTTGACATTTTTGGCCAAACCAATGGGTTATGTGCATCAGTATTCAGCATTATAACTGAATATGCAAGAACATATGCAGTATCTGCATTCTTAAAAAGACCCGGATTATTGGAGCAATATCTGCGAGGGTACACAAAAGAAAAAAAACAAAAGGTGAACAAGATAAATTGCCAGCTAGCAAAAGAAAACAGATGAATTATCTGATGACAAGGTAGGTGCCCAGGTTATGTTCAATTATGTTATAAATCCATGTGTTTATCAGCCTTATGATGGCTAAACATTATTCCATAAAGATAGTAGCAAAGACCACAACAAGAGCAAGAAAAATCTTAAATCCTATATCATTGCATTTATCTGGATATTTGGTTGATGGAGGGAAACTTATTCTGCAATGTATGGTCCTAAACATGCAGAATACAAGAGCTAGCTCAACAAAGAGTGTTATTAATCGAATATGGGGTAACTAAGGCTGGGAAATAATGAGATTCATTGCTCCAATTGGAAACTCAGAAGACATTGGATAGAATTAAAGCATCTAGCTCCAATCAGGAGTGCCAGACATTGAACTAGGGAAAACTAACCGAGGCTTGGAGATAGTGACATGCATTACATCAAATCTAGCTCATAATAAAATGCATGAGGGTGTAGTTGAGGGATAACCAAGTGCAGGTTTCCAATGCATGATTCATTCCTGCAGCATACCATGACCAGTGAACAGATATTATTTTGGACTTACACCTGATACTAGAGAAAATAAGAACACTAATGAAAGAAGTAAACATTTTAGTTTTACAAATCATGAGATTTTCTAACAAAGGAAGGGCTATTCCAGTGATGGAGATCAATTGGAGAGATTTTAAGAACAATGCTGGCCATCCAGAAGGGGTGGCAACAAATATACTATCTGAAATAGGACAAACCTCAACTCAAATAAGCTAAGGCTATCCTCCCTACCAGAGGGCAGTGCTTCTACCTACAATAAGCAAAAGCATAGAAAGCAATGCAACACAGAACAAAAAAACATAAATTGACATGACCTAGTTAAGACGTTAATGCAAGTACAATGGTATGAGGTATGAGGCAATCTAAAATAGAGGATAGCAGTGCATGATTAAGATAGTTATATAATGCTACAGGAACAGCATAACTCCAATGCAGAGAGTACAGAAATACACCTTACCTTTCTGCAAACTTTTCCATGATGCGATCAATCCTTTGTGCTTCTCCTGGAAGTCTGAATCCTTTAAGAAACTCACGAATTGCTGCATCAAACTTCAACCCCAAAAATTCCATGGAATCTACATAAGCATGCAGGACTTCCAGGGGAAAATCCTCATGTTGACCCAGATAGTCACCAATCATAGCCTGAATAATTGCAAATGGTCAAACAAATACCAATCATCATAAACTATCACACGATAGAGAATAGATATTTCACCTTGTCCAAACTGGGAGTGTTTCTTAGAAATTGGGCAACTGAAGCTGAATTAGCTTCCACCAACTTGTTTGACATCAGATATTCTATGCCCTTCACTGGATGCCTGTTGAACTGTACTAAAACAGGACTGTTAGCCAGTCTTTTGCATGTCCTAAGCACCTAACAGGATAGATGATGAGATTTGTAGTTGTAGAGGTGACACAAGAACAATCACCTCCAAGATAGCAGCTTCCATTGTAGATTTGTGAGCATTTTCCTTTTCAAAATTGTTCGGCACATCTTCTCTGGTTTTTATCTCACCAGATTCTCTAGCTGAGTCATATTCTTCAAGAAACTGGATACTTATATTCTTCTTTGCACATTCTCTACACATCTTCTCCCAATCAACAAGTGACTTGAGCACATTAACAAGACACTGAAAAAGTCAAAGAAGCCAGAGTTATCCATCATCTTCTGATGAGGAAGAAACATAAATCATATATCACAAAAGAACAGGCTAAATAACTGGCTGCTTCGTAAAAACAGATAAACCTACCTGAAGTGATGAACCTTTAATTGAATTAGTCTGTGATAAAGCAACAGAATTTGGATCTGCACTCTGAGTCCCTTGAGCAATTTTTGATAGTGTGGTAACCTATATATGACAAGCCAGAAGACAAAAGGATGCCTTGTATACTTGAATTTTTTTTTTTTTTTCAAATTTAGCATACAAGAAACAGACTACAAAAGTGCTAACTGAGAGATTACCATGCATTCAAACAAGTTTGGTGCCTCAAGATCACAGTCATAGTTCACATATACATCAACAAGCATCTGTGGATCCTTGCAGACCTTCTCAAGCATCCTAAGAAACTACACTAAATCAGACGATAATTAAGGAAAATAACCAAAAGACAAAATGATAAAGCCAAAGAGTCTCACTAATGGTAATTGCAAAATTAAATCACTTAGGAAGAATATAATTACCGCAAAACACTTATTTTTTGGTTAATCTCTGAGCCATCCAAGCATCGTAGGACTATCAATGGAAAAAAGACACCAATTTCACCCTAAAATATTTTTTCAAATAACTTGTTAAGAAAGGAGACTAAAACTTGAGGCAAAAAAGGTGTAGTTAATATATTAAAACAATCATAAAACAAGTAGCTGTAACAAACTGTCCAGCTTGTGGGCATACTTTAAGACTTTTCCTGAAACGTAACAAAAGAACTGAGAAGATTCCAGTTGCAAACTGCCACAGAGAAAAAAAAAAAGAAAAAGCATGACCAAAAGAAATTAAAAAATAAAAAAAAAAAACAAAGAAAACAATCTAACTGCAGGTCCTTGCAAAAACAGATGTAGGAAAGGAGGAGAATGACTAAACCCATTAAACCTGAAATATGACAGGAGACTGAGAAACTGAAGCACGCAACAAAGCATATGAAAGATATGCTTTTACTGAGTCGATGAAATGGAAGTTCTTTGTAAATGAATGGCTGACCCCTTCCAACAATCCCTAAAACAACAAGCCACAAATTCTTATTTAGATACATAGAAACATATTAATATCTAAAAGAACATCAATGAGGCATCCAAATCTGCTTATACATCCAGATATTACCACCACCCTTACCTTGCATACAATTCCGTTGTGAGCTAAAAGCATATTTTTAATATCTTAACATGTAATATTGAAAACCTGTTCAGGTTAGAAATCACTTCTCTTGAAAAGTATATATCATTCTACTTGTTAGTGCAAACAGGTAGCCATTCTCAATAGGAAAACAACATATATGAGTTAGTCACATTTGCATTGCTTCTGTGCTTCAAATTAAATAATGAGACTCCCTTATGATTCCCACCCAAGGCTACATGCAAAACCAACATATACAATGACTGACAATAAAGAAAAAAAATTAGAAAGATGGTTAAAAGATAAAGGGCTAGATATTTCTCAAGCCATGATAATTTTCTGATAAGGCTCTACTTCATTGAGTTTAAGTTCTCGATCAAAGCATGCAAAAATGAAGAAGGAGAGGCATACCAAAAAAGTAAAAGGGGTCTATAAAACTAACCTGCAGAAGCTCCAGTGACAAAATCCATGTCTTAGTTGTAACCTCATCATTGTCTTCCTTCATACCCATCTAACGAATTATATCCAAAATATTACAAAGAAAGCTTTAAAACTAAGAATGAAGTGAAGAGAATACTGATATACCAACCTTGCAAAGGGTGCGGAATACCAGTAAAGCATCCCGTTGTTCAATGTTCAAGCTCTCCAGGTCAATCCCTCTTTATGTTTTAGGTGTTTTTGTTTGACAACCCCCCCCCCCAAAAAAAGGCATATCAATTATCACTGGGTAAAAAATCAGAGAAGATCGTATCCAAATGATGGCTCCAAATCCATACCGTGTAATCTTTTTGCCATCTTCAATAAGCACAGCTTTGTCAAGTATGACCTCCAAGCCCTATATAAATATAAGAGTACATCCTTAAGACCACATGTATCAGAGGGTAAACCTTCATGTATGTAAAATAGTTTAGTAACACAGTAATAATAGAGAAACAGCATCCACAGCTAACGATCCTTTGCCAGATATCCTAGAACCAAAGAGAACAAATACATCAATGCTGCATGGATACTGAAATGTGTGTGCAGGAATGTGTCTTTCTTTTTCTTGTATTATTTTTTCCATTTTAGGAGTAGAAATTGCAGTTGAAGACGTGCAAGAAATCCATATTGGCATATACTGTATATACCTTAATATCAGCACCACCAGCAAGATTATGGAGTTCTTCAACAGATGCAAGAGATGTCTCTTTGATTTGGTTAAGTTCATCTCCCAAACTAATTGCTTCCTCATTTTGGTCAGTATGTGCAATTTCTTCAACTTTTTCATCGGGTCTCTCTGCCGAAGCAATTTCCATTTTTTGAGAAGAATCAGATAAAGGTGAAACCTGGATTCGCCATCCATATACCATTATTAGTTGGAAATTTTTCTGCTTTTCTATCTACCAATTAACACAAATGACGATTTCAAAATCCAATACATGATCAGTTTCCATCCTCCTGAATATGATGCTGATCATCTGTGTCAACATCGCCTTTGATGTTGCTTGATTTATAGGGCTCTTGCTGCACAACCAAACTGTGATTCATGAGTACTACTAAAAACAAATAATACTTTGCAATCAATATATTTGAAAGTAAGAATCCATGAATTGATCTAAAAAAATTAAGAGAAAAACAAAACCTGTGAAGAATGATATTGTAGCAAACCCTGATGACTCCCAGCAAAGGATCCCCATGTACTGTGTTTAAGATAGACATGCCAAAAGAGAGTAATTAAGGTAAGCCATCATCCAGTGCCAAACCAGGTCCAAACCCAAAAGACCAACTTTTAGTAATCCACTTTCAACCATAACCATCATCACGATAATGTAAACAGGGTAATCAAACCTGTTGCATATCACTACCCTTTTTGAGTACCAAAGCAGCAAAACTTGTGCTCAGTGACATGCACTCACAACACATGGCAAGACATTTTAGCCACCAAAAGCATCTAAAAATCTTTTATTCTACCCACTAAACAATGTACCTCTAAACTTTGTAGATGCTACTGCAGTCAGAAGTACCTTTAACACTTGCAGAATTGTGCTGCATATGATCACCAAAGGTTACCAGTGAAGAATACCAAATCCAGGAAAATCATTGAAAACAATTGCACATAGATACCTATCAGGTGACAAATTATCGACACAACTGCAAACCATGTTTAGAATATCTGTAAATAGTGGGACATGTTTACCGCCATCAAAGCCAAGATCCCCCTCAAGATGACCATATGCAATGAGTTTCTACACATAAAAATTGCATCAATTAAGTAAGCAGTTACAATCCAACAACACTAATGACACTCATTTTAGTCTATGGATAATGTTTAAGAAGAATTTAGGCTTTTCTCATCTCATATAATGTCTTTCTCTGTGAAATAAGCAGTCTACAAAATAAACAACATATATATATATATATATATATATATATATATATATATATATATCTAGTCATACGTGAAGACAATCCAGAGCAAGGTCTAAGATCTTTAGATTCTTTGTCTCAAATGCAAGCTGGAGTGGACTCAGGACAAGCTCTGCCTCGGCTGCTTCTAAGCTATACCCAGCATTTGCTAATGCAGTTGCAATTTTTCTGCCAAATGCTACTGGTTTACCAACATGATGTGCCTCCTCAGACATATGTGATACTGTTTGTGACAGATCTGAGTGTGTTCCTGCTTTTGCGGCTCCATCCTCAGCTTCAAGTGAACTGAAAATCAGAATGATCAAAAAAGAGATGTTATTAGAGCACATAATGAAGAATCATGTCAGATTTGGTGTAGTCAAAAGTCATATTTGCATTACTACTTGATGCAACACATCAATCAAAAGTTGTCCTACATGAGCACATCTAGATCAACTTCAGCATCAATGTCAGCTATAGTTGAAATGTTCTGCCTAACTATAAGTCTATACAAATATGTAAGAATGTGATGACAAGTAGTCTTGGTGTGGTCCAAATTCACTTAATAAGATCATTTTGACAGTTTGCAAATTGAAAGCTGAGGAAGTGTGTCATGCCTCAACAATATAGACCAAGTCTCCATTGCAAGAGGATGCAATGAAAACCATCATGTTATACAGAAAAAATTGCAAAGAGTAAAATGTTGAGACAATAAATAGAGGAGGTAAGAAAAGCATGTCACGTGAAGACAAGCAATTATTCAGACACTGAAAAATAAACTGAGAGAGAGAGAGAGAGAGAGAGAGAGAGAGAGAGAGATCCTTAGTTTTGTTAAAAATAGATTGAGTACAAATTTCAGAAAACAGCAGAGATGCTGACAAAACAAAATAGATGGGAGGACAAACTCTGTGTGGTTTTCACATGAGGAAATACAACAAACACTTGGAATTGGTTGATTTTTTACTAAACAAATTGCCAATTCAAGCACAGAACTAAGAAATGAAATTGTGGACAGAAGCCAAGGTGAAAATTTTATGAAGAACAACTTTTATAATTTGTTTCTACCTTCTGAAGATAAGTGGAAGGGGTGAACATATAGGAATACAAAAAATTACACATAGACAAGTAAAACATTTCACAAACATTTCTAGAAGAGAAAAATAAAAAGAAAAATGATATAAACCAATTCATGTACAAATATGTAAATAGATCACAAAAAAACAGCTTGGTTGCCAATAAGTACTAAACAGAACATTCATAACTGACTATAAGAATCCAAGTGCCACAATAGCATTTTTTGTGAGCAGGCCAAACCCATATCCCTAAATGTAAAATAATATAACAATTCAAATTGCAACAAAAATGACTATTAGATAAGGAAAACAAAGTTCCAGTAAACACCTCCCTCCTCGATCCAATGATGCTGCTTGACCTGTCTCATCTGATTTAGAAGACTGATTCACCTCTTTTATACCATCTGATGTAACAAAAATAAAAGCATGTTAGACAGCATGCAAGCAAATAAAAACATTCCAGCATTACCACGGGGAAAAAAAGGTAGCAAGTTGTGCAGCATTCACTTGCTCTTTCCTTGCCAAAAGACCAATTCAAACGCCACCACAAGGTAGATAAGGTTTCACAAAAAACCAGCACAGCAGCATAATGTTGCAACAAGAAAATAAAAACACAAACTCATATTCCGTGGAATCCATAAACACACTATTCAGAAACCGATTGATCCAGTAACGACATACAAATGGAGAATTGGACTTACGCACACAAATTTACATTTTCAGGTCAGATGCTCGATTCTTTTCCAGGAAAAATAGAAGACTACGTAAAGAAGAAAAAAGAGGAACATGTGAAACATGAACCTCCCAAAGACCATGGCGACGACAATGCAGTCGAGGAACATGAACCTATTGATCAGAAAAATGACATTCATGCACAATCTAAATACTAAAGAAGTCCAACTACAACTAACAGTAGCCGAAATCGGATCGGAAATGTACCTTCAGTCAATTCAAGAAACAGCAGCTTAAATTCAAGATAACGAAGTCTGATCGGATAATGTGTTTCCGATCAAGAAAGGTCGCGAAACAAGTAACTACAGTGAGTCCGTAAAGACATGTGAAAAGAAACTTTAACCTAGATAAGTTTGAATGGCCTTTCGAAGATCCGGATATTTCTTGCTCGAGCATTCTTTGAGCATTGTCTCGAAAGCCCGGCTCACGAAGCCCCCCGCGGCCATTCTTTGTTGAACCAAAAAAAAAAAAAAAGAACAATTAGGTTACTGAATTCGACAGCAGAACGGTGATTCAAGAAACCAAGAAGGAGACCATACGTGCGCAAGAAAAAGAGATTGGCGGGCAGGGAGGATCTGTGAGTAGGAAAAGCTGCAAGTAAATGAGAGTAAGATCCGCAGTTGTGCTCTGTGGCTTATATCTAAAGACGGTCGCGCCCAGTCGGGACTTGCCCGGATTTGATTTACCGGAGTCTGCCTCGTGTTTTTTTTTTTTCTGAACTTATTTTCAATCAAATTCTTAAGACTTTTTTTTTTTAATTTATTAATATTAAAATTAATTAAAAATTTTAATAAAAGTCAATAATATTAAAATAATAAATTTTAAATAAAATTAAATAAAAAATTAATAATGGATTAATTCTGTCTTTAATTTATAAATTTAATACTTAATATATTTATAATTAGAGATTTAATCAAATCTTACAAAAAATCTTAAAGGGTCTAATTGGACATCGTAAAAACGTTAAAGTAATTTTTTAGTATTTTTGTTTATGTCAATTTGACTCCTCCCTTTTTAAAAAAAAAAAATTAACTTATTCGCGTGTTATTTTTATTTTTCCAGCATCGTTGTGATGTCAACTGTCAAAATATGTCGCTATGCCTATTGGAAATACAATGTATGTTCCTATTTTTGTTACATTGCATACATAAAATGAATATGATAGTCAATTAGCATAAAAATAAAGAAATTATAATCATTCACAACAAATTAGTTTCACAGTTCTAAAAACTGAAGAACTTATGGTGAATTTGCCCCATTATTTGTCATATCAAAATATATTGAAAGTTATTAGCTAATTCTACACAAAAAAAAAAGAAAGTTATTGCCTACCGAATTTTAGACTTTGGAGTACTTGTTACTTGTATCAAGTAAATAAGAAGATAAAGATTAAAAATTCAAGTTACCATTCTATCATATTTCTTTCAATACAAGAGAGAGATTAATTAAGTTTTACGATTTGCCATGGATATCTATTGTTGATTAGATTTTTTTATATAAAAAAAATCATATAACTCATATGTATATAAAAAAATGAATTAAAAAATATAATTTAAATTTTTACTTTTTTAATATAAAATTTATAAATTAATTGTTTTAAGTAGACAATATTAACTAGGTATACTAAATGGACGAGTCTAGCCACGCTCGTTATCAGTCCAAGCCCAATCCTTCCACGGGCTGAGGCCATTAAGCCCAGACTTTGAACAATAAAGATCAAGGTCGGATCCAAATAAGGCGAGTCGGTCTTGCCAACTTATTTTATTATAATCAATGTATGCCTTATTTATTTATTTTTTCTTTTTTTTCACTAACCGAATGGTAACTCGTCGGGTATGGAGGCAAATCATCAACCCGAAATATCAGAGGTTTTAGAACCATTACTACGTTGTGGTCCAACGGTTAAAAAAGCTTATTTGTTATCATACTAAAAATTAAAATTGAGATTTTAATTTGATTTTTTTTTTCACCTTTTTTAAAAGTGATTCTAATTGAGAAGCAAATTTAAAATTTAAATTTAAAGTCGAAACCTATTACTTAAAGACGATTCCCTTGACATTTAATCAAACCACATTGGTAGTGTTGTTATGACCCCCACAAAACCAAAGAATTCGATAATTACAAATTTACAATTTTTCACAGAACATTGCAAGTATAGCTGAAAATCTAAATTCAATATCGAAACATATATTTATGTACACAACTCGCAGCTAATCCAAGATAACACAAGAAAAATAATAATAATAATCATGCCTTTACCGGCACTATTTTCTGATCTCATCATAAAAATTATGCTCGTATGACAAAAGGAAGAGAATTTTCAAAATAAAATAAAAAATAAAAATAAAAAAGTAAGACTAGAAAATCACGCAACGGCAACGGCAACGGCCCAGATCACATCAAAAAATCATCTGCGAAGAGGTACAGAATTCTCTCAACTGCCCAACTGGGTTCGGACCTGGTCCAGGCCAAGCTCTGGGAAGCCGTCAACAGGGGGGCCCTACAAAGTGGGCAAGTGTTGTGATTACCATCATCTTGATCATGGTTGCGATCGTGATCCACCCACCTATCGATGCACTCTCGGTGGAACACGTGGCAGCAGTTCCTCAGTTCCCTGACCTCGTCTCCGTCACTCAACTGGCTCAAGCAGACAGCGCACGTGTCACAAACATCCGACGACCTGTCCGTGATATCACTATAAGTGTTCATAATCAGACACTCTCGGATCTGCTGGGAGGAAGGAACAGGGTGAGGTTCTCGCACAGAGTCACTGCCGGAGGGGGGTAAATGGGCTCTGTTTCTGCATCTGAGAGCCCAAGACAAGGTCCATCTCAAGAGCGCGAAGACAAGAGCTGCCTCGTACAGAAGATGGGTTATTATTAAACCTGAATAATCTTTCACGAAGAAACCCATCAGGAAGCAAATAAAGCTGAAAAATCCGGAGGTGGAAGAAGAGAAAGCAAGCACAGTAGAAAGACGAGATGAGAGAAAAAGAAGGGGGAAGTTCTACGAAGCATCCGGGTTTCTCTATAAAGACAAAAGCTCTGTGAATTTTTATTTATTTGTTTTTATGTCGTGCGTGGAATAAAGAGTCCCCACAAGCTGCGGCATGGTGACGACTTACGAGGTCCCTGTGCTCACGCGTCACATCTTCAAAGTGGACGGTGGATTTTAATCCGAAATTCTTTTTTTTTATCTCAAAATTTGCTTTTTATCTGAAAAGACTGAAAATGTAATTGATGTCATCAAATGATAGGGTAAATATGTGTGAAAAGTGGCGACGAGTTTGGATGGGTTTGATCACATTTTTTGCTATTTAAAAATTTTTAAAATTACAATTAGTAAAATAATTATTAACAGTTGTAAATTTATTTAATTATTAAATTATATTTATTAAAATTAAAATTTTTATTTATATTTTCTATTTTGTTGATTTGTTTAATAAATTAAATTTGTGTATCTAAACATTAATTTTTTTAGTATAAAGAATAAATAATTAAAAATATAGTAAATAATATATTTATTTTTATTGTATTGGGTGTGAAAGAATTGTTAACTGTAAAAAAAAATTAGATTTTTTTGTGATTTTTGTTATTATAAAATATATTTTTAAATTTTGGTAATATAAAGTGATTTGATTTATTTTAACAATTTTTAAATTCTCAAAATTGTAACCAAAACTTTAAATACAATTTACGTATATTATAAATTACATTCTGACTATTTTTAATTTAATTTTAATCGGATTGAGTGAATTGTACAATTTAATGAAAAACTTCAGTAGAAAGCATAGTTAAAGTAGATGCAACGGGTGGAAGTGCATCATGAATCGTGACCTCGAAGAGATTTTGAGGGATTATCTCCTTTATTATTGTTCTCCTTATGGCAAACATCTCCGTACCAAGTTGCCCATAACGAAGACTGTTGAATTTTTTTTTTTCTTTTCCCAAAAAAAGAGGAGTGATTTGCCAATTTGCCAAGTACCAAATTGCTGGGTGAGTTCTCGACCTGCCATCGTCAAAGTGGGAAGTAGCCACTTCTAGCCATGATTGCTAATACACCCCCCGTCCCCCACCAAAAAGAGCAAATGAAAATGGTCCGGTTTCGATGAACAGTGTTTTTTTGCCCGTGCTTTAGGGCTTATAGTGTTGCACTGTTTCGCCACTTTACCCACTTTCGAAAATGCTCGCCATTTTTACTCTGTCAAACTCGAGAACAAAACGGTATTTAAGTTAGGCCGATTTAGAAAGTGTCCATTCCGATTGCAAATCCCAGGTCACGAATACGTTAGAAATGACTGCGTTACACATGTAAATTCCACCATCCTAGTCAGATCCCACAAGGCCCCAACAATTATAAGTTATTTTACGTAGGGGGCCGAGCCCAAAGGCCACCGTGTTTATGCATACATGCCTTTGATTCCTTTTTTCTTTTTTTCTTTTTCTTTTCTTTTTTTTTTTTTTTTTTTGCCGGTGGTTAGACTGCTATCATGCCTTTTTCAGTGGTAGGAAGCGGGGCCTTGATGTCTCTAGACTTCAACACGATGTTGCTAATTAATTACTTCTGTAACGAAGTTCATTTCTGCGGCAATAATAATGAATTACACAAAGTCCTTGGTGTTGGCGATGATGACATGAGCGATTATAAAATATCATGATTATGAGATGCACAGAAAGTTATGGGACTCCAATCAGTCCAGACGAGTAGCATCACATGTTAGAACGCAGAGAGAGGTCCGAATCATTTTAACAGGTGCTCCAAGCACCCGTCTAGTTATTGTATATTCAAAAGGTTAGGCTAAAAGAAATTAAGAAGGAAACAAAAAGTGAGAAGAATTGCATAACATTTAGAAGTTCAAACTGCAATGCAGCCGTACGTGGCATCCTTAGGCAAACAGCAAGAAAATGTCACCGGAACACCAAGAACTTAATGATGCACATATCATCCCAACACCTCTTTCCCGAGTTTTCTTTCTCACCTTTTCTCCTCGGGTTGTTCATTGTTTGCTTCAAGGCAAAATCATGGCGTTCCGAAACGGTCTCAAAAATATTCCCAGCCTACAAGAGACCACGATACATGGTACAACGGCAAGAGATTTATTGTCTTCAGAAAAAAAAAAAAAAAATCCCCATTTGACACCGCACAAGACATTGATTTGCTGTGCGTCTGCTACTGATCACAACAAATATCATACAGAGCCATGTAGCACTTAAACTTAAAGCACTTTCTTCAGGAAAACCGATAACTTGCACTCGCAGGTTCCACTCTACAAGGGAGGATGTCCCTGTGTGTTATTAAGTGCTAGTAGGTGGGCTTTGCTTTCCACCTTCTTCCATTTTCTTTCTCATCTTGTATTGCAAAGTTGCAGCTGCACAGTCCAATGGCGTTTCCCCTAAAGAAGAGGACGTAGATTAGAATTGAGGGAAAACAGAAAATTCACAGACACAAGGACCAGCTTCTAAACTCTACTCTCTAGTCTCTACCCACAACACAACCTATGTTTTCCAACGCGTGACTTATTCAGAAGTTTGGAACTGCAATTTGACTTCTAACGTCCTTTTTTTGTCCTCTAGATATTGAAGTTATCTAATATAGATAAACCTCAGACAGAAAATGTTCAACAAATAAATTCTCCGCCAGTTTACAGAGAATTTAAGGATTAGACAAGGGTAAGAGCATGATAAGCACCCTTTAAACTTTATGACCTGGAAAGTGGATCTGTCTATATTATCTGTTGTATAATTCGAAGGCTTATTACAACTTCTCTACAAAAATGCCTCTAAACTTGCCTTCCACATCTTTAACCCTTGTTGCCACCCAATCAACCAATTTATGAAACTGAGCACAATAATTAGACATAATGAACAAACATAAACTTTATTACCTTGTGCATTCTTGTAGTCCAGACTTGCGCCCGACTCCATGAGGATAAAAGCTATCTCAGTCCGGTTAAACAATGCAGCCTATATTCAGATATTCTCTAATCAGGGGCAAGACTTCAAAAAGAAATTTCACCAGCATTAAAGACATGGAAATTGGAATGCAAGAGGGAAGGAAAATCATTACCAGATGTAGCAAAGACATTCTTTGCCTGTCATGGTAATTTGCGTCCACACCCTGTCAGTGTCACAATGTTCAGGATCCTCGTATGGATTTCAATGTTTATTAAAGATGGTAAATACCTCACTCAGAAGCTTCTTGGCGGCAAGAACATCACCATTTTTTATAGCTTCCCTTAAACCCTAACCATTGAGCACAAAATAGTAATGAGGATTTGAACCAGCAAACCAGGGCAAGTAAAATGTTTATAAGGCCAGAACACTTTCACAAGGATACCTCTCCATTAACCTCATAATCCATTTGAGACTTATCATTGGTGCCATCATTCATCTGGCTGTGATTGAAAATTGAACTGCAAATAATGCATAAGATAAACATTGGAAAAAGCCGGATTAAGATTTTTATCAAGCACCAATCTCCACAAGCCAGTAGCTTGAAATCTAAGCAAAGCAAGACACTTGATTCAATATTGTACATTTAGAACAGTAAGTCATATAAATGACAGATATGCATTTGATCCATAATTCCATCCCAACCAAAGGCTACGAACAAACCAAAAGATAAATGATCACATGAAAGGGGGGAATCTTAAATTGTGCTTGGTTTTGAGCTGCAACTTGAAAAATTTATGAGACTACTAAATTAAACTAAAAATGTCAATGTTTGGCCTGCTAAGCAGATTTGCAACCTCAAGTCTGCCATCCCACATGGCAAGAAACCCCTTTCTAGGAAAGCACAAGATGATCTTAGTCCCAAGTTAGTATGTCAATCTGACTGACTCCACCAGATGATAAGAGAATGTGGGTTTTTGGCTGTAAAGAATAACGGAAACAGAAATAGAAGTGGTTTTACTAAACATTTTTCATTAGTTCTATGTGAGTGCATCTTATAAATTCTAATTTTATAATCAAGATGTGAGAAACATGAATTGAAAGCCATAATATGAATTGGAAAAAGAAAAGCACTGCTTGTCCAAGATTTCTGCCCTTCTTCACAATTAAGACTATGTCTAGCAGACTTTTGGTGTCAACTAAAGAATAGCTCCATAATATATGGGTCAGAAAAGAGTGGAATCTACATTGAAAACCACTGATTCATACTCTCAATGCTTTGAACTCTGTAGCAAAAACCAATTTATGATTAGTGGAATACCTAGGTTTGTTGTTTGACGTGGAACCACGGTTTTTTGATATGCCATCTGACTTCCTTGGTTTTGGAATAGACTGAGATGCAGAGGTTGAGGGAGTCCTTGATTGCTATATGGTGATTTTAGAAAAGTTAGGCATAGGGATAACAAAGAGGTTTGTGAACTCTGGAACTATTGAATAAATACCTACCAGCAGAGGAAGTGCATTGTTGGTAGGAGCTGGAGCTTCACAGATGCACAAAGGCATCCCACACTTGCACTCGACAACACTTGCAGCAGAAGGATGCTGTACAGTCCGTTCTGCTTTTGATTCTGCATCTGCACCAATGTCCAGTCTAGAAACTTTGTCTGTTATAGCATTAACTCCATGCGAAGAAGCCTGTGCATCAACTTCCGCTGAACTGTGTCAAAAACAAAATCTGTTATCGATTTAATAACTATACTATGTTAAAAGACATAAAATATGAATGGACATGAGAAACAAGCAAAAGGTTCTCCCAAGAATCTTAAGCTACGAGAAACTTATGAGCTGATGAGCAACAAAGAAGGGGGATAGCAAAATCAGACATAGAAGAGGTACAGTAAAAATCATAGAAGAGGGGCAACAAAATCAAATATATAAGCTGAAGACACCTACTCTCATGCTCAGACAAGTTTTATGGAAAAGAAAAAACAAAAAAAGCACTGAGCCACACAACCTGTGCTGATTAGTCAAGTGCCACAACTAAAATGCAAACACAGGTGGAAAAGAAACAAGATTAGCAATGATGTGCAGGGAAGCTCCAAAGGTTCAACCAAAAGTGATTTACCGGGTGGAACCATTGTAACAGTCAGCGCAAACTCTAACGTTGGTATAGATGCCAAATTGTGGCAGAGCCTGAAATATTAGCGATAAATGAATCGAGCTAATTTATCATTAAAGATAACTACCGAAAATTATTACCCAAAAAAAAAAAATCCCATGCAGACAGAGAGAAAGGGCGGGCCAAACCATTTGATCCGACGAATGTTCGTGGCATAATGTTCTCCCACAACACCGGCAATGATGCTACAAAAAAAAAAAAAGAACACAGAAAAAAGAAGAAAAAAAACAAGAAACCAGCTCACTTGACCAAACCCAAGCAGTCAAAACATAAGAAAGCATCCCACTAAGATCACGTACAGATTAGATTTAATTTGCACGATTAATTACAAATTGCTACGATTAATTATTCACCAGTAGTGATTAAACAGAGGGCCTAATTGATGCAAACTGTATACGTAAAGTTAGCGGCTTTCATTTTCACATTTGAAGTAATTAGAACAGGTGAGACCGATCGAAGAAAAATTATATAAAAAAAAAATCCTAGTTTCAATATAAAGCAGCGATCGAGGTTGATTCGTGTGGATCGCATCCGAATCATCGTCAAAACAAGAAGCGAGAGAGAGAGCGCGGGGGGGGAGGAAGGGAGGTGGCTACCCGGCGGCGGAAAGTGCTGAAACTGCAGTTGCAGACGTCGCAGCGGGCTGCTTCCTGGAAAGGCGGAGGCTCCGTTAGCATTCCTACTCCGGAACTTTCACTTTTGCCTTCCGTCCGTTTCTCTTCTAGATCTCTTCAACGTGGATGCTACTACGTCCTGGTCATCGGGCATCTGCACCTGTGGTCTGTCTGTTCTTATCGCGTCTTCACATTAAACGCTTGCGTTCTTGCTCATACGGTGTCGTATTGTCGTTCCATTCTAGGCTTCTTAAGTAGAACGCGCGTGGGTGTGCACGTGGTTTTTCTGACCTAGGCAATCGGACCGGCCAGTCCGGTTATGCATTAAAAGTCCCAAGGCCTCAAAAATAGGTCCTTGCATCATTGAACCGACCACTTCAACCGTGAACCAACAACCCAATCTCAATTTTAAAAAAAATAAAAATTTAAGTTCTGATTTAAAAATTAAAAAAAAATAAAAAATAAAAACTAGACCAAAATGACATCGTCTCGTGGGTTTTCTTGTTGTCTTTTTTGTCCTTCCCAACGTTCCACTTGGGTCCGGATTTAGTGTTTTTATTGATTTAAATTTAAATTTTTTATTTATATTTTAATAAAAAGGAACTCATTTAAATTTAACAATATCAAATAATAAGTCATCATTTTTAGACATTTTTTTATAAGAGTTGGTTAAAAAAACACAAAAAATAATTTGATTTATAAGATAAGTTAAATAAGAATGTTAATAAAATAATAATTTTGTCTCAATTTATAAATAAAATAACTAATATATTTATAATATATCTATATATAGTGTTAAAAAAATCTCCAAATTCTAAAATATTAGTTAATTCATTATATATAAATAAATTTAATACTCAACCATAAAAATAACAAAATCAGAATCTCTATAACTTTATTGTATATTATATTATAAAATATACATATATAAGTAAATATAATACATTTAATTTAGAATATATATAATATTTATATTTTATATATTATTACATATACACATTAATATTATTTAAATAAAATATAAAATTATTAAATTTTTTAAAAAAAATAATTCAACCGAGTTAACTTATAATTAAATTAATTAAATTTTATTTTTTTATTTTTTTAGTCCAATGATCAATTTAATTTTGAAAATATTTGAACATATTTACTAAAATTTTAGTTAACTCCTATCTCAAAATTTTCTCTCTCTCTCTCTCTCTTTTTTCCCTCTCTCTAAATAGCGAGACAAACTACCTACCAAGTGGATAAAGTTAGAAGAACCTTGGCCATAAATTCATAATAATGCTCGAAATACCTAATGAGCAATCAGTATTAAATTTTGTTTTTTTACGACAAGGTAGATTAAATAAAATGAAACCTTGAAAACAAAATACAGGCAAAAGGAAATTAGGTGATTTTGTCAACTCTTCAAAGAGCCGCATCAATCAAATCTGCCAGGAGTAGATTCCCATTCCCAATGTCTGGCGGAGGAGAGTTCGAAATCTGGAGAGACACTTCCAATGGAATGCCAATGTTCGCCATAGAGTTCGCACAAAAATTGCCTAACCGACATTCCCAGGGATTATTCAATAATGACAAACATTCAGCAATAAGTGGATTGAAATCCCATCCATCATCCTTGGTTATTTTCTGCGGGGCAAATTTTGAGTCAGTCTCGATAATAATGCGACGGAATGCCCTCTCCTACGGGAGCTTCACGGCCATGTGAATTGTTCTCAACTCTGCATCAATGGCCGTAGAAACCCCACCAAAGCCTGAGAAGCCAAAAATTGATTGGCCACACCCATTTCTCGCTAGCCTACCAAAGCCGGCAGGGCTTGGTGCACCTTCCACACACCGATTTACATTGATCTTAAAAAACAGATAGCTAGGGGCTTGCCAGCTAATTAAACCAGTACCCTTCTTATGCATGGTCCCCAATCCCTCTCTTTGCCAAAAGAATCTGTGAATCAATAGCCATAAATCTCAGTTGCTCTTCTTTGGATCTCAGTTATCACTTTTAACGGTGTAGAGGCGACATTAGAGAAAATTCTTTTATTCCGAAGGGTGGAAATGAATACGACATAGAAAGAACAGCCCCAGGAGATGATCATATCATTTAAGCAACCAGCTTTGATCCAATAAGAGAAACAATGTAAAGGCCGATGCTCGAGAGCTAAAGATTGGAATATAACTTCCCATACTTGTTGTTCGTGGATGCCATTGTTAATAAAGTACTCAAGGTTTTCCCAGTGTAAACCAAAAGGCTCACACAGCTCATTAACAGCAAGTCGACGAGTGAACCGGAGCTCATTAGTGAGTAGTCTCCCACGCCTAACAAGCAAAAGGAACATCTGCAAATCGGAAGCCGCCGCCACCATGACCAGTTATCCATACCAGATGCTTCCTCCTGAACTAGCAGCTCATAAGCTTCTTGAATTGAGGATATCCCTCAATCAAATGACCATAGAAATTGTAGCCTCTACAAGTCAGACCCATACTGTCGCAGAATTATGGGTAATTTCGAGCGAAAATGCGGTCCTCGCTAAAGCAGATTCTGAAAATGTTTCGAACCAGGAATGTAAACTCGACGGGATCGGGCGACATGTGTGATTGCGGCAAAACCGTGGAGACAAAGCTGGGAAAACCGTGGAGGCTTATGAAACATGAGACAAGCTAAAAATTTTAGTGCTCCTGAAATATCTTTTAAAACGGTGAGCGCGTATCATGTATAAAAATGAAGTTTTTTATTTTTTCTGTCGACTTTGGTCTATCTATGGCATGGAATGGAATGCAGTAAAACACGAGAATAAAGAAAAATCGATAGGATTTGCGGATTATAGCCTGATAGAAGTTATTGGTGATATTCCCATGGAACCTGAATTAATATGACCAAGAGTTAAAATGAAATCTCCCTCTTCATCTTCTAACAAACAGACAATTCCTCCTAATAATGCATTACTGCCTAGGTTCTTCTTTGACATTGCTTCTGTTAGTAAAAGTGGAGAAAATATTATAATTTGATGTAAAATTAATAAGTATATAAAAAAAGATATCAATTTGAAATATGTAATGTATTGTCTTCAAAAATAATTTTATCCCATAAATATATTGTCACAATATAATACTTCATGACAATTATTTTCATAAGATCCAATAGATTTTTCTATTGATATATATTTCATAAGTAAAGTAACTAAAATAACATTTTTTCTATTAAATATAATAATTTTTAATAATTAAAATACAAAAAATTAGAAAAAATGATAATATCTTCTCTAGAAAAAAGAAAAAAAATTTAATATTATTTTTACTTTAATATTTTAAAAAGATGAAGATAATAATTGGTAATTATAATTGATAATTTTATTATTATAACAACTAATTTTTTAATAATTAAAAATAATTAGTAAAAAATAGCTAACTTGACTAATAAAAATTAAAGTGTCTGAAAAAATTTTAAATTTGAAGTGGACCAACCTTGACTGGTCCACTATGTGGGGTCACATTGATCTCATATTAGGACTCAAATTTGAGTCGTTCACAAATGCGTAAACCCTTCTTTAAGTCTTTGCTTTTACAAAATATAAGACAAATATTGTCTTATAAATATATAAAATAAGACTTTCATTTTTAATATAAGATAAAAACTTTTTAGAATGCTTCAATACTTTTTTTGATATTGTGGGAGTAAATACCTTTGGGAGATCATTGACATGCTTAAAAGCACATGAATGTAAGGTGAGTTTAGGGCATTATAATGTTGATGATGTTATAGCTGATATAAGCATACCTATGACTTTTCATAAGGTGTTTAAAATATAGAGACTTATGATAATGTCAATATACTTGGAGAGGTAAAGTGATATAAAGACTATTCATAAATCTCTTGAAGTGACCATTCATAGGTGACTTAGTATCATTAATTTAAATGAAGATTTTAAACCCTGGGTTAAAATAAAGAGAAATCATGTCTTTATTACGACCATGTTGTTGAGTCTTAAAACTTGAACCAAGTTTTGTTGGAATTATTACAAGGTTATTGTTAGTACTAATAATAACTATTGAAAATATTTATTATCTTAGAAAGAAATTATGCAGAGACATTCTAAACCAAACTCAACATCACATATGTATAATTTATGAATGGTAATAGGTAGGTAAATAAACATTATGAAATGGTCAAGATATTATAAATTAGGTATATAAGAAATATTGTCAAAAAAGAGAATAGTTGTTGGAAAGTGTTATTTTAACTTATTTCAAGTTGAAATAATTGATTGTAACTGAGGAACATAGTGCTAAGAAAGTTGAATAGTTGCATATAACTGAATGAGACAATGGTAATGGCTAATATTTGTATATAAGAATTACAAAACCTTAAAAGAACTTATGTTGTCATATTACTCTTTCCTTTTTTATACATAATCTCATAATCAAAACCTATTAACTTAGTTAACTAACTTTATTGACTATTGGTTGTAAGTTTTTGCTAAAGAAGAAACTTTAACTTACAATGATTTGTCTTTTATTTGGAGTGTCCATACACAAAATCTTATAATTAAAGCTTATCAACTTAGTTAATTAACTCTATTGACTATTGGGTATGAGTTTTTACTTTAGAAAAACTTTAAACTGCAGTGATCTATTTTTAAATTATTTATCTTTCAAGTAATGCTTTTATTTTGTAACTACTAGAATAACAACTAAAAACTTCTTTCCATACACAGATAAAAACAAGTGTTTAAGTGATAGATTCTTATTGGAAAAAAGTCATTTAATGGCTTTATTACATTAAAACTATCCTTATTCTAAAACCTCAAGTATTAGTTTCCACCACAAACTTTTAAGGGAAGTCAGGTAAAGTCAAAATTAAAGTAAAGACTAAAGCCAATTTCAGCTCATTAAACACTTGAGTTGACTTATCAAACCACACAAAGGCATTTTTTTTCTAAAAGATCAATAAAGTATATGTTGATTTTACCATAATTAGTTATAAACCTCTTATAATATCTAGTAAGTCCCAAAAAACTTTTAAGCTACTTACTATTAACAAGTAAAGGCCAAGAAGAAATAATTTATACTTTTTTAAGATCAGTAACTATTTAATTTTAGAGATAATATGTCTTAACTATTTCACTTTAGCTACAACAAAAAAGCACTTAGAAAGCTTAGCATATAACTGATGAGCTCTCAATAGCTCTAATGTGGTTTTTAAATGCATCACATGATTTGTTGATAACTTACTATATACTAATATATCATTAAAAAATATCAAAATAAACTTACACAAACAAAAGGTGTGAAAACTTCATTCATTAAACTTTGAAATATTATTAGGGCATTTATAAAACCAAATGACATTACAAGAAACTTATAATCAACATTATAAGTCTTAAAAGTTGTTTTATATATATTGTTATGATATAACGATAGTTAAATATAAGTTCTAGGTTAGAAAAGCAAACTTACCCCCCCTGTTCATTTAGCAAATCTTTTATCAATAAAATAGGGAATTTATCTTTCAAGGTTAATTAATTTAACTTCTTATAATTTGTACAAAAATGTTAAGAATTATTTTTCTTTCTTACCAATACCACTAGAGAAGTAAATGAGTTAAAGTTGTTTTGAATGATTCTTGCCTATAACATTTCCTATACTAACTTCTCCATAATATCCTTTTATAATGGTGGATATTTGTAAGGTCTTACATTTACTGGTTAAACTCTTATAATCAAGGGTATTTTATGATCACGAGACCTATATGGAGGTCAGGAAGAAGGTTCCTATAACAAATTTTAATTTTTTCTAATAACTATTACATTACTAGTTCACCTCAATCTTTTGCCATAGTAATAGCTAAGATGGTCATAAATGCATCTTCCTCCTTAGTAACAAAACCCAAATTGAAAATTTGAGTTAAGGCACCTTGTAATAATTATTAGAGCTTCTTAAACACTATTTTAGAATATTTTTTTCTTAACATAAATAAATGAAATTTCAATTAGCACATGTTTTTTCCTTTAAACTCGGAACTTCATCCTTAAATCTTTAAAATTCCCATTAATGTTTCCCAAAATCCTTAACACTAAATTCCAAAAGCTATATCACAACTGCTTAAGGCCAACGAATACATATCCCTAAAAAATTTAGTGCCCTATAATAATCAAGTAAAGTTTCTACACAAATGACCATAAGGCACCAAGTTACTATATACTACTTTTATTGTCAAAATCCCAATAATTTCACATCGGTAACTCAACTTCTTAGCTAACTAAGAAATTAAGAAATTGTGAGTACTATTTGAATCTATCAAGATATGAACTAGTTTTGAGTTTATCATACAAGTAACTTTGATATTTCTTATTCCCTAAGTACCATACCTAGATATGAGATGCAAAGAGATTTGGGGCTGCAACTCATCTTCTTCCACTTTAATCTTAAAAAACTTTAATTCTTGAAACTTATTAGTTAATTTATTATCCTTCACCTTCATGAGAAACAATTTTTTTTTATCTATATTTGTGTTTAGGGGTATATTTTTCATCACACCAATAACATAACCCATTGGCTCTCCTTTCTTCCACAATTTCTCCAAATTTGGCCTTATAAACCATACCCTCTTATAATGAACTATGAGGATCTTTAGTTGTAGTACTAACATTATTTTTGGAACTGGTCATTATTTAATAGAAAGGTAGATGTAGCTCAGGTGTAGGTAACAATCCTGCAGTTCTCGAAATGGGTCTAAATGTGCTCTTTATAACATTAGCAACTTCTTGTAATTTAGCTAAAGTACAAGCATTTTGTAGAGTTTTTGGACAAAATATTTTAATAGGTATTTGGATTTCTTCCTTAAGTCTACTTAAAAATTCCCACAACATAATCATCAGGTAGTTAAAGCTTATTGATAAGCACATCAATTTGGTTTTGATATTCTACAATTGTAGATTGTTGCTTGAGAGCAAATAGCTTAGATATTGGATCAATATAAATTATGGCACTAAATTTCTTTGATATAGCTTCCATATATTCATTCTAAGTAGGAAATGTACCCTTGACCCTTGAGAGTTTACTAATCATATAGTTGCAATACCACTGCAAGATTATGTCTTCCAAATATCCAACTGTTATTCTTACTTTAAATTCCTTATAGGTATTATCTATTTCAAAAAAATTATCACACTAGTACAACCACCCATACAAATCCTTGCTATTAAAAATGGAAAAATTTAGCTTAATGTACTTCTTAAAAAATAAGGATTTAGTTGGAGCTAAAGAATTAGCTACCTAGTTCTAATACATGAACTAGTTTTAGACTATAATACTAGTACATAATTCCTTTAACTTTACTATTTCTTTTTTATGTAATACTTTCAATTCCATAACCTCTCAAGCATAAGTTTCTTTGTTGGTTAACATGTCTTATAAGAGAATTTTTATCATATCTCTAAGCATCTTCATCTCATAACTATTATTATCATAAGATTTGGTATAGACTACCATGACAAATAATAATATAAAAACAATGTAAGTAAGATTTAATAGTAAATTAGATATCAATTAAGTTTGAAAGAACTTACTATGATTCTATAATTATTAAAAAAAATCTAATTACTTGAAATTCTTAAGAGGAAGGGAAGAATTCTAAATTTTATGTTGCAAAAATGGAGTCTTAGTAAAGACAAAGAAAGAGAGAGCACAAAAGAGAATTTAGAATTTTTTTTATTACTTTTCTTGATGTTGTGTTACAATGATACAAAGGCTTATATTAATTGACATCATCATGATCATTAATGGTTCAATCATCATCCAATCATTAATTATCATGGTACTAGAATTGCAATGCTCCTTTCACATAATAACATAATTTCCTAACAACTAACTGCTTTTCCCTTTATACTTACCCCGACCTTATCCATTATCTCTAGTGAATTAGCCTTATATTCTGGATCAGTTCCATCTCCCCGTTCGCTTGTCTCTTTCCAGCCATCTACACGTGTCTGTTATTCAATCATTAACCCTCTTTTTACGCGTACCGTTGTATCAGAAATTGAATCCTAAACCTAGTTATTGTCCCATCAATCCGTCCCATTGAAGCCCAAACGTTTGCGTACGGTATGACCAAATCTGGTCTAAAACGGACTCATTTGGAGCAAAATCTACAGGTACAAGGCTTTTTTGGCAAAACGGAAAGGTGGGGATAAAATTGAAAAAATCCAAGAGTTTCAGGACTTTACGATGACTTGACCCAAAAGTTAAGTTACCAACGTTTCCCTCGTGCTGAAATGGCAGGCGGATATCTTTTAATTGAGGTTGTTGTTAATTTTAAATTAATTTTGGTCGCCATCCTCCCCTTCGAGTCAAAATCAAACTACCACCACACCACGACATTAAGAAAGGGCCAAAGTCGTTTGCTTTAACTGCTACACCGAGCCTTTGACGATAACAAAATACGGGAAAAGAAGAGAAATCGGAAGCTTTTTATGTTAGAGTAAAGTCTCTGATCTGGCTGACTGCAATGGAGATTGAATACGATCCGGTCAAGGAGGCGAAGCCAGGAGCTGTGGGAGAGGGAATGAACAAGCGGGAGCAAAAGGTGGCCGGCAACAGTACTGGTGTTGGTAATGGCTGTGATGGAAACCTGGGATCTTGCAAGGACGGCCCTGTTTCGTTTGAGAAAGTTGGGGTTCCTGATCCAAGGTACTAATTTTTTTTTTTTTCGCTGCCTCGCACTGACCTGAATTTAGGACGCTAATTCTGAGTTAACAATGAACCCATGGGGCATCTTAATTTTGGTTCTTGATGTTTATTGTTTTTGGAATGTCCAAGACTAGAAAGAAATTAGGAGTTGGATTGGGGGGAGCTGGTCAGATTTTCTCATGCATGCTGCTCTTTAATTATCTAAGCTACTCAGTTGCTGGTAAACTCTCTGAATTGGGAGCAAGAAAGTTGTAAAATGTTAATCGGAGAAGGGGTTGAAGTTTTGGCTGCAAATGAACTAAGCAACTGACTGTAAATCTCGTAGTCTGTTTTTTTGTGCTTGGTTGTACCTCTTCGGTCTTTTGAGGAATTTATTTGCATTTCTGATCATCGCGCACACACACAAATGCGTGCCCAGTTGTTGGGTTTGACTTTGGTGGAAGTGCTTTGCATGGTAAGAGGTTAGAGGGGGACAGCAGCTCTCGCTTGGAATTGAAGACTGCATTCCTTATTGTTTGATTTGTTATCCTTTGGAGTTTATCTGAGCTTAGCCATCTCTTGGCTATTAAGGCTGGGATGGTATTAATCGGTATTTTCTAGTTAAGCTTGTAAGCCTAATGATTGGATTTTGGAAAATGTCATGTTGAGTACCTCTTATGACTTGTTGCAAAACTTGTTTGGAATAGCAATCCACTCTGCATGCATTAATTTTTTCCTAGACAAGTAATGGCTTCTTGATGACTTAAAAAGCACAAGATGACTTTGCAACCTGAGTTTGTAATGTTTTGCACCAAGACCATACACACAAAAACAAGAAAAAGAAAGGGATCCATGGCCATTCATTCATCTCCAAACTTCTTCCCTGTTCTCGATTTTCCCCACTTAGTTTTTCATAAATTTGGATTGGATGTTTATCAGAGTACTTATGTAGGTTGGAGATGCTTGTCTTACAGAAGACAAATCCTTTCTCAGATGAAATTCTGCTTGAAGTTAGATATTGTAGCAAGTTCACCACATGGTATTGTTTTTTTCTCTTCTTTTTGTGTTCCTGAAGGCTTGAGAAAACGGCAACTTCTGGGCCAGATGCCACCATTCCTGCTCATGATCAGCTTACCATTTTCTATGGAGGAAAAGTAGTTGTATTTGATGCAATTCCTGCAGAAAAGGTTCACAAGACACCATAACAGCTCCATCATAGTTGTGTTTTGCATCTATGGTTCAATACCTGAATTTTCACTATATTTCAAATACTTAGGTTCGAGAAATTGTGCTCCTTGCTGCTGCTGCTGCTGTTAAGTCTGGTGAGATGAAGAAGACTGGGTCTGGCGCTCCTACCCCTGCACCAGTTCTTACAAGGTCCCCTTCAATGCAAAGCACTGCAAGTGGCTTAGCTTCACCTCGGGCTCAATTGTATCCTGTTCAACAGAGTTCCCTTTGCAACTTGCAAGCTGGTGAACCCTCTGCCTTCTCTATCTCTCTCTCTCTCTCTCTCTCTCTCTCTCTCTCTCTCTCTCGCTCTCTCTATATATATATATATCTGACATCTGTAATTGACTGTTGATTCAGAATTGCCAATCGCAAGGAGACACTCCCTTCAGCGATTCTTTGAGAAGAGACGAGACAGGTACCTCTTGGTACACTCAGTATCTCTCTCTCTCATACCACAGGATGCAAACATATAAACACATAATGTGAACTACTATTTTCATATATTGTGCATCTGGCATCATTGAACTTTCTATGTGATAAATAATTACACCGTGCCAGATAGTGTATTTATTTATATTTGGCTTTACTTCCTTGCAGGTTGGTCAGCAAAGGTCCATATCCCACTTCTTCGGGAGCAAAACTGACTGAGACTACAAAACCTGATCTCAGTGCAGAAGCCTCATACGGTGCCACATACTTTGGAAAACCTCTTGCAACAGAGGAAGAACATCAACCAAAGGTTGTTGCCAACCTTGCCTAAACCTGCGTCAAGGCTTTTAGGAATGATGGGAACCTTTTATCCATTTTCGTCGTTAATATTGTCATGTTACTCCTGTAAAACAATGCTTAGCGTCAGGGGGAATGTTTATCTTTGACTTGCTGTTGGATGGATTAAGGTGATGTGTACAATGTTTCTCGATGAAACAATTTGTGCGTCTCTTGCATCACATCCGAAGGCGCATGAAATTTAAGGTGGTGTGTTTAGGAAAACTTAAGACTGCCGGTAACAAACAATTGACTTGTATGCAGCTTACCTAGCTGTATTGGTGACTATGTTGTGTTTACGCTGCTCAAGTAATGTATGACTGTTGCTTGCTCTGCGAATTCTTGTGCATAAAACTTTTATTTAACGGCATCAACAATGCCGGAAGAAGTACTCGTGGTCAAAGCCTTGAAAGAACTCCAGTAGAGATGTTGCCAAAGACCAGCGGCTTTTAACCCTAGGGCTCTACTTTGTCCGCGGAGCTCCGCTCTTCTAGTTTCTCACACTCTCCTCGTTGGTAAAGCCGGTGTTCGGAAAACAAGAAAGGCTCGTTGTTCAACTGTACGATAGCATACTTAAGGGCACTGTGCGCCAACACAGAGTCAATTAGTTGCAGAATTGTTTACCGTACAGAACTTCGTAGAACAAGTGCTCAGAAAAGAGCAATTTCCAATAGGTGTTTGTGGCTTCGGTAATTGTAAACTGTTGGGTGGATTATCGAAAAATAGAAACCCAAAGCTCCATACATTGGAAACAAATTTACACAGTGCCGCAAAATGTATTCTAGTTTGTGCCCCGAAATGAAAACAAAATGAGAGACATCGACACCAATAACCACATCACATTGGAGAGCTGGGGATCACACTCGGACGCTGTCAGATATATCTAACCTGCAATACGTACCACGAGCTGGTGCACACTGCGCATAATGCCATGGACGTAGCCGCCGGTCATCACCAACAAAACCAGAAATACAACTCCTGCAGGAAACATCTTTCCACACTTCACAAAACGAGAGCCCATCACTGCTGTGAATGCAATTCGAAGACCCAAAAAAAAGAAAAGGGCAGTGAAGCTTAGCACCACCTTACCTGACTCCTAGTAATAGTTGAAAAACTTCAGTAGAACTTAAAATAAAAGCTTCCCAAGAACAACCCTTTATTTTATTTTATTTTTTTGATACATGTAATAAGAACAGTTCTGAGCACCAGTGTCTAAACTTAACAGTCTTTGTCAAAGACTAGCAGATTTACAGGGAAAGAAATAAAAAAGAACGAAGACCCATAAGCACTTACCAAGTCCTGTGGAGGATGCATAAACAGGATTTGCTGGAAGCTGCGTATGGACATAATACCGCGCTGCTGTAGGCAGTCCTCCTGACAAGAGAGATTTCTCGCTAGCACTCTTCCAATGCCCCCATACCCACTATAAAAAAACCAACCACAAATCAGATGACATATATGGAGACAGACGGGACAAACGCAAACTATTTATGTAGTAAAGTTAAGCAAACAGTAGGCACATGGGTTAATTTGCAAGAGAATTTTATGTTGCAAACTTCAGTTGAGTGGTCAAGCAAATAATGAAATTAGAGAAACTAATAATTGAAGATTATTGAATGCAGAGAGACTTTCTCCCAACAAGAGCAGCACACCCAAGAGTCAGTTGCTGGGACATCAACAAGGCCACCTTCTTCTTTCCTCCGCTATCGTCCGATGATCCTCCCCCGCCTACCTTCTCACTCTCGCCGCCGCCCCCACCTCGGTTGGATCTCGACTTCGACCTCTTCGCTTGCTAAGTGGAGGTTATCGCCAAGGACCGTGGACGCTCTGGCATCGGAAACGACAGCCCTAGCGGCGACGATCGGCTTCAAATGCGGGTATCCGGAAACAAGGAAACGCTCACTCAAGGACTGCTGCAACCGCGGGGACTATGCCGTAGTCGAGCAAGTACGAAATACAAACCTGGAGCGTTGAAGAGGAAGATGAGGAAGAGACGACGAGGCCCGGCCCATCTCGACCGGTATCGATTGAGGCCGGATGGCCCGGGATAAACCCCAAGAAACAGGAGGGGTGATATTTTGAATTGCTATTACTATTCATAGAATTATATAAATTTGTAATTTTAGATTTACAACTTAAATTTTAATTAATATAAATTAAATATGTATATTTTCAATTCGATTAATTCAGTGATAGTTATACTAAATGTATGCTGAAAAATATTTTATTATATTTTTATTAGTATTAAAATTATCTTTAAAACTTAAAATATGAATTTAAATTTTAATTAATAAAAAAAAAATTTTTTTGTTATATTCCTTGACAAGAGTGTTCGCAAGTAAACTTGCATTTTGACATATATCTCGTGCTTTTATTTCTTTCTTTAATATTCTCTTTTTTTAGTTTTTTTTCTTTGTTTTAAGAAAAGCTTATATAGTTTATACATATAAAATAATAGAAATAGCTAAATTTTTAATTTTAAATCTAAAGTTCAAATCTTAGTCAATACAAAAAAAAGAGAAATATTCTGAATTTAATTAATTTAACGATAATTATATTAATTAATTATATGTTAAAAAATTTGTATTAATATTAGAGTTATTTTCAATGTTAAAGGTATAGAGCTCGAGTCTCGATAAGACATTTTTTGTTATATTTGTTAAGGAGAGTGTCGGCAAGCAACTTGTATTTTTCATATATCTCTCTGGCTTTTATTTCTTTTTTATATTTTTTTCTTTTATCTGAAAAATAGTTAAATAGTTCACATAAAAATTAAAAAAATAAAACTAAAATTCTTAATTTTTTAATATAAAATTTACAAATGAATTATTTTAGCAGTGAATGTTTTATTATAGTTTTCTATTTAGCTAAATACTCACAAGGAGAATAAAGAATTCGACCACATAGGTGCACCAATTGTGCAAGACAGAAAGGGAGTGGACGGGTTGTGGGAGGGGGCCCTTTAGCCTTTTTATTGGACGAGAAAAATACAATCTTGCTTAGAAAAGTTAACCATCTGCTGTCTAGAACAGGACTGAAACAGTTCAAGATCAACTCGAAACAGAGAACGCAAAGTGAACAAGAAATTTCCTGGCGACATTTTTGATAATAAATCTGAGATCAGACGATTTGCTCAATGCTTTGCGCGCGCGCGCGCGCGTTTCAATTATTGAGACATAGGTCTCCAATCTTCGTGGAAATGGAAAGCACGTTATTGAAATTTAAGCAGATGCTTCCTTCACTTTTTCAATGAGATCTGCGGCATCCTGAACAGTTGCGATGTTCTCTGCGCCCCCTTCTCCAACTGACACCCCGAACTGTTCTTCCAGGGCCATCATGATTTCCACCTTGCAAACAACAATATGTATGAAATACGCTTCAGCCTCTGAATCCCTTTTTTTTTTTTTTTGTTTTTTACTCTTTATGTAATATCTGGAAAAGTAGAAATTAGAGTGATTCTGAGCATACCGTGTCAAGAGAGTCAGCACCCAAGTCAGCAAACTTGGTTTCAGGGGTTACTGCGCTTACGTCAATAGACAATTGCTTAGCAATGGTGCTTTGAACGATGCTCAGGGTGTCCCTTGTAGCCTGGACCAAACAGTTTACAGCCTTTTTAAGTTCCACAAATACACGTACAATGAACAGAAGATTACCAGTCCCGGTCCACTTAACTTTGTGGTCAGAAGGACAAAACTTTTGGGATAAATTTGGGAGGATTCAAATTTCAACTCTCTCAAATTCCAACAAAATATGAATTTTAATTCCGTTGTATTAAAAAGAGAGAGAGAGAGAGAGAGAGAATATTACAACAAGGTGCGGAACAGAATTTATTACAGAGTGTGGAATTTTTGGTTGATCCGGTAGAGAGCATGAAATTCCAGTCCTGAAACATCTAGACCGTGATGAATCAATGTTGGCTACCTTCGAGAATTGGATTTTTGGCACAGGTTTTTGCACGAAAAATGAAAGACACTCCTGCATCAATTTCATTTTGTCAAAATGTCTTAGCAGCAACAAGAACAATTGCAGTTTGTGACAAATTATAAGCAGAAAGATTGAAAAGAACATGCCACTCACATTGATAGAGAAGCTCTTTTGCTGACCCGTGGTGGCCCTGGGAACGGTGGAGATAGTGGCCACGGGGCATGCAGGGGTTGCTAGGAAACTGGCCATGTGCGCAGTTCAATAAATTTAAGATATACTGAACCCAGAAATTTGAAAAGAAAGGTGCTGTAATGAGAAATTGAGCTGAATCAAGAAACCTCCATGTTTTTTTCTCGCATATATAGGGAGCTTCTATGAACTTGCTAGCCTGGATATTAGCGGGAACAGCTGATAGTTCCAATGTATGATTTTGTATTGGACCTTAAAATTGGTGCGGCTAAACCCATGCCATGTCTGTTTATCCCTGTAAATACCTCGGTTTCGTAGTCATGAAATGGCGGCCAGGAAGAACTCGAATGTTGTCTTCATTAAACTAACTTCAAACAATGAAGAAATTGATCGTGTATAAAAAATAAAACTAATTTGCCATTAAAATAATGAATTGAGGGCAAATTGAATTTTAACTATTAAAAATATAAAATTTCACATCATTAAAATATAAAAATCTATAATATAATTTATAATATTTATAAATTTTTTCACTTAATAATTTGAATTTTTAAATATATACAAAATTTTAACATACAATTTGGATTGATATTAGAACTTAGTTTATAGATTTATACTCTTATATGTACCAGTCCCTTGGTTGTTTGTTGTTTTTCATATTTTTAGTTTAATTAATTAATTTAATACTAATAAAACTTAATACTTAAATTTATTCTATTTTTATTTTATTTTATTATATCATACACTAATCAGTTTTTGCACATGTCAAGAGGGTATATTAAAAATATAAAATTTTAAGTTATGAAAGATATAAGAGTTATATATAATTTATAATATTTATAAATTTGTTTCATTATTAATTTAATTTTTTTAAATGAAATCCGTGATTTAAAGATATTATTTGATATTAATATTCCTAACAAAAGGCATGCGACTGCAATAACATCGCATAGTGTGTGCATCAAATACCACATTATCATGTGCATCATCGAGAGGGGTTAACTTTGTGTAAAAAGGCGAAACGGCACACCGACAATAAGTTGATTTGGTAATTAAAAAAAAAAAAAAAACTTGGGAACGCTTTCAAAAGGTCGGGAATAGAGTTCAAGTCTTACAATATGCACTTTGTATGATCGTGCAAGAAGTCAATAGAACCTTGACATGTTGTCATTTTGCCGATGTGTTAGGTTGTCATTAGTTGGGTGCACAGTCTCATCTGATGAATCAACAAAAAATTCTGTGAAAGTGTAAATGTTGTTGTTTGTTGATGTGGTTGAATTGTTATTAACTTGGTAGGCAATCCTACTAGTGGACCAATTGCATACAAGTGTTATTCCTGGTGGGCTTTTAAGGTGCATATCTAAATGCATGCGCACGGGGAAGACATTCAATTTGGGCCAGGCAAAGCCTAACTCTAGTCTGTCCCAAGCCCAAGATGATCCAAGAATTTCATTCGTTCTTAATTTATATCTTTGTCAAGCCCTGTCCTATAGGCCCAATATTGAAAGCACCTTAAAAGCTCACCCGCTAAGGAAAATTGTAAGTCCCTCAGGTGTACTTAAAGACTCGAGAAAAAGGGTGAGAAAAGATGTGTAAGATTTATAAGAATTATAAAAAAAAAAAATTATTTTATTGTACAATTTACAGCCTAATAAAACCAAAAAAAAGGAAGTTAAGAAGGCGTATTTGTCTGTAAATACCGTAAATGAATGGGATGGGAAAAGACTTAAAAGAGATTAGGTTCTTCCCTAAAGGAGAACTCATCTACATAGGTAAATAAATAACCAAATATGCATGAACTATACGCATATAGAGACACAAGGAAAAGATAATGTTAGCGACCTCAGCCTGTGGCTTTTATCCTCAGCCAGGATATTGCCACCGTCCAAAGCATCCATTTGAAATAAAAACAAAACAAGATCATGTATGAGCTGGTCACTTGTGGAGAAAGCCTGTTACATAAATAATAATATATTGGCATTACCTACACAACTCTATTGATTTTGTTTTTTCAATATTTGAAATTACGAAATTGGGAACCGAATCCATTTTTACATGTCATTAGAGATGACTCTTAATATCACTCAACGAAATGTTGATTGGTGCTTTATTGAAATTTTTGACTTGTGCAATATAGATTAAATGTGTATATATGCACTGTTAATGTGGAAACAAAAAGGAAAAAGGTTTGGAGGATATAAAAAAGAATGAACACGCGGATACAAGAATTAGAAAAAAATTAAACGTAATTAAATTTATATTTAATATAATATAACAATTCCACAATTTAATTCTGTTCTGTTAATTTTTTTATTTTTGTATGTTTTACCGTGTCTACTTTTTGTATCTATACGGTGAAACTCATGCAAGAAAAAGAAAAAAAAAAAAGACGTGTCCACTTGTTTCACTAATTTAAAGAAGGAAGAGACTGAGTAGAAATGATAATCAATGCGTGGGAAACTATGTCATGGATGGCCCATCGGTTTCCTTGCAATGCGTGCATTTGCACTTGTGCACATCAATGCGTGCATGCATGCCACCTACGCGATGCATCCCACATACGATCAATTTAACTGGGCATACTTGTTTGTATGTATCACCTTATCACCAACAGAAAAAAAAGAAAAAAAAAAAAGGAAAAATAACAGCAGCAACGCTAATAATAATAACATTAATTACGAAATAAAAACAAGAGATGGAGACTGCCCTGCACTCTGCACTGCGCTGCGCTGCACTTATTCTTGCCTTGCCACAATCTCCCATTATGAAAGGAAGATTGATTTTCCTCCATTTTCATTGGTCGACTTGTCGTTCTTCATCGATCCTTACCCTGGCCTTCTGGAACTTGCCATCCTCCTCTCTATCTCTATTGCTTTTCTTTTCTCAGAATTTTTGTGTTTATGTGGTAAAGTATAACGTGTTGTTGGTGGCAGATTACAAATTGAATTCATAGTCCCACCGCCATCCCCCACACGAACAGAGGAAAATGACTTCGCACTTTGGCGATGAAATTCAAAAGAGCTAAGCTCCCCATGTTTAATTCCATCAATATCATCATAATATTTTACCATGTTTACCGTGTACGGTAATCGATGACTATAAATTCATTACATATCAGCGAGGAACAAGGAAATTGAGCGAGAAAACATCAACTTTTGCATATAGACCGAACCCGTCGATGTCAACAAGTGGTGACAAGCAGGATGCATAAAGCCAAATTGAAATTGAGGTTTGCGTAACGGCATCGTCATCGAGAATAACGTACAGTTTGATCAATCAGTTATTTATTTTTTATTTGTTAGTGTAACCGACAGAGACAACAACAGCCACTGGCGGTGCTGAAGGAAGGAAATACGAATTGGGGACAAGATCCAACGCGACCAACGTAATGCTGCACATGATGGCATCACGCTATAGTAAAGGGACATCATGAATGATGCTCCTCATCTTGTACACATGTCCCCCCCTACCCCATCCTAATTTGCTAATTTTTTTTTTTTTTGAGCCCACTAACTACTAGTTCTTCTCTCTTTTTTTTTCTTTTTCTTTTTTTTTGAGCTAGAGTTAAGGTTTTTAATTCATGGGGTCGTACAGTACCATAACAATTGTTTTTTGTTCTTCTTCAGTTTTTTTTTTTTTTTCTAATTTGTTTTTCCCTCTGTCGTCAGTTAAGAACAGCAGTACATGGGCTTTAGTTAAAGATGCAGGCTTTTCCGGCAGTGTAGGGGAAATGAACAGGCTCTTGCTGCCTACTCCTTCTCCCTATCTCCGGCTACCACCTGGCAGCCTACTTTTGATAGAAGCCTTAAACCCCAGCCCACGTGACGATATTATCAGCTGCTCAGCTCCCACCCCTCTAGTGGGAAGTAGCCGTTTGATTTGACCCGTCACATCATGTCCGTCTGTGCGTTTGCAGGCGGTCCCACCCTCCACCTGCTCAATCAATTTGGAGTGTGTCGTAACGGTGGCATAAACAAAACGCTGGCAGTTTTCATCTCTGTATTCGAACTAAATTATTAATGATAATTTAAAAATTTTTTAAAACCGAATCAATATAAGGGTATAGTCAATCAAATCATAAGTTATTTTAATAATTTGAATTATCTTAACAGAAACTAAAATTAAATGTTATCATGTCTTTTATTTTATTAATTTATTTAATAAATAAAAAAAATTAAAAAGCAATGAAAGATAAATAATTAAAATATACAATGAAAAATTTATGATTAATATACTTATATTCAATATATTGAGTGTGAGAGAGCTATAAATTATCAAAAATGGTAAATATTTTTTATGTGATCATGATTTATATATTTATAAAATATAATTTTAAATTTTGGTATTGTAAAGAAAATGTTATTATATAAGTGTAAATTAGGGAAATAAGAATAAAAATAAATATTTTTTTAACAATTCTCTTTAATTACTTTAAGGAAAATAAAAAAAATAAAAAAATGATTGATTATTTTAATTTTGTAGTTCTTCAAAATTAAGTCAAATATTTTTTGTCTTACAAAGTAATTTGATTTGGTTTAACTTTAATAATTTTTAAACTTTTAAAATTGTAATTAAATAGTCAAATATAATTTATCTAAATAATATATTTAAATTATTTTCAATAAATTTTGATGATTTGGATTTAATTTTAATCAGTTTGAACAAATTGAATGGTTCAACTTCCCTTTATAACACAACACTTCACGAGTCGGAATGAATCAACCATTACCTACTCATTTCTTTCGCTTTTCTTATTTATGTCAATTAACAGATTCTGTGATCATCTATTTCGCCCATGGATGACATATGCTATAGTGTTTATATTATAAAAATAAAGTTTGAGAAAAGGGAAATATTTTTTTGTCCAAATCTATTGGAAGCGTTGATTTTGTGAATGTCTTAGATCAACGCTTTATATAATTTTTGAAATATCTCAAATTTAGATGGAATAATATTACTCTTAGTAGAAGAAATGATAAAAGTAAAGGTAAAATATCAAGAGCATGGTCCATAAAACTCAATGGAGCTCCCCCCCACAATGCCTATATACCGAAAAACAAAAAAAAGGACAGAAAAGAAAAAAAAAAAAGAATGCTGCGAAAGGATTCAAGGGTTAATAATATGCTATATGTGTAAAAAAAATTACATGATATTATAGCAAAAGAAAAGTAGGCTGACAATATAGCACAAATGTCAGAGTAATTTTTAACTGTCTTTCCCCAAATTTAACTCGACAACAATAGAACCCTTAATTATGAATCTATCATGACAAGAACAAGACAATGTGAGATTTTCAATTTTTCTTTTTTATTTTTTCTTTTTCACCGAAGTCGAATTTGAGCACATTATAACCATGCGTTTTATGTATGGCCGGAACATGGAAAATATCGGCACGCTCACCCTGTATTTTCAGGAAAAGAGGACGTGTCGGAAAAAAATTTAAACTAGGCCAAGTGCGTAGACGCTACGCAAGATTACTGCCAAGCTTTACGTTGGGTGGTGGGGCTGGGTTATTAACTGCGTACGTTGATTAATGGGGCCTAGGATACCTGTTCCCGTCAGTTTTCAGCCCTCAGGGACAGGATAAATAACAGTTAAAAGACTTGGACGAGTCCGGATTGGATTCCCAAAATAATTGTGCGGGTCTCTTGGGGTTGGATTTTTCTCTCTTGTCAGCTTGAGGATTGAAAAACAGAACAAGGAAAAGGGTTGTCAAATAGCAAATGTATATTGGGTTTTGATCTTTTTCTGTGTGAATGGAATCCAAGGGTGAATTTATGGGAGGGCAAGTGAAAGAGATTGCGTAAGTGGCTGTTGTTGGGTTTTGGGTTGGATGGAGCGGTGGGTAAATGTGATTCGTGGAAAGCCATCTTCTTCACTTTATATATATATCTATATATTTAAAGAAACAAAAAATAAAAGGAAAAATCGTCTGAAGGCTGCCGCGCGAAGGGGATTGGTGGAAGCCGGTTCTCCCCCATCACTTGGTTTCAGAAGGCTATTTTCAATATATACGCATCTTTATCCATAACCCAAAAAAAAAAAAAAAAAGGCCTGTTCCTCTCTCTTTCTCCCTGATTTATCCTTCTATATTTTTCACCGTTTTTCCTATTCAACTCTACAAGATTATCTCCTATTTCTGCGCATTTACTTGTAACCAAGCTCCCTCCCTTTCTTCGCTACTGGGATTGGATGCTTCTGTCTCTCTTATATTATTTTATTTTTGTGTCAGCTCTTATTTCTTTTCACTACACGCGATGACAACTTGCACTTTTGATCATGGGGTGATCTGATCTTGATGACTGAAGGTTGATTTTAGTTTTGTTTTACTTTGTCCAAAATTCCCAAATTCCCCTATGTTTATTTTTTTTTTCCCCTGTGTATTTATTTTTAGGTTAAAATTTTACTCATACATTGAGGGAGTCAAATAGAGTGCTGTTAAGGCTGCTATAGTTAATCAATTGCATGGAAACTTGAGATATCAAATGTGGGAAATGAGGACTCTCTTGTGGGATGCTTTGGACTTGTGTGACCTTAGGCTTAAGCTTAGACAAGCATCATAGAAGATCAGGCCGACAAGTGGAAGCTACTTGTCAAGAGTTGCGTTACTGCTTCAATCAACTAATGGACGTTTGCTAAACTGCTGTTAGAAAATTTTTCGTAAATCAACAATGTTGCTCATGGTTTAACTGCTAAACTCTACCTCTCCTTTCCTTTGTTAGGAACTTAGGATTACAGAGTAGCACCAACCCAATTTTTTTTTTTTTTTGTACATTTTCATAATCTCCCCGATTATGGACTTCTGATAAAGAGAAAGAATTGGAGAATTCCCTGTCATCATTTTTTAATATAACATGAAGTTAAAAGTACCATGTAGCCATTTTGTGGAGTTGAGAATTATTTTTTGGCCCATCTGCTCGAAAATCTAGTTACAATCGTAGATCTTCATTGAACCAAGTACACGAGAAGACAAAATTGTGCATTATAAACTTATGAGGCACGAATACACAAGTGTATCGAAACGTTATTGGTGGACCATAGTATTGAAGCCTAGTTCATAAGTTTAAACAGTCACGTTAGGACAGACATGTATTGGATGAATGGCTTTTGATACAAAGGATTGGGAGACGGGTAGAAATCCCATGATTTAGGTAGGTTCAACTAGGCTTTAACGTTTATCCATTTTATTACTCGGCCCTTTTTCAAACTACACAGTATTATTATTCAATCTTTTGTCCATTTGGCACTGATAACCTATAATCGTAAGACCGACTTCTTGATCGCTGTTTTTCTATTGCTGAAGAAACGGTAAGAGGCCGATGTTTATGACAAATTACGTTTTTGATAATAAGCCAATCTCGTCGAAGATAGTTAGGGTTGAACCAAGGTTTTTGACAAAATGATTTTGCGTCTGCTGGTCCAATCAGGTTGGGAGGGTTGATTAGTTTTCAGTGTGGTTGGTAATTAGAGCTGGAAGGAAAGTCAACTTGGTCTGAAATCTGGCTTTGAGAAATTTTGATGGGTTTGGCACTGGAATTGAGAATGATCGATTGACATTTTGATGACCCGATAGACAATCATTCAATCCGATTCTGGCAAAAAATAAATTGATGGTGCCACTGATTTGCATTCTTGTGGCGAACCTTCATCCCCCATTTCTTGTTTGACGTCTCATTCCTATATAAATTCGTAGAAAGCCGGTACATTCTTTATTGCTTTGCCGTAACGTGACCTATGCAGACTTATTTGATTGCATTAAATAATAAATGGACATGTCTCAGTACAGCTTTTGGCGGTGTTGGTACACTTTGGGAATCGTTAGATTACTATTTTTTTTGGACCAAAGTCCAATCCTTTGCTCCCCATATTCATAACAATTTATCGTTGTGAACAGGCAGTCTCACCTGTGAATTTTAATATAAAAGGTAGATGCTAGCTCTAAATATAACGACTGCCCTGCTCCAAAAAAAAATAATAATAAAAAACTGCCGCTCTCTTCTCTGAACAGTAGTCGCTGATCTGTTCATATTTGCAGCAGTAATAAATTCTCTTATCTAGGTTATATTTTCACTGTTATTGCAGCCTGAAAACTCTGCTAAAAGTCACAGAAGCCATGCCTCCGGTCCCTCCACGTCCAACTACAGTGAAAACTTTCGGGGAAAAATGTCTGGTGAAAAAGTTGGCGAGAGAGGAAAGTAATATGAAGAGGAAAGAAATAGGGTGGTATGGAGCATTTTTGTCTTTAACACGCTGTGGTCTGCCTTTTACAAAAGGTCCAAGTTCTCTGTTTGTCGTGAACATACCCAAATCATTTTTGAAAGTTTTGTTTTAAATGGAAAAATTGGGGTTTTCTATCTCTTAAAAAAAGATATGAAAATAGAAGGTTACAACAGTAATGGAGATTCTTCTGTCAGTCTCTGTAACCTTTTGCTGACGTTTTATGAGCCTGGTCCCATGGTACTCGCAGACAACATACCGGAATGCCAATTAACCATTCTTTGCCTACAATGCCCTCTTCTATTTAGAATCACGGTTAAACTGTTAGTATTACGTTTCAAAACATCGTTCAATTACCAAAAGAACCTTACTCCCTCCAACCCCCACTCACCCAAAAAAAAAAAAAAAAGGAAAGAAACATCGTAGGATCCAACCGTGTCTATTACTACCTAGGAATCACCACTTGTCTTTTTTACATGACTAGGAGTAGGGCTGGCTTGCTTTTACCTATAGAGATTGATTTTTGGTCAACTGGTCCATCTTTGGATTACTGTCAGAAACAGTGTGAACAATGTTACAAATACATACACCTTAGAGAAAAACATTACTTCTCCAACGAGGTATTAGGCTGATTCTGGGTGCTAACAATACCATAATTGAGAATAGGGTATCTTCGTAATGGAATTAGTAAATCCACGCCTAATTTTTCATGCTAATCTTTGCAGTGCCATTATTATCACCAATCCTTTAGCTTTTTCGGGATATGTAGGCTCTAACATTGTTTCTTTAATAACTTGCTTGTATAGCTTTTTGTTGAATACTTGGGCTATAATATCCTCTCTCTAATGCCTTGAATACACGATAAACGGTTCTTATTTCCCTTCATATTGAAATTTGATATCCCTTTTCATATCTGCCCCACAAGATTTTAGAATCATCACAAGAAATTTTTGTGATATATCTACCATATGTCCAACTGTATTGCCAGTGATCAACTTGTCAATGTTGCGGTGCTGGTACTTTTTAGCTCGAAGGCCAAGTTGTTATTACCGTTCAGAAGGGAAAATGAAGCATTTTTCCCCCGGGAGACACGTAACTTCTTCCAGTCGTAGTTGAAGGTTAGGGGCACTCTGGTAATGAAAACATCCTAACCGCTCATTTAAGGCGGGTGTTAAAAAAGGGTAAACAATTGTGGCTTGCCAAAACAGAGAAAAATCCAAAAACATTTTAAAACCCTAGAATGTCCTCAGCTAGTATTTATAACACCCATGAGGCCCTCCGGACTAGTACTTCGAATCAGCCTCAGCCTCTCTCTGCATTTTGTACTTTTGTCTCAGAAAAAACCATGATTGAGGGAATGGAAATTGATGAACTTAATAATAAGCTGAAAGAAGAACCCCATCTTTCCGGTGCTTAAATCCATAGCCTAGTGAAGCAGATAACCTCTGCTAGGAACAAAGACCCCATGAATCCAAAAGACCTTGGCTACCAGGTCGGTGATGGTTTCTCTAGCCAAAACATCACCAAATTCGGTGAAGGTTTAAGTGAGGTCCAACAAACCAAGCAGACCCAACAATCTCAGCCGCACAAAAAACAGGTTAGGAGAAGGCTTCACACCAGTAGGCCTTACAAAGAAAGGCTTCTTAATATGGCTGAGGCAAGAAGAGAGATTGTTACTGCCTTAAAGTTCCACAGGGCAGCCATGAAACAAGCCCAAGAACAAAGACAACAGCAGCAGCAGCAGCAGCAGGAACAACAATTTCAACAACTACATCAAGAGCAACAACCATCATTGCCAACTTCTCCACCGTGTTTTGAGCAGGAAGGAAGGATAAAATCCAGGAGGAATCCTAGAATTTACCAACCAAGCACCGCCGACTTCTCTAATTATCAAGAGAACTTTGATTACGGATCTTCCTCTCATCCTCCCCCTCCATATGCTTTTCCGTGGCCTGCTCCAGTTTTTCCTCCAAGTATCTCTGAAAATTTCAATGTTACCCTTCCAGACCAAACCTTAGGCCTAAATCTAAATTTTCATGATTTTAATAACATAGAACAAAATTTTTACCATAACAGCAACTACCCGTCATCCGTCTATTCCACCTCTTCTCCGTCATCATCTGCTTCCCTTCCTCTCTCCATGGCTACTGAGGAACTTCCTTTGGTAGTTAAATCACAAGCGGTACCTCCTGCAGTATCTGATGTGACTGAAACTTATGGTGGAAGTGGATTGCATCAAGTAATGGATGCTGAAGAGATGGCAGAGATCAGGTCAATTGGGGAACAACATCAGATGGAATGGAATGATACTATGAATTTGGTCACATCTGCATGGTGGTTCAAGTTCTGGAAGACCATCGATCTTGGCCCAGAGGTGAAGGACGAGGATGTTGGGTACCATCCGTTTGATCAGGTTATGGAATTCCCAGCTTGGTTGAATGCAATTGATTGCCGCTTGCAACAACAATTGAATGACAACTACTCCCAGGACTATTTTTATGATCCTGCCTTGCCTCGGTAAGCTCCCAATTTTTAATCATTAAAGAAATAGTAAAAATGAATAATGAGGAAATGTTTTCTGTTCCTTTCATTTACAATTGAGCTTAGAGAATCGCTACTGTGGGTTCAGCTTAGACCGCATAGAAGCATTAGAAGTCGATGCTCTTTATAATTTTTTTTTTCTTTTCTTGATTGTGATCGACCTATGATGGAAATCACAAAGAGAACTGTGTAAACCCAGGTTAAGTGATGGGGTTTAGCGTAAGGCCTTTCTTCATTTGAATCGTCCCATATATATATATATATATATATATTTATTTATTTATTGTTCCAACCCTTACGTATTTTTAAATAAACTATTTGTAGTAAATAATTAGTTGTTCTGTTATGAAGTTTATTTTATTCCAAATATGTACTAAATCCGTTGATATTCTGGCAGAGTTCTCTGATTGTATGTTGTCACCTGGTTTTTGTAATCTTGTGTTATACAGCATGGACTTTGAAGAAATTGAAGGAATGGACGGGGAGTGGCTTGCTTGACAAGGATTGATTGTTTTTTGCTGATCAAATCTTTGGATCTTTTATTTCCTCTTTTTTTTTTTATTATTAACTTATTGATCATCTCTTTCTCTTTCTTGCGGGGCTTGAGTCTATTCGGAGCTTTTTTGATGTAATAAGGCCTGCAAAAGAAGTTTAAGGTTGCCAGGCCACAGGAAAATAATGTACCCTAGGGGCTCGGTTCCTCCTTTTTCGGATGGTCATATGAAATATTTTTGTAACTCTCGTTATTCCTCTTGCTCTAGTTTCAGAGTTCAGAAGTGCTTCGGTTCTTCTTGCTCTGTTATATGGATATATATATTTGGTCTATTTTTAAGCTTTCTTCGGCAGGACAGTGCTGCATTGTCACTGTGAGGATCCTAATCCCTATGGAATTTTCTCGGTGCTTCAGTGAAATTAATAATTACTACACAGGACATTTCCATTAATCCTTTTCTAGTTGAACAGCGTGGTCATCTAAATGATTGGAGATTGCAATTTTGTTTTTGGCGGTTGACAGCAATTTTCTTTGAGATATTCATACAAAATCCTGAGATCACCCATGATCATATCTAACCAGACAACTATCATTATTTGCCCCCTTATTCCAGAGGCCACTATTATTATGTCTATGAAAATCGACAACAATTGCTGGTTTGGTAGTTATGGTACGCATGAAAGATAGTTTTTGCAGACCTAAAATTGCTTTCTTTTGTCTTGCCGTCAGCTTTGCCACAAGGAAATGATGTAACTACGGCTGGGCCTTCAGTTTTCTGCTTAATTTTGGATTAGAACTTGGTTAAACTTAAATACCACGAATGAGCCAACCTTAAGCATGACACTGAAGCTTGTTTCTTCAAAAAGTTGGAGTAAAGCTGATTAGAGCATTGAACCCAGTACAAAGCTATTATTGGCTCTTTTTTTTTTTTTTTGAAAAAAAATGTTTCAAATGGATCTTAGAATTAGATTCATAAAGTAACTTTAATCACTCTATATAATGATAAAATTATTACATCTTTACGTGAAAACTTGTAAGGTTAGCACTATATACAGTGGCATCAAAGTTAGTTTCTAGGAACTGTTTTAAAAATCCACTCAAATCATGCATAAAAATGAAGTCCGAAATTAACAAAATTGTGGCTCCGAAGAGCAGAAGGCCCGTAAACCATGTTGGGTGATCAAGAGCTTTTGCAATTTCTCTTCGGAGAACGGCTTGCTTTAAGGCCTTTCATAATTTCAATCGGCCCAATAAAACACGGGTAGCAGCTCTTCCGTGTTCGTGCTTCAGCCTTACGGCTTGAACTTTCATGGGTCCAATCGACCATTCTCATTGAATTATCTCCTCCCCTTCCTTGGCTGCCTATAGCAGTCGAACTAATTCAAGTGTCCTCCTGAGTTAAAAGACAAATAAGTAATATATTTTTAAATTTGATATCACATCTCAATTCAAAATTTTAAAATATTAGTTATATGAGTTTTTTGTTAGAACTTTTTTAGAATTTTTATTTAACGAAAATTCTATTTCCACAATACAAGATCTTACTTTAAGCGAATACTAGCAAATGAACTGTAAGGAATCGACGTACCGTTGTCTATGTCGGTTCCTTCGCGGAGGTGAAGATCTCTTTACCGATCTGTGTCTGAGAAGATCTCTTCCTTTCGTGTCTTCCTTCCTTTCGTGTCTTCCTGCCTTTTCTGTCTCTCTCTCAGTTTTCTCCGACTCTTCCCTTTCCTTTTCTGATTCTCTGTAATGGCTGAGAGACTCCAGGGAGAGTTTAATGATTACGTTTATTTCCCTTTCCATAATTGTTATCGTTAATTAGGGAATTAATATCCTAATTAAAACGTTACCTTTTCCTTCCGTAACGTTTATTTATCAACTAGGAAATTATCCCTCTTTTCCGATAATAATTATGCTACCCGTAATCGTTATCTTTTTCCTGTAACAATTATCTTTAAATAGGGAGAGTGAAGGGATTTTAAACCCAGTGACCCAAATTGCCATTATGTCCAACCGACCATCATATTAGACCTTTTATATTGGGTCACACTTTAAATAACAAGGGTCACTCATGTTAATTAATTTAACAATCTCCCACTTGGCTCTTGTTATGATTTGATGAATCAACAATAAATAAGTGCGCACAATCCTTAAGGATCATCAAACCACAATACTTGATTGAATCAAAATGATTGGATCATGGCGGTCACATGTCCTTTGGCGACATGATTCCTTCCATGTATCACATGATCATTATAATTCATAATAACCTAACTGAGGAACGTTGAAACTTTAATTGTCATTTCTGAACATGCCACTAGTTATCTCACAACTGTAATTGTATACAACCAAATGGAGATAACAGAGCGTAAACAAAACCATGACTTTAATTGAATTCACGAGTGTTACAATAATATGAGCAATACATAATATTGGCTTTCATGAGAATGCGGACCTATCCAAAATGCCCATCCCTTCAACATGTCCAGTAAATGTTTTCGGTGGCAAACCTTTAGTTAATGGGTCTGCTATCATCAATTCAGAACCAATGTGCTCAATAGACACTCTATAGTTTTGCACTTCTTCCTTAACAGATAGATATTTCAAATCCATATGTTTCGCACCTTTAGAATACCTATCATTCTTAGAGAAGAAGACAACTGCGGAATTGTCACAATAAATTCTTAATGGCTTTTCTATACTGTCGACCAAACCAAGCCTTAAGATAAAATTTCGCAACCATAATGCATGAACAGTAGCCTCAAAGCATGCTACAAATTCAGCTTCCATAGTGGAAGTAGCAATGACAGACTGCTTCCCACTTTTCCAGGAAACTGCTCCTCCAGCCAGGAGGAACACGTAACCAAATGTAGATTTCCTCGAGTCTACACATCCAGCATAATCTGAATCCGAGTAGCCTACTATCTCAAGATGACTTGATCTTTTATAAGTAAGCATGTGATTCTTGGTGCCTTGTAAATACCTAAGTACTTTCTTTCCAGCTTTCCAATGATCTATTCCAGGATTACTTTGATATCGGCCCAGCATTCCAACAGCGAAACTAATGTCTGGCCGAGTGCATGTTTGAGCATACATCAAACTTCCAACCAATGATGCATAGGGAATGGATTCCATTGATTTTCGTTCCAAATCATTCTTTGGACATTGCAGTTCACTGAACTTGTCCCCTTTTTGAATTGGAACTATTCCTGTAGAGCAATTTTCCATTCTAAATCTCTCTAATACTTTATTGATATAGCCTTTCTGAGACAATCCTAACAATCCTTGTGATCTATCACGAAATATCTCTATTCCAATCACATAAGATGCCTCATTCATATCTTTCATTTCAAAAGTTTCAGAGAGAAATTTCTTAACGTCATGTAACAAACTCATGTCATTAGCAGCCAATAGAATGTCATCGACATATAGGACTAATATAATGAACTTGCTCCCACTGACCTTCATATAGATACACCAATCAACGGTGTTCTCTACAAAACCATATGACGTAATGGTATCATTAAACTTAATATACCATTGTCGGGAAGCTTGTTTCAGTCCATATATCGATTTCTTTAATTTACACACCAAACTTTCCTGCCCTGTGGTTATGAAACCTTCAGGTTGGTCCATATACACTTCCTCTTCTAAGTCTCCATTCAGAAAGGCGGTCTTTACATCCATTTGGTGGAGCTCCAGGTCATATTGAGCCACCAAAGCCATAATGATTCTCAAGGAGTCTTTCTTAGACACTGGAGAGAAAGTCTCCTTATAGTCAATGCCATCCTTTTGAGTGTAACCTTTGACAACAAGTCTAGCTTTGTACCTTTCGATGTTGCCTTTTGAGTTTCACTTGGTCTTGAAGACCCACTTACAGCCAACTCGTTTTGATCCTTCAGGCAACTCTACTAGTTCCCAGACTTGATTTACATCCATCGATTTCATCTCTTCCTTCATGGCATTCAACCACCTTTCAGAATCATTACAATCCATGGCTTGTTTAAATGAGACTGGATCTTTATCAATGCTTAATTCCGATTCATGCTCAAGCAAGTAAACCACATAATCATTCGATACAGCTGGCCTTTTCTGTCTTGTAGACCTCCGTAATGCCATATCTTGTGGCATCGCTTGTTCATTCGAAATTTGTACATTGTCACTTGGTTCATCTCTTATGTGCTCACTTTGCGTGTTTCGTGTATCAATTTGTTGTCCTTGCATGTCACGTGACTGTGATGCAACAAAGGGAACAACAACTTGAGTAGAAACACTGGGTGTGGGGATACCAACTTGAGTAGGAGTACTCACTGTGGATCTTTCATTTTGCAATTCTGTAATATCCACTTTTCGTGATTCCCCACTCCCACTGAACTGACCATTTTCAATGAACCGAGCATTACCAGACTCAACTATTCTAGTGCTATGGTTAGGGCAGTAGAACCTGTACCCTTTAGACTTTTCAGGATAGCCAATGAAGTGACCACTAATGGTTCTTGCATCAAGCTTTCCTTCATGTGGATTATATATCCTTACTTCTGCTGAACAACCCCAAACGTGAAGGTGTCTTAAACTGGGTTTCCTACCTGTCCATAACTCGTAGGGAGTCTTAGGGACAACCTTACTAGGAACCCTGTTCAGCAGATATGCAGCGGTCCTTAATGCATGCATCCACAAGGATAGAGGTACAGTACTGTAACTCAACATACTCCTAACCATATCCATAAGTGTGCGATTCCGCCTTTCCGCTACACCATTCTGTTGTGGTGTACCAGGCATTGTGTACTGTGCACATATGCCTCGACTTTCAAGAAATTTTGCAAATGGACCAGGACATTGTCCACTTTCATTGAATTTTCCATAATATTCACCACCCCTGTCTGACTTAATCACTTTTACTTTTCTATCTAACTGCCTTTCCACTTCGTTAATAAACACCTCCAGGGTGTTTACTGACTGGGACTTTTCATGCAGTAGATATAAGTAACAGTACCGTGAGTAGTCATCTATAAATGTGATGAAATATTTCTCACCACCCCACGTGGGAATATCGAAAGGGCCACATATATCGGTGTGTATTAATTCTAAAGGCTCACTACTTCTCATGGCTGGGTTCTTTGATGTGTGTCTTGTTTGTTTTCCTTTTATACAATCAACACACACTTCCCAATCAACAAAATCCAATTGAGGTAGGATATCACTTTTCACCAACCTCAATATCCTTTCTTTGGATATATGACCCAATCTTTGATGTCATAAGAAAGCAGAACTATCATTATGCGTATTACGTTTGTTACCTATACTATGCTCAACAAGAAATAGAGAATCAGCATACATAGCATCAAGATTAAGACGATACAAATCATCAACCAAAGTACCAGATCCATAATAGTACGAATGTCTATACAATGAAAATGCACCATTTCCAATCTTGAAATTAAATCCTTCTTCATCCAACTTTGCAACAGAAATCAAATTTCTAGCACATTCAGGAACATAGAGACACTTTTCTAGATCCACGTGACACTTAGTGTCCAAGATCAATCTGTACGTCCCAATTCCCGCTATTCTAGCCTTCATTCTGTTTCCCATGTAAAGGAACTTCTCAGTTCCTGTTATGGGCTGGATTGAAAGGAATCCCTACATAATATGTGACACATGAGTAGTAGCTCCAGAGTCTAACCACCAAGTATTGTTGGGTACTTCAATTACGTTTGATTCAAAACATACTGATATACAGTACATACCTTTCTTTTTGAACCAAGCTTTCCTTTTTGGGCAATCCTTCTTGAAGTGACCCATCCTTTTACAGAAGAAGCATTTCTGATCCTTTTGGATCTGACCTCCAGTGACTTTTATAGAGGCCTTGTCCTTCTTCTTACCCTTCCGGTATGGTTTAGACTTACTACTGCTAGCCTCATTGCGAACAGTGAGATGAATGGAGTGATCCCTCATCTTCTTTAATCTCCCTTCTTCCTGAACCAGCATGGCCTTAATTTCTTGAAAGTTCCATTTCTCTTTAATAGTATTATAATTCACTTAGAACTGGCCAAATTCAGGAGGCAGTGAGTTGATGATGAATTGAACCAAAAAGGATTCACTCACATCCATTCCCATCGTTCTTAACTTTGCTGCTAGGTTAGCCATACTAGTCACATGATCATGAATGGGCTGTGACCAATCAAATTTCTTGGTCGTCAGCTCACTCATTAGGGTTCCTACGATGGATTTATCAGTTATGTCTGACTGAGAATATTCTTTAATTCTCACCATAAATTCCCTTGCATTTTCGGTCTTAGGCATCGATGGTTTAACATTTTCAGCCATCGTCATTCGCATCAAATTCAGAATCAGCCTATTGGACCGTACCCAAGCCTCATGAAAAGACTTATCGGATTCTGTACTGGTCTCTGTAATGGCTGCAGGCCTTTTATCCGTGATGACCGCTAGGTCTAAGCCCAAAACGCCTAAATGAAACTGAATATGCTCAGACCATTCTGCATAGTTCAGCCCATTGAATTTGATCATTGCATTGCCTAGGGTGAAAACGTTGTTGAAGGCTGTAAACATGATCCAAATTTACACATTAATACTTTGAGCAAACTTTGATGGATTCAGATACATGCATTACAAACTTTGACTATGTATTTAAGTCCACCTTTGGGTGATCCTCAAATACATGACTTTAATCAATAACGATGCTAATTAGATATACTTTAATAGATCAATCAATCATACTAGAGTGAAACATGAATGTTATCTTTGGACATACAATCATGTTTACTCAGTATATCAATCAATCCCCTTTAGTGTTATTAATTATAGGCAATGATCCATCTTTGGACGATCTCCTAGCTTTATAATTAATAACTACAATTGTTCATGTACAACCTTTTATTAGCATCAAAATGAACAATTGAAATTTACGGTCATTTAAAATTTTTCAAACTAGGCCACTTTGGTGACTAACAAGCTTTCAAAATTTTAATTTTCCATTCTGTGGGAGTTGACACAGGTCAATACATTGGCAGCGCATTTTTCCCGTAGTCGGCTTATGCCTTACGCCGATAAACACTCGCGATACAAACGACAACTACAAGCGACACGGGGTCCAGTGGCCGACGCACTATTCCAGCCAGCAGTTTCCGGCAGTGCAGGATTCCGGGCCGGAGCTCTTTCCACGCCTGCCAACCCTGCCGGCGCCGCCCGGATCCAGGCCAGCCGGGCCTCTGCCGTGCCCAGCAGGCCGATCGGGTCCCGGCCAGATGCGCTCGCCGGTGGCCCTCGGCCCCGTTCGGGTCGCGTTTCGCCGGTGGCCCCTTCGGCCTCGTTTGGGTCGGGCTTCGGCCGGTGCCCCTTCGGCCCCGTCGCCTCGCGTTCGTCGGTGGCCCTTTCAGCCCCGGTCGGGTCACGCTCGCCGGTGGCCCTTTCGGCCTCGTTCGGGTCGCGCTTCGCCGGTGGCTCTTTCGGCCTCGGTCGGGTCGCGCTTCGCCGGTGGCCCTTTCGGCCTCGTTCGGTCGCGCTCGCCGGTGGCCCTTTCGGCCTCGGTCGGGTCGCGCCTCGCCGGTGACCCTTTCGGCCTCGTCGGGTCGCGCCTCGCCGGTGGCCCTTTCGGCCTCGGTCGGGTCGCGCCTCGCCGGTGGCCCTTTCGGCCTCGTCGGGTCGCGCCTCGCCGGTGGCCCTTTCGGCCTCGGTCGGGTCGCGCCGCTATACCTAGATCCGTTCGGGTCCGGCGGCGTACAGTCCTCGTGCCGGCTTTCCCTTTTCCTTTCGACGTCGACCATTTTGGCGATGCAAACCTTCCATGGCCGGCGTTTCCCCTTTCAACGTCGGCCGTTTCGTTATCCGTTAAATACAACAAATAACAAAATAGAGAAAACCAATTGTACAGCCGTTTTCCTCTTAGCAAAAAAAAACATAAAAGGAAAACAGTTCGGCGTAAACAAACAAAAGTAAAACAAATTGCAGTATTCGCAAGACCAGGCTCTGATACCAATTGTTAGAACTTTTCTAGAATTTTTCTTTAACGAAAATTCTATTTCCATAATACAAGATCTTACTTTAAGCGAATACTAGCAAATGAACTGTAAGTAATCGACGTACCGTTGTCCATGTCGGTTCCTTCGCGGAGATGAAGATCTCTTTACCGATCTGTGTCTGAGAAGATTTCGCCTTTCCTTTCCTGATTCTTTCCTTTCGTGTCTTCCTTCCTTTCGTGTCTTCCTGCCTTTTCTGTCTCTCTCTCAGTTTTCTCCGACTCTTCTCTTTCCTTTTCTGATTCTCTGTAATGGCTGAGAGACTCTAGGGAAAATTTAATGATTACGTTTATTTCCCTTTCCATAATTGTTATCGTTAATTAGGGAATTAATATCCTAATTAAAACGTTACCTTTTCCTTCCGTAACGTTTATTTATCAACTAGGAAATTATCCCTCTTTTCCGATAACAATTATACTACCCGTAATCGTTATCTTTTTTCCTGTAACAATTATCTTTAAATAGGGAGAGTGGAGGGATTTTAAACCCAGTGACCCAAATTGCCATTATATCCAACCGACCATCATATTGAACCTTTTATATTGGGTCACACTTTAAATAATAAGGGCTACTGATATTAATTAATTTAACATTTTTTTCATCTATACTCTACTTTCTTTTCCTTCCAATTTTTAATGTGAAATTCTTTAAATACATAATTTACCTTTGAAATCTTAATAGGTTTTTACTATAATTATTAATTACTAAATTTAATTAGTATTGGAATAAAACTATGAACACCCTTTGAGAATTATAATCCACATATGCTTATGCCTCGGTGAAAACTCGCAAGGATTTGATTTGAGGTCTTAGCTGACAAGTGCCAAGATTGAATGGAAGCAAACCCGAAACTGAGGTCATCGGCTCCCTTATGGGTCCGAACAATGTGCTCCAGACGGTACTCGGGACGCCTGAAGTCACGACCCGTCCCGAAGAAGCAATTGGGCAGAAGCATGGACTGGTTCCAGCCCGGATACCAATTGTAGCCCGCCATCTCGGTACTAACCACCAGCGGATAGCTGTTGGGGTTGGCCTGCAACATGTCACGGGCCAGGTCGATCGCCCTGATCCCATCGCTGCACCCATGCCACCGAGATTGTAACTCAATATGTTGTCTCTCATCTTGTAGTGATTTATGATCATGGCCTGGGAGAGATGGGGTTGGGTCAAAGATGACTGCTTTCGGAATGTAGGTTTCATCTCTTATGGCTGATGACTGCAATATTCTTTTCTGGAATTCTAGGCTTGTCTCATCGAATTTGCCTGACCTTCGTGCTAAGTTGATATATTTCCTTTTTTTTAAGGGTCCATTAAAGCCAGCTTTGAGCTTCGGTACGAAGAATAACTTAGACATTCATGTTACTGAATTGAAATCCTTCTTCGCATAGGATACAAATGGTGATTGTTTACATAAATGAAACAAATATTTTAATTAACGAAGAAATTACATAAAGATAAATGCATCTCATTTACAAACTTACATATTTTATTATATTATATAACTGTTGGTTCAATATATAACTGTGGTTAATGATTGAATCACAAACGCCCACCTAATAGCAGTACGAATTGAATGCTCAAATAGCATAAGTTACTAAATAGACCTAATTATGGTAGAATCCAAAGGGAGAGAGTCACGCAGAAGTAGTAGCTTAGTTGTGTTCTCATATGATGTTTGTCTCTTTACATTAATTTGAATTCAAGTCCTATTAGTTGTGTTTCGTGCTCAAATACATAAGATTTATGGTATGTGCAATAAAGTCTCACTAAAAAAAATAAAATTTTAAATTCGTAATGGTCAGGTGTAAATATATTTATTCAAGTAGAGTAGCATTTAAATATTGTGTTCTTTCTATAAAAATCATTAAATGAAGTCGTTAATGAAAAAATAGTTCAATATTAACCTATAACTACAATAATTCATATACCCACGATCCAGTCGCACCAATAGAAAAGGACAAATTATTTGGAAGTGAAAACAAAAAACAAGAACGTGCGTGGTAAATCACATAAAGTTGCATTCCAGATTTTTTACTACAATATCTCCGTGTTTGTGTGAAAGGTCAGGAAAAATTACCTGGAGATCATCACGAGGCCGAAAGCAAGCAAAATCGACGACACAAATGGACATGGGGCGTGACATGAAGTAAACAGAGACTGTGAAAACGAGAATACCTAGGGAAGAAAACACCGTTGCAAGATCATAGCGAGCATTTTGCCAAAGCTTTTTCCACGGTTCTTGCCCACTTAGACTTCCCACCTCAGTACTGAACACAAGCACCAGAACAGGTATGGTAGCCAAGTAAATGGCATGATTGATAAGGCAATGATACCCCGATTTCACGTACTTCAAGTTCACCCATCGTAGAGAGTCCAGCAATCTTCTTCTGACCCTCACCGAAAAGGTTGGAGAGCCAGCATCAGGCCCCAAGGAGTCGATCCCACGGTTGACAATCTCAGTGGACAGAAGATCCCTTTCATTTCTTTCAACCTAGAACTTGAAAAGAATGGTGTAAGAGGCAAGAGTGGAATATATTGCGCCCCATTCAGATTTACATAATGACCGAAGATGCTGTTCTCGTAGGTGGATGGAAGTTAATGTTGACAACAACTTTTTTTGTCAACTGCCTTAAATTTTGCTTTAGATGAGAGGTTGGGCCACAATTCAAAGTGGGAATGGGTGTTTACATTCGACAATGTTTCACTTTCATGGCAGTTGGATAAGGAAATATGGCGATAGCCGATTTCCCCCTTTTGCTCTGTGCTGTGTACATTTCTTGCGGGCATTTAAAAGAGTCAAAACAGATCCATTGCAAAGCAAAATACTGGCGAATTGTTGGGCTAAACTTGCTTTCCTTTATTATTATTATTATTATTATTATTATGCTTTGGTGGTATGAGGATTTGAATCCCAATTGCTGAAAATAAATGTCCAACCGCTCTATCACGCAGCTGGTGGCATTGGGCTAGGCTTTTTAGTACAGCTGCCGCCTTTTACCTTTACCTACATATAGCTTTTGCCATATCGAAATTGAGATCGTCAAGAATGTTATGCAAAAGACGGACCTAAAAAACAGTAGAATTATTTTAAATTATATATTTAATGTTATTTTTTTTATAAAAAAAAATTATCATCACAATTATACAAATAAAATTACAGTGATTATCAGAGTACCATAAACAAGGCATTATAAGAACTGACCATTACAAGGTTACTGGCCGAGTAGTTGGTTACACAGCCTTTTTTTAATACAAGGGATACAAAGAAGTTACATTTCTTTTTATGACGGTAATAACCATTTTTCTTTTTCAAATAGAGCAAAAGTATATCTACACCCCATCAAGCAGACCAAAACTAAAAGTCATAACTACCATAAAAACTAAAAGTCAAAGTCATGTGTATATATAAATAAAATTTTATCGCGCAAACACACAAATTGGATGTATAATTTAAGCCTTTACTGATTTTGATTATTCATTATAATTAGTCTAATATTCATCAAAAAGATGTATTATTTAGTTTACTATTCATCAAACAGTGATTCATTTGAAATAAACAATTAAAGATTGGTATGCATTTAATTTACACATGTACCTAACTTTTCTTTTGCTTTTTTTTTTGTTTTTCATAACATAACCGCCTTTTTCCCAGTTTCAAAGGACGTGCAAACCCACGATGCATGCAAAATCGGGCCTACTAGTCTACCGAGTTATTTGATTAAATAAGAATTTGGACCCTACAAAATTGGATAAATGGGGACCAAGCAGATTTTCTACTACGAACTTTGTTTTATGATGGACCCTTAATTCACACAATGTTGAGTTTCACGGGGGCCAAACGTAGACTTAAAAATGGAAAAGCAGAAAGTTATTTAATTCGATGATCATCCCTTAGCTGAAAAAGAAAAAAATTCTAGTAGAGTGATGGTTGAATCGTGCAACCATTGCATTTATCTACGGAATTAATTTGTGACACAACTACTTCAATTAAAGGTTACAGTGAATCTTGATGCAAAGAGATAATGCGCTTGCTTGACGAATCGATGATGCATGGAGTTTCATTTACACCCCAGATGGGCCCCCATTTGGAAAACCCAGATACTAGAATTAAAGTTGCCCCAACTTCAAATAGCAGTTGGCAGTTGCAGGTTCAGAGAATCCATTTGCAGAAAATGTATCCCGCGGTACGATGAGCATTGGTCAACAATCAGCTTACGACTTCATCCAGCTCGCGTATGCTGGTGGAGACCATCCCCATCCCGAGTGGACTTCTAACACAAGCAATCTAATGGTTGGGAACTTGAATAGATGAGATTAATCATCATACTGGTACCCTAGGATTAAACCATAATTTAGCAGCAATTACTGAATGCTGACGAGCCATTGGTTTCATAGGTGAGCTCAACTTATTTTGGGAATCAGCCTAACGTGCCTCCGAGTCCATTAAATAGCCCATTCAAGGTTTAACAACGAAGGTCAACTGCTCGTTACCAGCGAACAATGTGTTTTTTAAAAGGCCTCTATTTCATATTAAAAATAAAAATTTTATTTTTATCTGTTTATAAAATAATATATATTTTAATTTTATACCCGTAATAAGTACTTAAATTCTGTCTTTTTACATGAGAAATTATCCAAATTCATGTAAAAAAAAACAGCCCTCTTTCGATGACACACATTAAATTTTGTGCCAAAACCGCAAATCTTTAGCGATTGCATGACACACGCCGTGGAGAGAGGAGAACGAATAGTCGGCGAGAAGAAAACAAAATCATGTGAGAAAGAAAGATCCAGGGAGCTCCGGTCCACCAACCCTTTCATTTTATTGACGAGTTTAACGAACATCTCGGCAAAAATCGTACCGCATGAGCTACTATGTTTGTCCTACCCGATTGCCATGTCATCATCACACCCTCTGATGGAGCTACGTGTCCGCTGCTTTTACTTCTGACTTCCATGATTAACGACGCGCTTAGACAATCCATAGTCCAAATAGCACTTCTCATCTGCTATGTATAAATACTCCTTACCAAAGCCGGCTTTGTCACCACCACCCGCTCCCCAGCCAGAGTTGTAAGATATTAACATGGAAAGACCAGAAACATCATTGGAGCAAAATGAGCCCAAGTACAAGGGTGTTAGGAAGCGGAAATGGGGGAAGTGGGTGTCGGAAATCAGACTGCCAAATAGCCGGGAGAGAATCTGGTTGGGGTCCTACGACAGCCCGGAAAAGGCGGCGCGTGCGTTCGACGCAGCCCTTTATTGCCTGCGAGGCAGAGGCGCTAAGTTCAACTTCCCCACTAACCCGCCGGACATAGCTGGGGGGCAGTTTCTTAGCCAGCAAGAAATACAAGAGGTGGCAGCTCGGTACGCTAACGAGGAGCCCACGACTGGGATAAGTTTCGGCCCACAATTATCACAGGCGCCTATGGAGGAGGAGCAGCATTACACCTCGTCATCTTTCGATGGGGCCCCTCAAGTGAATCGGGATACGACAACAGATTGGTCCCTTTACGACATGTTGGATTCTAGCCAGTGTGCTTCGGATTTTGGTTTCTACTCTGAGCCTGGCAGTATTGGTTGGGGAAGTAGTGGGGGTTGTTATCCCCCACCACCGTCCACACACATTGAGGATAATGGGGAGGATGAGGCTTTTTCTCAGCCGTCATTTCTTTGGAACTTCTGAGATCAAGTTGAACACTGGCATAACCAAGTCATACCCACGAAGAGAAGGCTCAAAGGTCATGATGATCAGGAATCCGGCGAATCTTAGCTGACAGGTAGCTGATATCTCAAATTTCTCAAGAGGGCAATGGCCAAGTCTTCTTCTGCCACCCTTCATAATCCTTTTGTATACCAAGAAATATTATATTGGTTGTATTTGATCCTGAATAAGGCTAAAGATACCAAATAGGCGTCCCAATTTTTGTTTTTTTTTTTGTTTTTAATCAAAATCCCTCTGCGTTTTTGGAGTTTCTCTACACTTCTATCCACCCGCCAACTCCACCGGACAAAAAAAACCCTAAAAGTTAACGATTCACATCCTAACTCGCCGTCTCCTAATACTCGATTTACCAGCTTCATCAAAGAGGTGATTTCTCCTTTTGCAGGTCAATATGCTTTCTTTTCTTTTCTTTTTTCTTTTCCTTTTTTTTTTTTTTGAATCCCGTTGGCTAACATTTTCTTACGAGTCAAAATAAAAAAGGCAGGAAGATTCTGAGGCTTTGTTTCACTTTACAAGTTTAGTATATAATTAAGGTCCGTACCTTATTATTCAATTTTTTAATATAGATTTTAATTAGTACATAAACTAGTCATCCAATAGAAACCCATTAAACAGAGACATCCCTCACTGGAAATAAAGTCCAAACCTCTGTTGACGGCAAATATTTGTTATCGAAGCTTAATGCTACTCAGCCATTGAGGATCGGAAGCCCCCTCTACTGCTTTTGGTTCCTGAAACTCCGAAACATCTCGGGGATACAAAGGCGAAACAGAAGTCTTGTGGTTCTAAGAGAAAGAGTGGGTTTGTGAGAGTAAAGGGGCACGGAGAAGAGCGATGGCTAACCATGTGTCAGCTGAGAATGAGAGAACAGGACCGGAGTTTTTTCTGTTTGTCAGCACATGGTTTCATCCGATGGAAAATTAATAATGTTTAGGTGTTCGTTATATTTATTTATTTTTAAGTATAATAAATTTATTTGTTAAGTCTTATTTAAAATTTTTATTTTTTTATATATAATATTAAATTAATTTGATTAATATTTTATAAGAATTAAATTAAAAATTTCTTATTGGTTAAAGGAGCGTGAAAAAATGCAAGGGTGTTTGATTAAACAAAGAGAAAGAAAAAAAAAAATTGTCCACGTCGTCATAGGGGATTAAGGAGCCGGGACAAGTCAGGATGCCTTATTCCGTGCGTTTGGCATTATTCTTAAGTCCTACCTTTATTATTAATTCTGGCTAAGTTCTAATGTTCAATTGAAAAGAAATTGTACCATGATATTGCAAGTTACATAATTAACTTATGTTTAATTTCTCCCTCTCCCCATATGCATAGCTTTGAAGGAATTTCATTCAGTTTAATTTCTCCAATTTTCTTGTTTAATTTCTTTCATTCTCATTCAAAGATAGGCAAATTTGAGTCGGAGTTTAATTTATGTGTCCCTCAATTTCACAAGAAGTAGAAGGTCCGAAACAGACGGTCAAGATGGTCCTGATGCATGGCAAATCAACTGTAAAATTTCTTACCCTGGTCTCCTGGCCCCGGGTTTCTGACTTTAAATAGGCCCCGAGTTTTTCAGTAATTATAATTAAAGATTGTAGTTTGATGATAAAAATATTGTTTATTATCATTTTAAGAATTATAAATTCAATTCTGTGCTAAAATATTTAATAAAATGAGAGATACATTTACAGAATTTACCCTTTTAATAGACACAATTTTTTAAAGGGGATTGTAGGCACTATTCACTTTCCCATTTGGTAAACACCAAAAACCAAAAAATAAAAAAATAAAAAAAAATCTAGCAATTAAAAGCTAATTTCACCTGAATTATTAAACATGGAAGCAACTCTTGTCCAATTACTCAAATCTAAAATCTCAGAAACGAGCGTTTAGGTTCTTAGAAACCAATGCGTGTACCCCTCGAGACTCATCTTTACCCTCTTTTGATTGTCAACAACTTTTTGCCTGTAATACTGTATTGTGAGTACGGTTCAGAGGATTACCACTTCAAGTCAGACTTGCCCAGTCACCAGGAATATTCATCAAGGACCTTTATGTTCTGGTTTTTCCTTATTTCATTTTTCACACTAACACGTGCAATTATGATTCTTCCAATGATAGCTGTATGGTCAAGCAAATACTAAATTCTTAGTGCTCTATCGACCTTCTAGATATTGTGGCTGATATCTATGTATTTTACCAAGTGTCCCTCCGTATGAAGAGCCTCGAGCGTTTGACACGCAAGACAGAACATCTGAGATAGTAGGTGGAATCGTCGAAGGCAATCCAACGCGACCGGGAAATGTACATATAACACGCGGTCTTCCCCAAATTAGTCACAGCTCATTGTTTAATTTGGTGCCATGCTTCCCATTTTACAACAAAAATTAGAGGGGATTTTTATTTTTATTTTTTTAGTATAATTTATTTATAATTTTATGTTACATGATAATCATAATAATTAGAATTTATTTAAAATAAAAATAATAAAATAAATTTATATAATAAAAAGTATAAATAAATTATATTTAAAAATAAATATAACAAAAAGGCAGCTGAAAATAGTTAAAGACAATTAACCAGCCCACCATACTCCGTGGGGCGTGTAGTCTTCGTCCACCGGTGTCCTTATCAGCAACATTCTCCTGTTATGTTGTGCGGGTCATCGTCCGTGTGCTCTTGCAACGAATTAATAGTATCAATGGGCAGCTTGCGGGAGGGCTGAGGTCAAAACCGTGGAGGCGATGAGCGACTTGGACTCGATGTTTTAAACTTAAAGCCACGCGCATTATCCTGTGGTAGCATTTCCAGGCTCTGGAAGAAAGCGATGGCTTTTCTTCGGCAGTGACAGGTCCACGTCATCATTGCCACTCTTCCTAAATCACGGCTCACACAACTAGACGTCCGCAGAGGTACTCTTACTACTTTACTTTTTTTTTTTATTTTTTGGGTCCCCTATCTCCTTAACTTAAACACATGTTTGGTTTATTAGAAAATGACGGGGAAGAAAAAGAAAAGTAATAAGAAAGAACGTAGTTGTAAAAGAAGATAATCGATTGTTTGTTTAGACAGTAGTGACAGAGAAAGAAAATGAGTTTTTTACGGTAAATAATAAAAATGAAATACGTCCAAAATAATAACAATTAATAAAAAAACAGATTCTTAATTTATCAAAATTATAAAATAGTTATTATTTTAGTTAATATAAATTATTTATTATATTTATAATCCAAATGCGAAAGGAACCGATTAAATGTATCTTGATGACACTATAAAAGTCTGCTTATTATAATAGAATTCAAGATGTTTTTTTCGATATATATGGTTTAATATATACCCTCCTATTTACTTTTATTGTATTGTAATAATAATTTTTTACTCTTTTTTTATATATTTTTAATTTTTTTTAAAATCACTTATTTAGAATAACTGATATATAAATTTTATATTAAGAAATTAAAATTTTTTAAATTTAATTTATTTTATCTTTTTTATACATATTTATAAGTTATACGACTATATATATATATCTAAATTCCTTAAAAACCGTTTTAACAGCGAGGATTGGGTTGGCAATTATCGGCACAAGTAGGTGAACCCGGTTTGAAGGGTTGCATTTTATTACTTTAATTCCATCGGTTCATCGTCGTACTCGGCCGGAAAATTTTCCAGAGAGCTGTGTGCTAAGTTGGGAAGAAGTGAGCTTTGAAACTATCTTTAATAAGAATGCCGGCGGCGGAAGGGGAGGAGAGATGGTGCGTGGTGACCGGGGCCAGGGGCTTCGCCGCCCGCCACATGGTGGACATGCTCGTCAAATACGGGATGTTCTCCGTTCGGATTTCTGATTTGGGCCCCGCCATTCAGCTGGACCCAGCCGAGGACAATGGCCCCCTAGGCGATGCCTTGAGATCTGGCCGCGCTCGCTACGTCTCGGCGGATCTGCGGGACAAGGCCCAAGTGCTCAAAGGTAATTTGAATTTGCAGTGAAGATTGCAAGATAACTAAAACTTAAAATAAATGAAAATAGTTGTAAAGGTTTCTGATGATTCGATACGTTTTCTTTCTTTCTTTCTTTTCTTATTATTTTTTTTTCAAACTTCTGCAGCCATTGAAGGGGCCGAGGTTGTATTCCACATGGCGGCTCCTGATTCGTCCATTAATAACCATCAGCTCCACTATTCAGTCAACGTTCTAGGTAATGTCAGTTTTTGGCTTTCAAGTCTTTCTTGGAGAGTATAGGTTTCAAGTTTTAGCATTGTTCTTGATTGCTTTGCGGATTTTGTTTTGAGTCATCCAAAAAAAAAAAAAAAATTATTATTATTATTATGTATCTTTTTGTGTTCTGTTAATGTAATTTATAGGAACGAAGAATGTTATTGATGCCTGTGTAGAGCTAAAAGTTAAGAGATTAATCTATACTAGCTCGGCCAGTGTGGTCTTTGATGGGATGCATGATATCTGTAATGGGGACGAGTCACTGCCATATCCAACTAAGGTATAAACTCACTGTGTTATGTAGTTCATGGTATGAGCTGTAAGTTTATATCATTATAGTGAGCCGTTGTTTTCAATTGTTTCAGCCCCTTGATTCATACACGGCAACTAAAGCTGAAGGTGAGGCTGAAATTATCAAGGCAAACGGTACCAATGGTCTCTTAACATGTAGCTTGCGTCCCAGCAGCATATTTGGCCCTGGAGATAAGTTGTTTGTTCCCTCTTTGGCTGCTGCTGGCAAGGCTGGGAAATCAAAAGTAATTACTGTTTCCTCTTGCAGATGCAACAGCCGTTAGAATAAATGAACTGTCTATGTCTAATTGCTTGGGCCTGCTGTGGAGATAAAGATGTGATGTTTATATGCATAGAACTTATTTTCATTTATTGATAAATATTTTTAGCTAGTTTCTCCATTAATTCTGATATTCAAATTTCTACTTCTATCATTTGTGGTGCAGTTTATAATTGGAGATGGTAACAATGTTTATGATTTCACCTATGTTGAGAATGTGGCACATGCTCACTTATGTGCTGAACGAGCTCTAGCTTCAGAAGGGGAGGTTGCAAAAAGAGCTGCTGGCCAGGTACCATCTTTCTCTGTGCACTGCTTTGGTTCTCGTCTTTGATTATAACACTATGTTGCGCTGGACTACTTAGGATTGTTTCCTGATGTAATTGTTTGGTATTGGTAAAATGCACATGCTAAAGAAAGATCCTGATTACTGACTAACACTTGAGTACACATCCTTTTCCTTAATCATATTGTATCTGTGCCTTGTAACTGTAGTTTGACATTCTTATCTAGTAAATCAGAAAATCTGTTTGAACTAAGAGGCTCTTGGATTTGCAGTCATATTTTATTACAAACATGGAACCCATCAAATTCTGGGAATTTACCTCACTTGTACTGCAAGGCCTTGGCTATGAGAGGTACTTCCTTTCCTCTTCCCTGTCATTGACTAAAATTGTCAGCAGTATTGTTCTCAGTTGCTAGCTGTTTTAATAAGCTTCTATTATTCTCTTGCCAATGTCTTTTTCTTTTTTTTTCCTTTTTTGGGTCGGGGGTAGGGGTGCACCGCATGTTAACCATTGAAGTTGGAAAAAGTGCTGTACCCATGCCAATTTGAGGTTTTTATATCTTTCAACAATTGGATAATAGTATGATTACCTATTTGAGTTTGGTTTTAATGGTTCCTCTTCAATGTCAATGTAGGTGAAAATGGATGATTTTATGCATAACAATCTAGCAAAATTTGCTTGCTGTTGACTGGATTTTGATTCACACTTTTGGGAAAAGTCTCATTAGAACCAAGTTTCTGGTCATTAACTATACTTTCTCTTGAAATAACTAGACAAAATCCTCTATTTATTATTCCTGTGGTCAGTGAAAGATGTTGATGTGAGGGTCTTTTTCGTGGAAAGGGAATGCATTTTCTAGGATGCTTGTTTTTTCTAGCTGGACAATGCAATGTTTGTTTACTTGTAAATTCTTTTTTTTTTTTCACCAATTTGTATTTTTCTGAATCAAATTAGTTTGCAGGCCAAGGATTAAGATCCCTGCCTTTGTTATGATGCCAATTGCACATGTGGTAGAGCAGTTGTACAAGCTGTTAAGCCCACATGTAATGAAAGTTCCGCCACAGCTGATACCTTCAAGAGTTAGACTTCTCTCTTGTGGTAGATCTTTTAATTGCTCAAAAGCAAAGGATCGACTTGGCTACACACCCATCGTATCACTTGAGGTTCTGGAACATTTTATTTTAACTTGAAACAAATTTATGAACTGCTTGAAATTTGAAGTATTGCACATGGTTTTGCTAAAACTTTATGAATCAGCTTCTATACTCATTATCAATTTGGCTAAATTTTTAAGTCATAGTGAGTTGGAAGTAAATCCTATGAGGGCAAAGGGAATAAAATGGTAGAAAGAACCCTTCCCTTCCCTCCCTCCCTCCCCTTGACACATTTTTTCTCCTTGTCTATTCTTTTCTCACATCTAAAGAAGGTCTGAAAGTTAGCCCCTATTAAATGTGGTTGCTCCCAGTTAGAAGTAAATCCTATTGGAATATTCCTACTTTATGCCTTTAGTGATCGGTTCTAAGTAATATTGAGGTCCACAAAGCTATTCTTCTTCAGAATTATGAGTTACCTAAATTTTCAGCCATTGATCTTAGTGTAGCACTCCCACTTAGCTGGATGTTCTTATCAAGGAACATTCTAACTGATTATTAAATACAAATGCACCTGCATACATGCATCCTATGGCTTTACCTGTTAAACCCAGTACAGGGTTTAGATTGATGATTTGCTGGCTGATGCTGTTATTTTGAATTTTCTGCAGGAAGGTTTGAAGAGGACCCTTGCATCATATACACACTTGAAAGCTGAAAAACAATCTAAAAGGGAAGGGCCGTCAAAAGCTTTCACATTCCTCGGAAGTGGAAGGGGTATGAATTGTCCATTTCTATTTGTCTGACCACTATTCCAATTGCTTATTATGTGCCCATTGTGCTGGAAAAATGACTGGTGCATGTGTTTGCACATGGAATGAAGGGTACCTGAACACAGTGTTTTGAAGCTACTTAGCTGTCCAAACATCAAATAATCCAAAAATGAAGAATGAACATGTGAAAGTTTATAAAACTAAAGATCTTCCGGTTCATGGATTCGGTTTTTCCGCATTTGCTATAACATGGCAAAATTTGAGTTGAAGTTTTAAGCTAGGTTATAATTGGATGGAAATGATGCAACTCAGAAATTAGATCACTTTCTCTTTCCTCACCTGAAAATGCTTTTGATGCATTTAGACTCTTTACACCTAACTGCTTTCATCTGGGAGGTGTTATGTCTCCCATCAATACGTCAATGAACACCCATGTCTGAAATCCTTTAAATATTGGCCTCCTTCTTGTGTTACTCAGTACTTCTTTTTAGGTAAAGTAGCCATTCTTGCGCGTCCATGTGTGGAGACTTCTGTTGGTGTGTTGTGTAGATAATGCATCCAAATTTGTGTTTTTGAGCATTGTTCATCCAAGTGGAAATCACAATGTGATTAGCATTGAACATGGTTTGAAGATTGGCACAACAAGCTTGGAACTAAATGTATCTACAGCTGCCATTTGCAGTTGCTGACACATTGCTTTGGAGGGATAAAAAGCAGACACTGGTTGCATTGCTAGTTCTGGCTGCAATATACTTCAACTTTGTTGCATCACAAGCTACCATAGTTGCTGCACTTTCAAAGCTTCTCTTGCTGACAGCAGTCTTTCTGTTCATCCATGGCAGTTTGCCTGAGAAAGTGTATGCATCTTTTGTCACTTTTTCAAATGAGCAATTTTTCTGTTTCTCTTTTTTTCTTTTTTAATGGGCTTTACAAACTATTTTCAAAGGATATAATATTCATGTTACTTTGGGGTCTGTCAATGGAAATTCTACATGGGTTGCAGGATGTTCTATGCATGCTTCTATCTGCACTATCTTTCTTGCAAACATTTGTTTTCCACCATTGATTGATTTGATGCAAAGTGAAGATACCTAAAACTGTTTTTTTTTTTTTTTTTGGTTTTCTTTTCTACAAAACCTCATATCAAATCTCTGAATTTTCTGATGCAGCTGAATACTGCAAGAAGTTCATTACTAGACTGAAATTTAGCAATATGTAAATACTGGCTTATCTTCTGATGCAGGTTTGGATATAAAATTGAAAAACTTCCTCCATCTTGTTTTCACCTGTCAGAAGATAGGTCTCACAGAGTTGCTCTTTCAGTGGCTTCATCATGGAATGCTGCTGTAAATGTTTTGAAATCTCTTTGCAGAGGGAGTGACTGGATGCTCTTCCTCAAGGTATATATTGTTCTCCGCAACATTCCTATCATTTTCCACTCTCAACTGAGTCCTGTGTTGCAACGCAGCACAATGGTATTTTCATTTGTTTTTTGTTTTTTTCTATTATTTGCAACTGTCATGAGTTGTGTGCCAAGTGCCAACATAAGATCTGAAGAGGTCCATGAACAATCCACTGATGATAGTGAGACAATGCATATGCCAGTGAAATCCGATCATCTACACTGTAATGCTTATACCATTGTGTTGTGAATTTGTGTTTTGGGCTTAAATGTATTCTTAAACCTGTTAGTAATGCTCCATGCTTGCAATGGTGGAGAAGAAGCAGCACCCTTTTGGCTGATTTGCTTAAGCAAATTTGTTAAATGATTCTTCTAGTAAGTTGCTATCATGATACATGTATATGCAGTTTCAAGCTTTTAGTATGCTTTCAAACTAGCTTGACCAGAACAAGTTTGATGTGTCCAGTGTAGCCAGTCTTGTATTCAGAAATAGGGTGGTTGTAATCAGCGAGTGATTTTGATGTGATCTAACAGGTTATTCTGTTGCTATTTGTGCTTGGCTTCCTTGGGGCCATTACACTTCAGAGCTTATTTGTTATTGGTACGATCTGTCTCTCTCTCTCTCTCTCCCACACACACACACACACACAGGTTTTTATATAATCACAGACTGGATTGCCACTCTGAATGCCTTAGAAGTCCCTTGTACACTACCAATTCATTGACATTTCTTCTTGATAATCATTTAGTTCAAGCAGTGTGGTTTTGTGCTCTGCTTGTTATTGCAGCACTTCCAGTTGCTTTTGTAGCATTTTATGCGTACGAAAAAAATGAAGAAGCAATTGATGGAATGTTCACGGAAGTTCTCTCTTTCGGACGCAAGCTAAAATCTGATATCACCAAAAAAGTTTTGGGCTCCAAGAAGAATGATTGATGGCTGGTTATTTAAACATTCTTCCTCACAAAGTAGCGCGAGTTTCTTACTTCATGTCTGTTGGAGCCAAGAACGGGGTAGCTTGGTTATTCAGTTACACTGAAATGTCGCCATTGGCAGCATATATAATCAATCTTTGTTGCGTCAACCAGATACAGATCCCTTGGTAGATACGCTGATTATTTTGTTGTTGTATCGTGAATGAGAGAAGCACATTTTCTGTTCAAAGAAGACTTTTGAGCTCAATTTCAGGGTATTTCCTCTTCACTGAACCCACTCTACTTTCAACAGGAATGGAAAAGTGCCAGATATCTGGACATTAATCTGAACTTTTCACTCACATTGTCTTCCCTACTCACTTCTCCTAATCTCAATCAGATGCTACGTTGTTATTGACATGTACAATTGCTCGGTTGATTTTCTGTTAAAAACTAGGGTTGTAGGAGTTAGGATTGTTTGAAGTTTGTACATCCTCTTTACATCAACTGAATACAACACATAGTGCATAAGATGTTGACGGTGAAAGTTGGGACTTCAATTGCCACCAATCAAAGCGAGTGAATCTTAGCCGTCTGCTGGCCTCATCAAAAAGTAGCACAGCCGACGGCGAAGATCATTTTTAAGCATTGTCTCGACATTCTGTATTAAAGAGTCGTAGTTATGAAAATTTTAGGTGCAACTTCAAAAGAAAGCTATCTTCTCCTTTGTCCTCCTACCTTGTCTTGTGTGCCCATTTGAGTTAACGAATTGAGATGTGATTGTAGTCAACGAGACACATAAACATACATTTGACTTTGACGCCAACCCCATTAGACATAAATGTATATGGCTATATTCCTTTTGAGAGAAAATACACCTTTTTTTTTATTTGTTATGTATATAGAAAAGTAGGGATAATCTCTTACCGTCTCTATTCATAAAATTGTATTAATAATATTATACCATAAATTAAACTGCTACATTCTTATATACTAACAAAAATTCAAACTCATAATCAAATCAAATGCTTATTAATCGTTCCTAAAGTTGTGAGGCCTCTTTTTGACTGTTCATTTTGGCGCGTCCCTGCAGCAGCGTTGGTGACACTTTTCTTGGTCTTTGAAAGGACAAGTGGACGGGTCCTTTCTCGGTTGATTTTTCAGGAAGTTGACTTGACAGATTCGTTGACTGCAACCCCACCATGTCTCCGGTTCACTTTATAATTTCCTTTCCGTTTCTTCTTCTTGTTTATTCTTCTTTTTCTCCCACGGAGTCGTTGACTAATGAAGATCCCTAATTAAATAAACTATTATAATTTAGAGGTGCGTGCCCGCCTAAGATTTGATTCTTGGGGGGAGAGAAAACGCCAGCAAGACCATTGCAAAGGACCACCATCTATAGGGTGAGAGTAGGGGTGGGTGGGTGTGGCCTTTTACCAGAAAAACCATATAATACCAAGAGTTATCGTAGGGGTATGCGTACGCGGAAGTGCATTAAGCTTGAATTACACGTTTGTATAGCTAGGGTTAATTTTGCCCGCAATCACTGTTCGGACAAACAGAGATCAAACTAGACATCAACCAATAAAAAGATTAAAAATATAATTCATGTTAATTTTGAAATAAAAGTATTAACACTAGCTAATAGATACAAGTTGACCCTTTGATCAAATTTATTTATTATACATACATATATATATTTAAATATATATGTGACAGATATATTAAAATAATAAATTAATTATTAATTACGACTTAATTTTTATATTAAATAAAAAAATATTTAGACGTTACATATTTTAATAAATTAACTTTTAAATAAAAAATAATAATCTCGTAACACACACATTCGTATATATACCGACTTTTCGATTAATGCAAGAATTTCCAACTTCATCATCCTTTGTGGCAAGATTAATTTTTTTTTGAATAGAAAGAAGGCTAAGTAAGATAATATTTTGGCCGCTGGTGTTGAAGATGCATTTTGGGTGAACCACCATTATTATCAATGATCGGCGAGCTCCAATTAATAATTCCGAGCGACTTTTAGGTGACCCAATTCAGTTTCGTGGGAAAAGGACGGCGGCCCCCGTGAGTCTCTGTCAACCGAATATTGTCATCAATGATCTCATGACCTCCTTCATCTCCATTTTGTCTTTCTTCTCACTTTCGTGACGACTTCAACTTCTTTCTTTATAATCATTAAATTGACTCTGATAATGTTTACGTTTACTTGTGAAAAAAATAGTTCAGAAGAGTATGGCACAATTCCCTTTTTCTTTTATAAAAAAAAAAACCTGAATGATAGTCATTACATAATATATATATATATATTAATTACTCTAAATAAATAATATTGTAGAGCAGAATTTTCTTAACGATCAAAACAACTCCGTTTGCTGTCGGTTTTAGCATCAATCCATATGCAAATCAGCTTTAAAAAGGCCTATTAAATGACCGATGTAACTTGTCTTTGTGTCTAAGCCATTGGGTTTGCAAATGTAAAGGTGGCTAAAGATCTTGGCGACACATGACATTTGAGTATCGCTTAAAGAAATTTAAAGTGGAATAAATACAGGTAAAATAATATTATTATAATTATTTATAATTTATGTTAAGAAGCTTGCATTCGTATAACATTTTCATTTGTTATCTTAGTTTTTGAACTCTGGGCAGGGAAGAAAACGATATATTGGTAATAAGAAAAAAAAAAAGAGAATAATTCTCAAAAATTGGGATTGATGTGCTCTAAGAAAATACTTATACTCCCTATTTTTATTCATTAAAATTTTATAATATAATTTAGCGAATTAGATGGTCTAATAATTTTGACGATAGGGAAAGAGGAAAAAAAAAAAAAAAGGAATATGGGGGCCACAAAAATTGATGAAAGGGATAGAAAAGGAAAAGTCGAAAGCAGCCGGTGCTTGCTTGGCTCTGCACTTGCTTTTTTTGAACCCAATAAAGCCAAGAAGAAGACAAGAAAAAAGCAACGGCCAAAGTAAGCCATCGCCAGCCATTTCCCACACACTCATGCACAGCCAGCAGCCTGAGGCCCGGAGCCCAGACCTCGGAGGCTTTTTAACACAAGAAACCTTTTCTTTACGTCCACCGCCCAGCACACACGCTGAGACTACTAGAGAGAGAGAGAGAGAGAGAGAGAGAGAGAGAGAGAGGGGGGGGCGGAGGATCTCTTCAAAATTCTCATTTTGTCTCAGTCTGTTAGATCCCACTTGTATTTTTGTATTTGCGATTCTTTTTTGATTCGATTCCTATTCTTTTCTTTATTGTTGGTAATAAAAATCATCTCCCTTTAGCCGTTTTGTTCTCTAAACTTCCCTTTTGTCAAGTTGATTGCCTTTTTTTTTATCGTTTTTCTTCTCGTCCCTCTTCGTTTCAAACACCCTTTTCTGTGCTCTACCTTTCTTGGTTGTCAACACTTGAATTTGTTCTTTTTTCAGTCACTTAAAAAAAACCCATCACTTCATTTGCACTATACATCTTATCATTGGCTTTGATTTTATGTTGATTTTCTTCTTCCCGCGCCTTACTTTCTTTTGTTCTTTTCTTTTTGGTTGCTTAGTGCTGTGGATTTCTTCATTGTCCTGTTCAAAAAAACTGGTGATTTTTGTTTTGTAGTCTGAAATTTTTTATGGTCCAATTAAAAGTCGCATTTTTTCAGTGCCAAGCTTTGTAAGCCACCAAGTTTTTGGGTGGGGTTTCTAAGAACTGGTGATGGTTATGGGTGGAGATGGCAGAGCGCAAGTGATTGACATCAAGGGGTGTTCAAGGCTGTTTCTGGGGCTACCATCTTCAACGCCTTCTTTTAGAGGCTTGCAACCCTTCGAACCAATTTCTCCTGCTGCGTCCTCTTTTGGGTCTGAGACGGTAGTCCGATCCAACGGTCCGTTTAGTGGCCTTGTTATATGTGTCACCGGTCTGTCCAAAGGTTAACGCTTTATAGCACCAATTCTTTGGCTGTGCTCTCTAATATGCTCTTAGCAAGTAAAATCTCTATCTAATGTTTTTTGTTGTACGTCGGAGCCTAGTTCTTTTCTGTTGCAATTACCGTGGCTTTTTGCTATGTGTGAATGTCCTATACTCTGCTTCGTTCAGCATCTCTGTGTCAACTGGTGTAGCCATGTATGGTTATGTGTATTTGTGGACACATCCAAGACACACTTGTCAGAATCCCTTTTATCTGTTCAAGAATCTAGTTGTCTTACGGAGTTTGATCCAGAATCCTTTTTTAAGTTTTCTAAATAGGTGGATTTTCATAATTCACGTGTGCACTTTATTGCGCAGAGGCAAGAAAACAAGTCATGGAAGCAACGGAGAGATTGGGTGGTCAATATAGCCCTAATTTGCATCCTCAGTGTACCCATTTGGTGGTCCAAATATCCTTCAAAGTTTTTCTCTTCCCAGTAATATTAATTTATCACTTTCCGAGTAATCTGGTGGTTTTGAAGAAATTCCTATCTATTCAAATGAGAATAAAATTACAGGACAGTCTTTTGTTAAAGGGCCTCAGAAGGTGAGATCTTATCATTATGTTTATTTTCCCTAGTCACCCATATTTGCTGATTTGCTGTAGCCTATGAAGAATACGACGAAGAAAACTTCTGCATAGACACATTCTGTGATCCTTAATATCGACTACAGCTTTGGTGGACGTAAATTTGAGCATGCTTTGAAGCATGGGTCCAAAAATGGTCTCTCCATTGTTACACTGGGATGGTTTGTGGACAGTGTGAAGAGGAATGGTGAGAATTGTGTGCTTTTTATTCCTACTTACCAATTAATAATGTAGTTGCTGACCTATTTATGTTATTGTTCATACAACTAAAACTTAGTGTGGCTGCTGAAACCCCAGTTATTCTAGCAAACTCAAATCTAAATATTTTTTCAACTCTCCTTCTTTTCCATCCTTCATTTTCTTTGTGCCAGAGGAGAGGGGGGCGCTGGGAGGGTCTGTGATGGGTGGCTAAGATGGCAGTCACTTGTCATGGAGATCATTTCTGCTCATACTTCTTGTAGTTCAATATAGTTTATGTGGCAATCTTGAAAACAAGGAACAAGTTTATTTGAAGAACTTCCTTGAGAATTGGATGTTATGCTTTTTCTCAGTCTAGAAGTGAATAATAAAACAATATGAACTAAAGTTACCTTGTTGTTAGCTTCATTTCATTTCTAAATTCCATTTTTTTTTCATCTGTTGCAGTGAGGCTGAGTGAATCATTGTACGGTGTCAAGAGTGTTGGAGAAAATAGTGTGCGGTTAGATGATTTAAATAATCTTGTTGGCTTCAGTGCCACCAGAAATTCTTGTTTTCCTCTTGCTATCAATAATGGCAAGCAATGTGACATGACTGAAGGGGCACATAAGCATTCCTCGGAAAAAAGTTTTAGCAGAAGTGCTGACTCAATTCTATTGAATAACACCATATATATTGACTCGGACATTTCACAGGAGCTGCAGAAAAAGGTGAATTAAAGTTATTGTGTATCTTTATACAAGGTCCACACTGTCATAGTAATTGGCAGTGTTAACATGCCTTCTGCTTGTGCTAGTGGTACCATGTTGAGAGCACTGACAACCCATTTTGTTTAAGTTAGCTTGTGCATTGTGGCATTGAACTGCTTCCTGAGACATTTGGCATGCTCTGTAGGTTTATGAGGCAGCTACAAGAGAAGGAGCCACATTTTTGGATCAGTGGTTTGTTGGTTGTGGGGCAGGTTATGTTGTATGTGAAGGGGCTTCAGTTCAAAGATATCTTGGCCATTCTAACAATATTGTTACTGTGAGTGCATCTTCTGTGCAGTCTTGTATAACTTTGAGTGTGATTATGTATATTACCCTATCCAGCTGTGTGCATAACTATTTACATGGTTGTGACAATCTTCTGACTGTTTGGGTGCCCCTTTCACTTTTTGGCTAGTTGTGTGTTTGGGATTTGAACTGATGAAGTGATCTGCATACTTTCAACTGAAAATGCATTGTGTCATCTCAATATTTTTCCTTTTTATGGTCTTAGCCAATGTGGGTTCTAAAAACAGCAAAGGAGAAACACATGCAGAGGCTCGTTCACATGTCTGCTGATCTGGCCAGGCAGGTTGGGATGGTACTGGAAAATTATCAAAATGGAATTGCGGGAGAGGTATTCTTCAATGTTGTTTGAGCAATGATTTTATGCTGTCAGTATTCTCTTATGTGCTTACCTCTTAGCCTTAATGGTGCTTAGAATCTTTAATATTGGATTTTCTTCTCCAGGAAATGTGTAGGAGAAACCCACAAGATGCGCAGAGTCTGAGAAATAAAGTAGGCCATGAAGAAAGGCAACAGATTGTGAATTATGCTAAGAATGGTGTTAGAAGTCGTCGTGGACGTTGTATGCAGGTTAGGATTGATTCTATTGACACCATATTCAATTTTTATGTTAAAAAAATTCTTATTTCACTTGTATTTGGTCTTCTGTCTACTGCAAGGTCTCCAATCATTTTATTACCTCTTTGATTTCTGAGTCCAGTGGTTGAGACACCCTGTTTTGCTCTAGCTCACTATAGTTGGAGTAGAATATATTTAAACATCTGTAACTGCTGATGTATTTGCTTGAGTGCAGTTACATTGTCCTAAGTTTGAATTTGGTTGGTTGATATTGACAGTCTGTTAAGGGACCATTGTTTGGTATGGAGGCATAACTGTCATGGTCCCACCGAATGGAAAAATGGAGACCTCTAACCTTGGGCGTTTTTTTGTGAACTGACTGACAGTAAAATTGAGTCCTGCATAATTGTGGAATTTGTGTATCCAAGTGCTAGATAGAGTAGTCTGGGGCATTTTTGCGTGAAGTGACTGACCCATGCAAAATGGTGAAGGGCACCTGACTTGTACAATAGAAATAATAATCAACAATGTTTCCCCGCTGGATAGCCTTGGTCACACGATGTTTGTGGTAAAAATTACTGCATATCTGCCAAGGGCATGATGTGGATGGAGGAGGTCCCATGCTTCCTACTTTTTTCGTGGGTGAATGGTACTATGCATGCACTTGTATGCTTGGAAGCTTCATCTGCTTGAGATTGAATACCGCACAATGTGTGTTTAAGTAAATTATGGCCTCTCTTTGTGAACTCTGAGTTCTTACAGACATGTCAAATGCCGATACGTCCAGTAACCCCAAGCAGCCTTCTGGACTCAATCTGCTGGTCAATATCTGAGCCAGCTTCAGCAGCTTCTATATATACAGACTCATTTAGCAGTGAAGATATTAAAGGACAGCAGACACCACTGTTCTTCAATGCAAGAAGAGACAGCAGGGATTCAGAAGCTCCATTTACAAACCTAACCCGGCCACTTACTGAAAGGCTCTCTCTCTCTCTCTCTCTCTCTCTCTCATGTCCAAATTTATCTCATAAGCCAGTGATTGTATCATGTGCAGAGTTTGTTGCTTACAGTGTACCTTTTTATGTGTGTGTCTTGCAGTGAGAGGTCTGAATTGATATTCAAGGACCATTTTCTGACCATACTATTTCCTGTTGACCGATTTTCTGAGATGGGGCCATCTTCAAGAACGTTTTTCAGTGAAAGTGGCTTTACATGTTTGCAGGTGTTAGATCACATCTATGCATTTTATCAGGTAAGATTTTAAGATAGTCCAGGGGTCTCCCCAGATGTTGCTGCATGCATACTGGCTTTTGTTTGAGCTCTCTTGGATTCCTAAGCATGAGGGTACTGACGTCCTTAACTTGCTGTTGGTACGGTAATTGCGTGTGACGTAAACTTGCAGCTTGCAAGGAGCATGTGTTTTAGGGAACCTTCCCCTACTTAGATTATGAAGCTGATCTTTCCAATCCTTGGTCCGTATTGTTTCCCCATGCAGGAGAATATGTCGGCTTCAGAAATGGAAGCTGCAATTCACACGGACTCAAGGCATGCTGACCGGCTTCGATTCGTTTACTCCAGTAAAGAAACTGCAGGGCTCGGTTATGTGACTTTCAAACGTGTAGATTTCTTAGGCAGCAGGAAGAGTTTCGAGATGTTGAAGCGTGTTAGTGGGGATAACAATAGCAATGTCTATGAGCTCTTGATCAGAGCATAATATCCCGTTTATCTTCAAGATGTGTGAACCGGCCAACAGAAGCTTGAAAACTAGCTGGTTCTAAACGAATCATGCGGGGAACCTCTGACTCTGCCTGACGTGTAACTTCCCCCTTTTTCTGGTCTAAAAATTTACAAATGTGTGAATACAATTTCGTTTGGTGTGCATACTGGAAGTCACTGCAGTGTTTATATATATACAATTATTTATTATTTTTCTAAACCCTTGCATTGGTTTTTGAGTGGTGATGCCTCGTAAGTAGTATGTAAGTTGAACAGGGTGTGATTAAGGTTCAGTGGTTTGGAGAACATTTGTGGTCGTGGCTCATGGTATGTATCAAAATGTGGATCGAATGAAGTGTGCATGCACGATAATTTCTCTTCCCTACTGCTTTGTGAGCTCCTCCGCTTGATGGACACTGCCCTAAAGACTTGTAAGAAACGAGCAAGAGCAGTAAGCATCGAGAATGGGAAGCAGTACCTTTGTTCGATATTTATGCCTATAACGATGACATGCGTGTCGAGCACGACATGACATTTATTCGACAAGTTTAAGATAAGTATTGGATATTATGTATTCGAACAAAATAATAATAATAATAATATTTAATCACACATATAAAGTATTTTTAATTTACTGTCAAAAATTTTTAATACTTGTATAAATATTTTTAATTAACATATATATATTAAATACATAGAATTAAATTAAAAATTTTAAAAGTCATAGACATAATAATTTTTTTAATAAATAATTTGATGATAAAAATAATAATTAATAAATAAATATTTTTATTTTAGTAATTGTAATAATTATTTTAATTTATAAATATTTTTCCCACAAACAAACTTGTTTACGTATGATATTGAAATAGACAAACGCTTCCAAATCGGTTGGTTATTCTGGACATATGACCTTCCGGTGGATTGGTTCGGGGTTTTGCATATTCCAATTTTTCAACTTTTTACCCGATTTGCCCTTTCTCTTGGATGAGGCCCAGTCTTCTTTTTTTAATAAAAAAAGACACATGGTTTCTATTTATTTATTTATTTAAAGAGGCTCACGCGCCTGTGCCTCCCCGTCCTCTCGGTACAATGTAGCAGTGGCCGTGGTCGCCATATGATAATTATTTTACAATTTTGCCCACGCGGTTCTCGTAACAGTTATTAATTGTGTTTGTAACTGTAGTTATAATTTGAAAATTTATTATACAAATATTTAATAAATTATAAATTTGTATTTAATAGAATTACACTATAATTGAAATCTTTGTTTTTAAAATTTAATATTTTAATATAATTTAAAAAATAAAAAAATACCTTATAATTTAATAATTTTTATTATTATATGACATAATTATAATTTAATTATATATGATTTTTGTATAATTATATTTTATTTTATCAAAAAAATTATTTTATTAATAATAAATATTATTACCTTTAATTTACTAACTATAACACTAAAAATTAATTTATATTATATATAAGAAATATTTTATATTATATTTATATTTTATATATGATATAAAATATTATATATATAGTAAAAAATTAATTATATTTACTTAAATTTATTATTTTTAAATTTACTTAATTAAATTTCATATTTAATATATATATATATTTCAATTTTATTCCGTCTTAACAACATTCTAATTTTCTAAAAATTTATATGTCTCTCGTTCATGTTATGCCATATATATATATATATATATATATATATATTTGTGTATAATAGTATTTTGTTTTAAAAGAGATAATTACGGATTTTTGTAAAATTACTCAATTTACTTAATTTGACTAAAAGCAAAATAAGATTGCCAAAAGCACATTGTTTATAATTTATAATTTAAGTAAGATTTAATTATTTTGATGCATTTTTAAAATTTCAAAAATCACTAAAATTGATCTAATTATTTAAAAATATTAAATTTAAAATTATATTTTATAGAAACTTAAATTACCTAAAAAAACTTAATTATCTTTACTGAGTTTATAACTTTAAATTATTTATATTGGTGTTTAAATTTAATTTATTTTTTTAAGAATTTATTGAGAATAAAATCTTATTTATAGTATTTATGTAATTTTATTTCTATCTAATTTTTAAAAAAATAGTTTAAACGACCAAATCAACCAAAATTTCTCATAACTTCTAATGATAATTTAACTAATTTTATTTTTATATAAATTTAGTAATTATTTCAAAAAAATTTATAATAATTATTAATAATTTAATTTAAATATATGTGTTAAACTAATCCAAATCAACGCGCAGAAATTTCTATTAATAATAATACCTATCAAAAACAACGAAAGGAAAACGGATCGTTAATAACGACGAGGCGCACACACGTGGATTTTGCAAGAACTGCGACGTGTGCAACGCGGCCTGTGACCGCGAGTGAGGATGCTTCTAGACTTTAGTCGGACCCACCTAGATAAACCTTAAAAGCCCACACCCCACTCTGCCAAAATATTCCTTTTTTTTTTTTATTTTTGTTAGTCTTTTGTAATTTCTTTCGCGCCTTTTCCCTTTCGCCAAAGGTGGTGACTGTTGGGCAGTGTGTTTACAGTAAAATTTGGGATCGGTGTCAATGGAAACACTGTAATATTTTGATTTTTTTTAACAAAAATTAAAAAAAAAAAAGGGTGCAGTATCACTAATTGAAAAGGAGAGTTTGATTTTACATCTTGCTATTTGTACATCTTTTGAAGGCTGCAATGAGCCCACACTGCTCGTTTTGGATGGAACTACTAGATGGGGTCTAATTATATACATATTTTTATTTTCACGCATAACTAACAAGTATATTTAGGAACTTCATGCATGCTTGGTTTCATCCTTGCTAGGAACGGAATGCGATCAAATGCCATATTAAAGCCGCACTCTTTTCTCCCCACAAATTAGAAAGAACAAAAAAAAAATAAAAATGATGGACATATTATATTAAGGTTGGTACCATTTAGCTTTACTGCCATCCCAATCCTGATGCATGGAGATACCCTTGAATGTTTGGTTAACAAGAAAAGCAGCTCAAGTTTGATACAATTCAACCACAATCACTCTCGTTAAGACTAGCTTCCCCAAACTGAAGCGAGCAAATTATTAATTATTGAGAAGGGCTTTGCTCACCCAAAATTATGTTGTTCTGCAGATCAAAACAATAGTTCTCAGAAATTCACTTTTTGAATCTCTTTCCTTGGCACCCCACCCCCCAAAAAAACATCTCTTGTACAAAGCTATGCTAGCGTGTAAAGCCTTCTGTTGGCCTACACAGTCTCGCTGCACTAAGCAATGTCTATATTGCAACATGGTAAATTTATTAGCTGTGAAGGGACTAAATATCCATCAAAATTTGTAAAGAATGTCATTTTTGTTTTTTAACTTTAGCAATAATCACAGCAGGAGCAGCTTCCCTCCTTAAACCAATGGAAGCGATTCGCATCCCTCAATAGGATTTGTCTCCGAGTGACCTTCGATATGTATTTGATAGCATTTTGGCAGTCTCCACAAACACGAAGGTTTTTTATCACTCGAATAGTGGTGGATGGATGAGTGTTTGTAAGTCCATACGAAATCGCTAGCTTCTCACCGTGATAATAGCGCGCACGCTCTTTTTCCTCTTCCTCCACATCAAGAAACACAAAGTCTGTGTCAGGGACATATCCTTCTTCTCTTATCCTTTTTATCATGTCCTCCACCTTGTCATGTATTAAATCAGCTTCTGGATGGGATTTATCACCAACCGCAAACAGATGCACCTTGTTCTGCACATCTATCCAACTAAATCCTGGATCCTTCTTCACATTCTTGCCCTTCATTCTTCTCCTGGCATCAGCTACATCATCCCATAAGTTGGAAGCAGCATAAATATTAGACATAAGAACATAAGCTGTCGCATCAGATGGCTCCAAGGCCATGAGCCGTGCTGCCACTTGTCCTCCAGTATCCATGTCACCCCGGACTCTACAGGCACCCAACAAGGCTTTATACATTGAAGCCGAAGCATCAAAGGGCATTGATAAAATCAGTTTCTCTGCCTCTTGAACACACCCTGCATGGCCAAGAGCATCAACGAGACAAGAGTAATGCTCAATACCGTAATCTTCACGCATTGAATCGAAGTACCTATATGCTTTGGAAATCAAGCCAGAATGGCTACAAGCAGAAAGCACACCAATAAAAGGTAACCCCATCAGGACGAATACCATCTGATGCCATCACCTCAAAAAGACCAAGAGCTTCCTCACCATCTCCATGTTGAGCCAGCCCCAATAACATGGCATTCCACACAACAATATTCCTAACATTCATCAATCTAAATAAAAAATATGCTTCTTCTATGGCACCACACTTGGTGTACATGTCAATCAACGAGGTTACAACATAAGGGTCTGAAGCACATTTCAACTTGATAACATTTGCATGAATTTGTCTACCCTGTTCCAGTGCCATCAGACAAGAACTGGCTTTGATAAGGGTAGCAAGGGTATATTCATCAGGGAATAATCCACAGAGCCTCATCAGGTGATATATAGACAGAGCAGTGTCTTCATCTCCATTTTCTACGTATCCCGAAATCAAAATTGTCCATGCAACATCATCACGGAATGACAGAATTAAACACCGCGTGTGCAGTTACCATGTGTCCACATTCAACATACATGTCAAGAATACCACTGCTAACATGCAAATCCAAGAGAAACCCCAATTTCATTGCACGAGCATGAATTTGCTTCCCTTGTTCCAACCTCACCAATGAACCGCAGGCTTTGGCCACAGCTCCTAATGTAATCTCATCTGAAACCTCTCCAATTTGATGCATCAAAAAACAGAGTTCCAACGCTCTATGACAATCTTTACTTGTGATGTATCCAAACATCATTGCATTCCAGGTTGCCAAGTCGAATTCATTTCCATATTGAAACAGAATCTCTGCCTCTGCCATTAATCCACCCCAGAATAAATATCTATAAGCGAAGTTGAAACAAAACTGTCAGCAATGTTACAGGTTTTTATGGCGTGAACATGATACCAGAAGATATGATGTGCATTTTCCGAGGAGCAAGTTGGCGACTGACACGGCGGCGCGGAGATGGGAGTAGAAAGGAGAGGAAGAAGAGGAATGTGCGGAGAAGAAGCGGCGAAGGAGAAGGAAGAGAGGGCAAGTGTAGGGTCGCGGAGGTTTGAGAGAAGCTGAGAAGACGAAGCTGGCTCGCATTTTTCTCTTTCTGGGTCTGGGTGCGGCTGATATTTGAGCCCGTGCATGGCTGGACGGAGCTTCCCCTCTTAGTCTCTCACCTTTCAGAATCACCGCAACATTTCGCTTGACACATTGGTAGCTTTAACTTAACTTAGTTCCGTTTATTTTCGATTAAATATTTTTTTATTTAATAAATTAAAAAAATACTGTTAACAAACAAATAATTATAAAATTAAAAAAAATAACTTTCTTAAAAAAAATTATCTTTAAACAAATTAAATGTATTTTTTAGATATGTTACGAAGGGATGAAATTTTTTATAAAAAATAATTTACTTTTAAAATAAATTAAAATTATTTTTTATATATTATAATAATAAAAAAAAGAGTGTGTGTAAGTTAGAAAGAAAATAGATTACTTTTGAATTATTATTATTAATTTTATAAGTTATTAACTAATTCTACTGTCGTTCTCATCTCATCGATCAATTTTATTACTATCATAATAATTTTTTTTGTTATTTTGTATTAAAATTTACTCTATTTTATAAAAAAATTAATTAAAAATTATTTTATTTATTATAATAATTAATTTATATCAAAATGTTTAATTTTATCATTCTAATTTTCTTTTTTATAACAATCAAAATTAAGTACTTTTTAATTGTTCAATCCTTGTTTAAGTTAAAATTTACAACAAAAAAAATTCGATTAATAAATTTATTTACATTTATATCTCTTTAATCCTTCTAAATGATGATATCTCTATCACCATTGGCAATATTGCAAAATTGGCCGATAACTCTTGGCTGTGACAAAGAAGAAAGAACTAATGAAAAAGAGAAAAGATCGATGATGACATCAACTTCAACTTATTAAATTAAGATCTCATTTATTATGACTGAGTTATAGGTTTATTTTAATAATTTAAGTTGAAGACTAGTACTAAAAATAACTCTTTTTGTTAAAACTTATTCATTGATTTTTATTTCGTAAGCAAATTATGCGACATATGTTGTAAAAAAAAAAAAACTGAAATAACTATCCTTTGCTGGTTACAAGTTTAATAGCACTATAAAAAATTATTTGTGTTATTTAAAAAAAAAACACAATTTTCTTACAAGTGCACAAATATAAGAAAATATTTTTTAATGAATAGTAAAAAATAACATATTTATTTTATAAAATCGATCCTTAATATGACTTTGCGATTTTCCGTCCTTTTCTGTGTGTGTGTGTTTTTTCAACTCTTCCTTGTCTCTTGTTCCATTGAGTTGGGACTTTTGTTTTGAACTTCGACATCAATTCCCCAACTGATCCACATGATTTCATTTTAATTTGTGATGTTAATTTATAAATTTAATTTTTTGATAAATATCCTAAATTTTCTTTTTTTTCCAGCAAAATTTCATGATTTTAGAAGCATCTTCAGTTTTAGAGTTAACTTCAGTTCTAGAGTTACTTCTCCCGTGCCACACAAGTAATTTCTACAATTTAAAAAATTTTAAAAACTCTAATAAATAATAAATTTATAAATTTAATATTATATCTCAATTTAAAATTTTAAATATATATAAAAAAATTTATTTATAAAATATTTACTTTTCTCTTTTTTTTTAATATAAAACTCTTAATCATACATTCATATTTAAAATAAAATTAAAATGAAATCCCAACATTGTGCACCCAATACACACAAGTTTAATACACTATATTTTAAATTGGCCTTTTAACAATATACTATCCATTGGTGATTACAACACGCAACCCATTTTGCCATACTCTTGCAGGCTCTGTAAATGTAAGCAATATTTTATTTTATTTTTTCAAAGACTGTACAGAGTTTGTAAGATCTATATTATTAAGAAGAGCATTTCATGAAATCTCTTTCCTTGACCTCTTAGACGCGAGATAGAGGACCGTCCATTTCAGAAGCTTACGCACCACTCAAAACATCATTTAGACCCAACCAGACATTAATCAAACATTGGCTTGTCTAACGGGAAGCGTTGCAGCTATTGTGATTTCCCCCAGCAGTTTGTCACAGATTCCGTTTTGCCCAATAGAGTCATGCTTGAGAACTGTACTTTCACGTAATTGAATTCTATCAGTGGCATCCGGGAATGAAGAAAAAAGGAATATAACTATTACAAAGGGAACCAAAAATCAAGGTACAAAACTCAGAAGACTGAAAAAGAGTCGCAGAAGATTGGCTGCCGTAGGCCCCTGATAACAAACAAGATGTAGTGCTGCTGTCAACCGCCTATATCTTAACGATACACTTCTGCTTGCATCTCTTCACCTTTCCTTTCCCTAACCTCCAATATTTCTTTCCTTCCCTCCTTTTGGCCCTTCTTCTTCTTCTTCTTCTTTTTTTTTTTTTCCTCCCAAGGCTTTTAGTTGCATTTCTTTTCCTATACAGATACAACAATGGTTTGTTGACTACAAACTTGGATGGATTTTTCATTCTGTCAAAAACTCCTATACCCCATTCTGTCATGTCCTTTGGTTCAGTGTATCACTACTCGAAGCAAACCTGGCTGTGGCTCAGTGAAGTCAAGGCACTCTTCTTCAAGGAGATATCGCTGCACAGCAAGTGGAAGTCTTGCTGGTGTGCGAGAGCCCCTTGTGTGATGGCCTGTCCCAACACATATATAAACTTGTAGTCGCTGCTCTGCCACCCGGGCTGTGCTTCTCAAAATACTCAGCTCATGCTTTAGTACGTGAATGGCTTCACTTACATGTAGCCCATGAAGGTCTATCATCCGCTCATGACCTCTGCTGTTTCCCTGAACCTCTAGGCCAACTGGATTCCTGGAGAAGTTTATACATGCAGTTATCGTACCAAGAAATATACTACCATTATTATAGGAATAAATGCAACGGAATCCCAGGACTAAAATCCTGGTTAAACATTTTGGGCTTTAAGCAACACTTGAAACTAGAATCATTCCAATTATGTCACATGGGATCTTGGTATGCAACCATAGCCAATATCATTAGCACCTCAAAAGTCAATGATCACCATCCTTGACACTTGTTGAGAAGCATGCCCACCAATGGATTGCAAGTAATGCAAGAAAATGGGGGCAAAGAGAGAGGAGATAAAAAATCAGTAGTCATACATCTCATTTCCCTTGGGCCAAAATCAGCAAAGTAGGGAAGAAAAATAAGTAAAGTTGAACCACAAATTTTGTTAGTTACTAAGATATAAAACAGAAACTTTACACAGGTAAGAGCAAGAAATAAAACAGTGTCCCCACGCCCCCCACCAACTTTTAAGCTCGACACGGTAAACACAATGACTTTTTACCTGAGCAGAAGAGACTGTCATGGATGAGAATAGTTGAAAGCAACAAGAAATGACAAACCTCTGGCAATAAATAGCCTCCTGAGCTTTTCCATGGGCCGCCTTCATATGCATATTATGCAGCTGTCCTTTCGCACTCAATTCCTTCGCTAAAGCCTTATTGCCAATGAGATATGCTTGTCGTGCCTGTGTGGAGAAGTAAAACAAATCACTACATATTCAAAATTAGTTAAATTATGCTGGCATATTACCTAAAATCAAGTAGGGAATAAGATTGGAGCAGACTCACATGAATGACTTGGCTCAACTGTCAGCATGTATACTTGAGTAAACTTGCTGCACGATGACCAAATACATGATGCCTATTGCAGATACATGCTGACATCCCATTTGGAAAAGCAAACCTATTGGGGTACATTACATGCCTCTCTAGCATGCATTACATCAACAGAATGCCTGATATGCACAACTGCAGTTTGTCCTAGTTTCTGTTCCTTAATATTCACACTAGATTTGACCCATTTGCTTCACTAGTGAATTTGAATTTCAGTGAAAGAGAATCAGGATGTTGATGGTGTTTACTTGGTAATCTGTCAAGTGCCTGTCCTCAGTGATGTAGACCTCTTTTGCAAAACCACATTTTACAGGCCCAACAGAGAATCCCAGAAGGAAGACCAAAATAGAAAATTTAAACATAAAAACAAGTACAAATAAGGGTTTGACCTGTTCAAAGTATGCATTCCGTAAACGTGCATGATCACGAGCTTCCTCCCGCAGCTCAGAATACATATTTGCTGCCATCTCAACAACATTAAAGCAATATATATGCCATAGGCATTTGTCCCACAATTAAAAGGTGAATAAATGCAATTAATTTGTTGACTGAAGAATATTACCCACTGCTTCTCCAGTTTCAAGCCAGACAGGCGCTGCTCGAGCTGAACCACGACTTTGCAGCCTATCAGCATAAATGCCTCTTCCATGGCTACTATTATAAGTACTAGCCAAAACATGGGAACTTCTGCTTGAGCCTACAGTGGAATCAGTGGAACCATTCCTTTCATACTTCCATACGCCAGAATCCTGAGAAGCCAATTTCCTAACAGTCGAAGCAAAATCAACGGCACCTCTGGATGGAAAGGAAGCACCGGACTTGAATAAAAGTATGTTCTCTTTGTCAGGAGATCGATAAGGATTTCCAATTTGCTGGAGATCATCCGCAGAAAATTTTGAAGGACCATTCTGACTGTCTGGCACTGTAAGTGCTGGAAAGTCCAGTGCACTGAAATTAGGAGCTGACAAGGCCTTCGAGTTCATGTTTTGATTGAAACTGCCATCAACTTGAAGCTACAATTTAAGGGAAGATGAGTACAAAGGACAATTAAAATGAATGAAGATAAGAATATCGTGAAGAAGGCATCATGTTTTACGAGTAAAACATATTCAAGAACAAAAATCTTAGGACCCAATGTCACAGCCATCCACCAAAATCAGTTGTAGAGTAGTAAAATTGATGTGCAAATTACTAGTTGCAGGAAGAAAAAGAAAAATAACTGACAACCCTGTTACCAGAACACCAATATCACAAACGAAGAGCTACACATGACACTATAGGTGGACTAAGTAACCTCAAAATCTTATGGGGAGCCAGCTTTTCCCTGCCAAGACAAGGCATAAGAGGCATTGCTCACCACAGTTAGCATCCAACCTCACAGAATCACCATTTTGCATTTCCCGACATAGATAAGGAAAACATAAAGAAAACCTTGATTGGAAAATTATTATTCAGAATTGTAATAATAATTTCCATAATTTGAGTAATCCATATCTAAAAATTAGTAACAGGAAACAGTTCAAATAATAATGAATTGGCTGATGCATTTCACAATATCCCTGTGAGCCAAAAAATGCATTTTATTGCATTCAGACTGCAAGTTTTACAGAAGCACACCAAACATGACCAAAAATTAAAGACAGAATAAATGGCAACCAAGAAGTTTACCTCTAGCTGTGTGAGCATCTCAACTGTATGGTTTAAGTCACATCCATTTGCAAAATAAACTTCGGCCAGGCTTTCAGCAGCAAACCCTGGGAACTGCAATGCCAAAAACTCCAAAGGGTTCATGTCCATATCATCCAACACTACAGGATCACCTAAAATATCATTCATTAAACCCTGTCTAGGATTTCCAAGACGTGGATGCAACTCCCCACCATTTGCAAGAAGCTGATCAGTGTTAACAACTTGTTTGTCCCAAGGCTTTGTTGGCAAATTCAGAACATTAGCTGAAGCTGGGTCTTCCCCATAAGAAACGGCAGCATATCTCATCTTCTTACCAAAGCCACCACCATTTATATGGCGTGGGGATAGCAGCCGTTGTTCTGTCAATGCATATCCACTGGCTGTAGAAGCAGGGAATCTTGACAATTCAGCATCTTGGTGCAAAGACAAGCCGGCTAAAGAAAGCCCCCCAAGTTCCTGGGACTCTTCATCACCCATGACTTTGAAGTCAGGGGTGATATCATCTGGTAGCTGGTGGCGCCAGTATTGCTGAGCCTCTTCATCAGATTTATTGGAAACAGAAGAATCTGATCGATTGGGCACTACTTGACCTACGGATCCAGAAGAAGCAAAGCTTGCCACAGGATCTGCAGCATTTGAGGTACTTCCAGATGGCAAAGATGATGCTCTAAGCGCAAAGGGAGTGAACTCTGCTGCATTTGGGTTCAAAGTTGTTGCCTTGCTTGGGACATTTGATTTCATTTCATTTGTCTGAGAACTTTTCATGGATAAGCTCATTTCTTATATTCCAATAGAAACAAAAAGATTCTACGTTCAACAAAAGAGCGAGACAGGGGATAACAAGTCACAGCGGGAGTTATCCAAAACCTGAAAAGCAAATTCATTTGATTATCCTAATCGGTTAAAAACACACAAACAACTCGAGATGCATCCACGTGCATAAAATCCAATACTTACCACAAAGCTTAATAACCTTGTCTCAAAAGGATCTGTAACTACCAGATCCCAGAATAAGTTAAATAACTCATTTTGGATACTTCAAGTATTAACGCAACTGTTTTCATAAATTTGCCAGTTGACACCTGTAATTAGAACGTCCACAAGCCCCAAGAGAAAACAAGAAGATAGGTCAACTACTCAAAACCAGCAATAGAAACTTCATCACGGATAGAAAGGGTTTCGTTGGATATTTCTTTCGCAGAAATCAGCAAATTGTGCAATCTCTATGAAGAAAAGGCATTACTTTAAGCAGAACACACAAGTCAAAGATGCATTAAATAAAATCAGGTAGCACAAAGAGTAACGCCTCAAGCTGCAGAATTTTGCTTATCAGCTCCAGAGAAACACAATTTTAGCTTTATTTCCAACACAAACAGTAACAGCCGAACTTTCCCATTAAAATTTTGACAAAACAACAGGTCAAAAAGGAACCCCCCCAAAAAAAACCCCTCATGTAACAAATCCCTAAATAGCACCGTCAAGAACCGAAATTTGTACAAAATCCCGGAAAATCGGCAGCTAAAAGTTAAGATAACAACGAGAACCACAAGTTCACATAAGATTTCAAAAAAAAAAAATAATAATAATAATAATAATAACAGAAATTCAAAGAAAAACCTACCAAAATATAAAAATTTGACAACAGGAACGGAAGATCCAGAAGGGGGGTTATGCAGAAAGAGTACCTTTAGGAAACAAATAAAACGGATCCATCAGCTGGGACTAAGGCGAGATCCGAGAAGAGAAAGTGGGAAAGGAAAGCAAAAAGGGAATTTTAGTTGAACTTTAAGAAACAATAAATTAAAAACAAATTAATTAATTGCCTTTTCTATGGGGATTCGAGCTGGAGTTCTAACACACATACACTCTCTCTCTCTCTCTCTCTCTCTCCCTCCTTGTCAGCTGTCGCTCGGCGTTTGTTTTCTCTCTCTGTCTCTCTGGTTTTTGTTAGAAAAGAAGCCGTGGTTTGGGTAATAGCGGCGAGCTAGCCAGCCAGCCAGCCAGCCAGCCAGCTAACCCTACTACAAAATTATTTTAAATAATAATAAAAAAAAGCAAACTCATTGATATAAATTTTAAATAAACCAAATTAAATATAATATAATATATTTTTTAAAAAAATAAATTTTTATATAAAATTTATGTATCTTAAATAGGATATAAATTATATTCTATTTATATATATATATTTATATATATGGAAGAAAACCAGATCCAAACCTTCGCCACTCAATTTAATCTCTTTCTCTCTCTCTTTCTTTTTCTCTCTTTGTCTCGACCTTCTGATTCAACTCAATTGTTTTGTTTTTGTTTTTTTGGGAAAAATCCTACGGGTTGTATGTTGGCGGCTTCTGGGCGCGCAGTACATATATAATATCACTTTAAAAAAATAATAATAATAAAACTGTACTATTATTGAAAAATACTTTATTTTTAAAGTAAATGTACTCGGTGTCTCGGTGAGAAATCTAAATAATTGAGAGTTTGTATTTTTATTTTTAATATTTAAAAGATTAATTTTGAACAATAATAACAAAATTCATTAAAATTTTAAAAATATTTTATTATACAACTCATGATTAAAAATAACTTTAAATTGATTTAGCTGCACTAATTTATTTTTGGAATAAAACTAGCAGGCTTTTTTTTTTTTTTTAAATATATCAAATGGGATGTTTTGTACTTATAAAGAAAAGGGCAATGAGCAACGAGATAGGGGAGAGTAATTTTTTTTTTATTATTTTTTATACTTTTTGTCTGCGGTTATGAAACGGGATTCCGTGTTATTTTGTTACGGAATTTCCATTTATGTCATTGTTTCTGTCATTGACTACTGGATTTGATATATAACTTTTTAATCGTCGTAATTAGAATCCAAATCTTAATATATGACACGAATTCGCTAATTACAACTCTTCCAACACACCATATATGCCAATTCATTAGACTTTTCATTTTCAATATAGAGCATTAAACGTTTTGTCGTAATTTAGTAAATGGAAAGTTAGACGTGACATCTTTTGTAAATTTAAAAGAAGAAAAAAAAAAGAGAAGAAGTTGGGATTGTAAACAAAATGGCTATTTTTTAAAACTTTTAACCCAGTGGCCAGTCTAGGAAAAATTAACGCACGTTTGATGGAAATCGACTCTCGCAAATATTAGTTTAATCGAGTTTATGTACAGAAAAAGCATCAAATGAATGTTAAAATAGGGAAGAAAAGGCAAAACATAGAGCTCTCGTACGTACTTTTATGAGACTCCTTCGGAGTCGTGACAACGAGGATTAGTTGGGCAACAACCAACTACATTTTGTCCACTTATTTCTTTCTTTAACCCTTTGTTTTTTTTTTTTTTTGGGTGTGGGTAGTTCGATGGACGCTGTTTCGAAGGGAAGGTGTCTACCAACCTTTACGGCATTGTGCAACTTACGAATGGCTATGGACGAAAAACATTTTGCAACTTTTCTTCTACGAGAACTTGTCGTCAACTAGCGTCTACACTTGTGCTGTGGAACGGTTTGCCAAAATCTGAGTAAAATTTATGATTGCCCCGATTGGAGAAGAATGGTCAACCTTTGTTCTATCAGTTCTCTTGTCCCTCTAAATAATTTATGGCATTCGATTGGAAAAAAAAAAAACGAAATAACTTATATGATGTCATTCCTCCCTCTCTCTCTTTCCCCCCACAAAGAAGAGTCATTGCTATTTAGTTGTTGAATCTTTTTTGGAACAAGAGTTGCTATACATTCCCCCTCCCCTCCCCCACCCCAGGTCGCACTGACCAGTATAGAAGATCACACCGTAACATTTATCTATCCAAAAATGTGATCGATTGTGTTGATCAATCAAGCAGGGGGTGATGAAAGGGTATGAGGGAACTACAAGCGTGATCGCCGATAAGAGAAAGAAAGTTGAAATACCAAGTAATTGTTAGGATTAGCACTCTAGTACTTAATGGAAGAGAGAAAAAAAAATGTAAGAAATATTACTTAAAAGAAGTTAAAATTTATGATTGTAGCGAAATTTGTGATGGTCTAGTAAAAAAGTTTGTACTTTGGTATCTTAATTTAACCAATCCATGTGTCCTACGCAGTGAATTTTTATGAAAATTTGATGGATATTATCTTTTTTCCAAATTAAACCTGATCAAGCTGATACAGTGTGACTGGAGATGTCAATCAATATCAATTAACATTGGTATTTCAGGTGTGTGTGTGTGTGTGTGTGAAGGCCTAACGATAAGTTCCAAATATAATTTTTTTTTTTTCGTTACTCTTTAAAGATAGATTTCAATTTTATATGCCAAGTGTGAAGTGTCCATGCCGGCTTGACAATTGAACCTATTGCAGGGACATAAGTGGGTTACCTAAAAAAAAAAATCATCACGTTATCCTTCAAATATACAAACTTATTCATTGGAGGTTATTAATTGGTTTGTCTGTGTAACCTGAAAATGACACTAACACAAGGTAATTACTTCAACTTAAATGCAACTGGCCCCTAGCGTTGATTGCAAGCTGTTATATCATGAAGATACCTAATTTCTGCGCCATTGTCGACAGAAAAAATGACTCACTGGGCTTCGGCCTAAAAACTAAAGGTCCAATAGTCCTCCGAGAAACCACTTAATTACAATAGGATCACCATGTTAGAATCGATTTGAGCCTGCAGAAGTAGTCAAAATCACACGAGTTTGAAATTAGGTCCAGGAAAATGACCTCTCTTTTTCTTTCCCTCTATTATTTTCGGTAGGTTGAAATCAGCATCTTTTGTTTATGGTGGTGGCTTGTCATAACTTTTATTTCATCATAGTTAAAATCAGCATTTTATGAGAATTTGAGAGAATTGAGATGATGAGCTTTGATCTTTTGACTAAACAAGCTGAACCGAGTTGGTTTGCCTTGTCATACATTAACAAAGACTACTTCATGGACAAGCTTCACTATTGAAGTATTCTTTTTCTTTTTCTTTTTCTTTTTCTTTTAATTAAGAGGTCCATTGAAGTTTATTAAGCTAACAATCTAACTATTATTTTTGGTTGAGTTTGAACTAGCATCGCTATTTTGGCAGCTTTTCTTTAACTAAATATGACCATCCCAACTAGTTGAGATGACTAAAGGATTATGACTTTTAAAAAAGATCGGGAGTTTGACGCCCACTTTCTTCAAATTCTCATAAAATGTGGGTTATTACAAAAATCTAGAGTTGGATGCAAAGCAATATTGTAATGTTTTTAGACCTTTATTTTCTAATATTCAATTATGTTAATTATTGCTTGTTATTATATTAAAAATTAAAAAATAATATTTTAAAAATAATAAAAATATAAATTAATTATAACTCGTTTAATTTTATAAATAGATAAAATTAAATGTAAAAATTATATTATTATTATTATTATTATTTATTGTATTGTTTAATAAATATTGCAGATGTACAGTAGTGCCAAAAAAAACAAAACCTCACTCGTCTCATCCTCTCATTAGTCCCCCTTCAAAACGAACCACACGCGCAACGAGATGGTAATGATACGACACGCGCGGAAGACTCCGATGACATACAAGACCCGCACGAAAATGGAGTCCCTGTCGTCGCAACTGGCGCAGGTCATAGCGTATTTAGTGGCCGAATCCAATGCACAAAGTCCATTTGATCACTGTTAAAGATGGTCAATCACAGCTGGACATGTGTGTCGATGACAACCCCGCCCATGGCCATAAACAGCTTTTGGGTTTTTAGCATGGACGAGGAACTGTCCAAAAGCCCCGGGACCCATGGCCGCCAGCTCGAACGGGGCTGACTGGGAAGCAAATGCGTTGCCTCCAACCCGCCGATGATTGGACTTTCGGATATAAGAACTTCGTTGATTGATCTGATTTCTCTGGGGCCTCCTGTTCAGACTGTCCTATTGAGGATCAATTCTACTGAATGATGATGATGATGATCATTTAATATAGGAGTTGTGCCAGAGAGTTTCGAAAGAAGGGTGGGAAAAGGAGAGAGAGCATTACATTACATATCCTGGATCTTCAGAGCTTTGAAAATTGAAAAACAAATATTTAAAACGGAGGAGTGATTTAAGGAGATAGTAATTGAGTTCCAGCTAATATCAATCACTGAAAGGTTCAAAATTTGTCGTTTTTATTCAGTTGAGTTTGCATCTACTCTCGGTTTTGCTCGTGGGTTGGGTTAGTATAATGGCCGCCACAACATTGAAAGAAGTGAAGGAAGTTGTCACAGGGCAGAGTCAATTTGGCAAGCAGAAGAATCGAGCGGAAGTCGAGTTGGCCAGGTGTGACTGCTGTGGGCTGGTGGAGGAGTGCACGCCTGCTTACATAGCCCGCGTGCGAGAGCCCTTTGGTGGTCGCTGGATTTGTGGATTGTGTGCCGAGGCCGTCGAGGAGGAGAGTCGTCGTTCCAAGTCAGGCATTAGTTCTGATCAAGCGCTGAAACAACACATGAAATTTTGTCAGCAATTCATATCTTCCGACCCTCCCACCAACCCAACCGAGAATCCGATATCCGCCATGAAGCATCTTCTCTGTAGAACACTCGATTCCTCGCGCAAAAAGAAGGGATCCATGTACCCATCTTAAGTTGAGGAAAAAAGAGAACGACATTGAATGTCTCGAGGCAGGAGAGGTACACCTTATTTTTCTTTCCTTGTTTTTCTGGTCGGACTATTTTGACCACCATGGATGCTTTGCTTGCTCCAACATCATTCTTGGACCTTCCAGCGTCTATGTTTCGATGTTACAAGTTTGCAAGACAGAAACTCGCGTGAGGTCTGTTCCATTGCTTTGCCTAACCAAGGCCTCCGAAGGGGAGCCCGAATATCCGTGTAAAATAAAGTATCTTGAAGTGGCTCAGGGGCTCTCATAATTAGGCCCTCGGTCCAATTGTTGCGGCTGTCCGCGGTTGCTATAGCCTAAGAATACAGTGTTTGCTCTTTATCTACAGCAGTGCGGACGTCTATTAAATGAATGGAAAGGTACCAGCAGGGCAATAGCTCACGGGTTAATTACTCGGTCGAATAACACAAGATAATTGTCCTGAATGAAAATGAATCTTGATATATATTAATTGAAACTGACAGAGAACTCATTGATATCTGTTTTGATCGGTGTTTATTCCTCTAGAAGAAGTCTACTAGCCCTCTTAACTCTAGCCATTGGGTGACGTCTTATGGTACACTTGCGTTAGTTATTCTAGAAGGTGAAATTTAAGTTCTTTTGGGTAGCCTCTAGTAAGAAGCTGCCGGCGGAGAAAATAGTTCAGCATTTAATAAATGTTATTATTCGCTAGTTGTCATAACTCAAATGATAAAGAACATTTAACAATTGTCTTGGGTTCTAGCAGACGGGAAATAAAGCCTTTTTCTTCCACGGTACAAATTAAAGCCTAATTTCCTTAGGCTTTCTTATGGTTACATTATGAGATGAAAAATTCATCAGGGGCTACTAAAATAATTAGATTCAACAATATAAATGGGGTTGTGGGCAAGTAGTATTTTAAGTTGATGCAAACCATCAAAGAAAACAAAAAAAACATATAATTATTTTTTGTTGTAATTTAATTATTAGAGAATTTCATCCGTATTATACAGTTATAAATTAAAATTCTCATTAAAATATTTAGTATTGGACAATCAATGTAATAACATATATATATATATATATATATATATATATATTTTTTTTTTTTTTGGAGAAAGAAAAAGAAAGAAAAGGAAAGCTTATAGATGGATAAGCGTGCAAACGGCTTTGCATCTCTTAATGAATTGGGTCAAAAGTGTCTTTGATGGAAATTTTTTTTATATTCGTGACAGGGGCGTATAAGCAATCATCTTCTTTCGCCTAATTTTATTGGGTGAGGAGGTAGTACGACACTTTTCTTGTACGGCATCTCCAGCGGCTAATACGTCGATTTCGTCGATTGTCATTTTTTCGATAAATCTACAGAAATGACACGGAGGTCCAAATTGAAATTTTCATATGATTCTAAGTTTGGTGCGGCTTTGGTTAAATTGGATGATTTGATATTTTGAATTAAATGCACTTATTATTGGCCCTTTTTTTTTTTGCAGCTTATCTCTTTATAATTTTAATTTGCACTTTAAATTTTTTGTGGTATATTATTTTCACAATTGAGAGCTTATGTTAAAATTTTATTAACGAAATTCGGTTAACAAGATGTAGTTTTAAATATATTTAATTTTTTTAGCTAAAATAATGACGATGTCCTTTTATAATTTTGTTAAAAAAAAATTAAGCACACTCATAATCATGTCATTTTGACTAATTTTTGCTAGTGAAATTAATAAAATTTTAACATAGAATCTCAATTACTAAAATAATAAATCATAAGGGTCTTATGGTGTAAATTAAAATTACAAAAAAAAAAAGTTGAAAAAGAGACAAACTACAGGGAGCAAAATGCATTCAATCCTAATAATTTTTAACTGTTCTGTAATTAATTATAGTTCAAATAATCCAGGCGTTAAAATTTTGTGTTTCCTTATCTTTTCTTTTCTAATTAAAATATAATAAGAATTCAAGCTGCCAGCTTGCCACCTCTCCTTTGTGACTTTTTTTTTTAATCTTTTTCTCCTCTAAAACTCTACTTTTCCTTGATTTGGGGCTTTTACCTAGCATCAAAGCCGATAGTAAGTTATTATCTCTCTTGCTTTTTCCTTTTTGAATAAGGGATATGTTTTAGTGTATATATATATAATTTACTTATTCTAGCGATAGTTATAAATTATAAAAAAGTATAATTTATTTTTATTTTTATAAAATTAATATCTTAATTTTTATAATTAAAATTTAAAATTAAAAATTAACCACAAATATTTAAAATTTCACAACCTATTTGAAGTAGCTTTTTTTTTTTGGTTGATGTCTAAAGAAGGACTAATTGTGTCATAAAATATACAAACAAATTTAAGATAAAGTTACATAATAAATAATAAATAAAGAAATCAAGAGTATCATTATATAAATATAAATAAATAAATGTATATATATATAATTTTTTATATTTAATTGTATTTATTTATAGAATTAAATCAAATATCATTACAATTTAAATGTTACTATTTAATTTAAAAGAAAAAAGAAAAAAAGTTAAACCAGCCAAAATTTTACTACTTTCCTGGAATGCCCCATCTTGAATGAAGGGCACTGAAGTAATTTAGCGATTGTCGTACGACTCGACCAAACGTACGCTTCACGACACTCCACTGTACTAGCCAGAGGTTGGGACTACAAAACAAAAGGTTGTCATCTATAAGCTCGCCACATCTTCAATTTTCCCATCTCCTCTCTGGGTTGCTACGCCAAGTCGGCCGGTGAAGATGATGCACATGACCTTCTACTGGGGCCGCCAGGTCACCCTCCTGCTCGACTCCTGGCGGACCACCACGTGGCTTGGATACTCCCTCACCCTCCTCGTCTGCGTGCTTGCCTCAGCCCTCTACCAGTACCTGGAGAACAGCCGGATGCGACTCACAGTCGTCACCTCCGCCGCCAAATCCTCCGCTGCCTCGCCGATCCAGGAGCCTTTGCTCTTTTCGAAGCTCCCCGGTGGGAAGAAGTGGTGGTCGGCGAGGGTCGCCGGGGCCGCGCTATTCGGCTTCAACTCGGCGATCGGGTACTTGCTGATGCTTTCGGTGATGTCGTTCAACGGAGGTGTGTTCCTGGCTGTGGTCGCCGGGCTAGCAATTGGGTACTTGTTGTTCAGGAGCGGAGACGAGAATCTGATGCCTGTCGATAACCCTTGTGCCTGCGCTTAGATTTAATAATATATGTATATGTGTTTGTTTGTATGTTAACAGAATTCTCTTTCGCTACTATAAATACGGAGGATTGTCAGAAATTTGATGCTTTCTCCCTTTCCTAATCTTCGCATTTTCTTTGTCTGATTTTGATGACCCCTAAAGCCTCGGCTGTATGCGTTGTCTTACATCTCCTGTCTCCCTTTTTTTAACAAAAAAAAAAAAAAAACTTTTATAAAATCCGCCTGAAGTGGCCTTTTCTTACTTAATGGAAGCTTGTTACCCAAATTGAAACGATATCTGTTTTCGATGGGGTTGCCAACAACACGTTCATATGTTTGCAACGTTAAACAAACTCTGACGCATCCAAGCATTTGTGTGGCATTAAAGCAGTTGCTTTGTGTGGGGGTACCTGTTCCTCGCAAGAGGAGTCGTTCCCCCGTCTATGTTGAGGAAACTCTTGCATCTTTGATGAGGAGAAACGGCCAAGAGATGCTCATGGGCATAGCCATGGAGTTTCCTCGAATCAATCCTGTGAGATGGAAACAATTTGAACCTTGGATAATCCAACAATAACTGCGTTAAAAGACTCGGTGGTCCTGCATCTTAATTAAAAGATACTGAAGTGTGGAGCACTCTGCTTCTAAAGTTTTGTGTCTTAATCAGACTTAATTTGGTTGCAACCAAAACAAAATTTTTAGAGTGATTGGGGTTCAAATCTGAAATCCCTTAAATTTTCAGAGAAGACTTTACTTATAAATTATAGAAAAAAAAAATACAAACTCTGGTCCAACGTACCATTATTTAAGGGTCCAAAGTAGGGGTCTTACTGGGTTGGGTTCTACAATACACTTGTACACCTTAAAAAAAATATACAGGTACGTGCACATTTTTAGTTTTGATTTAACAAAAAAGAAAAAAATCTTCATTCTGATCAATTGTTACAATTGATTGGGCGTCCTCCTGCAGGCTATTCTTTTAACTAAAATTACATTTATGTTATATATATAATAACTTATAATTAATTACATGCATGATCATAATTTTTTGGTGTTTTATATATACTAATTTTTCAGAGGTAAATTAATTAAAATGGAGACGCCTTAAACTGTAAAACTTAAAAAAAAAAAAAGAGATTCTTGTTCATTTTGTTTGTTTATTCTTTTTTTTTTTGAGAGTTCGATTTATTAATGGGTTCTAATTGGAGCATGTGCTCCGATTCTCTTTATGAGTTTTTTTTTTTTTTGAATTTTTATGCGGCTGTAACATATTCGAAGATGATGTAATTGTCCTCTTTGAAATTGTCCTGTGATGATTCCACAAATAACTTCATGGCTACCACTGTGAATTAAGTGTGGAGTGGGTTAATAGCTTAATGGAAGAAATGGACTATTCCTTCTTTGGATAAGTGGACATAACATTTCTGTTGAACTCTTTAGTTTGAGGATGTGGCCCCCAACCCCACCAAAGGAAAAAGAACTACCCTGCTCAATTGTTATCTAATATCAGTCGTCATAAGCTATCTGAATGTTTCAGTCTTCCACGTTAGTAAGGCAAGTCAAAATACTATGATGGGAATTTAGCTGTTGTGGGTTGATTAGTGAGTTTAATGTCATGGAGTTAGGCTTCGGACTTGCTAACTTGCGTAGTACTTAGTTGATCTTGCATGTGAAGACGAGCTAAGTAAACCTTGGAGAGTTTGAAAGAATTAGCAGAAAGTGTCGAGCGGCAAGTGAGAACTTGCAATTGCTGTATGAAGAGAGAGAGAGCACAAGAGAGTTTGCAAGTGAGCTTGTATTGAGTATGCAAAGGTGTGTTTACAAGTGAGAGGAGTGACCTATTTATAGTTGCTCCACCTCCTCAATGTGTGACTACAAATGACTATCTAGAATATTTATAATGAATGTTCTAGAAAAAGCATCCAAGGAGTCCCTTCAAGAAGGTTCTAGTGAGTGTCTTTGTTGGACATTGCTGGAAGTCTCTAGATGGGGCACTTCCACACTCTTCTAGGACCTTACTCTTGCTGGATTTGGGCTGCAAAGGGGGTTAGGCAATGTTGGCAGCCTGCAGAGGTTTAATTTGGCTCTCAATTTCCATTTCCTCACTTGCTAGATGGGCTGGACTTAGTGTCCACGTGACACCCTCCCCCACTTAATCCTGCGACATCCTCGTCGCATTCTCAGCCTTATATTGCCGAATGTGGTCGGCAAATTGCCAAAACTGGTCCTCTCGTTCCCAACTAGCCTCTTGGTCCAGCAAATCTTTCCATTTCACCAAATACTCATGGTAGTTGGGAACTCCTCTTCTCCGGATCACTCGGTCAGCAAGGATTTGTTCCACCTCCTTGTTGAATTCAGTGACCACAGCCGTTGGTGCGCGCTTGGACTCGCTTCGACTTGGATCCTCGTCATCTCCATGAAAAGGCTTTAGAAAACTTACATGGAAGATATTATGGATCTTCAGTTTTGGAGGGAGTTTGACTTGGTAGGCAGCCTTTCCTACACGCTTGATTACAGGAAATGACCCTTCGTACTTCCTTACCAAGCCTTTGTGGACTTTGCGTAGAGACTTAAATTGGTTGGGCAGTAACTTCACCATCACCATGTCTCCGGTTGCGTAGTCCTTTGGGCGTCGTTTGGTATCAGCCCATCGTTTCATTCTCTTGGCCGCTTTGTCGAGACAAGCCCTCGTTATGTCCGCTTCCTTGTGCTATTCTCTCGCAAACTTAAAGGCAGATGGGTTGTTGCCGGTGTAGGGAGAGGCAAGTGCACTTAGCGTGAGCGGCTGTTGCCCCATGACAATCTCGAATGGGCTTTTGGTTGTGGCCTCGCTCCTCTGGAGGTTGTATGAGAATTGGGCAACGTCGAGTAGCTTCGCCCAATCTCGTTGGTGAGTACTAACGTAGTGCCTCAGGTATTGCTCTAGCAAGGCATTGACTCGCTCGGTCTGTCCGTCACTTTGGGGATGGAAGCTTGTTGAAAAGTTTAGGTTGGTTCCCAGTAATTTGAATAGCTCGTGCCAGAATTTGCCTATAAAGCGGGGGTCTCTATCGCTGATTATGCTCTTCGGTACACCCCACAACTTTACCACGTTCTTGAAGAACAAGCAAGCAGCTTCATCCACCTTGCAATCAGCAGGAGCTGGAATGAAGGTGCCATATTTGCTGAATCGATCCACGACCACCATGATGCTTCCGCATCCCTTGGACTTTGGTAGAGCTACGATGAAGTCCATCGAGACACTTTCTCATGGCTTCTCGGGGATGGGTAGTGGCTCAAGTAGACCCGCTGGTTGCTGCTGTTCTACCTTGTCTTGTTGGCAAACCAAGCAAGTCCGCAGATAGGCCTCGACATCTGTATGCATATGCGGCCAGAAATAATGTTGTTGGACAAGGGCAAGGGTTCGTGCCATACTTGGGTGACCAGCTCATAGGGAATCGTGACATTCCTTGAGGATCTCCTTACGCAAGTTTTCCCACTTAGGCACGAAGACTCGGTTCCCGATTGTCATGAGGACTACGTCGTCTACCCAAAATCGACGAGTCTTCCCTTCGCTAGCCAACCTCACCAAGTTGTTGGCCAAACTGTCTTGTCCCATACCTTCCTTGATTCGTTCAAGGAGGTTGCTCTTAGGCGTACTAGTCGAGAGGGCAGCTAGCTCCGCCTTTCTGCTCAGCGCATCAGCAACAACGTTGGCTTGCCCCGGCTTATACCGCAGAGTGCAGTTGAATTCTACCAGGAAGTCTTGCCAACGAACTTGTTTGGGGCTGAGTTTCTTTTGTGTTTGGAAGTAGCTCGTAGTAACATTGTCGGTCATGATTACGAACTTACTTCCCAAGAGATAGTGTCTCCAAGTGCACAAGCAGTGGATGACGACAGTCATCTCCTTGTCTTGGATGGTGTACCACCTCTCCGTGTCGTTGAGCTTACGACTTTCATAGGCAATGGGATGCCTATCCTGCATTAGGACTCCACCGATGGCAAAGTCGGATGCATCGGTGTGGACTTCGAAAGGTCTCTCGTAGTCCGGCAACACCATAACAGGTTCTTCGGAGATTGCTTGCTTCAATCTCTCAAAGGAAGCTTGGCATTCACTCGTCCAATGCCAAGTATGGTTTTTCTTCAGCAAGTCGGTTAAGGGTGCCGCTATGACAGAGTATCCCTTGATAAACCGACGGTAGTAGTTGACAAGTCCCAGGAAAGATCGCATTTCCGGGACCTTGGTTGGAGGCTCCCATTGTTGGATGGCTTGCACCTTCGCTGGATCCATCAGCAATTTGCCATCCTTGATCCGGTGACCAAGGAAGTCCACCTTTTGCTTTGCAAACGAGCACTTCTCCTTCTTGACGAACAACTCGTTTTGTCGTAGAACTTGGAAGACTTGCTTGAGGTGCTCAACGTGCTCCTCAAGTGTGTTGTTGTACACGACGATGTCATCCAAGTATACTACCACGAATTTGTCAAGGAAAGGATGTAGTACCTTGTTCATAAGTGTGCAGAAAGTGGCTGGTGCGTTGGTGAGACCAAAGGGCATGACTAGGAACTCAAACGCTCCGTAGCGTGTTACGCACGTCTTCTTTGGCTCATCACCTTGTGCAATTCGGACTTGGTAGTATCCTGATCACAAATCCAGCTTGGTGAAGTACCTTGCCTTGCCGAGTTGGTCAAAAAGATCAGCTATCAAGGGTATCGGATACTTGTTCTTGATAGTGACCTTATTCAAGGCTTGGTAGTCGATACACATCCGCAGCGATCCGTCCTTCTTCTTCTGGAAGAGGACAGGGGCACTAAAAGGGGCTTTCGATGGTCGAATGTAACCCGAATCGATCAAATCGTGGAGCTGCTTCCTCAGCTCGGCAAGCTCCGGGGGTGCCATGCGATACGAGGCTATGGCAGGAGGTTTGGCACCAGGTTCCAGCTCAATGTGGTGATCCACATCTCGCTTTGGCGGAAGCTTCTTCGGCAGCTCGGAAGGCATGACGTCCTTGAATTTGTTAAGGACTGCCTGGATGGGATGCGGCAGTGCGGGAGTTGGTGCTGCTACGTCTTCCCCGTCGCTCATCTCCCTTATGGTAGCCAAGTAGCTTAGACCCGACTTAAGACCCCGCTTGAATTGCAAGGCAGAAATCATCGATGGTTGAGACTTCTCCTTACGCTTCAAGGGGACTACGCGGATCTTGTAATCGTGGACAACCACAAGAGATCTTGAGGCAGAAATGGGAAAAGCCAAAGTTTCGCAGAAAAATGCAAGACCTAACACCACATTAAAGTCATCCATGGGAACAACGGTGAAGTCTAACTTACCAGTCCATTCGCCAATTTGGACGGCTACTCCTTGTGCTACGCTTTGGACAGGCTTTGCCTCCGAGTTTACTGCTTTGATGGTGCCGATTTCCTTTGTCAGTTGGAGGCCTAGACGTTTGGCCTCTTGCACATCCATAAAGTTGTGCGTTGCTCCTGTATCTAGCATTGCAGAGGCTGCTTTGTCGTTGATGACACTGTCAGCGTACAGCAATCCCTTCTCCTTAGAGACTGCTGGTGAGGTAGATTTAGAGAGATTACCCAATCGTTGGATACATCCCATGTCGGCTTGGGGCTCTTCGTTGGCCTTCTCTGGATCGAATACCGCCATCATAGCATTCATTGCTTTTCGTTTGGGGCAGTCCTTCACCCAGTGTGGTCCGTCACAAATAAAACAGGGTCTAGGAGGATCACTTGAGTTGTGTTTACCCGCAGACTTCTTCTCATGCTTGGGACGGCCACCTGAGGGTCTCTGCTGTCCACCCTCGTTGCGGCCAGAATCTTGCTTCTTCTGCCTGGTTTTCTCTCCCCCACTTTTGCCAGAGTTTGGCTTCTTGCTCTTAGAGTGAGCCAAGTAGTCGACGAAGGTTTCGGCAGCAGCAATGGCAGCGTCTAGGGTCTGCACATCACACCTTTCCAGCTCGACTCTCGCCCAATCTTTTAAACCGTCCTTGAAGTAGAAGAGAAGTTTCCTGTCGGACATCTCAATTTCAAGTATAAGTGTAGTAAATTCCTTGATGTAGTCGGAAATACTACCTGTCTGGCATAGGCGACGCAACTTTCCCCTCGCTTCGCTGTTTGCATTGTGAGGGACGAAGTACCTACGTACCTCAGCCTTGAATTGCTCCCAAGTATCGATGATGCACAAGCCCTTCTCCTTCTCGGAGTATTTACGTCTCCACCAGAGTTGGACAACATCTCTTAGGAAAATTAGGGCGTTGCCCACCTTGGCAAGGTTGTCGACAACCCCCATGGCCTCGAAATACTGCTCAAGGCCGAAGAGGAAGTTCTCCACGATAGTGGCGTTCCGTGTGCTGTTGTACATGGCAGGTTTCGGGACCTTCAAGCCACATACTGTCGTGGCGCTAGTCGTGGCAGCCGTACTAGCGTATGAGTTGTTTCGCCGCAGCAAATCCATCTCCCTACGCAGGTTGTGAATCTCTCCTTCAACGAACTCGCGTAGACTGGACAGATCTTGGTTCAGGGAGCGTAGTTCTCCCTTAAACGAGCGACCAAACTCCCTTAAACGAGCGACCAAACTCTTCGATCATAATTTTGGCAGCTCGCGTGATCTCTGCATTCTCATGGATCAAGTTGTCGATTTGATCGCTGAGGTCGCCCATAACGGAACTTATATCGGTGACGCTCCGTTCCAAGCCAGCAACACGAGTATCCATGGTTTCCTTCGCTGGAGCCTTGAACTTGCTCCGCTTGGCAGGGGCACGTTGCACCTCACGCCCACGAGATTGTTCCCCCGCATGTTGCTCCTCCATTGTGGCTACAACAAATCCTTCTTCGCTTGTCATGCTTGCAATCTCAGCAAACAACGAACAGACAGGTTTGGACCTTGACTCTGATACCACCTGTCACGGAGTTAGGCTTCGGACGTGCTAACCCGCGCGGCGCTTAGTCGATCTTGTGTGTGAAGACGAGCTAAGTAAGCCTTGGAGAGTTTGAGAGAATTAGCGAAAAGCGTCGGGCGGCAAGTGAGAACTTGCAATTGCTGTATGAAGAGAGAGAGAGCACAAGAGAGTTTGCAAGTGAGCTTGTATTGAGTATGCAAAGGTGTATTTACAAGTGAGAGGAGTGGCATATTTATAGTTGCTCCACCTCCTCAATGTGTGGCTACAAATGGCTATTTAGAATATTTACAATGAATTTTCTAGAAAAGGCATCTAAGGAGTCCCTTCAAGAAGGTTCTAATGAGTGTCTTTGCTGGACATTGCTGGAAGTCTCTAGATGGGGTACTTCCACACTCTTCTAGGACCTTACTCTTGCTGGATTTGGGCTGCAAAGGGGGCTAGGCAATATTGGCAGCCCGCAGAGGTTTAATTTGGCCTCCAATTTCTATTTTCTCACTTGCTAGATGGGCTGAACTTAGTATCCACGTGACATTAAGCTCCCTTGCAATGTCACTATTTAGTCTCGTTGTCATCTCAAAGGACAATGTTCTGATCTTGTCATTTGATTGCTTAGGGGGCACAGTGGCAGGTAGGAATCTAAGAGTTGCCACTGCACCTTCTATGCCGTCTATTGTAACAAAAAACGCGGGCTTACTCTGCAGTAAACATCACCATTACAATGAAGCAGATGCCCAAGAGAATGCACAGGTGTTGTGGTCGATGAAATGCATTCTTCCATACCTTTCTGTTAACTGCTGTAGGAGTAACTTTAAGTGGTCTGATCTATAACGGTAATTGTTGCAATTACAGGACATCAAGGGCAAATTGAACTAGAGACAAAGGCTGAAAAGCATATTCAAAAACTTTTGCTTCTTGGTACATGTTCTTTTGTATCTACAACCCAACAGTCCGCAAACATTATGCTTAGTAGCTAAATTTGTAAGTATTCGTGGAGTTGCGTCTATAGGACTTTTGATAGCGCGGCAAAGTGGACACCATCCATATTTTTCATGAAGAGGTGTAGTCTCATGTGTAATGGAACGACAATGATGAGTTTAGGTCATACATGTATTTTGGTCTTCATGACATTAGCTAAGGTTAAGACACCAAGTTTTGAAGATTAAATGGTGGGAATTTAATTTTCATTGGATTTTCAACACCCTACACCTAGACGTCTTGATACTATACTCCCTCCTTCAGTTAATTCCTTGCAAGCTCCTTATCTGTTTCGTAATGACTTTCTTTCATCCAGCAGTGAAGAGACCTGTTTATTCATGTTTCCTATTTACCATGCTTGCCTTTACTTAGCCACAGGATATGGGATTATGGGCGCACATTTGGGTTTACCCTATTTACTTATTTAGTTCCACAAGTCCACTTTTACCCATTTGTCTTTAACTTCTTGATCCTTTGCTTTTGCTTCTGCCAAATGCTTAGCTCTTCTCCCTTAGCTCATCCTTTTCCCCATATATTTTTGGTTATTTTGGCATAACGTAGCAATCTGTCATCATAAAGGTGCTGGAGACTCTGGGAAGTCCATATTTAAGGAGGTGAAAACTAACACAATCCCATGCTTACAATTGCACAAACCCTTCAATTCGAATTAGCAAAAACAATGTCTATAACAATGCTGCTACATATACATTCCTTCTACGTGGATAATGTGTGGATTAAGCTTTTGTTTCAAAGTGGATTTGACGAGGCAGAGCTGAAGAGCTCTATCCCAGTCATCCATGCCAATGTCTATCAGACAATAGAAGTATTCGATACTTGTTAAAGGGTGTGTTGTCATTTCCCTTTTTGGACAGCAAAAAGATATGTAGGGTCAGCCACTGATTGAGATTTGTTTCAGTTGTGGAAGTTGGTATTTCTATTAAAGAGTGAGCTCAATATTTTTGTGCAGGTATTGTATGATGGGACCAAGGAATTGGCTGAAAATGAAACAAATTCCTCGAAGTATGTAATTTCCAGTGAAAAAAAAATGGTTTGAGTTTCATCATTAGAATACCTATTACATTGCTTCTAAAAGCCTGGTGGTCCTTTCAATTTGCTCTGTTCTAGATTTCACACATGCTCACGTTATATATCTGTTAAAATTTAGGAATTCAGACCAATGAAGAAACAAGAATTCAGGGTTAACCGTTGTTTAGGCTGTTACACTTTGGATAGACAGCTCCACATATTTGAATCGTCTTTTCTCTTACTTTTTCTTCTTTGAACTACAGAAAATTGCAGTATTGAAAGCATTTACCCTCCTAAGGGCAGTTGTCATTGCAATATCTTTTACATATCATGTTTGATCACAATTTCGTGAGTGGTGCCTCGCCAGTACTCAGATTTTGACGACAGGAGAAACTGGCTTCAAAATTTGTATATATAAAGATGGTCAAAAGTGGAGACATTCTGTTTCAGACATCTATCATGTGTCAGCGAAGCTCGTTCTCGTCTTCTCTACCATTACTTGGGCAGCCAGCAACACTGGCTGAGGGCAGTATTGGGCAGGTTAACGTAACTCAGCTGCTGTTATATGTAAATCTGTAGAGTGACTGTTGCTATGCCAGAGTGCAAACTGAGAAGGCTCTGAATTGATGGTTGGTGATTTAGGTATGATCAAACACTCTTCGAGGATGCAAACGAGAACCGAATGATGGATACCAGGGAACTGTTTGAGTGGCTCCTGAAGCAATCTTGTTTTGAGGTGTTCTTCCACAGGCCTTCTTCCCTCTCGTTCATTTTATTTTGGTAAATTACTTAATAGTTCTCATATTCTTTAATATTACATATTTGGTGGTGTGCGCTCTGAGTAATTGGATCTTCCTGTTTGACTATTATATGCAGAAAACATCCTTCATGCTGTTTTTAAACAAGTTTGACATATTCGAAAAGAAAATTCTAAAGGTAGGAGCTAATAGAACAGTCATCCTCTCAGTGATAAGAAAAAAAAAAAAATTCATTTTGGGTCTTTGATGTTCTGCATTTTATTGGTGCACTGACTGCATGTGAGTGGTTCAAAGATTATAAGCCAGATTCAACAGAAAAACAAGAGATTGAGCATGCATATGAGTGAGCATTTGTCTTGCTTGTTTATTCCTTCGGTATGAACAGATGCTATTACAATTCAGAACTGTTGGAAAGTACTACAATTTTGGCCTCTACCTCAACTCTTCTGATAATGTTGCTTTCTGCTCAAGCTACGTATTTAATCAATAGGTGCTTTATTTTTTCTCTTTAAAGGGGCACCTTTTCAGCAGCACTTGCACAAGTATAGTCAATCACCAGCAGGGCTTGCGTGGTACTTAAGTATTGAGGGTTGTATTAACAGAAAAGTTCACTGAGCTTGAATGATGACAGCAAAAGGTTGTTGAAACATGGGTCATTTTTTCTTCAAAATGTCGGTGGCATGTGCATACCAGTAATACCAGACCGTGGCACCAAGCTTTGACTTAACGACACTTTTTGAGCTTCTATCAGTATTTTTCTTGGTTCCATAGTCGAGACTTAATGGCACTTGCCATTGATCATATTCTTCAGTTTTGTGAAGAAATTCGATGAGTTGTATTTTCAAAGCACACCCGCTGATTGTATGGATAGGATACTTAAGATTATAGAACAACTGCCCACACCCGCTGATTGTATGGATGGGATACTTAAAGATTTATGGAACAACTGCCCTTGACCAAAAGCTTGTGAAGGAGACCTTCAAGCTAGTAGATGAGACTTTGAGACGCAGAAACCTTTTTGAAGCAGGCTTGTTGCGATAAAAGTCATTTACTTTGACAAGAATGTCCATAGTTTTGAAGAACTTGCTCAGATTTTCAACATTACATTCGGAAGAAATACCTTGGTTTATAGGCTGCTGGCACTCCATATTCACAGGCTAAATTTTTTGGATTTTCATTTTCTTTTACATGCTGTCAAAAGAAGATTTATTCTTTCATGATTTTTCTCGATGGTGATTTGTCTCCAGGAAAACCTACACGGAGGAGGATCTACTTTGTTTCCATGTTCTCATTCTTGCGAAGGTTGCGCATTCGGTTCATTCCCTACACAGTTCAGTTATTGTTATTTCTTAACTACCATACATCGTTGTGTAAGAATCCTTCTACAGATTATCTATTAGCTCATTATTACCTTCAATATAGTGCAGTAAATATAGTAATTGCTCTTTCTGATGCCATCTTTGCCAATAAAGACTCTCTCCCTTGTCATTCTTTTATGCTACCTTTACTTTGATATGCCCTCCATTTCATGTCAAGATATGGTTTGTGTATCTCATTGGTTGCGGCCATGCACTGAAGCTCTTATACTTTTGCTCCATTAGCTCGTGCAGATTGGTTTACCCTACTCGTCAGGTTTTGGCTTTGATTGTGAAGGGGAGATGGTACCATTGCAGTTTTGATTGTATTAAATGGAGGCCGCAATTCCCACTTTCCTAAGCATTCAACTAATAAAAATCGAGTGCCCGAGAGGCTTCCAAATCCCTTTGGTCCTCTGCTTCTTAAATCTTCCGAGTGCCACTTGCCCTGCAAGGCTTTAGTCACACAGAACTCTCAAACTCACTGGTCGATTGTGTCGTTTCTTATCCCGGTGGTTGCCTTGACTCCAATTTTACATCTTTAACCCCCAAATTATATTATATAATTTTACATTTTTTTTAAAAAGATTTCTAATTTAATTTTATATAAAATAAGTTAAGTTAATTTAATATTATATAGAAAAAAAATAAAAATTTTAAGTCGAATTCAATTGTAATAAAAAATATATAATTCAAAATAATGAATTTATTATACTGAAAAAGAATTAAATAAATGTAACAAATATTTTGATTTAACTCAGAACTAAAATTTTAATTTCTACTTTTCTCTCGATATCTGCATAGCTAAATCACTTCTTTTTTCCTCAATTCCAGAAACTAAGAAAGTTGATGCGGCGAGATTCCTAAAATATGCAACAATGATGGGAACCTTTCGTTACTGTGCCCAAAAATATGTAACATCAGGTCAACTAACTTTGAAATCCGATGTATACTGTTTGCTTTGAGATTTTCGTTATGAAACAAAGGTACTGTTATGAAATTCACACGCTCAATAAAGGACTATAAGGGAAGCTTCACAGTCTTCTATTTTAAGGGTGCGCGATTCAGCCACACTTGTTTCAAATATCCAAACTCTTTAGGGTTTTTTTTTTTAATTTATTTTAATGTCAATTGAATTGAATTAGTTCTATTAATATTTTGGTACCTTTTTCATTAGTTTTTGTGAGCTTTTCACTGTAAACATAAACACGAATTAATTACTCATCCCAAAAGAAGAAATTACCTAAATTCTAAATTTTTCTTTAATAACATATATCTAAAATTCATGTAGCATGAGAACTCTATCCCAGTTACATAATATTTGCATACAAAACAAGTTAACATGGTTGAATGGTTTGGTTTTTCTTTCTTTTTCTCTTTTTTTTTTTTTTGTATATAATTCAGTTATCAGACTAGCAGTGCAATGGTGCATGCAATGCGATCCAAAAGCAGTAGCCTTGGTAAATTTAACCCAAGGAGAAAATTGTTTACGTGGTATTATGGATGACTAGTTAAGGAACAAAAAAACGAAATTGTAAACTTTCGTTATATTCATATTCTTAACAGACTTACGGAGGCACATTTTCATCGTGAAATCATCATCAACAATGCAGTTGAATATTAGCCATGGAATTGTTTTACGGCTAAAACAGAGGAAGCGGGGCGTCAAGTGTAGAAATGGGGACCCCTATTGTCTCATCAACTGCTTATGCAGTATAATATTAGCATCCCGGCCCTAAAAATATTTATAACCCCACATTTCCGTTTCCAATGAGCCAGCAGAAACGCACATATATAGTCACTGCACAGTCAACCGTCCATTACTAACTAAAATCCTTCTCACCAAAACAAGACAAACCAACTACTATAATAGGAGTCCTCTCACCTCTTTTTTTAATTTTTTTCTGTCTTTCTAGAAACAAAAAGAGGTTAGGAGGGAAAAAGTTGAAACAACCCAGCAATAGAAAAGCCTTTCAACCTTTGCCAACATTAGACCTGGCAAGGCACGAGGCCTATTTTATGGTTTCTTTTGTCTAAGCGCTCTCTGGGTTTCTTTTGCTTCCTTTTTTTTTTTTTTTTTGTTCTTTCTTTACCTTTGTTTTGTCTCCTTTTCCTTGGGTGGGGGGGGTGGGGGAGAAATAGGCTCCGGGTATTTTCAATTTCCGTCAATCGTTTTGACTTCATCATGGCTAATTCTGTGAGATCGTCGATGGCCATTGTCCTGGCGTGGTTGACCATCTCTCAGGGACTTCTGGCGTCTGTTAGTGGCACTTTTAATTACAAGGACGCCCTTACAAAGTCCCTTATTTTCCTAGAGGCGCAGAGATCAGGAAGGCTACCCTCTAACAACAGGCTATCCTGGAGAGGAGATTCTGGCCTTGATGACGGAAAGCTCGAAAATGTGGGTCTCCTTTCCTCTCTATGTTGTTCTGTCTAAATGGAACATTAATTTATAGACGCATTTCACAAATCATCAGGCCTTGGCCTCATATTCAGCTACCTTAAGGGCCTAAGGAGTTTGAGGGGATGGATTGAAGACCTTCAAACTCTCTCTTCTCTTCGAAAAAAAAAAAAAGAAACCCCAGACCAATGAGCTATTATAGTCTTGAGGACTGAAGATCTCGAGCCAATTAAATAAAAAAAATAAAAAGTCACTTATCAAAAAAAAAAATCATAAAAATTATACATATGGGGTGCAATTTGTACATAGAAATTCATGGACACGAAAATTACATGTACATACATATGTACGGGAAGCAAATTGGTTTATTATTTTCTAACTCGTTGGATGACATAGAAATGAAATAGTTACGTGAATTTTTGTGGATGTAGGCGGACCTTGTTGGGGGATACTATGATGCAGGAGACAATGTGAAATATGGGCTCCCAATGGCTTTTACTGTTACCACTCTATCGTGGGGCGCTCTCTTCTATCAGAAGGAACTACAGGCCGCCGGCGAGCTGGAAAACGTGCATGCAGCCATCAAATGGGGCACAGATTATTTCCTGAAAGCCACGAGACGTAACCGTTTGTATGTGCAGGTAATTAACCAACGGCCATGATCACGAGCTGTTCTCTGTTCTCTGTCGAGACATTTCCTTGTTAATTAGGCTCTGTAAATATTTTATTTTTTTGGGCTATCCTGTTTTAAGTGGTTTTCTTTTTTTTTTTTGGCTGGCGATGATGCAGGTGGGAGACCCAGTTGAGGATCATAAATGTTGGATTCGACCAGAAAATATGCAGACACCAAGAACAGTTTTAAAGATTGACGAAAATGACCCCGGAACAGAGATTGCAGCTGAAACTTCAGCTGCCATGGCTGCTTCTTCCATTGTTTTTAGGCCCTCAAACCGTACCTATGCTCGTAGTCTCCTCAACAAAGCCAAACTGGTATGTTATGTAATTCAAAAATGACCTTCTTTTTTTAATTCTTACATGTCTACCTCTTCAATAACTATTCTCTGTTATGTCAACGTTTGTCAGCATGGCAATCATAATGTGTGTTTTGACATTTTATTTGGTCTTTTTTTTTTTTTTCCTTTCAGCTTTTCCAATTCGCCAAATCACACAAAGGAACATTTGACGGAGAATGCCCTTTCTATTGCTCCTACTCTGGCTACAATGTGCTCTCTCTCTCTCTCTCTCTCTCTCTCTCTCTCTCTCTCTGGTGTAACATTTGAGTGCAATTAAGTCTGTATAGATAAGGCCAATGAATTGTGCGTTGCAGGATGAACTATTGTGGGCAGCAACATGGCTGTACGTTGCCACCAGGAAGCCGGAGTACCTAAAATACATTCAGGAGGAGTCCATTAGTGCTAGTGTGTCAGAGTTTAGTTGGGACCTCAAGTATGCTGGGGCCCAAGTTCTCCTCTCCAAGGTTCAGTCACAAACCACCTCTCTGCTCTCTCTCTCTCCCTCTCTCGCTCTTATATACAGAACGAGAAAAGTTGACGGCACGGCCTGATTAACTAATTGTTCTTTTTTTTTATTGTATGAAATTATTAATTTTGCAGCTACACTTTGAAGGAGTTAAGGGCTTAAGCAATTTTAAAAATCAAGCTGACAGCTTTGTATGCTCAGTTCTTCCCGACAGTCCCTACCATCAAGTTTCTGTATCTCCAGGTCCTCTATCTCTCTTTTTCTACCCTCTACATATAGTCTGCTGATGATATCGTCGTAATCTCAATGGCAGCCATAATTATTCCTTGTTTTTTTTTTGGGGGGGGGAATTTCAGGAGGTTTGATTCACTTGAGAGATGGTGCCAACAGTCAATATGTAACTGGCACAGCTTTATTGTTCAGCGTCTACTCTGACATCCTGTCCCGCTTCAATCAAAAGGTCTATTGCGGTAACCAACAATTCGACGCAACCCAACTCATGAGATTTGCCAAGCAACAGGTACTTAATTAAACAGTTAAACGCCCAATCACAATTTGCGTTTATATCGTACACTATTCAGTAATTACTGGCTAATTAATTTAATGCTTCGTGAAATGGTGAAATGGGCAGATGGATTACCTGCTGGGGAACAACCCAGCACAGAGATCCATTATGGTCGGATTTGGAAACAACCCACCAACGCAAGCACACCACAGGGGCGCCTCTGTTCCCAAAATGCCGAGCAACGCCGTCGTGAGCTGTCCCATGAGCTTTGTGTATTGGTACAATAAGGATGTACCAAACGTCAATGAGCTAACCGGGGCAATTCTTGGTGGACCTGACAAATCTGACAACTTCGTCGACAAACGTTGGGATTCATCTAAAACCGAACCCTGCACATACGTTAATTCTCTCGCAATTGGTGTTCTCGCTAAGCTTGCGTCGCGTAGCATCTGAAATTAGAAGCTCCATCTTGTGGATATAATTACTAATTAGCGTGTGGCCAACTTATTTTTATCTCACAAAGATGTCCATTTTGCATGCCTAAGTGCTTCTCTCCGTCAATTACTTCCTGTACGTGTGAGTGTGGAATGTAATTGAACTAGTCCTAGGGTGCTGCTATCTAAAGCAGAAAATAGCGTCTACTTACACTACACAGCATGCAGAATTAGGTGCATGTCCACCCCGGAAAGTTGCCGAATTTTGCATGCCACGAAGAATTTTTCTGTAATATTAGTTGTACTACAATTGAGTCATTGGGATTCATTCTCTTAAGATCCGACGGGGCTTTATTAACATTTGAGTTAGTCGGCTGTACCTATTTAAGTGGGGGGCCCCAAAAGCCCTGCTACAATTGACTCTTCTTCTGCATATCTCCAAATTATGGAGCAGCTCCAGCTGCGAGCTAAAGGGCCTTCAACCAACTTCCTTCCAATTATTCCTGGCGGTACTCTCTACACTGTAGATCACTATTTCTCTGTACGATTTCAAAACCCCCAAAAAAAAAAACCAATATTCAGACACTTGATTTTTAAATAAAAAATAAAAAATAGATCTTAAAAGAAAAATAACTATTCGTCTTTGACTTGATCTCGGATGGGATTTTAATAAACTCGTACAGCACATCTACCTACCTCTTTAAAAAAAATAAATAAATAAAAGCTGCCGAAGCCGGCAGTTTTCACTTTTCTCCTTCTTCTATTGAAAGCCCAGCCCAAAGTCTAAGTAACCAGTCGAAAATTTGCTGGATGGCTTCTCTGCTGCAACCGTATTTGCCGCGTCCGCCTGCATCGATAGTTGCATACAATACATACGTCCGTCTTCGGTACGTATATTATAACCCATAATTATAATTAAAAAAATTTATAAAAATACCTAAATGAATTATAGTTAATTAACATCTAATAAGTTGGCAGTGGACAAGGCTGTCTCTTATTTTGAAACGATAGTTTAGTTAGTAATATAATATAGCTAAATGTTAAATTTTAAATTTATTAATATTAATATTAAATATGAAATAATTCATAAATATAATAATTTATGTGTGTGTGTGTGCAAAGTACTTTTTTTGCTAGTTGGAAAGCTAAGGTGCAAGTTTCAAATTAGATGTGAAATTTAGAAGATATAAAACTGAGTGCAATTGCAGCCGAATTGACTTTGGTCTTCAATGAGGATCTCTTGAGAAACTCTACTTTGATCCACCTCCAGGTCAGAATTGCTGTTGTACTAAAGCTCACCCTTACGTGGGGCACTTGCATGATAAGGACTGTTTCTAGTTTGTGTGAGCGTAGTTTTTGACGAGAGAAAGAGGAGGCGTAGTGGAGTATAAACAGCTCAAAAAAAATTTCTCTCATTTACTTGAACTAGTGAGGAGATAATTGAATAACAAAAATAATAATATAGATAAATCATACAAAAAATACACTAATTTTACATAAAAAATCCCTTCAAATTAAAAGAAGAAAAAAATCACGGACACTCTGAATCAGATATCGGTTTCACTATAATCAAGTGAGTACAAATATAATTTCAATTATATCAAACAAATTAAACATAATTTAATTTGAATTAAATAAGAGACTTGTGAATTAAGTAAAACAAACTAACCACGTTCTGTCAACTATAACTCAACAAGTAGATTTCAAAGCAGTAATCCAATCATTCAAGATGAACCTCCAGATGTCCCTTACCAGCTGTCTAAATTTCAATTCAATCGAACTACGGATCAATAATCATCAATACGGTTTACCAATTCTGCCACAGATGAGAGAGCAGACAGTTACTAGAATTGAGAAATTTTGATTCAAATAGAAAAACCTGACCTTTTAGTTTATAGAAATTCAATCCAACCGTTCACAAATAAGATCTATACGTTCTCAAACTACTGACAAAAAATCAGCTCGATCGGATCACAAACTATCTTTCAATTATATGGTTGATCAAAACTGTCACAGATGAGAGAACAGAGAGTTACCAGAATCGAGATGTTTCGATTCGAATAGAAAATCTGACCTTGCAGTTCACAGAAACCAGATCCAACCGTTCACAATTAAGATCTATGTGTCCTTCAACTACTGACCAAAAATCAGTTAGATCGGACCACAAACAGTCATTCAATTATTCGGTTAATCAAAACTGCACACAGAAAATTGCTCAGAAAATAGACCTACGAAAACTGAAAAGAAGTAGGACTTACAGTGCTCGAAATCCAATTTTCACCGTTCAAAAACTAGAACTAAACGTACTCTATTAACCAGCCAAGTTTGAAACTGATCGAACAAAAAAATCTCTTTCAAATGTAAGATCAAAGAGACTGTTTATTTTTCTTTACTTTTCTTTTCTTTCTCGGGCGGCTACGGCTCTCCCTACTCTCTCCCTTTCTTTTTTTTCTTTTTCTTTTCTCTCTCTTTCGGCCGAGCGACCACTGTCTCACATGCACATTTATTTTTCTTTTTATATTATTATGGTCCGGGAACCCAACAGTTTTATGATGAAAGAATATTTGGATGATTGTTTTGTTTGTTCCTTCTTTCTTGTGCAGTGACTTGAAGTTGCAGCCTATGGGAGAGAGAGAGAGGCATATCAGAGTTCTACAATGGAAAATCCAAGTCTTTTGCGAGTCTGGCTGAAGCATTATCTTCTGCCTCCATTAAAGAGATTGCAGAACCAGAGAATGCATACGCCAGGAGACGCAGAAATCTACTCTCCTTCAATCATGTTTGGGAGATGAACGGAAGTTTTCCTTGCCTCGTTTTATGATGAGAGAGATTAGAAAATCTATCAGCTTAACGTAGAGTCAGCATTTCTAAATGGCTTTCCCACAAGAAGAAGTCTTTGTTAAGCTGCCAGCAGGATTCATCCAGAAAGAAAAACAAGATTGGGTTTACAAGCTGCCTAGAGCCTTGTATGAGCTTGGTACAAGAGAATCGACCAATATTTTATTGATCATAGTTTCGGGAGTCCTAGCGACCCTACCCCATATGTGTAGCAATCAGAGGGGTCTGGTATACTAATTGTTTCTTTATATGATGATTACTTGCTTATAACAGGAAGCAGTGCAAATGTCGTGATAGAGTGCTGGCAAGAAATGAAGTGTGGGTTTGAAATGTCCAATCCCAGTGGAAATACCAGTTACCCTTCACTTATCTAGCACGGAAGACCCAACTCCATGATAGATGGTGTGGCCCTGCAGCTCAGCCGAGGCATCTCAGTGAATCATTGCTGGAAAGGGCATTATAAATGCACTGCTGCACCAAACTCATTCGGGCCAGAAGACGAGCAAAAGACTGAGCCTCCATAACCCCATGGTACCATCTGTGGTCCTACCGGGACTGCGAAAATTACAGCTATGAATTTACATGGTACACCATACATGCATACATGACAGTAAAGTACTACTGACATCCTTGAAAGCTGAAATAAAGTGGTCCCAAGATTCCCGACATTTTCTTTTTCTTAGCTACAATAATTGATATCACACCTTTGTACACATTTTCCGCTGAATTGATCAATCAATTACTGATCCTCACCAAAAGTCAAATGGCATCCACCACACCATGACACCGGATTTTCTTGTTTTCACCAAACTTTGCTACTTGGAGAAGTCTTTTCTCACTCACTGTTTTGTGATATTACCTCACCGAACTTTAGGAAGAGTTGGGCGTCTGAGGTGCTCATGGAAGGGCAATTAACCAGATGTGGGGTTTTGAGATTTGCGTACTCATCCATGTAGCAAGGCACTTTAGTAGATGGGAGCGGAGGAGGTGGGGCCATGCTGCATTGTTTGGGTGGCGTAGGGGATGGCACGAGGCTCCTGAGGACATGTGTCACTTCATGCATGGTTGGACGGTCTGATGGCTGTCTCTTGGTGCATAGAAGAGCAAGCTGAAATACCTTCTTTACAGATCCGAGATCCTTGCATGTAGCAGTAATCTCAGAATCAACAGTTTCCATAACAGTGTTGTTTGCTGTCTTGGATAAGATCTGATATAAAAAGTAGACACATCTTAGAGAAATAAACAAATTTGCATAAACATAGTCACCAGTCAGCTTTATCTACAATTTTTACTTAGGAAATGTCAATAACTAAATGTGACAAAAAGCAGTTAAGTTCAGGTTTAGAATTCCCCCAGCAATCATAATCCAGTCCAGTCAATAAACTAGTACTCCCACAGCCAACTACAAAAACAACATTAGAAGAATCAAATAGAGATAGAAAACAAACCAGGTGATGGAGATTGCATTCATTGTCAACTGGTCTCCTTCCAGTTAGCAACTCAAGTAGAACGATCCCGAAACTGTAAATGTCAGACTTTTCCGTAAGACGAGAAGTTCGCGCATACTCAGGATCTATATAACCAATGGTGCCCATTATGTACGTAGAAGTATAAGATTTTGAAATGCATAAGCTCTTGGCGATGCCAAAATCAGTGAGATGAGCTTCATAATCAGCATCCAGTAGAATGTTGGAGGACTTGACATCTCTGTGAATGATGCGGGGGCTACAATCATGGTGCAAATATGCCAGCCCTTGAGCAGCTCCAAGGGCTATCTGAAGACGACTGTCCCAGTCAGGCTTTTTCTTCTTTGTAGGGCCTAAACAAACACAGAGGGGATATTAGAGTTTAAAAACAAGTGCAAGGAGAGCTTCAGGTTATGATTGAACCAACTTTTTGTAATGTAGCTAGAGATTTGGCTGGACTATAACTGTTTTCATAATTCCATGAATGGTCATTGGATAATGCTGTCGTGAATGCACTACAACGTCGCAGACTGCCAGACTTACCATGCAGGAGATCCCAAAGACTGCCATTTTCCATGTAATCATAGAAAAGAAGGTTCCCTGAAGGGGATAAGGAGTATCCTTGGAGGCTAACCAGATTCCGATGTTTGATGCTCCCAACTGTCTCCAGCTCTGTCTCGAATTCCTTCAGACACTGAGGATAGTGGGAGTAGAGCCTCTTGATAGCCACTGGCTTGCAGTTTTTAAGGGTACATTTATAAACAGTGCTTGATGCGCCACAACCAATTATATACTTCTCACTCAAATTTTCGGTCATCCTCATGATATCCTCATAAACATGGAGCGCCATATTCATGTGAAGGATGACCAACTTCGGTGTTGAATAATTAACTGTTTATTCAAAAAGTATGAAAAATCAATAAACTTCCAAATTACCAGGATGAGCAATCCCTCTAGAATTGTAAATTGAAAAAAAATAAATAAGTCAATCAACTTTTGAACCCCAAAGCAGATTAAGAATACAATTAAGAGATACCAGCAAATTGTACTTAAGAAATTTAATGCAATCTCTCATAAATTTAATCAAGTGATTTATCACCAGAATCAAATCTTCAAAAACAAAAAGAAAGAGGATTTTAGAGCATGAGGCTCCCACACACTGTGGTTTGAGATGAGTCAGATATACACAGCTTTACCCTATTTTCACAGGAAAATTGTTTCTTCCAGCCGATCCTCCAAGTCACAATGTCATAACATGACCATTACTCCAAAACTCTACCTTTCCAACAAACTAAATTTTAAAGTCATTAATTATGATCCTAGTGGAATCATACAAAGTAGAGAATTTACCTGGTTTGTCAAGTGATCCTTCTGGGAAACTCATTGGATTATGTGATCGGTATGCAGCCACTAAAATCATTAGAAAGATTAGTAGAGCACCAAGAGCAATGCCAAGGATTAGGGCTTTGGAAATTGCGCCTGCATAGATGAGAGAAAACCGCCCAGAAAAATAATAAATCATGCTATTGCACAAAGGAAAAAGATCTTCCGGCAGTAAACTTAAGAGCCTCAACCTAGGCAAAATTTATTTAACTCATTGAAAGTAAATTTTTGTTGTGCAAGTAAATTTTAGAACGAGAAGCACTAAAGGACATAACACCACTATCCAGAGAGGGTATTAACATCATGAAATAAGCAAAATAGGATTTTGTAGTCACTGCTCCAGCAGTTTCTGCCTTGTCAGGTGTGCTATACATAGCACAAATGACTGCTGGTATGGCAAAAGACTTGACAAATGTTTATTTGCATTTTATGGCATTGTATGGGTGACTCTTGTAACATTAAGTTAAAAAGACTTCTCCAATACATAGGGAACTTCCACAGAGCAGATAAACATTGAGAAAGGGAACTTCCACAGAGCAGATAAACATTGAGAAACTTTGAGATTCATGAATACCACGCTCTGTAGGATGTAACTCCTGGCATGGATAGTTTACCCAATAGCCACAAAGACCAAGATTGCCAATGAAGCTGCAGAAAAAATGTTAGATGAATTAAAGTTGTTGGAGAAAGAACTTTGATTAAGAAACACAGTAACAAAGCAACTTCAAATTTTCAAAAATAAATTCAGCACATGTTCCCTTAATGTCAAGTGTCAAAGAATATAACCTGTCGGGTGAAAACCTTGAAAAGTTATTGCTTGTTGGAATGACACCAGCAAGGTTGTTGTAAGATACATTTCTGCGCATATGTGGTTACAAGATTTTTATTAACACAACGCAATCATGTTGCAATTGTTGTTGTTCAGAGTTAAGTATAAGCTTTGAGGATATTAGACTTACAAAATAGTGAGACTGAGGCAATTGATCAGAGACATCACATTGCCTGATAGATTATTGTTTTCTAGTCTCCTGCATTATTTTGCACAAAAACTTGTATGAGAGAGGAATCAAAAAATTCATCACACCATGGCCTGTAACAACCCTAGTTGAATGAATTGATGGGATGCTTTCCTAATTGTTAGCGTAATATCAGCAACAAAAAAGTCACTAAATGAAAACAAAACACAATTGTTTAGAATTAACATCAGCATGCAGTCCACATTTTCCCAAAAATAAAGCAATATAGGTAATGAAAGTTACAAATTATGACTTACAATGAAAACATGTTCTGAAGTTGACTAAGTTCCTGAGGAATCAACCCTGATAGATGATTATTTGAAAGATCTCTAGACATAAATGAATCAAAAATTAAAGTTAGAGAAAGGATCAAAATTGCTTTAACTATATTTGTTGCAGCAGCATATAGTGGTATCTTACATTTCCACAACACTTCTCAGGTTACCAAATTCTGCTGGAATGAAGCCATTCAGTTGGTTTCTACTTAGATTCCTACCATATGACACTACAAGTGTCAGCAACAATAACAACTTTTAAGATGATTGAATTAATTAACAACAGAGCTCACAGCTTTAGAAGATGCTCCAAGTCACCAAGTGAAGAAGGAATGGATCCACTGATTTTGTTATTTGAAATGTCCCTGAGAAAAGTGGGAGAATAACTATCTAGAATTGAGGAATGTGATGAGCAGAAATAGCTAAATGCAGTTAGTACTTACAGAGTATCCAAATTACCAATTCGAGATAGCTCAATTGGAATAGGACCCTTGATGTTGTTGGTGGAGAGATTCCTGGGAAAGGTCAAATGTCAAACAGAAGTTCTGTAAATGTAAAAAGGCATCTGCACAATAAGAGACATCAAAGGGAACTTCTCTGCCTATCGATTTACAGATACAAGTCCAGGAGATCATATAAAACAAGGTGATTCAAGCAGTCAAAAAATTTTGATGGACTAAATCTTACAAGTACGTCATACTCTCAAGCTTTTCAAATGCACGTGGAATTGTTCCATTCAGCTTGTTGCCATGCACATTCCTGACACAAGCCAAATGGTTAGCAATTGTCCTATAATGGTTAAATATTTCAAAGAAAGTAAGATGAATGAGACTAAAATGTTACAGGCTGTTTAAACTTGTACAGGAGCGAAGATTATCAGGTATCGGCCCTTCAAGTTGATTGTTGGCAACATTTCTGCAACATCACATTAATACATTATACCATCCAAGAAATAAAGAACAAGAAGATTCCCAATGAAAAAAACATACAAGTCAAACAAGTCAGTCAGTTTTCCAAGCTCTGGTGGGATATGTCCTGTGAGTTGATTATCATTCAATTCCCTGACAAGAGGCAAGAGTGGCACTTTAGGGTGACACATATCACGCAGATTCATGATCACAGCATATGGTAATCTAACAAGCATTTAGCAAAATATTGTGAGGGCTAACTCAATCATCACATGGTGAGCAAGCATTAAGGGAAAGCAAATACCATTCACTGAATTTAACCATAAATGAAATTTTTGCCCAGGATATCAATCTTAATGAATCATATTAAAATAGCTATGGAAGCAATAAGATAGAAACACAAGAAACTTCAAGGCTATGTTCACTATGCACTCTACTCTCATAATGATGGCTCCCTTCTAATGCCAGCTATACAACTAAAAATGGTATCAGTAATGCCGTCACATCAGAAATAGGGTCAAGGAACAAGCTCCTACAAGTAGTGTAGCTTCATCATATTACTGAGCTCTGGCGGAATGGATCCAGTCAACTTATTACCATGTAAATACCTGCACATGTTGCCAATCCAGTCAATATATCAGATTAAACAATTAAAAGTGATCAAACAGCCATGGGAATCTCTACGCATATGGGTAAAACCATTGAAAGTTATATTAGGGCATTTTCCCTCATGCAGCAATTAAAGATTAAAAATCATAAATTTAGTGGATTCATTCAATGTAATACCACTTATTTCCACAACATTTTTCCTGTGATGCCTGAGAATAAAGCAGCCACTAATTGTAGACCATGAATATGTAAAGTACATACAATTTCTCCGTGTATGTCAAATTTCCCAGAATAGGAGGAATGGGTCCGCTTAACATGTTGCAGCTCAAGTCCCTTTGTTTCACGGGAGCAGCAGGCAGAAAATGTAAAGAAAGAACAATAAATGAGGATGGAATAAACATAAGAATTTTGACTTTGACCAAAACACTGACAACATAACTTACAGTACAGCAAGAGCCTGCATGAGGCCAATAACTGATGGTATCTGCCCTGATAGTTGATTACTTTGCAAGGATCTGGTGGCCACGATGATGTGAAAATAATATGTAAAAAAATGTAACTGATAATACAATTCAAACAGCTAATTAAAAATCATAAACACATACAAAGTAGCTACTTGTAAGAATCCAATGTTGAATGGAATCTCCCCCGACAACTGGTTGTAGGACAAGTCCCTGTCAATAATGAAAAATAAATTATGAGTGTTTAATATCCAAATGAACTTAAGGCAGAGCAAAGTCCATCGAGATGGATAAAGTACATACAAGACCTGAAAGGAAGTGCAGTTGCCAATATTTGGGGGAATACTCCCAGTCAAACTGTTGTTTCTTGCATCACTATGATTGTAGGAGAAAATAAGTCAGACTAACATCACATTTACAAATGCTGGAAATTATAAATATACTTGGATTTTTCGCACGATTACCCACTGAAAATACTTACAAGTACCACAGCCCAGTTAGCTGGCACATGTCAGGGGAGAGCACACCGACCAATTTATTCCCTCGCAGACCACTAAGATGTGGCAAGAAAAATCATGGAGGTGACCGAAAACCAAAATTTACAAGAAAATGGAAAGAACCCTCAGATTACACTCACAGATACTGTAAAACTTCATTCCAATATAAAAGTCTGGGTATTTCTCCGTGGAGCTGATTGTGTGCCAGGTCTCTGAAACAAGCAGTTTATAATGTAGATATTCAGCTTGCAAATAACATGTATTGAAAATAAGAAGCCAGGGAGGAAAAAAGCTTACAAAATCTTCAAGTTTGGTATCTGTGACAGGGTTGATGAAATTGGCCCAGTCAATTGGTTGTTTTTAAGAATCCTGAAAATCCCCGACAATTGTAAAAGAAAGTTCAGATGAACACTTTAAGAAATAGCAACATTAGTTAAAAAAGCACTGCTAAAAGATATGATTGAAAAGCAAACTTACAGAAATTCCAGTTGTTTCAGTTTTGAAATTGAGAATGGTATATCTCCGTATATCTCATTAAATGACAAATCCCTAGCAACACCAAACAGTAACCAGACTATTATAGCACCCACAAGAGAGTAAAAGATTTAATCTTTTCAACCATCGAGCTTACAGTCTTTTCAAAGAAGAGCAGTCACCAATCTCATCAGGAATCTGTCCAGAGAGATGATTTCCCCCTAGATCACTGATAAAGGAAAACACAATCAATTCAACACACAAGCACATTCACACTCAGTGCTCATTAACTAGCAAAACAATTGCTCAGGCACTAATTGCTTCAATGAAATATTATAGAGAAAATATACAGAAAAGAATGGTTAAACAATTCATTGCTTAACATATTAGAAAGTGAAAACCCAGGAAAGGTATCCAGTCGGTAAAAGCAACTGACATGGAAACATGGGAGAATTAACAACAGAATAAAAACGCAGGATAGAGTTATAAATGGAAATTTACATGGAGGCCACGTCATTCAAATTTCCTATTGCTGGTGATATCTCCCCACCAAGATTCAGACCCGAGAGATTACTACAATGACGTGAAAAAGAGAAGTCAATCCACGCTAAAGAAAGACACATTTAAAGTGGGAATAGTGCTATAAGCGTCTAGAGCCAAAGCATAGGAAGATAGGCATATAGACTCACAGTGCAATGACATGGAAGGTGCCGTTGTCACAAGTGATCCCTCTCCAGACACAGTAATCTGAAGACTGGGAGTCTGTCCAGTCATATAGAACGTTGTCCACATCTCGGAATGACTTCTTTATCTCCAATAGCGTTGTTCCTTTAATAACACAGATACCATCAAAAGTTTCAATTACAGCAGAAAATACACACACACACACACACACACACACACACACACACACACACCACACAAAGACGGCATTCTACGAATCATAAAAGAAGCAACAAAAGCCTAAAATTGACAGAACCCTTTCTCTCAACAGAAAGAAGAAAAATGGACACGTAAAACATTGACCACAAGGACTTGCCTCTTAACATCAGGACTTAATAAAAAGAAGGTATTTTTAAAGCTTGAATGTGGCTTCAAACTATAAAGAAAGAAACTGATGCTGATATTAGACAACTGGGGTTCAGTCAGAACCCCAAGATTTTAAGTTCTAATAAAAAAAAGTATCGGGTTCAGCAACAACAGCACCAATAAAAAATGCCATGGCATGGCGCAAGAAAAGGAAAAGTTTAATAATATAAGTAAGGTCTTAAAGCATTTTTTAAACTGAGCTATGCATTTAAATAATGTTTATATAGAATAATAGAAAAGAGAAGAGAAGAAAAGGGAAGAAAATGGCATCGGAAATTCTACTTCCTTTTTTCTATTATTATTGTTGTTCTTTTCAGAACTTTCAAAGTTGCCAGACAGAGGAAGAAGAGCTAACCGTCGTCGGAATCCGCAAAACGAAAACAAAAACTGAGAAGAAAAACCACTAAGATCCATTCAGAGCGAAATGCCATAACTGCCATTCCAAGTACAACTCAATTTTCCCACCAAACTACACCTTCCCAGCTCTTCTTCGACGACCACGTCGACTCATCAAAGAAGAGGAAGAAGAAGAAGAAGAACAAGAAGAAGCACTGCTTTAGAGCCTCAATGAGCTGACCGACATCCGGGTGCACAACTTTGAAAGGTACAAGAAAGTAAGAGCCCTCTATCTAGAGGCTTGAGAGACATTGCTCTGTCTTTCTGTCTCTGTCTTTCTTGTGGGCGTTTTTGCTTTTAATTTTATGACGATAAAGAAATACTTGGTTTCGGGAAGATACATAAAGATTGGAAATTTGTACAGAATTTTTAGTTTAGTTTGTGGAATAATAGTTTTGCTTGTGGTCGTTCAATCACATCACACTGGCAAATAGGCCTCCAGAAAACAGTGCACAAATTGAGTATCCGTCAGGTACCCCCCCCAAAAAAAGATCAACTGCATGGGAGGTGAGATATCTACGGAGAGAGAGAGAGAGAGAAATAAAGAATGCAGACAGGGGAAGGAAGGGAGACAGCTGGAGAGAGAGAGATAGAGACGGGGAGGGAGAGTCTTGTTTCGTAGATAAAGTTAAAATGCTGACACTTTTGCCAGGGGGCCTGCCATAAAAACCTGCAAAACTCTCCCTCTAGCCCAGTCTCTCTCTCTCTCTCTATAAGCAGTAGTATTATTGCCATTCTGATGATGGGCCGGGGGGAAAATACAAATGCCAATGTGAATTCTGTGGGGTGGTCAATTTCTGGTTCTTGGTATTTGTAACGCGAGGGTGCCATCGATTGCCATGGGCGGTCCTTCCGTATTGGATTGGGTTAAAAGTTAAAAGCAAGAAGACCCAAGTCATGCGGTCTGTTCTTCAGATGACACCTGCTGGTCCCTTTACCGCAGCAGCCTGTTTCGTCGTTTGGCCATCCTTCGGACTGCCTGCCCCTCCTCCCAAAATAAATTCTTAATTTTGTTTTGTTATCCATTTTTTTATTAATTAACTGAATCTATCTTCACTATTGTTTCAATCAGGCAACCAAAAACAAAAAACAAAAACAAAAACAAAAACAAAAACAAAAGAAAACTTTCTTTTTTTTTTGTCTAATTAATTTATTAATTAATCTTAGTTTTGGTAAATTTTTTATATGTCGGCGCTTTTACAATTTCAAATTTTCATCTTTTACCCTTTTATTTTTTTTTCTATTTATTGTTCGTTTGAATTTTTTATATTTAATTGTCACGAGTCGCGGGACATAGTTGTGTTACGTCATGGGGAAAAGTAGACAACACATGCCACATCAGGTTAACGGTTTGATCTTTGTCGTGTTAAGAACAGGAAAAAAAATAATAATAATTCAAAAAAATCCGAAAAAGCTTCATTCTCACCGGAAAGAAAGCAATTGATCGAGATCGAGATTTTTTTTGGAAGACTGTTTTAAAGAATGAGAGAATAATAAAATCTTTTTAATTAAAAAAAGATTATGTCATTTAATATTTTTTTTGACATTTCATACATTTTAGTAGCAATAATTTAAAAAAATAATATGAAGGGTTGATTTATTGTTTTATTAAATCAAACTCTTAAATTCACAGATGGGTATAATCCGTACAATCATTTATTCAAAGAAAATCGAACATAATTCATTGACTACCTTCAACGGGGTCAATAATTTTATCTTTCGTCCTTACAATTCTATTTCTTTTTTTTTTTGTCTCAGATTCTCGACAAAATAATTAAAAGAAGAAGAAGAAGAAGAAAATTAATTTTTTTTTAAAAAAGCAAGAAATGGACCCCACCAACGCCTATGTTCTGGTCCACTTTTCCCACCTCGGGAAGGTCATTTTGTGCAGTCCTTTCCATTGCCCCACCCATGAGGACGCAGTGTATGGGCCCCACTCTGAACCGGTCCCCACCCCCCTCCCCCACCTCTGGAGCCCTTTGACGTCTCTCTCGAAGTCAAAAAACTTCCTTTTCCCCACCCTCTCTCCTCCTCCGTTCCACCTCCCGTAAATATTATATGTATGGTATATATTCATTATTATTATTATTATTATATAATACATCGTTTTGATTAAATAAATTTCGGTTTAATTTAATTAATGCCCATCATTTGACTTTTATATTCTATTACGTTCCTCCCTAATCCGAGGTAACGTGTTGTATTACTTACTGTGCTTCCTGGATTCATAGACTGCTGCAGCCTCTCGTGGCAACGCTTTCCTCCCCGTTGGCCCCACCCTACACCTGTCCCCACTTCTGCCTTCTTCTTCTTCTTCTCCTTCCTCTCGTGAGTGCTGCTTGCGTCACATCTGCATGGGGCGGGGCGGGGCGGGCGGGGGGGGGGGTGGTGGACCTGCAAGACGTTGCTTGTATTGTTTTCATTTTCTTTTTTTACTTGATTTTTAACGAAATTCACACTCAAAATTTCTTACTTTAAAAATAATTTTAATGCCAATTAACTAGAGTTTATTGGTTGCCAAGCCGTTGATGCGCTCGCTGCTTCTTTTTATAACCTTTCTTTCTTTTTTTTTTTTTAAGGTATAAAATTTTTTGATTGAATATAGGTTAAATATCCTGGAAAAAAAAATAAGTTATAGTTTTGACACACACCCTATCAATTACAACTTAGGAGGCAGATAGATATATACACCAGTTCTTTTTTTTTTTCTTCTGTTTTTTCTACCAAGTTCATGGGGATTCTGTTCTTAGTTTAGCGAGGAAAGAATTAGGTCGACGCAAAAACTAACTTAATAATGTACTTATCATAAATATATATATATATATATAAAATATAACTTTATTATGCGACGTACTCCGAATTTATTGAAAATGTTATTAGCATGATGTGGTCTAATTACTTTTTGTTTTTAACTTGTGCTTTGTCGCTTAACAAGCCAGGCATGTGCTTTTACGATACGACTAGCTTACTTACAAAAATTATATATATATATATAAGAGAATTCAAAATTAAGAAAATTGTAAACTCTGAAAATTTGTGAAAATATTGAAAAAAAATCTATGACTTAAAAAAATGAAAAGATTAAAAATAATAATAATAAAAGACGAGATAAAAAAAAATTTTTCAGATTTTTTGAACTTTTATTTTTTTAATTAATTTTTTTTCAAAATTTTTAAAATTTTTTTAGTTTTTCTAAAAATTAAAAAATTTAAAACTTTTTTTTTTTTGGTCTCTTCTCTTTAAGTTTTTCTTTTAATTTTTAATTTTTTTATATTTATTTTTTGAATATTTGGACAGATTGTTGGAGCTAACGTTGTTCTTAATTTGAAACTTTTTTGTCTCTTCTTTTCTCGTGTAATTGGAATCGTTACAATATACTACAAAATAAGCACAAAAACTATTTAATATAATGATGACCCTTTTATCATCATCTATCTATCAATAGGAGAAAATTTGCTTTCAATTTCGACCTATTTCGGTTAGAAAAACAGTCTTCCATCTCTTTCAGGATCAGGAATCTCTTCCAAGCCATTTGAGCAGTTGCTCCGACTGCACCACGATAGGTCACATACAAGCTATATGACGAAATTGAAAAAGATGCGTTTCTGTGCATTCTTTCCCAGATTTCATTATCTTACAATGAGATAGAAGTGAAAGAGAAAATTATAACATTCTCTGTGCTTTATTTTCGACTTCGAACAAGGTGTGGGGGGGGGGGTGTGTCAGCTTAATCCTCTATAACAACTCTGAATCTTTTTAGTTTTGTATTTTCTAGCCTAAGCCATCATCTACACAGTCTTCCGGAAAGCGCTGCTTATGAAAAACCTAAATTCCATGCCATGCAATTTTAACGTAAAATCTATAATTTGTATACAGAAAAGTGAAATACTTGGCAACGCGTTGGAACATTGCCAAGGGCACATAATCATCCGTCTCACTCGTACGTTGTCGAGTGTTATACATATATACATATTTTAATTCATTAAATATTTTATAAAATTAGATTAAATTAACACAAGCTTATTATGTTCATCTAATTATATATTCACTAAATGTTTTCATAATTATAGCCACCCCTCAAAGTAAGTACTTCACCCTCCCTTGTCCTACTTCCATTTGTCTCTTTCTTTCCAAACGTTAATTTATGTTCTAACTCTAGCACCTCTAAGCTTTGCTTGTTGCCTTTGAGGTCTCCAAATGGCTAAGGCTTGCGTGGCACTTCATCACTTTATTCCAAAGTTTTCAAAATTGAACGGAACTTGAATCCTGGTTTTGGGTCTGATTGTCGGGGATCCACTGTCCGATCGCTGAATCAATAGTTAAATCAATGGATCACCCTTCTTCTTCTTCTTCTTCTTCTTCTTCTTCTTCTTACAAAATAATGAATAATATTTTATATTATATAAAAATAAATAAAATAAAATAAAAATAACTATAGATATACAATTAATCTTTGATTTAAGTCTTTAATCGCTAAAATTGCTCATAGTGTTGGCCTGGAGGATGCAAATGGAGCGGGGGCCCACCACGTGCACTGCAACGTGGTGCATGGGTCACCCGGGTGCCAAGGCAGAGACACATATCCATGTCATTGGCCAGGTAAAGAAACATGGGCTGTGTGGGTACAGTTATTTATTTAAGCCCCGGCCGGGTAGCGTGGGTAGGTCTACTAATCACCTATATATATATATGTGTGTGTGTGTGTGTGTATAATTATCATATGGGGTGAAAAGGGCAGTGTGAGTGTATTTCCCCGGGAGAAGTCACTGGTTTGTCCACCTGCCATACAACTGTCCTGCATTTGCAGTGGAAACCTGATAAAATTGAGACCTGTTTCCTAAAATGGGGCCCTGCCTGCCCAAGCCGCAGGGCAATTGATCGTTATGTTTCTGGCATCCCCTTCTACGTCATTCTGCAGGCAAGCCTCTGCTTCAATAATTTTTTTTTTTTTTCTTTTTTCACTCCTAAATTTGAATGAAACATCATGGTTTTGCTACTGATGCTGCGATTCCAGCCTTCTTGAAATGTGTGCTGTGATCCGTCGCTTTTTTGTGCGAGTTGAGGCACGCGGTGTCTTAACAGAGCGAGGAAGCATTTCTTTACGTTTGTCTCACCGAATTATTATTTTTTTCATAAAAATTAATATATTTAAATATATAATATTTATATTTATATAACTTAATTTTATTTTTTTAATTAATATAAAAATAAAATAATACTTAAATATTAATTTATTAGTCACATTTGATACAGTTACCTTAGAACGCTAAGCAGGGACACTGTTTATGTAATTAAGTACGTGATTACGCAATTAGAAAATTTGACCCCATCGTTAGAAACTGAATAAAATGCCCAGCAAATTGCACTAAACATCGAGAATGTCACACACCAATTCATTGCATGCGGGAGTTGACATTACATTATCATGGCATTCTAGTTATTGTTCACACATTAAAAAACCATAGAACCAATATTGAGCACATAGATGGCCCATGTGTTGTCCTATTATTTTTCTATTGTTACGTTGAAAAATATTTTGTCTGCTCATCACATCCTCCTGCTTTATTGTGTTTAAATAATCACTTTCATAGAGGTAAATATTAGGTCATATGTTATTTATTTTTGATATTTCAACATAATTAAATAACTATATAATCAATTAGTATAATATTACATTAAGCATTACAATTTGCTATATTTTGTGAAATTGGCTATAAGTGAGAGCATTCGACAATTTCATAAAACGTTTGTCTATTTACTACATATTAATTTGGAGTGTTGGACAATAAAAATATTAGATTTCACATGATGCAATTAATTTAAAAATAATAATAATAAATTTACTTTTACAAAACTCAATTTGAAATTTTTAATTTTGTGCCAATGAAACACAATTTGTAAAAATAAATTTGTATTAACGAAATTTTATTTTATTTAACTTACAACTTGATACGCACCTATAAAGAGATCAAAGAAAATTTTATTTTTTTAAATACCCCGTAAAAATACAATTTGTCAATCCAAGTTAAAAGTTATGGTGATCTAAGATCAAGTTAAAGGGAGTCCTTTCCAACTTGAAAAAGTTTCTGTTTTTGCAAAAAATTTATTATTATAATTTTTTTGAATTATACAACATTTACTTTTTAGTTCAACAAGGAAAAAGAAAATTCAAAATCTCAAAGTTGTAATTTTTTCAATCTATCTAACTTCACTTTTTAACTTAACAAGTGAAGAAAATAGAGTAAGAGAATTTTGTTCAACCAAATTTGGAAATCTTGAATATCAAGATTATGTGTCTCACGACATAAAATTCAAAACAGTGTTTAATTTTTTTTGTCACACAATTTTAATTTTTTTAATTAGAGTATCTTTAATTTGAAAACTCAAATCTCCTCCAAGTGTCTCTTATGCTCAAACGGCCATCTCTTCATGCAAGTATCTAGACCAAAATTGATTTGGACGGCTGCAAACAGACCGATCTTGATATAAGTATCTTGACCAAAACTAATTTGGAAACGCAATTTCCTGCAACGGTGTCTTATGCTCCAAACGGCCAGACCTTCAAAATGAGAATCTTGATTTGAAAACTCCACCAACGCTTCCTTGATTCACCTACAACGGATACATGGATTTTCTACAGTGACATTTTCTTTTCAAATGGGTTCTTAGTCAATGTTAATCTATGGATACCACCTCATCTGCAGCCGACAAGGGCAATAAAGACAAAAAGGTTGTATTGGGTTGTTAGGAGTGCACAAGAGAGGGATAGATAGCAAGTATAATTTCAAAGAAAATTTTTGTAGACATTGTAAGATTGTAAAACATGAAATTGAGAGCTCGAAAAAAAAAAAAAATTTTGCGTAATTGTGATCAGAAACACCTTATTGGGAAGTTCAATAATAAATTCGAAATTCCTAAAAACAAAACTTTTAAAACTCTATAAATCAACATTTTTTATTCTTTTTTTATTTTTAATTACTTTTATCATACAAGTTCACATACTCAACAAAATTTTCATCATAATATACTTTAATTATTTTACATACATTTTTTTTGTTTTACATGAATTGATTACTAATTTTATGAATTAAATTTAGTCAATTTAATTTCTGATTGCTAACCTATATAAATATCTTTTAATTACATTAATTTATTTACATATCATATCAAATTTTTATTTATTAAAATTATTTTATTTATCACACTACACATCAAAAGTCCGTGACTTTATGGATCCAATTTACATCGTTTGGGTATTTTTAAGATTAACAGTAAATTTGTTCACAAGTCAGACCGCGTAAAAAATGAAAAAACCCACAATTCTGAACTTGAACCAACCAGCGGATTTGGCACACGAGCGAAGTCCCTTTTTTAAATCCATCGAGCCAAGTCCTGCTATTTGCTCCTCTCGGACCCATGAAGCCGTAAAAGCAATGAGTTGGTGACCACAAATATTGAGCTCAAGGCCATCAGTCCGCCTGTCAAAACAAAGATCCGAGCGATGAAGGGTGGCCACTCTCCCCGATTAACATGGCAAAAACAATACACATTTGTAGTAGGGTGGCCTTTCTGCCCATCCAATCCAAGAAAGCGTTGCATCATTAGGAAATGAGACTATAGATATACATTTCATCGCCCGAAAGCAAAGGAGTCAAGGCAAAATCATATTACCCGAAAGTGAAGGAGTCATGGCAAAATCATATTTGGGAAGAAGCACCCCGGCTGCAATAGGAATGGCTGCGACATTATATGCAACTGCCCATGATAAATTTTGATATACTTTAGCCATCGTTGCCCGAGCAAGATCCAGGGCATCTACAACCTGCCGTGAACACATCTCAGCATTTGGAACGGGAACATTATGTATATTGAGGTTTTACTTCAATTTATTTAACAATAATTTACAGCCAGTGATTCTTAATATAACTAGAGAAAAAGAAAAAAATCCACCGCTTGAAGGGAAACAAAAAAGTAGAAAGAGAAAAAGAGAGATACAGAGCAGTCACTTGGTGAAATTCAACAGCTTGAAGAAATAAAAAGGAAAATTGCATCACTACTATGTTCGAAATGTAGCATGTAGTTTAATCTACTCTATTTTTTCAAACAACCGATAAAGCTTGTTTTACTAAAGTAAACAAAGTAAATGAGCACCCAATAAATCCAGACACCATAAGCCATTACACAATTCTCACTTGCAAAATTTCTGACTTCCAGTAGTCCATTTACAGAACAAAGTTTCACCATCTTTCATGTGTTTTGGAATATACTTTCATTCCTCCCAAACTTTTGAATTTCAACCTAATTTATAGCCCAGAAAACTTTTCTTGTCAAATAAGTTCTCTACGAAAATGCTTCTGAGTGCCAATGTAAGGCATGCTATTTTCTCTTGTTCTCTCTGTATTTTCTTACTGATCATGGCTCATAAAGTAATATCCCATCTTGGAAAGTTGATTAATCTACTTATTCTTACAACATAACATCCTGTTTGATATTTGATGGAAGAAGTAATTACCATGGACAAAAGGTAGCACCAAAAGAAGAAAAGAGAATCCCAAGAAGAAAATAAGTCTTACTTGTGAAAGTCTGTTGCCAAGGAGTATAATGGATGCTACATCAGATGCAGCATTTTCTTGTGCTTCATTCTGCAAAGCAATCCCGACATCCGCAAGAGCCAATGAGGGTGCATCATTTATACCATCACCAACCTTCAAGAAGCCAAAAAAGTCATACATGTTTCAATCAAATTGTATTTTAGAATGCATAGTGTTGGTGATGTGACGCTGGCTTATATTTTTGGCATTTGTAGCCATTTTGATGCAAGTAGGAAAAGATCTCCATAAGGCAGCCAAATAGTTCCAATTGCACTTCTTTGGGACAATGACCACTGAGTAATACTTGATGAGGACTAGGAGGTCATATTCCCGGCTATGTTGAGATGAACATTACCGTATACTTCACTTACCATTGCCACGCGATGACCTGCAGTTTGAAGAGTTGCTATAATCCCAGATTTCTGCTGTGGAGTCAAGGATGCATCAATAAATTTGTCCCTTATTCCAACTCTGTTTGCTATGGTTGCAACTGCCTCTTCCCTGTCACCCGATACTATGATTGTATTGATACCCCTCTGTTGAAGCCTATAAATCAATTTCAAGAAAGTAACATATAAAGCAGCACATCATATTCCCATAAAGCACAATAATAATGTGTATTGGCACACAATTTGAAGTATGATAATGATTAATAAACAAACAGACACAAAGATTTTGAAAATTAAGTAGCAACTAACATCAAATTGCAGACAAAACTAGTGAGTCCATATCTGGACTCAGTTTGTAATTCAGATCAGAGAATATTCTGGAATTTTGTTTTAGGTGTTAGGTCCAGCTAGTTTTCTAGCTGGAGAAATCAAGTAATATTCACGTGCTCAGAGGGGCATATATAGGGGGTTTCTGCTCCACATGCTTGCACCTAAGGGTCTAAAAATCCTGGTTTAGCCATCAAAATAAGTAAAATGAAGTCCAATTCAATCAACTGCTGCCAGAAGTACATCATTAATGGGAGAGAAAATTACCCAGTCACAGTTGATTTGGCATCACTACGCAAACCATCAGTTATTGCAATTGCACCAATGATTCCCTCTCCTTCACGTCCGACATAGACTACTGTTCTTGAATAATTTGAATACACATCTTTCGATACTTGACACATCACAGCAGTCTCCAGATTTTCTAGGTTAGCAAAGTTTGTCCTCCTCAGGAATCTTTCATTGACCCAATTTGAATTACCAACAGCAACCAAGCGTCCATCTACTTCTGCTAAGGTGCCAAAACCGGGTTCTGTCAATTGCCCTCTAGTTACTGGGATAGTCAAATTCAGCGATTCTGCCTTGTTTACAATAGCTTTTGCAATTGGATGCAATGCTGTTTTCTCTACTGCAGCGGCAATTTGGAGAATTTCTGATTCCTCGTAAGCAATTGAAGCCACAGCAGAAACTGTAGGTTTTCCTTCAGTGAGGGTCCCTGTCTGAAGGTTTGAAGAATGTGCAAGGACGAAGAAGGAAGTTCTCAATTGTTACTTAGGAGATAATCTTACACATTATGCACCCAAAGTTCATATGCGTAGTTACCTTATCTAAAGCCATGTGATCAATGCCAGCCAAGCGTTCCAATGCATCCCCTCCTCTTATTAGAAGCCCTTGCTTTGCTCCTGATGTTTTCAAACAGAAGGGTATTTAGGGCTCCTATTCATATCAATAGTCACTAAGTGGAGTACAGCAGTCTGAGTTCTTGTAACAGTTTTGGACTAAAAGAAGACTTTAAATATAACAGGAAACATTTGCCATCATGCAGGCAGTATTATCAAACTATTGTATCATGTCTTGCTCCAAAGGAGATAACTACGTCAGAGAGACAGGTTACAATGGAAAACATGATAGATTAAACTTTTAAGAACAGGAAACTCTATACTGCCTAAAGAACAGGTTTTTTTTGTGTAACTTTGTCCCATCTTCATTCATGTAAGTATTACACATCACCAAGAAGTTAGAGACTATACCAAGAGAAGTTCCAACTAGAATTGCTGTGGGTGTAGCAAGGCCCAGTGCACACGGACATGAAACAACCTGGAACAAGAAATTTGCAGTTAAAAAGCTAGAAGCAAGCAAAAAATTGTACTGTTACTTTCGTATCCTGCCCACAGCAAATAACAGAATGCATGATATGAAAAATTTATATGCCTCAGCTCACAGTTTAATTGAGACACCATGCGACTCATAGGTGAACGCCACAATTAGTAATTGTGTCATTCGCTGCCATAACAGCACAAAGGCAGATCCATCAAGATTGTTGGCTATTCTTGATCAGCTAGTATTTTGTATCACACATAAAAGAGAGTTTCCATTCTTTGCAATCTGCTATGTTGCCATTTTCTTTTTATCATGCATCAACCAAGTCCCATGTGAAGGGCCAGCCTTGATGTAACAGTAACGTTACTCAATTGTGATCTAGAGGTTGTAAGTTCGAGACACAGAAACAAACTCCTTGTGAAAACAAGGATGAGGCTGCACACTTTTGACCTTTCTCCAAAGTCATGGTGTGGGAGCCTCAATATTCAATCAACAGAGGTGAGCTTTTAGACCCAAGGAAAGTTATATTATCTGTGGTTGGCCTTACAAGGACACCAGTTGCCATATCCAATCCTGGATTGTGGAGATGAAGCTTTTTTAGGTAATTGTTGTTGTCCATTACCATACTCACAAAACCATTTGAAGCATGTCAGTTTATTTAATAAAGCCAAATAGAACTAAAATATGTGCAATCCTGTTAATTAGTCCATTATTATTAGGCTGGAGGATGTGTCAATAGCAGGAAAGTCCATAATCACTGACCAAGACATCCACAGAAAGTTTCAAGCTCAATAGTAACGGATCTCCATCTGGCCCAGCAATATCATTGAGCAAAACATCTGGAAAAACATGTGACCCGATGTAGTACCTGGTGCAAATCCACAACATTTGGAAAGCAAGAAAAATAAATCTATGAAATAATAAACATAATAAAGACCAGTTTCTGAATTATAAATTAGTGACATATTTTGTTAAAAAGGATTAAAGTGACAGTTGCAATCAAATATCTTGAAGAGACACTTGAAAATTCATAGCCAAACAAATAACTTCTGGCCAGTAGCAATCATGACTTAATGCTTCAGGTACATGGTTCTCTCTGAGAACGAGAAGACAGAAGCAAGAAATTCAAATTCATAAGCAAAAGAAAACCTAAAAATTGGAAACCAGAATGATCCAATTGATGGATAACGTACAAGATTTATATTGTAGACAAGTCCAATAAGGGGAACAGGGTACACCGTTGGGTTAAAAGGACACAATGGCTTGCATGATTGTGAATTCATTGTTGAGTTAAACAAATTGACAGCATCAACACTATCAATATACCATATCCTAAATCTCAGACATTTTGGATTGCAGAGAGTGGTTGCACTTTCAGGTGCCCACATAATTATAGCAAATAGGTCCCTGTTTCAGTTTTTTATTATACCTCGATTCATGAATATTCACCACAAGGATAAATCAAGGAAGTAAAAAGAAAAAAACAAACCATACCAAAAGGCAAAAGTGGCAGCTGATATAGTCATTACACTGTATACAAATGGCCCAGCTATAGAATCTGCTAGCCTTTGTACAGGTGCTTCACGGCCCTGGGCATCCTCAACCTTTATAAGAAAAACACAATTACCTTTCTGAACTGGGACAAAAACAAAAACTTAACAAAGCCTTATAATATATTAAAGAACCTCTCAAATTTTGATTTGTATAATATGAGACTTCCCAAATACTGATTAAGAATAAAGCCAGTTTCTAGAGTTCAAAAAGGGATAAGTGAACTAACCATTTGCACAATTCTCGATATAGTTGAGTTGGAGCCAGTAGATGAGGCCTCAATTCTTAAAGGACCATCCTGACATGCAATTTAACAACGGGCTAGTTAAGTCAAGAAATAACCCAAAAAAGGTAAGAATCTGCACAAAATCAACGTCAAAAGGGAAATATTCTTAGTTCAGCCAAAAACTACTTATATCAGTTAGGAGGAGCCTACATTAATGGCATACTAAGCCTCTTCATAATCTGATACTAATTTATCTGAAAGTTACAAAGCAACATAATTTCATATATAAGCTTAAGTAAGAAAGTAATAGGAAGTTGAAATCTCTAGCCATGACAAATAAAATGTACCCAGTTAATTGTTCCAGCTGAGACATTGAGGCCTTCTTCCTTAAATACAGGTAGTGATTCCCCAGTCAGCATGGATTCATCTACAACACTTCTTCCGGCAAGAACTCTCCCCTGTGAATGAAAGATCTTAATTCAACTTACACTAATGAGATTCAAGAGTAAACTGATGGTTGAAGACTAAGCATCAGAATTCTCAAATTAAAAGCAGTCTTTCATTATTCAACTTAAAATACCTAATTCACAAAAACAGTTACAGCATTATACCAATTTCGATGGCTTTTGATTTGATTCGGTATTTGTTAATATCCATGAAAGTTGGGCAACCTCGTTCAACAATTAAACCCACCAAGTATTTGAAACCTAAAAAGTTGCAGTTTATGGTTTTCCATGGATTTGCATTTCACAGGCATGCTGCACATACAAAAAGTCACCAATGCCATTGTACCACCTATGAAACATCAGTTCTGCCACTTATAACAGATGTCTGAATTTGGTCAAACCTTTTTAAGGACTTATAATTACTAAAACCAATTCAAATCCATCGCAATGGAAAAAGAAATTCATGCAACTAAACTCCAACAACTTTGTGTCAAGGATCAGTTGAGTCAAGTATCATGAACCTAGCTGTGAGTATGATATGAGAAATGTTATAATGACTCTGTAGAGTGGTGGAGCAGTCCAAAATCATAGAACAACCATACATGCTTTGCTAAAAAAGTGTTGTAAGAAATGAATTTGATACTAAAATATGAAAAAAAAAAAAAAATAGTATCACTTAAGACAATTAAACTTTGTGGACAATTTAAAATGCTTACATCTACAGGAATAATTTCCCCAGGAAGAACCATCACTGTGTCTCCAACTCGAACTTCATCAGTGGGGACCTCAGCACAGATTGCGTCAGAGCAAAGAACAGTATCAGCAGGTGAATTCCCATTCCCATCTGATGAAGTAATTACAAGCCGTGACTGGGTGGATACGAGTGACTGCAACACCACACTATACAGTGTCATTTATTTTCCAATATAATACTGGAAATACTGTGAGAATATGCAAGTGCAAAAATGGTCAATAATTTATAGCAGCCAAGTAATAAAACAAAAGAGATAATTATAAAACAACACAGCTGGAATGAAACATGATCTATATTTTCTGAGAACAAAATCAGTATCTAAACCATATACCAAGAATGAAAGACACAGGCTTGTCACAGAAGGACAGAAGTCATTGTTATAAATAGGAAAAAAAAAAGAAATCAGAAAGTGAGTACAACTTACAAGAAGTTCATTCATATCACTAGATGCCCTGATCCTTGCCCTTTCTTCAAGAGAACGACCTAGAAGCACAAAACCAAGAAGCATGACCTGCATACTTAAACAGAAGCTCTCTCCATGAAAAGCTTATTTATTGACTTAAAAGTTAAATATATATCTGCTAGCTTTCAGATACACAGAGACAGTTGTCAATGCATGTAAGAATCTATGTTATGACAAGGTGGGCAATAAGCTTGCAAGGTCTTTAGGTTTTAGAGAACTAAAGAATAAGATTTAGCCCAAATTGGGAGTATCAACTAAGCTCAGCTTAAAAGATCAACAAGCTTCTGCCATAACCATGTCAAGAGCCCAAAGAAACTTTGGGAAGTAAGTGGAAAGACTGAAAGCATGCTCACCGGTTCATCAAAGAATGATGCATCCCAATCCAGGCCAGGGTTAAGCAGCGGCACCTAAAATAGAACAGCTTTTTATGAAGTAGGAAAATTTAGCAAAATGAAACTACCTTGCAATGCGAATGAAACTTAAGCCATGGAAATGTGTAAGGGTCTCACTGCACTGATGATGAATGCTGCAATTGATCCAAATCCCACAAGAGAATTCATATTTGGAGATCCTTTCAAGAAAGCTCTTAGACCATCAACAACCAAGTCTGCAAAAGATTATCAGTTTTCATTGTGATAAATACGATCCCTTTCTTTCAATTAATCCAGCGAACCAGATAAATCACACTCGCCTGCCCCCGAGATTTGATTTGATTTGATTTTTGACCAACAAAAAGATGTATTGAACAGCCAAAAAGTGGAAAAAGCTAGTACCGAGCACCAACTAACCTCTTCCAGGTCCCGACAGAGCTCCCAAAGCCAAACCGCCCTTCACGTATGAATTATGTAGCAGCTCCACGAATGAGCCTGCACCGAAACAGCGTAAAACCGCGCATCAGTAGCCAATTAGCCCGTTATCTCCATTCCTCTAGCACCTCAAAAGCGAATTGTTTCGCTTTCAGGACCAGCAGCGGAAAGGACAGCCAAAAATAGAAAGACCAACAGATTACCGTGGGCAACATGTATGCCAAGGGAATGCAAAATGTGCGAAGCGTGCGATCCACAGCACAAGGCCACCAAAGTCCACGCAAAGGCCACCCGATTCCTGCTCTTGACTAGCAACTCATCTTTCTTTCTAACCATTTCCCGCCACTTCTCGACATTCTCCGCCACTCCCATCCCGGTTAGCCTCCTCTTTGACTCGAACCCGCAATCGCTCAGCATCCGAGCCAGACTGTCCGCAATATTCCCCGAGATTCCTCTCTCCACCGCCTCCGGTTTCAACCTTATGGCAGCGGTCTCGGTCAGCATGTTGACCACGACCGAATCGACTCGCTCGTCGGCAGAGAGCACTGACTTGACGCGGGACACGCAGGCGCCGCACATCATCCCGCCCACGTCGAGGAGGATCGGAGAGTCCTTCGCCCGGGCGGGGCCCAGAAACTGTGAGCTCTGAACCTCATGTTGGATCTCGAGCGAACCGGAGGCAGTAAGATTAGGAATGGCCCGGAAACGGGGAGTAGGGCGGCGCCGTTTGGGGCGGCGGACATTGAAGTCAAAGCGGTCAGAACGTTGACAATTCGTGGCGTAGCCAAAGCAAGGCCTCGGGCGAGGCAAGATGGAGAGCGATAGCACTAAACCGGCCGACATTGTGTGTGTGTGTGTGTGCGTGCGTGCGTGCGTGCGTGTGCCTGTGCGTGTGCGTGTGCGTGCGCGTGCGTGCGTGTGTGTGCGTGTGCGTGAGAGAGAGAGAGAGAGAGAGAGAGAGAGGAGAGAGCAGAGAGATTTGCAAGCTCTGGAGAAGTCGAGCAAACTGTCAAAAGCAGCAAAGAAGAGCTCTCGTTATTTACTTACAGCTGGTAGCCATTGAAGAAGGCGACGGAGATAAAGAGCGAGCGAGCGAGCGAGCGAGAGAGGGCGTGAAATTGACCGGTAAAATAAAAAGTTGTTCGAGGCGATCAGATGATGCATCGTCGGCTTGAAGTTATTATTTAAAAAAAAAGAAAAAAATTATTAAAACGTGATTGGAGTTGGAAACTGACACGTCGGGATGCGATATCCCTTTCTTTAGGCATGTGTTTCTCGTTGCTCAATGTGCCAACTTTCAGCTCAATTAGATTTAGTGGTACAAATTGACCAATCGACCCAACGGCCTTTAGCTTATTTATTTATTTATTTATTTAATTTAACTGAAAACTTTCAGATGATTCTGGGGCGGTCGGAAGAGAAGGAAACGGCGGCGTTTTCCAGAAAAGGAAAAGAATTAATTAAAAAAAATGGCAAAATGCATGATTTAATACACTCTACTTTTTACCTGCTCTTCAGTTATATACACAACTTTTTTTTTTAATATAAAATAAACGCGTCACGTTTTTACTGTGAATGATTTTGATTTTTTTTTTTGGTATTAATTTACCTTTCAACACGTCACGTGACGCTAGAGCGTTTTTGTCAAAAAGGGAGGCAGATTGAATTACCGGCAAGATGGCATGGCGAGGGAGGAGGAAGCAGAGAATGATGACAATTAAATGATTTAATACGGCCAGTAATTTAAAATCATTAATAGGGCAACAAACGTGATGGCCTCATGGATAGGAGGAGGCCACGACCCCCAATCATTTCTATTTTTCGGGATGATGCGGCGGTGGGGAGGAAGGCGTTAAACGGTGGCGTGTTATGTGGAAAAGTGGGGAATAGTAAATAGCGAAGGATTGGCGAATGAAAGCTTACAGCGTGGAAGATAAAATAAGCGTGTCTGTGTGGACTCTTGGGCTCCGGGCAAGCTAAGCGCGGTGCGGCGTTATCTGCTTGCGCTCTGGTCTAAGCAGCAATGGCTGTGGCTAAGAAGGAGGAGCCGCCCACGGGGAATTCCAAGTCCTCCGCGGCGCCGAGCGTCTTGCCGAATTTCGCTTTGGTTTCTTCTTCGATCGTCCAAAGTCCGATATTACTTCTCAGAGCCATGACGAAGCCGAATCATAATAATAATAATAATAATAATAATAATAATAATGGCGGATCACCACCAGCACCACTACCACCACGGCGTCGGCTGTTGCGAGAGCTACACAAATCAATCGCTTCGACGGCTGATAAATGTTTGCGTTTCCTCCACTCGCTTGTCTCTGATTCTGCAAATCATCCCGTTCTAAAGAAGATTCTCTGTTCCTCTTCCGAATTCACCCGACGCCTTTCCCAGGTACCTCTCTCTCTCTCTCTCTCTCTCTCTCTCTCTCTCTCCTCTCAATTATAACTTAGAAGAGCGACTATGTAACTTTTAGCGACAGGCTCGCTGCGGCGGCGGCGACTTCAGGAACACTTGCTCGATGTCCAAACACAACTTCGCGGCCGTCTTGCCGGGAGATTCCGTGGCGGGGATTGTGGTGGCTAATGGAATCCTGAATTTCCTCAACATATATAACACGCTGTTGATTATAAGGCTTGTTTTGACCTGGTTTCCTAACTCCCCTCCGGCCATTGTTAGTCCCCTCAGGTGGTGGTTGCACACTTTGAAGTTTTATTTCTTTTCTTTTCTTTTCCTTTCTTTTCTTTTTAGTCTCTGAGATACTGATTAAACCTGCCAATTGGATGCCGTATATGATGATGATGATGAATGGTTTTGAATGCAGCACTTTGTGTGACCCATACTTGAACATATTCCGTGGAATCATCCCTCCGCTGGGAGGGACATTGGATCTCTCCCCCATACTCGCATTCCTGGTTCTGAATGCCTTTACTAGCACTGCTGCAGCTCTTCCCGCCGAGCTTCCGGGACAGGCAGCTTCTCAAGGAAGGCGTCTGCCCCATCCATTGTTCACGGATGTGACGACCTCACAGAGGAAATGGATGAGAAGGCTTTCTGGAAACAGGTCAAAGGGTTGTTCCACTGGTACCGATTAGCCTATCAAAAAAAAATGGTGTTTTTTTTTGGTTCCCTTTTCTTTTGTATCCATTTCATTTTCCTCTTCTTTGTGAACTCGATGGTTTTTGCAGTATAAATCAGAATTCTGCGAGCAAGTTCACAGAAAAAAGAAAAGAAAAGAGGAATTTTCCGGACATTGGAATCCATCAGAAAAGTCAAAAATTATGTGATGCTAGCAGCATCAGATTCTTTACCAATGATGCTTGTACGTTGCAATGAATTTAAGATATGTCAAATGGAGAATACTTTATCCTTTTCCGTTAACTGGTTCGCATCCATTCAATATATATAAACTTAAAGAAGAAGCTGGCTACCCGGCATAGACTACAGAAAGATTTTATCTCACAACTTCTGCAAAGATTCCCCAGGAAAAAATTTGTTTAACGAGATTTTGAGAAACTGCCTATATCTCCACCAGCCACCGAGTTTCAAAACCGCCTGAGCTACAAGTTAACAAAGAGGATTCCTTTTCCACGATCAAGATAGGCAGTCTTGATGTCTTCCCCATTTTAGCCTCTTCTCACCGTAAACATTACCCCTGTATATGCTCTGAGCAATTTATATAAACGAATGGCCTCAGGCACTATCGCTTGATTGATTATCGCACTCACAAAGGATGCTGCTTCCCGTGTTGCGAAGAACAGCTTATTTCGGTAAATCTTTATGGGCCGCTGAGTTCCACTTCACTTGCTTTAGCATCCCAAAACGATCTTTTTAGTCCTGGAGTTCTGTTGCCTGAATGGAGCCAGCATGCATGTGCAGGACGGGGAGGTTTTCCTCCTACGGGAGGCTTCTTGCCATAGCATTCGGCCTTTTAGCCATTGTTTCGCCTCTATATATTGACCAGAGGCCAGTTTGCAATTCGGAACTGGACGAGCAATCCATCGACCTTGCTTCATGGTTGCCTGGGCTGCTGCTGTTGTTGTTGATCTTGGCCATTGCTTTGTCACTCTATCTGGACCGATGCTTTGCGAGTTTTGATCCCAATTGGATTCACAGAATTGGTGGCTCTTCTGGAGGCATCATTGTTATCCTTGTGATTCTTGCGTTGGTTATAAAGCTCAAGTCTTCAATGAAGTGACAGGAAGGTCGGATGACGCTTGTTATCCAGCAGCTTCTCGTGTTACAATTTATCTGCAAGTTCTATTCTTTTTTGCTTTTTTACCTGCATATAGTCTTGTCAATATCCATCTTTTCCCTTTTTCTCCCTTTTTTCAAACGACAGCTAATTTCCTAGAGAGGTTCTTTCAAGTGGCTTATCTGGTGTGTTCTCAAACGCCATCTAACGCCAACTAGCGCTTAAATTTGCACTTTCCATGGCTGTTAAATTGCGAATGGTCCACCATTTTGTTGGGGTTTACGAAGGGTGTGAGATACAGGGCTGTCGGATGCAGTTCTATAGAATCAAGATAAATAAGAGCAATACCTCCCCTTGCCCATCAGTTACTCTTCAGAAAATGCCCATAAGTTTCAATTTATTATGGGACCTTTATAAAAATTGAACGACACTTTATCTAGCTTAGACAATAGGAGCAGAAGTTTTCAAGGCCCTGGGATGATGGGAGAGAGCAATTGGAGGCGTTTCAAAGAGAGACTAGCATGCATAGATTAAAAATAGCGTGGAGTGCTCATATGGACTCTAGATGAATCCAAATAAATATGATATGACATAAATGGCAAACAAATTGAAGAGACCATACATAACAAATACAAATGTTGGAAAGGGGCTTAAAAATTAAGTAGGAAATAGCAGAAATTTTGAATGGAAAAGTGTTCTATAAACCAAAGGCATATGCTGATGCAATCAAAGCAGTGGTGATAGATGGCCACAGACCAAGATGCCGAGGCCAATCATTAGCACCACTAAAGCACCCAGGCCTTGTTATTTTAGCCACGCTTCCCTCTAAAGCAAAGCTGCTGTTACCTTTACCATTGCTAAACAACACGCACCAAAATTATGGAGACCCACCATCTGTGCCAGTAACTGCAGCACCTACTTCCGTGTGATTCTTATCATAAAGTATCTCTAAGCTCTTGTCATTTTTCATGAGAACCTCAGAGAATGCTTCAGAAGGACTAATACATTTGGATTGGCAGCCGAGTAAGAGACCTGTGATTTGTTTCAGGGTTGTGTCTAGGACACCACAATTTGGGGCCACCAAAGTATCAGCAAATTCAGAATCAGCAGGCTTCTTGGCATTAGGCCCCCCCACAGCACTGCAATCCCCTTGACGCACCTGTAATTCAGGCTAGGCTTGGGTTGTCATAAAGGGATGACTCCTTGTTAGCAGTCCTATTACTGTTGAGCACAGCCACAAGTTGATCTGCAGGATTGTTCGTAACTCTCATAACATCTGTCAAAGACGAAGAAAAGATACTCCGTTAGATCCCAAGGATAACGAATAGGAAGTAGCATAAATTATGATGGAGGAAAAAAAAAATGACAAAATGCAAGCATTTAGAAGGATTTCAATCCCACACAACCATTTATCACAGACACAAGACGGAGTGCTTTACTACATTCTCTAAAACTCTTTTGGTCACAGACTCACACTTGGAGGCTTGTCTTGTGCCAAATGTCTGCATTGTCTTGTGAAATGGAGGAGGTATATACAAAAGACTAGCCTTTGGGAAGATTTGTGCCAACCGGTGTGTCTCACACTTCACTTTAGTGCAGTTAGGAAGGGAAGGGAAATGACTAACTTCAAATATGGGAAATCTCCCTTTCAAGCAATGAGGGTCATCTCCCATGGTGAACAAAAATAAATGATAGGTGATGGCTTTACTTATCCTAACTCTAACTTGGACAATTCCCTTTTACAACTTAAACAAAAGCCTATAATCAGCTGTTATGGAAATTGGTTCTATATATTTTACGCTTTGTGTGCATCTCCTGATCAAGACCTCAGCTACCTAGCATGACTAAAAGTTTCACTCGTTAACAACATGACATCTTTGTTCTAGTGACAAAATCAATACTTTTTTTCACATATTTGCGGTCACCATACCCCAAAGCTGATTTGGAATTAAGATGGGTGCTTTAATTGTTGCTTTTGTAGGCTCATTTGTGCTTCTGGTTTCGACAGCTTAACTATTAGAAAACCATTCTATCAGCTTAACTATAACCGACACTTGAAGCCAGAGTTCCAACAATCAGAAGATTCAAAATTCAATCTTTTTCCACTTCAAGCAGTGATGGTGAAACTAAATCTGGAAGGAATAATAGTCGTAACAAAGCCCATGAAAAGTAAATCCCAAGGATCTAAGATTTCCCACAACCTGCCACCTCAAACAAGAAACTACGTGAATCCGAGGAGAACCAACCAATGGAAATTGGCAACACAAAGATTCAAAGTATCAAGCTCAAGAAAACTATAGTGTTATAGTAGCTACATTCTTGAAACTGTAAACGGATCCAGAACTCAATGCACTACGCATAAACAACATTCACGAAATCAGTAACATGGCATATTTCTCAGACAAAAAAGCATTGTGTTTCAGTGATGTTAAACAGATACCAAAAAGAAGACAAAGACAACTTACTATGAGCATTCCCAGAAGCAAAGACAAACAGCAGAAGAAGTAGAAGAAGGAATGCAGACATTTCGTTTGTTTAGCTTAGACAGGGATGGTATTGGTATTCTAGATTGCCGACATGTCACCCACGGGGATGCTCGGGTCCAAACCCAGTTCAGACCTCACCGCACATTGTTCGGCATCGAAAGTTACCACAATACCCTCCATCAACCTTCTAAGTTCCAAGCCCGTCCTCTGCTACTTTCCCCTTCCTTATCTTATGTTTTATTCATTAAGTTAAAACGACTTGTTAAATTATGAGTTATACGATAAATTTCACCCCAAGTCCTATTGTCAAGTGCTCCGTTATGCTCCTTTTAATGTATTCTTCGAATGATTTATTTTAAGGTAGTTTTCTAGTTTTTAGCTACTTTCCCCCGCTCCCTCCTCCATCTTCTCGACAAACAAACTTGACTGTTAGAAAGATGTACACTTGCTCCAAAGTGAAGTCTTTTCTGGATTCCAGGCCTCACAGTGTCTTTTTTTTTTTTTGTGATTGCTTGCTTCATAATTGATATGCTAATACGAAGGGGGAAAAAAAAGAAAAAAAAAAAAAAAGAGCTAAAGTAAACTTGGTGTGCCCACACGCACATGGGGTTTACATGTTCTTGTGAATTGCAATCTGCAAAGCCAAAGTGTGGAATCAATGTAAACAAATTCCCACTTACAGTAGATGGATGCATATCAAAATTCCTTTCCTCGACTCACCCTTGTTTTGGATTTCTGTAGATGCAGAGTTGCTAATGCTCTCACCCGGACGTGCCTTTCAACGCCATGATATGTGTACAATGTAATTTAGATTCATTCTTTTTTACGTACGAGAGGAGTGTGGGATTTTTATTTTTATTGTTAAATAACTCTGATATCATTTAACTGATCAACATCAATTGCACCTTGAGAAAACCCTCACACTTCAACAATTAATTATTCTTGATCTTTTCAGTTGACTTTAATGTCTTCAAGCCATGCATCACGTCACTAACTTTGTAACTTCTTCTTTATCCAGGAAGCTGACGCACGTAAAACGTTAACTCGTCACTTTACAGGTTCGTAATCTACCAACGCAACAAATATCTTATCATATCATCAATGCGATTATCAAAAATTTTTCTTTTTATTAATCTATAACTATTTTTTCTTTTGATTAGTTTGTGACTAATTTTTCTTAGCTTTTAATTTTATGAAAGAATTTGTAGCATATGATATGAAACTTTATTTATAATGACACTTTGTAATATATTGTATTTGTAGGGTATTACTAAATAAATATTTTATTTCTTCTTCTTCTTCTTCTTCTTCTTCTTCTTCTTCTTTTTTTAAATTTAAGTTAAAAATTTATATTTACAGATTATTATTAAATGAATATTTTATTTTTTTAATTTTTTATTTAAATAAATTAAATTAAATTACTTTTAATTTTCAAATTAAACTTTTAACTCTAAATTTTCTTTTAATTCTTAATTTCATAAATTTTTATATATAAATTTTTGTTAACTCTCAATTTGATAATTATTTTTTTAAACTTTATATCGAGTTTTATAACTTTTGTTACCTCAAACACTTCTTTATCTTCAAATTTTATTTTTAAACTACTTATAATTTTAAATTTGAATTTAAGTTTTACATTTTACTTCCAAGTTCTTTTTTTTTTATTACTACTAATTATTATCTATTATTTACTTACTAGCTGTCTATCTCTACTACGTTTCTTTTTTTTTCCCATACTCATAATTATCAAATCAAAAAAGATCATTCCACTTTTATTATGGCGCCTAATAAACTCATCAAGCAGTGATTCTGCCGTTTTTCTGTGTCTTTCAGGCGCGTGATTGGCTGGACCGGGCAGATGGGCGGCTAATTATTCATGCTGGGGTGGGGGAGGGGAAGGGCGGCGGGTCAGTTTTCGGATCTCTGCGGATCTGGCAAGTTTCCAAATTCCAGTGAGTGCGTGGATGTCGAAAATGGACTGTTCGGTGTCCAGCGATCCAGAAAAACGTCTTCCGGCGACGAAGACAACGAGGCGCGGCGGCACGCGTGGTGGTTGGTGCGACGGATCGTTCTGATGGCAGCACCGGCGGTGGATCCAACAAGAATTTTTCATGTACGTTTAATTATCTACTTTTTATATAATATAACGAGGTAAAACGCTGCATGTTCTGAATTATTGCGAGTGACGATGCACAAAAGTAGAAGTTTCCATGCAGCGTTTAATCATCTACTTTTTATATAATGTTCCTTCGTCGCCTTGATATGCAAGAATTATGAGTCAGACTAAGCCTGGTCGAAAATTTTGAAGCACGGCATCGTACTTGCTTCATTTTTCGAGGCCTAGAGGTAGCTCTGCGGGATGACTAACCCCAGCTTGCTAGTTCCCGATGTCTGCTGTGTTATGGTCCAGCATAGCGTGATTGTGTAAATATTCCCATCTGCACGTCGAACATAGTTGCCTTCATGCTTTCCCTAATTTTGCATTTCATGTATTTTTGACAAGCTGTAATGTTTAGAATATTTACGGGCTTCAGCAGGCAGGATTCTGGGTTGTGGCCACCTTTTCACTGTCAGATGCACACACCTGCTTCAATTTCAAACAGCAACGGCCAAAAGAACAACGGATATTTCAGTTGTCCAATGCGGCAGTTAATGTGACCAAATATTTTGAGCTTGCCATAAACAATTCGCTCGCAAACGATATAATTTATATTGGAACACTTAATTTATTGCAGAGTTACATCAGGAAGACACGCTACTACGTTCAGTAACTACATTCTCAAACAATCATAATAACATTTACAATACACAGAAAAACACAGATACACAACAAATAGGTTGCTGCTTCAGGTTAACGCCATCACCGCCGAAAATCGAAACAGAACTCAGATTCCCACGTAGTGGCCCCATATTTATGGAATGTATCTCACACGCGACTACATTCAGTGCCTATAGACACGCTTTAAGCTTGGGCACGCTGCCCGTAGTAGCCCCATACTTATGGAATGTATCTGATGGATTTATTCGGTTAGTAAACTTTGTGTTAGGTAAAACGCACTCAACAAGAACATCAATAAAACGAGCAGAACACAGCATGCTTCCTGCTAATGAGAAGCAGTCATTAAGGCTCTCCACTGCAAAAGAAAAGAAAAAAAGTTGTAATCACCTTGGGACAGAAGCGTACGTCAAGAGTCTCCAACATGCTACACTGAGATATAGCAGCTTCAACAGCTTCTTCATCAATGTTGCAAGACTATGACCCAAATATAACAGAAAATGAGAGCAGTTTAGTCGCAATTACCTAAATTACTAAATAATGGTTGAAATAGAAAACAATGAAGTATCCCTGTGGGAAAAATGTAAAGCAAAGGATAGAAATCCAAGAAGAAGAATCATAAGTGGGATCAACTCTTGGAGTTGAATTTATGAATTTATGCCTGCCTTTTGCATGCATGTCTGTCCAGGAAGGATAAGCTAGTTCCGCCAAAAAGGAGAATTAGAAGTGCATATGCAGAATTTAACAATAAAAAAAAAAAAAAAGAGAAAGGTTACTGTGCTGAGGCTCCTACACTGTGGAGTCTCAAGAAGGATTTAGATGTATGTACACAGGTACATATGCAGAGTAAGCAACAGTAAATCCTAGCTTATCTTGAGCAGTCTTAGCTTCAGACAACCCAAATGGCAAATTAGGCAACTCGTTGTTGAATAGAAATTAATGAATAAAAAACCTTTCAAGCACAAGAAGATGACAGCCAATCAAGAAGAAGGGCTTACAGAAGTGGCTTCCTAAGTATCTAACAGAAAACAAGGTATCATAAAAAATACGCACCTGAAGAAAAAGACTGGTCAATCTAGGACACCGAAGCTTCAAATATTCCAAAGAGAAACAGTTGCTGCACAAAAATTTAAAAAAAAAAACAAAAAGGAACGTTTATACATAGAAAAAGGTCAAAGACCTCTGACATCAAGAGAAAGATGCATACCTCAAATTTAGAAAGCACAAACTAACGCAAGAAATATCCACTTCCTTCAAATTGGAAGATAAAGAAAGGTTCAGTGATGACAAATGGAAACAATGTGCTGCAAGTGGAATCAGAACCTTTCTAATGTTCAGACAACCAACACAATTGAGGTTCTGCAGTAAACGGTTTGGGTGCTTAATTAGGTCTTGTTTATTTTCGTGACAAAAGAGAGATGATGAGTCATGTGGTCTCAGTGACTCAAAAAGCTGACTGCCACTAGATCCCCAATTTAGGTCATGCATATTTACACAGCCATTCAAACTCAAATGAGTGAGGTGTGTACAGCAAGCAAGAAGCTCCTCTATTGCCGACTGACAGAGAGTGCCATAAGATAAGTCCAATTCCTGAAGCAGTGGGAGAGCACCCTTTCTGTAAAGAGGCTCCAAGGACGTGTCGGAAAGATATTTGCATGCTTGTAGTTTTAGTACCTTTGAAAACAAAGAACCATATATAAGGGTCATTGAGAAAGGCTCCAAATAAAGTAACAGAGAAAAAACAGAAGCATTTGTGACAAACATGGAATCCATCTTAGTCTGCACTAAAGATATTGACATTTGCTACATATTGGTAGTCCAGGCATACATAATGGCATTACTAATTACCTTTAATTGCAAACAAGACTCAAAAACTGGCTGCAGGTTCATCAAGAATGTATAAGATAAATCAAGATTGGTCAAATGGGGAAGGCAACTCAGAGAGTAAAGTCCATCAGGACTAATAGATGGGCAAGACATTAATATTAGTGACTCAATCAGAGGGCATGATGCTGTTGTTGCCGATAAGCAGTCATCCTTGAGTTGGCTGCATGTACATTCCATGGAGATGTCAGTCATATATCATAAAAGGGGCAAGGATAAAACTATTAAAAGCATAACCTGCAGAAGGAAGCATCCAAAGATGTTAGATTAGGACAATTGATGGATGCTTCAGATAATACACCACATCCCTTCAACTCAAGCGACACCATGCATGGTGCTTCAATTTTAAGCATGCTCAATTTGGGACATATTCCCAAATTAAGTGAGCAGAGGGCGACCTACAGAACACAATCAGCTTGGCATCAGTGCCACGTAGCACAGAACAAAATAAGAACTCTATTCAAGTTAGAAAAGCCAAACATGAGACAGTAAATCTCACTTACAGGACAAAATGATGCTTTCTCAAGATGGTCACAACCATCCAAACAAATTTGCTCTAGACAAGGACATGCCAATTCAAGAGCAGTCACAGCACGGCAACCAACTAGGGAAAGACTGACTAAAGAAGAACTGCAGAATCTCACTGCTGTCAAACTCTGAAAGGTAAAAATGACCATTCAGCTAATATGGAAAACAAGATACAAAACAAAAGTAACACCAATACGAATTTTGGCATTAAACCATGAATGCTATTAGATCACTTTGATAAGCACAAAACATAAAATGTTTTCTTTTTTTTGGCCCTAAACCAGAGTCCCAAAAAATGCATTTGCCAAGCATGAACACATTTCACAAAATCATAAGCTAGACAACAGAATGAAGCCTAATTCACAAACCTCACAATTATCAAGAACCAAAGATTTTAGCATAGGGCATCCACCACCCGTACTAAAAATCTCGCAGATAGAATTTGTCAAAGATTCACAATCTGTGAGGTCTACTTCTTGCAAGCATTGGCATTGTAAAGCCAGTGTTGTCAAGTTTTCCTGTTTGTGCAATGATAACTTCTGCAAGTCATAAAAAAAAAAAAAAAAAACCCTTTGAAATATAATTCTGAGTAACAATTAGTGAAGTGTACTAAAGACATGGGTGCTTAACATAAGACATACTAAAAGTGAGTCTGAAGTGACACTAATGCGATGGAGAGCTGGGCAATTAGAAACCATTATAGATGAGAGCATGATAGTCCGTAAGTCCAGATCAGCAAACCTGCTCAGAGCAAAAGGTTTTAGAAAAATCCCGAGAAGAAAAGGAAAGGTGTTGCCCTCCTTTTCCTAAAGAACATGAGTACTTGGTAGTGTTTGGAAGGGAAGGTAAACCAATGGATTTTAAACTCACCTGCGACAATGTACTAGTCTAATACTTTGCAGGCGAGGAAGATCCAAGGACACAGATGTCAATATACTGCAATTGTCAAGCTCTAAAACCTGCAATAATTTAGACACCAATTTTGATGTTCAAAGTTACTTGGAGGAGAGAAGATACAAAGACTAGAGAGTTCTCACCTCCAGCATAGAACTATCAGATATTGCAGCCATTGAAGCAGAAGTGATGCCCTCACAGCTGTGAAGCTTGAGAACCGTCAGCATTGGCAATCTTACAGACTTCAAAGAATAAACAAAAAATGTCAACCAAAGGTATATCCATGCCCAGCTAAAAGAGAAGGCAGACAGTAACAAACCATAAGAACAAACCTCCAATGATACATTAGGGCAATATGATGCATCAAGAATGTGGAGATTGGCACAAGTGCGTGCTATTTCACGTAGCGTTTCGTCACTAACACACGAACAATTGGACATGTCTAAGGACTCTAGTTGAGGACATGAGGCAACTGCAAAACGAATTGCTGTATCTGGAAGTTTGTGGCAAGATCCCATATCAAGCAGGTGCAAAAGAGGACAATTGAGCACGGCCTGTGCCATGCTGCTGCGCTTTAGGGATAATGTCTTAAGTTGGGGACACCTGCAAAAGATTTTCTGTTGTTATCCACCACAAAAGTTGGAAAAAAAAAATTGTGAAATTTGCTTAAACAGCCAAAAATAGTTTCACCTGACAGATATCCTCATCACACGACATCTTGTTAGTTGTAGATGGCACAGCCTATCATGGTTGATAGGAATGTCTTGCATAGTATTACCAAGAGTGGCATCATTGACATTCAAACTCTTCAACATACTACACTCTGCTAGGGCATGGAAAAATGGATCCCCTAGTTGTCCTCTTCCCAAAGTCAAAACCTCAAGATTTCTGAGAACAATGAAAAATATATTAGCAACAACCAGAATGCATTACATGCCAAAATAATAACAAACAAAATGGAAAAAACACCTACTTTAATGAAGAAAGTGCCTTCATAGCAAGCAAGTGAACAGGAGAAGCACCGAATATATTCACTTCAACAGCATTTGGGTACCTTAGACACATGTCCTCAACTGCAGATGTATATAGATGCAAGAAATTTAGCTTTGCAAGTATTGTTGAACAATGAAACAGGACAAAGAATGATATCGCTCCTCAAATCATATACAATGAGTCACATCCTAGGTAAGACAGTGGCCCTTGAACATTTTTGCATCAAGAGAATGTTGTCAAGCCTTGCCACAGCAACTTTGAGGCTGAAAGCCAAGGCTCTTACAATCTTCTTTATTAAGAAAAGTGAAATTAAGAAGAATGAATCCTTATTTCTTTGTTCCCTTTTGTTTTGACATCATCCAGAAAAATACCAAATAAGAAAAAAAAAAAAAAAAAAGAGGAGGAAAGAAACAGAAGTAAGAAAAAAGTCACAATTTATTAGAATATAGCAGTGAAACTCACATTCTTCTACTGATATGTTTCGATTCTCAAAATTCAAACGCCTCCAAAATTCCTCATGAGCACTAGCAGCTCGCCACTGCCTACAAACTATCGCAGCTCGACACAAATTAATTTGGTCCAAGAAAGAGAAAACCTGCAGGAAATATAATGAACGATAAAATTAGATCTAGAGATGGAAGACAGATGAATCATAGTTCCCTCAATATCATCTAAAACAATGCATTTACCATATGAAGCAGGTCATCTGTAAGATCCATTCGAATTTCTATATCTTCAGACTCAGAAGGCCCAGTCTCATCTACACCATCCCTTCTACCACCAGAATCAAAGGGATCCTCACTGCTACTATTCCAAATGAAATTGTGATAAAAAATCTCATTTCTACGAGGAACAGAAGAGCTCTCACATAAGCTAAAATCTGTGTCTGCTGATGAATTACAACTGCCAGCATTTGGAGATATTATTGTTGTAAAATGGCAGCCACTGCTGAAAAAACAATTCCTATCACATTTTACTAACAATAAAAGTAACTGTGAAATACTTAATGGAATGTAGTCAGCATTTCTCAGTCATTCATAGTACAATATAGCTCAGAGACCATGCCATCAAAGGCAAAAAGTGACGCTAAATCCAAAGAAGGCAATTCGCAAACCCATTCCTTTGCAAGGTAAAACATTCAAGCATAGAGGAAAGTGAAAGAAGAGAAGAATCTATGCAATCTTTGACCACCACATTGAACCTCACTTGCAACATCGGAAGTCCTTTTTTTTTTTAATTTTTCTCAAAAAAAGAAATAAAAAGACAAAAGCAAAGAGTCTGGCAAACGTAGTGGTACTTCGTTTATCAGTGATGGCACAGCTCCAGACAACAAAAAACTACTGTTTTTCAATTGAAAATGCTCAGAGTTGCAGATGCCTACACCTGGGTGGCCCACAGGCTATATCCAGCAGCACAAAAAAAAAAACTATTCTAAGGATGAAGAAAATGAATGAGTAAATAGACGCGCAACCTATGAAAGCAGAGAGGTATCAAATTACCACAAAAATCTCCATACAGTACGGCTACCTTTCAAAAAAGTAAGCCAGCAGATGTCATAAGTCCACAAAAAAATAGAACAGCCACAAACCCCAATGCAGTAAATTGCCAAATCAACTATATGAAAAAGGAAGAATCCAATACCCGCGATAAACTTAACCACAATTGAACAAAGGCAGAATTAGAGGAGTGGGGGAAAATAGAGATTTTGAGAAACTCACTTAGAAAAAGTGTTGACTTTTGCCCGCTTATTGTGTGAATCCCTATCAGATTCCTCAGCAACGGTCACTGTAGCCGCTGCCTCAGCTGTAGCCGAGGAACTACTACTCTCTCCAGCAGACCGCCAAGAACCTCGAATGCCAGTTCCCCTCGAGGAAAGAGGGGCAACCGCGCGCAGCACATCGTCCGGTGCAGCGGCCACCTGGTCCCAGTTGGCACCGCCTCCACGCATCACCGTAATCATCTCCTCGTACAGTCTCCAGGAGTCCAGGTCATCGCGCTCCGGTGGTCTGTTGTCATTCAACGCGAGGCCCAATCTGACGGCCGCTTCCTCCTTCTCCTCGTCGTCAATTCCGTCATTAGCAAAAATGCCATCCCCAATGGCCATAATACCCTGCCCGTTACCGGTCTTCGACTGTGCCTCTTCGTCTCCGAACGTGAAGCAGAGGCAGCAACAAATCTTCATGCAATTGCAGGCGTGCCTCTTTACCCAACCCTAGGTCACGATCTCGTGCCCGTCTGCCCGCAAAATCACAGCTCCACAGAAACACAAGAAAGACCGCTGATTTCGAGTGAACCTCCAGACCCGATCCGGAGAATTGCGAAACCCTAACGCCCAAATAGGGGAGTCCAGATATTGAATTAGCCGAGGCGGATCGATATATAGATTACAATAAAAATAAAAATACTAACAATAAATAATAATAATAATAACAATAATTTGTCGCACAGAAATTATGTAAATTATTAGACACCGAGGAGGCGGGGGTGTGTGTGTGTGTGTGTGTGTGTGTGTGTGTGTGTGTGTGTGTGTGTGGGGAGAGTGGATTTTAACGGATCGGATCGGATGTTGGCAAGCTGCTTTCGCCGAGAATGTTTCTATTTTGTGAGACCTTCGGAAACGAGATCGGCGCTAAATGTGTTAGGTGTGCGGGTTTACAATTCCTATTAATTAGCAATGGACACCAGTCCATTTTGGCTCAAACAGCAAAATTTAACGTTGTTGTCGTATTATATTTTATATTTTATTGTTAAAACAAAATAATCATAATTTTCTGACGTTTTTCTTACTTGCCGAGCAGAGACAACACACGCTTGATCCCTCGTAATTAAGCAGTAAATTACACAAGGTCCCCGTTACATGGATGGAGACAAGGACAAGAAGCAGACGGAGTCTGGACCCCCTGTATCCTGTGTGCATCGTTGTTTATTATTATTATTATTATTATAAATATATATTCTTTGCAAAGAAGATAATAATCTCGCATAAGATATTATTAGATTGGACCACCCCAATTTCAATATTTTTGCCAGATGCTTCACATGAAAATAAATAAAAGAAATATTGATAAATTTAATAAAAAAGAATATTATAAACGAAATTAATGTTACAAGTAAATTAAATACGACTTATATAAGATAAAAAAAATATTAAATTATATAAATATAAATATTATATACTCTAATAAATTACTTTATATATATATATATATATATATATGATGTACAATTATTAAGTTAATCGTACAAATAAGATGCAATGTGCATATAAGTAATAATAATATACAAACAATTCATTTTTGGAGCCTTGGTATACTTTTTCTTTAACTCTACACACACAACACCTACATGAATCTCATCTCGTACCATCAATTTTATTTACTTCTTGTCTATCACCCCATCTGGATATCTTTTTCCATGATGGAATGGATCCGACACAATATTTGCGGAACAACAATAGGAGAGCTAGGAGACCTAAGAGAGAACGAAACTAGTTTCGAAGGCTAAGTCAACAAGACGAGCGGTTACGATTGAGTAAACAAAGAAATCGAGTTGGATTACTCCTAGGTCAACACAGTTATCTATATTGCATTAACACAGACCTGACTTATTGTTGTTGTTCTTGACTTGACGTGCGTTACTTGAGTTCTCTAACGAAATGACATTGATACAAGTCGTATTAGGTTAAAATGAACAAAATCAGGAGGGATTAGTCATGTGGGCTTAGAGATATCCGTATCATACTACAACGGAAAGACAAAAGAAAAAAAAAAAAGAAGTATTTCCCTAATCTTGTTCAGTTTGTTGATAATTTTCTTTTCTTTCATAAATATTAATTGGTTGGTAATTTAAAATTGAAATAATTTGTTGTTAGACTCAATCAAAGAGCGAAGAATAGTCTTTCATCCGATAGGTTCCAAAGCCAATACTCTTGTCACGTATTCGAATTCCCATGAGGTATTGTATTATATTTGAATAACGAATTGTAAAGTTGAGCGAAAAAGATTAGACATGCTTTAATTAATAAACAATGTATTTCATGTTTATTCCCCCCCCCCCTTTTTTTTAACTACAGTTGACATTGGTTTTAAAATTTACAAAATCTGTTCAACATTTTTTTCAATTTTAACAAGATTTTATTTTATTTTATTTAAAATTAAATTAACCTAATTGATAATTGATGTCTTCAGTTTCCCACTCTACCATCTACTATCTAGAAAAGCGTGCACGATGGCAAGCACAAACCAATGGAGGTAATAAGGGGACTGAAGTTTCACTTTCAACGTCCGCTTGTGTGACTGACCGCTCGCTCGAGGGACTCGCAATGCTTCCTCATCTCGCAAGTGCGTAACTGTAAATTTTTTTTTTTATAAGAAAATTTTAAATATATTTAAAAATATATAATTAATTTGTATATTATACATTTATTATTTTATGATTTAATAATATTTTAAATATAATATATAATATTTTTTTATATAATATAAAAGGTAATTGTAAATATTTGAATTCACCAATTGTAAATATTTTTTTTATTCAAATGCGATGAGAAATAAAAAATAAAAGAATAATATTTATAAAATAACACATATGCCCTTTTCTATTAATTGATTTATAATTTTATTTTCTTCTCTTCTCTCTACATTCCACCTCAATTTCTATACTGGGCAGTAATGTTTTTCAATCTCCACACGAGTCCGTGCATCTAAATGGAGTTTTTTTTTTCTTCATCTGATCTCATCTAAAAAACCAGTTTTGTTTTTTCAAACAAATTATTTTTCTATGTAAAGAGAAATCCTACCAAAAAAGCATTGGCATAAGTGGCTCTTAGTTAAAAGTGTAAGCATATCAATTGAGGTCAATTTGATATTTATATTCAAACGATATTATTAATGATAGTTTAAATTTTTTAAAACTACAGTTAAATTAAAATAAGTATAAAATATATCAGATTATTAATAATAATTATAAATTAATTTGATTAATTTGAGAATTAAAATAATATTCATTGTTAAATAAAATTATCAGTCATAGTTTTTATTTAATTGATTTATCTGAAATTACATCGTTAGTATAGAGAAAAAGGATGAGGGTACATGAACAAAATATTGACTTTCAAATATCAAAAATAAGAAAGTAAATTTTAAAAATTAAGATAAATAAAAAGTAATGGAATATGAACAAAATGCTTTTGTTTATTATGATGAGTTGAGCAGGTTCTACGCGGGAGTTGTGGAGATTGATGAGTTTTTTGTGTGGTTCTCTCCGTCAAACACTTTTAAACTTTAATATTATAATAAAGAAGTTCAATTTGATGTTAACGATTTTTAAATTAATAAGACTATAATTTAATTAAGAATTATATTTAATTTATTTTTAATCATTTTAATTTGATTTTAATTAAATTAGTCGAATTGAGCACATTCCACTTGTACTACCATTCTTAGTCTCAAATTCTATCACCAAGAACTTTTATAAAAAAAAAAAAAATCATTATTCTAGTAATAGCTACAACTTAATATTTTAGTTTTAACGATTTTTGGACTAATAAGACTGCAACTTAATTAAAAATTATATTCAATTCATTTTTAACAATATTAACAATTTTGATTTGATTTTAATTTAGTTAGTCGAATTGAGCACATTCCACTTACTATTCTTATTCTCAAATTCTATCACCAAGACCAATAAATAAATAAATAAATAAATAAATAAAGGGTCAGAATTCTAATTGTAAGGTGTAATAATAGAGTCATACAAATTTTTAATTTTTAGTATAAAATTACATCTTAAGTTGTTATAAATAAAAAAAAAAAGAAAAAAAAAGGGGGTTTTCCTAATGGTTCTTATTACGTACAATTTGTCTATTGGCAAGTAATTTCTCGCGGTGTCTTACAAACCAAATCGTAATCCGCACACGAATCCTTTTGCACATAGGTTTTTTTTCTTTTTCCCTCGGGGGTGGTGTTGCTCTCATGGGTCCGCTTTAAGGGCCATCGTAACGATTCTAGAGTGTATAAAAATTCTACAACGTCAATTCTTGAGTAGTTGTACCACCGTCACTTAAGATAAAAAGGCCAATTGACTTCTTGAATCAATTCGTATCCCGTCGCAATCTCCTATTTTTCAAGTAACAGTAAGTCTTCAAGTAATTATCGTGGTGCTTGTTTATGTCTTCGGCATTTGTTTCACAATGATCACAAATCGGATAAGAAGACAGCGGAAAGTGTATGAATGGGCGGCCCTCGCTGTGTTCGCGTTCATTCTCACTTCGATAATTAAGAATGATGCAGCCCTTTGTCTTAATTTACTTAACAAAACTATGGATATTGATGCGGATCCACGGTAATTAGTCTCCCAATACGGGAGCACTTGGGTCCCATAGCTCTAATCAATGGCCACCAAAAGATACATAAGGATCGAGAGGTCCATCAAAGTCTACAGCAATGGCCACGCCGGGTCAAGTCTGGTGGCCGACCGTTGACCATTTATATGCCCCAATTCAATCCCCAATGTGCCCAACTACACCAATTACATATGCTCAAAAACAGAGTGTGCCAATCATATATATGCATTCTAAAATTCAAATTAAAATCTATATTTTGTGAGAATTTAAGAAATGACCCTCAAAGTCTCACAAGAGTACCAAAATATATGCATTTGTTACGCGATGACTTATTAGACTACTAAGCTGTCGCTTTTTATTATTTTTTTTCAATAAGATGGTAAAATGTCCAAAAATTACAGCTTATGGAAGTTTTATGGGCACCAATTTGGGTCACTTCACATTTTCTAGATTAACTCTTTACAACTGTCGATTAAATTTACTTGAAAATGAGTATCAAACACCCCTTACTAGATGTTTGTCATTGCAATTTTCAAGTTGATATGAACCTTTAACTTGTCCACTCCAAATTATCACACTAGTTAGAGGTCATAAAGAATGTTTTAAAGTTCTGCAATTGCAAAGTATGTTGATCCAATGTTGAGTGAAATCCTCCTAGTCATACTTCCTTGTGGTCTCTCAAAAAGCCACCAGCACCCATAAGGTCAGATCCACCTTGCGATACTTCATTAGTAGTTAATGCAATTCATCCTGTTGCAAGTGGGTTCCAACTAACCAATTCCTTTCTCAAATAAATAGTCTTTGCGTGTGTTATGGAGCCATTCTAGATTGGATCTTTAGCAGTCATGGTAAAACTGACATATATTTATGTCCTTATATGCCCTGTAGTTAATTGCCGAGAACACAGGTTCATTCTACCACTTTCAAATTCACCAAATTGTTATGGCGAACAAGGAAAACCAGTTTCAAAAATTTCCACCAAAGAATGCACTCCTCTTAACCTGTTGAACCACATCTCTCTATAAATTGGCCGCAAGCTCACAGTCTCGTAGCACATGCAATAAAGTCTCAAAATGGGTTCTACGTAGTAGACAGATATCTAATTTAACTAAGCTTTTATGTTAACGTTCATAATTGCACAAGACCTTAACATGTAATATCTGTCATAGAAAATATTTGATTCGTTATAGATACTAATACTTTTAGATTCTGTTAAATTGAAAAGTGACCCCTATCTTAGAACTCCCTATAAAAAATAAGAATTGATATGCTAGTTTGACTGTAAAATTTTCATTGGCTGCCCCTTTTTATGCTAACACATCCTCATTTTGTGATTTGTCATCGTTGTGGGATTTCCCTGGCTTTCGTGTATTTTAATTTACTTGAGCTTTCGTTGCCAGCGAAGCTGCTGCGTTTACTGGGTCAATTGGCGATGGCCTGGAGAGGAGGAGCCCCTCCTGATAGTGGCAATCTTCGACACATTTGAGCCCACAGCGATTGAAACTCAAAATAGTGAGACAATGGGTCATTACCAAGGCCCATTTGGTGCTTTCCCAACGCCGTAGTTTTACTATTTTAGGTGCACCCTAGATCATGGGCAATGGGGTCCAAATCCAATTACAGAAATTAGAAGCTCTTCTATAATGTTGTCATGTCATCGCAATCATTATGATGCCAAATGCAGGTCATAACGGTGGTGTATACCCAAAATTCATAGCCCCACTTTTTTTTTTTGCCAAAATATGAGCCTTTTTCGGTGATTCAAATTTGCAAATTTCAGTGTAAAAGAAAAACAAATCCCAACCCCAAAATATGCATGTCCAGTTGGCCATATGCCAGGAGATGTTCAAACCACATTCTAACATTAGACCCAAGGACCGTTGCTTTTAGGTTTCTGGTTGTAAAGAAATCCAATTTATGTTGAAAGTCTGGAACACAGTTTCACAGGTAATGCCAACCGACTAGGTCTAAAAATTGAACTGGAACTTAAGTACCCAGAGGCCTAGTTTCTGCTTTCTAGTATGAGATCTGCAGATTAATACCTTGCTTTCTTTGAAGCATATAATTCACATGCAAAAAGTAATCATCTTTGATGCTCTTTTGTTTGTTTGTTTGGTTGGACACACGGGAGGGAGAAGGGCATAAAGCCTAGCTAAAAGAAAAATATAGCGCTATCTTATCCTCTCGAGATGCTGCATTACACATACCATCCTGCAGTGCAAATGCAAAATGTCAGTTCTGGCTATCCAAAACCAATGTTTGTTTGGGAGGAAAAGAGTACGGATGGATAAATAAGGAAGAAATGATAGAGAGATGGTGTCAAAAGCAGGGCCCCTCTAACCCATCAGTTAATTTGGGAAATGAAAAATCTCTCTTAGATAGAAATCTCCTGAACTCAATTAAAGACAATAACATTTAATATTATCTACAGAATATTTTGTATGCAATAATATTTTTATATAAAATAAAAAGATTTTATATATTTTAAAATATTATTTATATAATATAAAATATTCTGTATATCATATAAGATTTTATTATATTGAAATTAGTTAAAAAGATTTTGTGTTTGTGAAGTCAAATTGTCAGCGGGTAAAAATAAAACATCAATGCAAAAGAGTAATAAATGCCAGTCTTTATCAGTAGCTCTCCAACTGAAGCATTAAAGGTATGAGACGTCCAAGCATGACGCATTTATCAAAGAACGTATAGAGTACTTTGTATAGGATCAAGACAGGGATTAATCGGGCGGTTCACCTTACAAGAAATCATGATCTTATGATTGTCGACTAAAGCCCGCTGGGGGGAACCACGCAATTTGACCTTTTCTCTACTTTTCATAGAAGGAAAAGTTGAAGCGAAGCAGGGGAAAACGTTCAGTTTGGAGAAACCAAGTAGATTTGATTTGCATGAAAGATGAAACTAGACAAAGCCTGAGATTAATTCAATAACCAAATCGTTTAGGATAAAAAGTGAAACCTTTTGTAGTTGATCTTTTGCACGAAAAGAGAATCTGATACCTAACTCAAAGCTTAAAGTGGATACCACCTTTTTTTTTTTTTTTTTATCTGTTTGTACTGGACTTGACCCACTTTGGCGTTTGCAACTTGGAACTCAAATAATCCGTTAACTGAATTGTAAAGTTGGATTTGACATATGAATTGGACTGACTATAATTGGCTGGACAACACTAACATCAGCAAAGCATGATAGAGACACGACCCAATTGAGTTTTTTTGGTTCTGTCATTCGATCTAAGACATGATAGTTTCAAGTTAAGAAAATGATCATGGCCGCATTATTAACATAAGGGTCAAATTAGTCAAATCAGCAACTTGTCAAGGCAGGGCCTAGGTATGCAAGTTTTCTCAACCTTTCTTGAACGTTTTGTTGTTGGTTTGTCTTTTAACAAAAGATACACAATTAAAGAGCTCGGATCGAATGTTTCCGCCGAAATATTCAGTGACATTGCTTCAACATCGTTAGTTAACTAATTGGTAATGGTACATGGCTCTTGAGCAGCGAAATAGATGCGAAGAGAACAATCACATTTGATCTATATAACCACCGGCCATAATTTATTGCCCTAAAGATTGAGGAATCCGCTTAAAGATTTTCTGGCCCGGGGCAAGGATGGCCATCGGATCAAAAGCTGCCTTCATGTCGACAAATCTTGACCATTTATTTCCAAAGTGTCGTTTCCACTCCTCTTGAGATTGGTAGTGGGGGAGGTACAACTTGAAATCGAAGCCACTCTTAACGCATAATTGGACTATCTCATGGTTTTGAGAGACCAACTTCTGAACGGATTGGCTATCTGGGTATGGAGGCGTGAACCGGAGTAATGCCACGATGTAGAAGATTTCGCCTTCTGCTGGCAACATCACAGACGTTCGATTGTCCCACCTGGTTCATACAAGCAAGGAACACATTAGAATGGCAGCTAAACCACAGCAAATCGCTCTAGAACTTGCAAGCAAGACGAAACAAAATGCCACATATCTTGATTACTTATCCTTGTGTGATCAAAAGCTCGCTCGCTGCCCTTTTAACGTCTTTCCATTCGTTCACCCTTTATTTATCACTTTATCCAAGAAGATATATTATTATGAGATTATCTGTCGCGGCCTCAACTTCAGACCCAACTAGGGCAGAACGAACACAATATTAGTACCGAGATTTCTATTATATTTTCCTCCTCTCACACCAAGTTTGGTGGGCACAAGAGTTGAATGATTTTGATCCATTCACCAGCAGGCATTTCAAAGCAAAGAAACTGCAAACCAAGAGAGTGAGTAAACCCCCCCCCAAAAAAAAAAAAAAAAATGTTCGTGACAAATAAAAATGGTTGTTGGAGGCCAGACAAATTATGTTGTTATCATCATTCCTGGGCTAGGCCAGTCGGACGCACACATATGCTTGTCGCTTCTGAAATGGCAACACTGAACGTCAAAGTTCCATCACTTGCGAAATCTCTCACTTTCCACAGAAAGATAATTACATGCCGAAATGACAGTAATGCCCCAATTCTCTGTATATTCCAATAGTGCCTCGGTATTGAGTACGAGAGAGCCACTTCCCAAGATCCACATTCGTTATAAAGGATCCGTGAGCTTAAAATCAAATCTATTTGCATTCCATTTCACAACCTCAATTGTCAACAATTAAGTAGATTTTTAATTTTATTCATTTAAAGAGTGAGTGAAGTTAATTTAATATTAAGTATGAAAAAATACAAAATTTTAATAAGATTTATCCGGGAAAAAAAAGAAAGGAAGTTTCATTCAAAATAATAAACTTGTTATATGCATAAAGAAAATAAATGAGTGTAATTTAATCGTGCGCAAACCTTTGTTGGCAGAAATTATTTTCATCAGCTACGGCCATTTAAGATCTTAATTACCGCATTTTGAATGTTTAGGCAAACGGCGAGGATATTACTGTTGGGGTTGAAACTTTGAAAGGCTCGGGTGAAGTTGTGTGGGGGCCCAGCGCAAACGTGTCTAGAAAAGAGGGTGCTGGTTCCATCCTCGTCACTCTCGGGACAACCACCCTAGGACGCACACACGTGGCGGACACGCGGGAACAAATGATAACGGTAATAATCATAAAAACGGAGGAGGGAATACTCACTTGCTTCGCAGCAGAGGGTACACCAACATGGGGCCACCGACGCCTTCCCTCAACATCCTCTTGAACACCGCACGGTCGAAATCAGCGATGTCCCTCTGCGACACAAAGAGGTTCAACCAAGGGTGAGGAGCTTCCCACACACCAGTGGCCCTCGCGTGTTCTTCCACGCGCTTCACACGCAATAGAAACTCTGCATAGCTCATGTCCGCTCGAAACTTCAAATTCTCCACGGATCCTAGCCGTCCAAGCAATCCATTGGCAACCTGCACCAGAATTGACGCCAGAAGAAGGCGCATTGCGCGCCAATAATGTGAGCCAACTGGGGCACCCCTTTCACGTCGAAGCAATTCTATGTCCAACGCAGGCGTATATGAGATTACTAATTAATCTAAATATTTCGAAAATCCGTCTTTTCCTTATATTTATTCATTCTGATGTTAACCAAAAAAAGTAAAAAAAAAAAAACAGTGTCATATCGTTCCTGTTTACATCGTTCCGGAATGATGCCTTTTGGCCATTTGTGCAACTGTGGGGGACCAAAACGTCAGCGAAGTCACAATCATCAGAGCTTAGAAAATCTCTTATTTCCGGCACTTGACTATTTTAGCCCTCGTAGAAATTTAAATTATCAAGCTCGACTGGACTACAGAGGGAAACCAACAATAATCCAAAAAAATAGCAGAGTGTCATTCTCGTAATTGTGCCTCATGGCACGGCCATTTCTATTCTTTTTTCTGTGTCAGAAAATCCAATGGAAGATAGATTATATCGCATGGTCAGTTTTCAAAATCGAAGTGGGCCACAAATAATAATAATAATAATAATAATAATAAATTTTCATTCATTTATCTTTTATCTATTTTTGCTCTTTTTTTTTTTTTCTCTCTAATAAATTTTCGTATTTTCCCGGTGTCCAACCGGAGAACGAGAATAAAGGTGTCCGTCCCAGAGCTGAGCGGAGTGAGAACTTTGTACACGTGTAAGTGATACTGGGTTTTTGACTTTTTCAGCGTCCGGTGGGACCGGCAGCTCGTCGATGGTCAACATCCCCGAAGGGCCCCACTTTTTAGCTACGAGCTGAGCTTTGAAACTCAGTCATCAACTGGCCACCAACATCAGCATTTTAGCCCACAATTTCGAAGTTCTGTAAACTCTAGCGTACGCCTACATTGTTTGCCGTACCAAGTCCACTTTACACTAATCATTAACCAAACTAACTTTAGTCATTTTAGCATTATTATTATTATTATTTATCACTCTGTTGCAATTACAGAAGAAATTACAAACAGAAAGATACAGGAATTACCGTATCAATCGTTGAGAGGCGGTCGCTGTGGCGGTAGTGTAGTGCCACTTCTAGGCAGTAGAGTACCGAGCCAGCGGTTCGAGGGACGTGACTCTGATCGAACACCTGGTCCGAATCCAATGGCACGGAAGGCCACCCATTTACAGGGTCATTACTGTTGACGAACGCGAAGCCTTCCACGTAATCGGAGGATTCACCCTCCGGCTGAGTCACCAGCCACTCGGCATCCCTGGTGAAGTCTTCAAAATCGGCGTATACCACCCTTATAAATCTCACCTAATCATGAATAACAATAGCCAAAAAAAAAAAAAAAAGGAGCATAAAATACACGACGAAAATAATTACTGAACAAGACCCTTAAAAAATTACGTGGCGTAGGCGTGTCATTCATTGCATTTTCTGGTAAGTAAAGGAGAGAAAAATGGGCAGCAGGAGAGAGTGACCAGATTTAGCAAATTCAATTAAAATCTGGGTAAATTGGAGAGTTTATTATAGAAAATACTCACCATGTCCGGTGCTGACTGGAGCAGAACCCTAGCTCTTGTAATGATGCCGAACTGACCTAGACCCCCGAGCGCACTGAAGTACAATTCGGGGTTTTCGGTTTCGGAGCAAGTCAATATATCGCCTTTGCCCGTGACCACGTCTAACTCAATCACGTTTGACAATTGCGGGCCGTAACGGAAGGCCTGGCCGCTAACGCCGGCGTTGGACAACGTCCCTCCCACGGTCAGACCCAGATAATCAGTCCAGGACCGGGGAGCTAAATTGAACTGCGAAACGCACCGTTTTAGCACGTCTTCCCATAATACCCCTCCCGAGACATCGACGAAGCTTTGCCCGTTGATCTTGCCAATCTCGAAAGGGCTATCTTCGGCGGAGCGCATGTCCATGACAAGACCATGACTGGCCATGGCCTGGCCGTTGATAGAGTGCCCATTGCCCCTAGCGGCCACCGTCAGATTGGACGACCGGCCGGCTGCTTTGACCACCCTGGCCACGTCTTCGGCTCCTGTAGGTCTGATTACAGCCAGGGGCTTAGAGGAACAAAGGCCGCCGAAATCTCTACTGGCTAATGCGGTGGCCAGGTATTCGATGCTGCCAGAGAGTTGGAGGTCAAGAGACTGACATAGGCTGGGAACGTCGTCGTTTTGTCTCGATTCAGGTTCACTCTCGTGAATGAACGGCTCCAGGTAAGCTATCATCTTCGCCGCCGAACTAGGTTACTGAGGCTTGTACCGGTGGCTTAAATGGCGACTAGTTTAGATTATTTTAAAGAAGGGTGGCAAATATAAGATGGGTCTCTCTAACCTAGCATTGATGAGTTTGACGTCAGCCTAAGCTTCAATATCCTGTTGACGTTAAGATCCTATCGACATCCTTTGTCTGCCACTTGTATTTTATATATTGATTTTTTTTTTCTTTTTTCGAACGCTATCTTTGCTGAAATGCTTCCGTTGGTGCTGTCCTCATTTTTTGCCCAACATATGCATATTCTCGTTGTTTTTCCTGTTTTTTTTCCTTTTCTTTTTCTAAGTATAAATTTTATTAAAATTTTAGTCTAAATAATTTACTCCTTGCAAACCAAAATGGGAACATGAAAAGAGTTTTGAGACTGAAATATGACAGTGGATAAAATTTTATTATTAAAGATTACAGTGTAATCTAACAATAAATTTCAAAATAATTACATATATTTGTTTTCATAAATGAACAGAGTTTGAAAGAAGTTTTTCCAAAAAAAAAGAAAAAACCCACATGGATAAATCATTCAAAATTAAATTTAGTAAACAGTAAGTTTTTTTTTTTTTGTAATTTTCTATAGATTCTTTTCTTTTCTACTTCACCGAGTAGAAACGCTGACATTTATTTGTTAGCTCTCATTGTTTTGTAACTCCCATTGTATATTATATAGAGTATACATCTTTCTCTATCGCCTTTTTTGGTTTTCTCTCCTTTTAATTCGTTTTCTTCTTTTTCCTAGTGGGACTTAGATGGAGAGATTTTCTATGCATATTATATAGTGGGATGGTGCCTGGATGTTTCTGCAATACGCGCACTCGATGTTGCCTGCCTTTGTTAACTATCAACTGAGAATTAAGTTTTACTTTCTATCTAGAGGTAATGCTACTTAATTTGTTGTGATCCATTTTTATATTTCACTTCGTTGCTCATTTAATGAATTAATTTTCAGCAATTTTGCTAGACTAACCAATCTTTTTCTTTAGTTTGACATTTAGGGTCCTTTTGTTTTCAGAAGAATAAGATTCTGTAAAAAAATATATTTAAAATTTTCCTTTTTGAAAAAATAATTTTTTTTAATTATTTGTTTTGATTTGAAGCTATGCTAAAAAAATTTTTATTTTTGTTGCAAGGAAAATTAAATTTTTAAAAACCACAATAAATTTTTTTAGATCCACAATAATGCTCTCTCTTTTCTTTTCTTTTCTTTTTTTTTCTTTTTTTTCTCTTTCCTCTTTCTCTATCTCTTACTTTCTTTCGCTTTCTCTCACTCTTCTTCGTCTCTCTCCCTCTTTGTTTTTTATAACCTTCTTTCATTTTCTTCTTCCTTTCTTCACTCTTTCTCAACTTTATGTTGTCTACAATTTTAAATTGACAAAAAAAAAGGTACTTTAATAATCACTTTCAAAAATTAAATAAATAATTTTTTGAGTTACTATGTTGTGTCAAGAGGTATTAAAATATAACTCAATCCAACAACTCAATTCAAATCCACCGATAAAAAATTCAATTCGACTTAACTCAACTTGTTCAACAGAATTTGAAAATAACTCAAACTAAAAAATGTCCTCAAAATTGAGGGCCAAATTGACCTATAACCGACCCATGACCCCATATTTTTTCAAGAGAATGGAAAAAGTAAAACAAAATATCCTAATAATTCTAAAACAAAATAATTTTTTTTTATATATAGAAGATATTAAATAAAAATATTTTGTAACTTTAGTCCGCTGTATAATAACCATCTTTAGCCTACATTTTTTTCTCCAAGAAAAAAAAAAAAAAGCACTAGCCAAATGATTCTCACTTTCATATACAATTCATATAAAAACCCCTAGCATGCGATGGTTACATTGTCGTTACGGTGTGTACTGTAGCAGTCGCTGTAATAGCCAAGTGACTACCCTTCTAATTATAATAAGACAAGCACCTGAAATCCATGCAAATCATTCTTCCTCCTCCTCTTCTTCTTCTTCTTCTTCTGTTTTGTTAAAAAGAATGCTTCTAATTTATGCCGTTCATATATGATGACTAAGTCATTAAAAGAACCTAGACATGACATTCTTAATTCATACATTGTATTGCTTTTTAGACCTTGAATTTCTAATATTTTATATAAAAAAATAGATATTAATTTTTGAGAGACATTTTTGTACTTAATTACTTAGATTTTATCTAAAAAATTTTGAATTTTAATATTTAGAAAGATTAGACAAAGTTTTAGAAATTAAAATAATAATTTTTATTATGTAATTGGCGATTCGTTAAACATCTTAGTGGACCTATATATATATATATATATATATATATACATATGTATGTTGAACTAGTTGCTGTGTGTTTTTCTTATGCTAATTTGCAAGTCAATCCTTAAAAATGGTTTAGTAAAGGTCAGCAATCACCAAAGATGTAGCTGACAGGTAACAAATTTCTTGGCTTATATATTAAGCTCTAGGGCTAAACACCTTCTAATCAGTAATCATAGATTGGAAAAAAAAGATAATCTTCAAATTTCGAAGTTCTCTGGTATCTAATGATTTCTAAAATTAAAATCAACTATATAAGCAATTTAAACTAAAGTCAACAGACCTTTTAGATTTTAAATAGGAAAGTCAATTGATACCATCGAACTTACAATTTGAACAAAAAAAAAAACCAAAAAAAAAAGAAAAAAAGGATGCTACAACAAATAAATGACAGTAGCCCCGACAGAAGCGCTCAATTCAGATCCCATAATTATGGATTCGGAGGCGTCAGAAACCATTTATTCCGTTCTTTCTGTTCAAGAGGCATATTGGACCTATGGAGTTCTCAGCGTGCTTAGTATAAGTTATCCCCCGCTATGGATCACAGATTATTTGTGCGGAACCCAACGGAAAGCGATGCAAAAGCTAGCTTGCATAAGTATAACGCGTTGTTATATTGATTTATTCTTATTTTGTAATTCCGTCTCTCTGTTGTGTTTTTCATCCCGACACGAGATTCCATTCTTACGTTTCCTTTGTTCTTCCATTTGTGAGAGACAAAGAATGTGTGCGCTATGGTTAGGGAACTGTGTGTATCTCCAAAAAAAAAAAAAAAAACAAAAAAAACAAAAAAGTGTCAATTTAAGATCGGGAAACGAGCCAAATAAAAAAAAAAACAATATTAGTTAATATTTTACTGGTGACTCGATATTTCATTATCGCGTTTCTTTTGTTCTCCACAAATATTGCGTTCGTAAGATTCTCCTACCCGCTATTATTCCCCCTTTTTCCATCATTAATTCATTGATAGGAACGAGATTCCTCTGTGAAATTTTAATTAAGTCTGTGTGTTGAACCTCGGAAGCAATTTTTGTAAGTCAACGAACTTTAATGGAATATCTAAATTAAGATGGTTATTCTCCTTACAAATTTACAAATTATATTCAATAGAATAAAGTTATTTGTAATTAATAAAATTTTAATTTGAAAATAATATAAAGAATAAAATAATATGAATAATTATTATCATTATTTTCCACACAAAATAGTTTTTATGATACAAACCCAAAATAAATAAGTGAAATATATATATATATATATATATATATACTAGTTATTTCTAATGTAAAGAATTTTTATTCAATAAAAATTAAAAAAATGAAGGTCTATATTTTTCTCACATTTGTTTAGATAAAAAGAATTTTTAGAAGGCTAATTATGACCATATCACAAGAATAAATCATTTCTTTTTTTTTTCAAATTGAATAAAAAGAAAAAATATGAAAGTATATCGCGTATAACTCAAATTATATTTAATCATAATTAGTTACTCATAGATAGGTATATATTTGTTTTAAATATAACGGTTTATATAAACTAACTTTATCGGAAAAATTATGAAAATCGGTAACAGTTTCAATATTTTGTACTAGTTGAATTCTTTTCGGTCAATCAACCCAATAACTTTTTATTTTGAGTGGGAACAAGATAAAAGTTTTCAGTGGGGGGCAAAATATTTTGACTTCAAGTAATTTAAGCAAATTTTCTTTTTTTTGAGTGGGGGGGTATTTGCCCCCACAAATTCATATGTACGTCCGCCCTGAATTTTCAAGTAATTTATACTCACAAGTAGCAAGGGCAATAATAAAGTCGATGTCACAAAAGAAGGTGCATAGAATTGATTCCAGTATTTGAGACCCTGGAATTGTAGATGGCCGGCCGGTTCGAATATTAACTAATACAACGTCCATAATTAATACCTATTAAATCACCATCTCCCACAGCACAAGCGACAATTAATCAAGCAATTAAAATTATACACTGACACGTTCAGTTGAAGCAATACTGGGCTCTAGCTTACACAACAGGTGATAGTTCTTTTATTTTGTGTACATTCCATACTTCGTACCTCTTTCTAGGGCATGGGAATTTTGATGGCTTGGGCAGGAAGGTAAATTCCTCCTCAGTTTTATACCTTTCGTTTCTTCCATTGGAAAGACAAAAGAGGGAAAGAAAACCTAGGTAGTCCAGTTGTGAGTTGCACCGCATACACTACATACTAGTGTATGTTCCAGCACACGCTACATATTTACTGCTTCTCTCTCTGTTCTTATTTATTATTATTATTATTTTTACCCATTAGCATAGCTTATTGTTGGAGTGTATGTTAGCTATTTTGGGATAACGGATGTAGGTGGACTCTGGCTTCTTTTGTAGGAGGTCTTGTCATTCGCTCAGTAAATCCCGATCTCCTCATGCAAATATTCAATATCATGCCATATATATATATATATATATCAACTTGACAATGAAATGATGACTTTATTAATCTTAAACAAAGAACAAAGGAAGTCTGAGTTATTTCTTCTTCCGTGAACAGCTATTGCGAGAAAACGTGGGGCTGCATCACGCACATAGAATTTTATCAAGTCGTTTGATTTTGACCAGACCGCGGGATGCTTAAGGTTTTGTAAGGTATAAAGTTAGGCGTGACTACGGTGGAGGGTTGAGGAGCCACATTAAAGACTGCAGTTCAGTGGTGCAACTGAGAAACCTTATTACGCTAATCAATCGTGTTTTTCCCCCATTAACGTGGAAGGGACGAAAGCTTTTTCCAGAGCCAAGAATCAGAATGTGAGAGCATCCATTCATCCAATAACATTTGATTTTCAATGGTGACGGAGAGAATTATTGAGTTGATTGAACATGGGTTGACCGAGGTTGTTTGTGTACTTGCATAGCATCGGATAAGGTCAGACGCCACGGGAATTCTTCATTGCCCAGATATCATTAGCATCTTGACAATAAAACATGATGGCGGGTATTCGCTAATCGCTATAGGCAATTATTTAAGTCGGGTCAATTACATAATTCTGTAGACAGGGGATCAGAAGAAAGACAGTGACGTGTCGCCCTTTGGCCTGTTTGGTTTGTAATTCATTGATACATCATTTTCTTCTAGACGTATGCAACAGTTGAGTCTAGCCAGAGAATTGACCATTGTTGCTTGCATAATTGTACTTTTTTTTTTTTTTTTAAGCTTTCTTTGCCAAATAGCGTTTGACCAGTCCCCTGTTGAGTTGGATTTTAAGTTTCATCATACGTGAATTGACATAGACCAATTGAGAAATAAGAATTCCATTTTCTTGCTCAAGTTAACTGCTGAAAATGAGATGCGGACGACAAAGTAGAAGCACTTGACAACATTTCAGAATAATTAATTAGTAGTGTGCATTAACCTGGAGAACCATTGTTTTTTTTTTTCTAATTTTTGTGTATAAGTGAATTCAACTTCCGATCCGATTCATTGTATCTCCCACTTAATTTGGAGGAACCTCGTTAATTACGAGCGGACTTCTCATCAGTGAGCTTTTGCTGACTCCATTTTTTTTGCTTCCACTATCCTTTCACGTAACTCCCGTGAAACCCAAAGTCGCAACTTTAGACGGTCAACTGTGCTGAATGATAATCCCTTTCGCAACCAATTAAATTCATACAAGGAGTGTAGGGAACTGAAGACCATTTACCATTTACTTTTTGGTTGTTGGACTTCTGTGAACTCATCAGCTGTGGCTTGGACCATTCAGGGCCTTTGTTGGCAGCAGTCAAGCGAGTGGACTCAGTTAAGTCAGCGTTTGCAAGGTTCGCCCATGTCTGTGTAACAGTCAAGCAAGCGAGCTCAGTACCAGTCTGACAAGTTTTACGAAGCAGAGCCTTAACACCGTGTCACTAACTATAAGATCTAATAATAAAATTATATAAATTTTAATTTTAAATATAGAGTTCACCCTTAGTTTTTGTTTTTTTTTTTTAAAAAAAAAGCTTAATACTGTGGGTAACGGGTACTCTGTGCCGAATAAATCCTTTTTTTTTTTTTTTTGGCCGATACTGAATTTGGAACTGGTTTACATTAGTGGGGAATTGGATGACATAGAAGGTGAGACGATTGTTGGAGCCGCAGGCTACTGACCTGCGGGAGCAGGAGATGCTTCTGGTAAGGGTAGTGGTGGTTGCATTAGACATATGCAGAGATGGATGTCTGGAAAGCTGACGATGGTTGATGTTGTGTAGGATACACAATTCGGAAGAAAGACGGGGCAAGACCAAGAATAAACGCAGCGCCACAAGATGGAATAGAGGGAAAATGGGAATATGAGACTTGTCTGGAAGCCATATGGTGACAGTATTTGTTAACCGAGTCTGCAGGTCATGTGCAAATGAACTGTCGACCAAATACTATGATCCAGAAAAATACAAATGTCAGATCGAAATTCAAGCTTGTGATTACTCTACCAAGGACGTAACCAAGGAAACCAAGCCCGCATTTTTGATTGATAGACCACAGTCAAACAACGCTAAAGGCCATACGCATGTCCCAGGCTAGGCTAGGCTACTATAGTGTTCTTGATATCAGACTATAAGCGCAGCGCAGAACTCCCGAGGGAGGAGGACGCAAGAATTCACAACTCTTTTGGGTCTGGGAATTTCCACTTCTTGCACACAATCAAGTCAAGTAGTATTACAAATTAATTTATGCACACGTTTGGTACATTAAAGTTCATTTCTTCGGCTTGGTACAATCAAATGCAAGTCCTCCGTATCAAAATTGTTCAGGAGTTTTACGCTTTTAATTCGATCCATAAGTACGCGGGGGAATGGGAGTAGACTCCCCAGTTCTATCCATTAAAAAAATGCCACCAACAGATCGACGGACGCGTGCAGGAAATTTTCCTCCACCTAATGGCCCTTAGCTAGTCGGCTGGTTTCTCTGGCCATTTTAATTGGACTTTACAGACTTCTTAGTTTAGGGTTTCTAACAATAACAACATTTATTTTCTTTTATTTTCCCTGGTTTTTCTGCTAAGCCTCTGATACTCCTATATATTTAACTCTCTCCCTCTCTCTCTCTCCCTCTCTCGCTCTGTATTTATATATATATATATATATTATTTTATATTATATAAATTTAATTTTTATTTTTCATTTTAAATAAATTATATTCATTGTATAGTATAAAATTAGAAGTGTGTTATAAAAAAAAAAAGAGAAATTGTTATTTTGTTCTTCTTAGTTTTAAAAGTTTTTGTTATTGATGGGATAAAATTTTTAAATTTAGAAACATTTATTTTTCTTTTTTTTTCTAGAAAAAGAAAAAGAAATCATCTCTCTCCCTCTTTTTTTTTTTTTTTTTTTGAGCAAGAAGGATATTATTTCTTCTTTTTAGACCGTTACTTTTTCTTTTATATCTTTTTTAATAAAAAAATTGTAAGAAATTATTTGAGTTAGTAAAATAAAAAAAAAATTATGGAAAGTGATGGGTGAAAACTAGAGTACTAATTAGAAAGTCACTATGAAGCCTCCTAAGTATAGGCAGTTGTTATCAGACGTGATTGTGATTTAATCACAATCAAATTTTCTTTTCTTCCAAATCTTTTTTGGATTGTTCTCATCTGGCTTGCTTATACAGCTTTTCTTGGTTCCTCTCTGGGTGTTACTACTATTTTTGTTTTTATACATCTATGTAACAGCTCCATTGCCTTTTCTCTTTGTCATTATATCTTCATTTCATTGAAAATCACCCATAGAACATGATTGTCTCTATACGATGGATGGATTGGAGGGGTAAGGATGAGGGGTAGCATGGTTATTTGAAAATTTCTTGAATTTTTTTAAATTTAAAACCATGTTTATTTTCCTAATGTATTCCTAAATTTGCATCCCTTTGCATCAGTATTTTATCCTTACCATCAAAATCTTATGCATCTTATTGTTTTTCTATTTAACAAGTAATGCAGTGCAACCAGTACATCCTTGACTCTTCTCTCTCAAGTTGCTTCTTCAATTTGATTATCTCACCCATAATCACTTTTGTCTCAATTCAATATTTCATTATAATTCATGACTGATTGGGGTTCTTCGTGGTTGTGTGGTTCAGGTTCTTGATCTTTCTCTGAATGATTGGCAATTTCAAGCGGCGATCAAGCATTAGAAGAACAACACAAACCATTTTTCTCTTCCGGTTCCGTTTTGTTGACAAAAAACCTTTGCATATCCATTCCATGACTGGCATCTCTTATTTTCACCATAAGAATCTGTTATTTTCCATCACAGGAATGTAGACAGTTGTAATTTGAAGTCCCCCCTTTTTTTACCAGAATTTCTTATTGGCTATCTCAATTCTTTAAATTTACTAATGCAAATGATGGACATCTAATATCTTTTTTATTCATGTGCAAACTTTGCCTTGGGAGCATGGTTCTGATTCCTGGACGTTAACTGCACCAATAACCATGGCGCAAACCAATTGTAAACATGAAAAATCATTGTGCACATCACTACATCTGAAGACATACACATACATAAGTAGAATCCAAGTAATTATGTCAGATCGCCAACAAACCTTAATAATTATTGTGTGCATATAAAACAAGAACTTTTGACGTCTCAGTATTGCAGTTGAGAATGTTTTTAAATTAAGAAATTCAATATTTTGTCAGGAATTCAATAGTAATCTCCAGCTCGGTTCTAACATAAGCGCAAACCCTCGTGCAGCACGGGCCTCCAATCTAGTATATCCAATACTCATGTATTCAGCGCACCAGATGGCATTCATCATCATCATCATCAACGACAACACCGGCACCCCATTATCCCCGAGAACAAATCATGGAAGAATTAAGATGACTGTTTCTACCTGTCAGCGTACCCCATTTCAAATCCTCAAAATCTAACCCATCCCTATCAATCCCATCCGCAACAATAGCAACAACATGAGCAGCAGATATTCCTGCAGCAGCAACAACAACAACGACACTCTTTTCCCATCCACCAACAACATTTTCCGCCATTTCAACGACTAGAAGGGAAGTCTGCACAGACAAATACAACGCCCGCAGCGCCAGGGCTCACCCCATTACCCGTTCTTTAGTGTGAATTTCAAGTTGGGGCTCAATGAAAATAGTAGCACTAGTACCCAAGAGGATGCTTTAAGTCCACAAGGAGCCGAAGCTACTTTGATTCATGGGCACAAGCTTAATCTTCCACATTCCCTGGTAATGCCTCAATGCTGGCTCCCCCAAGAAGATTCTACCACCATCAATCCTTTTGGTAAACTTTTTAAAAAACCATTCATAATCGTTTATTCTGCTTGAACAATTTGGCTAAATTAATGGTGCACTGATGTCACTCATATCCTATGTGCCCGCGGATATGTTAAAGGAAACTGCTGAAGTGAAGTAACAACGATAAGCGCAGCGACAATGGAAGGCAAGAAAGTCAGGGAAAAAAGAGTAGCTAGTGTAAACCTTTACGCTTACAAGAAGTTAATGGAAGTGGCGAGTTGAAAGGTGCAAGAACTTGAAGAACAATTACAGGCTGTTTGGTGAGCTTGAAGCTATCTAGATCCTTGCGAAGACCAGAGAAAGTAATCAAGCAGGGTCTGGGTCTGCTCTCACCTGTGAAAATTCGCCAGCAAATGCAGGTATTTCAGTGCCGTTTAGTGCCATGCAAACTCAAAATTTTGGTGCAATCAGTTCAGATAACGCTGCAATTGGGTTGATCATGTCTCAGAGAACTCTATAGGAGAGGAAGCTTTTCAGAGATAAAGGAAAATGGAGGAGAAGTTGACTTCAATGGTTATTTTCTTTCAGAACTAAGTGAAGCAGGTTATACATCACCAAGAATTGCTAGAGCCACACGAACATGTTCTAGCTTCGAGTAGAGAGGCTCAAATTGTTTCGTATCTTGAGAAAATCACAGGCCAAAGCATTAATCTTCCTGCCAGAAAGATGCTATTGTTGCTAGAGTTAGAAAATACCAAAGGATCCATCAAAGGATTGACACCCACAAAAACAGACAACCATAGGAGATGGCCTAAAGCTGAAGTTGAGGCCTTGCTCCAAGTTGGAAGTAGCATAGAGACAAAAGTTTCAAGAGCCTGGCTTAAAGGGCCCTCTCTGGGAAGAAGTGAGTTCTTTAATGGGTTCCAATGGGATCCCAAAGAAGTGCCAAGAAGTGCAAAGAGAAGTTAGAGAACATCAACAGACACTTCAAAAAAGCCAAATGAAGTACAAACAAGAGATCCCAATTGGATCAGCTTTACTCGACAACACTCATCAGCTGTCCCACCAACACCCTGTCGTTTATGCCATTGCGTAGCAGCGAGGCTGGGATGGAGAAGCAAGGCTATGCAGAGCTTTTAGAAGCTTTTGTCATTCACAAAGGCCTAGCAACTTCAACAATGGATAATAATCCCTCCAGAGTGTATATGAAAATTGCCGAAACAGGCTCCTATAGATTGCAATTCAATGGCTCACTGCAAATACACTGGAGATTCATCTTTCCTTTTTCTTTCAACACTAATACCCACGATGTCTGCCTGGTTAAGTCTTCTCGTCAGTGTTCTGCACAAGTTCATCGGGGAGGTAAACCATTATTCTTGCCTTTGAATCATATGTTGTTTAAGGAAGTTTTTATGCTGTATCAAGATTTTTAAAGCTGCCGTTTGGATTTCTCCTTTGACATTTTTCCTTTTCAAAATGTTACAGTTTGATTTTATTCTCTCTTCAAAGATTCTGTAGTTGTAGTTTAGTTTTCACTCTCAGGATTATATAACGTGGGTTTTCTTTTTTCTTTTTTAATTTTTTAAATTCTTCAATCAGCATTTCTCCTTCAAGCTCTATAATCAATCCAGTTCTAATAGCAAACCCAAAAATCACATTGGGATGTAAACTAGCCCAGGCTGCCTGCAGTACGACTTGGCCAGACTAACGTGGCTCTGTACACCGACCCACCTTAGGTGACAGGCCTTTCTTGGCCTGACATAGTATTATTACATTGAATGTCATTACTTGATTTCAAGAATCAGTACTATTTCATCTTTTTTGTGGGCTCCAGTCAATAAAAAAGATAATTTATTATTATTTTTTAAAAATTAATAAATATATAATTAAAATGATAAAATATATAATAAATAATATAAAATATGTAAAAATATATAAAAATAACTAATAATTGTATATTTTTATATTTCTAGTTAAAATTTTTGTTCTTATGATAGAAAAATTAATATGTTAAAAAATTAAAATATTATTTTTTATTGACTAAGACTAGCAATAAAAATAAAATAGGGTTGATTTTTTAGATAATAAACTTTTATTATATTAAAATTTCTCAAAAATTAAAAGAATTTGTGTGAGATTTTAAATAAAATTCACCATTACAAATGTAATATTCAGAATTGTTGATTCAAATTATTTATTAATGATCTATTTATTTGTATAAAAGATTTATTTTCATGATCAAGATTTGTCACATTGCAAAGTATATTTATTTTTAAAGTAGATACTTAATTTAACAATAATAAAGAAAAAGATGTGGAGATATCAAAGAATAATATGACAGATGATATTTTATGTAATCACATTAATTTAAGTTTAGAATTTGATAAGCTTAACTAGAATTTGAAAAGTCTATGAAATTTGAGAGATGAAAAGTATGTTATTAGAATTTAAAATGTCTAAATATTTTTTTGGGCTAAAAATTCTATGGAATTTGAAAGACAAAAAATTTGTTATCTCCTAAAAAGATATTTTATTTTAATGTTAAATATAAGTAAAAATAACTAATTTAAGTGAAATCAATTAAAATAAAAACATGTAATTTTTTATTAACTTGTAATAGTTTTTATGTCTCTTTAGTTAGTTGTTTTAAACATTTTGACTATAAATAATTAAAAATTTTATTTGTATTGATGTGGATGGATGACTCTTTGTAATCTCATATAATGATAATTGCTTATTACAAAATGTGTAAAAGAGAATAATGTGTAAAAGAGAATAATAATGCTACACCTTAATAATATTATAATATGCAAATATTATAACAAATCTATCTTATTATTAACTCCTTAAATGAAAATAATGAAAGTATATGATGTGGCATACTCACCTTACATGTCACATATTAAAAATAAAAATACAATTAATTAAGAAATATAAATATATAAAAAAATATTTTCTTTTTCCTCTTTTTTCTAATTATTTTCTTTCTTTGTAAAAATTCATAGAGTACAAAAAAGTAATAGACAAAAAAAAATTCATAATAACCTAAAAAATTTTTAAATCATTTTTTCTTACAGTTTCTTGTAGTATGTACTCTTATCATCTTAAATCTCATGCACTTGAGTATCAAATCGACTATATTACTTTGAATTCAAGCTTTACTAGCTAGTAATATTTCTTTCTTTATTGTTTTCGAACAAATCGATTTTGTGATAAAAGGATAAGATTGCATCCTTGTCATGGAAGATGATCTAGGTTATGCCTTTCAACATAGAGCTACCAATCTTGTCAATGACATTGTCTATGTTCTCTAGCAACCTATGGGTCATATTGGTTTATTTTTTTAGGCCTAACCTAAATTCCTTCAAATCTCTCTAATAAGTTTCAATTACTGATTTTGATTTTATGGTTTGCATTTTGATAAGATCTCTGAAACTTTATCTACTTGTATTACCACCATTGCTACTAGAGGTGAGATTAAACTTAGGATTTTGTGGTTTCAAAGGGGAGCTAGAGTTGAAATCTAGGTTGAAATGTCATTTATCTAGTGGATATTTGGATTGAATTTAAACCTTGGGAAATTGGATTTATTTGCAAACATTGATTTGAAAAAATCTAAAGATCAAGTAGCTGATAAAAGGATAGATCAGAAATTACTTGTAATGAAACAAATGCTTTTTCTTCATCTTTAGGGGAATATAAAATTTCATTATTGTAAACTATAATGCATAATGGATGTCAAATGTGAGCACTAAAAAGAGTGTATTATAGGCAAAACTCCATACTTTTCTCATCAATTCTCTTTGTTTACAAATTTAGGTTTTTGTAATGAATTTTTCTTGATTTACTAACTATTTAATGACTTTGTTTTTTTAATATTTTCTTATGCTATATAAATTTCAATAAAGAGAAGGAGATGAGAGAGAAAGAGATCAGAGTTTTTAAATATTTTTTATGTATTTTATAATTAATTGTAACTTACTTTTTTATTTTAAATAAAACACTACTTAGTATGCCACGTCAATAAACTTTCACACATTAACACGTAATGTCATAGGCTTTAATGGTTTTCATTAGAGGGAGTTAATAACATGATAGATATGTTATAAAAAAAATTAAAATTACCAAAATGTTATTTTCCAAAGGTTAGAATAAATTTGTTATATGGTGCAAAGTTTTATTTGTATATAAATCATATTACACAAATATCCATTTTTATGATTTAATTTTTAATATTATTGTTCCCTTTTACTACTTACTAGTTTGTTACATTATTGATTGTTGTCGAGTTCCTTAACCTTTAATATCTATTTTCGTAATATTTCATTATTTCTCTTTTTTGTGGTTTTATAAGTATAAGAATTAGTTCACACACTCTTTCTAGTTTTCGAGTATACTCATTATAGGTTTTGAATCTTGTTCCAAATAACATTTAATAATTCATAAGTGACATTTTGGAAATTTGAATATTTTCTTTTAGTACTTTTGAACTTAAGATTTAGGTAAAATTTTACATTTTTTTACTTTATTTTACATTTGTTATTGAATTGTTATTGGTATTTGGTAATTTTCTTATGAGCTTAATGTGTAAGTCTTAATAATTCATGATTTTATCTCATCTTAAATTGCACTATGATATGATTTAATGACTGTCACATTTGTGTATTTTTATTAGAGAATGATTTTACAAGAATGCAAAAACATTTCAATTCAAGACTATTATTGTAAAGTTAATTTTCTTTATTAAAGAATTCTAACCCTTTTGTTTTTTCTTTAGGTGTAAAAAAAGGGTAATAATCCTTACCTAGAAGGTTATTATTTGAGGTAATAAAACTCATAAATGTCATCTATAATGATTTGTAAAAATTATGCTAAATAGGTAATTAAAATTTGCAAATCTCTTCCTTGACCTAGAGTTAAAGTGGCAAGGAAGTCAATAATCTTATTAGCTTTTCTATAAGTGTACATGAATACATTAGTTTTTTTGCAATTATTCCCTGTAACCCTACAACACATTTGTTTAAAGGTGGGAATATGGTATAGACCCCACAACATCCAATGCCAACTTAGAGGTAACTTCCAAAACTACTTGAGTAGTCTTATTTGCTAGACATATTGTAACCTTAAGTAAATTGCCCAAAGTTTTGTTGTAAAGACTGAATAAAGCCTAACTTGCTTCCTAAAACCCTTTAGCCATGTACCAAAGTAATTCCTCACAACTTTACCCATCACAATTAGACCTAAGTTACCTTTTGAAGCCCTATTTATGTTAACCTTAACCTTTCCAATACTTGACATATTCTAACCCACTAAAACTTCTTCATATCTAACCTCCCTAGCCTTAGCAAGGATCTCTAATATTCAACATAGTACCTAACCAGTCTATAAAGAAATTGGACATAATAGGGACTCTTTACAAGTCCACTTATAACTCTCTCATTCCACTATTTTCAAATCTACCAATAGACTATAATAAAAAAAGTTGGCCAATCAAGAGAAGTACTATAACCAAAACTACTTTAGAGGTTGGCTACAATCTAATTCTTTAAAAAGTGGTTAAAAAAATAAGAACTTTCTTAGTTGGACTTATTACCTTTTTCCAAAATGTAAAAGTCTCTTTACAATCATAGATTAAATATTTCATTAAACTCACCACATAATGAGCAAATGGAGTTCGCATCAAAGCCTTATATTTATTGTTTAACACTAATTAACAAACGATAATGACTAAGCTGTTAAGTAAAACATCGAACTTGTTAAGGCATATGTAACCTCTATATCATTGTAAAATTGTTTGGTCATACTAGGATAAAATCCCCTTCTATAACTTAATAAGTCATTCTTATAGAAAATTCTCCATTTGGTGTAAGAGCGCAACTCGACGTATCCTCATTCCCCTTCCTTTTTATAGGATGATAGGTTATAAGTTTGACTAAAATCAAAGTTAGTAATTTTTCATTCAAACTTCACTAATTCTAACCTATATAATAACTCCAATAACTAGCCATATTAAGTTATTGTTTTTTTTTATAGCAATAAATACCAATTCATGATCCAAAAAAGGGTTTTGAAGAGATACAATAATTTATCTAAAATTTAACATGAAACCTATTTTTCACTTTCCATTTTAAATCTAATTGAAAAGCACTCATTAGTTCTAGCTAATTATTATTAAGTGTGATAAACATTACTTTTATATGTAAAAGATATCACCTCATCTTCTTACGTATAATACTCACCATGGATCACCCATACTATAAATTATTAAATTTTTTAAAAAGTCTCTAATTCAATTTAGCCAATATAATCTAATTAGTCTTGGTCATTTCCTTTAGTTTAAGCCTACCTAATTATTTAGGCTAACAAACAATATTTCCCTTAAACAAACGTAATTTCTTATTATCTTCAGTGTTACCCTTTAGGAACCTTTGATGGAGTTTATCTATTTGAGAACAAGTTAAAGCAAATAACATTATTGTTTGCATTGCATAATTAGGTATTGTAGTAAAAACAAATTTAATTAGTATAAGTCTACTTGTAAATAATAATTGTTTAACTTTCCATCTCATTAGTGTAGCTTAGATTTTATTTATAATGCTATTATAAATGGCATTAGTCACTTTTTATAAAGAGTGGCATACTAAGATATTAGCCTAAACTTGATGTTAAACTAATCTGAGTTTCTTAATTAATAGTTATGGCTAACCCTTTCAACATATTCTTAGAGACAAAAACCTTTGATTTTTATACGCTCACCTTTTGACTTGCACTTGCATAAAAAAGTTCAAGATACCTTTAATTGTTCTAACATGACCAATACTTACTTTTAAGAATAAGATCACATCATCTATAAAGAACAAGTGAAAGCATCTAGGAATATTCTTAGACAAAGAGAAAGGCCTCCAATTATTGTCTTTAAAAGATTGATCAATTAAGTGAGATAAATGCTCAATGTAAAGCACAAAAATATATAAAGACGTCAAATCCCTTTACTTAATACCTTGAGATGATTAATATTAAAGGAGAAGGGCTTTATTCCATAACACACTCATTTGGATAAAACATATACACTTAATAATCAATCCTACCAATCCATTCGACAATTGAAACTCCTGTAAGGTATTGTATGAAATTTCAACTTATATAATCATAGGCTTTTTCTAAGTCCAACTTCATAAACATCCTCATTTTCCTACTTTTGTATCCTTTTAATGAGTAAAATACCTTCTATAAAATAATGACATTAACAAAGATCTGTCTTCCTAGCATAAAACTTACTTACGTGGGTGCTACTCATATATTAAGGAATGACTTTAGTCTTTCAACTATAATTTTTGTGAAGGTTTTACAACAAATTTTACAAAAACTTATAAGTTTTAGTTACGTAAGATATTGGGGAGCCTTTACTTTTAGGACTAATGCAATCAGAGTGTCATTAACTTTAGGTGGCAGTTTGCCTTCTTTAAAGGTTTAGATAACAATATGGCTCAAAGGGCTTCCTATAATAAGCTAAAAATATTGGTAGAATAACACTTGATAACAATCAAATCTAGGAGTTTGTGTAACATTTACAATTAACAATGCTACTTGATCCAATTCTTATGAAAAAGATTATCTTTTTGACATGCAATCAATAAAGGGATCCCTTTCTTTTGAATAAAGCTTTTAAAAGAAAGAATTGACAACTTATTGAATATCTAACACATTCCATAACCATTGACGAATTTCATCTTTAATGGAATGAATTTCATTCTTATGACACCTTACAATAATGGATATATTAAAGTACTCAATATTGCGCTTCCTATTAACTATCTAACTTTCTCTCTTCTTCTAAAACCAATAAACTCCTTTTATTTTAAGATAAAATCCAATTTCTTCGCCAATTTCCTTTTTAACTTAAAAAGGCCAAAGTTGAAGCAATTATAAAGTTAAATCTAACATCCATTAATATGAGCCAACAATCATTTTTTCCTAGGAAAGATGTTGCTAAAAAATGCATGATTTCAATTTTTTAATTAGAAAGTACATTGTTTAAAAGTTTGAAGGATATTAGTTTGGGAATCTTAAGCTTGATTGATCACAATAGAAAAATTTGAATGTGGCAACCATACCCTTTAAAATTTGAAAGGTCTTTAAGATAATAATTGTTGTCATTGGCTTGTTAACTGAATCAACAAAGGGTAATGATTTGACTATACTCCTAGGAGTTAAGACACCTAAATTTTAGGTCAATTGTGGTTTTATTGAACTTCACTAAGGAACTTATCCAACCTATAGTGAATATAAGTCTATGGTGACATTCCTCAAGCCCAAGAAAAATGAGATATAAAGAAATCAAAATCAATAACCTCTATCTCATTATTCCATTTAACAAATGGAAGTCATCTCTCAAATCTTAAATTTGTTTTTATATCCTTTTCCGTAAGATTAGTTAGGACATTAAACTCTACAGTAAGTATCTATGTAACCTAATCGTAGGTTAAAATAATTTCATTTTTGCTAACAATTAGTCTCATATTAACTTATATAAATTAACATATACAACTGTAAAAGCCTATTTACCTTTTCTTAACTCTTGTAGATACAAATGAACAAATTATGTATCTTTAAAAATCAATCCAATTGTGACTTTCTTTTATCTCCAAAGAACCTATATGTCCTTACTAGAACCCTTAACCTTAACTCGCTTTACCCAAAAAAACCCAACAATATCACAGAGTCTATCTATCGAGTCCTCACTGATGTGTGGTTTCACCAAAACAATAACACTCAAATTGTGTAGTTGTAATAATAGTTTCATAATACTTATAAACTTATTGCTAGCTACCCTATAAACATTCCATACTAGTAGATTCATAATCAATTGAAATATTTAGGATAAAAAAAAAGTACCCCAATAGAGTAAGGGTATCAATGCCCTAAATTCTCATTCATAGCCATCCTAGAATCATTTTGCACCACATCCACCATTATTTGGGTTTTTAGTATTTCCTAGTTAAACAACTCGTCATTTAACATAAGAGGTTGATCACTAATTAGCAAAATAAAATTAGTTGGTTTAGGGAAAAGCTATACTACCAGTGCATTATGATTTATAGGTGGCATGTAGGGTAAGATTTGAAATGATCACTTATGTAGGCCAAATCTTCCAAAGTTAAAGGACCTAAATTCAAAGTGAGAGCCTAGTAAGATTGTTGGGTTTCTAGGTTTTTTGTTGAAAATTCTTACCATTATAAGCCTACTCCCTTTATTGGATTATAAGAAGCTTAAAAAATATTGTCTTCGCGCCTAGTAATCCACTTCCTTACTCTTTACTTTGACTCTAAATAAGAGGCTTCAATAAACATTTCAGCCTAGTAATCCAAGACTTTTATAAGCCTCATCTTTCTTCTTATCCTATGGTATACTACTTTTTATGTTAACACTTCACTTGTGAAACTCACCAAGCGTTAAACCTCCAACCCACCCAACATCCCTCCAACCATGGTAGTCCACACTTAGGGACCCATCAATCCCCAAGATTTGCTAACAACCTCCTCGTTGCTTTTGTTGAGACTACCTAATTATGCAAAGCAAGAACCTTTACTACCTACTTGAGATGTCAAAACCTTATCCTTTTGCCTAGCCATATCTAAAGTGGGGCGACTACTTATATATTTTTCTTCCTCCTTAAGGCTCATTTAACCAACATCCAAGGCTTAACCAAAGCTTGTTTTTTCTGTTCCCTTAGCTTGACACTTTAGTATCCTCTCCTTGTCTTAGTTCTAATTAGGGAACTATTTCCTCTTGATGATCCTTGGAGCAACTATTTGCAACATGACTAGTTCACCCTCATAAGAAGTAAATTAATTACAACCCTTTATAACTAACACAATGTTATTGTCCTTTAATCTTATATCGAGACCTTAACAACTATCAAAGATTTATTTCTATACAGAATAGCATAAAATTGGCCCTCAATGTCTTCTCTGCGGCTAAGTCCACTTTGATCGTTCTTTCAAGATAGTCTCTAATGTGCACAGAAGGAAAGTTGAAATGGAAAACAAACGAAACAAATATTGGAAGCTAAGACTTTGGGAACTAATCAAAGCGAGTTAGCTGGATTGACAATTCACAAGTCGACCCAATAAAAGAAATCAACGATCCAAAATCAGAATCCAGTACATTGGGTCGAATACCCCACCATCATTACTGCGACTCCATTCCGCTGTCAGAAATGTCTGAGGAGAAGAGGAAAGCGGTACATCACTTTTTTGCCCGCTAATAACAGTAGTAGTAGCAGTTCCATCGCCTTCTCCTTCTGGGCCTCCCATAATATCGCTCATATTCATACCAGATGAATTCAGACCACCAAGCTTAGTCAAATCCGAGAGGCTTGTGTCCCCAACGCTGAAATCCGTCACAAACTCGGAGGAATTTTCGTCTTCTCTTTATATCAATATTGATGTCAACCGCTTACCAGACTGGGATTTGTCCGCGGTGCATCCAACTATCCAGTTAGCATCGGTAAAGGGGGTCAAGAAGTCCACGTATTTGATGGTGCGGCGTTTATCAGGATGATAATGTTGTTGTTGTTGTTTGTGTGGAGTGGACAAGATATCAGTTTCATTGGTTCGGCCTGAGGCTGGACTCGAGGTTTTGGGCTGCTTGCCTTGTACATTTGCTCTCTTTGACAAATTGGTATTCCAGTAGTTCTTGATTTCATTGTCTGTCCGCCCTGGCAGTCTCCCGGCCTATAAGCGACCATCTAGGAATTACATCATGCAATTATTCTTGTCAATGCTTCAAATTCAAAACAAGCCATCTAGCAAAAAGACCAACAAATTGAGATGAAGAACAAGTAATTATAACACAAATATGTTACCCGTTGCCGAGGAGTTTGTGGAGCCTAAGGATGAGGTCTTCTTCATCTTGGGAGATGTTGCCTCTCTTGATGTCGGATCTCAAATAGTTCAACCAGCGAAGCCTGCAACTCTTGGCACATTTATTCAGTCCTGCAAGACAGAAAAGCCTAATAATTAAGGTCATTCCTTCCTCCCTCTTTTCTTTTCTTTTTCTTTTTTTGAAGAAAACAGTAATTGACATTTTATCCATGGTATTATCAGTACTAACAGTTAGTGTTGCCTTTCTCAGAAAGAATCTGAGAGTCATTTTTGGATCCAACGGTGTCTAACCTGCTTTTCCGGGAATGTTGTCCCACTTGCCTTCACCGCGAGCCTAGATGTAATCCATGAGAATTTTGTCCTCATTGGCTGTCCAAGTTCTTTTGTTTATCCCCTCTTTTGTTGATCTCCTACCCATGTTCAGACCAGTCCCTGCATCTGTCTCTTAAAAACATGGCATGTATCAGGACGCAACAGCTGCTCTAGAGTTGCACGGACACTAGGAGGCGATAGCTCTTACAGAGGAGGTCTAGCAGCTGCGAGAATATATGTGAACCATTAGATCCCACGCGTATGCGTTCTCAGAAGCTTAAAAAGGATAAAGCCCAGATCCCAACAGCGTGATTTCGCTGGTTTGTAGGGCTGCACTTTACGGGGACCAGACGACTCTCCCCATTGTTATACTTGTATTTTGTTTAGATCCACGTGTATGCGTCCTTAGAAGCATAAGAGGACGAAGCCCAGTTGCAAACTTTAATCCCTGGTTTGATAGGTGCGATCATGTCCGTCGCACCCTCTACATTTTGTCCGTGATCTTTGCCTCCTATTAACTTTTTTTTTTCTTTTTTGTTATTTATATTCAACTTACTTCTTCTTTCTTGTATATTAAGAAAAGATTTGCAGCGAGGAGAGTTTTGCTGGGGTTACTCAATTTAGAGTTGATTTGGGTTAAAAAACAAAAAAAAAAAAGAAAAACAAAACAACTTTTCTTAGAAAATAAGAATAAAATTAACTTGATCTGATTTTTTTCAGACCTCACATTTCATATTAAGAAGTATTTGGATTTGGAATTACATACATATATGGTTTTCCTCTATTTTATATTAAACCTAAACCTACAAAGCTCCACAACTTGAAAATGATTACAACTTTAAAATTCAATTTACTAGGGTATCCTCGGTTTTCGACCCTGTATCGAAGGCTCTATCGCTTATTGTTATTATTATTACGTGGACAATGAAGTTGGCCGTGTGCTGACACTCATGTTCGTTTGAACGAATTATTAACCCCAAATGGGGGATACCGGGCCACAATCATTGACAAAATAATCGTTTTGTGCATTTTCACTTGGTGTCTTATATGGTGTATTTTGATTGTCGTCTATCCAAAACAGAAAGGTCGTAACTTGTAAAATTCATCTGCCAGTCCAAAGTAGTTTTCGAGCTAACATTCATTCACAGTGACGTGCACACGCTTGAAAGTTTGTTGCTGCTCTTTCTTGTAAAAACATGGCCCCAGTTGCCTAGACTGAAAATGAAATAATAATAATTGTCCACACTACGTTCTCAGAAAAGAACAAGAAACAAATGCCCTCACTAGTACGCAAATCAAGCAGCCGATAGTTTTAGTTGTTGGGTCGCGAACTGGAGGATTCATTCGCGGAGTAAGTGCACCATACTCCTTTTATAATTTCTCCGTCGTGTTCATCGCTCATTATTTCCACAAAATCTTTTCTATCCCGATTTAACTTAATTGATTTTCTCACGTTTCTTCCCCCCCCCCCCGCCCCCACCTTCTTTTTTTTTTCCCTTAAGAGTTCATATACTAGAAATTAAATTAAGAGAAGAAACTTTCCTTGGGACAATCACATACTTTCCTCTACATAAGTCGCAGTGCAATCCGACTACCATTTACAACGATCAGATACGTTGCTCCACATTCTCTTGGTTCAGCTCGCCAGCTCTACTCTGTGGATTTAGACTTCAGTCCTAATAATCCGCGCGATCCCATGTGCACTGTAACCATCGCCATTGAGCCATCGGTCCAATAATTGTTATTATTAATGAGCCGTCGGTCCCACTCAATTTCAAAGATTTTGCTCACATCACGATGTCACCATTTTCTCTGGCACTCGATCACGTTAAATAGCAAGGACCACTCGTAGTGGTTGCCCTCCATAAATAAAAATTACCCAAAAAAACAAACAATCAACGGCAACGGTCCATCAATCGCATCACGCACCATACCGAAGAACCAGGATTTTCTCCTTTGTCTATTACGTATCTGGGGCTTCGAGCCTATGCATTGAGTTCTCACTCCTCTCTCAATCATGCATCGTAACTTTTTTTTTAAAAAAATTTTTTTTAAGAAATTTATTTCACCATTAGTTATGAAATAAAAATAATTTTCACGATTATCATAAATTTTATTTCTTTAAATTAAAAATAAAAATTTTAAAGATAAAAATTTAAATTTTTAATTATAAAAATATATTTTAATATGCACGTAACTTTGTTCATCTCCCACTAACTTCCCCTTTTAGAAATTTAAATATTTACGTAGGTATGAACAATATCTGATCTGGGGTCCTCAGAACCTAGAGGATGATTATATAGATGTGAGCTTGAAACTTTACTCTAAAATGAACAAAGTAATCTCATGTAACCATAGGGATCTACATGAGTTCTTCCTTGTATCAAGTCACCATTTTTGTTATGCAAAATTTATTTCTCTTGATATGTAAATTAATTGTGTAATTAAATAAAAAGTAAAAGAAAAAATTACTGTTAGTGTAATTTTCGATATAGTTTCTAATAGAAATAGTATAGATTTAACAAGAAAGAACTCAATAAAAGATCGTACATGGAATTATTATTAAGAGTGGAGATTTGATTGATAACATTTTGGTTCAGGTAAACGCTGAAAGGGAATGAGAAAGATGAAAAAAGAAGAAGAAGAAGAATAAAAAAAGAAAAGAAAGAAGGCAATAAGTTTGAAGTGAAAGCTTTCTTCGGTTTCATATTCAATAAAGATCTTGTTTTATCACAAGGTCATGGTAAAATGCCCCACATTAATTCAACTGATTATTCATGCCTCTAGTTAACAATATATGTGCAAGTTTCTTGACAGATTTTGACCGGTCTAAAAACGTTTTTAGACCAGAATTTGCCTAAATCCAACAGCAACTGTTTGAACACGGCCCCCTAAATTAATGACTGGAATTTTATAGCTCTAGCTAGGGGTGTAAACCAGTTAAACCGAGTTTTAACGTATTTAAACTTAATTTGTTTAACTAATAAATTAATTCAATTCAAATTTATTTTTTTTATCAATAATTTAACTTTTACGTGACAGAATATATAATGTTTATAAATCTTCTTTACTTATAAATTTGACTTTTTTAGACAAATTCAAAGGACTTACAGCCCTAGCTCTACCTAGTTGCAGGTTTTGTCTCTCCACGTGCTTTTCATATATTTCCAACATTAAACTGTGCTTTGCTGTTACCGAAACAACTGGATCGTGGCAATGAACATGAGCTATTATTTACCCTATCAATACGAGTTTGAAGAGTTCATTTGCTGGAGAGATAGTCAGTAAGCACAGAAATAATTCATACAGCCATGCCTTCTGGTCCCTTCTAGTCAAGTTGAGATAACGTTATCATTAAAGAAATGGCTGTTTCTGCGGGCAACGATGGCATTTGAGAAGGAAGAGAGATGATGATGAGCATGGGACCAACAAGCACTTGGGCACATAATATCAACAAAAATATGCAGTAATTATTCGCCTGTTGCGTATTAACTATTTTAACATGATACCATGCCCAAAAAAATGTGACCAAGGGAGCCAAAAATTTACCATTGCATTTATGACTTTAGTTGACACCTATTATTATTCTTGACACAATTGTTTTGTTCTAATACAGCCAAAGACATAGTTGAAAATCGATCATCAAATAAAAGTAACTCATTGTCATTAGTTATAAAGTCTAATAATAGAGTTAAATAAAAACAATTATTATTATTATTATTATTATTATTATGTATATACATACATTTAAACATTATGCTAAGTGAAAAAATTTTAACTTTTCCTTAATTCTAGAGATAGAAAGTGATATGGTGACAAGACTCTTAATTTCAAAAATACTTATTTATTAATTAAATAAAAAAAGAGTTTTAATAAATGAGATAAAAACTTAAAAAGTTTAGAGATATTTTACTAAGTAAAAGATTTATTTCTAATAAAATAAAAAATGAGATTATTATAAAAAGATAAATACTTATTTATTAATTAAAAAATTAATAAGTGAGATAAGAACGCAAAAAGTTTAGAAATACTTTATTAAGTGAAAAATTAATCTTTAATAAAATAAAAAAAAAGTGAGATTATGATAAAAATGGAGAGATACAGAGACAAAAGTAATTGCTTCTCAACTTCGCACTGCTAATTGCTAAAGCCACATCAACTCAAATTACACGGCAAAAGTAGCTTTTTCACAACCATATAAGATAAAAATCCTTTTCTTTTTTTTGGTTGATTAATACCAAGTAAGGTTACTTTATAAGAATGAGCTCTAATTTTTAAAATTGAGGATTTCAAATTTAAAATCTAGTCAGAGTCAATTAATTAATAATAATAAAAAGGTAACGTTACTTTGTCTGTGCTCATTCTATGACTTTTGATTCTCTAAAACTCGCTATTTAACCTCTTGGGATCTTACCTGCCGTACAAAATTATTAAGTAGACATTGTGGGATTTCATGAAAATGTCATTCCGGAATCGTGCTAAAAATGAGACTTGCTATCGTGTCATTTAATGAAAGGTCAAACTTGGATTGAATTAATTGTTGTCGAGTCAAATCTGTTAATTTTTAATAACAATATTGTTTAATTTTATAAAATTAACATAATAATTAAAGTAGAAAATTTTATTGAATGCATAGAATTAAAAATGACAACCAACGTTAACTTCAATAAAACAAATCAATGAAAAAAGTAAATATTTATTTGTAATGTATAAAAGTACATAGATGCAGCATATAATTTTGAAAATAGTGTAAAAAATTATTTTATGACATAATAAATGAGTTTTTTTTTTAATAATTATGTAGACAAGGTTTTTTAATGACTATGTAAATGAGTTTTCAAATGGGTTGTTTACAAGTCTAAATAAGTCTAGTTGGCCCTTGTTCATGCTTAATTTAAACTTTAAAATGAAACTTGAACATGACTTGTTTATATAAATATATGAATTCGAACGAACTGAGTCAAACTACCGGACATTTAGTAAACATGTTGGCTCATTTGCAGCCTAATAATCAGGATGACGCCATTGATCTTTTATTTTTCTTCTGTTTTTGCGGTTAGATTGAACATGTCATTATTCATTCTCCCTCTCCCATCCCAGCCGTCCAGAATCAATTTATTCCGGTTTTACATTTTCAAGCCTTCTTGCATTGAGCAGATGGGATCGGGTCACCCTGCCTTTCTCTTTTTTACGAGTAATTGTTAAAAAGTTCATCGGGTTTCATATTTGATATGATTTCATGACATTAATATGCTCAAAACGTAATCAACTTAAACGCCTCTTTCTCTTCGATTATCATTCAATAAGTCATCCTCTTTCCCTACCTTGGCCTTGAAAGACGACTTTAACTGATGGAATTCATTTTCTAGAGAACATGCAATCCCTATCTCTCTCTCTCTCTTTCTCCAAGCAGTTATATAGTACACTAAAGTTCAGCTCATATGTTCCGCGGTTAAATATATATATATATATTTTTTTTGTATAATTTTATTTGAATTGATTTTATTTTTGAAATCTGATTTCTCAATCTTTCAATATTAATTTTTATACACAGTAACTTGATTTCTTGGTGCGTCTACCTTAGAGAAGAAGAATCCTTTGAGAAAAATCTCACTATTTCTTCTTCTCTAAGGTTATACAACTATCCGTTTTCTGTTAATTTTAACGATATAGTAGTTAATAATTATTGGATGTTTAAGTTCCTAATGTTTAAAAAATTTTACATCCGTTACTTATTAAATTAAAAAAATTAATATTTTTACCTTATTAACTGTTGTTTTTTTGCTTATAAATTTATTATTCATTACTTATTGCCTTTTATAATTTTGAATATTATATGAGATAGGATATAAGATACCATTGATTATTAAATTAAATTAGGGTTGTACGTTTTCTCTCTTCCGTCTTTGGGATGCCATATAATATATATGAAATATTTAATGGTGACAATTGGTCCATCGTTGCAGTTATTGTAACAGACCATTTGTCTTTCTGTCTTTTGTCAGCCTCTCTCTCTCAATTTACGTGGAGTCCAATGCTATTTATAAATGAAATGAAATAATTATAAGTCCTCTAAGAGACTGGGTTCTTTTTGAGTAGCAGAGAAATCCAACCGACTAGCTCTTCCACACACCACTCATTTATAATTAATAGTGCGCTATTGTTATTAGTTAGGAATTCCTCTTAGTTGTTCTTATAAAAAAAATCCTCTTAATTGTTAATCAAATTGTTAAAGAAAGAATTAGTACATCCAATCCTTAATATCATTACTGATTGTAACCGACAGCCCATTAGTGAATTGTAACTTTAATCCATCGATGAATACCTATTATCTAGAAGACAATATCATTATTATTATGTGGGGTTTTGACTATTTGCTAAAAATACGAATTTGTTAGAAATATAATTTAAATTAGATACAATAAAATACTTATTATCAGACATAAACTCAAGTTTAAACATATTATCAGAGAATATATTTATATATACATAGATAGGAAAAAAGCCAATTCACCCAAAATTGAAACCCAAATAGTCAAAATTCAACATGTTTCTCTGCTCGTTCATAACTTGGCAGAACTGCATTACACAATTACAGATGTATAACAGGAGAAGATATGTGATATGCGCAATTACGCAGAAAAATGGATTAAAGAATTTAAAGATCAAGAAATTGTCTATTGTAATTGGATTTTTCTTCAAATGGAGGGATTAATGCATTTGTAAGATTCTTGACTGGAAAGTTGTGCTTCAAAGGTATTGACAAGACATGGAGGATAAGAGGCGAACTGAGTTTAGAGGTTGGCGGGTTTAAATTTGAAGAGAGATAAAGGAGGAACAAGAGGTTTGTAGTAACAGTTAGAAATTAATTAGGTCTTTAATGCTAATGCTTTATAAGAGTAAGCATTTAAGGTAAATAAAATTTAATACTAACCTTAAAAATGAGAAATTTTGATTAATAAAAAAAGTGAATTATGAATAAATTTTCTCTCACATTCTTTTTAATGAGTAAATTTTTTTAATTAAACTACAAAATTAAGATTGATTTGTTGTTTTATATAACAAAAAAATAAATTTTTAAAAAATTAAACATGAAATTTACAAGAATAAGTCAATACTCAATATAATATATGATTACAAAAATAATTCAACTCTCTATATATATAAAATTTTTCTCACTTCATTAAATTTTAACTATAAATAAAATAAAGTGTTTTCTCAAAATTTTCAATATATTATTAATATTAAATTAGATGTAAGATATGTAGTATAGTTATGAAAATTGGTATAATCTAATAACTTGTCGTGGACTTAAACTAGTTTTTCTATCTTTTCGATTTAAAAAATTCATATTAAAATCCAAAGTTAAAATTTCAAAATAACAAATTAAAATTTTAATTTAATAGCAATTATTTTATTGATAACATCCACAATATACAAATATTTTAAAATTATCGAATATCTTTATCTCATCAGTTCAACAAGTGGCCTACTAATTATACTAATAACTCAATGACTCGACCCTGTTCGAATCAAATGTCTGAGCAAGCTTTATGCTATTGATAAATAATGTACTATGCATATGCATGTAATTTACTGAAAAACCTAAAAGTGGGAGTGGGAGATGTTTAGAGAGAGATTAGTCAAAAGCCCGTCAATATTTTTTGTGTTTTAGGTTTCAGCTCTCCTTACATCTGTAGACATATAATGATAGGTACAAACATATTGTTTTGCTGCTAACTATTTATCTCTAATAACCTTTTTTATTGCAGTGATTTTTGAAGACAGGCTGTTCATAACAACTATCAAGACTCTTTATTTTTTATTTTTATTTTTTACGATTTATAAGGATTGTGGTTCAATGACTAACTAGTGCTGAGATTAAGAACCCAGCCGGCGTCAGCTCTATTATTAGATTGAGTGATTAATAATACACGTCTGAAAACGATGGAATAAAGTGAAACATATAATATTCCTAGCATGTGGAAACTAACATCCGAAGCTAAGCGTTAAATTAAACTAAAGAACGACAAATGTAGTAGTTAGACTTGGGGGAAGACAAAACGTGATGGGATTAGAAACGGATTATACTTCAGCGTTCTCTTCTAAAGAATAATTTTTGAAATTTTACTCGAAAAAAAAAAAGAAAAGACAATTTTTAAAATTATTAATGAGGGGATTGAACCCTTGAAAGTTAGCTGGGACCCTGTAGTGGCCAAGAATTTTCAAAGTGTCTCTTTCCTTGATTTGTATGGATCCACTGCTTCAGGTCACGTACCAGAAAGCTTATTTGGTTGCGAGTTGAATATTGAGAAAAAAAAGAAAAGAAAAGTCCAGGTATCAAGTCATCAGTTCTTGGTAAAATTAGCTAGTAGGTGTCACAAATGAGGGTAAAATGACAGTCAAGGACAAATCTATTATTTGTTAATGTAAAAAGTATAATTTTTATTTCGAAACATGTTTTACAATTATTCATTCCTTCGCTTTATAATGACTACTAACTAGTATTTAAAAACACGAGAGAGATCAGCGGACTAACATAAAAAGGGTGTAGCGATCATATGGCATGATTAGGCGATGCTCTCGAAGGCTTGGAAATCTTCAAGAAGGCCTCTTGCTTCTAATTCGTCATCAAATTGAAATTTATGGGGCAAGGGAAGACTAACCATGTTGTGGAGTCTAAGATCCAATGAGTATTCGATTGGATCACTGGACTTTTGTTGTGTTTATTTGAATTCTTTTCTTTTACCTTTGTGAACATTGAGCCTCATTCACAATTAACTTGATTATTCGTATATCTACCCCTAACGAAACTAATATGCCGATCGATTAAAGAGCAAACTAGAGATTCTAATAGAAAATTCGAAAATTCACTTACCATTATTTTTTCATCATTATTTGACGTCTAAGTTTTTAAATAAACACTTTAATCCATGTCTTCAATAAGCAAAAGGCGTCGAAAGAGCTTTCTATCAACGATAATTACATGATTAATGAGGTTGTTAATGATTCATTTTGATCTGCTTTCCCGCAGTTATAGTTGAAGAGTTGTAAACGAAACAAAGAAAAAGCTAATGATTTTTAGTTGTATAGACCAAATAAACTCTACAATGAAAAAAGGGCACTATTTCTAAAGGAGGTTAGTCGGGTTAGATATCTCATGAACGTTAGGTGGGCACATTGAAGCAAAAGTCAAGTCAAGCTGATATACTTTTAACATAGAAGGATCCAAGACATTTTCCTCTTGATCACCGAGATGAGCGTGTGATTCGGACTTTTGTGACGCTCAAAATGAAATTTCACGGCAATTGGCCAAGTAAGGACGTATTGAATACACAATCGATCCGTAATCATTTTCAGTGAAAGATGAAAGCAAGAAGGCTCGAGCTGGGGGGGGGGCAAGTTTTCATTGAATCATGTCTCTGTAGATCTCAAGATGCACGAGTATGAAATTCGAGTGTGCATAATCTATATTATCGCGTCTTGAGTCTGAATGTCTGATCAAGCATGCAAATTTAATTTGTCGTTTACTTGCAAGCTTACGGCAACAAGTGAGCAGTAAATTAATCTCGTGTCAAACAAAAAAGTTTAAAACTATAAACCCAACTTTGACGTTCGTGACATTACGATTGGCCTATTCCCTTTAATTACCATCTCTCGTTGGTTGATAATTTTTGTCAAACTTGCACTCTTTCTATTGATTGCGTGCAATTAATTAAACTTCTAGTTGATTCACAAACCAATAAGACCACATATTAAAAAACAAAAAATAAAACTCCAATTTTTCCGGCCGAACATAAGTAAACCAAGACCATAATATTAATGAAAAATTGCAAGCAAGGTTTGAAACATTAAAAACTTACACCAATCAGAAGTGGTCGTCATGAACCCGAGTGGTGCATCACTGTGAAGTTTTCTGGTTCCTCAACTATTAAAAAAAACAAAAAAAAAAAAAAACTAAATTCTTCTGTTTCCTCCTCGAATAACACACTCGTATACTCAAACATTATAATAGCCACTTGCGTTACTGAAAGAATGACACTAAAAGCTTCAAGTTCAAGGTTGATGGAATCTTTTTATTTTTACTCTTCTTTTTAATTATAATTTATTCATAATTTTACATTATTTAAACTTATCTTATTATTTTTTATTTCAAATAAATTTTATTTATAATGTAGTGTAGAATTATATATAAATTATACTAAAAAGAATCAAAATAAAAATTTCCAACTTAATGATTAAATTACATGTTTATATTTCATAAATATCCACTTAAAAACCCTGCCGCCTAAAAAATAATGGGTTTCTTTACTTTCTTGATTTTCCTATAGGTAAGTCCAGCGGTTAATCCGCCTACTTCGTTGGCATGGCATGACATCATTGATTCACACCCATCTTAGCCGTCTATAAAAGGACCGTATGGGTCTTCCTTCAACTGTATAGTCAGTGTGTGTGAATGAGTACCATGAATTAGTGCTTTGCATTGTATGATACACACATAAACGCGTAACGGAGAGAGAGGAGGTGTGATAGACAGAGACAGAGAGAGATGGGGAGGAGTCCGTGTTGCTCCAAGGAGGGACTGAACCGAGGAGCCTGGACAGCCTCGGAAGATAAAATACTTAAGGCTTACATCAAAGCCCATGGAGAAGGCAAATGGAGAAACCTCCCCAAGAGAGCTGGTACTTAATTGCAACGAGATTTAATTCAATTAGCTTGCTCTACAGTTTTTGTAGTTAGTTTCCCCCTTCGTCTCTGTTGTTGTTTCCACTCTAATTTGGTCTTCGGTCATCATGATCTGATCAACGCTCAATTTTCAAGCGTGTTCACTTCAGTACGTTAAGAGTAATGGTGATATACACTAAATGTGCAGGATTGCAAAGATGTGGTAAGAGTTGTAGGCTTCGATGGTTGAATTATCTGAGACCAGACATTAAGAGAGGCAACATTTCCCACGACGAGGAAGATCTCATTATCAGACTCCATAAACTTCTTGGAAACAGGTTCTCTTTCTCTTGATCTCTCACACACACAATTAAGCACGCCAGCACTCATAGTCTGTGTGTCTAATTATTATATTTTTCTCATTTTGTGCAGATGGTCTCTAATAGCTGGAAGGCTACCTGGGCGAACAGACAATGAAATAAAAAACTATTGGAACACTACACTGGGTAAGAAAGCTAATGCTCAATCATCAGCTTCACCACAATCCAATTCCAAACAAGCCCCTCCTAGCAAATGCACACCCAAGATGTTGGCCAGCGAGCCGACCGCCGCCACTGGACACTCAAATTCATTTCCGCAGCCGCAGGGAGCCCAAGCAATTCGCACCAAGGCCACTAGGTGCACCAAAGTCGTCGTCTCACTAGAAACATCACCAGCACCGCTGCCGACGTCGAACCCACTCACACCCATGAACCCATACGTGGATCAGCCTCAAGATTCCATTCTCTGCGCACCAGATTTACTCTGTTGCCCACAGTTCTTGAATTTTGACTGCAACGATTTTCATCCAAGCGACCGAGATGTACAAGTGGACGATGACAAGAATTTGTACATTCCTCGGCCGTCTATACCTTTGGACGAGCCAATGTTCAAGGACTTGACCACGGGTACGAGCCTCGAAGACAATGGTACCCTGGACCTAGATTCTCTGGCATCCTTTCTTGACATCGGTGAGGAATGGGGATGAAAAATTGAAGGCACCAGAATAAGGCACATGCTGCTTAGCTTTAAAATGTCAATCGTCTGAGAAGCATGTGCGTGACTGATAATTGTAAACTTCGGCCTCTGGTCTTGTGAATCGTGCTTGTCCACGAAAGACTAACACCTGTTGGTATTTTATATATATAAAAAAAAAAATTTATTCAGCAGCACAGATGCTAGGTGGCTTCCGTGGATGCGACTAACTTGTCACTACTTAACTCGGTGCGGTATCCCAAAGAAAATATTCTAACGCCTCGGTTACTCATTCAACTTGTCATTAATTGCCCAACAGTATCGCGAGATCTGCGTCTTTTGGATTTCATTTTCTTAACGTGGTGACAGCAGTAAAATGGAATGCAGCCCTGCAAGGTTGAAAATTAGATAATAAAGATTTTGTGGGCATATTGCCATTTCGCTGGGTTATTATTATTATTTTTTTTTTTTTGTCGACCAATTGAATGGAATTAACATCACATTCTAAAGATGTCATTTTAATTTGAAGGGGTTTCCCCACTAATTTTCTCACTTACTCCCATGAGAGCTGCTTACTGCATCCTGCCATTGACTATGGGTGATTGAGACTTCACACGGGTCGTGCAGTGGAAAATTAAGGAGCCTTGACTGTGGCAACTTTTTTGAAACCAACGGCAGTGGTTGCAACACGCACGGCAGCCCTGTCCCGCATACATCATAATGCGAAACAATTTGCTGCAGGGCTGCTTAACGCTTCTTTTCTGTGCGGCTTTCACGTGGCAATAGCATCCCGACAAACTGACCCAAAAAAAAAAAAAAAAAACTCTCTTTTTCGTAACTCCTGCCCGAACGTAGGCCGGTAAGGCACCTTTTAATGAACTGAAAAATAAACATTTAAAGAATTTGTTTTTTGAGCAGCTCTAGAGATTTTATTTAAAGAAAATTTCTTAAGTAATTAAATATAGTCCACATTCACAAGGCAAGATTAAGTGCAATCTACGTTGGCAACTTAGAACTAACATATCCCGTCAAAGTAAACTTGATTGGCTAAAATTTTCTGATTGAATATTTTGATATTTGTTCAATCTAACATTTATTAATATGTTAGGCTAGTTTTTACACGTAATCTATTTCTATTGGTTACTCTAAGTATAAGATCTAGTGGAGTTATTGCATAACAAAAAAAATTCAAAAGAAAACAAACCTCTATGTATCGTACATAGATGCATTTAGACATTTTGACAAGGAAAAGTCAAGCATGTACTTTCGTGGCTAACACTGTTCCGTAAGCCAATCTTCATTTGCCCCCCATTTGTTCCGGTTGTTGTCCTATTTTTTGTGTTACTTTAACCTCCAGTCCTCCCCCTATGGAAGAAATGTGCGATGCTTTTTCTACGAATGATCTGAGGAGAGGGAGCGTGGTGGGAAAAGAGATTTGGGCTGGTGGAGAAATCGAGGAGATAAAAGGGAGAGAGAGGGAAAAATGAGATTCGGGGACAGACATTAAGAAAAATTAACGAACGTGGGACGGAAGAGAGGATGAGAAAATAACAATTTAATGTTCCTAAAGGAGGGACAGGGCCAAAACTGCAGGAATCTTTTTTCTTTTTTTTTTTTTGTTGACAATTATCTAAAATTACTCCATCGTCATATCTGTATTTCTTCGAATAATTATCTAAAATTGCCCCCTCGTCCCATGTAAATCCTTATATGTATTTTTTGGATAATTATCTAAAATTACGTCCTCACCTCCCTTTATAATTTTTCAAAATTGCCCCATAATTTTTTTTTAATGCTCTACTCTATTTTAAAGTTGCCCTATTTTTTGTTATTATAAATTTGCCACTTTCAAAAGAATTTCCTAGTTCCTTTTCCAGCAAGAATTGTTGCGGAAGCAAGCTGTAATGTGGGCCTTCATCCAATAGTTTAAATGACTTTCTCTCTCGAACCCTCCTCCATAAATCCAGTGATTAGGATAGAATTCGACCCTTTCATGAAGTTTATGAAATTGCAGTATCACCGGTGACGACTTACGTACACGGTTTTTCTTTTATTCTAGCCACCAAGATTGTGAGACTCTGACTGTGACTCAAAACGGCCTTGTCCGGTTCCTCTTAAACCCGGACACCAGATCATGGCGGAGATGCAACGTAAGAGTGCCTCGATGTATGGAAAAAGATACGAATTCATGAGTCAATGACTGCCCCTGTTGTGGCAAATTAGTCACCGGCTATTGTAATTAGTAAATCATCCCCCATTCTTATCTAGCCCCCACAATAACGCAGCACGAACAGCGAAAAAGTATTTCAAATTAGGACATCTTTAGGCGCTTTTCTTTTGTTTTTTTTTTTTTTTCAAATTGTTTTTTAGGAGAGAGATAAAGAACCTTTTAACTCTCTTTCAATCGATTTTGTAATCTGAATAAAAGGGTCGATTTCTCTCTCCCTGTTTCTCCGCAACGAGGGAAGAAAAATTGCTATCAGTCTCAGTTTGTTGGTGTAAACTCTTGATCTTGAATGGCCAAACACCTCATACGGGTCAACAAATCTTAAGGCTAGACTTTCATTTCTTGTTTCTTTTACAGCATTATTCCCTCTCATGCTCAGAGCGTGGAAGTATGTACAAAGATTAAAACCTCACATCCCAAAAATAATTCTCCAAGTGATAGAACTAAATGCACGGTTTAGCCAACAAATTGATAAATCCAAGTTTTGAAGCTAAAAGTTGTGCACCTGATACTCGTTGAGACTTGATATTGGGCTCGCCAAATTCCGCCATAAAGAATTTGAAACTTTCTTCGATTTCCGTTTTTTAATGGATTATCAAACCACAAACTCAACTATGACTGACGCCTCTAGGCCCCAGCACTCTCGAGTGCCTTATTTTCCCCCCCCCCCACCTTTAAGCGTAGCTCCTGTTGAATTTTTGTCAATATATGTAAATTAAATGGTCTATTCGAGATTGGAGCAGCTGTTGGGGCATTGCTGAACGAATTTGGTGGGAATTCAGTTTCCCTGAGAAAATTCTTCAAAGCCAAAATAACTCGTCTACTACATGGGCACCGAAGAATATGCTAGGCCTCAGGTCTCAAGATATTTATAACTAAGCATCACCACATAAACATAAATTAGAAAAACACCAGCGCAAATAAACATTTTGTCACTACCACCAAGGTGGATGGCAGGTAGTTTTAAGGTTTCCCTCGCACTGGTTTCGGGAAGGCGGGGCAGGGAGCGAATATAACTAAAGAGAAATGCATATTAGATACTTGCAAATAAGATCTCAAGTCGTTTGTTCACGTAAACCATTTGGCCATGACTGCGAAATACTTCTAGAAGGAACGAAAAAAATGAAGTTAACCTTCGACGTGCGGGAAAACAGACAATGCATATAAGCCAAAGCAATTTAATATTCTTGTAAAGTGCTACGTCCCATCATCATATTGTCAGTTTTTCTTCTATGATTCACTGGAAAATCCCATTCAATGTATGAGTACGGGTTGATTCCTTTTTTTTTTTTTATAATGATTTGACGTTGATTGAACAATTGAAACGTTTTAAGGACAATTAAGCAGCTTGGTGACATCATCTCGTGTGACTTTAAGCCAGAATTTCTTCGCAGCCGAGGAATTATAAGTTTACTGTCACCCCTAAAAGTCGAAAAAATCTAGTCCTTTTGCATTGCAATTTAAAAATTCCAACTAAAGCCAAGCATCTGAAAGTTCCACTTGGCATTGATTAATTTAGAATATTTATTACCAATAATACTTGTACCAATTCCGCAATTGAAACAGGCCCCAGTAATCAATATTTGACATACTTGGCGGAACTAAAGTGACCACAAATTTTTGTAAATCTCCTCACCCTATTTATTTTAATGATAGATATCAATCGGTCAATCATTGTGTGTTGTCTCACCAAACAAGGGTACTTGAAACCTACCCGTCACAATGACCAAAACTGTGCATTCTTTCCTTCCGATATACCGAAAAAAAAAAAAAGCCAAAAACAAACGAAAAAAAAAAAGAAAAAACGCAATGCAATCTTGCGTCAACAAGTGAAACGAGGAAGCTGACCCGAGTTATCAGCTGAAATAGATCCCGATGCTAACCAGATCTCTTCCTCTCTCTTTTCTTCCGCCTTATCTACTTGCTCTGTCTGAAGAACTTAAAGCTCTGTTTACTTTTATTTCCCCATCTTGTGTTTAATTGTGGTATAAGTGCTCTCAAAGCACCTGAGAACAATCAATCTCAAACTCTTGAATGGATTCAAAACATTGTTACGACATAGATGGGATTAACAATTTTCCCGTTTTCGTCCATTAAAATTAAATAATATTTAATTACTTAAAAAATCTGTTTTAAATTGTTAAGTGTCAAATATTTAACTACCGAGATCGGATTATGGGTTATTAAATAGTAAAATGAAAAAAAAAAATTATCAATTTGAAGGGCTGTTCCTAAGGGGTCCAACGAATTCGTGATTGGACTCCTCTTGGCTAGCTAGAACTCACCGCTTCTCCTTACAAGGTTTTTTCTATTCAGTTATCAAACATTATAGCGATCTTTCCAAAAAGGTATTTTATAACGACTAGAAGATATATATATACTGATACCATTTTGTCAAACACGAAATTGGAATACCAGTTAAACTTGCCGTGAGGCGGAAGCGAAGTAAGCGAAATGATAACAAGATTTTACAAGATAACGAGAGGTTACGAGTATTTATTTAATAAAATGATTTAACTTTTAGTTAAAATTATTTAATTAATTAAAAAATACTCTAACTGGATAAAAAAAACATTTTAAGGACTAATTAATACTTGAATAGTAAAATTATTTTAAAATTATTTTTTAAAAACATTTTTGTTTAAATTCTTGATGGTCTCTTTAATTTATGAAATTTTAAGCTATACACTCTACATCACTTTATACTTACTTAAAAGTTTAAACTTGTATATAAAATTTTAAATTTTTAATACAATCTAATTGATAGATTCTTCTAATACGTGACACAATGAAATATAAAGTGGTTGGTATGCCGAATTTATGTAACACAACCTTGTTGAGGTTGTCAAATGAGTCTTGTTACAAGAATTTGATTTTAGTTGTGAGAATTTGGGAAGTTATAGGCGGAGAGCCAGAGGGAAACAACAGAGAAAGGGGGAAATGAGATTAAATATCTACAGTTCTGTGTGGAGATTTCTTGGAAAGAGCATGAACTTGGTTTTCAAATTAAGCAACATCATTATGATTATGAAGCAAAAGCCAGCATGATCGATAATCTAATTTGCTTTTTCTTATTTTTTAGCATTTAGATGAATTATTTTTAATCCAATAGAAAATCTATTAGACAGAAAACTACATCTACAAACCCATACCTGCTTTTGGAGAATTAGAACACGAGACTTCAAATATAGAGGTATAAGTTTGAACCATTGAGGTGTCGTAAGGAACAATTTATTTATTTATTTACATATTTTTTTCTCAGTTAAAGAGAACTAGATCTTAGAGAAAAATGACTCTCTTTCTCTCCAACAACGTAAATCTTAGAAGTTTATTGTTGTACATACTAATTAAATTTGGGAGTAACCTAATCGGCCCATGCAGCAATTAATGATCGACCAACTACACAAGCTTCCAGTCACACAATTATCACTAATCACCGGTTTTATATTACAAATGCATTTGAGAAAATGGGTCATCCAAACTGATTTGCATTAATTCATGACAAGAAAAAAAAATTATGTCTTGAATTTAATTGGCCCAAAATCAAGCTTAGGTTAGAGTAATATCAAGCGCAAAACCTAATTAAGTTAATAGAACTCAATTCACTACTCTCACAGCCCTCACTGATATTCATTCAAGGTTATTTGTTTTGAGACTCTTTCATACATACCAACTCAATAAAAAATAAAATAAATAAAAATAATTCCAAACATGTTGTCGCTAATATGTGATTTCTTTTTCTTTTATTCCTTTACTAATTAGATTATTGAAAGTGGAAATGTAACTACAGAACTTGAGCATCTTAATTCCTCTTGCCAGTACTTATTCCAAAAGTATTTTCGAAGTCTCAACTTCTTTATATTACTTAGTTCATTATAAATTCTGTACATTTTTTGCATCAAAACGCTGGGCTTAGGAAGCTTTTTTTATTTTATTTTATGGACTAGAGAAGAGTTTCTTTATGCTTGGAAAATGCGAATAAAATCTCACTCCCGGGGCACGTGACTCTCTCGCGCTTGGGAACCCCAATTGCCACTGGGCACTCGATAATTAATTATTTATCAAAAGAACGAGGCTTTTCTTTTTTTTTTTTTGTAAAATAATATTATTCTACACCACAAAATTGAATAAGACGAAATTATTATATAAATGACGTGAACCAATAAAATTTATTCTCTTATTAAATATCATTTTAATATTTATTTTTAAAAAAAAATTATCTAAATCAACATAATCACAAAATTAAGAAAGGTAGTCGTACTTGCTTGAGGAGAATATCATTATTTTTATATAAAAAAAGAAACTAATTATTTATCCGTTATTTATTCACAACAACTGCCTTGAAAGTCTCACGCCCTGGGCACGTGGCTCTCCCGTTGCCCCACGCTTCCTTGACAAGATTGTGCGATGACTCCGTCGGTTTTCCGGTAGCCTTTTCGCACAAAAAAAATAAATAAATAAATAAAACACATAAGAAACCCTCGATTTCTTCTAACGCAAGCAAAATTGGGTACACCCGAAGCATCTTCCTGCCGGATTGCCGACCCGAGTTGTTACTTTTCGGCTGGAAGATGGCCGTACGTTTCAGATTCAGGAGCTCGGCGACCTTCGACTCGGTCGACATCGGAGGCCGAGCTTCGATTTCTCTTTGCGATCTGAAATCCAAGATTGTTCATAAAAAGAATCTCGATGTTTGCCAGGACTTTGATCTCGTCTTTTCAGACGCAGCTACAGGCCAAGGTCAATCTCTTCGCTTTCTACTTTAATGCTGGTGGATTATTAACTCAATTATCGTCGATCCAAGGCGTAGGCGTAGTTGTTCCTCCTTTGTATTGACTATGTTGTGCTTTTTTTCAATGTTTTTTCTTTCTTTTCTTAATGACATTGTGTGTTGAAGTTTAAGTTGAGAATTTCAAAGATTAATTATAGGATCAGACTAGCCTTTATCACCGTGTCGCATGTACCAAATGCACCCTGATGCATAACATAGTTTACATGATCACCGTCTATGTTCCCTGAATGCTTGCATTAGGCCCGTTGTAGTGTCAGGTTTGCCCGATCATGCCTTTGACGTGGCATCAGAAATCTATTGTTTGAATTTTGTCCTTTACCTTTTTTTTTTTTTCCCTTCCTTTTTCTCTGCAAAATGTGTTTGATATTGAATTATTCCAAATAGGAAAGTGTTTTGGGTAGTTGAAAATTATTAGAAGGCTTTCTCGCAGAAACGGTGTCTAGTCTTCTAGCTTCACTTGCCATGCAATGTAAGCGGGAATTGAATGTTAGACTTCAGCCACCTTTCCTATCATGTATAATACACTGTTGAACACCATGTATCACCTTGGAATGTTTCAGGATAAATACCTTTTGAAGTACAAGATGGCAAACATGGCTTTGGATTTCTAATATGGTTTTCATTTTGTTTTACAATTTATAAAATTTGGTTTTGGTAGTCTTAGAGCAAGTCATTACCTCATTGTCTTGGTGTTCACATTTGTTTGTGAATTTGAGTTCTATGCAGAGTATTGGGACGAAAATGTTCAAATTTCGAGTGGTTCAAGTGTGATCATTAAGAGAGTGCCTGTGGGAGTTATGCATTCATATATGTAAGATTATCATCCTTGGAGTTAAATTATTTGTTGACGAACTATGGAGCAAGGATGCCTCCTCTTATGCAATCTTTCTTCTTGGCAGGACACATGATGAATCTTTGGAGCACACTCCAGATAAAGAACTCAACATGGTTAAAACTACTGCACCGCTGGTATGCATATGACATTGTGTAACAATCTGTTAATGAGCTGCAGCTCAAGTGAGGGTTTAAATTGTAGTTCTGGTTCTATCACCATGTGTGCAATGTGTCCACAAATATGCAATCAAAACATGCCTTGAATGGTCTTTTATATTCCTAGCTTAAAAGGGTAAAAATGAATATTTCATGATGATTTTTAGTTGAATTTTAATGATTTAGTTTTGTGGCTATTCTGAATTGTTAATAGAGACATGCAGTGACTAGTTCTGTAATAACTGCTAATTTGGGCATATGGCTTTGCTGGCATTGCTGTTTATTTAGAGTATTGCCATATACTTTGATTTACTTTGTCAACATGGAAAGGATTTTAAGAGTTAAGACTTGAGATTTTGGAATTTTTTGGCAGATTTGTAAGAATAATACATTTTTTCCATAATATGTGCTTGTGGACTGTGCATATGGGTATATTGAATTGTTATTTGTAGTCCTTTTTTGTCCAAGGAACTTCTGTGTAGCCCAATGTTGTCACACTTCTGCATACTATGTTGTAAATTCCAAATATTTTTGCTTGAAAATATGAATGTTTATATCTTCTGTGACAGCTCATTCTGCAGGATGCAGAAGTCGACAGCTTCGATGATTTTGGAGAAAAGTTGTGTCTGCTTCCTGAGTCAACTGTCTCTACCTCGGGTATTGATAGGGATAAGATGGTTTACTTGTCTAATGGGAAGACGAATACTGAAGCTTCAAGGTCTCTTCACTTATGTGTAAATTTTGCAATCAGCCAGATGGATTTACTTCTTTAGCATCATCACAATAATATTTGTTCTTAGTAACGATCATTTTTTTCATCCAGAAGTTTTGAGATGCCTTTGATAGGATGCCAGAAACTGGAAGCAAGTGACATCAGTGATGCTGACCCAAGAGGTAATACCTGTTCTTCATTTATGTTTCCTTGAAGGTGTCAAATTTATATTGAGCACTAAACTGGGCATCTAATGCTTTCTATTCCAGGGCCTTTATGCCACAAAGGGACCAGAGCAAATCCTAGTGATAAGGAACACACCAAAATGGAGAAGTAGGATTGTTTATCTCTAACTCTTTTATCAGCTTCTTGAATTTTCTCGATAGATCTGACCTCTCAATTCTTTCTCAACTTTTGAAGAGTGGGGATTGCTGGTACTGGAGCCATGCAAAATACCGGTTTCCCATCAGAGTTGAAATGCTATCTTTGTGGGTCATTCTTTATAGAGGCTGTCATGATTCCCTGCTGCCAGCATAGTTTTTGTGAGAAATGCAAGTTTCTTCTTTTCTCTTGAGCCTTTACATATGAATTATTCATTATATATCTCTATTTTCATTCTTTTATTGCTTTTGGTTTTTGTTGCTGTGACCAGTGGGTTGGAATTGTGTTTTTTTTTTTTTCCCACTTGATTTGGGATGTGACAATGAAAATTTCTTGAAAACTTGTAGTGCTTAATTACTTACTCTAATTGTCCTAATCTGATTTGGTGTGGGGAAGCAGGCATTCATCTAGTACTTTTGGAGAAGCAAACGTGTCCAAAGTGTTCATCTACCAAATGCACGGTTCAAGATTTGCTCCCTAATATTTCTCTCAGGCAAGCAATCAACTGTTTTCAGGAATCTCAAAATCTATTGAAAAACTCAGATTCTTTCGATAACTATGCATCAGGTAAGAAAATTGATTATTTTTTTGTTTACCCTAACTTGCAAACTCTTCCTTTTTCCTGTAGAAGGGCTTCACTGGGAATACTGCCTTATGATTTATTTGTTGAATAACAGATGGAGAATCTGGTATTCAAGCAAAAGACATGCCTCGTGCTGTGACGATCCACCAGGGAAAGCTAGACTCGCCTCATTCTCCCTCAGACACTGGAAGGGGATCCAATCAATGTATTGGTGAGCCAGTAGCGCTTTGTTCACGAAGGCGAAAACATGCTGTTGGGGAAAGAGGATTTGAAGATATGATTACTGATTTTCAAGGGGAAAACAACCCTGTGAATGATGAAGGTATATTTGCAATTTGCTCTCGAAATGACCTATTATGATGTTTTATATGTATAGATGGTGCCAGAATTCTTGCCCCATCTTGATTGTAGCAACTATTTTGCACGGGCCCAGAGAAATTCAAATCTTCTATTCTTTTCTTGTATCACTGCAGTTGATATCACTGTCAAGAAGAAGAGAGCATTGTGGATCAACACTGCAGGTAGAGCTTGCATTTCATAAATTTTTGGCCCCTCTAGCCAACCTTCAATCTTTTGTGGCAAAGATAATTGCTTGATGCATGTTATCTCCCTTGAAATAACCGGAATGTAAAATTCAGGTGCAGACAGGAGTTTTGCAGGGACAGAAAGGCCAAACAAGGTAGTGTTCTTATCTGCATCTTCTGTTCCTACTCTGTATATTTCACTTTTATTCTCTGGCAAATACAAACCATTGTGTACAATTTTAAAACCCAGAGGGCCCGGACATGCTACATGTGTGGATCGCCAGATCATTTGATGAGAGACTGCCCAGCTTCTTCGATTCCACATGCTATTCTACATGCAGGTAAATAAAATCCCATCAACAGCAATTACACTTATTTATGTTGCACTTGGTGTATCATTCTGGTTGAAAAAAAGACTTGTAACGGCCCCAATTTTTGGTTTTCATTTTGATGTGGAGTTATGGTATCACTGTGGCATTGAAAGCTATATATTGATGTCAAACGCAGGACCTTTGGTTTGTCTTTTAATGTAAAACATCATGTTGTATGGAGGAACTTCTCACACTTCACATGAGGTTGTTGCCAAGATAATTATTGCAAATGCTCACCAACAGCATGTTCACCTTGAAGTGCGCACTTTGCCATTTGAAAATAATGGAGTTGGAATATTTTTTTTTTTCTTTAATTTATTAGTATAGCTGGAAGCTTATATCTTTTTTTCACCTTCCTTTTGAGATTCCAGGAAATGCTGTGTGTCAAGAAGGTTTGCCTGGTTTTCCTCTTCCTTACTGGAATGGTAATCCATTTCCACAAGTTAGGCTCTTTGGCAGTCCATTTGGCAATCCTGGGTTGATACCTTTGAATCCAACCATGTTTTCTTCCCCAACTTTTGCTTGTGCTACATACATGCCACCTGCACTGTGTGGCATGGCTGCCTATGGGTATGCTTTCCAGTGGTATTTGGTGAATGCTGTTCCTTCTGCTGGATATGCATTTGTAAAAATATCTAGTTTTATTTGTTGCCTGATATGTGATTGATTTGCAGTGGATTCCCAAGAATGGGTGGTGTGGCAGCTCCAGTGCAGAACGCTGTAGATTGGCATATGGGGCATTTGGAGGGTTGGGAGCTTCGAGGATGTGAGAGGGGGGAGGTTCTCTCAAATGGGAATACGAGAAGGTAATAACTCAGTAACCCAAGCAACAAGTGTATGGCTCAAAAGCATTTACTTCCATCAATTCTTTGTTCTTTTTGGCTCTGTTTTCATCCTTTCTAAACTGTTCCTTCCTTAATTGGGGAGTTTCCTCCTTTTTGGGGGGGAAGGTGTTGCTGCGTGCCTCTGCCACCACCCCGGGGGGGGGTGTGGGGGGGAGCTTGTTGGGGCGAGGGGGTTTTAAAGTTCGTATGTCATGGTTTGATGAATTTGTTGTCATTGAAAGTTAATGCATGACTTCCCATGTGTCCAGATATCTAAAGTGAAGTTTTTTGGTAGCAGGGTAATATCTTCTGCTGATCATTGTGGTGAAGCAGAAATATTTTGTGACAGCAAATCTTACAGACGCAAGGAAGATCAGCGTTATGAAGATCTTGATGAGGAACAACAAAGATCAAGTTCAGATACAGAAGGTCTTCCAAGTCATGGAGAAGTGTGGCATAAGCATCACTGCTGGAATTCTGATTACAATGGTAAACCAGATAAATGTTGTAGTGGATATAGCCAGGGTCACCATCAAAACAGCAGAGAGAATGATATTAAAAGAAAGAGACTTGAGCATGATATCAGACAAGACAACTGGCAACATCACAGTCATGGTTCCAGATATCCTGGGCACAAGTCAAGGTCTACTGATCATGAGCTGAGTCATGAAAGGTGGCAGACGGTCAATGGCTCAGTCAGGAACTCTCAGGAAGTCTATCAATATTATCGCCAGAAAAATGTTTACTAGAAGGATCAGCAGGAATGAATTCTGAGGTAATTTGTACATGAAGTTGCAGATCTCTATGTAGTTGATCCATGTGGTACCCTTTACATTTACTGTTAGGTTACTGTATGTGCTTGTTACTACCTGTGTTCCATTGTCTTTTCATCTTCATTTAATTGATGGGGTCAGAATACTTATTTGGAGTCATCTAGGTCTCTTCTGATGTAACCTGGATGTTTTGTTGGTTTTGTTGACACAGATCTACCGAGTGATCGGCCTTTGGAAGTAACTTCATGGATAGATTTTTTCCTGTTATGTGCTTACTAACCATATTTGCTTTTTTAGCTTGCTTCTGGAGGCTTGCAAACAAAAATTAAACCAGATGAGGATGGTTAATTTTTTGGCGTGATCGGATACTTTATGCCATGCCATATCCAAACCTTTTCCAGGGATTGTTGAAGCTGGTGAAGGTATGTTTTCCTTTCTGTACCAAACCAAGAAAGATAAATGATAAAAATAGTAGTTGAAGCTGGTAGAAGGTAATGAAAGTTCTCCTTTTCTTGATGCTAATTTTGGACCCCTTGCATGAGAATCCCTCACTTGAAAATGGGTTACACTTCATTCTATTATGGTGCAATTTGAGCCATGTTTCCTACAAAATCCAAACAGCCCCCCCCCCCCAAAAAAAAGGTCATAAGTGTGCTATTTGGATAAAAAAAGGAAGTCCCCTTCTATCTTCCAATGTACCTCCCAAAGAAAGTCTCCCTCCTACTAGTGGTTGGTATGTTGTAGATGATGTGGGTACTTGTGCCATGGATACATTACTATGCATATTTTGCATTCTGCTTGAAATTATGAATAATTGAATAGATGACCTCAGGAATTAATGTTAGGCTGATTATTTGATTGAGGCAATGCCAGAAGGTGCATATGCATTCTTGTCTATGTGCATTAAAATCAAAATTACAATATTGGGGGTCTGTATGCTCTGTTCCTTTTGTGGTGGTTTGAGACTGATATAGATTGTATGGCCTAAAGAGAGTGAAAAAAAAAAGGATATCAAAGAATTGAAATTGAACAATTTAATTCATAAAATTTTAAGGAAAAGAAAAAACCTAATTTTCCATGCATGCAAGTAGTATTGTTTCATGGATATTAATCATTTTGCTTGTGGGAGGTCTCATGTGTGAGTTTGCATGTGTGGAAATACACGCTAGGATTGTTGTGTTGCAGCTGGCGATGCATAAGGTCTTTGATTATGCAGATATCCCATTTCTTGAATGGTTGCGTCGTGCATGTGAAGTTATCTTTTTCTTCTTAATTTTTCTGTAAAGAAATTACAAAAGAGTTGTTTACTTGTCTTAGAGTCACCTCTAATATTGAATGGGAGTCAATTATATATATATATATATATATATATATATATAAGAAAGACCCTTGTTTTGTGTGTGTGTGTGTGTGTTATAATGTCATTGGAAGTCAAGAGTTCAGTTGGCGAGTGGAGGGAATGGGTTGTTGAATGCTCGGTCCCTTGTAGCGAGATATTTACTAGCCACCACTTGGATTTTGCCTTGGGGAAATGCACGTAATAACCGAAAATGCGATGTCGGATTTGAATTCTAACTTCCAGTTGCACCTGCAAAGCACTTACACAACCTGAAGGTTTGGAGAGACTGTCGTCAGATTTTTTTTTTTTTTTTTACTTAGTATATGCCAGTAGTTAATTTCATCCACCGTTTTGGAGTGTCAATGCCATTTTCAACAATTGAACGTCGAAATAATGTCATTTCAGTGCATCGGTGTTTTGCGGCGTTCAGCCGAGTACCAATATAAGTCGTAGGGTGATACTGTTTTCTTTCCTAAACTCTCCACGGCGGAAAACCAAAAGCTTTTTAATATGTATGTATATGTATATAGGGGTGCTAAGGATCTCTGTGTAAAAATGGAAATCATCTTTTCAAACCCCTGCAAAGTATATTGTGGCTTGGCAACTTTTTTATTCTTGAAAGAAGCCACAATTCCTCTCGAATTTAAGCTGGTCTTCCTTTAAGGGCTGTTGGGGGTCTTGCATTCGGCATTTCGGTCGCCCCATTAATTAGTAGATGGGTCGTTATCTCAGAACTAGGATCGTTTATAGGAGAGACGGAGAGGCCGAACGGCCAAACAGTGTTCAGTCATCAACGTCTGGCGAGGAAAAGGCAAGTCTAGAATTTCATTTTGAATGCCTGTCGACTTGATATCGGTATAGCCTGAATTTTTCTTCCAGGTTGTTTCCCTATCCGGAATCAGTGGCGGAACCACATGAACGGTAAGACAACTGCGAGTGAATTTTGTGTATTAGAAAAAAAAAAAAAATTAATCTGGTTCGATCTAAATCTTGAATATCATAAAGAAAAGAATAACTTTTAATGAGATAGACAGACGTGAACCTATGATGTGGCCTTGGGAGTAAGCTAATCCAGCAAAATGTGAAATTTATGGGAGGGAGGAATGTTAAGGATTTAAAGAAAATAAATAATTGATCTTAAATTTTTATAAATTTTAATAATTAAATTTTAAATATTTTGATGAATTTTTTGTTAAAAATAACTTAAAATGAATTAGAAATTTATAATATTAAATTAAAAATATAAAAAATTGAGAATTTAATTGTGAAAATTTATAAAAATTTAAAATTAATTTCTTATATAATTTAAAGAGTGTTGCTCTCTTTTATATTTTGGGAAAATAGGCCCTTTATCTTTGTGTTATATCCACCTTAAAATCACTTACATTTGAATAATTGATAAATTTTTCTGGTTTTTTAAATATTTCATTATTACATCTTTTTATTAATTCTCTATCTATTTTTTATGTTTCTTCAATTAAATCAATATTTATCTTAATTTCTTTTATATCTACATTTTAACATTTATTATTCACATTAATTTCATCATGTTTAATAAATTTTATATTAACAATTTCTATAATTCACAAAATATAATAATATCTTTTAGACTTGTCTAGGTAATTAATAAAATAATTATTGATCATTTGAGAGTTTAATTTATTTTTAGGTGAATTCTCTTTTCTATTGGGTACTCTTAAATATCTAGGTTCCTTAAATTAAGTTTTTTCAATTTCCACAATTCAATAAGAATAATTTAAACTATTTTACTAAGAAAATTATTTAACAAAATAATTTTGAATTTTAAATACATATATCTACAAAATATTAAGTAAAGAGGAGTTGCTCATCAAATTCTTAATTATATGCATTAATATCTAATTAAACCTTTCTACAATACCTCTTGTTATGGTGTATTTAATGTAATATGTTATGTACCTGTTGTGACTTTGGAAGAATTTCATAAATAAATATGGGCATTGCCTTAATTCATTATAACTTTTTATAATATTTACCACCACTATAATATTATACAATTTTTACCTTTTTTATCTAATTGTTTTTAATCTCTTTTATATATAGTTTAAGGGTATTCAATAATTGAGATGTTTATAAAATAAATAGATATAATTATAAGATGAAAATCTTTTATAAAAAATAATGAAATATAATTTTTTTCTCTATTAAAAGTTAGCATGTTAAAATATTTGCAAATATTAATGTGCATAATTTTAAGAAATTAAGTACTTGTGGTTTCTTTTTTATTATGTTTAATTTGTTTACCCTTAATGCAATTAATATATGTTTTGAAATTAATAAAATTTAGATTTGAAAGAATCTTATTCTTCACCAATTTTATTATTATTATTATTATTATTATTATTATTATTATTATTATTTGAATATAAGACTTAAACGTTTATATTATAAGTAAGCAAAATTTTTATTCATCAAATTATACTTAAATTCAATATTATAATGTATGATTAGTAAGAATTTTTTAAAATTTTATAATTTTTTGGTTGATATAAAGCATTAATAAAAATATGATAACAAATAATACTTGTATTCTTATATCAACTAAAATAATTAAATCATAAGGAATTTTTATATCATCTTAGATATATAAATAGTAATACTAAAATCAAGTTACAAATTATTATCAAAAATTTCAGTTAAATTTAATTTGAAATATAATATAACATTGCATTTACCTTTCTTTTTAAATTAAATCTTACAATTTGAGCAATCTTTTATATAGTATCCAATCATATTTACAAAAATGACATTTATTGTCATTTTGTTTCCTCTTTTCTTAAATTAATTCCTTTCCTAAATTTCTTGCCTATAAGAGAATAATGAAGTAAATTTTTTGATTTTTTAATATTATTTCTTCCTAAAATAAATATATTGATCAATTTATTAATATTTTATTTTTCTTTAATAGTATTATAATGAATTTAAAATGACTTATATTCAAAAGTTAGTGAGTTTAAAATGAATTGCACCAAAAGAAAAAAAAAATTACTTACAACTAATCCTAAAGTTTTAAACATTGTTATAAAATTAGTTATCTTAATAATGTATTATTGCATAGTTTATAATTTAATAAATTTCTGGGTTGTGAGTTCTATTATAAGAGTATTAGTGACTTGTTTGTAGGGTAAAACTATTTTTTCACAAATTACAAATATTTTTTTATACTTTATGTTTGTCAAATAGTTTTTTTTAATATTATTAGTAACAATCACATTTATAAGCATAAGGCTAAATTTATTATTTCGTTCTTATGTTCATGATGTACTTTCTCTTGTTTATTCCTTGAACCTATAATAACAATGAGATTACTTACTATTAATGCAAGTCAAGATTCATAAAATCTAAGTGAAAAGTTATTTGTTTATATTATTATGAGAAATTCAATCAATTGAACAAAATAATAAATTAAATATACAAATAAATTAAATCAGTTATATAATTATAAATATTTATAATTAATTATAAATTAAATAAAATAATTAAAATATATCATAATTTTCATTTAAAAATTTTTATAATATAATATTATAAATAATATTATATATCAATTTTAAGAAATAATTAAATATTTTTAATTAGATATATTTAATATCTTTGAATAAATAAATAAATTTAATAAAAATATTAATATATTTTAATTATATTATTAAAATGACTAGAACGATTGCCATGTCAATGATGCCGATGCGGGAACATCACCAACAACTATGTACTTCTTTTGGGGGTGTTGGGGGGTCTCCAAAACTTTAAAGGCAAAAGTATAAATTCTTAACAATTTAACCCTCTCGTGAGGGACAAAAAGGACATACCACTGATTGATTGATCTTTAATTCTTGTCAAGTTATTGGAAGGGAATGAAGACAATTCTATCAATTGGGCCGGCTTTCCCCAGAATGCCAAGGCAGGCTGATACAAGTTTAGAGCGCATACAACCAAAAAAAAAAAAACAAACACTGAGCCAGTTGACTTCGTGGATTCGGTTTGGTTAAAAATAAACTTTAATGAGAGTTTCAAAATATTATTTCAGTGTGAATAAGCTTTTTTTATCATTATTTTACAACTGTATATTAGTTATTTATAAGGTCTGCCTGGCAGATTCCAAGGTTCAACCTGAAATGTGATACTCGGTTTATCTTTTTAGCTGCGTCGTGGGAAACAGCCATATGGGTGGGTGCGCACGGTTGCGTATGGCAGGCATCAGCTGGCTTTCCGTCGGCACCTCCATGTCGACTCATCACATCCTGGGGTCGAAGAAGGTCCCAAGAGTTCGGTTGTTCTACATTTCTATGGGACTAAGATCCTAATTTCCCTTTAAGAGGGCTTCTCCCTCACCTTTTAGCGTTCTTTGAACCTTATCAATGACCCCAACTTAAAGATACGAGGTGGGTAAATTTGGAAGAGTATGAGAAGTGTTGGGAAAATATAAAAATTTAAAATGTGAGAAAATTTTGAACATAATTTAATTAATAAATTCATAAATTCTCATGATTTATATATTATTTATTTTTTTATTTTTTAATATAAAATTTTTTAATTATATAACTCATACACTTATACTTGAAATTTTAACACGAAATGATCAAACAATGAAATAATCAAACAGTATGTGTTTTTTGTCGCGGGATCCATATATTTTCTCTAGACTTCTAAACCGCTTTTGTGTGGATTTGTTCTTTTCTCAATTCTCAACACTTTTTCCTTATTGCTTTGTAAAACTAATACACCAATGCTGTAACCCTCCTTAATGTGCAAACCCTTTTGTTATTATTATCATTATTTTTTTTCCCTATACGTTAATATTTCCAGCTAACCCTTCTGTTGTTTTCATTTTTTAGGTCCAGATTTTCTCTGAGGTATTGTTTGTGGGTTTGCTTTCATGAATACAGTGATCACTCTCTTAGGTTCTCACTCAACCAATGGTGGCATTGATTCTTCACCGTCAACTTATTACCGCGCCTTAAATTAAAAGGTAGAAGGGGCAACTTGCTACGTCGCATTTGTGTAACTGTCGTCATCACGATACGTGACAGTTACATAAATATGACGTAGATGAGATTTTACCTCATTGTCTTGCAAAGTGGTCCACTTCCTACTATGGAAAAAAAAAAACAAAAAAATGAAACGAAAAGAAGAAAACTAAGGTGGTCCACTTCCAGTGGCAGCATCTCCTTTGAATCTGATGTACTCGACGAACGAGGAATCCTCTTCTTTTTTTCTGGGGAGGCCTCCCCTCAAAATTTCAGAGAATTTCCAACTTCATACAAGAAGTCAATGCCAATTCCATGAACAACTTAGTTTTATGTCGATTATAGTCAAAAATACCAGGCTTTTTTCAGAATTTTGATGAGTCAATCTGTCATCATCAATTCCACTCTAAGTGAAAAAAAAAAAGAAAGAAAGAAAAGAAAAAAAAAAAGAACAAATCCTACAATTGCCTTCTGTGTCTAAACAGAAGAATCATGGAGGGTTAATAAGAGAAAGCATCGATAATGTACCCCATTTCTAAACGAATTATAGATCTCCTTGAAAACCCACTTGACAATTCCTTCATGTGTGAAGGAATATGCATCGTCCAATTAAGTAATTAGTTTTCTGTGTAGTCTTTCTTGAACTTAATACGAATTGTGATTTAGTAGTTAGAAAATTTTACTTGTATTTTGTCATCATGAGTTTAAATTTTTGTCAAAATCTGACTTTTTATAGTTCTGTGAGTGGCTAGTGATTTTTATTGAGCATCATAAAATTTATTTGTTTTTCATAGATTTAGTATAACATTTTAACCCACTATGCATTATCAATTTAACACAATTTTCCTTACAAAACTGTGGGGCACTACCCTTATTTTTTTATTTTCTTAACAAAAAAAAAAAGGATGGGTGTCATTAAATTGAAATTTTCCCATGTTCATAAACAAGCTTTTAACCAAATTAGTGATAGATGATAGGCCCGACTAGATGAGTTAAAAAATGATTAATTTAAATATATATAAAATTAATTTTTATATTATACATAAAATATCAATATAAAATAAAATATCTTACATAAAATATAAAAATTTATTTTATTTATTTAAATCCATCACTTTTAAAATTTTCCAAATTTTCTCTGGACGATATAGCTGTTATAAAAATTTAGGTCAATTAGGCTTTGTCCTTCTAAACCCCCACTTCAAGCCCACAAACTTTATTCTAATCATCATTGCTCCTAGCTTCTCGGCCTCACCTACTGTACGGAATATTTTACAAAAAACTGGAAGATTAACCTACACGAACGATCCTGTAAAGTCGCCAATGTATTATCCACCCACTCACATTGGTACACAACCTTAACTAACATAGCAGAGGACCATAATTAACTACATTCAATATATCGAGCCATGGACCCGGCCGATTACTGCATTGCATTAGTACTTCAAATTAGATGCCCCTACCTTTTCGAACATTTTCCCATAATAAGTTACGGTTCCACTACTACCTTAAACAAATATATTCTGTACTTAGTGTTGTGTTGTAGGCTATGATCAGCTCTACTCACAACCTACCCTCTTATATTTTAGATTTGTGTTGATGCTTGAGGGTGCGATTGAATAGATGGCAACTTGAAGTTCTAGCGGATTGACAATCGATGCTTCCATCCCTTTTTTGTGTAGTACGGATTACAAATGCAATGAATCAAAGGCAGAGTGGCAGACCATCCAGGTTAAATAAAAATCACCACTGGATCCTAAACACTCATTAACAAGATAATAGCACATTTAATTCCTATATAGTATATAACTAGGTCAATCGTAGGAAATAAAAAATACCTGAAACAAGAAAAAAAAATCAATTTAATTAACTTACCCACTACATGTCACTGGGTGCAAACTTTGATCATAACGAAAAAAAACTCACCAATGTTGCACACAGCTACCAGACATGAGCCCAAGGCTCTCTACAACGTTGTTGCACACAAGTTGCCACACCCAGATTGGACCTCGAGACAAATACGCATGTATGTTTTAACACCCTCATTGGTGTTTTGATATTTTCAACACGATACTCTGAATTGATTCTGATAACAATGATTTTAACACTACTATTTATGTACAACTGACTCGATCCAGAATCCAACTTCTAGGCAACTACCATATTTTAGCTAGAATACTAATTGACGAGGAATACCCACCAAGAAGAAGACATAACAAGACTAAGAGATGTCCGATCAGTTAAGGATTTTATTACCAAACTTGAGTTACGTTTTACAGAAAAAACACAAATGACTACAAATTAAAGGTAAACTCTACTATTAATACGCTGATAATTAAATCAGTAAAAATATTAGAATTTTTGAGTATGTAAAAGAGAGATTGATTTCCTTCAATTGTTACAGATTGGACCTATTTATATTTGTATGAATAAGCTTTAGAGTCGATGTGATAGACGTAGGTAACAGACCCCTCCACACTTACGGGTCAAGGCTTTCAAGTGAGACCTAGGACTTGGGAGTTAGGCTTTGAGGCTCTTACGGGCTTGAAGGAGTTGTGCGGGTCCACCAACGTAGTCTTCCAGGACTCATCATGGGAAGGTTCGTAGCCCTCCATGGATTTCCTTATGACTGACAAATTAAACAAAGAAAAAAAACTGTCTACACTTACCTCAAGTACTCTTTTCTCGTGTAGGCAATTTAACACCATAATTTCTTTTATTTATCTATTGAAGTACCCATTTATACGGCTTGGTGCCGAATTTGTTGTATGTTACATTGATCGCGACACAAGTCTCGTTTTAGTCCTACACGTTGCTGGATTTTTTCGCAACATATTCCTATAACTTTCTTTTGTCACTCTAGTGTTGTATCTTTTATTTCCATTTCACTTAAAGTTCACTTTTAGACGGAGTTCGCTGATGCTTTAACAAACCCTATTTCATCTAAATAGAATACACAGAAAAAAAGAAAGAGATATCCGAATTACCTTACCCATTTTGCTCCTATTAACTATGCAAATTTTTTCAAAGTAGTCCTATATAACTTTTTAATGCATTGACGAAAAATCTTCCAAAAGCGGACCTAAACGAGAATGAATTACTATTTTCACAAGTGAAAAAATGTTAAATAATAGATTTTTTCTTTTTTTTTTTTTTGAAAAAAAAAGGGGAATAACAAGCAATCGCTATGCATGCGCCTTAAATCTTAGCTGATTTTCTTGTCCACGTCGAGGGGAAGTCATTGACCTGCATACATTTACACAATTTGATGCTCATCTCTGTTGATTTTTCTTCTTTCCCTTGGGCCGAGTGCATTTCAAGATTCCAGTTTCCACGTAGAGAGTAGTAGTATAGAAAATTCTGATATACAGCACAGCAGGTGCAAGCCGGGATGGCATGTGCAGAACAAGAAGATTATGTGGTTCCTTGAGAGCGCGCCATGTTTCAATACTTCCATTCAAAATTCGGCATGAAAGCCTCCTGATTCTATTGAACAGAATAATAAATAGCACGTCCCAGAAAAACCAGATTAAACCCTATAACATTCCGGTTCAGATAATTAACATATAGCTTAGTACTTGAACCACGTATGTACAAGAAGGCAACTGATTATGTTGAATCAATGGAGCAGTAGCGCATTGAAATATTTTGGTCGAGTTCGAAACCTCAATTTGTTTCTGTTCTGTACATGTAGGTAGGTTTATGCTCATTATAGTTAATAAAGAGTTCGTACAATCACTTAATTGTGCCAGATGGACATCTATGGTAACATACAAGTACGAGTTTTGGTATATTCCGTTTTCTGGGCTGGTCCATGACCAACTGACCATGAAACCACCCTATTCTAGCAATAACAGCTTTATGGCACCTACTACTCATTCATTGCTTTCTGCACTCCCTGTTTTTTATTTTAAAATTATATATATATTTTTTACAACATAATTAAAGTGCACTTTTTAATTTAAGAAAGTCAAGTTAATTTAATATTGAAGAAAAATAATTTAAGGAGGACCCATTTGAAATTGAAAAAAACAATGTTAAACCAATTTTATGAAATCTAGAATTAATGTTTGCTGGACTTACAAATATAATAATTAAACTTAATAAACATCATTAATTTATTAAAAAAAAGTGTTTATTTTAATGAATAGACACTATTGTTAAAAAATAGTTAAATAAAATACTAATAGTTTTATCTCCTATTAAAATAATCAATTTTGAGTTACTATTAGTCGTGGTTGAAAGAGGAATCACCTCCGTACTAGGTGCTACAACGGTTAATAGAAAGACAGCTCTGCTCCATTAAGCTTGTGGGGCACCAGCATATGTGCTACCGCTAAAAGCTCAAATAATGAATGATATAGTTAATTACTGTCATGTACCATGTGTCATTTTAATTCCAGGGAATTAGAATATGGGGATTCGGGAAGTCCTTGGAGGGTTAGGTTACCCAAAACAGTGGCCTTTTTCTGGGATTTCTTGGTTGATGGGGCGGATATGGTGACGATGCTAACGCAATGTTCAAGTAATGGGATGCCAACAAAACGAAAATACAAAATCCAATTTCGGAGAGAGAAAGAGGGGAAAGGGAGAGATCAGGAAGAGAGGGAGGGAGAGAGGAAGGGAGCGGGGGAAAGCAAAAGCTCTCACTTTCTCAATTCCAATGGGGGCGAAGATCTGCCCCTACCCTTGACTATCACGCCCTCCCGTTTTGCTTGTGATTGCGATCTGGAATCTTTCGTTTTCCTTCCTCTTTCTTTTTATCTTTATCTTCTTTTCTCTCTCTTTTTCTTTCTTTTTCTCGGTTGTATCATTCAAACAGTACCTGTCAGTATCTCTCCAGTTTCGATCACGCTCGTTCTTTTCAGTATATCATATGCTCTGTCTAACTTTCTGGTTTATTTTTTCTTTTTGAATAGCGGAATTCACTCATGCATCCTTTCCATGCATTAAAATGGAGCCCAATTCCCCCCCGTATTTTACTCTTTTGTTGGTCAAGCATGACACTTGACATCTAACTGAAAGGGGAAGAAACCCCTTAGACTTTGATGAATCATCTAACTTAACCGCCATATTGGGCCAATAGCGGCTTGGATAAAAATTACAAAACAATAATAATAACAACAACAGAGTTACAAAACTACAACTTTCACGAAAAACGTCCAGTTCCCAATGAACCAAAAGAGGGGTCTTAACACCAATCAATTAAAGTTCAGACAACCAACTGCAAAAATTTTTGCTTTCTACCCATGTAATTGAGCTCTAAATCATCAAGCCACTAGCAATGGCGCGATTAGTATCAACACGAGTAGTTTCATAAACAGGAAGCTCCCGACAATGCCTATCATTTCCAATCAATGCAAGATGATCAAGCTCGAATAAATCCGAACTGGAATAGCTTGTTGCATCATCATCGCAAACATCCTCGTAGTGTCTATTTCGATTGCGGCAAACGTCTCTCATAATTAAGTCATTCTGCTTCTCAATTTGATGATAGTCTTTCGGGAACTCTCTTGCCATCTCCTCAGCGCTCCTTCTCTTCTCCAGCAGTTGATGTTTGTGATCGCCATCGATTCTCCTCGACGGCGATTTCCCAATTTTCCATGCAGTCGGCAGAGAAACGGACATGAGACCTGGCTGTTCATCTACCTTTTGTTCATTCAATCTCTTGTGTCCACAAGGTTTACAATCTTCATCAACAATTACGCTAACAGGGTAGAATCGAACTGTCCTCTTAACCCCATTGCGCAACGTTTCCCTCGTGGATGGAAAATCCTTGCTCAGGCATGATCTCGAAAATGAGGAAGCAGACGAACATGCTGATTCCTGTCCTGTCTTAGATTTTCTGTCTTTGCGGCAAATCTCTACGGTAGAAGAAGAAGGAGAAGAATTACTCTTTGATTTCTTTATGCTGCCTGTGGTGAAGAGAGAGTTGATGAAACTAGCAACTTTTGCACCCGGAGAAATCGGCTGTTTCATCTTCTTTAAATAGCTGTAAATCTTTAAAGCCACCCTTGGTTTAGACTCCATTAAGTTACTTTCAAGCTGCGAAGTGCGGCCTGTTGCAGAGTTGTGGTGATAATCGTCGAACATATGCAATTCTCTTCGTTCACACAACAGAGTCCTCGTCGTTCTCTCTGTTTTCTCCGGTCGAGCCGGAATGCTTGTCCTCGCGGGCTTTGGCCTCATAGAAGCGAAACAAGAAGTGGCCTTTGATCTTGTTCCGTAAATAGAATCCGTGTCGGAGGACGAGAATCCACCATAGCTAGAGTCTGAGGAGGTGGAAGTGGTGCTGAAATACACAGCATCCTTGTCATGACGATCATGATAATCTCTCTCAAATTCTGCCGAATCTTGCTTCCTTGGTTTGACCTTTTGGCTCATTTTCTCGTCCATCCATTTCTCGATCAAACAAGCCCGCCGAAGAGCTGACACCTGTTCCTCCTCTTTCCCCGTGGCCCTGCCTTTTATCGCAATACCGCCATTGCTCTGTTTCTTTAACATACTTTCTTCGTAAAATCTCAAATCTTTCTCGATTTTATTGTCGTCTTCGTCGATGGAACGGTAGATTTCGTCGAGAAGAGTGGATGAGAAAGATGGGCTGTTGAACTTACGCTCATATCTATCTCCTCTCGCTGCTGCTGCTGTGGCCGCTGCTTTCTCCCAACCATGCATCTTTGGAAAATGTGTGAAACGGTGGTGCAGAAACAAAGGACAACAATGAATCAAGCAAACAGGAAGACAAGAACTAATGCTGTCGTGTTTTTCCTCCTCTTTTTTTTTTGTTTGTCTGTCTGTCTCTCCTAAGAGAGGCTCAAAAGCTGCAATGTTGTAGAACAATGAAAGAGACGACACAAGCGATCCGAAATCATGCGGGGAGCATTGTCGGAGCTTAAAGATGTGTTCTGCTTCTGCGGTTTGGAGATGAAAGAACGAAAGATAAGAGCAACAATGGCAGGCCTCCGAATAGGAGCAGAACGAAGGACTTTATAAAGGGACTTAATTAGGAGGCTCGAGCCACACGCTCGAATCCCTCGCCCCTAAGGGAGGGGGATTCGCTTTTATTGGAGAAGTCTCTCTTGCGAGTTCAATTTTGTTAAATCTAACAATTTTTTTTAAAATAAAAAAAAAGAATTCTAAAAAAGTTCAAAAAATTTATCCTAATCCATAAAAAAAAAATCAATCTTTTAATATTTAGATTTTTTAAAAAATTTTATAACTAAAAGGGGGTTTTAAAATTTGTAAAATCATGATAGAGAGCTTCGATTACCAAGAATAAAAACTATAAGAGTCTTATAATATAAATTGAAACTATAAGAAGATAAAAACGCAAAACATATAAATCACAGCAAGATTAGATGCATTTAGTTCTATATAGGGTTTAGGGTGTTTATGCTGGCTTTGGGATAGAGATTTTGATATGGGCATAAGGATAGTATATAGCAATACAGGATGCTAAGCATCGGAATATTGTTTTTGTTACCATAACTCGAATAATATGTTAACGTATATTCTTGGAAAGAAAGCGGGGCTTTGAGTGTGGATGAATTTTTTTGAATCTGAAATGGGATGAGCTGAATTTGGTCGAGTTTATTAATTGTCTGTTATCTATTGGTTTTTTGTGACGAAGAGTGGGTGAATTAGGGAATGTTATTGTTGATAAACTCAACCAATCGGGAGTTTCTATAATTGAATTTGTGTGGAGGAGATTCGCATTTTGAAAGATAGCAATTGGTTTTTGTATTCAAGGATTTGATTCGAGATTTTGATTCTTCTCTACTTCAATATTAATGGCACGATCACTCGTACTAGTACCCCTTTTTTTTTTTTTTAATTCCTAAAAAAAAAAAATATATATATATATATATATATCCAACAATCGAGATACGTACTTGCTTACATTTCCGAGGAGAACGGGGTAAAATTGAAAATAATAGGGCACCAGAAAACAAGCCAATTTATATACACGCCCATTGAGCTGGCACCCTCGCAAATATTTGAATTTATTATTATTATTTTTTTAAAAAAAATTTGAAATTTATATCTAAATATAATATTAATTTATAAATTTAATAACTCCTCTAATAATATTTAAATGATTAATTCTTTCTATAAATAAAATAACAACTAATTTTTAATTTTAATTTATTTATATAATAATCAACATATTTACTATATATTTTTTGTTATAAAATTCGCTTACTTTGATAGATGATATTTCATTTGTCACGAGCCTTTTGCGTCAGAGTTCCTATGGCATTTCTGTGCTCTATCGTCATTTTATTTCAATGCCTGGACGCGATTAACATTTCAATTTCTATGCGGTCTGTTGCTTCCTCGGGTGTATCATGCAATTTATAGTAAATCACTAATCATTAATTTGCACAGGTTTTATTTCTTGGGATTCTTTTCTTTTTTTTTTTGTTTTTGGTCGAACAACTCTAACTGTCAAAAATTTACCTATTAAGAGCTGTTTTCCTTATCGCTTGGAAGAAAGAAGCAAAAATGGTACACTGAAGACGCCGAAAGGGATGCTTTTGGAGTTGCAGTATCACTGAAGAAAATCCCAAGAAAGGCACTGGTGTATCTGCTTTCACAATCGTCATCAAGATCGCATGCTTTTCTACGCTCGCTCTGCTCATGTTCATCAATCTGCAGGCATGGGTTCGATGCACGCATCAAACTAGTTAAACTTCGGGAACCATTTATGACTTTTGCATACCTGAAGAAATGCTATGCGTGTACCAAAAAGATAAATGTGATGCAGAAAGGCCTTCGGTTTGGCCTCTGGAATTGGTTTCAACAGCAGCCTATAGTGATTGTGGCGAGAGTCAAATCAGGGTACATTCAAAGTGACCTCTACCCAACAGCTAGACAATGCTTCTATGTACTTTCGGCATCTGATGTTAAACCTATTTTGGACGAGAGGGTCAAATACTCAATAGTTAGTTACACTGAATGCACGATCAGGCATCCACATCTTCCATCGAGCTCGAGGTCGAGCGCGGGGCTCGAAGCCGAGAGCCACATCTTCCCATAGGCCTGGGGCTTGGAAAGCAAGGCCCAAGACAGCTCGGGCTCCAGGGTCGTCCCCTGGGGCGAACAGGACACTCCTAATCCAATCACCTGTCGCCTCAACAATGAAAACACACTTACGATGGCCTTTTGGGGCCTACATAAGACCCTTTGGGCTGAATCCTAACCCACAATAGAAGAAAACACACTTCTCCAAGGTCAGGCGTGTAAAGCTTCTGCATACAGAAGGTCCTGTATTTATACAATCTGACCATTATATTACATTGATTTGAACTCATAATTTTTGCCTTGAACGAGGCAGAGAAGCACAAGTTATCAGTCAACGTTTTAAGCACGAGTTTAAAGATTGATTTCAATTAAAATTCGAATTTAAGAGATTCGAATCTGTAGATAATTTTGGTATTTGTGAGTTATATAATTCATTGACTTTAACTTTAAATTCTGATGAAAAAGAAAGAAAAAAAAAAGAAAAAGAAAAAAGGAGAGGGCCACGGGGGGGGAAGAAGCCTGAATGGACTGGGTTCCGGGCTTTGACAATTCAGCTCGGTCCAAAAACCTCTGAAATGGGCGCAATGTTATGAGTGCACGGACTCATTGCAATTTTATAAAATCCAATTAAGTGATCCGTTTCATTCCCGATTCGAATCCTCTTTGCTCCCCTCTCCATTCCTCTCTCTCTCTCTCTCTCTCTCTCTCTCGTCTCCCTACCCTGGAGAGGTCAAATATTTTCCCCATCTTTCCCTCCTTTTACTCTCTCTCTCTCTCTCTCTCTCTCTCTCTCTCCCCTCGTCTCGATCTTCTCTTCTCTCTCTAGAACTCCACACTCTCTGCCTCTCTTTCGTAGGAAGCAGTGATCTCGGCTTTCATTGGCTGGCGGCGGTGTTTGTGTAACCATGGACGGCGGCGCGTCGTATAGCCCACGTACGGTGGAGGATGTGTTTAGAGATTTCAAGGGTCGCAGAGCTGGCTTGGTTAAAGCTCTCACTACTGGTATATCCCCTCTTTCTTTCTTTCTTAAAGAAAAGAAAATGAAAAAAAGATATATACAATCTTTGTTCGCTACAACGCACGTACGCTTTTTTTTTCTTTTCTTTTCTTTTTTTTTTCTTTTTGGTATTTTTGCAATATTCTGTGGATGCTGAATAGAATTTTTGTTTTTGTGTCATTGCAGAGGTCGAAGAGTTTTTCCAGCAATGCGATCCCGGTTAGGGTTTTTCACTTCTCTCTGTTTTCTTCTTCTTTTTTTTTTTTCAAGTTTTAATTTCTTTTTGTTTAAGTTCTATGCTACTTTGTGGGCAAGTCTTTTTAGTGACAATTTGGTTGCTTGAAAATGACGGGGTTTTGATACGATTTTCTTTTTTTTTTTTTTCCAATTGTTCTTGCGTTTATTTCTAAGACCCGCTTGACCTTGATAAATGATATTTTCGAGTGAAAATTCCCGTTGTTCTAATGGAGTATTTAGTTTTCTCAGTAACCAAAAGGGCAAATACTGTTTCTCTTATGGATTTTCCGTGCATGTTATTTGCATATAAGTGATTTGGACCCAGCTTTTAATTAGTTTTGCATTTTTGGATTTAATCTATGTGGGTTCAAATATTTAACTGATTGGTTTCTGTATTAAGATATCTTCTGCCTGCAACCGTCATGCATGCGCAAGTGGTCTCGTTTCTATGTGCTCAACTTGATGAAACTATCCTTATGTAGAAAGTCGAGACAACTGTATAGTTGTCCTTATTAGATTACTCTAAATGTTCATCACTGCGTCTAGGGCATATGCATTTTCTTTCAAATCTAAATCTGATATGTTATGCGACCTGTGTTAATGTAGCTTATATAATTGTGAACTCTCTGATTGCAGAGAAGGAAAACCTGTGTCTATATGGGTTTCCAAGTGAGCAGTGGGAGGTCAATTTACCTGCTGAAGAGGTGCCTCCAGAGCTTCCAGAACCTGCTTTGGGTATCAACTTTGCTAGGGATGGAATGCAAGACAAGGACTGGTTGTCTCTGGTTGCTGTTCACAGTGACGCATGGTTACTTTCTGTGGCCTTTTATTTTGGTGCTCGGTTTGGATTTGACAAGGCTGACAGGTACGCCATCTGGTTACTGAACATGTGGTGGGATTTTATGATTGAAATTTTTGTCAGCGGGCAGATGTCCAGTGTTGGTTTTCCCAGCGTGCCTGACATGAATTCTGTCAACGTGATTAAAGAATCTCTCACTTTGAATCCCTTTTTTCTACATTTAATTAAGCATTTAGGAATCTCTGATTTGTAAAATGAAGCTTTTTCATCTTACTCTTCTGTATGGTCTATGCTGAATATTTGTCCTTTTTTATGTCAAATGAGGATTAATTTTGACTTGCTCATTCTTGGGGTTAATTTTGTTTCACGTCTAGTACAATCATCCTCTTGAAAAGATTTTAGTTTCTTTTGATTTTTGTGCAATATAATGAGAAATATATCTTATTTAGTTCATGAACGTGAAATTTTCCTTTTTTTTTTTGGAAATGTGCCATAATGAAAATATCAAGGTTGAAGGGTGGTGAAAGTACTTTTTCATAAATTTAGGTTCTAGGAGGGGAGCCAAGCCTTCCTTCCCTTGGTGTGGCATGAACTTTGCATCTCGTAAACTGTACTTGTTGCTGATATTTATTTTCTGGCTTTTGTGAAGGGTGTGACACCCAGTATCACTTGCCATTGGATAGTTGGGGTGTGAACTTTCACCCCAAACCAAAATCCTTTGTAAAAGTCCTGTTTTTTAAACCATACTCTCTGGGTGATTGTGGTGCAGGAAACGCCTTTTCAACATGATAAATGAACTGCCCACAATATATGAGGTTGTGACTGGAGCAGCAAAGAAACAAGTCAAAGAGAAGTCATTGGTTTCAAATCACAGCAGCAATAAATCTAAATCAAACTCTAAGGTATCAAAGCAGTTTAGTTTTTAGGTTTTCCATTTATTGTGGGTTGAATGATAATGATTTGTTTTTGTCATGGTTTTGGTGGTATAGCAAGCTAGATGTTGCACATTTATGGCAACTGGGATATCTTTTTGTACAGCATGATTTTTCTTTTCCGGTTTAGAGTATACCTTTCTAATTTTAGCTGTTAGGTGCCTATTGAAATTAAATGAGATACCCTTGTTGATATTGAATGGAACTTTGGTTTGATTTGCTCGAACCTGAAAGTGAATAATTTCTTTTTTTGCTCACGCCTCTCATCTTCAGAACAATAGCGCGAGTCCCTTAACTTCTGATTGGCTTTGCAGCGAGGTTCTGAATCTCAGGGCAAGTATTCAAAGGCTATGCAGATGAAGGATGAGGATGATGAGGGATTGGAAGAAGATGAAGACGAGGAGCATGGAGAGACACTGTGCGGTGCATGTGGGGAAAACTATGCGTCTGATGAGTTCTGGATTTGCTGCGACATCTGCGAGAAGTGGTTCCATGGAAAGTGTGTCAAGATCACCCCAGCCAGGGCTGAGCATATTAAGCAATACAAATGCCCATCTTGCAGCAACAAGAGAGCGCGGCCTTGATGGAGACGATCATGCAGCTCCTTGTGCACTATGCCATATTGGCCTCTAACTGTGTAGTTGGTCTTTTTCATGGTTTCATAATCTAGGATACTTTCTGTAGGTTGCAAACTTGCTGTCTATTCAATGATAAATCTGGGATATTTCTATACTTGGCCAGAAACCATTTCCCCCTAAGGTGTGAGAAAGGCTCGCTTTTATGTTTGGTGACTTGTGTTCATTTGCAATCCATCCGGTGGTTTGTCGTTGTTTGCGATTATCTTGTATCACCTTCCTGTTTTAGCCTCTGACATTTGCAGGCAGTTTAGAGCTTTGAACCTGTGCTTAGATCTCAGGAATTGAGGGACAAGGGAAAATGTCGAGACATAATTCAGAATGCTGCATTGATTCGAATATGCCAGGAAACGTCTGCCAGTCGGTTTCCCCCATTTTCTTTTGTCATTTGTTTTTATCATTTTTTCATTCCTTCTATTCGTTACTTAATTAAACCTGACTGGCAAAGGAATTGGAACAAACTGAAATACAACTCTAATAGGTTGATATACATACTGCAGTTGAGAATTAATGAAGTAACGATTCTAATGCGGAGCATTGCCATAGAGTATGTTTGGCTGACGAGGTCGTTCTTTAATATTTTTAGAATCAAATCAGTTTGCTCTGCGGAAAGCAGAAGGCGCGGATAGAGAAGGGGCGAATATTAAAATAGATTTAAAGTAAAAAATCTCAGAATGTGTAAGCCAACATAATCTCTATTTATTTATTTTTTAACAAGAAAAAAAAAAAGGGTTTTCGGAGTAAAAAAGGGCACACTAATTCATCATTATACTACTATCTCGAGTAATAGATAATCTCTACATTAACCGATCTTTTAAGTCCGATGAAATAAGAAAAGTAAATAAGTAGATTCAATACACAAAACGACGTTCAGGATCTAATAAAAGCCGAAGTATTTTATAAGCAGTACAGTTGATTTTATCGGGTTCGCGTCTCGTTTAATTCATAGAAAAAAGAGTGCAACAACATCTAGACCTTTCAACGAGGGTTTATTTTAGCTGTATGCTTGGAGAAAAGCAATTCGTCGTTAAGGTAATAGCTATAGGTCCACTGTTTTCGATGGACTGATGATCCGGGGGAATTAAACGCAGTGGGCAAAATCCGGATCGTCCATGGAGTGTTGGTTGCATGGTTTGCCAATTTATTTCTTTTGTCCCCCATGTTAGACCCTGTTTTCCTGGCTTCCTGCCCCTTGATTTCCTCAAATTAGCCTGCCATTCCGTGTCTCTCCCTCCCTCCCTCGAGTTTGTAATTAGTTATTATTCTTGTAGATTAAAATTAGAATTTTCTTTCTTTTTTTTTTATTAATTCGGGAAACATCCACCATCCAAAAAAATTATAATTATTAGTGAAGTTCTCACACTTAACTATAATATATCAACTTTAAAATTTATTAATATATTTGCATATAATTGTTTTTTCTTTTTTAGATTTAAAGAAAGGCCTACCTTTTAGGAATTCAAACCAGGCTAAAATGGGAGAAGCCGTGTTAAATTACCATTAATCTTTCACTTCAGGCAGTAGACTATAAAACAAGTCCCTTATTTTGGGTTACAAATACTTCATGCCTAATGATAATGTAACGAGGAGACTCGTGTGGCACCAAAACGATAACCTACTTCGAACTGCCGTTCTCTGCCATTGTTTTCGTTCAATTACTTCTTTCAGTAAGAAGTCAACTACCAAGGAACGCGTTTTTTTTACATTGTTTGTTTAGATCCCACGATATTGTCGTCTTCTGGGGCAAGGATTTGTATTTTACACGATTTTGTTTCTTTGGTAAAAAGGCTCAGCGTCATCGCTCGTTTACACATACGGACAAGAACCTACAAAGCAGAAAGACCATGAATCTTTCTGCCGCTTAAAACAATCTTCCCTCCGCGTCTGAGACTTCAGGATGCACAGAGTCATAATTATACATCCTTTGAGCAACAAACAATTAACGACAACATATGGAAATTTCAACGGATTACATTCCACTATGTTTTCACTGCATACTACCAAACATCTCCAAGATGTCGTCTGGACTAAGTTGAACCGTACATATTATTAGCAAGGCAAATGACGGGATAAAAATCACAGTAACAGAGCTCTGTTCTTTCGTTTCACGGCACCCCCTCGTGAGTCATGTAGTCAAGCTCTCTTGGTTCTTAGCACACGACCGTTTCAAAAACTCATAATGTAGTGATCATGGTTGTTGCAGACAAAGAAGTTGAAGCCCACCGGGGACCCAAACCCCCGTAACAGGCTGCAAATCCACTTTCCTTCACCAAATTCTTCACCGAATGCATAACAGTTAATGGCCTTCTCCTGCCATTTTCCTCCCCATCCAAAACTTGTATGCGTGTCTTAATCGTGTCGAGTGGCATAGTGATTATAGCCGAAACCCCATTAGCCATTGCAGCACAGAAAACCTGGACAGCCACCATTGCTTTCGAGTCAGGCATATAGCCACATCCACCACTGTTTACAGAATTCCCATCTTTTTTGTTTGTGTAGCAGGCGAGACCACCCTCCCTGCAACAGAGTAAGACGCCCACCAAACAGCCTTTGATGGTGCATATGTCAGTATCCATATCCCAAATCCCCTGAACAATCCTCTTGGACCATCTTCATATAAAATCTCCCTAAATGCATCGATACCATTCCTATATACACACGAATTGAAACCCGGATTCACATTCTTGCAACTACTGGCGACATTATAATTGCAACCCTAAACCATGAGCCTCTGGCTCACAACATCAATAGCCATAGCCGAACTCAACCCAGCAGCCGCACTGGATACAGCCGTTGCCGTGGTATCCGACGATCCTAATCGAACTGTAGCGACCCCAACACTGCTCTTGGTGACCTCAAGTGCTGTCAGGTAAAGTGCTCGAGCCGGGATTGTACCCATCAAAGAAGTACCGAAGCCCTTGTAGAAGGGTCTTCCAAACAATGATAGGGTAAAGAGCAGCTGAGACGCCAGAAAACAAGGAGGTTTGAAGGAAGAAAAACCTGGATTTATCGAGTATATGACAATATATATCTGCAGGTATATGAATCTCTGAAGCCGGATCATCCTCGGCGGCACCCAAACTCAGTTAGCCACGTTAAGGCCAATTACCGAATCGGGAAACAGGTTCTTCCAGTTCAACCATATTCAAAGAAACAAAAATAAGACTACTGTTGTTGCCCAATTCCACAGAATCCAACCCAAGGAAACCCAATAAATTCTTGATCCTGAATTACGAACAAATCACAAACTCGAATAGGATAAAGTAGGAAGATAAATGTCCAACAAGTGTTACGTAAGTGTTACCAAGATGAAAGGTGGGCGAGAAGCCCTCCCAGACATAAAATGATAATTTTTGTGTGGGAGGAAACGTGCAAAATTTTAAATTTATTAATATAAAAATTAAATATAAAAAATTAATTATTTTTAATATAATAATTAATATATTAGTTAAAAAAAAAAGATTACAGAAGTTGCTTTAAAAAAAAAAACAATTGATAATAATAATAATAATTATAAATTAATTATATTTTATTTAACTTTATAAATAAATAAAATTAAATATAAAAAATTTATTTTATTTTTCTTCCGTTCCTCTCATATTTGTTATATTTTGTTATGAAATGATGCTAGGGAAGAGAAGCAGTGTCTTTGAGCATGGATTGCAGCGAGGAGGGTTTGGCGGATCAAGGTCTCCCTCCCTCCTCCCGTTTTCCTAATTTTCATTTTTGTTTAGTGCCCCAAAAGAAAAATTCTGATTGGCCTGTTTGAGTCAATCAAATCGGAACCAACATGTAACGCTGACTAGCAGATAGCGGCTCCGTTCAGCGGGCTGCCCCCGCTAACTCCAATAATTCAATGCCCTGTCTAGAGGTAATTCTCACATGCCTTTGCTTTTTTGTTAAAAGTTAAAAAAAAAAAAATGTTTTGCAATGTATAAATGAAATGATTGGAGTTGAGATTTCGAACACCATGCTTCTTTGAGGTCATCTTTGCTTTGACACCATAATCTATATGTTTCCAACTACTAATGGTCATCTTTGCTTCGAAGCCGAGAACATGGTGGGAAGAATTGGAGAACTCAAATGGTTGGTTCGGCTTCTTTCTCCCTACATCTAATTCTGTTTCTCCGAATTAATGGTTTATTACTATTACTGATTTGTATTTTCATTCCATCAAGATTGAAGACTTTGAGGGAGAAAGAATTTGAGGATGATAAGGACACAATCGTGGAGATTACGGTATAGTTTGTGGGCAAACACGAGCATCATTTGATATACCCAGCATTACTCGGCGCCTACGGGCTGAAGATTGCCATTGGATGATGTTACCAATGTAGGTTGCCATACTAAGCAAACTACACGAGGCTTTCAGCCTACCTCAAGCAATATATTTGATGGTGTTATACAAAAACGAGCCTTGAGTGGCAAATTTGAAGGAAGTGGAGGACAACTTAGATGTTTGATTTGAATGGGAATTAACCCATCTTTGTTGATTCCTCTCGAGTTAAACTTGACTAGCGATACTAGGCGAATCCAGGCTTACCAGGAAAAAATAAAAATCCGTTACAAAAAAAAAAAAGCATAAAAATAAACTCAATATAGTTGTGTTAAGGGATCCAATTGTTGCATGTATATTTTAAAATATTTTGTTTCAAAAAATTGTGTGCGCATATACGTTTTCTTGGAACTCAACCAGGTCATCTAGACTCGTTTCAGCCTCAAGGCTTTCAACGACCTGGTGTCCGAGCTACTGAGCCTCAAACAAGATCGTTCGGTGGCTGAGTTCCAAAATCAGTTTGACTTACTGCTTAGTCGGGTCGACTTGATTGAGGAATATGCCATCAGGATCTCCCTTAGCGGTCTCAAGCCAGAGATCCAACATCCGGTACGAATGCTCATGCCTAAAAGGCTACAGGATACGTTGGCGCTAGCCAAACTATAAGAGGCAATGGCGGTTGCCTTAAAATAAAATTCACTCTGTTATCCATGCCCTCTAAGATGGCAGGGGTCTTTCCACCCAAGGGGGTCGGCAGACACATTTCCACGACGGTACCTACTGTTAATATAAGAAGAAAAGCGTGGCCTCCTAAGAGTTCAAACTTGAGAAGCAGCGCAGAGTTCGACGAGAAGTGTGCTAAGGGCCACTGGTTTTGGTGCGATGAGAAGTATGAGCATGGCCACAAATGTCATCAGAAAAATCTCTTTCTCGTTGAAATGTCCGAGGAAATAAAGGCGATAGTGAAGGAGAAAAGCAAGTGCGCATCTCGATGCATGCGATTACTGGGGTTGGGACGAAAACGTGCTGGACCATGCGTGTCACCATTCAGCTAGGATCTAAGGCTCTGCACACACTAGTTGATTCGAAAAGTGTCCATAAATTCCTCGATTCGAAGGTGGCTATAAGGGTAGGCTGTCACATTGAACCGACAAAGGGTCTGCGTGTGAAAGTAGCCAATAGAAGTTACGTTGATTGAGCATGGGAGTGTAAGGGGTTCTGGTGGGAGTTGCAGGGAAGTACATTTTCCTCAAATGTATACATTCTTCCCCTGGGAAGCTGTGGTTTAGTCTTAGGAGTTCAATGGTTGGAAACATTGGGTGACATTTGCTCGAACTTCAAGCAATTGCGTATGAAATTCAAGGCAGACGGGAAGAGGCACATTCTGTACGGCGCAGGTTCGTCGACAATCAAGAAGGCGGGAGATAAGGGCTTGTCCAAAATTCTGGCCCGTCCTTCACAGCTGACCCTTATGCAATTTTGTAGCATCAGCACGGATTGGGGCCTCAAACGGAGCAGCACTTCAACTGATCATAACGAGCCACACATGCGGCCCACTGAATCGACCTTAAGAGCCTTTTTGGAAGAGTTCGCAGATGTTTTTGTTGAGAGCCCACGACATTTTTCCCACCATGAACCCATGATCCTAGGATTGTTCTTAAGGAAGGAGCTTAGCTCGTTAACGCACGCCCATATAGCTACTTGGCTCTTCAGAAAAATGTCGTCGAGTCTATGGTGAAGGAGATGCTTAATGTCGACGTGATCCAAAGTAGTTGCAGTCCGTTCACGTCACTGGTCATTCTGGTGGAGAAGAAGGATGGTTCACGACGGTTCTGTGTGGACTATCGCCCATTAAACACCCTCCCCGTCGAGGACATTTAAGACGATGTATTCGCCGGATGTTCCCAAAACGACATTGAAGACGCACGATGGACGTTATAAATTTCTGGTGCTTCCATTCGGTCTAACCAACGCACTGTCTACCTTCCAGAGCCTCCTAAACGATATTTTTCGGTCATTCCTTTGGACCTTTATCCTAGTCCTCTTCGATGACATACTGATTTACAGCAATAGAGAAAAAGCACATCTCCACCATATGCGTCAGGCCTTGCATGTGTTACGGTTCGGTCAGTCTAAAATTGAATACTTGGGCTACGTAATCTCTGTCGCTGGAGTAGCCACATACTCCAAGCAAGTGGAAGACGTTCTCAATTGGCCGACACCTACTAATCTTCGGCAACTGAGACGATTTCTGGACCTCACTGACTATTATCAGAGGCTTGTTCGAGAGTACGCTGAAATTACTCTGCCCCTGAACTGGCTTCTGAAGAAGAACACACCTTTCTTATGGACGATTGAAGCTGATGAAGCGTTCTCCCGATTCAAATCAATCATGGGTGCAGTTCTATCCCAAAATGGCCATTCGATTGCTTTTATCAGTGAAGTGTTCGGCCTTCACCATCAGCAGCTATCGGTGTACGAAGAGGAAATGTTGGTGATCATTCAGGCAGTGACCAAATGGAAACACTACACTATATACAAAATTGCCATTTTAAAATACAAATGGACCACCACAGCTTGAAGTACCTATTGGAACAAAAGCTCTCCACTCCGGGACAGTTTAAATGGCTGTCAAAGCTTTTGACATTTGATTACGAAATTGTATACTGCGGGGAAGGGGAAACAGAGCACCGGGTACGTTTTCCTGAGTCAATTGCAATGAGCTTCTCTTAACGGCTATTTTGATGGCGTCCACACCATTGCTTAAAGAAATTAAACAATCTAAGAGTGATGACACAAGCCTAACAACTCTGATTAACACAAGCAGCAACAGGGAACTCCTTATGAGTTTTTGCTCAAGGGTTATCAAAGTGGAAAGGACGACTAGTGGTGGGAGCTACTGATGAACTCTGGCGACCCATTATTAATAAGTGGCAAGGGGAAGTCAATGGAGGACATTTGGGCATATTTGATACAATTCATAGAATCAATTGCTTGTTTTTCTAGAAAGGGCTCGGCAAGGATGTCTGTAACTTTGTCTGGGAATGTGATGTATGCCAACGCTGTAAGTACGACACTACTGCCTTGCCCGAGCTTCTTTAACCTCTGCCGATTCCTCGCAGACTTTGGCACTGCATAACCATGAATTTTATGGAAGGGTTGCCACAGAGCGTTGGCAAAGATTCTATCTTGGTCGTTGTTGATTGGCTAAACAAGTATGTAAACTTTGTTACCTTAACCCACTCATTCACGGCCAATACAGTCGCCAAGGCCTTCTTGGATAACAACATCTTCAAGCTTCACGGACTATCGGAGCAAATCGTAAGTGATAAAGACTCTGTTTTCCTAAGTCAATTTTGGCAGGAACTCTGCCACTTGCAAGGTGTTGGATTATACTTCTCTGCTGCGTACCACCCCCGAAGTGATGGTCAATCAGAGGTGGTCAACTGCTAGTGGGAGAAATACTTTCGGTACGCCACCGGCGCTTATCCCCACTGACGGAGTTCTTCGTTATCGTTGGTGGAGTGGGAGTGGTGGTGCAACACTCATTTTCACTCTAGCATTCACACCACTCCCTTCAAGGCTTTGTATGGGTATCTATCTGTCTCCAACGAATCTTCCGTAAATTCCAGGAGACTTAAAGGTTGCTTCTGTCAATGACCAACTTTGTGTCTGAGAGGGCCACTATCCGCTTATTGCAATACTACGTCACCCGATCCCAAAATCACATGAAGCAGCAGACTGAGAGTCACTGCTCGGAGAGCGAATTTTAGGTGAGAGACCACGTTTTTCTCAAACTGCAACCTTACCGCCAACATTCCTGTGGCCATATTGGACCGCAGGATTGCAAAACGTGCTAACAGGGCAGTCACTCAATTCTTGTACGACCTTCAGAGGAAGTATCCATCCGGCTCCCTGGAGGACAATGGTGTTTGAGAACGTAGAAGAAAATAAAGTTGGATTCGAGAGACACATGGGAGGCCATGAAGAGGGGGTCGTGCTTCTGTTCGAATTCTGTCAAGATGGTTACTGGAGTTTAAAAGTTTATGCGAGAATCAGAATTTCAAATTACCGAACCAATTATCTTCTATGTTTTTTCATAATTTTTTAGAAATTGAATCATAGCCAATCCATATAGGTGAGGAGGAGCGTGTGCATGGTGAACATTCCGATTTTCAACCAATCTACGTTCTCTTTTCTCTCTACATTCCTACTCCGTTCACCCCTGTTCGAGACTGATTCTTACTCTTCAGTCCCCTGATTGATCATTCCCATTCATTAAACAATTTAAAGTTCCACCTTTCAATTCGAAATTCTTGTATTTTTGGGTAATCGACGTTGCTCCATTTAATTTTGTGGGCACAGGCACAGGCACAGGCACAGTAGATAATTTCCTAGAAACTCGGGGATCTGCAAACCTGAGTTTATTTATTATTTTTATTCATTGAATAAAATTCAATTTTGGGATTGAATTTTGAACTTTTGTTAAAAGTAGCGTTTTTTTTATTTTTTATTTACTTTTACTTTAATGTAAGTAATAATCCACCTTTTTTTCTTTTTGGATTTTCGAATATTAAATGGCTAATATTGGAGCAATCCCGTTGAGATTTTGGGGCCTAATTTAAGATGGACAATATCAATGATTCACGCTGAGCCCATCTCTCTCATATAGAGAGAGAGAGAGAGAGAGAGAGAGAGGGGGGGGGGACGCTTCTTCGGTGGTGGGTTTTAATTTCCCCATTCTCCTCTTGTCCGCCTTAATTGCGTTTTTTGCTTTTATTTTCATAGAATTTTTTTCTTTTTTTTTTTCAGTCTTTGAAGATACGTTTTCTTGGACGTGGACTACTGGACTCTTAGTTTTCTCACTTTAAGGATTATTCCAAATTTTATAAAAAAAAAAAGATTAGGATTTTTTTTTTAAATTTTGGTCGTGTTTGACAAAAAAAAAAAAAAAAAGCAGAAAGCCACAGTCGATTATAATTTATTTATCCCCAACGAAAAAACACTGACAAACCTTATTTTGGCGGCCTTAGAAAAGTGGGCCCTCATCAGCCGCTTTACATTCTTCCACCATATTGTAGACCCTTCCCCCCCCCCAACAAAAAACACGCCTAGGGGTAGAAAGGACTGGAAGACATCCGAATGTCCTAGAAACTCCCTTTATTTCCTCGTCTCCGTCCTTCCTCGTCCCCTATAAAAAGCCTTCACGCCGTTGCTTCTGCTCGGGAACAGATTCACTACTGCAATCTGAAGGCGAAAGCAGAAGAAAGAAAGAGACAAAAAAAAAAAAATACAAAGAAGGCTAACAGGTAACGATCTAGTCTGAAATGGACTCGAGAATCATGGGTTTGGATCACCCGCTCCTCAACGCCCTACACCACATGATGGACGCTGGCAACGACGAACCTGAAAAGTCCTCCAGCGCTCCGACCAGAACCTACGTGCGCGACGCCAAGGCCATGGCCGCCACTCCCGCCGACGTCAAGGAGCTGTCTAATGCCTACGTATTCGTCATCGACATGCCCGGGTTGAAGTCCGGTGACATCAAAGTGCAGGTGGAGGACGACAATGTGCTGATCATCAGCGGAGAGAGGAAGCGGGAGGAGGAGAAGGAAGGCTCTAAATATGTGAGAATGGAGCGGAGGGTCGGAAAGTTCATGAGGAAGTTTGTGCTCCCCGAAAATGCCAATACGAATGGCATTTCGGCCGTCTCCAGGGATGGCGTCCTGACCGTCACCGTCGAGAAGCTGCCTCCTCCTGAGCCCAAGAAGCCCAAGACTATTGAGGTCAAGATTGCTTGAATGAATGACTTTGCGGTCGTTCGGTCGTCTTTCTGCCAATAAGTGATGTCGGTTTGGTCTTTTCCTTCGGCTATATGCTTCTTATGATGTCGTTTCGGCCTTCTGCGTTGGGGGGCGTCTTTGGGGTCGTGCGATGTTGTTCAACAAGACTTTTCTTTTAGTTTGTGCTACTTATGATAAGGAAGTGGATGTTCATCAATGGTAAATCTAAATGGACGCTGCTGTCTCTACGCGTCAAGTTCACAACTTCTATTCAAATCGCTCGGCACCACATCCACAATAAATAGTATTTATTAATTTGACTGGCACCACACTCTTACTATGCTCCCGCAACAATCCCCCCCCCCCAAACAAAAAAAAATGTAGTACTATTAATTTGAGTTATTCAGCCTAAGAGTAGAAAAAAGATTGATCCAAACTACGTGCACATATGATTTGGTAAAGATTGGTAAAAATAAATAAATAAAATAAGGGAAAAAAGAATGAAGAAAAATAGACAGCTGCTAGTTCCACGAATTCCTCCAAAAATAACATTAGCGCCCGACATCGCATTGCCCGATGCATTTAACAACAGATTACAGCTTCTAAGCGCTGCGCGTGCTTTTAAGAAGAAACACCAACATCAACAGGACAATCAATTGCCACCACATGAACAAGATTTGCAGCAGCCTGAGCAGAATTTCTAATTTCTAAGCCTCTACTTTCATGCTGTTACCATTATGCCTAGTGTTAGGCTTGTGGCTTATCCTTCTCCGTAAAATTGACGTACCTTGTAACCACCTTTTGGAGATTCTGTGGTGAAGTAAAGGCATCACAATTTCTCTTTTGTTCCCATGGCCAGGTCTTTTAGAATAAAGCTTGTCAGGATCTTTTCCGACGACAAGTATTTCTTCTCCCCCATTAATGACCTTTTTGTCGAAAAGAGCGATGAAAAAGCCTTCTTTGTCCTCAACTGGGTCCGTACGGAGTACGTGTGCAGCTGTAAGGTTCCAAAGAAGAGCAGTAACTATAGTAATCCTTTAGGGTTTGGCACATCTTCAACTTTGTAAATTTCCCTTCTATTTTGAGTTCAAGGTTCACCCTACCATACATAGCAGTTTGGAACATATAATAGCACTTACAGCCTTCAAAAACCGGGAGACCACGGCGCTGCCAACGAGGAAAGGGCGTCGTCAGTTCAAAACCAGAGGATGCGGCAAGAGGTAGGACTGAATTGATAACATCTTCATTTTCAATTTGACTGACAGAGCAAGTGCTGTAAACAACTCTTTCAACTGCTGGGACTGCGAGAATGAAAATCATAGCATTTCAAAGACCCACCGCACCAGAGTCATAAGTAGACATTGCATGCATGTCGAGACAGTCGCACTTATTTTTTTGCACAGACAACAACTCAACCAGTTTAAACTATTCTATATGCAAATATACCACCTAGCGAGAACAAGAAAGCAAACATACAAGATAATGCATGGGCCAAAGCCTTCTTTTGGAAGGTTGCGAGCCTGTTCAATCTTTCATTGTGTGCGACATCAGTGGTGTAAGACGGGAGCAAATGGTCCAATCTTTGAGCAGCAGTCCCAGAGCCAGAGCAAGAAGGATCTAAGAGAATGGAGCAGACCTGCAACATGAAACTCAGTGGTACGCAAATTCATAACAGTACATTTACTCCAATATGTGTGTCAGCTATCTATTTATAATGAATCAGTTAGATATACGAGGAAATACAACTTAAAGGTGATAAAGTTAAAAAACAAAAAGAGCGAACAAAGCTTTAATCACCATCAAACAATGGACTGCAGTGCAGGGATTTCAAGAAACAAGGCTTCCTGAGCAACTGAAGCTCAAAACACTAACCATATGAAGTCAAATGAAAATGTTCTCTATCCATTGAAACAAAGGAGGTAACATAAACTTGAATTATCAGTTGAACTTGGGATTGAGAAAGGATAAAGTGGGAAGAGAATAGTACAGTTCGATTGGTAATGCTTACCTTGGAGAATGACGGATCTTTTGGGTCTAAACTTAAGAAATCACCAGGTAAAACTTCAATGTCTAGAAGCAAAGTTAAGGCTGATCAGCATAACATTCCAAGAGACCAAGAATGAAAAGCATTTTAGAAGATGAACACTTCAAACAAGAGGTCACGTAAATTGACAGCTTAAAGATAAAATATAGCAAACAAAGGGATAGAAGAACAGTATCAAAGGATACTAGTAGCACCAGAGAGTCTGATAGTGTCTTCTAAACGCTTAATCCTATCCTTATTTAGTTCACAAGCTATAATCCTTCCTTGACCTCTCATTAGAGCAGCAAGGTGGACAGTTTTGTTTCCAGGAGCTGCACAAGCATCAAGAACCTTCACAGAATGTCAAAACTGCCTAAACAGAGCAAAATGTAAATTTGGAAGAAACAGTTTAATCTCCAGAAGCTGAACAAGTACCAATAACCTTCACAGAATATTAAAATTATCCACAAAGAGCAGATGCAAAATTTTGGAAGAAATCCATGAGGATATTAATGCCATACAGACAAAATAATGTGAAAATATCAGCTGATGCCAGTCAATGGAATTAATACAATTTGCTTTTCAACATGATATTTGCACTTTGCATGTGACTCTGAGATACAAACGACAAACACTCACATGTGATTTCTATATATTGTTAAACATTACTCAACATTCCAACAATGAGTGGATTATATATTGTGTGTTGGTAAAATTATATTCTTTAAGCCGAATGTTAATTTTGGTAAACCAATTGGTTCAAAATGAAAACAAATTATGGCATATGACTAAACCGTGTGATGTAGGACAAAAGCGAAAATTAAAGAATAATATGGGAATGCACCCAAAATTAAGAACACAAATGGAATAAACTCAATACTTAATATAAATTTCAATGTTCAGAACAGATATTATGAAATAACTTTGGGTCATAGCTAAGGGACTTAAGAGGAAATAAAAAAATTAGATAAGAAATACGATGATATTTCTGCTGAATATGAAAATATCCTAGATAGTATAATATATAATCTAATAAAATATGCTAATAGAGTAAATATTAGGATTGATACAAGATATCATAGAAATCCTAGATAATAAGAATATTTCTTTTTTATTCTCCATCACCATGCTTGCCCAAGTTAAGGTGAAAAGTAAAGTAAATTAACTCCAAAAAAAGGGCAGAAAGCAAAAGGTCATGGCACCTTTTATGACATTGGGTTCAGTATTCATACTAGATCACTACAATAAATAGATCATTTTAGCAGCAGAGCTATCAATAGAAAGAACAAAGAAAGTAGTAGGTGAATGCAAGTTGGTTGCTGAACCCCACCTCCCATCCCGGTTTGGGATCAAGTGCTGCTGCCACCATTGAGCTTGCTTTTCCCTATAAAAGAAAAGAGTCAAGATATAAATACAACAGACAGAGCCACAAACCCAAAATGAGAATTCAATTGCAAATTGCAGTCATGCTGTCAAAATACTTTTAAACAATGATTGGAACAAAATAAAAATAAAAATGTTCAAGAATGCTACGCAAATTGTTCTGATCTTTACATGGATGTTACTGAAATGTAGGCTCCCAACCTATTCATTCTATAGCTTAATATGCTTCTTTGGGGCTTTATGTTTTTCAACAGTTATTAAGAGCTTAGGAGAATTTAATTTTTCTGGAGCATGGAAGCAGATCAAGGCTTTGAGTCATCATTTTTATAAGAAAGGTGTTCATGTATTCATTCTCTTTTCTTTAGTCAACTTCATAATACAACCATGCAATGCTAAGTCCACAATCATGTTTCAAAACCTTTAAGACTTCAACAGTCCGCCAACCTAATGATGTGAAAGATGTGTTCTCACAGATGATCAATACAATTTGGTCAGTTTGTTCAACTCTTCTAGCCATTCTACATCAAGTATACTTCATAGGGTGAAAAAAAGAAACTGCACCTAACATGCCTTGGGAATAGACAAGACCATATTAAAATTTGAAGCAGCAATATCAATAAAATTATAAGGTAAGCTCTTACCTGGATGAAAACACTTCCATTCAGGACCAGAGGATGATTGTGCAAATCAGTATGTGGTGGAAGTATTAACAAGTCAGGTACCATGTCATCTTTCTGGACCTGGTAACATAAATAATGACATGGTTCATTGCATGCTCAGATGCTTTATGCAGCAAACCAGTACTATTCAGCAAGAGAGTATCAGTAGTCCACTAAGTTTCTACATAGATTGTAGAAATACCGTGAATTGTTTTCCAAATTCAAGCAAAGTCGAATCAACATCTGACTTCAGAGTATTCACACGAACATAACAAGGTTTTGAAATATCTGCACCATAAATTAGCACCCAAATGTAGGAAGTCTCACAACATGGCAGAGTAATGCTGAAAAGGAACAGACAAAATCTCCGGGAAACATATTGAACTAAACCAAGAGCTCCATAGTAATTTTCACATTTTACTGCCACCATCTTTAATCACACTAGGCTTTTTTTAAAGGAGAAACATTCAACATGATTGAAACAAATCAATGAGACATACCATGACGCAAGTAAAGAGGAATCAAGTGATCAACATGCTTGACTTTTTTTCTCACTAGAAGCTGTGCTAAAGCTGTCTCCAGGGCATCTTTTCGATGCATGATAAACTTCTCTGCATCTCCACCAACTAATGAAACTCGCTAAAAATTTAAACCCATGTCATGCATATTCAAGAAACAAATCAAAAAGATCAGACAAAATTTCCACGCCTAAGAACAATAAACACGACGATAAGTAACTACAGAAGCATATCGTCGACGGAAAAATTAGGATACCTTTCCGAATAGAACGTCATATGCTACTATGTAAATCAATTCCTCTTGCCTCTGCAATGACAACATTGAGACATGAATTTTAATTTTCTCGCAATTACTGTGACCAGCAACAATTTGAAACAAAGAAAGAGGAATCATGTGCTTGTACCTTCCACTTTCCATTAAGCATGTTAAGAGACTCCAATATATCCTTAATAATTGGTAAATCTGAATAATAATAATAAATCAAACAAGAGAAAGTCTTATGTTAAAAAAATATAATAATAATAACAATCATACAGGAAATGATTGGAAAACAGAAGGAACTAACGCTTTAGGGTCTGGGAGACCAGAGCGAAAGTGGCCTTCTTGTTCTTTACGGAAGGACTGTAAACGAGGGATTTGATGGAGCCGACCGCACGGCGTCGAGCATCGCCTTGGAGAACGCTCCGCATAACCTTGGCAGCCTCTCTCCTCGCGAAATACGCCGACCGCTCCGCCGCACTCGGCCGCCGGATTCTCAATTCCTCGAGGGTGCCGGCTGGTTTTGGTGCAGGCGCGTTCTTGCGCACCATTGCTTCTGTTCTGTGCCTGACGCCGGGACTACGGAGTGCGGGGGGACCCCATCGCGACTCGCGTTTCATGGAGCGCCAACGGACCGCGTCGTTATACGACGCCGTATCCTTGACATTAGGCATACGTTGTCACTTGTTCATGCCAATTTAATTTTTGGTTTATTTATTTTGTTTTTATCTATTAGGAGTTTTACTATACTTTGTAATACACAAAGAAAAGGAATATATCTATTTTTCTTCGTCATTCTTGTATTGTCCTTAATGAAAATTTTAATCACAGATAAAAACTCTTAATTAATTAGTAAAATATTGTTTTTGAGACACTTAAAGTTAATAGAGGTATAAGGTTAAAATTTTTGTTAATGAAAGCGGCATTTATTAAAAAAAAATGTCAAAAAAGTATATCTTTATACAATTTATAACAAATAAAATTTTTAATTTTAAAAAAAGTAAACAATATGCCACTCTACGTGATATTTTGACAATTAGATAATTTAATTGAAAGTTCTTTTTTATAAACTAAATTTAAAATTATTTCACTTATTTATTTTTACTTAATTTTTTCTTATCAAAATAAGTGATTATAATTAAGCTAAATTTTAAATAATTAATTTTAAATAATACTTATTTTTAATTATGTGAATTAACTTAAGAATAATTTCAAAAATTTTTCGCTTAATTGCACTTTCAACATATATTTAATGTAAAATAGTCTCTTAGTAAAATACAAGTAAATATGCACACATCGAACATTTTTTTAAAACCCAAATGGACTATTACTTTTTGTCGTCATTCCTTGACTCCACTTTAAATTGGTTTTGGAAGTTAATTTGTCTGTCTCGAGGTTTGTATTTTGCTACTTATGTCCTTCTAAGAACAGAGTTCGTGAGTTGCCAACCAGCAAAAAGGTAAAACAATGTGGCGTGGGGTCATTAATGTATAGTTGAAAATGTATTGCCAGCAGGAGAAAGTGGAGGGATGAAAAGGATACTTCAATGAGAGGAAACTGTTTTTTTTTAATATATTTTACAATATATATATATATATATAACTAGTATTAATTTTTTATAAACTTTTTAATTAAATATTTTATTTTTTATATTTTTATTTTAATTATATATATATATTTAAAAAAATTATTTTGAATCAATTTTTTAAAATAAAAAAATATCAAATCGTTAATAAGTTTTATGTATAAATATATGATTTTAAATAATTTTAATTACTTCTTATTTAAAAATTAATTTCAAATAAATTAAAATATATTATTTAAATAAGAATATAAAATATTTAAAATTTAATTATAAAAAGTTAGGACCAATAGTTGACGCCGTAGATGTTTACTCAATTATCTGTTTTTCCGTGCAGGCCAGAATTTTAAATTAATTTTTGCCTTCATGTAACATTTTTATTCTTTGATTTTCCACACTGAATTAATAAAAATGTTCAAAACAATCAACGATAGAACAATAATGTACTTGAATTTGACAATGTAGTAATGTAACGAGAGGTTCACAGGAGCTTATAGTCTATTCAAATGACTCATGTACAATTTTTTTTTAATTTAATAAAATTTTTATTAAATTATATCATATTAATATATATTTATTATATTATTATTAAAATTTTCTTATTATACTTTTAGTTAAATCACGTAATAACCTCAAAAAGTACACATTTAATATTTTTATTAAAAATGTATTTATTAAATTATATAATAAATTATTATTTTATTTTTATAAATTTCATATTTTTATAAAAAAATTTTAAAATTTTAAAAATAAAAATTTATACTATTAATTATTCATATTTCTTGTAGGGATTTTTTTTCACAATCAGAAAAAACTTTCTTGAGAAATAATAATTTTTCACATATTTATCAAAGAGACACTTATTTGTGAATATAATACATATATTTATATATTAGACAGATTTATTTGATTTTTTTTTAACTTTAAGTAGAATCTAATTAATTTTTTTATTTAAAATTAAATTAATATGACTAATATTTTAAATAAATTAAAATATAAATTTCCTTGGGAAAAACCTAAAAAGGAAAAGAAATTTTCTTATCCATATCTTCTCCCCCAGCCGTGAGAGCGGCAAGTGGTATGGTATAGTGTCTGACTGTTAGGCTAAGGCACATAGATTCAATTGGACTCAATTCAAAGGGAGTCAGAAATGGAGGGGCTAATGCAGGTGCCGTACGAAGCGACGGTGAGGTTCATGTTGGCTTCGCTGGAAAGAAACATGCTACCGGACGCCGTCATAAGGAGGCTGACACGGTTGCTCTTGGCAAGCCGTCTTCGTTCCGGTTACAGGCCTTCCTCTGACCTCCAGCTTTCCGACCTCCTCCACTTCGTACATTGTAAGTTTGTAACTCTCTCTCTCTCTCTCTCTCCGTGTGGCTGTGTGGGTGTGGGAACCAAGTGATTTTGGCATAATCTAGATTATATCATAATGATATATAATTGAATAGTCTACATGATTAACATGTCAAATGGGCTTTAAAAAGGGTTAACCAAGGATCAAGAACTTTGGATTGGAAGTGGGTCTGAATGGATTGTGACCTTTGAAGTCACAATGGAATAATCGTTATACAAAGGAGGCGCCCGTTTTGTACATGCATATATCTATATATTAAAGGATTGAAATTGCTATAGGCCAAATGCTCTTGTATGAGAGAATCCAACATGGTGGCCTGGCAGTTGTCCGGGTCATACCATATTGTATATATAGTTTGGAGAAGGAATGTATCGTGATTAAACCTAAGGGAGTTTGGATTCAATAGACAGATGCAATTATTTAACGAATTTGTTGGTATGATTTTTCCTCTGTTTCCTCTTCTTTTTTTTTGTTCAATTTTCCCCATATATTGTGTGAATGATTTATGCTCGTGTGCATGCTGTAGCGCTAAAAGAGATGCCTATAGCTATCAAGACGGACAGGCCAAAAAACCAGCACTATGAACTGCCAACCTCATTTTTTAAGCTGGTGCTTGGCAGAAATCTCAAATACAGGTATATCCACGTAGGAGTCATTATGTCTGCTGTCTTCTGTTACATGTTGGTGGATAAATAGAAGTATCATCCTGTGCTAGTCACTTCTCTCCCTTTTTCTATTTTTAAATTTTCTTTCATTTCAGTCCCATTACTTTGGCCAAGAAGTATGGCCCAAAACCAACCGAACAATTCATGCGAAGAGTACCAAAGAAACTTTCTACTGATTTTTCCTGAATTAGTATATCCACTAGAGAAACATTGATGTCAAAAGCCTCAACTCTGTTATTTTGCAAGCTAATAATCTTTAACACGTGGTAGTGCAGCTGTTGTTATTTTTCTGATAAATCAAACACCTTAGAGGATGCTGAGCAAGCAATGTTGGAGCTTTACTGTGAGAGGTCACAGTTAGAAGATGGGCACACCGTCCTTGACATTGGCTGTGGCTGGGGTTCACTCTGTTTGTACATTGCAAAAAAGTATAGCAAATGCAGAGTTACTGGGATATGCAATTCAATGACACAGAAAGAATACATTAAGGAGCAGTGTCAGTATGCTACTCGATATATTAATGCACACTTACTAAGAATTGGCATTTAGATTTGTCAAGGAAACATTACTCTCTGACAGTTGTTTCCCAGCAAAATCCACAATATGATGCGTACAGTTTGGTTACATTGATTTGTAGGGATCTTCAGTTGCAGAATGTTGAGATCATTGTTGCAGATATTAGCACATTTGAAATGGAGGCTTCATATGACCGTGTCTTTTCTATTGAAATGTTTGAGGTTAGTGCTTTTCATCCTGCCCGAGTGACACTCGATTGCAATTGTTGTGGTTTGAGACTAGCTTTTGTCCACTGCAGCATATGAAGAACTATGAGGATCTTCTTAATAAGATATCCAAGTGGATGAAAACAGATGGCCTCCTTTTTGTTCATCATTTCTGCCACAAGGCATTTGCTTACCATTTTGAGGTATTGCTTGGCAGAACTCATTATCAGTTTGTATTCAATTCATATTGCCACTTCATTTCCATGGTTGGCATCTACCTGATAATTTCTTGCATGTTGTTTCATGTGCATTTGGGCTTCTGTTTTCATTCAGGATTTAAATGAAGATGACTGGATTACTAGATACTTCTTCACTGGAGGAACCATGCCTTCTGCAAATCTGTTGCTTTATTTCCAGGTGAGCTCAGCCTATTCCCATTATCAAACTCGAAATTTTCTTTTTCCTTACAAAGTGTGGTGCCCTGGATTAAACTGGAATTGGAGGAGTGGAAAAATTAAAAGGACACATGAAAGTGGCCGCATCGGAGCAGGATAATAGCCAAAAAATCGCATGGAACTACGAGGCTTTCTCTAAAACACCCATGTGCAGGATGACGTCTCTGTCGTCGATCATTGGCTTTTCAATGGGAAGCATTATGCGCAGACAAGGTTATTACATGGATACCTCTCAATACTATCCTTTTTTTCAGTGGCCATCATAATTCTTAATACATAGTGAAATCTTGCAGTGAGGAGTGGCTCAAAAGAATGGACTGCAACCTGAAGCCCATCAAGCCAATAATGGAGTCGACCTACGGCAAGGATCAAGCTCTCAAATGGACCGTATACTGGAGAACATTCTTTATTGCTGTTGCAGAGCTCTTTGGTTACAACAATGGCGAAGAATGGATGGTAGTGCATTTCTTGTTTAAGAAGAAATGAAGTAGTCAGGGCTCCTCTCAGACACAATTAAATGTTGGACTTGGAACTTTTGCCACTAACGGCACTTTCAGCTCTAATTCTTTTAGGGATTGAGAAAGCCCTCGAACCCACAACACAGTAACTCGTGAATCTAGTAACCCAGAGCATAATAAAGATCGGATTCTAGGATTTGGGAGGTGTCACCGCCACTACTTTTACCCTCGGAGACATATCATGATTTGATCTACGGGTTTGCCATTGAAACCCAAGTTTGAGACTCTGAATTGCCAACTATGTCAATGAAATGCATTCAACTGTCTTATATGTTAAATAGCCGCAAAGCCTACGAAATCACGGGACTCTAGAGCTTCGACCTTTAAAATATATATGATTCCTTGTTGGGAAGGTAAAGAACTTATGAGAATGTGAAATTGTACTTAAAGATAATGTACTCACGGGAGGTCTCTTGATTAGTTGGGTAAAATATGGTAATCACAGAAGGCAATCAGTCATAAACAGATTGCTAGACCAATGAATTGAATTCAAATCATTTTGTATTAATTAAATCAGAAGTGTTGAAATATCTAAAAAAAATTAATTATCTGCGAAAAGAAATACAGATAACATTGGCAACAAGTTGCTCGTTCTGAAATTCTGCTTATTGTGTCCACTCACAAGTTCCATTGCCTGAAACCATGGGAGGTTCAACTCTCCCTGCAATTGATATTAAGCCTGCCTTTTGAAACCATCAACTAGTATGAATATGCTTCTTAATGCTGTTATCGCTGGTTAAACTGTGCACACAAGGCCCCACAACCTTCCTGGCTTCTGAGCAACAAATGCAACGAGCACATCTGGTGCTCTCTTTGCGGACAAATGAGTAATTGTATTCATACCTTAATTTCCAGTAAATTATAAGAATCGACTTTGGGGGCCTTAGATTAGTAAACAAAAATTTGAAATAAAAGAAAAAAAGAAAGACAGAAAGGAAGAAAGAGAGCAGAAATCATAGTTTATCAACAACTTTGTCACTAGAACTTACATATGAATGTTGTTTAGTTCATCAACTAAAGATAAATCGGTCTACGTTATTAAGAAACACCGCCGGTGGCGGCGGCAGCAGCAGCAGCACCGTCCAATTTGTTTCCCGTGTCGGCGGGGATGAGCTCAGCTTCCAAGAAGCGACTCAAGTGCTTATCATCCAAATGTTCCTGTTCAAAATTATGATCATAGTATAAGCGATGGACAACACAATTCATACAGAAAAGGCCCAAAAAAAAATAAAAAAACAAAAGGAGAAAAAGGAAGTAAAAGACACGTACGAAGAGGCAAGCTCTGTACTTTTGCCACTCAGAGGCACACTCCTCTTCGTCCCACTGACCCTTCAAGAACTTCTCCGAATACCATCTACACAAAATTAAACATTAAAACCAACATTAAGAAACAGGAGACAGAACATAAGCATGCGTTTAATGCGGGGGTTTAGGTAGGACAAGAAAAAGGACAGAGAGAGAGAGAGAGAGAGAGAGACCGGTTGAAGCAGTTGTGGTAGGCAGCTCTGAGATGAGCGCAGGGCGAAGTGGACGATGAAGAAGATGGAGACTTTTGATCTGTTCTAAGAATACCCATCTTCGCATTCCCGACTGATTCCCTCTGGGATTTTATTTGGATTGAATACTCGGCTCCTGTTTCAATAATTTTTGGTCGTTTCGCCGGCGGCCGACGCTTCCTCCGGAGTCAACTGAATCTCCGTAGCATGCAGGCGGCAATGAGGTTAGCGAAACGACACGCTCTTGGTGTCTTGTCGGGCCAAACTTGTCTTTGTCTGTAAGCCCCACCCACAACTTTCACGAATCAAGGCAAAGTTAGGTTAAGAGTAATTTTATTAGGTAATAAGAATGAGAATAAATTATTTATATTTTTAATATTTGTTAATAATATATATATTTTTATTTTTTAATTAATCAAATTCATTTTTTTTCTGAAAAATAAATAAAATATTTATATAATATATTTATATAAAATAAATATAACAAATAAATCTTCTAAATAAATTATTCATAAAAATAAATAATAATAATAATAAATATCTTTTGTATTAAATAATTTTAAATTATGATAATAATTAAATTAATAATATATATATGATGTAATAATAATAATTATTAATAATATTATAATAAAAAATCATAAAGATTATAAAATATTTAAATTATTAACTAATAAATTATATTTTACTATAAAATTATTATGTTAAATTTTTATATTTATGATTATTAATTTAAATTATTAATATGATAAATATGATTATTATTAAATAATTTTTTAAATATAAATCATATTTATATTTTCATGAAACTTAAATATATTTTAATTATATTATTATTATTATTATTATTCTAATTCTAGTTTTAAATTTAATAAAAAAGTTAAAAATTTTAATTCTAATTTTAGAAGAAACTAAATATATTATAAAATTTATTTATTTTTCTTATTTTACTTAATTTCAATTTAAATTTTGATTTTTATTCTAAATTATGAAACAAATGACTTTTTAAAAGAAAAGAAATTTTTTCCCCCTAAAAAAGGAAAGAAAAAAAGTTTTGTTTCGATGAATATTAATTAATTAAAAAATTAGAATTCACAATAATTTATAATTTTGAAGATGAGACTAGACCTACAATTAGACTACAAACCCAATGAACCGGTCATTAATTCGAGATAATTTGATAAAAAAAATTGAATAAGATATCAAATTGGAAACAATCATCCAATTCAGATTGACTTAAAGAGTTCAATTGTATGGTCGAACCAATAATTCAAGCGGATTTTATTTTTTCAAATTTTGTTATCTTTTGTGTAGAAAAATTATATAATTGTATTGTTTTATTAAAATTACTTCATATATATATATATATATGCTTAAATTATATTTTTACTAATATTTATTTATTTTTATATAATGCAAAAATATTAATTATTTAAAAAAAATTTAACTTATTGACCCGACTAATAACATAGTGGGCAGACCAACGAGCCAAGGAATAGAACTTTCTTTCGGATCGGGACCCATTTCAATTTTGAAAATTATGCAATGGCTATGAATCTCCTGGATGGTACGGAATTGCCTCTCACCGACTCATTTGTTCACAATTTGGGCTAATGACTAACTGCAAATTTACAATGATGCCACTATATCAGCTCAATTGTTGCGCCTTTCCCTCTCCTTCAATAAAAAGAGATTCTTGATGTACTTCATATTTAAAAATTTAAAATTTTATACATAAAATTTTAATTTTTAATTTTTAAAAGATAATATAAATTTATATAAATAAAAAAATATTTTTATTACTTAATTTATAGTTTAATAGACTACTTAATGAATAAATTAAGAAAATTAAATATAAAATTTTTATAGAAAAAACAAAAAAAAAAGAGGTAAAGAGGAAAATACAAAATAAAATAGAGAAAAAAAATTAATTTTCTTCTCATATTTATCAAATTCATTTTGAGAGACAAATTATTAGTTTTTTTATTTAATTATTTTAAAATTAAAAATATTAAGTTTAAGGGTTTGTTTATTTGTTTAAAATTTTATTATATTATATATATTTTATGCATTTTGCTCGTTTGACACAACAAAAAATTGAAGTAAACAAAAGATAATTTATAAATCAATAAAAAATAAACTTCTTTCTTCGATTTTGGCTTCTACGAAGAACAACTGGTTTTCATGATTTGTTTGTACACATTGATCTGGCTTCTGCGAGGGTTGATCTTTTGTTATTCTGGTAAATATTTATTATTTATTTTTAATTCCAAGAATAAACATTATAGTAAACAAAAATACCAATTTGAGTTTTTTTTTTTTTTAATTAATGATCAGTTTACTTGTCACGACTATGAAAAGACCGACGAATACAGCAATCGGACCGAGCAGAGACTCCCTCCTCCGTCCCTCCACAGCACTCACCATACAATCGCGGACGAGCAGATACACGACTGCATTAGCAAGAATTCTGTGCTTTTACAAGGTACCGAGAAGAAAAGTTTTGAGCTTTTTTTCCGCCAATTTTGTTGATCCCTTCGTTAATAACCACGAAATTAACGTAATAACGAGTGAATAGAATACCTCGCAGAGACATTTAACTCGGAGGCACAACGAATACAGAGAGTGTCAAATACAGAATGTCTGTCTGTCCAATGCAGGAATGAAACTGCCAGGTTCACCTATCCCTACAACAGCTAACATTTTACATAGCCGCAGCTTGGGACGGTGTATGACAAATTCTTCAAGAAAATAGAGAGTTCTATGGTACATAAATGGCAGCTACTTCGCTATAAAAGCCCAGGTGAAAAACATATGAGCCAGATGGGGTGGGGGGGGGGGAGGGATACGACGCCCCAGATGATCAAAATCTGAAGGGTGGTGAGATCATCAAGTTTTGCTCTTGAACTTTCTTTGAGCTTTCAGATCCACGACAACTACGGTAATGTTGTCCTTGCTTCCTTTCTGAAGAGCGCGGTTTGATAGGTACTCGGCTGCTGCTTGAGCTGCAGGATCGATTCCCTCACCTCTTGAGGAGGTAAGCGTGACACCGTTCCTTTTGTGCCAAACAAGTATTCGTTTTCGAGCCAGGTCACATGCCTCTTCATGTGAAATGACATCCCATAAACCATCACTAGCCAGAATAAGGCATTCATCTTCTTTAGCCCGAGGAATGAACATCACTTCAGGTTCTGGAATAATCCAGGGTTTCAAGTATCTGTCACCTGTAACCCAAAAGCACGGTTTCCTTTTAGATATCATTCGTGTGCATCACAACTTGTATGCCCATTCCATGAAAAACTGATGAATGAACTAACAAAAGGTTCCTTTTGGTATTAATGAAGTAAAGTTTTGAGAGGAGATAACTTCCAGTGATGTTATCTTGGGTAAAGAAACCGGCTAACTGTAATTATGTGCAAATCTCCCAATCATGTAACATAAAGGATAAATTCTTTGCAAGTATAAAATGCAAAGAAAAGATTTTCACAGCTGCAAAATGTAACTATCATGTTGCCCCTGTATGTTGTCTGCTGAAAAGGAAGAATCTCACAATACTCCGCCCTCTCTAGTGGCTTATGGCTACACACTGTTTTCATGGGTTGACAATTTCTAAAATGCAACCTTGATCAGAGAAATGCAGATTCCACCTAGTACAGTGCCATGCATCAGATTTCACCCCTCCAATTACCACTGTCCATGCATATTTGAAAACCTTTGTGGTATTTCTGTAATGAAAATTATATACACATTAAAAATCAACTAATTCTAGAAAACTGGATATGAGGTTTCCTCGAGTTAAAATTAAAAGTACAAGTGCATTTGGTATATCAACCAAGAGTCAGATTTACTGCATGGACTTAAGTTTACTTGATTTCATTTCCCCTTTACTTATCAGTTGAATCAGGCTGAAAAAGGACTTAATTAAATAATGAATTGAATCCATTGTGGATAGACATTGTGAGAGCAATATCTCAAGGTCAAGATATCTCTGGAGTGAGTCATAGCTTCAAGTCAATGGTTTAGGTTTCTGACCATAAAAAATGTCCATCGATCTCATAAATAGAAAATGCATGAATCATAAATTAAAATGTACACCCACAGCATGAAGTTCCATCATTGAGGAGGAAATTAACAACTGGTGCACAAAGGTTATCGGACAACATTGACTACTCTCCCATAACAGTAACTTAAGAAAAGAGAAGCCTGGTCAGTAATATTGCTGAATCAAGTTACCATGGTTGAGTTTCACAAAATCAATAAAATCATAGGGAAGAATCACTCACCAATTGACCTTGACATGGCTAGAACACCGAAGACACGATGCCCATTCCACTGTATAACCTTTCCTCCAGCTGCTTCTATTCTTGCATACTCATCTTCTCGATTTGGCTGAGACGATTCAAAAGAAGAAAAACAAGCAAATAAGAATTATGGTTTCCCAGTAAACAATTGACTACCATGCCATATTGCAGTTCTGGAGGGTTCTTACTTTATGATCTACAGATAATGCCATGGGTTTTTTCCCACGACATAAAACTGCTCTTGAATCTCCACAGTTTGCTACTATAATGTGGGATGAACAAATAATGGCAACAACGGCAGTAGAACCAACAGTTTCTGGGGCAATTGGTTCGGCATTACCTTTTCCTCCAACTTCAGCATCTACCTCAAGAAAACAATTGGTGAAAGCTTTTCTCCATCGATCTTGACAATTAAACATAATGCTTCCATCTATCAGGCCACGCTTAACAAAATCTATCTCCTCTGCTAAAACAGAATGGATACGATCTTGACAATATTTTGCAACCTAGGAAATGTAAAACATTCATTTGTAAGAAGGGAAAGTTGAATGATTTGCAAGTAAGAAAATTTTCACATAGAAACTGAAGTAAAATGAAATCAACCTGTGAGCCTCCATGACCATCATATACTCCAAAGAAATGAGCTGTCTGCTGAGTTAAGCACTTGCTCATACCATCAAGCACCTGGTCATCAACTAGCATTTCAATTGGAACTTTCATGAAATGAGGTATAGTTGCAACCGCATCTTCCATCTCGGGTCTTCTTCCGCACAGAGATGTAAATCCCCAAAGGGGTACATAGTCCACATCAAAAGCAGTGTGCGTGAAGGTTCCACTCACCCCCTTTTCCAGAGCCAACTGAAGGACATCTGCAGATGGCGGCTTTGGGTAAGAGGGATCCCTGATTTCTTCCTTTAGGCTGACTGCCACAGAAAAGGGATCGCCTACAGCTTTATCAAGACCACAAACGCTTTTCTCAATCTCTAAAGCACTTGGTGTTCCTTGCTCAAATGTGGCCTCAGAACTCAAGAAATCCTCTCTGCCTAAGCTACTAGTCTCACTAGCCACCAAAAGAGAACGAGAGTTGTCAAGAGTCTGATCACCATCCAATGACAAGGAATCATCTTCCTCACTTTCTTGGGCTATTGTTTCATTGCTTGCAACCCAAGGGGTCTTGTTTTCAGATATCATATCCAACAAAGGGGCTCCTCCTTTGTTGCCTCTGACATCTGATGCAATATCACTAACTCCACCACCCAAATCACCACAAATGCAGTTATCCTCGCCAACGGTAGAAATATTAGTTACAGAGTCAGAAATAAAGCCACCTGCATCTGCCATCAATTTAAGTCTTGTGATATCAATATGAGTACCTAAGGTTAAGTTTCCAAAGACAAGATTACCTACTCTAAACGGCACTGCAACCGCTGAATACATCTCCTCCATCAAAATCCCTATCCGAACAGTAAAAAAAGTTACCCTCCCTCCCCTCTAAAATCAAACAACCTCTCATTATTCAACTAGAACATCAACTCCTCCCCCCAATAATGGTTTTGGAATGTGAATGGCCGGCTTTAGCAGCCCATTTTCCATAACTTTTAAGTGAGACAATAATAATTGCAGGGAGCTCAGTAAACTATATCAGTAAGCAAATTTAGGGGAAGCAAGATGTAAATGAGCTAAAAGGTGGTGAAAGGAAACGGAAAAGTTGGATCTGGTCAACGGTAATGTATTCGAACTTCCATTTGTGGAAACCACAACCCCAAGGTTATATTGCTCGAACCCATTTAGGGCTCATAACCTCTTCTCTATACTGTTCTCCATCAACTACCGTGACAGAGAAACAACTAGACTAGAACTTCAAATCCAACAAAAATAGAACAGAATTCTCCAAAAACATGAAAAAACAATTCAAGATGAACTCAACCATTCATTTTTTAACACAGGAAAAGAAAGAGCACGAAAAAAGGGTCATGAGAAAGGACCCAATAAAGCCAAAGTCCTAATAATCACAAGAAAAACCCTGTAAAAGATGTCACTTTTTTCACACATTTACTTCAGTTCCCTGGATCTGAAGTAACCCATGTCAACCTCTTGTAAGTTACCACCGTTTTCTCACTCATTCCCTTCTCACAAAAGTCTACACCTTATTTTCTAGACCCTCACTCTGTAGTAATTTTCAAAGAAATCTCAGAAAAAACCAAAAAAGAAAAAAAGTCAAGATAAACGAATAAGGTAGACAAAGGAAAAACAACAAAAACCAGTAAGCTTGTCAACACTAAAAGACCCACCTTTCTTTTCCCTCTCCTTCTTTTTCCCTTTCACGCTGTTCACTTCTAAACAAGTGTTTTCGTCTCTCTGAAAGTTATTCTAAGGATCAAAAAGAAGGGACAAAAAAAAAAAAAAAACCAGTTGGGGAGGAGTTTACTTATCGTTGGAATAAGTATATGATTACAAAAGAAAAAAGAAAGCTTTAAGTATGATTACTAAAGAAAAAAGGGCTTTCTTGATTCTTTATGATTATTAGTTCTACGTCAAATATAATAATTGTCCTGGACTTGGTGGCTGAGACTTGTAAGAGCCAGGAAATGGAGTGGTAATTTGGTCTGTGGGGCGGTGGACTGGGGTCAAATGTAGAGGGCACTTCTCCAATCCACTACACCGCCAACATGATGTGCTCTCCTTCTTTTTCACTTCTCCTCCAATAAATAATTACTGCTTTTGTTTTCCACTTCATGCTTTTCCCCTTGATTAAAAAACCTTTTTTATCCTGTATTTATAGACCTTAAATGTAAAAATTTCAATCATGTACTCATATGTCAATAACAATTCAATTGAACGAATGTAACTGCATCAACTATTCATCCACCCACTGCAAAATTTATATATTTTAAAATCTCAATTTATATTTTTAAAGTCTATTTGAAGTGTTATGTGTTAAAATATCTTTAATTAATAATATTAAAATATTTTTCAATAATATTTTTATTAATAATTTATTTATAATGTGATTTGATTAATTAAAAATAATTTTATATATTCTTTCATTATTAAAAATAATAATTTTAAATATAATTTGAATATTAATAGATATAGATAATATAAGTGAGAAGAGAAAAATTAATTATCAAATTAGAATAAGTTCTTTAAACACATTAATAGTTTTAATTTTTATAAATTTAAATATATTATTTATAATATTATTTATATCAAATTATTCTATTTTAAGATCTAAAATATTAATATTTAATAATAATATTTTTATTAAAAATATAATAAGTGATATCAAACTATATATTTGAATATTTTCTATGTATAATTAAAAATCATATATTTAATTTATAATTACTTTTCAACCAAAAAAATAAATTTTTATATTTAACTTTATTTGTAAATATTAAAAATAAAACTCTTTAATAAAGCCTTAAAAAATTATTAATTTTATCAATATAAAGGATGGTACATAATAGTTAAGGAGCCAATGCCTTTATGATGTTTGTAATATAAATAATAACTGAAAAAGAAGGATGGCTTGGAATTTTCAAAATTTCATCGCATGGCAATAGTGAAGCAATTAAAAGAACCAAAAAATTGTTTAACTAAACATCTAATTGGTGATTCAAAAGAAAAAAAGTAATTAATTAAAGTGAAAAGAAGCAACATTATTAGTTAATTGTATTTGTAAGACTTTAAACACAAAACCTAATTAATGAATTTACAACATATTACTAGTAGAATGGGTTTTACTATTGTGTTGTTATTGAATAAAAAAACCTATAATGTCATGGATAAAATTATATGATAACAAATAATAAGTTGTAATAATATACATATAGTATAGTTATAGTTTGTTAATTAACAAAGTAACCAAATTAATATGTATTATTTATAAATTATGATTACATTTTGATTATCACTAAAGTGAACAAATTAGAATGTTTGAACTAATATATGTGTATTATTATAGTAATTTATTAATTACTAAAATAATAAAATTAGTATATAACAATATATATAAATAAGTATATATTTATAATTGTAATAAAATACTTATGAAAGAAAAGTTATTAGACAAATTGACGTTATTAATTATTATAAATTTAAGATTTACCTAAGAGTAAATTATTATTCATTATTAATAATATAATTAAAGTATATTAATAATTTTAGTTAAATATATTTATTTATTTAAAGATATTAAATACATTTGATTGAAAATATTTAATTTACTTATTAAAATTAAGATAAGAATAAAAGTAAAAATCAACTAGTCAAATGAGAAAAAAGCCTAATTATATTTCATAGGCTAAAAAGAAGGAACAAAAAGGGCAATATCTTTCATTTATGTAAAGAAAGTTGGATATTATTAAAAAAATTACTTGAAATGTAAAATTTGATTTGAAAAAGAAAGAAAAATTAAAATTTTTAATATGTTTTAAATCAAATTTAAATCTAATTCTTAATACTTGGTAGCTTAATTTTAGTATTACTATTATAAATATTGAGTTATATTATTAATAATTACAATAATATTACAAATTTAAATAGTAAGCAATATAAGTTACATTACAATAGGTTAAGTTTTATATTTATAAAAGTGATTGTTATCAATAATATTAAAAAAACTATTTTACAAATAGAAAGTACAAAGAAATATTTGTAATTTGTAAAAAAAAAAAAATAGTTTTGTTCTAAGGACAAGTAATTAATATTTTAAAAATATTTCTTAATTATATTCTTATTAAGGATTTATTCATAATGTGATTTAATTAGTGAGATATAATTTTTTTTACACTATTACATTTTTAAGAATAATAATTTCGAATATAATTTAAATATTAATAGATATATCTAATTTATTGTAAACAAAAATGAAAATAAATAAAGATTAGGTGTTTATTGTTAAATTAATTAACATGAGTGGCTCTTGTTATTTAAAGTGTGACCCAATATAAAAGGTCCAATATGATGGTCGGTTGGACATAATGGCAATTTGGGTCACTGGGTTTAAAATCCCTCCACTCTCCCTATTTAAAGATAATTGTTACAGGAAAAAGATAACGATTACGGGTAGCATAATTGTTATCAGAAAAGAGGGATAATTTCCTAGTTGATAAATAAACGTTACGGAAGGAAAAAGTAACGTTTTGATTAGGATATTAATTCCCTAATTAATGATTTAATTAGGATATTAATTCCTAATTAATGATAACAATTATGGAAAGGGAAATAAAACGTTATCATCAAAATTTTCCTGTGAGTCGCTCAACCATCAGAGAATCAGAAAAGGAAAGGGAAGAGTCGGAGAAAACTGAGGGAGAGAGAGACAGAAAAGGCAGGAAAACACGAAAGGAAAGAATCGGAAAAGGAAAGGCGCAATCTTCTCAGACACTGATCGGTAAAGAGATCTTCACCTCCGCGAAGGAACCGACATGGACAACGGTACGTCGATTCCTTACAGTTCATATGCTAGTATTCGTTTAAAAGAAAGATTTTGGATTATAGAAATAGAATTTTCGTTAAAGAAAATTTTGGAAAAGTACTAACAATTGGTATCAGAGCATATTTTGCGAATACTGCGTTGTTTTGTTTTCCCTTTTGCACCGGTGGTAACCGGCGCACGAAAGAAAGCGGTCGGCGAAGCCGGGATCCAAATCGATCCGGGTACGACGAAAGGAACCCCGGTGAGCGCTGTGTTTCTGCGCGTCGCCGGGGAAGGCCATCGGCGAGGCGCGTCCCAACCGAGGCCGAAAAGGGCCACCGGCGAGGCGCGTCCCAACCGAGGCCAAAAGGGCCACCGGCGAGGCGCGACCCCACCGAGGTCGAGAGGGCCACCGGCGAGGCGCGACCCCACCGAGGCCGAAAGGGCCACCGGCGAGGCGCGACCCCACCGAGGCCGAGAGGGCCACCGGCGAGGCGCGTCCCAACCAAGGCCGAGAGGGCCACCGGCGAGGCGCGTCCCAACCGAGGCCGAGAGGGCCACCGGCGAGGCGCGTCCCAACCGAGGCCGAGAGGGCCACCGGCGAGGCGCGACCCCACCGAGGCCGAGAGGGCCACCGGCGAGGCGCGACCCCACCGAGGCCGAAAGGGCCACCGGCGAGGCGCGACCCCACCGAGGCCGAAAAGGCTACCGGCGAGGCGCGACCCCACCGAGGCTGAAAGGGCCGCCGGCAAGCACGATCCGACCGAGGCCGAAAAGGGCCACCGACGAACGAGGCGACCGGGGCCGAAAGGGTAACCGGCGAGCGCGACCCGACGAGGCCGAAAGGGCCACCGGCGAAACGCAATCCGACGAGGCCGAAAGGGCCACCGACGAGCGCGACCCGACCGAGGCCGAAAGGACTACCGACGAACGCGAGGCGACCGGGGCCGAAGGGGTCACCGGCGAGCGCGATCCGACCGGGGCCGAAAGGGCCACCGGCAAGCACGATCCGACCGGGGCCGAAAGGGCCACCGGCAAGCGCGATCCGACCGGGGCCGAAGGGGCACCGGCCAAAGCCCGACCCAAACGGGGCCGAGGGCCACCGGCGAGCGCATCTGGCCGGGACCCGATCGGCCTGCTAGGCACGGCAGAGGCTCGGCTGAGCCTGGATCCGGGCGGCGCAGGGAAGTTTGGCCGACGTGGAAGGAGCTCCGGCCGGAATCCTGGACTGCCGGAGACCGCTGGCTGGAAAAGTGCACCGACCACTGGACCCTGTGTCGCTTGTAGTTGTCGTTAGTATCGCGAGTGGTTATCGGCGTAAGGCATAAGCCGACTACGGGAAAAATGCGCTGCCAGTGTGTTGGCCTGTGTCAACTCCCACAGAATGGAAAATTAAAATTTTGAAAACTTGTTAGTCACCAAAGTGGCATAGTTTGAAAAATTTGAATGACCGTAAATTTCAATTGTTCATTTTGATGTTAATAAAAGGTTGTACATGAACAATTGTAGTTATTAATTATAAAGTTAGGAGATCATCCAAAGATTGATCATTGCCTATAATTAATAACACTAAAGGGGATTAATTGATATACTGAGTAAACATGATTGTATGTCCAAAGATAACATTCATGTTTCACTCTAGTATGATTGATTAATCTATTAAAGTATATCTAATTAGCATCGTTATTGATTAAAGTCATGTATTTGAGGATCACCCAAAGGTGGACTTAAATACATAGTCAAAGTTTGTAATGTATGTATCTGAATCCATCAAAGTTTGCTCAAAGTATTAATTTGGATCATGTTTGCAGCCTTCAACAACGTTTTCGCCCTAGGCAATGCAATGATCAAATTCAATGGGCTGAACTATGCAGAATGGTCTGAGCATATTCAGTTTCATTTAGACGTTTTGGGCTTAGACCCAGCGGTCATCACGGATAAAAGGCCTGCAGCCATTACAGAGACCAGTACAGAATCCGACAAGTCTTTTTATGAGACTTGGGTACGGTCCAATAGGCTGAGTCTGAATTTGATGCGAATGACGATGGCTGAAAATGTCAAGCCATCGATGCCTAAGACCGAAAATGCAAGGGAATTTATGGTGAGAATTAAAGAATATTCTCAGTCAGACATAGCTGACAAATCCATCGTAGGAACCCTAATGAGTGAGCTGACGACCAAGAAATTTGATTGGTCACAGCCCATTCATGATCATGTGACTAGTATGGCTAACCTAGCAGCAAAGTAAAGAACGATGGGAATGGATGTGAGTGAATCCTTTTTGGTTCAATTCATCATCAACTCACTGCCTCCTGAATTTGGCCAGTTCCAAGTGAATTATAACACTATTAAAGAGAAATGGAACTTTCAAGAAATTAAGGCCATGCTGGTTCAGGAAGAAGGGAGATTAAAGAAGATGAGGGATCACTTCATTCATCTCACTGTTCGCAATGAGGCTAGCAGTAGTAAGTCTAAACCATACCGGAAGGGTAAGAAGAAGGACAAGGCCTCTATAAAAGTAACTGGAGGTCAGATCCAAAAGGATCAGAAATGCTTCTTCTGTAAAAGGATGGGTCACTTCAAGAAGGATTGCCCAAAAAGGAAAGCTTGGTTCGAAAAGAAAGGTATGTACTGTATATCAGTATGTTTTGAATCAAACGTAATTGAAGTACCCAACAATACTTGGTGGTTAGACTCTGGAGCTACTACTCATGTGTCACATATTATGCAGGGATTCCTTTCAATCCAGCCCATAACAGGAACTGAGAAGTTCCTTTATATGGGAAACAGAATGAAGGCTCGAATAGCGGGAATTGGGACGTACAGATTGATCCTGGACACTAAGTGTCACCTGGATCTAGAAAAGTGTCTCTATGTTCCTGAATGTGCTAGAAATTTGGTTTCTGTTGCAAAGCTGGATAAAGGAGGATTTAATTTCAAGATTGCAAACGGTGCATTTTCATTGTATAGACATTCGTACTATTATGGATCTGGTACTTTGGTTGATGATTTGTATCGTTTTAATCTTGATGCTATGTATGCTGATTCTCTATTTCTTGTTGAGCATAGTATAAGTAACAAACGTAATATGCATAATGATAGTTCTGCTTTCTTATGGCATCAAAGATTGGGTCATATATCCAAAGAAAGGATATTGAGGTTGGTGAAAAGTGATATCCTACCTCAATTGGATTTTGCTGATTGGGAAGTGTGTGTTCATTGTATAAAAGGAAAACAAACAAGACACACATCAAAGAACCCAGCCATGAGAAGTAGTGAGCCTTTAGAATTAATACACACCGATATATATGGCCCTTTCGATATTCCCACATGGGGTGGTGAGAAATATTTCATCACATTTATAGATGACTACTCACGGTACTGTTACTTATATCTACTGCATGAAAAGTCCCAGTCAGTAAACACCCTGGAGGTGTTTATTAACGAAGTGGAAAGGCAGTTAGATAGAAAAGTAAAAGTGATTAAGTCAGATAGGGGTGGTGAATATTATGGAAAATTCAATGAAAGTGGACAATGCCCTGGTCCATTTGCAAAATTTCTTGAAAGTCGAGGCATATGTGCACAGTACACAATGCCTGGTACACCACAACAGAATGGTGTAGCGGAAAGGCGAAATCACACACTTATGGATATGGTTAGGAGTATGTTGAGTTACAGTACTGTACCTCTATCCTTGTGGATGCATGCATTAAGGACCGCTGCATATCTGCTGAACAGGGTTCCTAGTAAGGCTGTCCCTAAGACTCCCTACGAGTTATGGACAGGTAGGAAACCCAGTTTAAGACACCTTCATGTTTGGGGTTGTTCAGCATAAGTAAGGATATATAATCCACATGAAGGAAAGTTTGATGCAAGAACCATTAGTGGTCACTTCATTGGCTATCCTGAAAAGTCTAAAGGGTACAGGTTCTACTGCCCTAACCATAGCACTAGAATAGTTGAGTCTGGTAATACTCGGTTCATAGAAAATGGTCTGCTCAGTGGGAGTGGGGAATCACGAAAGGTGGATATTGCAGAATTGCAAAATGAAAGATCCACAGTGAGTACTTCTACTCAAGTTGGTATCCCCACACCCAGTGTTTCTACTCAAGTTGTTGTTCCTTGTGTTGCATCACAGTTACGCGACATGCAAGGACAACAAATTGATACACTAAACACGCAAAGTGAGCACATAAGAGATGAACCAAGTAACAATGTACAAATTTCGAATGAACAAGCGATACCACAAGATATGGCATTACGGAGGTCCACAAGACAGAAAAGGCTAGCTGTATCGAATGATTATATGGTTTACTTGCTTGAGCATGAATCGGAATTAAGCATTGATAAAGATCCAGTCTCATTTAAACAAGCCATGGATTGTAATGATTCTGAAAAGTGGTTGAATGCCATGAAGGAAGAGTTGAAATCGATGGATGTAAATCAAGTCTGGGAACTAGTAGAGTTGCCTGAAGGATCAAAACGAGTTGGCTGTAAGTGGGTCTTCAAGACCAAGCGAAACTCAAAAGGCAACATCGAAAGGTACAAAGCCAGACTTGTTGCCAAAGGTTACACTCAAAAGGATGGCATTGACTATAAGGAGACTTTCTCTCCAGTGTCTAAGAAAGACTCCTTAAGAATCATTATGGCTTTGGTGGCTCAATATGACTTGGAGCTCCACCAAATGGATGTAAAGACCGCCTTTCTGAATGGAGACTTAGAAGAGGAAGTGTATATGGACCAACCTGAAGGTTTCATAACCACAGGGCAGGAAAGTTTGGTGTGTAAATTAAAGAAATCGATATATGGACTGAAACAAGCTTCCCGACAATGGTATATTAAGTTTAATGATACCATTACGTCATATGGTTTTGTAGAGAACACCGTTGATCGGTGTATCTATATGAAGGTCAGTGGGAGCAAGTTCATTATATTAGTCCTATATGTCGATGACATTCTATTGGCTGCTAATGACATGAGTTTGTTACATGACGTTAAGAAATTTCTCTCTGAAACTTTTGAAATGAAAGATATGAATGAGGCATCCTATGTGATAGGAATAGAGATATTCCGTGATAGATCACAAGGATTGTTGGGATTGTCTCAGAAAGGCTATATCAATAAAGTATTAGAGAGATTTAGAATGGAAAATTGCTCTACAGGAATAGTTCCAATTCAGAAAGGGGACAAGTTCAGTGAATTGCAATGTCCAAAGAATGATTTGGAACGAAAATCAATGGAATCTATTCCCTATGCATCATTGGTTGGAAGTTTGATGTATGCTCAAACATGCACTCGGCCAGACATTAGTTTCGCTGTTGGAATGCTGGGCCGATATCAAAGTAATCCTGGAATAGATCATTGGAAAGCTGGAAAGAAAGTACTTAGGTACTTACAAGGCACCAAGAATCATATGCTTACTTATAAAAGATCAAGTCATCTTGAGATAGTAGGCTACTCGGATTCAGATTATGCTGGATGTGTAGACTCGAGGAAATCTACATTTGGTTACGTGTTCCTCCTGGCTGGAGGAGCAGTTTCCTGGAAAAGTGGGAAGCAGTCTGTCATTGCTACTTCCACTATGGAAGCTGAATTTGTAGCATGCTTTGAGGCTACTGTTCATGCATTATGGTTGCGGAATTTTATCTTAAGGCTTGGTTTGGTCGACAGTATAGAAAAGCCGTTAAGAATTTATTGTGACAATTCCGCAGCTGTCTTCTTCTCTAAGAATGATAGGTATTCTAAAGGTGCGAAACATATGGATTTGAAATATCTATCTGTTAAGGAAGAAGTACAAAATCGTAGAGTGTCTATTGAGCACATTGGTACTGAATTGATGATAGCGGACCCATTAACTAAAGGTTTGCCACTGAAAACATTTACTGGACATGTTAAAGGGATGGGCATTTTGGATAGGTCCGCATTCTCATGAAAGCCAATATTATGTATTGCTCATATTAATGTAACACTCGTGAATTCAATTAAAGTTATGGTTTTGTTTACACTCTGTTATCTCCATTTGGTTGTATACAATTACAGTTGTGAGATAACTAGTGGCATGTTCGGAAATGACAATTAAAGTTTCAACGTTCCTCAGTTAGGTTATTATGAATTATAATGATCATGTGATACATGGAAGGAATCATGTCGCCAAAGGACATGTGACCGCCGTGATCCAATCATTTTAATTCAATCAAGTATTGTGGTTTGATGAACTTTAAGGATTGTGCACCTTATTTGTTGTTGATTCATCAAATCATAACAAGAGCCAAGTGGGAGATTGTTAAATTAATTAACATGAGTGGCTCTTGTTATTTAAAGTGTGACCCAATATAAAAGGTCCAATATGATGGTCGGTTGGACATAATGGCAATTTGGGTCACTGGGTTTAAAATCCCTCCACTCTCCCTATTTAAAG